>CAIIXF020000008.1:8583277-9847625 GCA_903813345.2 Owenia fusiformis
TTCTGAAGCTTCAGGTTGCCAAGGTGGGACATAGCCTGTTTCACATTGGATTCATTTTCCTTTATCACCTTCTCTGTGTAGCTCTTGTATTTCTTACAAATAGCTTGAATCAAATTATTCATATCATTGTTTATTTATTTCAGCTGTGATGTTTTCTGCATTTTGCTCCAATTGACTTTTATAGGCCTGTATCAGGTATGTTTTGAATAGCCTGTTCATAAATGTCTACAAGTCGTTTCCCTTGTGTTATAACAGAACCAATAGGCTTCATGTTCTTGATCGCTGTTTCTTTTATCTCCTCACATGCATGACCAGCATGTTTTGTAGGGTAGCATAGACGGCAAAGCACTGTCTTATCAACCATACAGTAGAGCTCTAGGGGCTTATTGGGATGTACTTGACAGTACACAGTGCGTTCTTTTATACACTTGAGTGCTGTCTGTAGATCTTGTGCAGTATCTCCTGTTAGATCAATTATTTTGTGTCCTTCAACAGAAAGTCATGATTTTTACCACAAGCAATACATAATTTTATGTCGCAATTTATTCATGTACTTGAACACAGGAATCACATTCTGGCTTTTCAGTCTGCTGACTGTCTTTAAATGCATCGGCCAGGAATGAAATTGTAGGGCTCACCTTGAACTCTTCCACCCCTACTTGTGGCATATTACATACACGATGGCATTCAGGGCAGTTGAAAGATCCTCCTTGGAGTTTACCCTTCTGTATAAGCCTATCAAAGCATTTCAAGCAATATGCATGCATACATGACAATGCCTTCGGTTCAGTTAGAATGTCTTTGCATGTTCCACATGTTAAAACAGCTTTATTACGATCATCTGAATATGACGCCATTTCTCAACTTTAGACTGGGATAGAGACACAGAGCTTAAAGTCCAATAACCATGTTTTTGAATTATATCAACCAGTTAATAAATATCCAGATGTAGTAATAAACAATTGTAAAGGTCTTGATGAATCAAATCAATAAATAATTTCATTTCATCATTATAAGATAAAAACATGTAACTACATGTACTTCATTATGTTGTTCCTGTAAGTGTTTACCTGTTATGTATATCTTATGTTAAGGTGGCCTAAAGTGCTGCTTATTTTTTCATGAAGCCACTCAGTAAAATTACGATTTCTCTGCACCCTGATGTCCAATCAACATCATTCGAGTATCTATGTGTTCCTGACACGTTTAGGCATCCGTTAATGACAACGTCTACCCATGCATGCGAAATTGACGTAATTCATGACTCAAATCGGGAAGACAAAAACATGTGATATTCTTTCAGAATTGTTTAATAATAACTACATGTACATGTATTTACAAAAATGTTCCCGAGACACAAATCCATTTAGGTAAGGTTTGTTTTAAAGTCGAAAAGCCCCAATAAGACAATACAAACCCAGATAAAACCCAGAAGACTGCAGATTTCATGTAATGATTTACGTTCATGTAAACAAGTAAAGTACATATAATCCCCATATAAAACACTGGCCTATGTGACATGTGATAACATGTTCAAACTGAAATGTTGAAAATTTTCAATATAGCATTTTCTTCCATGTTCTGTATGCCCCTCTACCTGCTATAAGACAATGTATCTTCAAATAAAACACTTTTGTAAATAGTATTCACAAGCAATTTTGTTTGTGAATCTCAAATTTTGTCTTTACGATTTCAATCAAGAATTTCATCAACTTGGCGTGCAAACTTTGGGTAGACGTTGTTATTCTTAGACGCACAAATGTGTCAGGAACACATAGATACTTGAATGATCTTGATTGGAAATCAGGTTGCAGAGAAATCGTAATTTTACTGAGTAGCTTCACAAAAAAATAAAAAGGCTATACGCCTCGTTAAGCCTTTCTCAGAACCTATTTACAATCAACTAGGCCTAAATTACATCGTAAGCAGTTTATCAGGTCACCATAACTATTACTACCTTCAAAATAAAAACTGACAACATGGATCACAGAATGAAGTTTGAAAATGGTCATTTTTAGTTTTTTGATGGTTAAATTTTCTGTAGTTTATTATCACACCAAATGTAGTTTATGTATGTCATAAAACTGAACCCTCATCAATTCATTGCTCCTGTGCTATAAAATGAATCCACCTTTTGCCAGCAACTGCAGGCCTGTCAACTGTCCCGCAATTTGCGTATTTGTCACGCATTTGCTGAAGAATTTGAAGTCACGCCAGTTTTTTTTGCGTGACAGAAAATGTCACGCAAAATACGCATTTTACCTGGTAATTGTCAAGCAAAAATATTTCTGTAGAAATTTTTTCGAAATATGTTTCCGATACGGTAAAAATACGAACGCCGGGAAAAACCGAACGCAATTTGTTCGGATTTGTCACGCGAATCCCGTATGTGTCACGCATGTTCATTGGAAATTTTTCGTACCTACCCCCCCCCCCCCCCCCCCCCCCCCCCGTTGACGATATCGCGAGCGTAGCGAGTGCGAAAAATTTGAGGTGTTCAAAGTTTGGCAAAGGTGCTCAAACTTTGGCCAAAGGTGTTTAAAAGTTGGCCAAAGGTGTTCAAAATTTGGACAAAAGTGTTCAGATTTGGACTTAGGTGTCCAACATTTTGAAGTCACTCATATTAGGTGGTCCCAAGTTGACAGCCCTGCAACTGTAATATTTGAATTGTCATACATGTACTATCTAGTTCATTCACATGTTCTTCCTTTGCTTTAATAACAAAATGAAAATGAACGTTGCAGGATTTCATCCGTGCCAGCATGACATGTATACAACACTTCTACCAGGGTGGTGCAGAGTCGTACAGTCAGCTATTTGATAGAATGCCATACCTGATGTCAGCCAAGCAGCACTTGGAGGCCTACCTAGACAGGCGCAAGTGGGGAACTGTGCCCAAGCCATCACATTCTGCCCCCAGGCAACCAACCTGGAATACAGGGGAGAAAGAGACAGCAATCCGCATGATGATGTCTCCAAGTGATGTTAATAAGTAAGGAATGGTATCTATGCTGTGGCCTATTTTAGTATACATGTACAGGGCGTTCAGTAAGTAAAGCTAATTTTGCTCTCAAACTTTTATTTCTTGTCTATTATCGTTCAAATTTTCAGTGGAGAAGCATCAGACACTTTTCTAACTATCCTGAAAAAATCATCAAGATATAATGAATAACAGCAAAATGGTGGTTGTCATAGTAACGCGAATACGGGTTATTAGCAATTTTATAAGTTCACAGCATAGTAGATTTTGTTAACGTTAGTTTCTGTCCTGTCTATATTTCAACCATAGTTCTGTGGCTACTCCACATTTCTACTTTCAAGTTAGCATTCTATTTCATGTTCTAAGTAGTTCCCCTTAGCTTTCACACACAGCTGATGTCGTTCTATCCACTTCTGATATATCCTGTGGAAGCCATCTGGAAAGTTCTTTGTCAGCGAACGTTGAACGGCATTCTGAAGCTCATGGATATTTGCGTGGATCTTATCACGCAGATCATTTTTCAAACATGAAAATACCCCAAAATCGCACGGTGCCTTGTCAGGAGAATACGCTGACTGGCCTTGAACCTCCATCTCCAGCGTTTTCTGGATAGTATCCTGCACCATTTGCGACCTATGCGATAACGCATTATCTTGTTTCATTTCATTGTTCATTTTGCTTCCATTGGCAATCCTGGTAGCCATGATTTTGATGATGTCATGGAGCAGACTGATGGATCATTCTGGATCATTCCATCTGTTGTATCATCTGTCTGTGATGTCATAGACTACTGTTGCCATGGTATCATATTTGTGTATGTTGTTGTTATGTTTGTCGTGACTTTCAGCCATAGCAAACAAAGACATGTGCAGCATTAATCTTAATCAATTTCATTGCATTATAACATTTTTATTAAAGTAAGAAATTGCTCCGCAGAACCCGTACTCACGTTACTATGACAACCACTGTTTTGCTATTATTCATCATATCTTATTTAATGTTTCAGGGTAGTTAAAAAAATGTCAAATGCTTCTTCACTGAAAATTTGAAAGATAAATGACAAAAAATAAAAGTTTGAGAGCAAAATTAGCTTTACTTACTGAACGCCCTGTAAATGCCACGGTAACAGTCTATGTGGCTTGCCTATTTGTAAATTCCATTATTATAAGTATGTGGCCTGATCCATCCAAGTATAACTGTAATAAATATCATAATCATAATCTCAAAGCCACCATTTGGCAATATACCCTGCATCAAAATTCGAGCATTTGATAACTGATTTATTCTATACTTAGTAGATTATGAAGGTTTATAGTCAAGTCCCCTAGCTCAGTCTGCTCTCTGAATTTGTGACGTCGTAGTTTTGATGAGCTGGTGATATATATGTTTAAGAACAAAGCTTTTACCTTTTAGATACTTGAATACTATAAGTCTCCAGTTAGAAGTGACAAAATTCTTCAACCTCTACATTAAAGATGGCAGCGCTGCAGTAGCACCCCTAACAAATAGTGAAGGAGAACTATTTACACTATTTGGAAATAACCAAATGAAAGCTGAAGTAGCAACTCTGGTAAGAGTCAAACTAAAAGATTATCTGTCGAGATTTTAAGATTTTTGGTTCCACTTGTTGGTGATATTTACAAGAATGCTCTTTGATTTGTCTTTACAAACCACACAAATACAAAGACAAAATTATTTCAAAGTTTCCTTTAGGAAGTATCTCAAGCCAAAACACCCATTACTAACTTATTCTGCTGGTTTTAAGGGCATGGCTAGACTTTCTCTTTAAAGGGTAAATCACTCAGTATTAATCTTGATAATGAACACTCAATGTTGTTTATTTATTTAGGTGATGTTATCGGGTAACAATATTAATGATGGTTTTGGATTAGGGTTCAGAATCATCCAGGACTTCAAACTGAATGCAACACTGATCTATGCCCATGCAGGGAGACAGCTTTCCAAACGACATAGGTAAATAATACATGTTTGTAAGCAAAACTGCCAAAAGGGGAGACCAAAGAATATTACAAAATACAGTAAGCAAAATCAAATGTGAAAAGCACCACCAGTTATAACCTATAAAGAAAACAAACAGTGAACATGAAATTTATTCCAATTCAGGGAGACATCTTTCATTTTTGAGTTATTTCATTTTGTCTTAAACCTTATATTAGTAAACCTATGCCATATAAGGAATAGGTACAGAAGTTTTATCACAAAATTTCCTATCATATGGATTTGCCTTAATACAGGTATAGCTATGTAAGGCAGCTGTTGGATTGTATCAAGGACTCTGGACAATGCAAGGATCAGGACTATGATGAGGTCATTTGTGCATGTGTTCGTGTACTGGCAGATGAACCCTCTCAGGTATATAGATCTTAACATTTACCTTTAAATTATTAAAAACTTTTCTCTTATGCATTTTCCTTTGATTTTATAGAAACATATTTTGTCTTCATTACATATGCATTAAAATTTATGATGATGTAACAAATGTCACTTTCTAAATTCTTGCTAAATAGAATATGTTCATAAGAAGCACCTGCCGCATTATTAATTTGTCCATTATGTTTCTATTCATGTTTTGTTTCAGGCAAAGGAAGCTGGAGAACTTATCAAAAGAATACAGCTAGATGCAAACAAGGTCAGAAGTTACATGTATAAACCTTGACCTTGTTACTTATGTGACTTGACCTTGCTACTTATGTGCCTTGACCTTGTTACTTATGTGCATTGACCTTGTTACTTATGTGCATTGACTTTTTTATGTATGTGCCTTGACCTTGTTACTTATGTGCCTTGACCTTGTTACTTATGTGCCTTGACCTTGTTACTTATGTGGCTTGACCTTCCTACATATGTGCCTTGACCTTGTTACTTATGTGCATTGACCTTGTTACTTATGTGCCTTGACCTTGCTACTTATGTGCATTGACCTTGTTACTTATGTGCCCTGACCTAGTTACTTATCTGCCTTGACTTTGTTACTTATGTGCATTTACCTTGTTACTTATCTGCCTTGACCGTGTAACTTATGTGCATTGACCTTATTACTTATGTGCCTTGACCTTGTTACGTATGTGCCTTGACCTTGTTACGTATGTGCCTTAACCTTGTTACTTATGTGCCTTGACCTTGTTACTTATGTGCCTTGACCTTGTTACTTATGTGCATTGACCTTGTTACGTATGTGCCTTGACTTTGTGAACACCAATTCTTTAACTGCATTTATTCACGACAAGAATAATACATGGAAACAATGGAAGTAACATAAAATACGTTTTGCTCCAACACATGGAGTCTTTTGCTTTTGCCATGTCTTTTTTTAACAAACAACAAATTGTCGAATATCGAATTGACACATTTAGTATAATGTAAGTGGATCAAATCCTCACAATCCTAAGCAGACAGACCAGAGTCCAACAACAATATAAACACCTATAAAACATAGAAACTGTATCACCCATTGAAAACCTAAAACACTGTGTGTAAATATTTAAAAGCAGTCTATCCCAGGATTTGAAAGTGGGCAAGCTATGACAGATATCTCGTTTCAATGAATGTCTAATTTAACTAATTTATAATTGCTTTGTATGCTCCCTAGAATGCTTGATACTCAGCTCTTTATCCATTTGTAGGTGAATGCATATATCCTGTGTAGCAAACTGAAGAATGCCTACTTAGTTGCAGTTAAGACAGATCGGGTAGAAGACGTCCAGAGAATTGCTAGTATAGCCAGTCAGAAACCATCACAAGCTCAAGTGAAAACAATATGTGATAAATGGCTCCAGCAGAGACAGGCTAAAGCCAAGAAGTAACATGTACATGTACATGTATATTGGAGTTTGGGACCATTCTTTAAATTGACAGTGTCTTATTTTATGACTTATTGAGAAAAGTGAGCTCACTGACAGAATTACACTATGGGGGATTGTACAAGGGGTGATCCAAAAGTAAGGTGACTGTATTATGCCATTGCAACATATTTTAACCAATTCTCATGAAATAGTTAGAGAATGTGTATTATCCATTTATGCATTATGACTCAAAGTTTCAATATCTTATTTTGACAATGCGCCGTGCCATACATGTAGCTAAGTACTTACTCAAACTACAATAGAAAATATGTGTATGACTCAACTTTGAAATGCACCCTATTCACCTGATCTGGATCCCTCTGACTGTTTGTAGTCCATGTGACAACCCCCCCCCCCCCTACTCACCTTGCTGAAGAGGATGAGAGGAAAATCCAGTCTTGAAGCAAGACTAAGTTTTATCTTTATGTTGAACTGAAGGACAAATTACAAGGACATGTTTATGAATGTGAAAATGAACTCTCTGTTCTCGAGTGGCTTTGTGAGATGGGTGATGTGAGATTTTTATGTATGTTTGTACAGTTATGAAGTTTATTTCTATCCACCATGCCATTATGCCATATAACACTGGTGTAGAGTTTATTATAAAAATAGATAATATGAATGAAAAAATAAATTTTGAGAAATATGTATATGTTAGATACATACCTTGTGTATTACTTCTGATTCAAAACCAATTGTAAATACAGCTCAATAGTTATTTTGGTAAAGAACTTTTTATGTCACCAACAAAGTGGTGACATATTGTTATAGTCTCCAATTGTTTGTGGCTGGTGTTCGGTGATTGGTGTTCGGTCTCTGTAATAGTGTTTGTTGTCCGTAACAGTGGTCAGTGTCTGTAACAAATGGTAGGTGGTGACATTTTGCATGTCAATGCCTTGTTTGTTTTTGCAGGTAATTGTTTGACTAGGACATTGAATTGGTATTTTTACGTCTAAAGACTCTGAGACTAGTAATGCAATATTAACTAAATTCGATTGATATTTGTATATTTTATGTACTCTCCAGTTTTTATCACTAACAGCTTCCTATGTGTAGCTATAAGAAGTAGTACAATAAATGTAGGAGATAAAGGAAATAAACATATTATGTATCTTGTTTTATGAACCATGTATCTCCTGCTTTTGGAATATACATTCTATTTCAACATAATCCGCTGTATACATTGTCATTGTATATTATACCAAACCTTATAAATCATTAACCTGCCACTAAAACCTGTTTTTGAATGAGTACCATCAACCTGTATATCCACCTCGCAGAGTGAACGCTTAAGTTTTTCGGTCTAATTTTTTAATCTGCCATAGACTTTGATGTAAAAAATGTTATGTCTAAAAGATCTTCAACAAAAATAGAAGAGTTCGATTGATAAGAGTTTACTTGGTTGATACTGATGATATGTATGGTGTTTATAGGCGTGTACGATGAATTAGGTTACCAAAAACAGTTTTATAACATATCTAAAAACTAACCAGTGTAGACTACACTTCATACGAGATTACGAATGTTTTTGCACATTTTGCCTAATTTACAAGTATACAGACTTAGATTGTTTGACATGTTGATTGACACTATCAATGTTCCTGAGAAATGTTTCGAAAACAAATCCTCAAAATGGGTACATGATATCTATGTTTTTGTGAATAGCATTTCAGTTTTGCCACCCACGATAAAGAAAACTCTAAATGGAATTTTATGGTATGCACATTACACATTGAACCTAGGACCATCATCCTAGATTGAACATATCGTGTCCCTTCGTATTGTTTATGTAAGTCCCATCTTGCTCAATATAACATTTTGAGACTGGTCGAAGAATGAGAGGGTCGAAGGTTGAGAGCTTGCAATATACTGACGAACTGAAGAAAGATGGTTCCTCGAGTCCAGATATACGGCCCACTGGCTGCTCACATAGATAATTCAGGTATATAAAAAGTTATTTAATGTTACAAGACTGTTTCGATCAATGGAGTAACCCTTGAAGTTCCTTATGGATCCCTCGACGTCGTCGTACTCCGAAGTAACAAGGCAGTTTTGTGCAGTTAGGTGAACCATTGACGCAGGCACACCAGTTACAGCCATCGTACCATTTTTTCGCCTCGTAGCAGACGATGCGGCCCCGGGCGAGACAATGGCACCACGTACACCCTGTACCTTCCAACCATGCGTGTCCCATATTCGATTCCCAACACCCAGTTCTCCCTGAAAAAGAATATTTTAAAGAAACTTAGTTGAAAGCCAAATTAAAAGGGAGAATCAGATTTAGCGAACAAGCTAAACAAAAATTGTTCTTGTTTTAGAATATTTTTGACTCTTATCATTCCTTGTCATGTCTATAATATACTCCAATGAGCATACTTTATTTCAGTAAAACGTATTATTCTTTTTATAATATCGTTACCCTTTTCATTATTTGGGAGAATTTAACCCCCCCCCCCATATTGAATACGTATCTGATTGCGATTCGATTCGATATATTATTTGGGCTTGGGCTTTTCTATCAGTTTCTCGATCTCTGGCAAAAATTGTTGGGCTAGTTAACATGGACGTGGTTAACCTTATAAGAAGTCTTATACATTTACCTAAATGAGAATGTGGTGTAGCGCTTGCTCCGGCACTTCCATCACAAGCACATCCAGTAATCATCAACATTACCACAAGGAGTGTCATTACCAATATGTGTCCATTATGTGTGTCGGGCATCTTAATTGATTGATTGTATTACAGTACTAATCCTAACATAAGCGATGATTTAATTTTTCACTCTACGGAACAACTTTTTCCATTTGCTTGCGTACTTCAGGTGCTCGGATTATCTTTCTATTTGGAAACGTTTTAGTGAAAGGCAGGCTAAGTGAATCCTCAAAATAATAGATACTTGAAAAGTCTTATGTTTCTAAACCGCAGAAAAAGTATCCAATCGTGTCAGTTGTAACTTGTGTAGATATACACTCGATCACATCTTTCTGCTTCAATAGAAACAGCTCAAGACTGAGGAGAAATGAGATATCATTGTTTATCATGGTGACAATCGATTGGTAAATGAATAAGTTATTAGGAACTGATAATAAATCTGTAAAGATGAGGATGACTTAACGTGACATCACTTTATCCTTAGGAATGTGTAAAAATTGCCAAGGCAAAGGGAACCCCATCATGTTTTATCGACTAGAACTGCTCCACTTCTTATATCCTTATAAACTCAGCACTTCATAAGATTTAAGAGTTCAACTTGAAATTCTCCAGTGTTTAGTGAGATTGATAAAGTATAATCAGAAAGAATATACATACATATCCACTAACAGAATAAAACATCCACACAGACCATTCAGTTCTATAAAACCAAGTGCAAATGACAACATACCAAGAGGAGAATACTAGTAAGCCAAGAGGTTTTATTATTCTCAACTCTTCATCATAGAGAAATTCGCAAAAGCTCTTCTAGAATAGCCACTGATGTTAACACTCTTAAAGTAAGCAACGAGAGTTCAATAATCTAATTTTCCATCTTAGTTCTCACAATGAACTAGACATGACATGAACTTGTATGGCATACTCAAATTCTTTTACCAATATAAAAATCACAGGATTAACTCCGAAAAAATAAATCTTCATCATCTAGAAGCCGTGAGTCAAAAATCAACTCCGAATCGTTGATACCGTCACCCTGCGCGCAGACTCTAGTTATAAACTATACCTGCAGTTGAACGAATGCAAATGGTAAATCTTTGAGCAGTCTCCAAACTAAAAGTCGCGACACCTTTAGACCACTGAGACAGTTTCAGAGAACATTCCCCTTCCCCACATATCCACCTTTAACTGTCACGACTCTTCACAATCCTGGTCCATGTACCCTAGTTAAGCATCCTAAGGTGCTTGGAGTAGGAACTTCTTATTTTTTCAAGAGCCGAATGATGAATCAAGATATTCCATACCATACCATACCATTTCGCCAATTTATTTTTACTTCATATCTGATTTAACTTAAGTTGCTTATGGGTATAGACGTTTAATTGAGGCCGGGAAGGAAACGCAGCATATGAAATCTTCTAGAGAAATATCAAGAATTTCACAAACTTTATTTTTTCCTTGAAAATCTTCTTGAAACAAGTCAATCCATACAATAGCAATTCTTCCATTCGGAACTTAATGGAAGCCATTTTGTTCTAAGCTTAATACCAATACAATGTACAAAGTTATTGAAAAAACGGCGCCGACGTCACTTACTTCGAAAGATGTTTTTCTAAAAACCCAATATTACACATTAATTTTAATGTTTAATAGGAAGATTTGTAAGAAACTCTTTGGATAGTCTTAATACTGTTGAAACATTTTAAAAGGCCCATGCAAGGTTTGAAAATATGTTTTTATCATTCGTTTACTGTTGTTCATGACTTTGAAAGTTATTTATGAGTGACATCACTTAGGGTACAAACATTGTTTGAAAAAAAGCCATATTGCCATTTTTCCTAAATATGCTAAGCTTTCAAGATAAATCAATGTAGATTGTCTAACTAGGTTTAAAAGACTATCGTATGTTTTAAATATATACTTCACCGGCATTAGTTTCTATCGGGAACTAAAATTTTGAAATACATATTTCTCTGAACCGCTATACAATTCATGGATGGGTTCATTTATCGCTTATTTATCAACCAATAATCAGTGATAATCCTTATTTTCTTCGACAGAAATACGTGGGGATGTATGCATTGGTGTGAATTATCACTTAATAAAAGACATGTGAGGCCTCGAAATTTAGTTTAAATAAATTCACTATTTTCCAAGCAAAAGGTCCTTCAAAACCACTTTTGAAATAAAAAATATTTCACGTATCACTGTGACATTTTGATAACATTGGGTGAAACTACAATATAAGTCAAAGTGGTTCTTAAACTTTACATGGGGCCCAAAGTATTATAATTTCGAATTCATGTGTTCCGTTTTTGTTTAAAAAAAAGAATCGTTGATAACATTTCAAGTCTTGGAAAGGAAAAAATTCCATTTACCACACCCCCTTTGTATGTCTCACAATCTTGTAAAAAGTGAGCAATGTCATTAGTATTGTGATAATAACGTCCCTTATACCCTACATTATTTATTACAGGTCGTGTAGACCATTGTAGACCATTTATAGCAAAAACATTGACTTTTGCACGTTGGTGATGATGCGCCTTTTTTAATAGATCTCATATCTTAGAAGTGTAGGTCTTATCAGTTCAAAAAAATACTAGAATACCTAACATATTTTGCCATGCACTGCGCCTATTCATTTGGCAATTCAGTTGTAAATTTTTTCTTGAAAAAATAAATCTTCCAAAAGTGTTGAGTTTTCTTGCAGAAATCGCCTTATCCCCCCTCACCATCCATTTTGCACGATCACCGGGCGTGAGTTAGGTAACCTAAACACAGAATGTAAATAACTCAGTCAGATTCATGCCCGGTGTAAAGGGAGAATATCAATAAACTCAAGGCCTGTGTTACACTTGCTAACTGTATAATGTATTATCTTACTATGCTAGAATATTTTCTCTATATCTTGACACTGTTGAATCTGGATTTGTTTAGGCTCAATTTATATTTCGCACTTTTTTCTTTTTTGGGGGGGTCACCCATCGCACCCCCTCCCCTGGCTACGCAAAGATATCAAAATTTTTCCTAGGAAATACATAAATTAATACCAATGAGTATTTATTTATGTATTTCTTAGGAAAAATTCTGCCATATGTGTGGCTACGCCCTGACTGACGCGATTAGAATTATTCCCGGGTTTCCAGAACTCTGTGTTTTTTAACATTTTCGTTTGGTGTGAATCACGTGACATTCTTCGTCGCCATCTTTGATCCAAATGTAAGTTCTTTGTTTTCTGTGCACGTTTCAATCGATATATTTGTATTTAATGTACTTTAAGTTTCGATGCAACGTTAATGTTTCATGTTCCATTATTTTCATCTATAGAGAAGTAAAAGCTTTGGTATCATAATGATTTTCTTCAGTTTTTAAAAAATCGCGTTACGACGAACGATCTGCGATTCTCAATCATCATCATGAATCAACGATCACATTTAGTTGAAGGAAGAAATCATAGATCAATATCGAAGCTCTTTCATGAATTTGTTTACTTGGGGAAATGCGTCGAACTTCGATGTTTGGGGTTACTTCGTCATGAGGCTACACTGTACTTCGACATGGAGTTATTTCGACTTACTTCCTGCGAAAGCTATTTGGCATAAGTTTCAAAATCTAACATGGCTCTCGAAGTGAGTAAATTTCGACCATTGCTGATAACTCATATTTCCAGGGTCAGCCATCTTGGATTTATATCTTGGCAGTTTGAGCAAGGAGGATTGGCTCCCAGAGTGCAACATCGA
Source organism: Owenia fusiformis (assembly GCA_903813345.2). Lineage (NCBI taxonomy): Eukaryota > Metazoa > Annelida > Polychaeta > Sabellida > Oweniidae > Owenia > Owenia fusiformis. Next base: position 8,596,510 of record CAIIXF020000008.1, read on the forward strand.
TATTCTGCCCCATATATGGGCATGTCGTGCTACAAAATTTGAATTCCAACGACCGCCATTTTGTTCACTTCAACATTTGAATCGTGAATTTTGGTCTTATATCCCAACGAAAAATTCCAAAACTCACAAGAAATGATCGAGATATTGGTTCGAATATTTTGAACTGTTTATTTTGAATTTATAATCGGTTATAATTTCAGAAAATAACGACATTTCGGCGTTTTCATTGTTGGAAAATATCGACTTCGATTCTGGGAGCCAATCCTCCTTGCAGTTTGAGATTTCAATTTATTTTTAAAATTTCCAAAAAACAATCATTGTGGTCTATGTGAATTGGAAATATTAGCCAATGTCGAAATAGCATGGTCTAGGTAGCCACATACGTCGAAGTTCGACGGATCTCCCCCAATACTTAAACCCAAATGTGGGTTCGGCTTGCTTTTTTATGACTTTAATAAGGCAAACCTCACCTACAGCTGAAACCTATTCCAAACTGTGTACAGTGCTCACCATAAAGAATAAAGAATTACAAAAGCTATGGAAATCACATGCTGTCACACATGTAATAAATTCTTACCTCAGTGTATTCAGCAGTCAGTGCTCTATTTTCTCAGTCCTAGTAAGTCCAGATATAGTGGAATTCGTGTCCATAATGACAAATAAGAACTTAAAAATTTGAAGTAGAATTCACATGTTAATGCCGACTCTTCAAATGTTGAGGTGATTTTGGAGCTGGATTACGCGGCAATGTGGATTGGCTCCCAGAATGCAACATGACACGTGTCAGCTTTCAAAATGCTGTTCCGCCATTTTGAAATCTGTCACGAGTAAATAAGGTTACCTGATGTTGCATTCTGGGAGTCAATCTTCCTTGGATCACAAACATGACGATTCATGAAAACATTCGTTCGATTTGGTAGGGATTTATCCATCATTTGCAGGTATCATTCGGATTCATTTATTGTGCTACTTAACCTTTAGCATGCTGACTTATTTCAGCAAATATATCCCACGGGACTGACTTATTTTTCAAAGAGTGCAAAAAATGATATGCCTGGACTAAATAATTAATATCTCAATAACTACTGAATGAATCTGGATAAAATTTTCACAAAGAGAAGATACACTGGCCTGGCTCATGAAACAAATGTTCTCATGAATTTTTTACGTACATAAACACGACTGGGCATAAATATACCATGAATACTCCTCCGGAATCCGCCGCTTCGCCCCTGGGGAGATTCAACGTCTGGTCAGATTCCAAAACTGAATTTGCAGCGATTGAATGTTCATCTTTTCAGTTCAGAAAATATTTTTTTTTTTTTCTACCGCTTGGGAGAGTTTGAGACACGAAACTTAGAATTTAGCTCATTGTGACAACTTTCGAGGGTTGAGATTTATTTTTGCACCCCACTTTAGTTGGATACCTTGATGAATTGAAGATGAAAATCAGGACTATGTCCGCAGTTTTCCTAAACCTTTTCTCTTGTTTTCTTTGACAAAACACTTTTACCAATGTAATAAGAGATTGATTACTGAAAACAATGCTTCATATTTGCTTTTTTTCAGCATTTATATCTAGGTCTTGAAATTGTCCACCATTTTGTCCAACTACAAGAAATTGAATAGCTAACATTTGTTTGGGGAGGTTTGCTATCACTAAATGTCAAAAATAAGAAAAAGGAAAAACACCTCCACTTTCATGGGGGTTACTACTAATACTTCCCCTTAGCATATGGATGAAATTTTGAGGTTGAAATTCATGTATTCTTTCTTTTGACCTTTCTACATCTCTTCATTGACAGGAATACGATGTCAATCATTAAGGTGCCATGGAACTTAACATGGTAATTAAAGGGGCATCAAGGCTTAGAGATAAAAAATTCGAAAATCAGGGCAAGATTTGGCTTAACATCTTCTTTGACATACCTATTTTCTTAAAATGTATGGATAAACTATAAATTTCAGCATTAAGCAGTGTAAATTCAGGTCAAAGTTTCTATAAAGGGAGTCCCACTTATAGATTTTGAAGATCCAACACATTTCAAGAGGGATATCAGCTGAAATGATGTTCATCCAGGGGGTTTCTTTGGAGATAATAAAAAATATATGTTGGTCTTGATGAAATATCCAAACTTCAATGAAATATTTTGACACTGGTCCATGATCGTTGAATGACCCCGCCGCACTAATTGTTGCACCTTTAAGGAAATTACAAAACAGGAAGCGACAAAACATTCTGCATTTTTGGACATTTTTTGAACAAAACCTGAAAGGTAATGCCCATATATAGAATTAGTTGTGTTTCCTGAAAAGAACATGAACTCAAAATAGGAAGCCACTAGATTTACTGAACACATACTTTTGTTTTTTCAGATGGCCACCACTAAATTATTTGTAGGGAATGTCCCTGAAGGATGTGAAAGCAGAGACTTGCGAGTTTTATTTGAAAACTTTGGCAAAGTTGTGGAGTGTGATGTCGTAAAGAACTATGCATTTGTGGTGAGTGCGTGGACAATTACTTTTTATTATCCCATCGAACGAAGTTCGGAGGGATATAGGGAACGCCTCCGTCCGTACGTACGTACGTACGTCTGTCCGTCCGGGCAATAACTCCAATACCGTTGGTCTGATTTTGTTCATATTTTGTACACATATACCCTATGGGGGTAGAAGTTCTGCTTGAAAGCCGATTCTCAAAATGGCCGCTCATTTGAAAATGGCTGCCATTTTAGTGCCGATTTTACAGTAATTTAGGTGCAATATGTAAAACTGTTATAGCAATATGTTTTAAATGTAAAAAAATGATAAAGGACAATAATAATGCTACAAATGTAGATGTTAAAGAAGCACATGGCAGCCATCTTGAAAAATGGCGGCCTTTACGCGTCATTTTACGATTTTTGCTGTAGCTCAAAAAATAGTGGAGCGATTTTGTTCACATTTGGTATGTGAATACTATAAGCATTGCACACTGTCTAAAGACACTTTTGGTAGAAGGCGGCCATTTTGAAAAATGGCCGTCATTTTAACGTATTTTACTATAACTCGAAAAGTAGTGGAGCGATTTTGTTCATATTTGGTATGTGAATACTATAAGCATGGCACAGTGTCCTATGACACTTTTGGTAGAAGGCAGCCATTTTGAAAAAAAAATGGCCTTCATTTTAACGTATTTTACTATACCTCAAAAAGTAGTTGAGCGATTTTGTTCATATTTGGTATGTGAATACTATAAGCATAGCACACTGTCTTATGACACTTTTGGTAGAAGGCGGCCATTTTGAAAAAAAAATTGAAAAATGGCTGCCATTTTAACGTATGTTACTATAACTCGAAAAGTAGTGGAGCGATTTTGTTCATATTTGGTATGTGAATACTATAAGCATGGCACAGTGTCCTATGACACTTTTGGTAGAAGGCAGCCATTTTGAAAAAAAAATTGAAAAATGGCCACCATTTTAACGTATTTTACTATAACTAGAAAAGTGGTGGAGCGATTTTGTTCATATTTGGTATGTGAATACTATAAGCATGGCACACTGTCCTATGACACTTTTGGTAGAAGGCGGCCATTTTGAAAAAAAAATTGAAAAATGGCCACCATTTTAACGTATTTTACTAGAGGTGTCAAGTATTAACCGGTTAACCGCCGATAATGCCTTGACCGGTCTGTGTTTTTATGGGCGGTTAGTTGACCGTGTATAATTCTGTTATTTCCCGCGCTTATTTTGCATGCTAATGCGTTTGGTTTTATGGTGTCAGTTTCACGTAAGCAACTCATACATGTCATAAGTCCCATAACTCCTTACAAACATCCAATCAGCAACTTTAATCCCTGTCAGATTGCTTTCCCGCGCTTACTTTGCATTTTAATCTGTTTGTTTTTCAAGCGTCAGTTTCATGTGAGCTACTCATACATGTGATAGGTCCGATAATTCCTTACAAATATCCAATCAGCAACTTTAATCCCTGCCACATTGCTTTCCCGCGCTTACTTACATAGAATAGAGTAAAGCTTGACGAACGTAAAAATAAACGCAGATATATCATTTTTCCAATTTTTTTCAACTTTCAAGATCGAAGATGAAGATTTCATTTGAAATTATCAGTTCAAATTTCCCGCCGGTTAACCGACTTTAACCGGTAAAAACCCCCGGTTAACCGGTTAATGCTCAAGCGGTTAATTGACACCACTATATTTTACTATAACTAGAAAAGTAGTGGAGCTATTTGGTATGTGAATACTATAAGCATGGCACACTGTCTATTTCTAATGACACTTTTGGTAGAAGGTGACCATTTTGAAAAATGGCCACCATTTTAACGTATTTTACTATAACCACGAAAAGTAGTGGAGCGATTTTGTTCATATTTGATATGTGAATACTTTAAGCATGGCACATTGTCTAATAAAACTTTGGGGAGTAATCGGCCATTTTGAAAAATGGCCAACATTTTTATGTGTGTGTTATTTTACAAGTACGTGTGCGATTTTTCAAAAATTTTAGAGGTGGCTACTTAAAAGCATATTATTTCTTCTGATGAGAACTTTGCTAGTGAGCAACCATTTTGAAAATGGTGGCCTTTCTGGTGTGTTGTTTTATGATATTTGCTATTCGTTTGTAAAAATGCCAGCCATTTCTGTTCGATGGGATTCGCTACGCTTTGGCGTTGCCGTTGTTCTGGTTTGCATTTAGTAAAGAATCACGATGGTGGAATTATAAGAGAGCAGGAGCCATACACCTTGATTTAATATTTTTTGCTTTGCTTTGTGGAAATTGAAAATAAAGAAGATAAGAACAATTTTGAAAATATTGAGTATTATAATAAATGTTTATTTTTCTTAAAAACTCTGCATTTAATATAATAAGACGAGGAAATGGTTTAATACAATTCCTGGCTATTAAAAATATATCAGATAGAGGCAATCTCTGTTGTTTAGTTATCAGATGGATCTGTCTCGAAAATTTTTCATTCATAGCACGATTACACTGGTATGTCTAATTTCAAAATTGCAGCCAATTTTTGTTTGATTGCAGCACTTTTCATCATCAGAGGAGGCTAAGACTGCAGCAGCAGCATTGAACAAATCCATGTTTCAGAATAACACAATCAGGGTAGAGGTAAGCACATAGACAGATTGTCCATGTTTCAGAATAACACAATCAGGGTAGAGGTAAGCACATAGACAGATTGTCCATGTTTCAGAATAACACAATCAGGGTAGAGGTAAGCACATAGTCAGATTGTCCATGTTTCAGAATAACACAATCAGGGTAGAGGTAAGCACATAGACAGATTGTCCATGTTTCAGAATAACACAATCAGGGTAGAGGTAAGCACATAGACAGATCGTCCATGTTTCAGAATAACACAATCAGGGTAGAGGTAAGCACATAGACAGATTGTCCATGTTTCAGAATAACACAATCAGGGTAGAATAAGCACATAGTCAGATTGTCCATGTTTCAGAATAACACAATCAGGGTAGAGGTAAGCACATAGACAGATTGTCCATGTTTCAGAATAACACAATCAGGGTAGAGGTAAGCACATAGTCAGATTGTCCATGTTTCACAATAACACAATCAGGGTAGAGGTAAGCACATAGACAGATTGTCCATGTTTCAGAATAATACAATCAGGGTAGAGGTAAGCACATAGACAGATTGTCCATGTTTCAGAATAACACAATCAGGGTAGAGGTAAGCACATAGACAGATTGCCCATGTTTCAGAATAACACAATCAGGGTAGAGGTAAGCACATAGACAGATTGTCCATGTTTCAGAATAACACAATCAGGGTAGAGGTAAGCACATAGACAGATTGTCCAGTAGGAATAATGAACATTTCAACTACACTGAGATCCCAGATTGAGCAATAAATTCAAATGAACTTTGAACTTCAGACTGAAAGATACTAGTAATTGAAAATATGAGTCCATTATTGGCCATCATGCTATACTTTTTAGCTCATTTAATGTCTCTTCTTCCTTAAAACTTGTAAGATTTTGAAAATAAATGTTCATATATATGGACCTTTTAAGCAACCTTTATTTTTAATGCCTGTTTTATGACTTTCATATAGGTGAGTAACAGCACAGTCCGCCAGAAAGCAGGAATGGGAGACAAGGAAGGATGTTATGTTTGCGGTGGAACTGGACATTGGGCAAATGAATGTCCGTCAAAGGCGTAAGAATCTTTTGCATAATTCACTTAAAGGCCCACTTCGTGTATATTCAATGTTTTTGGGCAAAATAAAGACTTTTAGTTGAATTCTATAGAATTTCCAATGTATTGATAAGAATCCCATCTTTCATTTGACTCCCAACAACAGCACAAACGGACCACATCAGAGCTTACGATTTATAATCAAAAAAATATTTTCAATCTTTCAAGTTTTTATAAACATCATTAAAAGATGGCAAAGTTGTTTGTATAACATGATACATTCATTTTTGTAGAAGTGACGCCATCTTTTAAATCAAAAGTAATTAAAAACATGCACTTTGTTTAGCATTTGCATGTATGTCTAATCTCTGAACTTAAAATGCTTTTTTCTATGTGAGTTTTTTTTTTTTGGTTAAATATTCAAGCAAATCAAACTTTGTTTCATATTTGAGCGAGTGTGTGAGTAATATGTTTCAATGATTTTTTTTCTTTTTCTTCTAAATTAAGTATAGTGGGCCTTTAAATAATAGTTAGAGGTCCACCCCAAAGATGCATCAAAGCATTTAGATGATGTAAAGAATTGAAAAAAATACATTTTTTATAATTATTAATTGCTGTATAGCTCAGGAAATACTAGATGTCTCAGTATATTTCTTCATTATGTTGTTTGAAATGTCTCCCTAACAAAGGCTGGACTAATTATTGCTCTTATCCAGGGATTTAGGGAGGTCCAACATTTTAAGTTTATCTATCAAACAGGCAAATGATAACTATTCACTCAAGTGAACTAAGTAATCCCCTCCCTCCATTCTTTGTCGTGTCAAGATCTGTCATTTAAGCAATGAGTAGGTACATGTACATCTTACGTGAGGAATAAAGACCTAAATTCTAAGATTTATGGCGCAATATTTGACCATTATTTGATGTCAAATATTATATTAGAATTAATATTAGAGTTGGGTCAATCATAGTTGTGTTCAGGTCAGGTTTTAGGGTTTTTTCGTGTCACAATTTATATATACGAGATATAACATGGTGGTCGGTGGACTTGATTAAATTGAATTTATGACTGAAATGTGGGATGTTGTAACAATATAGCTATCCATATCCAACTGTATATATATATTAGACAACATATCTGACATCTATCCATCTTAAGTTTCTGATTTGATAGTATTCATCATTGAGGCAATTTTCTGAAGTGAATCATGATATTTCATCTTATACTTAATTTTAACTTATGTATTATTGTCTATTAGGCGAATGGAGAGAGGGGGCAGAGGAGGAGGCAGAGGTCGCGGAGAGGGTGGATTAAGGGGTAGAGGACCACCAAGGGGTAGAGGATTTCCACCTCCCCCTCCAAGGAGGGCACCAAGATATGATCCTTATGCAGATCCCTACGCTGATCCTTATGCAGAGGATCCTTACGCAGAGGATCCATATGGCGAGGATCCATATGCTGATCCCTATGCAGATCCTTATGCTGCACCACCAAGACCAAGGTATCATAACCAAGAATTATTTGGTTTAAATTTAATTGTAATATTGTTACTTACTAGCTTATGAGAAAGTACAAAGCACATGAGTTACAAACCCAAAATATGTCAGAAATTGATCAAGTTTTGAAAAAATAAGTCTTTGAATGTTAAAGTCAAAGGAAATTATTTTTATTGTTCAATCAAGCGTTTAAGCTTTTCAACAATATTATGCTCTTATGTCTTATGTCTATGTTTGACAAAAAATCTGTTTTTTATTTACAGATACGCTCCATATGCTGACCCTTATGCTCGACGTGCCAGGATAGCTGCTGTAAGGGCAGCAAGGGCAGCAGCAGCTGCAGACCCATTGGGTAGACCACCACCTGAATATTATGCCAAGAAGAGACCAGCTCCAAGGTATTAATGATTAATACTTTAAGTTTGTCCTTTTCATTAGGTAAATTGCATATTACCCATACATCTGTCCATCTGGGTAATAACTCAAATCTGTTGGCTCGATATTGTTCATATTTCCTTAACATTATAACCCCAATGTACTTCTGAAATTTAATTGTCAATTTTACTTTTTTTGTCAGAACTTAAAATTATAATTAAAAAGTATAGATTTACTGGAAATTATGATTTATGCTGTTTATTAAGTCCAAGATATGGTTGGGATATTTATATGATTTGTTTAACATTCTATAACTCTGATGTCTTTTAGACTCTAAAAGTACAGTTTTTTTAATTTTATATGAAGCTAGTTGAAAGTTGATTTGCCCAACAAGGCAGCATTTTGAAAACTGTTGTTTTTATATGACCATTTTGGATTTTCCATCCTAAAATCTTTTTTTAAAGGCTTGTCTACAGGTTTCCAGCCAAACCATTAAATCAAGCCATATTACTCACACACTCGCTCAAATATGAAACAAGATTTTATTACTATCTGGATAATAACTAGAATCTGTTGGGATGATATTGTTCATATTTCCTTAACATTATAACCCTAACGTATTTCTAAAATTTAATTGCAAATTTTACATATTTGTCAGAACTTAAAATTATAATTAAAAAGTATAGATTTACTGGAAATAATGATTTATGCTGTTTATTAAGTCCAACATATGGTTGGGATATTTATATGATTTGACATTCTATAACTCTGATGTCTTTTAAACTCTAAAAGTACCCTTTTGATTTTTTTAAATTTCACATGAAGCTAGATAAAAGTTGATTTGCCCAACAAGGCAGCTTTTTGAAAACTGTTGGTTTTTAATATGTGTATTAATACATGTTTTGATACAACTTGAAAAAATAAGTAGTATGGTGGCCATTCTTAGGAATGTCTGGCTGTCATGTCAGATGAAGAAGATATGTTCAATTGTATTTCCTACACCTTGCCTAATTGCCTCAAATATGTGATAAAATTTCAAATTTAGTGATCAATTACCTTCATTCTGTAAAAGCACTACACGTTATACATTGATTTACTGTTTTCCAGAGATCCCTATGAGGACCCTTATGAATAAGTCACAGGTGAGATGAAATGTTCATTATTTTTCATCACATAATTTTACAATAGTTTCCAAGGATAATCACTGAGATTGATGAATTCAAATTAAACACATTTACCTTTTTGTTCATGGTTGAAATGTATACTATCCGAATCTGAGGTATTTATCCAACTGGCCTATAAAATTGTTGATACGGATTGTAGAATCCCACTTTTCAATTATTTGTTAAATATGATTTCAGTGCTAAATGTGTTGAATCAGTTGCATAACTTTGTGGACATCAAGGCTGATAATTCGATAGATTCTCTCATTTTAGTGTGTTTAACCCATATCAACAACAAACTTTAATTCTTGGATTGGTTTATGTTGAAAGATAGCAAAATGTGATTGTTATGAAATACAACAGGAAAAGAATGCAACACTGTGTTGGTGGAATCTTTTGAGTCCTGAACATCGAAATATTTTCCTTAAAAGATTTAGTTTGAAGAGAAACATTATAGCAATAATGTACTGTACTGTACTTGATGGATGATTTATGATTGTTAATTTCCGTGTAATTGACATGTCTGTGCCAATGAATTCTTATAGCGATTGATGTTATATATGTTCTTTTATTCGCAGTGATCGGAGATCGGCTAGCGTGACGTGCAACAGCAGAGCGTAGAAACAACATTGAATACGGATCACGGGAGCGCCACCTTTCATTCCATTCTAAAGACTGGCGAACTTATATTGTTTGCGTGTTTTCGTGCAACAATTTTTAAATGAACTTTTAGTTATTGAGTCTCACAGTGTACATAACATCAAAATACTTCATATAAACACTTTATCAGCCATCGACAAAGTTGAAGTCATGAATTTTGGATATCTAGAGTTAAATCACACTTACATCATGATTATATCAGATTTACATATTTTGTACATTGTTTTGCTTTATTGTATATATAGACATTCATACTCTATCATGATATCAAATAAATATAGGAAATCGAGTCAATTGTTTAGACAATATTGGATGTTTACTTTTAAATAGTCTAGAAATCTGATCAAAGATCAATTGATTTGGGGTTCACTTTCTTATGTTTATGAAGAATAAAATGTCAAACACATTGGTGGGATTGCATAGAAAAAACACTTCAATTTATATTTCATTTATTTACATATTGACTTCAAAACAATATACTTAGTACAAAGCTTGTACACTGCACTTTACTGACCAGAATTGATAGAACATGTGGTTCCATAAATTATATTGAAACAATATTGCTGCACTTCTGAAATACTTATGGCACGGTAATATAAGAACAGAACTAACGGGTCTAGTCATGTTTCGAGTATTTATTGTGCCCTTAACGACCCGGCATGGAGTATCATGCCATGAGCAAGACGGAACACTAGTTGCGGAGACACCGAAACACCATACATATTATGAACGGCGCCTTATGAACAGCGCATAATTACATCACCTATAAGTATTACATTTAAATGATGTATAGGTACGTATATCTATTATCGTGTGACCCGATTTGCGGCCGGATCGGTTTGTCTGTTTCGCGTCGAGTAGGCGCTTGATAAGATGATAGATTTTTAAAAGTATTCAGTGTTTGTACAGTGACAATTTTCCAATATGTAAATATTATATTTAAGATAAGCATTCCAGCAGATGTCTTGGAATTTTATTAATTCCTATTAGAAATCTGGTATTACATGATCAACTTAAGTAACTAATTCCTAGAACCATGGTATAGAATAGAGATACTGTACATGTATATTTGGTTTGATAGATGTTGTGATTTTTTTATTTATCTGAAATGAACAGAAAGGCATATACAGTAAAATGATTTGAACACACAAAACATACTCTATAATTTCTGTTTCAACTTAATGTGGGATACGTTTGCCTTAGGGAACAACTAGAAAAAAGCATAAAACTATTAATTAGTTAAATAATTATTCAAACAAGAAGATAATGCAGTAAGATTATTTCAGATGTGTGATGTTTAATCTGAGGAGATCCCACATGTATGTGTGCTACATGAGCCATGAGGGGCGTGTCTAGTTGGGAATGCTCATTGTCAGTGACAACAACCACAGAGATTTTTCTATGGAGAACAAATATGTCCTCATGCATCATGTTATGGAATCTGAAGATCAAATTGATTCGTGTGATTCCCCATTTTTGTCTGCAATTATGATCTGAAGTATGTTAAATGGTGACTGAGAAGACAGGATCCAGAGTGAAAAAATCAGGTATTTTGACTAATTTATGATCTTTTAGGAACCTGTAATATGTGACGAGGGCATGCACAATCATATAATAAAATAAATGGCGATAAGTACCTGGTCTATGGAGATTTATTGTTTTATTTCACTAAAACGAATAGCCAATCAAAAAATTGTCACTCGTAAATGAGTGAACAATCAAGCTTGTAGATCTAAGAAAAAAAATTTCAAAGTAGGACAATGTTAATCTCCCCTCAATTATTTTAGGTACAGAATGTATATTATCTGAAGAAGACAACATAACTGTACTGATGTGAACTGTGACATCAAGGGGAAACAGGTAAATCTCAATCTAGCAAATAGACCAGCGAGATATTGCTTTTCATTTAATTTAAATAGAATTTTTGGAAAGCATGGACTTTTAAATTGAAATGCACTAAGCACAAAATAAAGAATGAGTACAATAACCCAAACCTCTAGGATGGTAATTTTACACAAACACAAATATTTGGGCCATATAAATTGCAATATATTGTCTTGACTTTTCACCACTAATGACAGAATGGTAAATCATCCAATTTCCTCAAATACAAAAAATACATTTTCTCAACTAGGCTTGGTTCTCGCTAATCTGATTTAAAAATTGTATTTTTATCTACTAGCTTCTCAGTTGACCTGTGTACCAGGGGGGCATTAACAGAAATTTCTTAAAGTTAAGAATTCATAAAATCCATTGTTCTCTAACTGTGACGTCATTATATCCATGGTTACAACTATTGATTTACTAATTCGTAACTATACAAAGTTTCTGTTAATGACCCCCTGGATGGTAATGTTCTGGTTAATCATTGAATGTTATGTTATTCCAGGGGCTGAATACAAACCTTACAAGGGAACATTTAGTGAATAAGTGACTGAAAGTATCTGATCACTGATTGATGGACAGTGTTCTACACTCCTGATTTGACTGATTGGATATTTAGAACTACTGTTTATACCAGTAATCAGGCATATTTTAAAGGCATGGCTGTGATAAACAATCTTTAAGAGGATTAAGACTGGATATTTCAGTCTTTTTGATCGAGCCATATTTTATTGTTCATTTATTAAACAATACATTTTCTGTTTCAATTTCTTTAATAATCTAAATGCATTTTTATATACAATTTATGTTGTATCTTTATTGTCATTGTACCTTTATCACAATTTTGTCTTTTAAGAGAATACAATGAGCATTTATATAAAATAAAATGATGTTCTTTAATTCCATTATAACATGTATACTAAAAGGCAAATCTAGACTTAACAGCTGTAGTTCTTATTTCTAAATAACTCTCAAATATATGTAATTCATAATGATAAGTGACAAACACAATCAATAGACTTCATAACATTATTTTCTGAAAATATCTAAGCTTGAAAATATCTCCAACATGTAAGCAGTATGACAAGTTGAATAAACTATTTTGAATTAAACAAGTTGAATGAACTACAGGGTGTCCCAGAAGTAATGATAATTATGCTCTTAAATTTTTATTTGACAAGGAAACAATATGAAATTCATACAAATTAAAGATTAAGATATAAGCTTCATTTTGCCATATTACATTTATGAATTTATACAAAAATATTACATGTATAGTTGCCATAGCAACATGTATGCGCGTTCTGCGGAGCAGTTTCCGTATATTATAAATGTTCAAACTTAGTTTAGAAAAGCAGTTATTCTGTGATAATGTTTCAAGCTTTTTAATCATTGTTATGGTAATTGTATACAGTTGCATGATGTCATAGTGGTTTAATATTATGTAATTTATCTCATTGTGACAGGATTATCACTTTAATCTGATATTATGACATCACATGATGATGTCATATAGGGTTTCACAAAAGGAAAACTCTTAGGAACACAACCTAGGAATTTCCAGGTAGGTGTACATTACGTTGAGCAAAGATGGAAAATTAGAGCAGAGAGCAGTCATAAAATTCCTTCAGAAGACAGGGGGTAAACCCAGTGACACTATAAAGGAGTTTAAACAAGCATATGGTGAGAGAAGACTGTCCAACCCCACTGTGTATAGGTGGCATAAACACGAGAGCGAGGCACAATTGCGCCGCTCGGTTCAGTTGGCTCTGCAGGATATGTCCAACAGTGGTTTTGATCATGTCTTCCAATCCTGGCTGGAAAGGCACAGACAAATTGTCTCCAGCAAAGGACAGTATGTGGATAAGTGAATCAACAATGTACAATACTCTTAAGGAATATCAGGAATGAAGTAGCAGCATTACAGTAGTGATGTGAACAGCAGGGAAACATATGAACATGAAATGTTTTTCAAAAATGTATGAAAAACACACAGCTGCTCCGCAGAACGCGCGCACATGTTGCTATGGCAACTATACATTGAATATATTTGTGTAAAGTAATAAATGTAATATAGTAAAATGAAGCTAACATCTTGATCTTTAATTTGTGTGAATTTCATATTGTTTCCATATCAAATAAAAATTTTAGAGCACAATTATCATTACTTCTGGGACACCCTGTATTTGAACATTACAATTTTCTATCTTAAATGTTTTAGAGTTATTTGCGATTAAATAATGGCTGGACTATAAGCCCTTAAAAGCAAACACTACTATTCTAGCTTTGATGCGTTCATGCTGGAAAGGTCTGGAAACAACACATTAATGGGATTAATCATCCACTGAGGATACATTGAGTCAAGTGCTAAAATCCTTTAATATTCACCCTCGAAAATGTGTTCTTGAATTCTGTATAACAAACTCTTATCAATAAATTCAATAATCGATGGAAGTTCAGAATAAGCTTTTAAAGGAGCACAACAAATGAAAGTAGTAAAATGAGAAGCTATAAGCTAAAGTTTGGACATGATATACTGGTATAGTACACCTTAAAAGATATCTCATTGTTGAAAAAACTAATCACATATCTGTGACTCGTGATAATACGTCGTAGATGAATCCTAGGATAAAAGATTAAATGATCGGAAATGTGCAAAGAGTTCGGATGATTATGTTAAAGATGAACTGCATTTTGTTATGAGATGTAATAACCGTGAGAATAAGCCCAATCTACTTTTAAACAAAAATCAAACCACAAAGTTTAAAAAAGAATTCTCCAACATTTCTGAAGAAGACTGTATTATGACATACAAATCGAATATTGATGAAACTTTACATTTCATTTACAACACAACAACACGATATAGATTACTGTATTCATACATAGCCCACTCATCTTTTATAAATGTAGGTTGGCCCTGATAATGCAGCGGTCATGCTTTAATAAATTATATTCTAGGCACGTTTAACAAGTAACGTGACCCAGGGCCTCATTGACAAAATTGCCCACTTCGTGAACTGGAACACTCTGACAACGACAACAACAGATTCCGTTGTCACAAATGGCTGATGTAACCGCCGTTTCAACTTTTCATTTGCTTCGTTCTCATTTCATGGGTCAATAGTGGCGCTAATATCATGCAAGTATTTAGCTCTTGTGTCAGTGTAATATATAGAATATCACATCATTTTGAGTGATATCATTTTTATCGCCGAGTTGATATCAAATATAAACACGAGTGAGCGAAGCGAATGAGTGTTGATATTTGATGTCTACGAGGCGATAAAATGATATCACGAGAAATTATGTGATATTGGGTTTATCCCATGATTACAATCACCTTGTGATGTTCTGATCCAATTTCCAGGACATTGGCAGACAATATAAACTAGAAATTAGAATATCAATTGAATATTTGAAACACT
This sequence comes from Owenia fusiformis, assembly GCA_903813345.2. Taxonomy (NCBI): domain Eukaryota; kingdom Metazoa; phylum Annelida; class Polychaeta; order Sabellida; family Oweniidae; genus Owenia; species Owenia fusiformis. Next base: position 8,611,692 of record CAIIXF020000008.1, read on the forward strand.
TTATTTTAACAATTAAAAGTAAGTAACATGATATATAGTTCGTCATAAATACCATTTTTTAATCGTTAGTTAGCAGCCTTCTGATCAAATTATATACACAATAGTAATTCAATACACCAATGAAACTTAAAGAGAATAAATAAACGGACCTATTTTCTCAAAAGAGAATAAAATATCTGACCTAATTTCCAACAATATTGTGGCGCGAAATGCAAATGTGATATCACAAGGATATGCGTGAGATAAACGATATCACACGCATATGAGTTTGATAAACGATTTTTTGGAAAATATCACACGGATTTCAATAATATCAGAAATATCAATAGCTGTTATTGTACAGATAACACATTAATCGTGGGATAAATAAGGGTTATGTACTGGGAGGCTTTGGATATGGGGTTTATCCAGAGGGAGATATGCATATCTACCTGAGGGACCGTAGGGACCGAAGGTAGATGTGCATATCTCACGAAGGATGAACCCAATATCCAAACCGAACGTACATAACTGCTTTATCCTATACCAAGTAAAGTTTTCAGTGGCATATGGCCCTTTCAATAGTACAAGGTGTAAAAATAAACAAATCACTCATATGCAAAGTCATTTTATTGCATTTCCACTACTTACCGGAAGCGGGAAGATTTGCACAGAAGCGGGAAGATATGCACCGAAGCGGGAGATATGGCGGGAGATATGGAGGTTCTGGATATGGAAACCTCAAAATCAGGATACGGGATATATCTGACCAACTTATCTCCCTAAAACTCTACTTGGCATAGGATAAATGTGCTTATTTCGTTCTAATATGGTTGTGAATCGGGAAAATATGCCTTCTTCCATATCATCAAAGACAACTGAATTCAAAATACTAACGAGGGTAACGGCAAATCGTTTATACGTTTCCGATGTCAGGTGCTTTATTTCAATCGGTAAAATTGGGGGAGATGTCGTGGAAAAAGAAGAGAATACCCTCTTGGTTAGACCTCCTCCCCTCATTTAACGAAAGGACTTGTCTCGATTTGGAGAACATTCATCTTCACTTTTTGGTTTATTTTGAAAATTTATTTAGAAAAGATTGATAATGAAAAAAAAAAAATTTCAAAAAGCTTTCTACATGACATCACAATAATGTTTAACTTGAACATCTCGGTGGTACACTAGTAAGCCTAGGCCTATGACATTTTGTTAGGCCTATTGAAATGGCGTGTTCTTTGTTCGATTTCTGTTTTTTAATTTTCATAGATGTGTTTTGGATCACTGTAAATAGTGGATTAACTGATGATTAAGTAATTTCAACTTTTACTTGAAAATGGCGGGAAATCTGAATATTTGATAATAAAAAGCTGACGACTTTTTACCCAAAATAATATATTTCCCATAGCCGTAGCCAGCGGGGGTTCGGTGGGTTCGAACGAACCCCCGGTCAGGATTTCCCCAAATATCATTTTGCGGAAAAATGCATATAACCAGAATCATTAAATTACTGTGCTATTTGAAAACTACATATATGAGCAGTAAATGAATTGATATTTGTTATGGTGAACACGAGAGCATTATTTTCTTAAAAACATGTCATAGTGAAGTTACACTTCCCTTAAAACGTTTAGCATGCTTCATCTCGGACAAAATAACCCATCTTGGGCAATGGCTAAATCAGTCCGTTGTAGGAATTTTGTTTTAAGCCAGTTCTGGTCCAATACAAAGTTATTGAAAGTTATTGAAAACAATGCAGACGTCCCATACTCCGAATGATTTTTACAACATTGTCGAATAAATATCTGGAATAGTCGTAATATTGATGAAACACATGTTCTTTCAAATGTGTACATCTCTGTTTTGTTTTATTTCGATTAAAATTTAAAATATTTCTTGGGGCATATTTTTAACTTTTTAAAACAAAGCATAACGAGACCCACTTATTTGAATAATATATATTTTCATCAGTAATACGACTATCCCGGAGAGTTTATAAAGCCTTCGTGTAAACGTTGTGAAAAGTTATCATAGAAGAACGATCTTTAGGAGTATTAGGGTGTTTGCGTCAATTTCAATAACCTTGCATTCAGTGGCATTTGATCCGAACTGGCTTCGAACAAATTTCCTGAAAAATAATGATAAGCCATTGCATGAGGTGAATTATTTTGTCCTAGATGAAGTAGCTTAAGGTGTGCGAAACAGTTGATATTCCTTGGAAACAAATCATGCTCCAGGGTCTTCCAGAAATCAGTCGAAATAATGGTGGATTCGGGGCAAATCAGATTTCAGGATATGTATTCAGTAAAAGATTCACCGAAGCATATTTTGATGCAGAAAATTAATTATAAGTTGTCTGACTTTTTTTGCACGTTGCCTGTTTATTTTACTTTGTGAACATTAAAGTTGCAAAGCTACAAGGTCATTTTTGAAAATCATTTTTACGTCCATGACTTTTCTCATGTCATTCCTTGTCATGTCTATTTTCTAAAAATCACAAGAGTGCATACTTTATTCCAGGAGAACTAAAGATTTTTACAAAAATGTAAAAATGTTGTGAATCTTTTGGGAGATATTGTATTTGATATTGTAAGGAATAGATTGGTAGGTCAATTATACATGTTGCTTGTAATTTTATCACCCCCTATAGATCAGATTCTGCCTTTAATGAAGGTATTGAAATAAATTATATTTCCCCTCCCAAAATAGTTATTTCTTTACAAATTATGCAAATAAGAATTCAAACTTAAAGATGCTTTAATACATAATCCAATGGGGTCGTTAGGATTGCCAAACTTTTGGAGGGAGTGTTATTGTACAAATTGCATTATTTGAGAAACCCTAATGAAGGGGGGGGGGATTTGTGAATAACATAAAAATAGAACCCCCGGTCACCAAATCCTGGCTACGCCACGTAATACTAAAATAATATCTACTATAACTTTTAAAGCACGGGATAAGTATAAATGATCATAAAAACATATCCAAACTTTACACAGGACTGAAAACATTAGTCTGTGACCCCCAAAATACACAAACCACCCTAACAAACTGGTGAAGTAGGGGTAACATTCGTTGGACTTGAAAATTGGCAAATAGGGACACAGATGGCAGAATTTTTCTAAGAAAATACATCCTAAAGAAATACATGTATTTATTTAGGATGTATTTCCTAAGAAAAATTCTGCTATCTGTGAATAGGGAATGTGTCGGCTTTGTTATTTTTTGGACTGTGTTTTTCCGGAAGTGAACTTTTGGGGCGAACTTTTGAAATTTTCCATTTTGACAATTTATTTGATGTTTTATGAATTCTTTTGATAATTCTCGTCAGTCGTGCGTTGAAGGATGGAGGGGCAAATGTTTCAGCTACAAGTATCTTCTCTTGGATATTTAGACTCATCAGGAGGTCTTCAAGATATCATAGAACAATGTCAATCCATGAATGAATCAAAGCAGGTGAATCCATCAATCTTACTCACTTCGAGAGCCATGTTAGATTTTGAAACTTATGGCTCTCAAACGGAGAAGTGAACAGCTGATCAATAGTGACCTTTGAAACTGAATTAAGTCGATCCGCGGCTTACTTTTGGTCTCTAACTGTGTCTTACATCAGTATCATCAATCCGTGTAAGTATTGGAGCGCTGGAGTACTTCTTTTTCGATCAAGACTTGTAAATTGTTCATCGAGTTAAAGTTTTACAGACCTATTTCCAATATGGCGGTTTGCTAGGTGCGAGATACGCAACGAACGAAATGAATTTTGAGAATTAGTTAGGTTCGGACAACCTCCGGAGATTTACGAAAATGTCCGAGCAGAAAACGCCATATTGGAATTTGGCAGTAAAACGATTTCCTCGACTAACAATTACAAGTCTTGATCGAAAAAGAAGTACTCCAGCGCTCCAATACTTACACGGATTGATGATACTGATGTAAGACACAGTTAGAGACCAAAAGTAAGCCGCGGATCGACTTAATTCGGTTTCAAAGGTCACGATCATTGAGCTGTCCAAATGCTCCGTGGGAAAGCTATTATATCAAAATCCAAATAGCTTTCGCAGGAAGTAACATCAATCCAAATCATGGGATTCGAATCAAAGGAATACTGAAATTTAGCCATCATAATTCGGATAAGGATATTTGATCATTGATGGAGAAGTGGCTCAGTTTTTATCTCTTATCCTGAAATACACCAAAATCAAAGATTCATGTGTTTCCCCTTCATTGTAATTTTTTGCTTATCGTTTTGATTCAGAGATTTAATTTAGACAGGTTCTACACATACGATCAAATGCAGGATTTCGTCTGCTACAACCATGGCAATGTTAATGAATTCTGCAGGAATCTGGCGCAACCGTGGCACGTTATAATTTACTGTCAGAACCGTAGCTATGTACTACACAATGATACATTATGTAACATGGTTACAGTTGTTACCGACAGCGTAACACTCTTAAAGCTGGACTACGCTCCGAAACGCAATCTTGGGTTGTTTCGGGGGGTGAACTTTATCATTTTGAGCTTAATGAAAGATTATAGAATGATGAACAAATGGGGCAAATCTTGTGTAGAAATACTTACGATAAATGTGTCATTTCAAAGATTTTTCATTGAATTTGCTTCGATCGGAGCCGGCGATATGATTTTGGAAAGGTTTCTAAATGAAGAACGTGATGTCACTTCCGAATCATAGCATTCAAAATAAATAGCGTTTAATTACTTCCACTAACCATAATAATACGGTGGTGTAGCGGTAGAATCCTAGCTGAGCACGCGGAGGTCCCGGGTTCGAAACCCTAACTAAATGATTGTTCTTTGATATTACGCAGAAAAAAACAATTTTTATTTACATAAACTTTATATTAGAGCTTGAAAATGTAAAAACAATATATGTCAACATATTGCGTTTTTGGAGCGATGTGCAGGTTTAAGCATTGCCACAATTGTAACAGCCAGTGTTACATTGAAAAAGATTGCCGATATTGTAACAGATAGATATTCTTTTACATTATCAAGCAAACATTGTTACACTATTGGAAACTGTCAAGAATGTTACAGATAGTGTAACCTATGTTTTATGTTTATTTATTTCGACATTGTCGTGGTAATTAATTCCTGACAGCGTTACACTATTTAGCCTTGTAACAATTGTACAAGCAATTGTTACATACTTTAACATTGTCACTTTTATGGTTATTACTGAAAGTTATAAATTTTTTAACCTTGTCACTGTTGTACCAAGCATTGTTACATTATTGATTATTTTATCTGTTGTTACATAACATGTTTCAAATTTTAACATTGTCACGGTTGTACCAGACATTGTTACATTATTTAATATTGTATATGTTGTTACAGAAGGTGTTACAATTTGTAACATTGTAACGGTTGTACCAGACATTTTTCATTAACATTGTCACGGTTGTACCAGACATAGTTATATTACTGAAAATTGTATCTGTTGTTACAGAGCATGTTACAATTTTTGAGATTGTCACGGTTGTACAAGACATTGTAGTATTATTTAACATTGTCACGGTTGTACCCGACATTGTTACATTATTTAAAATATTTTATCTATTGTTACATAACGTATAACAATTGTTTACATTGTCACGGTTGTACCAGACAATTGTTACGTTATTGAAAATATTTTGTTTTTTGTAGAGAACATGTTTCAATTTTTAACATTGTCCCGGTTGTACCAGACATTGTTAGAAATTGTAACAGGTTCTTTAACAAGACATACAATGATAAATAATGTAACATTGTCTGGTACAACTGTGAGAATGTTACAAATTGTAACAAATTCTGTAACAATACATACAATGCTAAATAATGTAACAATGTCTGGTACAACTGGGACGTTGTTAGAAATTGTAACAAGTCTTATAACAACACAATCATACAATGTTAAATATTGTAACAATATCTGGTACAACGGGAACAATGTGAAAAACTGAAACAGGTTTTGTAACAACAGATACAATGTTAAATAATGTGACAATGGCTTGTACAACAGTGACAATGTTAAATAATGTAATGGCAGAAAATTATAACGTGCCACAGTTGCACCAGATTCCTGCAGAATTTGTTAACATTGCCACGGTTGTACCAGACTGAATCCTGCATTTGATTGTTTCTCTTTCTACCATACCTGTGTATGTGATGTGAACGTTCGCAATTTTGATGCAACCAGCTTTTTAAAAAATATTTGCAAAAAATTTACGGTTTTAGTGATTTATCACGTATTTGGTGAGAGATATATATTTTAATATATGCAGTGAATTTTATGAAGTGTCAGAGCACTGTTATACGTAACATTTTGAATCAACCAGATTCGCTGTAGCCTAGGAATCGTATATTTTTTAGCACTTCCGGTGCGAAACGTGACAAAATGGGACCTTCGAACATTACCAATAGGAAATTGAAGGATAATGTAACAGCCAAATCTAAATTTAAAAATGGAACTGTAAATAAAACACACCAGTTGGATACACCCAAGGTCTCACGCGCTTTGGCAGAGACACTCAGGAGTTGTCCTGACAGAGAGGGTACTCCCCCTCGGTCAGAACAAGTCCTGGCTGCCCCCACAGTGTTTGGGGCCGAGGGTGGGAGTTTAAATTCCAGGCCACAAGATAACACATCAGACGTGATTGTCGTCCAACATCAATATGCTGATACTGTACCCGTTTCATCAAAAGCTTCCAACCCTCATCCTACCATACAGGGAGGTGCAATAGACCAAGTAATGGCAATGCTAACTACCATCCAACAAAGCCAAGATAAGTTCCAAAAACATCAGGAGTCTTTGCAGTCATCCCTAGATAGCATCCATACTAAGATGGTTGAACAAGAAAATAGGATTATAGAGAAAGTCAACACTAAAATTGACAACCTTAAAACTGAAACTACTAAGGAAGTAGACTCCCTCCGAACTAATCTCCAATCACAAATAAACAATTTAGAGTCTGCCTTTAAAGCCTCTACTGAACAGGTGGAATGTGTTAACATTGTAATAAAAAACATTGAAGAATCACTTAATGAAAATTGTGAAACCAAAATAAATGAACTTTTGAAGGATGGTCTCAAGCTTGATGCAAGTGTTGTTTCAGCTACCCGTCAAACAAAGCGTGAAGGCTCGAAATACCCTGGCCTTATTATTGCAAAAGTGTGTAAACAAGATAAACATAGAATCATGAAAAATAAAAAATCCCTTAAAAACAGTGCTAAATATGCAAAAGTCTACCTCGAGGACTTCCAAACCCAGGAATTACGTAAAATGAACTATAATATGAGAACAGTATTATCTGCTGCTGGAAAAGAAAACCAATTTGTATTGCGAAATGGAGTTTTCCAAAAGAAACTGCAGTCCACCATTCCTAATGTCAACAAATAGGGGGACGGCCGGTGTCGACTTAACCTAGGCACATGGAATGTTAATGGCTTTTCACGGTATGAAAATGACAATTCACAATTTAGAAAAGCAGTAATTGCCAACATGGATATTGATATTTTAAGTGTCAATGAAACTTTTCTTCGGAAAAATGAGAACCTGGATATATCTGATTACACATGGTTTGGAAATAATCGAAATACTGTTGCACAAGCCAGACGAGGATCAGGAGGTGTTGGATTTTTAGTTAAAAACTCTATTTTACTGCTATTTACCTGTGAAATCCTTGATCAGAATACTCAGGACATAATCTGGATTCGCCTAAATTCGAAACACTCGGCTTATAATATAGTGCTTTGCTCAGGGTATCTTCCCCCAGTCTCGAAGTCTACACGTGACACTGATTCTGAACAATTCTTTGAAAAAATCACCGAAAGTTTTTATGTTTACCAAAATACAGCTAATGATCTTTGTATAATGGGCGATTTTAATGCTAGGATCGGAATGAATACTGACTACATTGAAGGAATCGACCATGTACGTGAAAGAGATATACTCGACACACAAGAAAATGGTCACAAATCAAGCTTCCTAACATTTTTAACCGATAGCAACATATGCATTCTAAATGGTCGCTATAACAAGGAAAACAATGATTTTACATGTATTTCTCAAAAAGGACGCTCAGTGGTGGACTATATGTGTTGTCCACAGGAATCTCTTGAAAATTATGAAAATTTTAAAGTTCATCGGATGACAACCATTATTGACAATTATAATCTCACTGCCCCTACAGCACTTCCCGATCACTCTATCTTGACATGCACTCTGAAATATCTGCAGGATTCCACTGAATCTGTATACAATTGGGATGAAATGATTGATGCAGAAACACCTTTAGTACAGCCACCTAAAAGATATAAAACAAATGGAATCACAGGTGATTTCCTTTCAAATGAAGAACTTTCTCGGCAAATAATGGAAACAATAGATAGGATAACAAATGAGGAAGTATCTGTCAATCAAATAAAAACTCTTTATGACACATTTGTTAAAACAGTGTCAACAGAAATGGACCGTTTATGTGAACCTATACCCCAGCAAACCAATCCAACCCACAAACGTTCTAAATCATGTAGAAAACCTTATTGGAGTGCTGAGCTTCAATCATTATGGGATAAGGTTCAAAAAGCTGAGCAAACATGGATACAATGCAAAGATACAGCGAAAAGACAATGTCTCAAAGCAACTTATTGTATTGAAAGGCGTTGTTTTGATAGAAGTCTAAGGAAAGCTAAGCGCAGATATCAGAAGCAAGAACAAGACCATCTATTTGATCTGTACAAATCATCCAGTTCACAGGACTTTTGGAAATACATAGGGAAAATAGGAATAGCAAACGAGCGTACCAAAGATGTTCCGTGGACAATGAAAAATCAATCTGGTGAATTGGTGTATGATAAACAGCTAGTTCTGAACCACTGGGCTGACACATATGAAAAATTATATTCATCCGCTCAGAATAATCCTATGTTTGACTCTGAACACTTAGAATATATAAAACAACAAGTAGCCAATATAGAAGGTAATGCTACTGACAATAATTTAGACATAAATAAAGATATTTCATTTAAAGAGGTTGTAGAGGCAGTCGGTAGGGCCAAAGTTCGTAAAGCTGTAGGAATTGACTCTATACCAGCCGAGGCTTTGAAAAATCCACTTTGTATAACCATGTTACACAGAATTATGGTACTCTGTTTTAACTCTGGCACTGTGCCAAGTCAGTGGATGGAGGGTATTATACACCCAATATATAAAGATGGAGACCCATGTAATCCTCTGAACTATCGTGCCATTACATTAATATCTGTGCCTTGCAAGGTCTACACTGATATTTTGAACAAGCGCCTAACTCAATTCCTTGAGGACAATAACCTTATTCATGATGAACAAGGGGGCTTTCGCAAGGGACGTGGTTGTCAAGAACAAGTTCACAGTGTATACTCAATCATCAATAATAGGAAACTTTCTAAGCTTGATACTTTTATTTGCTACATTGACGCAACTAAGGCATTCTCGAGTGTTAATCGAGACTGCCTATGGTATAAACTCAATAAGATTGGCATCAAAGGCAAAATCTTTAAAGCAGTTCAATCCCTATATGAAGATGTGACATGTAACATTCGCATAAATGGTCTACTATCTCCAAAAGTAAACGTAAGCAATGGCTGCCGGGAAGGCTGTCTGCTATCCCCGACATTATTTTCAGTGTATGTGAATGATCTAGTGTCCGACATTAAGAGTCTACAATGTGGAATACAAATGGAGGACGAGAACATAGGCATCCTTCTTTATGCTGATGACATAGCGCTTATTGCAAGCTCAGCTGATAACTTACAACAGATGTTAAACACTCTACATGAATGGTGCCGCAAATGGAGACTTCTAATTAACCCTCGAAAATCTAAAATAGTGCATTATCGCCCAAAATCACATCCTAGGTCAGACTTTGCTTTTAAATGTGGGGACTTTGATCTGGATTATACAGACACTTATAAATATCTGGGGATCTGGCTCCAAGAGCATGTGGACTCAACACATTCTGCCAGAGAAATTGCAAAATCAGCAAATAGAGCCCTGAGTGTGATTATCAGCAAATACAAGCAAACTGGGGGTATGGAGTTCGCAGTTTACAACAAGCTATATGACTCTTTAGTCCAGCCTATACTAAACTATGGTTCATCTATATTTGGCCTCAACCAACATCAATGCCTGAACAATGTTCAAAATAAAGCTGGCAAGTTCTTTCTAGGTGTAAACAAACGCACTAGTAATGAGGCTGTTAGAGGAGATCTTGGATGGGACACTCCACATTTAAAACAAAAGGTGGAATGTGCTAGATTGTTCATTAAACTGAAGTCCATGAATCAGAATAGGCTGAATTTTAAAATACATGAATGGTCCATTAAACGGAAAAGCAGTTGGGACTTTAAAGTTAATTCAATGTTAAATACATGTAATATAAATTTCACTGGTCATACCAAGGACATTTTAAAACAGTTTACTAACTCTCTTCGAAATTCTGATAAATTTATCCATAACATATGGGATGATAGAAATAATGAAATTAATGGCAATAAATTGAGGCAATATAGACTGTACAAATATGGTGTTTGCAAGGAAGGGTATTTGGCCCTACCAAAGCATCACCGTAGGTCACTCGCTAGATTCAGAACTGGTACTTTACCCTTAGCAATTGAAACAGGGCGCTACACAGGTATACCATTACACGAAAGGAAATGCTTATTATGTGACATGAATTGTATTGAAGATGAAAAGCATTTCTTATTAGAATGTAGCCATTATGATGATCTAAGATGTGATTTTTATGAAAATGTTAAACAGAAATTGCCTTATTTAGATGTAACATCAGCCAATTCTACACTTCTTTTTGTCTCCATTATGAATTGTACTTCACTCCAAAGACCATTAGGAGCTTTAGTTTATAATATGTGCAATAAGAGATCTCTTAATATTGATAGGCTATAATCACTAAATGAGTATGCATGTCACCTAAGTTTCCTTTATAAAATATTTATTTAAAATGTATCTAGTCAGAAACTCCTTGGTTTTATGATGCCTCTTTTTAGTGCTTCGAGCTATCAACCTTGGGGAAGATGGTCTCAATTCACTACTGCAGAGGTGTATATTATCTATGGGGTTCTTTTTTATTTATTCACTGCTCATGCAAATCACATTTAGTGCAATATATGTATTTATTACTCAATATGCATCTCACATTTAGTGCAATATATGCATTTATTGTAATATTTGTCTTCAAACATATGCATTATGTATTTCACATTTAGTGCAATATTCATATTAATTGTAATATTTGACCATATGCAATATACTACTTACATTTAGTGCAATATATGTATTTATCATGCAATATGCATCTCACATTTAGTGCAATACATGTATTTATTGTAATATTTGTTTTCAACCGATGCATTGTGTATTTCACATTTAGTGCAATGTTTATATTTATTGTAATATTTGACCATAGTGCAACATGCTACTTACATTAAGTGCAATATATGAATTTATTGTTATAACAGTCTTCGACCATATGCATGATACAATTCACATTTAGTGCGATATTTGTATTTATTGTAATTTTTGACCATATGCAACATGCTACTCTCATTTAGTGCAATATATGTATTTGATATAATGATTGACAATATCATTCCATGAACTGCTTATTTATTTATGCCAAACTGATTAATCAGACTGAATTTATATCATTGGTTATTAATCATGTATAAATTTTTACCAGGGACATTTTTTGTCTCTGTCTTTATGAGTGTTGACCCAAGCTGCCCATTGGGGGTGGTAATGGGTGACACTCAGATATAATGTATACTGTGTCTCATAAGTCGGCACCGGCTGGTGATGTTACAAAATGTTGTTTTTATTATGTATTTTATATGTATATTGTAATGTCAGTGACACAAAAATAAACTATTTTAAACTAAAACTAAACTAAACTGTAAATCTGTGACATCTGAGTCAAATGTCAAATTCAACAACTTGAAACATGAGATTCTAGAAATTAGATGATGATTGGATGATTAATTGTGATTAAGAAATTTTCTAGTTATTTTTACATTCTAAAGAAAATGATTAATACTCAATTATTAATCTGGGTACACTAAAGCACCTTTTGTGCAAAAATGAAAGATTTAGACCGTGTTTGGAATGAGTTACGATCATCTGAAAAAAGCACATGGTCATCAGAATGGTGGAAAGTGCAGTCTGACCTTAATTAGAATCTAATTGAAGAAGGACTATTCTGATTCTTTCAGAATCAGTTATACAGTGTATAAATATACATATAATCTAAGATGTAAATGTATTGTTGTATTGCAGGGTGAAAATCATGGAATCTATCCTTTTATCGTACATGTGGAGCCTTCTGATGTCCTGGAATTGAATGGTATTTTATACAGTTATATCATAATTTTTACACATACATGTTCATGGTATGTGTTGGGAGTATCTTATGGGAGGGGAGCAATTAAAATGAGTACTTTGGAATTGTACAATTATTGATTAATATTATGAAAAATATATTGTTTCAAGAAAAAACTATTGCACAAAATATTGGAAATTTTATCATGCATGTACTTTGTTGTAACTTTGTTGAGTAGTAGTAAAAAGTGATTGTCCTTGTTAATCTGCTTTCAGCTGACCTTGGAAATCTCATCTTAAATGAAGGTGTCATTGCAGCCAGAGTGTTCCAGGATGTTATCTATACAACCATCACCACCCTCAAATGTTTGCCCACAGGTACCACAAAGAGCCAAATACTTGTCTCTCTCAGGTTGCGATCATTGCCATCTCTACCACAGTAAGTTGGTTGTTCACAGAGGCTGCAGTGTTCGTGCTAGCCATTTAAATTTCTGAGTCCCAGGGACGCAACACATTTGAAAAATGTGAGTCCCGTCTAATTTTTTTTGCGTCCCTCATATTTTGTTATTAAAGTGAAAGTAAAGTGGGCGATAATAGAGTGCTTCCACTAAAACGGGATAAAAATGACATATATTGTAATTCTATGCATTCTCCCGATAAATATCTATCATTTGGTCCTTTTCACACAATTCTTTACTAATGTTATATCAAAATTCTCCGAAATGAATGAAAGAAATATTCAAATTAAGAGTTGTTTTCACATTTTACCAACCAGCGATCTTCAAGGTCGTGAACTTTTTGTTTCTTCTAACATTTCTCCTTACTCTGACGACTTTTAGATGAAAAACGAGCTATCATTAAATAAGTATATTGATGTATAACATTAGATCGATATCTAACGGTTCCTAGTGGAAGTAATTAAGATTATCGTGAAAAACCAATCCCAATTCTCAATTTTGAAACTAATGTTTGCGTACAACAGATCATCCAGCTTCGGTATACTCCGGAATGACTCGGAGGGCAACATAGCCAATCAAATGCTGCGTTTCAGACTAGAAACCCCGCGAATATACTGAGACACTTCGGTAGCCAATCAGATTTGCCGACATAAACATTATCGAGATCAAGGAAGTAGACGATTTGAAAATTCTTCGGAAAATCATGTTTTATCACTTCTACGCTGCAGTAAAAGTTACCTGATGGTGGTGTAGAATCTTTGCGTCCCAGGGACGTAAGTTATTTCTGATTTTTTCGTCAGACCTCTTGAGATTTCCGTAAAAACGAGAAAAAACGGCGTCAACGCGAACACTGGGCTGTATTTAGCAGTTATGTCCCTATCAATGAATATATGCCTGAGGTCTGTCATCAATATAGCCCGAGCTTGCGAGGTCTATATTTAGACAGACCGAAGGCATATATTCAATGATATGTACATAATTGTTGTATTACATACCTTTATTTCCATGGCTACGTTATATCAATGATGTCACACGTCTGTTTGCGAGTGAAATTTGGAAGAAATAGAATATGACGTCATAAGATTGTCATAGTAAAAAAGTTTGGCGGCTATACAGGAATATATAACCGACCTTCGGCTCCTTTGACTTCCATACAAATGCTTCGCTATGTATGTTATACAGTTCAATAATAATGTTTTTTATATTTGAAAACAATAAATATCATTTGTGCAGAAACAAATGGTGTGTTTTTATTGGTATTTGCTCATGTTTTATTTCAGTTATACTATAACCTCATTTAATGACCTCACCCAACACTCCCAGGATAGCTGTATTGTCAAGTACCAAGGTGTTGTCTTTGCTAGCTGTGCACCCTCTAAGTACACGTAAGTGTTGTCTAAGTATACGTAACTACCCTGTACTGTCTTTGCCACCTTTACACCCTTTAAGGGCACATACGTGTTGGGGTCAAGAACCAAGCTATCCTCTTTGCCTGCCCTAAACCATGCAAGTCATGGACCCTACACCCCCAAAATGCAATCTGATTTTCGACGCTGTTTCGATGCCAAATTTCGGTGCCGTTTTGGCACCTAATGGACTGACTAGTCCGGTAGCAAATTTTGGTGTCAAAAGGTATCGGTGCCGGTGTGAAAGAAACGATGGTCCCCCAGGGATTATGGTCCCCTTTCTTAACGGCCCTTACTGGCCCTGGTTGCGTATAAGATAATGAGGGAAAGAGTAGTATTGAGGTCACCATATAAATCAATGGAGAGTAGGACCATAATTTGATAGGACCTCCTACCCTTTTACACCGGAACGGTGTTGAAACGGTGCCGGAACAGTGCCGAATTTCTACAATACTGAAACGGCGTCGAATTATATTGGCTGTGTACATGTTGTACAAATCGAGTTGAAGAACCTGTGACCTGTGTCACATTTTATATGTCTCTGTATTTAACTCTAAATGTTTCTCTTTTGAACATACATCATTACTTGTGTCTCTTTGTACACAGGCTGAGTGCCAGATACAAGTGCACTATGGAGACTTGTAAAGGAGCTGAAGGCAATAGATACATAAGGATGTATGTTCCAGGGGCCAAAGAGGCACAAACTGTCAGGTGAGACAAGGATTGATACAATCGATGGGGACCATTTTTAATGAAAAATGTCATATTTATGGTTAGAAAATACTTATGGTTAAAGATACAATGGTCTAAAATCACTTGCCATACAAAACATGGTTGCCCCGTATGGTTTTTAATGTAATTCTGTTTTCAGGAAGGATTTTAACTGCTCATATTGCAAGATTTCATTAAAGGAAGATGCCTCATGCAGGGTTTTATCTGGTACAATGGTCAACCTTTCAAAGAGAAGCGTTCAATAATTCATGTTCTTTTGTTTCTATTAGAGTTTTTGTTTTTGTTTTACTTTAGAATTGTATTAATTAAACAGCACATGGTTCAATGGTTCATCAAATGGCACATGGATGAATGTACAAAAATCGGTCATATTTAGAACTACAATTATTATGTCCTGCTATCGTTGCATAGTTGCATCAAGCCAATAATCCTAGCTGTCGAAATATAAATGAGAAAACAGTAAAATAAACCCTGGTAAAATTTCATTGTTTTATGACATTACATAAGTAGAAGTAGTGTCATTTATGACACAACATGGGCTTTGTCTTGGAATTTGGGAATGTGTCTAAATATTACATTATATTATTTTTGTATTTCAGACAAACGGTTGGTACATATGCTAGATGAGGGATGTTTTGGCTCTCATGTTGGAAACAGGAAAGAACACACAAGTGGCTCTAAAAGATTCCAAGCAGTGCCTGTATATGTCAGAGGTATTACATTTTGTACTTTCATCCATAAATTCTTTCTAATTTTGTGAAGATTAGAATATAGCACCAACTTGAGCAACACAGAAAACTCTTTCTTATAATAATGTATTTGGTTATTTGTTTTTATGTGTATTTTTGTTATTGAAATATTACCCCTTGTGCTTTCCACTGACTTTATTGACAATCTCTTTACATTTAACAGATGACTTGGTGAATACAATCCAGATAGGAAAATCCTACTGCATCATTGGTACAGTGTCATATGAGTTTGAGGCAGGTACTTTGTCTGTAGCACTTGAGGCCAACAATGTGCTACCAATTGATGTAAGTTAAAAGGTTTGTGAAATGTTATTACATGTTACTGTGTAAGGAAATATTAAGAGTACTGTATTCCATTCGAGAATAGTATTAACTTTATACATTTTTGTTAGAGCCTGGTGTACAATGAAGTTTAATAAGACATGTTAGAAGAAAAGTAATCTTTCTATTTAAATTGATTTCCAGAATTCATTGATGTCATTTCCTTCAAGCAGGCTTTTCCCAACAGGTATACAGCAACTATTTGAAGGTAAGTCAATTGTATGGTTTAGCCATGTTTGGCAATATGGGAAGAAACATTAAAAGAGCTTGATTTTCAATTAGCTTTGGGGAATAACACATGAATGTGGATTATTTATGACTTAAATCATTTGATGTCATATACCGTATTAAAACAACAGCGTTTTAACCATTTCATCTTCGAATTAAAAGCACTATACAATCTAATGAAATATCTTGAACTTGGGACTTACATTGTAGTTGAATTAATTCCATTGCTGTGACTGACTAAAACTGTCCAATCTTAAAGACAAACAAGGTCTACATAGTGAGCTCACATCCAATCAGACTTCTGAACTATTATACAGGACTCTTTTTTAGGTATTCACATGTACATTAAGATGTTCAATTACACATGTTTCACTGTATATTGTTTGGTTTTATACACAGCAAGGAGTCCTTGGAGTTTTGCCATGAGCTTGGCATATGCATTTGCAGGTAAATCTAGATAACTTGATAACTATAGCTCACTCATTTCAAACAAGATGGTATTATTGTGATTCGAGAGTTTATATGCTATTGAATAATCCTTTGAATAAAGAAATTACCTCAAAATATCTGTAAGGGACTTAAAAAAGTTCAGATGTATGGTTTTCTATTGATTGTTCAATTTTATTAATAGCCATCAAGAATTGATAATAAGTGATATATTGTGATACACCATTTCTTTTGTAATATTGGAATGTGTTTGAGTTAGACACTGGCCTCTGTAACAAATGGTCACACTTTAATATATTTTGTTCATGTTTGTAGGAAGTATCTGCCCCCCTGGTACATATCTCCACCTGAAACTGGGACTACTTCTCAGCCTGGTTGGATGCCAAGAGGAGGTATGATTATTTCACAGTTTATTATGTCACCATCACAAGTGGTGACATATTTTTATAATCTCCAACCTTTTTGTTGACAGTATCTTTTTTGTTGACATTCAGTGGTTGGTACGATTATTTCACTTGTAGTGGTGACATATAATAGTCTATTTTATAGTCTCCCACCTTTTTGTGGACATTGTTCTCTAACTGTGACGTCATTATATCCATGGTTACAACAATTGATTTACAAATTCGTAACTTTACGAAGTTTCTATTCATGACCCCCTGGTATTTAAAGTTTGAACTTGAATATTCTCTATGTGATAAATACAACATTTGTATTTTAGTGTTCAAGACTGGATGTTCTAGCTATAGGAGAAGACAGTATTGTATTGGACAGACTGCTTTCATATTGTGCAAGGTTAGCACCTAGATGTGTACATCACACCACAGGGCAACATTTAGTTGTGTCTGTTAGTAAAGACAAAACAGGAAAGGGATACATTATTGAAGGTAAGCCAACTGATACCAGTTATTAGCAATGCAATCATGCTTTGTTCTTTGAAGGTTTGAACAACTGAATCTTGTTTTAAACAGCGGGGGAGATTAGGTTATCATAAAGTTTTTTATGTATGTATTTATCTTGTTTTTTTTTAAATTTTTTTATTAAGACCTGTTCTCTTACACAACCAATCCACTTTCCAAGTGGAATCCAGGGAAACGATTGATTAAATGTGGACCCACATGAACTCCTTAATCCGGATGGATCCAGATGAAAGAGCCAAGTCAGATCTAGAATGGTCAACATTTTCTGAGTGATCAAAATAAATACATGAAAATAACCAAAACCTCATAAACCTCTTTTGACATGATTTCTCTTGAACAACATGAAAAATTAATGTGTCTTGTAGAAATTGGTGAAAGGCAGAAAGTTGGCTTTCATCACTCTGTCACTTCTCTACATTTCACATTATAGATCCTGACATTCTCATTGTTTCGGTATGTGTGTTCAGGGAAGAGGAGTATGATGCCAAACTGAGTAAGATATTATCTATATTCTTTTTTCCTTGAAGGTGGTTCATTGATGCTAGCTAATGGAGGTGTATGTTGTGTAGGAGATGTAAATGGACTAAAACGCCCCGCCAGGCAAACATTGCAGACAGGTAAGTACTGTTAGCTTCATTGACATATTTTGATTGTTCAGTTGTTGTGGCTCCTTTATTACACATGTATTTGGTTACGTTATATTCAAATATGGAATAGGGTGAAGTGATTAGTCAAATCCAAACAGGGATGAGCTGGCCAAATATTTGGTATGAGAATTTACTGTTTGTTTCAATTGTACATACTTTTATTTTCATTTTCCTCATTTTACACTAGAACAGCATAAGTTTCTAACAGCCGTTTCTAACAGCCTATGACATCAAATCTCATTGAGATATGGTTCTTCCAAACTGTTGGATTGATGCGTACATATCTTGCCTTCACACTCTTAAACATGTTAAGTACTGGGGTGACTCTATCACTGTTTCCTTGGAAACGCTGAAATGGATATAGAAGACAAGTTGTATTTTCAGTTTGACCTGTATATACGAGGGTTGTCCCAGAAGTAATGCACTATATGCTCTATACTTTATTTAATATTTTTCAATTCAGCTGAAATTTTGTGTATATAACAATTGAAGTTTTATCTATTATGTCCTGAAGTTTCAGCATCAAACATTTATATTAAGTCTTAATATGGTTGCTATAACAACATGGGGGTAGGGGTGGGCGGGGCAGGTGCCAATTTTTCTAATTATGAAAAGATCTAACGTGTTATTTTATTAATATTTCTTTTCTTTGAATGATCAAAATATTTGGGAAATTGTTAAATTTATTCAGCATGTTGTTAACCAAGTACAAATAATGACATTAAGCACTGTGATGTCATAATACCACATTTCAATAGTCACGTTCAAATACAGTGACAGTCAAGAAATTGCAAACATGGCTGCAATTCTCACCTGATACCAGAAGGCCTTGCCTAATTTCATACTTCACTTGGACTCACACCCATGCAAAACAATACTACCATGAAGAAAGTATATAAGGAGTATATACCAGATAGAACTACAATTATGGGGTGGCAGAAGAGATTTAAAAGAGACGAATTGACCCTGGATGACAATTCCAAACATGGGAGGCAAATATTCCACAAGTCACAGTGGAAGAAATTGCCAAGAGTGTTTGACCTGAAAGGCATCAAAAGTACATAACATGCAAAGGGCAATATTTTGAGAAAATGTGAAATGGGACACTGGGCAATATACATCCATTAAATCTAGGATGTGCTCATAGTAATTTAGTATCTTAAAATGTATTTTTGAACATACTTCTTATAGCTACACAAAATGGTATCTGTTGATTAATTATTTCATATTTTCAATTTTTATCGTACCTAATAAAGGTACGATATTGTAGTCAGCTTGGCGGGCGGGCGGGCGGCGTCTCACTTTTCAGCTTGTCTACAGGTTTCCAGCCAAACCATTTGACAGATTCATCTGAAATTTCCAGGAATGTTTCTACGTATCAAAGTTAAGAACTGATTAGTTTTTGGGCATTCTGGGTAAATTTTAAGGTGGCCATTTTGGATTTTCCGACCTAAAATCTTCACTTTCAAGACTTGTCTACAGGTTTCCAGCCAAACCATTTGACGGATTCATCTGAAATTTTCAGGGATGTTTCTACGTATCAAAGTTAAGAACTGATTAGTTTTTGATCATTCTGGGTAAAATTTAAGGTGGCCATTTTGGATTTTCCGTCCTAAAATCTTCACTTTCAAGACTTGTCTACAGGTTTCCAGCCAAACCATTTGACGGATTCATTTGAAATTTACAGGGATGTTTCTACATATCAAAGTTAACAACTGATTAGTTTTTGGGCATTCTGGGTTAATCTTAAGGTGGCCATTTTGGATTTTCCGTCCTAAAATCTTCACTTTCAAGACTTGTCTACAGGTTTCCAGCCAAACCATTTGATGGATTCATCTGAAATTTTCAGGGATGTTTCTACGTATCAAAGTTAAGAACTGATTAGTTTTTGGGCATTCTGGGTAAATTTTAAGGTGGCCATTTTGGATTTTCCGTCCTAAATTCTTCACTGTCACACTGCTGTGTTTTAGGTACGATATTGTTCACGTCTGTGCCTTTTTTATTCCTTTTGACGTGACTGTATAACCTGCCCCGCCCTACCCAAACTCACCAACTTGATTTTTTTATTATAACATCAATATAGTTTTATCAGTAAACATGAACATTTTTTGAATAATCAAAATGTCTCTAAGGAACATTTACTGAAAATTTCATGGAAAAATATCAATTATTGATAAAGTTAGAGCATATAGTGCATTACTTCTGGGACAACCCTCGTATTCAAGAATCTGAAGACTTACACAAAAGTACGCTTATTAACTTATTCTGTCACCTTTTCTAATTTTTTTGTTGCCTCAGCGAAATACACTAGGTGCATGCCAGGTGTAATCAATGCAATACATGAAATGTCCAGTCCTGGATAACCAAATACATCCCTTCAATGATAAGGACACTACTTAATCTAGCATTGCACTTAATACATGTATTGGTTATTCATTATATTGACACTTTGCTTTACCTCTTGTATACGTTCAAAAGGCATATTAGCATAAGTTCTGTAAAGTATTCTGTATTCTGATACCCACTGGTCAGCTGCTGGTGTGGGCTTACCAAGTATATTTCTTCCTTGTGTTATGACTCCACTAACTGTCATCACTTTCCCAAGGTCAGCTTGAATCCACTGGTTGCTATCTTTAACACTAGCAACCCAGCTCCCTCTTTGTGTTTCACCAGGACTATGAAAATACAATGATTTCCTCGGATTGATATGTTTTTAAATGCTATCTATATGTTATTATAAGTCATAGACAAAGAAAATGTTTGAATTATTCAATGTATTTATGACATCTTCTACAGGTGGATGCATCTCTTTAATGTGACATAACAAAAATGCTGATCCAATTGCTTTATTTTCCCAGCAAGGGATAAAATAAAACAGTTCATTCTTCCATCCAAATTGTTCTGCGATCTATTAGTGTGTCTGAGCAATAACTCAAATACCAGTCATTTGATTTGAGTCAAATTTCATAGGATTATACCTTAATGGAATAGAAACTCTGTATGAGAAGGAATTTTCATTACGATTCATAATGTTTGTGGTCAAGGGAACAGAATTTGCAATGAGGCCACTATATTCAAAATGGCCGCTGTGTTCATGTAATTTCTTACATATCCTGGGTGCCTAGTCTCGCTCTGTCTGGTCCATATCCAAATTCATATACTGTTGAAGCTGTCAGCCATGAGTCTGGAATTCTGTGAGATGACCCAGTAACCAATAATTTACCAATGCATTCATCTAGAAATTGTGAAGATTTTATTTTATTTTCTAGATATACTACTCATACAATATTACAATGAATCACATTCCAGAATTTAGAAATCCCCAACAGTAGCAGAAATGCAGTGTGAAATGTTGGAAGCAATGTTGTCCGTCTGTCTGCCCGTCCATCTGTCCATCCGTCCTTCATTATCCCTCTGAATGAAGTTCAATCATTTGTCACAGAGATCAAATACCCAGTCACAGATTTGGCTAATATTATAGGCTTTTTACAGACCTATCATTGTACAAATTATGTACAACCTTATTAGTAAAATATTTTGTTTCTGTTTGATACCTTTCTCCAGTTTGAAAAAAGTGATGAAGCATGTGCAAAAATAACATTATATTGTCAGTATAATGTTTTCCTTTGTTTTCATATAGATATTACATTACCATGGGAATGGGAGTCTTTAGTATGTAAGTCAATAAGCTTCTTTAGATCATCAATATCTGTCTTCATCTTAGTCACATCCTTCTTTATTGTTCCACAGCATTGATTTGCTCCACTTACTGAAAATGGATATATTATATGAAGTCCAGGTGATTTTGATAGGTAAATTTATTTTTGTGGTCATCCATTGCCTCATACATATATGTGTAATCAATACATATCAGTATATAAAATTATGTCTTGAAATGATGTAAGATTTGTTTCACATGTCATTGTAAAAGTCAGCTTATAGTAAAAAAGAAGTCAATGAGTTTGTAAAACTAAATCTCAATGAAATGCAGGGAAGATTCACAATAATTAATCCTGTAAAATGATTTTAATGCTAAGACAGACAGTGTTCAAGAAGTAAAGTACGCGCAAAATGACAATAGAAACCCCCATGTTAAGAAATTGATAATGACGATAGTAATATTGGAGACAAAAATATCTTACCTTCCTGTGAAATATTAAAAGTTTCCCTATAAAACCAGAATTGATATTTATTGGTTGATATGTTTATTGGTTGCTGTTTTTCTGTTTCTTGTGATCAGAATGATATATCGGATGTAGTGCCATACCTTCAATCGAATAGAATGCTGGGATCAACAGAATAAATAACATCAGTATAGTTTCCATGGCTCCCTGTTCCACCTTGGATTTCTTCCTGTTGTCTGGTTGTTCTTGCTTCAGCTTTCACCTTATGCGAGTGGTAACTCGTGTTTTTAACATATCAAGTACAGTCGACACTCTGATGGCTCTGATTGGCTAGTAGTTACAATACATTGTTAAAATTAGATAAATCCAGAATGCCAATCATATCAGCAGCATTTTTCCTCACCCTCACCATGCATGTTATTTAATGTTTGAAGTCAATTGTAGAACATAGAGAGGCAATGTCAGCCATGTAGCCATGTGACATAGATGCCATTGCCTCCCTGTCCTCTAAATGAAATTATCAAATCCAATTTCCACTTTGATTTCTACTGCTACACTGGATACTACCAGGTGCAGCAATAGAAATGTAGATACTGTGCTCTCTCTAATGAGCGCACATGCAACTTTTATGTTGAGTATGGTCTAAAATAAAAAGTATGAAGTTTAATGCATTGGTTTTGATTATTAACACAAGATATCGATTGATGATAATATTTAATTCAGAGAAAGAAATACAGAAACAGTAGAGTATGTAAACTTTAATGATATCAACTAAAAAGATTATCTAAATAATAATGTGTGCTTATTGGAATCTCTCAATATCTTTTCCTTTTACATTTATATTTGGAAACCACACTTTGCGCTCATTAGAGAGAATACAGTATAACCATGCAGGGGGTAAAAGCTTATTAGAAGTAAATCCATCGGTTGTTTTTATTGTACCTAAAAAAGGTACAATATTGTCAGCTTGGCGGGTGGACAGCATCTCACTTTTCTTGTCATCACGATTCCAAGAAGAGCATACTCATCAAAATTACACTTCTTCAAATTTTTACACATGTTACATGGTAAGAAGTTCTAGAGCTAATTAACTTTTCAGTAGCCATCTTGCTTTCTGGGAGTAGTTTTGGAAGTTTTTGATAAATGTTGTCATCGCGATTCCAGGAATTACTTCAAATTTTTACACATGTTAATGGTAAGAAGTTCTAGAGCTAATTAACTTTTCAGTGGCCATCTTGCTTTCTGGCAGTCGTTTTGGAAGTTTTTGATAAATCTTGTCATCGCGATTCCAACAACAATTTTGGTTTTCAGTCAAGGGGATGTGATCGTGGCATAAGCAACCCAAAAAGATTAAGATTTGTTTTGAATTTTACAAAAATTGATGTAACTTCCTTCAAAATTGAGCTAGAAGCTTCAAATAAAAAGCATTTTAAAACTCCTTTCTTCTTCTATCTAAGGGTTATATTGTCATTGGTTATTTGGGGGGCACCCCTCCTTTCTACGCCTATGTACAGCTACAATATTGTTAACCCCATGTTTTGTTTCTGAAATTATTCCATTACAACAAATCTTGATATTCACTGCTGGTGTAGCATAAAATAGAGGAATGAAAATAATTGAATTTATTATGATATTAATAAAAATGGAAATAATTTGAAGCTGGTAAGATAAAAAGATAAAGTTGATAAACTATCACGACTGTAAAGCCATTAGCAATGCAGGCATTATTATACGAAACATAAAATTAGATGATAAAACATTAAAACAAATAATAAAAACAATAGGGCGCCAATATTTTCAATAAAGGGCGCCAACATATCTCTATTTCACATCAGTGTTGCTGAATACAAATTGAATGTTGATAATAAGGCAGACATTTATACTGATCCATACATACATGTACAGTTTCATAATTGCCAACTACTTTTATGGAAACTGTCAAGGGATATACCAGATATGGCTATGCTGTTAACATACACAAGATTAAATTGTATTAGATGTGATTGTGTTTGAAAATATATGTTTTAGTATAGGTTGATGTTTGTGTACATATTTCGCTCTTGTGATTTGTTATATTGATTGGAATATTTATAGAATTGTTCATTTTTTAAATTTTTATTCTATAATATTTTTATACTACATAAATGCAAAAAATTGTATGTGATGTTCATTTGGTGGGAAGTCCAATTTTTTCAGAAAGATGGTAGCCATTTTGAAACTTGTGACCATTAAAATATTTCTCTTTGAAATATTTTTGATCTAACTGTTTGTTGTGACCTTTGAAATATTTTGTAGGTGTTTATTTTCAGGACGCCCTACTAATACTGTATAATACTAATATCTACCTGAATAAAAAGAATTAGGCAAAAGTATTGAATTATTGAATATTGGCTATAGTGTCAAGCTTTGAATTAAAAAAAACTTTGATTTGACCTAGGTCTTTTTATTTCCCCACCACATAATGTGGGGCCATATTGTTGGCCTAGGCACGTCCGTCTGTCTGTCTGTCCATCCATCTGTCCATCCATCCGTCCGTCCGTCCGTCCGTCCGTCCGTCCGTCCGTCCGTCCGTCCCTCCGTCCGTCCGTCTGTCTCTTTCTCCAAAACCGCTACAGATATCACCTTTGAATTTCCAGGGATAACTCATGAGTGCATACAGATGTAGATGTAAAATTTTTAACTCAGTACCTACTGTAAAGTACCTGTAAAGTCTTGTCTTTGCGTTTTCAGGTTAACCGTTTGAGGGATCAATTTTTAATTTTCAGGGATGATTCTTGGTATGAAAATCTTGGAACTGATTAGTTTTTCCGCATTCTTGGTAAATTTTAAGGTGGCCATTTTGGATTTTCCATCCTGAAATCATCTCTGTAAAGTTTTATCTACAGGTTTCCTAGCAAACCAGATGACTGACCGATTTCAAATTTCCAGGAATGATTCTTTGTATGAAAATCTCAAACTACATGTACTTAGTCTTTGGGCAGTCCTGCTAAAGGATTGGTATTGATATTGAGAACTTTTTGAACACACGTTTCTCTTAAACCAGTCATAAAAAAATCTAAAAATTTAACACATAGTCAATTTAATGGTCATCTTTTGAATGGTAACAATATAATTTGAAAAATATATATATACTCATCTATATTGTTTTAGAAAACACATCAAACACTTGTTTTGTTCTTGGTATCATGTTTCCAGAGTGAAATGAAACATCTTTCCGAACCTCATTGGAACAAAACGACATAAACGCAACATGTTTAGGTATCTCAATATTGTAATTATACAAAGGAAATTTTGGTTGATTTTAAAAAAGTATCTTGTTGATGAAATAAAAAGTTTATCTTGATTTTTATCTATTTTGGGGGGATTTTTAAAAAATTTTTGAATACTTTTTTAAAATTAACCAAAAATTCCTTTGTATAACTATAATATTGAGAGGTCTAAAACATGTTGTGTATGCTATTTTGCTCCAACAAGGTTTGGAAAGACATTTTATTTCATTCTCAAGAAATGGTAGAAAGGAGCAAAAACAATTGCACTTAAAAGCAAAAAATGTTAACAAAAACGGTAATATATTTCTAAATAATTTTCGCATTAAATTGTTGTCAATTACTAGTAGTCAACATTACATAAAATACCGTGTTTTTTTACTGAATGTTTTCAATGATTGGTTTAAGAGAAAAACATTGTTGAATTCAGTTTTCCATATTGATACCACTCCTTTGGATATCTGATAACTGATTAGTGTTAGACATTCAGAATGAAAAACTTGCAGTATACTGTAGCATCATCCATTGGTGGGGACATGTTGTACGCATTTGTGTTCTTGTTTACTTTTGTCCTTGACATTTATTTTAAGTAAAGCTTGACATGATTGAACAAATTATATTTGATGATTTAGGCTAAATGTTTTATTTATAACTGTGAAATGTAAATATTGGTTGTTTATAATTTCATCAATTATCATTTTGTACTAGAACAGCATAACTATAATAACAACCTATGATATCAAATCTCATTGCCACTTGGTCCCTCCAAGCTGTTGGATTGATGCATACATAATTATCTAGCCTTCACACTCTTAAACATGTTGAGTACTAGAGTGATTCTATCACTGTTTCCTTGAAAAGGCCGAAATTGGATGTAGGAGACAGTTGTATTTTCAGATTGACTTACATTCAGCATTGGTACATGTTACACAGCAGGGTTAAAAAGCTTCCTTACGAAGTATTTTGACAAAAAGCTCCATAACGAAAGATTTTTGTGCCTACCCGTATGTAACACCTCCACTTTCTATTGAAAAGCTTCTCTGTTAATATGAAGCAATTGACTAGGAAATTCAACCAAGGTAAGATCCCAAGGATCGTGGCAGTGTAACACATGGCTTAATTTGAAAATGCTTAGTTCGGGGGTTTGTACATGCGTGTAATAAAGATCACATAACAGCATTCTATTATTAATGAAGGAATTACAAGTGAAGTACATGTTTATACTTCATATTACTTCTATGCTAGTGTAGAATAATTATCTACTAGCGTTTCTGATTGTCGCTCACCTGTCCCAAGCCCAAGTGAATGTAATTTCCCATCTTTCCTCGCATTTCATTTTAGATAACACATCTTACAAAACTTAAAAACAAAAAATCAGATCCAGCTAATGGATATCTCAATTTCCTAATGTCTGATCAATATATAAACCTAGAATATTTAAATTTCCCTCTTTTCCAAATACCAGTTGACGGAATTGGTCTAAATTCTATTTGCTGATGACCAGGGACAAAGGAGCTCTGCTTAAGAAGAAATTTTAATAATGCAACTGAATTTCAAAATGGTCACCATTTTTTGTACAAGATTTAATCTTTGATAACATTAATACCATCAGTGGACAGATTTGGTTCAAAATTTATATGCTGATACACAGGGACAAAGGAGCTCTGTTCAAAAGAAATTTTCAAGATGGCCAGTTTTATCAAAACATGTTTTGTTCAGTGGGATTTGGTACTCTGTGGAGTTACTGTTTTCTGCACATGAGAGATATTTTTTTCTCTTTGCATCACTATTTAATGTAACATTATTACAATTTATCACCATATACATGTATATATAACTATCAAATAGGATTCATTTAAAGTACTAATCAAAAACAAATGGTAGTCTTATAGGATAATATCTTCTTCATTAATTTATTGCAATTTTGTATACATTGATTATAATGCCATGAAATGTGCAATAAATCAAATTAATTCTTCTCTTGATGTCTTTTTCTACCTTTTCACTCTTAATTATGCAACTGTTTGTACTTAACAGTATACGAGGGTTGTCCCAGAAGTAATGCACTATATGCTCTAACTTTCTTTAATATTCGTCAATTCAGCTGAAATTTTGTGTATATAACAAATGAAGTTTTATCTATTATATCCTGAAGTTTCAGCATCAAATATTTACATTAAGTCTTAATACGGTTGCTATAGCAACATGGGGATAGGGGTGGGCGGGGCAGGTACCAATTTTTCTAATTATGAAAAGATCCAAAGTGTTATTTTATTAATATTTCTTTCTTTTAAATTATCAAAATGTTTCGAAAATTGTTAAATTTATCCAGCATGATGTTAACCAAGTACAAATAATGACATTTAGCACTATCATTCATGTCATAACACCACAGTTCAATAGTCACAAATTCAAATACAGTCGCAGTCAAGAAATTGCAAAATGGCTGCAATTCTTACCTGATAACAGAAGGCCTTGCGTATGGTGGTCTAATTTCATACTTCACTTGGACTAACAGCCACGCAAAACTGATGCTACCATGAAGGAAGTATAAAATGAGTATATACTTAGTACCAGATAGAACTACAATTATGAGGTGGCAGAAGAGATTTAAAAGAGATGACTGGACCCTGGATGAAAACTCCAAACAAACATGGGAGACAAAAACTCCACAAGCCACTGTGGAAGAAATTGCCAAGAGTGTTTTTTCCTGACATGCATCAAAAGTGCATAACATGCAAAGGACAATGTTTTGAGAAAATGTGAAATGGGACACTGTGAAATATACAACCATTAAATCTAGGATGTGCTCATAGTAATTTAGTATCTTAAAATGTATTTTTGAGCATACTTCTTACAGCTACACAAAATGGTATTTGTTGATTAATTATTTCATATGTTCAATTCTTTGTTCATTTTGACACGAATGTATAAACTGCCCCACCCTACCCAAACTCACCAACTTGATTTTGTTATAACATCAATATAGTTTTATCAGTCAACATGAAAATTTGTAGAATAATCAAAATGTCTCTAAGGAACATTTACTGAAAATTTCATGGAAAAATATCAATTATCGATAAAGTTAGAGCATATAGTGCATTACTTCTGGGACAACCCTCATATATAATCCTTCTTAGCATCCTATGATATCGAAACGCATGGAAATTGTAGCTTTCCAACTCACTGGGTTGATACGGACATATCTTGCTTGTACAGGATCAAACATGTTAAGAACAGGTGTCCACATGTCACTATTGCCCTCCATAATCTAGAAATAGATACATTATTAGTTAGAGTAATTTTTGTTTTAAATCATTGTAATATGCTTTTTGGTGACAAATTGTGTCATAGTCTATCAAGGCAATTGATGTCAATTGATGTCATGCCGCTTTGAATTTGGTATTTATAAATATATTTTAATAATTCAACTGAATGAAGTTGATAGTTGTAGCAAGGATATCAAGAGAGCATTGGATGACCTTACTGTGCGATACATGATTTGTAACCAACAGTTTGTGATAACAGTGGATGGAACCCAATACACTTATTTTCCTTAAGTAAAGTTCAAACAATAATTTTGTAACAAATCAATGCTTATTTATGTTGTCTGTTTCCAAACATGAAACTGAATGAAGGATGCTGTCTAGCTAGGAAGCAGTAAATAGATCCAAGGTGTAACTTGAGACACACGTGTATAACAGAAAGTGAAAGCAAGTATGTACATGACTGGATATCTGGTAAGTCAGTATAAATATATTTAATGTCGGCTTGCAGATCCCTTAAATTTCTTTTAATTACATCATCCCAAATATGGATCGTCATTTTGGAAATACTTAAATGAGACTTTTCCAAAAAAGAAATCGATGAATACTTTTGCATCTGTGTTACTGGAAAATAATGAAGTTTCAACAGATAAGAATGTTATATTGGAAAAGTGGAAACAAGATTTTGAAACAGTTTACAAGAAAGATGATAATGATAAAATTGAAGTAGATAATATTAACGCGTTGTTTGAGCTTGACGAAAATAAGCATATAGCAAAAGAGAATACTAGTATTCAAGAAGACGAGTTGTTAAACAGTACCATTACTCTAGAAGAGGTTGGGTATGCCATATCGAAGTTGAAAAATAAGAAAAGTACTGGTATGGATAATATTCCAAATGAGATACTGAAACTACCATCGCTGAAAATGTTATTGTATAAACTTTTTAATGTTTGTTTTACAAACAACATTATTCCAGATGTTTGGTTATATTCTATCATTCATCCTATATTAAAAAAAGGAAAGGACAGTAAAGTTCCATTAAATTATAGAGCAATATGCTTATTATCAACTGTTGCTAAAGCATTTACATCTATTTTAAATAGCCGAATAGTGAGGTTTCTTAATGAGCACAAGATACTTTGTATAGAGCAAAATGGATTCAGAAAGTTTCGTTCATGCATAGAACATATTTTTACATTAACGACTGTGGCTAGAATACGAAAATATTTAAATATGGATACTTATTTCTGTTTCGTCGACTTCAAATGTGCATTTGATTCTGTAAATAGGGATCTATTGTTTCATAAAATGAAGATGAAAGGTATAAACGGAAAAATGTTAGATATTATAATGACCCTGTATTCAAATGTAAAAGGTTGCATGATTTAAGTGAAAGTATTAACAACCTAAAATGTGGTGTACACATGGGTAATGAAGGCATGTTAAGCTTGTTAATGTATGCAGATGATGTTGTTTTGATATCGAGTAGTAAAGATGGTTTGCAAAAATTATATCGTTGGTCAAATACTTGGTAGTTGAAAATTAATACTGATAAAACCAAGGTGATGGTGGTATCAAAGAAGAAATATGAAAACTTTGAAAATTTAGAGTTCAAATATGGTAAATCTTCACTTGATGTAACAGATAAATATCACTATCTTGGTATAGATATTACATATAACTTAGATTTTTCCTTAACTGCTGAAAAAGTAAGTTATTCTGGAAGTAAAGCGCTTGGAGCTATGAGGTCAAAGTACCTACAATTGAAAGGTTTACACTTTGATATTTACACAAAATTATATCACAGTACAGTCGCATCGGTAATGGATTATGCATCTGGAATCTGGGGTCTGCATAGAAAAACTCATAGTTTTACCAATAAAATACAATTTAATGCCATAAGGAGCTTCTTGGGTGTCAGTAAAAAATGCCCTATCAGCTTTTTAGAAGGCGAGTGTGGATGGACCCCAAATTATATAAGACATTATATAGAAGGTATTCGATTAGGCTATTGTATAGATTAGTTGTTAATTGTGAAGAGGCCAATATGGCAAAGAAAGCATTTAGATGGGATTTAAGCTTAGCCAAATTGAAATGTGATTTTACCTGGAATGAAGAAATCCAGAGCATATGTAAAAGTGTTGACATGCTAAATATGTATGATGATATTAAAAAATGTAAAGATTTTAAAAAATTTGTGAATCAAATGAAAGGAAAATTAATGAAAGTACATGAAACTCAATGGTTGGAGACAATTAGGGAAAAAAGAAAATTGACTTTTTATAAGAGCTTTAAATTATCTTTTCAAAGGTCTGAATATTTATTTTGTAATTTTTTGAGTAGAAAACAAAGATCTGTTTTAGCTAAATTTCGATCTGGCACTTTACCTTTAGAGATTGAAATGGGTAGGTGGCAGAATATACCAAGTCAAGAGAGATATTGTAGGCAATGTAAGAATGAAATAGGTGATGAGTTTCATTTTTTATTCAAGTGTAAAGTTAATCATAAATTAAGAGAGGAAATGTTTTGTAAAGTAAAAGGTATATATGATCTATTTGAGTCTTGTGATAATGAAAAGAAAACAATGTACTTATTGAATTCTAAATCACTCTGTAAATATGTTTCAAATTTTTTGCTTTTGTCTTTGGAGGCTAAAGATAGATTAAAGTAAGTGTTAATTCTGACTTATCTGCTTATAATATGATTGTAATTATGTCTCATAAGCCTTTGGAGGCTGGCCGTATAATTACGGGTGACACTGTAATGAATAAATAAATAATATAGCAAAATATCAACCTGATTATTATTCCTCACAGCATATTTATATATACTTCCATTTGTGCTGTAAGAAACTTTGTAAGATGTCACCCATTGGTAATGTACAGTCGAGATCCTTCCCTGGGTAATAACACCAAAGACTTGCATTATTTTTCCCAGATCTGCTTGTATCCATTGATTTTGGTCCTTTATTTTAGCACTCCAACCTCCTCTCATATTCGCTCCTCTAAAAATAAATGATATGTAAAATGAGTGACTGCACATGACACCCTATCGTTTTTTTAATTACTTCACATATACCAAAATCAGCTTTTGGGGATGAATACTAAATAGAGGAGGCATAAAATAAATATTAAGTCTTACTCCATTTGTGTTCCAAGTCTCGCTCTATGAGGTCCATGTCCATTATCAATCATACTAGAAGCAGTCAACTCGGAGTCTGGAACCCTGTGTCTTAGTCCATTAACCAATAACATTCCCATACATTTATCTGAAACAACTCAGAACTGTTGTATGTACAATAAAACAAAAACGAGTTGAGAGAAACTTTCCAAAATCGTACAGTATGTTTTTGTAAAATGACTCAGAGTGATTTGATTTTGAAATAATGTTGCATATCTTATTAGTAATACATGTACAAACATTTTCTGTTTTCAAATGGTTGATATTATTAAATATTTTCTTTCATGATGTACAAATGGAAACATTTTTTACAACTTTGTATATTTTCTATGAAGTAGTTAGTTTAGTCTTAGTTTAATTTTGTATATTGTAGTTTGTAGTGACTAATATGTCATTGCAATGACATCAGAGAGTCAATAAAAGATATATATAAACATACAAAGTGTAAGAAGCCAAAACTGGTGAAAAGTACTGCAGCCCCCATGTGCTTAGAAAATTTAAAATACCTCATTCAGACCATTCTAATATGTGCCGATATATGATTAAAAGTCAGAAATCCCTAGGAATTTCATTTATGACAATTTTGTTGCTTATTTTCAACATCAGAATATACAACACATTAATTTTATGATATTGATGTAGATTGTTATCGAAGAGTTTATGGTAAAGATTACTAAAATGAAATAAGAATGTATGTATTTTTTAATACGCAATATATGAATTTTGTGAAGTGGGGTGGGCACTTATTAGGGGGTGCTAAATACAGTGATTACAGTATTTATTTATATATGTCTTTTTGAAAGAAAGTTACAAGAACAAAATGGAGAAAAGAGGTAGTAAGACTCTACAGGTATAATTTATCAAAGAATAGTACTTCATGTTTGGGTAAGAAATTGTGAATTCTAATTAATTCATACCTGTCTATCTGTTGTTATTGAGTTATTTTCATCATTTAGATTTAGTGTCACTGAACAACAACAAAAATGCAAACAGATGAACAATACATGAAAAAAGAATGAACAACTTCTAACATTTTTCTCATGTGGTACTTTTTTACACTTTGCTCAAACCTTTTAATCTGTCACAACTCCTTAGAACAATATATTACAATATATTTTCAAAATACCTGATGTTCCAATCTGTTTTTTTAAGTCTTCAATATCTTTCTTTATATTGGTTATATCATTTTCCATATTCTCAATGTAGCATGATCTTTCTCCGTGTATACCTGCTTAAAGTAAGAATTTACCAATGTGAGAATGTCAAATGAAATAACAGTAAAGGAAATCAAACCTTGAAAGACCACCATGTACGCTATACAGTAAAAGTTAAAGGTAGAATCAAGAGTTATTGGGAGCAACAAATTTGGTTCAAGTTGTATATGCGATATGTAGGAACAAAGTAGCTCTGTTTAAGAAGAAATTTTCAAGAGGCTACTATTTGTCAAAACATGTTTTGTTCGGTGGGACTTGCTACTCCGTGGATTTGCTGTTTTCTAGTTTTGTAAAATGTCAGTCAAATAACTACCAGATTTTAAAGATGTTACAGTACCTGTATATCTGTAGAAAACAGTGATCACCACTAAAAACACCTTCAATGTGGCTGCCATTGTTCTGTGATTCTAGCCTAGTTAGTTCTTGTTTCTCTTGCTCGTTATCCTTGTTTGCTACACAATGTTATAATTTCACCTGTGTTTATGTCTAAATCCTGTGGATAATGTTGTATACTTCGATGGCTCTGATTGGCTAGTAGTAAAAATATACTGATTAAAGTAAATAAATGCTGATGGCCAATCATATCAGCATACATGTATCAGCAGCATTTTCCTTCGCCTTTTCAATCAACTGGAGTCGTCAGCAGTCACAGGGGATAGTAAAGCATGGGCGACTCCACTCGATGGCAGCATGCCTAAGGTTAAAGCAAAAATTTCTTGTTTCCTTTTCTGCATTCACATATTTGTTGGGTTGGATTTATTTAAGGGTATTCCATGGAATTGGAATGTTTGATCAATATAGTATTGAAAACATTTTAACTTCTGAATTTATGTCATGAGAATTTATTATTTATGGCATTTGAATACTAA
Source organism: Owenia fusiformis (assembly GCA_903813345.2). Classification (NCBI taxonomy): domain Eukaryota; kingdom Metazoa; phylum Annelida; class Polychaeta; order Sabellida; family Oweniidae; genus Owenia; species Owenia fusiformis. Next base: position 8,645,871 of record CAIIXF020000008.1, read on the forward strand.
ATGTGTGCATTGTGGTTAATAAAAAAGTCATCATGTCACAAGTTATCTGTAATTAATGTGGTATTTGCAAATATCAACTCTGATATTTGCTAGTATTGTGTAAACTATATTTCATTTAACATGTAGTATAATAATATCTGGTTCATTTATTTTAAATACCTGTTAGTGTTAATGATTGTTTGGCTATATTACAATGTATGTATCTTTTTTTATTTATTTATTTTTGTGATGCCAGGATCCATTCAGTGGTTGGTGTTTGGTGTTCAGGGTTCTGCGTATAACAATTTGCAATAACTTACAAGGTGGTGACATTTTGTCACATTAATGCCTTGCTTATATTGGAACTATATTGTAAGAAATTGAATCTTCCAGGTACAATTTAAAGAGGCAGATTGAGAGTACCAAAGATTGTGCATGGAATAGGATATATCAGCTCACCTGTTCAATCCCGATTTAAATCAGGAGAAATCCAGAATTTTTAGTGCTTGTCACGACTTTTTACTCAAAACCTCCTATTTTCAAAAACTTAGATTTTTTAGAAAAAATCCTGATTTTTCATAAAATTTCACAATTCTTTGTTCAAAAATCCTGATTTGTTAACGAGACATCTTTGGAACATCTTTGGAAAATATTTGTTGATTTGTACCCTTGATTAAAGGTGTAACAAGTAGTGCAGAGGGGCCATTCAACGATCATGAACCAGTGTCAAAATATATTTAACTTTGGATATTTCATCAAGACTAACATCTATTTGTATTTTCTTCAAAGAAACCCCCCAGATAATCATTATTTCAGCTTATATTCCTCTTGAAACATGGTGGATCTTAAAATATAAAAGTGGACGTCCCCTTTTTGAAGCTTTGAACTGAATTTACACTTTTTAATGCCGAAATTGATAGTTTATCCATACATTTTAAGAAAATAGGTATGTCGAAGAAGATGTTAAGCCAACTGTTGCCTTGATAGCTCAGAAAAAGTTAAAATTTTCCCATTTTCTCTCTACAAGCCTTATTGCCCCTTTAAGTAACAACTGTTCTGATTGGCTGGTGATTTAATGGCTATTTGAAAGTTTGTTTGCTCAGTCCTGACAATTGCTGCACCAAGGGTATGGAAAGAAGTGAAATACCCTTGGACCAAGGATGAAGATGGTCAGAGTCTCTTTGTATAGGCTGATACACAGATCCCATATTAATACATGTATCTCTACCTGGTGCAAGTAAATAATGTTTTTGTTCTGTTTATTTGTTGTAGTACTTGAAAGTAATCAGTTACTCATCGAAATACCAGAAAAATATACTGAGGGGAATCTACCCCAACAAATCACTCAACCTCTCAGATGTAACATATGGGGTTACACTGAGAAAAACTGTAGAACTAAGATGTCTTCTGATATAAATAATGGGATTGAGTTGGATGAAATGACCAGAAGTCTTGCAGAGTGAGTAATCATTTTGTGTTATTGTACTTTTATACCAGCCTTGGCCAACTTTAGTATTATGATTCATGAATAGATGTTCAGAGTTACAGTGTGGATGAAATCCTGGAGGATTAGAAAACTAATACCAAAATTCAAAGAGAAGAGATTTTTTGAAGGATGAAAATTGAAATTGATGAAACTACACCGCATGCTAGCTGCGTTTCACTGGCTATTTTCCAGCTTCTTTGGCATGGTTCATTTCACTAGCAAGCCCTCTCAAGAGTATGCTGACAACATGATGGTTCACCAGACACTTGTTACAGCCATGAAGAATGATGTTGAAGAAAATGCTGAACCTATATCTATAGATCATTTTAGAGAGGTATGTACATGTACCATGATTTCCTTGTCCCACTCACAGAAATTAATCGCAAATGCATCATTGAAGTAGCTTAGCTTGTATATTTTTCAAATCCTTGATACATTGAACTAATATTCAAGTCAACACAAATGTGACCTTTTATCTTTTTAATCTTCTTACTGTAAATGAAAATGGTATTTGAGAGCTAATATATGTAATAGAATTTCTTAATGATCCCAGTGGCTTGGGTTCTACATGACTGTTTCTTTTTGTTTTGAAGCATATCATTTTAACATGTTTCTCTTACAGTTTATTGATATATCAAGACACACACAAGTGTTTCTCGGAAAGCAGGCTGAGAAATTGATCAGAGGGTACTATGTGAGTAGTAGGAGAGTCCGCGCAGCAAGTGTACATGATACAGCATTCCCTGTATCTGCGGTCCAAACTATGTAAGTAATGACATCATAGTTTAGTAAGCAATTACATGTACATTAAAACTTGTAAAATGGAACACCTCTGTAAGTAGAACATCTCCAGAAGTGAAACACTTTTCAAAGTCCCCCAAGCTATTGACTTATTGTTAAATGAACATATGTAAGTTGAACACCTCCCATTGGAAGACCTTTTGTTAGAGGTAACAAAGAGTTTCCACAGATTTTACTGTATATATTTTGGAGTTTTTTTTTTAATTGATTCTGTTTTGATATGTAATTTTGTATTTTTCTTCAATTTTATGTTTTAGTACATCTATGGCAGTTGCACATGCAAAACTGAGTATGAGGAAGGAGGCAAAAGCAGAAGATGCAGTGTTGGCTATTTATCTATATGAGGAATATATTACTTCACGTTATGGTAAGAAACTTTTTGCATTTGCTTTTGTTGATGATTTGATGATACTGAATTGCATAAAGCTACCAGGGGATTGACATCCTCCTCTAAATTTTCTTTGACATCTTCTTATATGCACAAATATTCTCATTAGTACAATGAAATATTGAGTATGGATTGGTATGTATTTCAAATCTAAAGCAATTATAGAATAAAATACCAAACCAAATAGTCAATAATGTATGAACTATTCTTCTTATACAGGCTATTCTGTACTGAATGTTGATCCATGTCCCCACATCAGAGACAACAATCTAGATTCCTACATAGGACATAAGGTAAGCTTCAAAATGGAGAGCATGACTGCCATGGTCATGTAAAGACATATCTCTGATCAATAGAAGAGAATAACATTTGATCACTTGATCAGGATGTAGACTGTCAGGAATGTTGTAGAATTGGTTTCAATGTTGTCTTCTTACATCCTAAGTGATTTCGAAGTTGTTTATCCCCCCACAGTTGATGTATACCCTAGGGAGCTTGTGTGTATTTATCTGAGCTCTGATAATAATACATTATAGTTTTGACTTTGATTGATTTTCACCTAGGAAAAGTCAACCAATCAGATTTACATTAAGTTCCAAATTATGTTATGTTAACCAATCAGATTTACATTTAGTTTCATATTATGTTAATATAACCAATCAGATTTACATTAAGTTCCAAACTAGAAAAACAGCAACTCCACGGAGTAGCAAATTCCACCGAACAAAACATATTATGCTTATTATAGCTAGTGTAAATGTTGAAATGTTTGTGCACTTTGTGATAGAAGCATGAAATTTGGCACAAAGTTAGTTTATACCATTGTGAACTAGGCATCATCATATAAAATTTGAACCAAATCCGTTCACTGGTCTCTGAGTTATCAAAGATTATGTTTTTTACGAATGTGGGCCGCCATCTTGAAATTCAGCCGCCATCTCGAAAATTATTTCTTGAACAGAGCTACTGTGTCCCTAGGCATAAACATATAAAATTTCAACCAAATCTGTTCACTGGTATTTGAGTTATCAAAGATTACGTTTTTTACGAAAGATTGCCGCCATTTTGAAATTAAGCGGCCATCTTGAAAATGTTTTGTCGAACATAGCTACTGTGTCCCTAAGCATCATCGTATAAAATTTGAACCAAATCCATTCACTGGTATTTGAGTTATCAAAGATTACATATTTTTACGAAAAATGGCCGCCATTTTGAAATTAAGCGGCCATCTTGAAAGTCTCTTTTTGTGCGAAACTCCTTTGTCCCTAGGCATCAGCATATAAAATTTGAACCAAATCCGTTCACTGGTATATGAGTTATCAAAGATTACGTTTTTTACGAATATGGGCCGCCATCTTGAAATTCAGCCGCCATCTTGAAAATTATTTCTTGAACAGAGCTACTGTGTCCCTAGGCATAATCATATAAAATTTCAACCAAATCTGTTCACTGGTATTTGATTTATCAAAGATTACGTTTTTTACGAAAAATTGCCGCCATTTTTAAATTAAGCGGCCATCTTGAAAATGTTTTGTCGAACATAGCTACTGTGTCCCTAAGCATCATCATATAAAATTTGAACCAAATCCGTTCACTGGTATTTGAGTTATCAAAGATTACATATTTTTACAAAAAATGGCCGCCATTTTGAAATTAAGCGGCCATCTTGAAAATCTCTTTTGTGCGAAACTCCTTTGTCCCTAGGCATCAGCATATAAAATTTGAACCAAATCTGTCAACTTGTATTTGAGTAATCAATGATTACATTTTTTACGAAAAATGGCGGCCATTTTGAATTGAGGGGCCATATTGAAAATTCCTTCTCGAGCAGAGGTCCTACACTCATAAGGCATAAGCCTATAAAATTTGAATCAAATCCGTGAAACGGTATTTGAGTTATCGCCCGGACAAACAGACGGACGGACGGACGGACGGACGGACGGCTTTCCTATATCCCTCACGAACTTCGTTCGGTGGGATAATTATATTATATTAACCAATCAGATTTACATTTAGTTTCATATTATGTTAATATAACCAATCAGATTTACATTAAGTTTCATATTATGTTATGTTACAGCATAACCAGCACATGCAGCAGTTTTATGTGCACTTAGTGAGGTTCTGTTCTATTCATGCCGGGGAGGGAGAATTCACATTCCATGAAGAATAGTTCAGTAAGTATTTCTACTCATAACTACTCTAGACTTAAGTATAGGTAGGGATTCAGGGTGACTGAATTTAAAAATGGCCACTTTATTGAAGCTTGGTATATTTGTTATATCTAGAATTATTGATTTAGCATATATAAACAGCACTTTTGTCTCTTGTGTGCAACTACAAATAGCCCAATAGGTATTAATTATAACTATTACTAAGGACATATGATAATAGTCATATGAAAGTTGTCTCACAAGTAAATTGTTTTGAGTGTTAAGTTGTCATACGTCGCCACTTTCTACAGCGCCTGGTACACAATACATTTATTTGTTCATCTTTGATAACGATTTCACAACAATTGCGGTGAAAGAACTTGTGGGAATCACATTCTCTGCCTCTACTGTTATTAAGACAAAATTTGACGACTTGGATATGCTGTTTGTTTTTCAATTGGCCATGATCTCTGCACCTTGGTTTATTGAGAAGATCTACATCCAGTTCATTGCATTCATCATGGCACATTGCTGAAAGTAAAGGATATTAAACAATTATCTCTGTTTGTTTCTCAATTGGCCATGATCTCTGCACCTTGGTTTATTGAGAAGATCTACATCCAGTTCATTGCATTCATCATGGCACATTGCTGAAAGTAAAGGATATTAAACAATTATCTCTGTTTGTTTCTCAATTGGCCATGATCTCTGCACCTTGGTTTATTGAGAAGATCTACATCCAGTTCATTGCATTCATCATGGCACATTGCTGAAAGTAAAGGATATTAAACAATTATCTCTGTTTGTTTCTCAATTGGCCATGATCTCTGCACCTTGGTTTATTAAGAAGATCTACATCCAGTTCATTGCATTCATCATGGCACATTGCTGAAAGTAAAGGATATTAAACAATTATCTCTGTTTGTTTCTCAATTGGCCATGATCTCTGCACCTTGGTTTATTGAGAAGATCTACATCCAGTTCATTGCATTCATCATGGCACATTGCTGAAAGTAAAGGATATTAAACAATTATCTCTGTTTGTTTCTCAATTGGCCATGATCTCTGCACCTTGGTTTATTGAGAAGATCTACATCCAGTTCATTGCATTCATCATGGCACATTGCTGAAAGTAAAGGATATTAAACAATTATCTCTGTTTGTTTTTCAATTGGCCATGATCTCTGCACCTTGGTTTATTGAGAAGATCTACATCCAGTTCATTGCATTCATCATGGCACATTGCTGAAAGTAAAGAATATTAAACAATTATCTCTGTTTGTTTCTCAATTGGCCATGATCTCTGCACCCTGGTGTATTAAGAAGATCTACATCCAGTTCATTGCATTCATCGTGGCACATTGCTGAAAGTAAAGAATATTAAACAATTATCTCTGTTTGTTTCTCAATTGGCCATGATCTCTGCACCGTGGTTTACTGAGAAGATCTACATCCAGTTCATTGCATTCATCGTGGCACATTGCTGAAAGTAAAGAATATTAAACAATTATCTCTGTTTGTTTCTCAATTGGCCATGATCTCTGCACCTTGGTTTACTGAGAAGATCTACATCAAGTTCATTGCATTCATCATGGCACATTGCTGAAAGTAAAGGATAATTAAACAATTATCTCTGTTTTTTCTCAATTGGCCATGACCTCTGCACCTTGGTTTATTGAGAAGATCTACATCCAGTTCATTGCATTCATCATGGCACATTGCTGAAAGTAAAGGATATTAAACAATTATCTCTGTTTGTTTCTCAATTGGCCATGATCTCTGCACCTTGGTTTACTGAGAAGATCTACATCAAGTTCATTGCATTCATCATGGCACATTGCTGAAAGTAAAGGATAATTAAACAATTATCTCTGTTTTTTCTCAATTGGCCATGACCTCTGCACCTTGGTTTATTGAGAAGATCTACATCCAGTTCATTGCATTCATCATGGCACATTGCTGAAAGTAAAGGATATTAAACAATTATCTCTGTTTGTTTCTCAATTGGCCATGATCTCTGCACCTTGGTTTATTGAGAAGATCTACATCCAGTTCATTGCATTCATCATGGCACATTGCTGAAAGTAAAGAATATTAAACAATTATCTCTGTTTGTTTTTCAATTGGCCATGATCTCTGCACCTTGGTTTATTAAGAAGATCTACATCCAGTTCATTGCATTCATCATGGCACATTGCTGAAAGTAAAGGATATTAAACAATTATCTCTGTTTGTTTCTCAATTGGCCATGATCTCTGCACCTTGGTTTATTGAGAAGATCTACATCCAGTTCATTGCATTCATCATGGCACATTGCTGAAAGTAAAGGATATTAAACAATTATCTCTGTTTGTTTCTCAATTTGCCATGATCTCTGCACCTTGGTTTATTAAGAAGATCTACATCCAGTTCATTGCATTCATCATGGCACATTGCTGAAAGTAAAGGATATTAAACAATTATCTCTGTTTGTTTCTCAATTGGCCATGATCTCTGCACCTTGGTTTATTGAGAAGATCTACATCCAGTTCATTGCATTCATCATGGCACATTGCTGAAAGTAAAGGATATTAAACAATTATCTCTGTTTGTTTCTCAATTTGCCATGATCTCTGCACCTTGGTTTATTGAGAAGATCTACATCCAGTTCATTGCATTCATCATGGCACATTGCTGAAAGTAAAGGATATTAAACAATTATCTCTGTTTGAATTCCTTGACAGCAAGACTGATATCTATAAACCTATTAAATAATATTTGAATGTTAATGTTCAACCTGTTGTAAGCATATTAATGTTTATATATTCATTCGGTTGTGTTATTTTTTTTTGTATATTGTAGAACATCAAAACAAATCATATTAGGTGATGACATAAATTACGCCGTTTAAAAATATATTGAGTGAAAGCAAATGGTGAGAAGTTGTCGTTTTGTTTTTCAAAGTTTTACTGTTCCACATCAAAGGAATTCTGATATTCTAAACTAGTAAGCATTTCATTGTACGACATTATGGATTACCTAGACTTTCCATGGTTTCATTATCTGATATAAACCCAAAGCAGCATTTGTGAACATCAGGCATCATATCACATTTATCTTCATTTCTTGCCCAATGGGAAAATATTCCTTTGTCGAATCTTGGACACCTTAAAGTTACATCCAGGCGGCATACAAAATCAAGGAAATTTCTTATTGCAGGAAAATACACACTCATATTGATACCTCTTCTGGTAGTTCTTTGTGTGGTTGTAGTTGATGTAGTGGTAGTTGGTGTGGTAGTCATTGATGTGGTAGAGGTTGGTGTGGTTGAAGTCTGTGTGGTAGTACTTTGTGTGGTTGTAGTTGGTGTAGTGGTAGTTGGTGTGGTAGTAGTTGATGTGGTAGAGGTTGGTGTGGTTGAAGTCTGTGTGGTAGTACTTTGTGTGGTTGTAGTTGGTGTAGTGGTAGTTGGTGTGGTAGTAGTTGATGTGGTAGAGGTTGGTGTGGTTGAAGTCTTTGTGGTAGTACTTTGTGTGGTTGTAGTTGGTGTGGTTGAAGTCTGTGTGGTTGTAGTTTGTGTTGTTGTCTGTGTAGTTGTATTTTCTGTTGTTGTATTTGATGTTGTTAGTATTGTTGATTCTTGTATCGTTGCGGAAGATTCTGTTGTATCATGGTCTTCTATAGTATTAGAGTCCATAATTGTTGTCACTGATTCTTCTGTTGGTGAAGGAGTTTCCGTTGAATTCAATGCATGCTCGCTTTGGTTATTATAAGGTGTCGTAAGTGACACTGTGTTCTTTATGAAGACTCCACAAAGGAAAACAATGTATCGCCAATAAGCCATCGCACAGATAAAGTGTTAATAGAATTCAATGATTATGTCTGGATTGAAGATCAATATTACAAGAAATAACTGGAAGCAAACATTATGAATCATGCATGATTAGGCACTAAGCCATTAGTAATGAAATAAAGTATAATGTTAATTATTTCTTGCATCAATGAAAACCTGCATAATAATTTCTACAAGTTTACTTGGGGCAGTCACGTTGTAAAAACGATACATAGCTTCACTTCTTTTTGAAGGAGTAATAGCTGTAAAAATGGGGCTAGCTCACTGTTCTCTATATAAGGTTCATTTTCATTTTAAGCTTTTTAATGTCACAATATGGTGACTTGATAATATTTACACATGTTCATCATAAATCTGTAAGTATTAGTGAGGCCTACAGTTATGGAATATTTTTATTTATTTTTGCAAAAAACAATGTTTACATTTCTTGTCCTCTGTGTGAGCTTCACAGTGGCTATTGGCAGGATCAGTGAATCCCCAATAGCAGACATGAAATGGGAATATAACTTGAAAAGTAAATTTGAAAACCACTCTGGTGGGAGACATTGTATGACATTGTTTCTTTTCACATTAAATCATGGTTTTGGGATATATGGGATTTGTTTTTCTTATGACTGGTATGCACTCAGAGTTTTTTTTTTTTTGCTGGGTTCTATTACAACTTTTGATCCTTTTCATTTGGCAATTGTGCTTAGATATTTCAAGTACTTATATTTGCTTATTTCACCAAATGTGCCAAATGATATTGAGCATAAATCTACTTTTTCACTTACATGTAATCATATTAGGAATTATAGTAAATGGATGGATGATTATTTGAAACTATAGAGAAATATAAGTTATGCTGTCTGTCCATCTGTTTGCATGTGCAGTGAATGATGGTATTGAGCAGCACGTATCAACTGATAGGTTTTACTTAAAATGCATACAGATATTAATGGACATCTCATTTGAGAACTTATTCAATACTGTACATATACATTTGCAATACAGTAAAACCTGTCTAATCCGAACACCCATGGGACCAGCCAAAAGCGTTCAAATTGGCAGGTGTTCAAATTTCGAGGATATTGTTGGTCGGGGGGGGGGGGGATTTTCATTGTTCAGTCCACTATATTGAACACTTAATACTTAGTCAGAAGAGTTTATTCTACAATAGGCCTATAGCCTACATGTATATGCTATGTTTTATTTACATTTTGAACAATTTCATTATTTTTGGAAAAATAACTCTTTAATTTTGGCAAAAACTTTGTAATACACTGAATAAGTATATGATAGTGTAACGTTTTTCCCGTGGGTCAGGAATGCGGGGAAAATGCGGGGAAGATGGACCCTCCCTTGTGTTACTTAATTGCGGGATTATACGGAGCGGCGTTGACTCCGCTCGCTACAGTCGCCTGAGATGTTACTCCAAGGGAATGCAAGGGGAAAGAAAGTATTACGCAATCTGGGTTTGCACTACACAAGTTCCCTCTGGAACTCACTACAATACAACAATGAACATTCAAGTACAGAATAAAAGTAAAGTTATATATTTGCTCTTTATGAGCCAAACAATGCTTTAGAAACAATAGAAAATTATGTACAAAGTCGAGCTCAAACTACCCTAAACTATATAATCACTAATGCCTTAAGGCAGAAAAACATGTGATGTCACTTGAATGTCTTTAAGTTACTATAAGAAAGTAAGATCAAAAGAGGATATCACTTTGATAAGTTCCAGCAAAAGATAAAGGTTGATATCACTTGAATGTCTCTAAAGTCGCCACATAAAATAATCATGAACTCATATTAAACAATCACTATAACATTAGATGTCTTTGTTTGTGTCTTCTTCAGCAATTGTGGGATGCACCTCTTGTCTTTGTATTCCGTTGTCTGTCCTGAAATAAAATGGCGCTCCTGGCCACGGGACCCCACTGTCTACTTATCAAGTTTATTAATGTACAACCTGGTACAAATATTCTTAAAATCCGGAATCCAAGTTGCAATCGGGTGCAACGATCCTACTCAATGGGTGCAAAAGCCCTTATATCTCTTGATTATAGGTGCAATGTTTCTGTGTGCCCCTGTTCCTAACCAGGGTGCAATTCCTCTATATGCCCTTGTCCCTTAACCAAGGTGCATCTTGCCCCTGTTCCTTAACCAGGGTGCAAGTCCTTTTATGTGCCCTTGTTCCTTAACCAAGGTGCACCTTGCCCCTGTCCCTTAACCAGGGTGCAAGTCCTTTATATGCCCTTATTAAACTTTGCACCTATGGCCAGTTTGCAATTCCCTTATATGCCCTTGTTCCTAACCAAGGTGCATCTTGCCCCTGTTCCTTAACCAGGGTGCAAGTCCTCTATATTCCATTATCCAAGTTGCAATCAGGTGCAAATGTCCTTAAATCCATTATCAAAGATGCAATTAGGTGCCAACATCCTTAAATCCTTAATCCGAGGTGCAACCGGGTGCAAATGTCCTTATGGGGTGCAACCTGGTGCAAGTATCCTTAAATCCTCAATCCGAGGTGCAACCGGGTGCAAGTATCCTTATCGGGTGCAACCTGGTGCAAATGTCCTTTAATCCTTAATCCAAGTTGCAATCAGGTGCAAATGTCCTTAAATCCTTTATCAAAGTTGCAATCAGGTGCAAATGTGCTTTAATCCTTAATCCGAGGTGCAACCTGGTGCAAGTATCCTTAAATCCTTAATCCGAGGTGCAACCTGGTGCAAGTATCCTTAAATCCTTAATCCGAGGTGCAACCGGGTGCAAATGTCCTTATGGGGTGCAACCTGGTGCAAGTATCCTTAAATCCTTAATCCGAGGTGCAACCGGGTGCAAATATCCACTATGGGTGCAATCGGGTGCAAATATACGCTATGGGTGCAACCGGGTGCAAGTATCCTTAAAATCCTATATCCGAGGTGCAACCGGGTGCAAATGTCCTTATGGGGTGCAACCTGGTGCAAATATCCTTAAATCCTCAATCCAAGTTGCAATCAGGTGCAAATGTGCTTTAATCCTTAATCCGAGGTGCAACCAGGTGCAAATGTCCTTAAATCCTTAATCCGAGGTGCAACCAGGTGCAAATGTCCTATATGGGTACAACCTGGTGCAAGTATTCTTAAATCCTTAATCCGAATTGCAACCGGGTGCAAATGTCGTTATGGGGTGCAACCTGGTGCAAGTATCCTTAAATCCTTAATCCGAGGTGCAACCGGGTGCAAATGTCCTTATGGGGTGCAACCGGGTGCAAGTATCCTTAAATCCTTAATCCGAGGTGCAACCGGGTGCAAATGTCCTTATGGGGTGCAACCTGGTGCAAGTATCCTTAAATCCTGAATCCGAGGTGCAACCGGGTGCAAATGTCCTTATGGGGTGCAACCTGGTGCAAGTATCCTAAAATCCTTAATCCGAGGTGCAACCGGGTGCAGATGTCCTTATGGGGTGCAACCTGGTGCAAGTATCCTTAAATCCTTAATCCGAGGTGCAACCGGGTGCAAATGTCCTTATGGGGTGCAACCTGGTGCAAGTATCCTTAAATCCTTAATCCGAGGTGCAACCGGGTGCAAATGTCCTTATAGGGTGCAACCTGGTGCAAATGTCCTTAAATCCTTAATCCTATGTGCAACCGGGTGCAAATGTCCTTTAATCCTTAATCCAAGTTGCAATCAGGTGCAAATGTCCTTATGGGATGCAACCTGGTGCAAGTATCCTTAAATCCTTAATCCGATGTGCAACCGGGTGCAAATGTCCGCTATGGGTTGCAACCTGGTGCAAGTATCCTTAAATCCTTAATCCGAGGTACAACCGGGTGCAAATATCCACTATGGGTGCAATCGGGTGCAAATATACGCTATGGGTACAACCGGGTGCAAATATCCTTAATCATAGGTGCAATGTCTCTGTGTGCCCCTGTTCCTAACCAGGGTGCAATTCCTCTATATGCCCTTGTTCCTTAACCAAGGTGCATCTTGCCCCTGTTCCTTAACCAGGGTGCAAGTCCTTTTATGTGCCCTTGTTCCTTAACCAAGGTGCACCTTGCCCCTGTCCCTTAACCAGGGTGCAAGTCCTTTATATCTCTTATTATACTTTGCACCTATGTCCAGGTTGCAATCATGGGTACAAATGCCCCTTGCACCAATATGGGGTTGCAAGTTGGGTGCAACTCTCCAAAATATCCTTTACACATAATCCAGATGGTTATAATGGGTGCAAATATCCCTTGCACCTATATGGGGTTGCAAATTGGGTGCAACTCTCCCAAATGACCTTCACACCTGGTGCAAATATTCCTTGCACCGATATGGGGTTGCAAGTTAGGTGCAACTCTCCCAAATGTCCTTTTGTTGATTATTGTGGGTGCAAATATCCCTTGCACCGATATGGGGTTGCAAGTTAGGTGCAACTCTCCCAAATGTCCTGGGGTTGCAAGATTGAGTGCAACTCTCCCAAAAATTCCTTCACACCTATTCCAGGTGGTTATTATGGGTGCAAATATTCCTTGCACCAATATGGGGATGCAAAGTTGGGTGCAACTCTCCGAAATGTCCTGGGGTTGCAAGTTAGGTGCAACTCTCCCAAATATCCTTCACACCTATTCCAGATGGTTATTATGGGTGCAAATATTCCTTGCACCAATATGGGGATGCAAAGTTGGGTGCAACTCTCCCAAATCTCCTGGGGTTGCAAGATTGAGTGCAACTCACCCAAAAGTCCTTCCGTTGATTATTGTGGGTGCAAATATCCCTTGCACCGATATGGGGTTGCAAATTCGGGTGCAACTCTCCCAAATATCCTTCACACCTAGTCAAGGTGGTTGATATGGGTGCAAATGTTCCTTGCACCGATCTGGGGTTGCAAATTAGCTGCAACTCTCCCAAATGTACTTCAGGTGGTTACAATGGGTGCAAATATTCCTTGCACCGATATGGGGTTGCAAAATTGGGTGCAACTCCCCCAAATATCCTTCACACCTATTCAAGGTGGCTGATATGGGTGCAAATGTTCCTTGCACCAATATGGGGTTGCAAAGTTGGGTGCAACTCTCCCAAATATCCTTCACACCTAGTCAAGGTGGTTGATATGGGTGCAAATGTTCCTTGCACCGAACTGGGGATGCAAAGTTGGTTGCAACTCTCCCAAATAACAATATAATGTTGAGTAAAAATAATGAATAAAAATACACACACAATCTCAGCAAATATAGTAATAGATACAATCCGATTTGAATCTCTAAAACAATGTTCAAAATGTCCAGGCTAAAAAATGGACAAACCGTGATGATATTTGATGACAATCTTTCGTCAATTACTCAACAAAATATTCTTACTTACGACCCCGTGGTTGTTCCAGTCTGTAAATCCGTTAATATTTTGTCGCACAACAACTTGACAAACTGGTCAAATTCCTTTTATATGCCCCGCGCGGACGTTTTGGACTGCATAAATCTGATTGGTTAATTCCGCCAAAAAACTAGGTTAGTATGCCGATGAGGTACCTCAATGGGCGATAATATGAAATTTCCGTGGATGATCATGTCACTAAAATGCTAAGAACGTGATCAATTAACTCGAGAATAATTAAAGATCAAAGTTCCTATGAAAGATTATACGCCAATAATTAATCCGCCACTCGCCTAAACTCACCAGTTCCACTGAAATTCCTGTAAAATGGCTTCGTTTTCCGATTTTGAAAGAATAATTATATTGACTTTCTTATTTCCCGAATTTCATATCAAAACCGGTAATGGTGAAACGAAAACACAGAAATCAATTTTCATCACAATAGTCTTGTACGAAATCTTATGCTTATTAAATGACTTATCTCATATAATGGTTACTTAGCACTGCTTTACTTTAGCTTGAAAAAGTCGTTCATTGTTGTTTGTTTCTTGGCACTTTCAGCATTAGCAATATTTGAGGAGATACCTTCTTCAATTAAAAAGAATTTTTCATGAGTGCTCATTCGAGATGATGCATAATCTTTCAAAATATCAAGTCAATATCTCACAGATTCTCACCTTTCTCTTAATCCAAATCAAAAACATCCAGGTAATTTCTAATAATGATAAAACAATAATAATCTTGTCTGCAAATGTGTCTGTGTTGTCTCTGTGATTATAAACATTTACTGATTGAATCCTAGCTATCATAACAGACCCATGGGATATAAAACAGTTAAGACTTGTTCATAATCCAAATCAAAAACATCCATTTAATTTAAAATAAGGATAAACCAATTATCTCCCAGATTCTCACCTTTCTCTTAATCCAAATCAAAAACATCCAGGTAATTTCTAATAATGATAAAACAATTATAATCTTGTCTGCAAATGTGTCTGTGTTGTCTCTGTGATTATAAAACATTTACTGATTGAATCCCAGCTATCATAACAGACACATGGGATATAAAACAGTTAAGACTTGTTCATAATCCAAATCAAAAAATCCAGTTAATTTAAAATAAGGATAAACCAATTATCTTCTTGATTCACACCTTTCTCTTAATCCAAACATAAAACATTCAGTTCTTTTCTAATAGGATAAACCAATTAACTCCCGTATTCACACCTTTCCTGTTGTTTTCCACAATTAGGGATGTCATTGAGACTTAAATAAGTTAATTAGGACAATATTGGTTCTTTGATTACATTGCATATATAAGATAATAAGAACTATAACATTGTCTCAATATGTGGCTATTATTGAAATGTCCAGCCATTTGA
Organism: Owenia fusiformis; assembly: GCA_903813345.2. Lineage (NCBI taxonomy): Eukaryota > Metazoa > Annelida > Polychaeta > Sabellida > Oweniidae > Owenia > Owenia fusiformis. The sequence goes on from CAIIXF020000008.1 coordinate 8,661,222, forward strand.
TTTCTGACAAAATGTTCGGATTAGACAGGTCAGTTTTTCAAATTTGATTGTTCACTGTTCAGATTAGGAGGTGTTCAGATTTCAAGGTTTTTTTAACATGGGAGTCAATTGGAGGAAAAAATGGGACTGAAAAAAAGTGTTCAAATTGGAAGGTGTTCGGATTAGCCAGGTGTTCGGATTAGCCAGGTGTTCAGATATACAGGTTTTACTGTACAAACATTATTTAATTAGTTCTTTGATTTGCATGCAACAGCGCTGGCATTTGTCTGTCAAACATTATCCTAGAAGTATCATAAAGGCATTTATCTTGTTAATTCACTGAGCAATTATTTGTAGTGTTGCGATGACCATCTTTTTTCTTGCGGCCATTTAAAAGGTTTTTCGATAAATCTTGTCATCGCCATTACAGCAAAACTGCTCATCGGATTTTCTCCAAATTCACACACATGATAGAAGATATCAAGCTCTAGAGCTGATTAACTTTTGGGTGGCCATCTTGTTTTCTGGTGGCTATTTTTAAGGTTTTTTGATAGTGTGATCTCGTTTACGCCATGTGCCTTGTTGACATTTAGTATGGCAAAGGACCCAAATTTTAGGATCTGTTATGAGAATGTGGTATGGGAATGGTCATGGAAAATATGTTACCTCACACTAGTGGTATGGCATGGGTCTGGGAGTTACACATATCCTTAATTTGAAGTTGTCTTGGGACGGTTTCTTCAAAGTTCACCTTCTTCCTGGGACATTCATCAGTTTAAATATTAGCTTTTCTACTGGGAAATATTCTACTTTTGACCAAGCAGAGAATTGGTATGGCATTGGTCCTATATTTAACATTTGGTATGGCATTGGTCTTATTTTAGACATATGGTATGGCTTTTGGGTGTTATATTGGTTGGTATGGTGGTACAAAAAATGTGAAGCAAATGCTTGACATATACACAAATATACAGAGTTCACATGAAAAGTCCGCTCAGAATGCTTTGGCGTTTTGTCTCAATCAATCAGTTTTAGTATTTTGGTGCTTTGAATTCATAGGTAGATACACAACTGTAATTTTTCTCCTGTATATTAATTTATTTAAATATGTTTGATGGTGAAATCAGCAAATACTTGACTGATTAATACCATTAGTTTAAAAGCTATAGTTATTCAGTTATTGAAATAATTTTATGTCATGTTGCCATTTCTCCTTCAATCAAGTATGTAAATTTATAAAATGTTATTACTATTTGCCTTTAGTTTTTTATTTCATTAAATTGTCATATTTAATTGATTATTTGTTATTAGATATTATTGTATTGCTTTTAACTTCTGACAGCGCCTTGTGCACATAACATTTGCTTCTCCATCTTCAGCTACAATTTCACAACATCGCCGATGTAGGAACTTAAAGGGATCACACTCTCTGCCTTTCCTGCCATCATCACATATTTTAGAGACTCTTGTTGGACCTACACTAGCAAGATGTCCACCTCTGATGCATCTTGACCTTTCACGCAGATCAATATCTAATTTAGTACACTCGTCAAAACATGCTAAAAAAGAAGCAAATATATTTTGTATGTCACCACCACAAGTGTTATAGTCTTCAACTTTTTGTGGATGGTGTTCGACAGTCAGTGGTTGGTGTTTGGCAGTCAGTGGTTGGTGTTTGGTAGTCAGTGGTCTGCATCTGTAACAAATGGCATGTAGTGACATTTTGTTTGTTAATGCCTTGTGATTAATTTGGTGAATACAATGTGATGATTTGAAACTCATCTTCCAGTTCTCTTTATTTTGATTGTCAACTTGGATTCTCAAGGTATCGAGTTTTCATACTGTATGTACAAGATCAAAATACACCAATGGTTCCAAGATTTGAAAAGTCAAATTAACAAAATTAATCTGTCAGTTTTTGAGCAATTTCTTACAAGACTTCCTATACCAATCTAGGTCCTGCCTTCCCCTCCAGGCCCATACCCCATGTCATAGTGTTCGAGCAATCCCCCTCCCCCTGGCAAAAATTTCTTTCAAAATCGTGCAGTTTTCACCATTTTGAGCATCTTTCAAGTGATTTTGGCCAAAGTTGTCTGAAGTGAAACCCTGGATCCTGGCTACGTGCCTGCCCTCAAAGAATTTTTGACAAAAATTGACCAGATTGTTTTCCAAGAAATATTGGGAAGTTTTTGTTGCCAACTTCAAGATTTGTCCTGATTAAACTCCAATGCAATGAGATTCTTACCGACTCCAATAATGGTACTGGTATCATTCTGCAACATTGAAAAGCAGCATTTATGTACTTCAGGCATTATATCACATTTATTGGGGTTGTCTGCCCAATGGGAAAATTCTTCATTGTTGAATTTAGGACACCTTACAGCTACATCCAGACGGCATAAGTTCTCTGAAAATTCTCTGTTAGCAGAACACCGATTATTAGCACAAAGCATATCTGTAAAATTCCTCCGTTGGGTCGTGACTTGTATTTTAAGTATACTTAGAATGAAGATGGTCTGCAGCCGGACTAACAAGCTCACCATCCTTTTGTTTTGTTTAGATTTTGTACGGATGTATATTTTTTATTAAGGTTCAACACAAAAATGATGTAATAAAATTAATATTTCATTTACGACGACAAATCAATATGCATAATACAAGGGCTAGATACCCATTACTTTATTAACATTAATGTTTAGAATAAAGCAAAATTCAATTTGAGGAAATTAATAAATGTTCAATAACTTTCTTTGGAGATGAGAGTGGGTCAATACCCATATGTTTATTGATTTGGTCCCTAATCATTGTAGGTAAACAAATGTAGGCTTTTGTACAATCATGTACATTGTACTGCAATTATTGTTGATTTATTTCTTTGTTTGATTACTTCATGGATAGTCTCTCCCTCATTCAGTCATTGCGATACACAAGTGCACTTTGTCTTGAACTTTCATTGTAAAATAGATAAACGTAATAGAGAAGTGGAGGTCTGGTGAATCAGCATGTCTCTTCCTCTGCAGAGCAACTTGTTCATGTTGAATAAAAATTAAAAAACAAATGAGAATAAATAGCAACTGCCCTCTTTTATTTTTCTCTATCTTTTATAAGCTATATGATTTCATAGTAATCCAGCCTATTACAATGCAAAAATGTGGCAGTATGGTCAAAGGCAGAGGCATACTTTGTGAATCACACTTGAACATTAAATGCACTTGTTTTCATTTTGAACATGATACAAATTACAAGTATGAATCAAAGTTACTTCTACTTGAATAGGTCATTGAATCGTTCAATTTTTCAATTACAGATTTCTGTTAGGTGGGGAATAGTGTAAGGCTCTGAATAAGAGAAATTCATGTGCTGATAAGACCAATGATCCAAAAGCTATTGCCGTGGCTTTTTAAAGTCATGGCCCTGATATGAAATAAATCCTGGGCACATATTGAAAGTAAAAATGTATAGTGATTACTAATTTGCTATATATTGGGCAGCTGGATTCTTATGACCATATTCTGATTGGATAAAAGTAAGGGTATATTATACTCAAATTGAAGAAATTTTAGAGTACATCACAATTGTGATATTGTTTTTCTGATTCGTACCTCGAAATTCAAAATGGCTGCCTAAAATGGGAATTGCTATAATTTTGAGATCTCTTTAAAGTAGGGTTAGAATTAATTACATTAGATTGATTTGTCTTTGTGCCTTTGATACACCTAAATGGTCACCCAAATACTTTTTGTGGAAATTCTGATATATCTTAAAAGTCTGTCTTATTTTCTGCAGATCAAGATTCAAGGGTAGAGTAGATGGTAAATACTTTATCAGACATAATACAGATTTATGAATATTTTGTTCATTGGGATTTTCTACTTGTGTAGCTGCCGTTTTCTTGTTTTCAATAAGCCTACTGTGCATATGTTTTTAAAAGAATGTTATGAGCTTGATAGCATTAGTTTAGCTTATGTAGCTACTCATGCCATGAAAATCATTAATGTACTTTGTCATGTTTATAACTATCCCTCATCGAATATGAAAATAGATAAAATTCCATTTCTGTTTGCTTATAATATTTTTTATTTCATTAAATTGTCATGTTTATTGTTAGTCATAAAATATTATTGTATTGCTTTTAATTTCTGACAGCGTCTTGTGCACACAACATTTGCTTCTCCATCTTCAGCTACAATTTCACAACATCGCCGATGTAGGAACTTAAAGGGATCACACTCTCTGCCTTTCCTGCCATCACCACATATTTTAGAGACTCTTGTTGGACCTACACTAGCAAGATGTCCGTCTCTGATGCATCTTGACCTTTCACGCAGATCAATATCTAATTTAGTACACTCGTCAAAACATGCTAAAAATGAAGCATCTCATATTGTACTTACTTTTCACTTAAAGCTAGAAAATATTTTGATCCTCTGTGTTGGGAATGGGAGAGTAGATTAATTATCTCAAGAACTTAACAGGATTTTTATTTTTTCACACTGCTAATGCCTTGGTCACATATGCTCAGATCCATTGGCCGGCGCCCGGCCAATTGAGTGTTTTGTTCAATATTGTATTAAATTTTGAACAAAATACTCAATCGGCTGGGCGCCGTTGTGAAAATCGGAGCAAATGTGACCAAGGCATAAGTCTAATTTATTAAATCCATCAAATTTATGTATCAATATAAAGTAAAAAAACACATTTTTCAAAAGTGCAATTTATATGTTGTAAAGCTGAACACTCATCAAATATATACTGTACTCCCACTAATATTTGACACTGATATTTCACGTTTTTTGGCATTTTGAAATTTCGCGGCTATCATGGCTATTATATTTCGCTAATTTTCAGTTTTTTGAAATTTGAAATCCGCGGATTTGTCATACAGGATCACTCTTTTGACTTTGATATCAGCCATGGTTGTTCCTTCACCCAATGATTTTGGCTTCTTATTAAGCCTTTTCGTTAGAATGTTCATTCTAATACAGTAATAACGATCTCTCTTCTAATTTCTCTTTTTCAAAACTCAAAATGTCACGTTTTTACCTATTATTGCCCAGCACTGGACGAAAATATTGACAACATTGAAATCCTCGGGAATTTCCTTGGAATTTCACGACTATCAAATTTTGTGAATTAAAACTGGAGGAATTTTGCGGCTATTATATTTCGCGAATTTTCCAAAACTCATGAAAAGCGTGAAATATAGTAACGCACGAAAATTAGCAGGAGTATAGTATATGGTATAGTCAGATGTATGTTTCACTCCTACTTCATGCATGGGAATATAATTTGAGGGTAGCCTTCACTTCTGTTTGAATAAAATGAAGAAAAACTAAATTGAAAAATGCTCTGATAATCATAGTCTAATTTATACCTTAATAATGTCACAATATGATGAATGCATCATAATATTTATACAGGTTTTCATTATGACCCTGGAAGTATCACAAAACTATTTTCTTGTTTTCACAACCTTTAATTTAACTTAACTAAGTTAACAGGACATTTTGGAATGCATCTGGAAGTATCATTGAGACCTAGGGTTATGGTATGGGTTCTTTTCATTTACAGGGAATCCTTTCATATTTTCACATGTTGTAGAGGAAGGTCTCAAGTTTTTGTTGGTACCATATATGCTTCTTAGTCTTGAAATTTGCAGAAATTTTAAACCCTAACCAAATATTACTGGAAATGGATAAAATGTGAACTTCTCAACATCCGCAATTTTTCAACACTTCAACAACCTTCCCCTGACAATTTTTTTAGTCACAGACTGAAATACCTAATATTTTCTGACTTTGTTTTGAATCCCACACATTAAGGTGTAAAAACTAGCATCCTACCTCCATTAGTTGCAAAGTTATTGTGATCCAAAGAAATGTTCTAAGTTTCCATAGACGAAAATATTTCCCAGTGAAATCAAAAAGTACCCCTATATGGCCTTAAAATGTCGAATATCTTCATTAAGCATGGACTAATTCCAATGGAATATGGCTAAAAATATTGAGTGTGTCAAACAGTGTCCCATTTATCATATGGTAGAGCTTTAAACTTATTTCTCTCACTGAAAGCTTTTTAAGATCATCCAGTGTGTTTCAACAATTTCCGTGAAACGCATTGGTAAAATTTTGCACAATATCTGATTTTCAGGCATGTTTGTTTAAGTCTTGGAATTTCTTCAAAATTCAAGACTGAGAATAAATGATCGCATCAACAAAAGATTTAGACCTTTCTCTACAAGATGTAGTAATATGAGCGAATTCATGCATGTATTACAGAAATTATAGCCTGTTGCAGGAGTTCACATTTTCTGAACCACCCTGTATATTATAAATGATGTTAAAATTTCTTCTCCAATATGGGGGATCTGGGGATTCACTGGCCTAGCCAATAAAAAGTTCCGAAATTGTTTTCCCAGCAATTGTGGTAAGGTTTCTTCAAGATTTGTCCTGATCTCACCCTCCAATTCAATGAGATATACCTTACCTACTCCTATAATGGTACTGGTATCATTCTGCAATATGGAAAAGCAGCATTTATGTACTTCAGGCATTTTATCACATTTATTGGTGTTTCCTGCCCAATGGGAAAATTCTCCATTGTTGAACCTAGGACACCTTACAGTTACATCCAGACGGCATAAGTTCTCTGAAAATTCTCTGTCACCAGAACACCGATTACTAGCACAAAGCATATCTGTTAAACTCCTCCGTTGGGTCGTGACTTGTATTCTAAATACACTAAGAATGAAGATGGTCTGCAGCCGGACAAACAAGCTCATCATCCTTTTGTTTTGTTCAGTAGAATTAATTTAGCTGTATATTTTATTCAGGCTCAATACAAAATGATATAAAATTAATACTTTATTCACTAAGAAATCAATATGGATATGGCAAGAACGAGGTTAATATATCAAATGGGGAATGGGGATTGACGCCCATTACTTTTATTACATTATTATTTTATTATGTAGCTTCCATTAATATTGAGAATAAAGCAAAATTCAATTTGAAATAATTTGTATGTTCCTTTCTTTTCGGATAGGAAGGGTCAATCAGGCGCATTTATGAATTTACATCAGTGTAATACTGACTTGGTCCCTAACCATTGTGGGTAAACAAATGTAGGCTTTTGACCTGCTTTTAATATACAATCATGTACATTGTCATTGATTGTACTACAATGGGGAATGACTAGTTGATTTATTTCTTTGTTGGATTATTAGGATTCATGGTCTCTTGCTCATTGCGATACATAGTTGCACTTTGTCTTGAACTTTCATAGTAAAATAGATAGATAAACCTTAGATAAGGAGGGGTCTGGTAAAAGAAGAACAAACAGCACAAGTGATCATGCATAAGTATAACCTATATAACATAAAAGAATAATTTAATATGATCAGTAGAATAAGCTCATCATGAAATTATTATGTAAACATTCAACATTTTGGAAATTTTATAGATGAATCTAAGTATTCTTTAAAACCTGGGAATCCAATTTAGAAACACTTGAAATGATACAGAATTGTTAAAAATTGCAGAACTTATGATATCTTGATGACAAAAGAGCCAATTTTCCAAAACAAGGCAAAAGTAGGAGTTGGAACTAATGGTGTAAATGACCAGTATGGAAATCATATAATTATATAGATATGAGTACTAGTTCAGACCAATGATACTGCTCATTTTTCAAAAACAATTGTTGAAAATTGAAGGATGGTCAGATCAGATGCATACGTGATAGTTCCATAGGCCCACTGTTTGAACCAAAATACTAGATTCTCATACAGATGCAAAGTGCATTTTATTATACTGTTAGACCTGCTCCATTTAGAGATTGAAAAAAGGAAAAATAAAACTGAAGTTTATTGTTCTTAATAACCTTTTTATAGGCTTTATATATTATTGGAAAAACATTTTTTCTTAGATGATTTTATAATTGTGACCTTTCATTTTATTGTTATTTTTTGTTTATAATGCAATTATAAATGCACGTTTTCTACATTCATTCCATATTTAATAGCCTATTGTTGATACACCTGTTTATTGCAATTGTTGCAAAGCAAAGCAAAGCAAAGCAATGGCACTATATCTGTACCTGAAACTCCTGAAACCAATTGAAGACCAATAGCCACACTACCCGCTGTCGGACTAAAGAGGATTTGAAATAAATTTTTGTTGACCAATCTAAATTTGAAAAAATTCAAAATGTTAATGCCAAAATAAAAAAAAAAGTATAGTTTTTTTTGGCCTTCTCAATAAATGTTTCATTTCAATATTTCTTATCTAGATAAACATGATTCTAGCAATACTGGGCGGGCCTGTAGCCCCTGACTTTCAAATATCAAATCTAGTTTGGTTGCATTTCTACAGGAAAGGTTATATTCATGGAACAATGCGAATTATTTGACAGTAGAGTCATTTGTAAATGTCCTAGACTCATACATGGATTCATCATCATCTTGAGTGTGTAAGTAGAAACTGTCACTATTTGACTGGCCTGTTATGTCACTATTTGAATGGCCTGTTATGTCACTATTTGACTGGCCTGTTATGTCTCTATTTATCTCTTCTGTTGGTGTCTCAACATAGTCAGTGAGCAAGCTTCGCTGCAGGTCAAATGCTGTGTTATATCTACCATCATACATTGTCAATGGACATTCCCTATCCAGCATGTCATCATTATCAATTGCACTTTGTGGACTGCTTATGTCATTTGGAGGACTAACTGACCTTGCACCAATTACACTGTCAGGTGCCGCCATCTTATGGCCAGACCTGGGACTATAATCCTCTGAATTAGGCTCATCTGTTTTGGAAGAATCTTTATTAATTTGATTCCATATTCCAGACGGGCTGTTCATGTAAGTTGCCTTTTGAGCAAATGTTGCATTATGGGGAAAATCCTCCTCTGCCTGCCAAGAGAGGAATCCTCGTGTTTTAGAGTCTGCGGGATTTATATACTGTATGTGGTGTTCTGTGGGAGAGGGTTTTGTGAGACTGCTCTGTTGTACTGGCAAAGTGGACTGAAATATCATTTAGAGAACATTAAATTCTCACTGATATAGATTCGGTAGAAATGATTAGTTATATCAAAACATAAACTAATTCTTTGAGTGGTTCTGGATTGCTTTTAATTCAAATTTCCAAAAGATTCTTTAAAATGCAACTTTAATATATCAGCATAACAACCTGTCGCATTTAAATGTTGTGGCTTATTTTTTATACACTAGCTATAATGGGCACTGCATGCTGATATCAGTTGATCAAACAAAGTATTGATGGGATCATTAACTATTGTCATGTTCGGTATGAATACAATTGTAAACATCTATGCTATTAATACAAGTACATGCATTAAATGCAACTCATTGAATGCAGTGTATGGTAATTGCTTGCTCTATAATAAAACTGAAATTACTCTATGCAAAGCAGCTACTGGTTTTGAGTGAATTGTTACAAGATGAAAAATGATAAAGCAAGGATGAATATATTAGTACATGTACTTGATGATCGAAATGGCCACCTTATTTATTACCCAGCATTCCCAAAACCCAACCAGATCTCTGGGCACTGGTCTGCTTTCAAGGTTCCACACAATTTCAGATACTGGCGCATTAGACAATTTTTCACTTTTCAAGTGTGAAACTGTAGATTGGGTTAATTTGGCGCCCGCCAAAATGGCAAAATCGCCAAATTAAGTAGCGCCAAATTAACCCAATCTACAGTTATCTTGATATTTACCTGTGTACTATTTGCACTCACTCCCATAAACAAAGCTGAGGTCAATGCCTTCTTTTTGTCTATATCTTCAGGGACTGGCTGCTTTGGAGAGGTTCCCTCAACTCTTGACTGTAAAACAATCCATTTTGTTTTAGTTATGAGATACTACATTTATTTGTTGTCTATAGCATTAATTATAATATTTAATGTTATATATTCCTTGCAAATACATGTATGATGGTATATTTCTATTTACTTTTAAAATATTGTAAGTCCATCTAACATCGGTTTTCAAGTCACCACCAGAAGTGGTGACATATTTTATAGTCTTAAACATTTTTGTGGATGATGTTTGGTGGTTGGTGTTCAGCATACAGTGGTTGATGTTCAGTGTTTGGCATTCAGTGGTTGGTGTCTGTAAAAAATGGCAGCTTGTTGCCATTTTGTATGTTATTGCCTTGTCCTATATATTACTGAAGGTTTGAATTCAGTAAACAATAACATATAAATCTTGCAGTGTATTGGATTTATTGTCAGTAAAACAGTTCAGTGGATATACATACTTTAGTCCTTGTTGTATTTGATCTAGTTGTGTTTGATATTGATTGGGATGAGTTAGTCTCTGTCTGCTGTGTTGTATCAGATTTTGTTCCTTCTTTGCTCCAGATGCTTTTCACTCCCTTCAAATTCAGCACGGGTTCTCTATATAAATAATAAATAAATGATACAATATATTTATAGAATATATAACTCGAATATTTATCCCACAATTATTGTGTTGCATATCCGAATAATAAAATAATTTATTTTTTATAAAATGAACTTTTTTATCTGATTTTGGGATAAACCCTTTATCAGATCAATGATATTTCTCAAAATGATCTGATATACCGGTAAGCATTGATAGTTTCAAAGGATTAAATAAGTTTTAGAGTTATTTTTCAATTTGGACATACAATTTTGAACTGCGTGAACATTAAAATACATTAAATTTAATGTCATACTCATACTCACTCTGGCTTAGCAATAAATCCACTGTCTGAGTCTGAGTTAGTAGATGTTATAGATGTCGCTCCTAGTCTGTACATAGATGGTGTAGAGATGCTTCTAGCTGACCCACTGTCATTGTAGGGTTTGAAATTCAACCCAGAGAATATTGATTCACTCATTTTACCTAAAAGTAGATATATAGAGATTATCATATATAAGATTCAGGATATTGGGATTATCCCGAGGGAAATATAATATATCTGCTCGAAGGCTGTAGCCGATGGTAGAAATATTATATTGGCCGAGGCTTTATGTACCTGAAACATGTCAAGTATGGGATAAATGCTTGTATATTATTGGTAACCGATTGGTTGCTCATATATTGGTTTTTGAGAAATATCATTGAATCTAATGGTGTATAACACATTGCAGAATTCAGCTTCCATAGCAGTGACATCTGAATTAATTCCTTGTTCAATTGAATGGATTTACCATTTACCACCAATCACACAGATCTTTTCTAATCACGATGACATCAACTCCGTATTTCAACACATTTCAACAGCCATTTATGAAATGTGATAAAGGAGACAATTATGAAAATAGATATAAGAATAAAAAAACTCATATTTTCCTCTTGTTGATTTTCACTTGTTACTCAAGACAGTTGTAGCTTTTATCAAATTCAAATAAAGCATGTACCCTTGCAAGAAATTGTTAATTAGAAACAACTTTTTGACAAAAGTACCTGCCCTTTAAAAAATTATTTGTTGGGGAAGAGTCTTACTTGGTGACTTTGAAGTTCTGCTATGAATGTTTGTTGTATTGTTATAAGGCAAGGCACCTTTCTCTAAACAATCACTGACATAGTCATCAAGGAAGCTCAATGTATAATCCATCTAGAAGAATAAAATATGTACAAATGTACTAGTACTTTGATAGCAATTAATCAAAATGAAGTTAATGTTGTACATTATTGTATTATAACGCAGATACCATGCTTATTCAAATACATGTATTGGAATGTTAAAATGTTAATTACCTCATCTACATTGGTTTCCATAGCAACCATAGTTGCTACCGCAGAGGGACACTGACACAGCATATGTAGTTCTTTCATGGCCTAGAATGAGAAATGTATGTGCCTTAAGCACAAAATGATGTTAAAAGTTCATAATATGGATTTAATTTCATAATAATTTAATATTTAAGATCATTGTATAAAATTATTCCAGGGTCAAATATATTGCACATATTATATGTAATAACTTTATTCACATAAATGAGCTGATAACATGTGCAAACTATGAGTAGTACTCTGTAAATTAAGTTCATTTCACTTCATGTTTCAATTGCTAAAATGTGCTTCATGGGTCATGGTATCTGGTATAGCTTTTTCAATAGGAACTTTGAGTTTTTAAAAAAAAAATTGTTCTTTTGAATGCCATATTGCACTTCTGTGTACAATTTTCAATAGGAATTCGATTTTCAAAAATACTATGCTTTTTGAAAAAGGTCAAGATAAATCCGAATTGTTATAAAAGTTGATTTACTCTTTTAAGGATCTGACTATAGTTACTGTTGCCATCTATTTACCATTTATATTAACAGGGACAAAATTCTAAAATAAACAATCCATCACAACACATAACACTCTAATAATTCAGAATTTGTGAAAATTGGATTAACAGTATTTTTTATGTCTGGTTTCAGGGCATACATGTACCTGTTTCACAGAGGGTCTACAATCCTTCAACAGCTCTTCTGATACCAAACCACTCACTATTGCAACAGTGTCTTCATGACGGAGCACCAGCTTGATAATTGCAGACAGAATATAAACAACAGTGTCTTCCTGGTTGGTGGGAAGAACATGCCTCCAGAGAAGTCCAATGAGAGAAGAGACTTTTATAGTATTGTTAATACCACTGTATTCCCCAAGTACCTGAGAGGAATAACAGATTATAAAGCTTTACAATAAGGTGCTATAAGGAATGTCAATATGTCATCTGACAAGACAATGACAGAGGGGTAAATGCCCACTTTTGTGAGACTAAAAATTGAAATTGAATTGAAGGGGAGGATTATATTCTGTCCCATTAATTTCACTGAAGAACATTGATTTTGACATCGTCTCAAAAGCATGACTGGTGTTATTAAAGAACAAAGACTCAAAACTAGCATTAAATTGTGTGTCATAAGAGAACAGCCTAAGAGAAATAACAAAGGCAAAATTTGACATCCTTATGACATATGTAAAATTCACATATTCTATGTTATACTGCAACCTGGTAAATTATATTAAAAGTTTGCTCAGGGCCATTTCATTTTTTGGGGGATTTTTAAAGATTACTATATATTTATGTAAAAAACATTCATATTTACACTTTTTCATTATCATTAGCTTGATGAATAAAGAAAACAACAGTGAAATTAACCAAGCTAACAGTTACTTAGTAAGTTGAGAGAAACGGTTGTATCCTAAAAATGTAACATAATTTTTTTTCTATGTCACAAAATATCAATTTCACGCTTAAATATTAATTCTACAATTTACAATTTAATCTGTATTTGAACAAATTATTAAATTATTAGTAATGTTATATAATACTCGAGAATAAATTATTAGTATTTGTAAAATCATATTTTTCTGTTAGATTGAGCGCATCTAATTGTCCTACTAAAAAAAATTAAATCCCTCCCCTCCTCCCTCCCCCAAATGCAACACTACATCATTGTTTGTGAAGGGCTTCAACTCACCCATGCTGCCAGCTGGAGTATTGCAGGTGAAACATGGGTATCTTGTATTAGTTCTATATAGGCCCCTATTGCATACAGATGAACCTCCTGGTTGGCTAAAAAATATAAGAATGGATGTTTCTAACAAACTTCTAATATACCAAAAGGATAACTTCACAAAGTGGTTCAGCTGTATCGCCTGAAGATCCACATTAAGGACCTTTTAAATATTAAATTCTTTTGAAGTAAAGTTGATGCTACCCCATTAAATGAAAGAATATTAGCAGATGAATTATGTAATTAAGGAGCAGGATTTTAATCCTAAATAACAAGGCATTAACATGCAAAATGTCACCACCTGCCATGTGTTACAGATACTGACCACCAACCATTAAACTCCGAACACCAACTGCCAAACAGCAAATTTAAATACTTCGAATATCCGAATTTGAATTCAAATTAAGAAAAATACCATATTATGGGATGCATGTGTTAAAATGTGTGCTTAAAATTAAGGGTATGAAAAAAAAAATCGCTCTTACCTGCAATGAGCTTGCTGATAATATTCTGCAAACATTGTGATGAGCCACTGTTTGGCACAGCAGTAAGGACACTATTCATAGTCTGAATATACCACTCCATAGTCGGAGCATGTCTTCATCAGTTAAGGAAACATAACAATAGGAAATAGATAACAGCATTAGCAAATTCAGTCAAACAGTCAATTGGCTGCCATTTTTAGGAAATGGCTGCCAACTAGCCAAACTGTTATTATTAGACAGTGTTATATGCTTTTAAGTATTCACATATGATGAAATATTTTTAAAAATTGCTCCACCATATCATAGTGCTATAAATTGATGACCATTACATTATACTAATTCACATTATAATTAACCATTTTAGATCTTTTGTCATTAATGTTTTCCAAAACTGGCAGTGTAGACAAACCTTTTCATTTGAAATTTTGTCAAGTTTATCCGTTGTCTTTTTTATAAGTTCAACATGAAAGGATACTTTTCAGCTAATGTCATAACTTTGTTGGCCACATTTTGTTTGATGGTTTCATCCTGGGTTGAGAAATGTTCCATCAATTTACTGCAAATCACTCTCACATTATGGGGGTTACCTATCCTGTAGAGCAGCTCTAAGGTCTACAATGCAACATATTTGAGTATGACAATCACATAATTTCTGATATACTAGATCTTAGTCATTGCTCAATAACGCTATAGAAACAAGGCATTAACATGCAAAATGTCACTACCTGCCATTTGTTACAGACACCAAACACCAATCGCTGAATACAAACTGCCAAATGCTGAACATCTGACATTTATGTTTTTACACGGAGGCAGGTCTGGTAGTTGACTAGGGTGAAGCCCAAGCAAAAAAAACCCATTATTATCATGAAATCATGAAAAAGTGTTCGTAAAACCAAAAATCCAATGTAAACATTATCTATAAACCTCAGACATGAATCAATGCATTTTCTTCTTTTTAGACAATGAACAGGAATTAAAAAAAATAAATCAAGGCTATAAGCTAATGATAGGAGAAAAAATAAACCAGAAAAAACTTAACCCAGTGAAGCCCCAGAGAGGGAAACACAAGGTAATCTGTTAAAAGATGGTCATACCTGCTTGCATATATTGCTATCTGGATCATCTAGACATTCTATAACAATATCCTGGTTTTCTACGGCAAATGTGGGCTTGATACGTACTATAGAAGTAAGCCCCCGCAGACCTGGAAGAATGTCATATAAAATTTTGTCAAAAAGATTTTGTCAAAAATTTTAAGGCAGTGACTTTTGAATCATAGGTTTCCATGTAATACCATGCAAAACTGCTGGTAATCATTTCTAGTAGGCCAACTTTAATTTTGCAGACATTCTTCTCATAGTTCTTTGGTGCAATTTATATACATGGTCAAATTGCTCTACTCAGTCTAGATTATTTCACTTGTTTTGAACATGTGGTCTTCTATTCTTTAATAAAAAGTGTTTTGGTTGGTCATACAGCAGACAACAGGCAAAAGAAAAACTTGTTGGTAAAATTGATGGCGGCAGACTGGTATGGCTTAACATACATATATTCAGATCGAATTAGTCACTGATTTTAATTTCACTCCAATTTCAAAGTATATGGCAAAATTATGTTGAAATCATTTTGACAGTGATGGGGAAGTACATTGAGGATATACAGTACATAATTACCTGTCTTAATATAATACATACCTAAGAATTTAAGGTTGTTGTTCTTGGCCCTGATGAACTTGGTGATGCATTTGGAGGCCAGGTTCACAAGGTGGTCATTGGGATATATACAGGTTATTGTCTCCAAGCATTCATAGATCACAGCTACAATATAATAAGAAAGGCATTACATACAAAATGTCACAACATACCATTTGTTAAAGACACTAACGTAAAATATTGGAACGTTTGAGTTAGATCACAAATACATGTTTACATATGCACATTACTCTGCATAAAATTACAATACAGCATAGTAAGAACTCATAAACAGCACAGTTACATTACAAACATAATTTTTAGCACATACAAAACAAATGAACAATAACAAATCATAAAATACCAGAATACAAGTTGTAGAAAATTTACGTAATATTGGTACAATGTGCAGTTACACATACCTAGTCCTATCTTGTGTGATGCTTCAGTTCGTTTCAGCACCTCATTCAATATTGCATACATCTCTTCACTAGATCTGAAAAATTATAATAATTAAAGCCCTAGCCCTTTATATATATTATCAGGAATGGTGCATTTTTCGCTGGAGAATTTGTGGCATTAACATGACAAAATTTCACCACCACCTACAATATTATGAGTTCAATCCTAAGTATAATTTTATGTAACCTTTTTTTGACCCCGAGAAGGTCATTGAAGGTGAAATCTCAAATCTTAAGTCAGATTTGAACTTCTAAGAACTTGAAGAAAGATGAAAAAAGACCTTTTGACCTTGAGAAGGTCATTGAAGAAAAAATATTTTTTGACCTTGAGAATGTCATTAAAGGTCAAATCTATAGCCAGATTTGAACTTTTGAGAATTTATAGATGATTTTGAAAAAAAAAATTGGTCAATTTGTAACAAGTTGAAAAAAGGACCTTTTTGACCTTTTTTTACCTTGAAAAGGTCAGTGAAGGTCAAATCTAAAGTCACATTTGAGCTTCTGATAACTTGTAGATAGGCCTAATCTTGAAAAGATTTGAAGCAAGTTGAAAAAAGACCTTTTTTTGAGCTTGAAAGGGTCAATTAAGGTCAATTAAGGCCCCATATAAAGTTTGTAGTCTTACCCAATGTTATCAAAGTGTGATATGTGAAACTTTTTTTTTAAATTTCAAAAAGTGGTTTTTGATAGACTTTTTGTTCCAAAATTTGTGAATTTATTTAAAACCAACTTTTAGAGGTCACTCATATCTTCTAATTAGTCACAATTCATACCAATGCATAGCATTCATCCTCCCGTGTTTTTTGCCGAAAAAATTAAGAAAATCGGTTCATAAATAAGCGAGAAATGAACTTATCAGTGCATGAAAATGGTTCTGAGAAAAATGCATTTCAAAATTTTAGTTCTCATAGAAACCAATGGTACAATGATATCCAAAACATAATTTATTCTTCCTTTTAACCTGGTTAGACAATCAACATTATTTTTTATGAAAGTCTAACATATTTAGAAAAGATTGACATCGAAAAAAAAATTTCAATTTTTTTCAAAAAGTTTTTGGTACCTTAGTGACATCACTAATGTTTCAAAATATTTTTGATATGCTAAAACATTGAAGTGGCCCATTAAATATGGCATCTTATTATTGAAATAGTGTGTCCTTTGTTCAACCTTTGCATTGGTGTTAAAAATATAATCTTTTTTGAAATGCATTAAGAAATATTTGATGATTAAGAAATTTGAATATTTGAGAAATGAAATGCTCACAACTTTTTTTTCAAAAAAAATTTTTTGTTCAAAAATCTCTAAAATCACTTTTTAAGTCCTGACAAATAGTAAATGAATGATAAAAAAATATTTTCAAACTTTAGACGGGGACTTTAAATGTAAAGTCAGATTTGTACTTCTGAAAACTTGTAAATGATTTTGAAAAAAATTGAAGTCAGTCTAAACAGTATTTGTTAAGTTATTGGAAGTTGAAAGAATTTGTTACAGACGCCAATCGCCATCCGCCGTAAAAAAAATGGAGACCATAGCAATATGTCACCACTTTTTGGTGGTGACATAAAAAATATAGGCAATGAAACATTAAATAGGTGCTAAATAACTCAGTAAAATCAAGTACTGTTCATTGCTTTGATTTGACAGCTGTTTTAATTTGGCAGATTGATAAAACTCGTCAAATTAAGTGTCCGCCAATTTTACAAAAAAAAAATTCTGGGAATCTAGACTCCCTACTGGTTCAGACAAAACAAACTACATACCAGGAGGGATAAAATTGTGTTATTGTAAAGTGAGTTGCACAATTGATGATGGTCCATCCGCCAAATTAAACACCAGCCAGAATTTCAAAGTTTGCCCAATCCACCCAATCAAATAATGCCAAATTAAAGCAATTTACAGTAAGTTGATCTGACCCCTTTAGAGAGAGAGAACTTTTTGTTACAACTTACTCTTTGTTATTAGCACCAAGTAAGGCAAGAACTTTGAGTAGTTGAATCTGCAGCCAGGGTGCAGGGACACTGTGGTAGTCCCACTCAGGGGGAAGTTTGCGCTCTACTACTTGTCTCAGGATGCTCACCAGGCCAGATACTATGTCACGATAGCTTTCTATGTCACTCTGAAGATGGTACATAAATTAAAGTATTCTACTTTAACATTTTCTGTCTCAATATCGTTTAGACCTGGTTGAAAATCAACAATAGGGTTATATCATATTATTATATTAGATGCATCAAGAAGATAAAAATAAATGGTGTGTTTCAGGGTCAGTAAATTGCAGTCACAAAAATCCTGTGTATATATTTATATTATTTAATAATAAAGTGTTTGCTCGCTACCTTAATGAGATCATGATATATTTGTAAAGCAGCCCACATGACGCTAGGATCTTTATCACAAAGGGCTTTCTTAAACTTTCCATGAATATGCTGCACCTGGTTCGGGGCCTTACTGAGAAACTTGTGCAAACACATTACAGCTTTCTTACGTACTAAGGCCCTGGAATAACAAAATTTAAATACATGTACCGGTATGTCAAAATATTCATTTTTCAGTTCTTTGTCACCTCTAATAAGCACAGTAAAACCTGATCTATGTGAATGCTGCAGATAGTTAAGTGTTTATATAATTCACTCTTGAATTATTGGACATTCAGAAACATTTATCCCTTGTATAACTGAACAAGGTATTATCATCAGAATGTCACCACCTGGCATTTGTTACAGATGCTGACTGCCAAATGCCGAACACTAATTACTCAACACCAACCATCGAACACCATCCACAGAAATGTTGGAGACTATAACAATGTGTCACCACTTCTGGCTGTGACATAATAGATCACCACCAAAGTAATAAATTCTTACTTGGGGTGGTTTAGTTTGTCTTATACAATGGGCACTAAAACAATATTAATTCTTACTTAGGGTGGTTTAGTTTGTCTTCTACAAGTGGAAGAATAGGAGGAATCATTTCTGCATTGACTAGGCCACATATTGTGTTCAAGGCTATGGAGTTTTCCAGAACATTGCTGCTTCGAAGATCCTAGAAAATAAACATTGCAAAATTGTGCACATGTAAACAAAACACAAACTTGAATTTAATAATTAAGACCAGTGGATACTAAAGTTCAATATTAAATACATGTGCATACAAATCTGAGTTGAGTTGAGTCATTTCAGCCGTGATGCTATTATATAATTGTTTTTAGACATTTGGATAATGTTTCATTCTTTGAAAAGTTCTAGACATCTTACCTTCTGTATTGTATTGACTAGAAGAAGGACAAGTTCATGGTTTTCATGAAGTAATAGTCCACACATGAGGTAACCTAAAACATGTAAGTGTGTTCTGTACTTTATTCATGAGCTTCAAAAAAAGTTGAACAATGCACAATGTGAAAGTTTGAAAATATGTTTTTATCATTTCTTTACTATTTCTCATGACTTTGACAGTTAGAGATTTTTGGAAAAATTGAAAAAAACGTGCAGATGTTACTGACAACTTTGTTGCAAGTCAACATAAAATAGGAAAATCTGATTAATACCTGCCCATTTCTGTGACAGGCTTCCTTGTTGAGCTAATTTGACAGCATGGATGAAAGCAAATGAGATGTCATAACCCATCATATGACAGTAAAGGATTCTTACAAGGTATTCTTTCATCTGTCCCTGAAATACATGTATAGTAACTGAATAACTAGTAATCCTGAAATATTTGCATATAAGATCATGTTTTTGAGTTATTTCTTATGTACATTGTAAGAAGAAATTGATCTTGTCTTTCCAGTCAATGTTTCTTGCTACAACCCCAGTTTTATAAGCATTTAATTCCTGAAATCTGACTCGGTTCCAAGAGAAATCCACTTCCAATCTAGACCTTAATGATTAAGTGACATACAAGAAACAATAGAGTAATCATGTTTTAAGGAGTTACAACTGGTGAACAAAATTATCAAATTCAATTCCTTTAGTATTCCATTTTCGTAGAGCGAGGATGGAATTGGCCTACAGACACAGAATCATAAATTTTAATCAATTAATGGTAGCACTGTACAGTATACACCTAGTATTACCATATCTAACCCGAGAATTGGCCTTTAGGGGGGAGGGGTATTAATTCAATAGATAATGATGTAATGTACTTACAGGAGAGATTCCAGGCTGTGCCAAACGCTGTTTCAAAATTGAAACTTCTTTCTTCAGAAGTTGATCTTCCTCCTGAAATTTTTTTCCAAAAGTATATGGGTATAGAGATACAATGTATTTTGTTAATAGTACATGTATTTTTTTGAAAGCCCATTAGACTATCCCCATAGGCTTACTCGAGTCTCTGCCAAATTACTTGGTTAAAAGACATGGCATGTGGACCACTGTGCACTAGTGTTGTCGCGATGTGCCATAATCGTACATCGATGCATCGGCAATTTTCAGTAGTAAACATCGATGCACATCGCGATGTACATCGAGAAAAAGTCCGAGAAAAGTGCACTGAAATACCG
Source organism: Owenia fusiformis (assembly GCA_903813345.2). Classification (NCBI taxonomy): domain Eukaryota; kingdom Metazoa; phylum Annelida; class Polychaeta; order Sabellida; family Oweniidae; genus Owenia; species Owenia fusiformis. The sequence continues at coordinate 8,681,850 of CAIIXF020000008.1, forward strand.
AACGCTAATGCACTAAAATACCGAACATCCGGTACATCTGGGAACTTCTAGTAACGGTGAAATGAAAGTAAAGTAATTTTTTTAAATTATGGTTCATTTCGATTGGCTAAAACAGTTTTAAAGCGAAAGAATATCAGAAAACATTGGAAAATGAAATAAGACATGAGAAAGGTAAGCGATTTGCATCAAAATAAGATAAGAAAGGGTGATTTTTAGCAATTTTTTCTTTTAAAAAAAACATCGATGTTTTGTTTCAGACATCGATGCATCGCCAGAATCAGCTTTGGCGATGTATATCGCGATGTATCGATTAATCGCGACAACACTACTGTGCACTAGTGAAAACGTTTATTCTGGAGTAAAAAAAGTCTTAGATGTTATTCTAAAAATCGTAATGAGAATATTTCATCAATTAGAATTCAAACGGACACTGTCCTTTGTGAGATATTGCCTACGTTCATCTACACTTAAAATCATTTGGTCTGCCATTTATAAAAACATCTGTTGAGGTTGATTTTTATCTCGCTTTAGCGAAAAACAAAATGGCCATTTTTACCGAAGGATGTTTTTCAAAAGATTGCTCTTAGAAAAGACTAAATAAAAGCCGATGTAGATGGTCATCTGAACTAAGACTACATACTAAGTTCAATGAAGGTATGTTTATTAAATTTGACTTAATTTATAGCAACAGTCCACACGGGATAGCGTAAAAAGCAATAAAACAAACAGGGCTTGATGATAGTGTAAGGCCACACTGTGGCTGAAGAATAAGGTAACCATGAGCCACATGACCCCTACCTTTTTTCTAAGGGGTCATTGGGGCCGCTATTTAACGAGAGTGCCACAAAGAATTATTGAAGATCGTTCGACAATGCCCCGTGTCTGAGAATACCCCTACATGTATGTGTACTTTAGTTTACGTGTCTAAAGAAATGTCACCTAAATAGAGTCTTGGGTAAGCAATGTAAACATTGTGCTCATGCCAAAATTCTAATTTACAATTACATAAAACACACTCACATATTTGGTTTTCACTTCAGAAACCATTTTCACAAAGTTTTGGAAACTTTTGCTGGAAATATTTGAACTTCCAAGTCCCATTCTTCCTGTTAAAATACCAGGGAGTGATGAAATGGTTCTCTCCATAATTTCTGTCATCCTGACAATGAATCTGGTTAAATTTTGCCTCAGTTACTAGAGCGAAACTGTGGTAAATCGACATTTTGTCATGAAAAAATAATTTTTTGAGAAAGTGACAGCGACATTTTGAATGTTGCATTCTGGGGGACTGAAAATGATAACGACATTTTCATCAATTTTAAGACTATAAACCTGATGCAAAAAAGAATTTCAAAATGTTTGTGATATTCATGAGATGAAGATATGTTAACCCAATATCATTTTGTATTTTAACATTCAGAAAATCTATATTTTATGTCATCAGAAAGTGGACGTTCACGTTGTCTGTTCGTCGTAGAAAAATTTGATTTTTACCTTTTTATACATTTTTCTAGATACTTGCCATGATTTCAAATACAACACTTGGTATAGTAGCTGCTACAGGTCTAGCGTTTGTAGGCTACTGTGTTTACTTCGACAGAAAGAGGAGGAGTGATCCGCTATTCAAACAGAAACTCAGAGAAAGTAAGTCATTTTTCATCATCACCTCAGCATTTCTCTCTTTCAGACTGGCAATGACATCAGTCAGGTACCCATGTCATTTTTTAACGTTTGACCTGGAGTTATAGATCAGGAGGGGATTCTATCTAAGATTGACAAAATGTGAATCTAAATGTAAATGATTGAATACTTTGAATAAACCATACTCACAAGTCACAATTTCATAGGTCAACAGTATTAGATTACCATATTCTATGGCCACTGAGTGTGGCCATACAATATAAATAAGACACTCTTTGTTGTTTTGAATTTGCCTTAAATTGCCGAGCTGTCTTATTTTTATTGATGTAAACATAATAAACTAACCTTCATTGATCTTTACACGTAGTCTTATTTCATAAATTGGTCTACTTGGCAGGATATTTATTCACAAAATAAAACTGAAGGAAATTTTTACAACAAGCGGCCATCTTGACTAAATCGCTATAGCGGAAAAAAGGCATGCTTTCAAAATGGAGAACGAGACGACGTCTATTTTAAATGAAAACGTTCAATATCTCATCAACAAGATAAGCCGTTATCATTTCAATTCATGAAATATTAACAGAATGATTTTTAGAATATTACATAAATTCATTGAACGCCGGCTTAAGATTTTACAATAGTTCACGGTGTTCCAGATGGAAACACTTCTAGCCAAGAATTTGGCTAGAGACTCGAGTAAGTATTAGATAGCAGTGGGGTTTGTCAATTATGTCACCACCACAGTCAGCATAAGATGTCTGTATCAAATGACAGGTGGTGAAATTTTGCATGTTATGCCTTGTCTTATTATGTTAATGCCTTGTTTATGCTTTCTATCTCAAGAATACCATCAATATGAACAATTCCTGCCTTTAACATCATGCAATGCTATCATATCTCTAAAACCACTCAAAAGAGTCATTGTTACATGTATAAGATTTTGGAATTCATTTCAGTTGATCTCATTGTCACTTTTGCCATTATTTATGCAGGGAAATATTATTGATGTATAGTAATTATAAATGTTTTGCTACCAATCAGTGATCTTACATTAGCCAATAAAATAGAAGTTCATTTATAAGTCAACATGAAGATCTTGATATGATTATATGATAGGAGATTATCCCCCTTGCAGGGATTTACTTTCTGAGCTGTTAATGCATAACATTTTACACTCATGTCATGCAACATTTTACATGTATTACATGTATCTGTGCTTTGTAATATTTTGCTCTCTGTTGTGCAATATTTTACAGTTGTTATTGTTTTCAGGAAGGAGAAAGAATAACAAAGGTGGAAAAGGGAAGAGCTCTTCTAGTGGTGGAGTAAGTATCCAAGCAAACTTATCTGAATTGTAAAGGGGTTTTCAAATTTCAAATTTTCTCAATCATGATAACGTGTAATATGCACCATCAATAGCTCTGAAACTGACCTTTTTGTAAATATAAAAGCTTGAAAATGGTTGTTTCACAAGTAAAAATCAAAGGCAGATAAGCTTATTTTTAAACTTATACATACAATTATTTTAAAACTTGCATATTCATTTATTTTCATTTATAATGATGATGGTAAATGATTGTGAAGAAATTCAGGGTTAGAAATCAGCTACTAATGAAAACTGAGATACTTCAACCATTAATCTTTTGGCCATGGAAATGTTTTACCCTGATTTTGAAGAGAATAGTTACAAATAACCTGTCAGCAAAGAAGTCTACATTTTTGCATCACTTGTTTCATTGAAGTGTGTTGTTGTTTCAGACGTCCCAGTTCCCTGATTTGAGGGACACTGATGCTATGCAAAAATTCTTCTTGGAGGAAGTACAACTGGGAGAGCAACTTTTAGGAGAGGGTAAGATTTTACTTTTTATTTACATCGACTGAAAGTGGTAAAATGCTTTGCTACTCTTAAGCTGGCGAGTGAGATAGATTTAAAGATTGCCTGGAAGTGCAATAAATCCCGGGCATCATTTTGATGTTTTCTGTCTGATTCAGTTAGGGCAAAAATAGTGTACATACATACACACAAACACATTCAATACATATTTAATTTTACATTCAATACATATTTAATTGTACATTTCATGTATATTATTTGTACATGAATGTTATTTCAGGTGATATTGAAGGTGGGGTGGAACATTTGAGTAATGCTGTAGCAGTATGTGGACAACCCCAACACTTACTAAGTGTTCTCCAACAGACTTTACCTCCCCAGGTCTTCCAGCTCCTCATACAGAGACTCCCAGCAGTTTCACAGGTATAAACGAGCCTATTAAGCCTTTTTTCTTTCAAAAGTAAATCAGTTTTTCATATTACACTGTAGAATAAAGTCTAATTCTGTTCAATTGCTGCACATAAGCCACATAATCAAGATTCCAGCCAAACTTTTGATTTGTAAATTTTAACATCCAAAGTGTGTATAATTTTACTTAATTTTTTGAGGTTTTATGATGTCAGCTGATAATTTTATCATTCAAAATCAAATGTCATTACAAATTATACTTGATTATGTATGTATTCATTTCTTTTTTTGTTGTTATGTATTCAGAAAATAGTGGCAAGTGCAGGAGGGGGAGGAGTAGGACCAGCTGGAGCAGCCCCAATGGGAATGTCAGATGATATTGACTTGGAGTAGAACAATTTAGTATGGAGTGTTGACTTGGAGTAGAGCAATTCGGTATTGACATGACATGGAGGGCATAAACAGAACAATAAATCAATAGACAGTTTCTTTACAATTGCTAATATGAAAGTCCTGAACTGTGGAAATTAAAGTTGCAGACTTAAAATGAATTAGGTCTGTAAAGTCGTTACAGAAGGCCTGTATGTGATTTTAATCAAAAAGAATTGATAGTAAGTTTATCAGATTCAGTTTTCATTGAAAATCAGGTTTTGTAATTCAGAACATGGCAAAACAAAATTATGTAAAATTATCAAAATCAAAAATACAAATTAAATAATAAATATGCGTACAGCATCTTCATTTATCAAATGCATGTTTACATGTCTAATATTTGGAAAGACAGGCATACTATTTTTTTAATAAAACGTAATGTTGATTTTTTTAAATTAGTAATCGACATGTACTATTTTTTTCAAGGCCTGTCTGCGTCGCTAACATGCTAAATATAAGAGTTAGCTGACGTTTGGGAGTCTGACTTACCTTCTAAAGGTTAGAACCCGAATCTTAATGAAACCATATCACCTTTGTTCCGTCAACCATGGAGCATTTGCCACAACATCCAAGAGGTAAATCATGGATCGAGAAAATGAATGATTTCCTTGTAAGTTCCGGAAGTTTCAATACGAAAAATTACCGAACATATGTGAAAACCGAATATTTGTTCGTTGTTTTCACGATTTACAGGTTCGTTTGTTCTTCAATGTTTTGGTCTAAATTATAAAGCATCACCAACAGGTCTTTCTCTATTAATCGACTAATACAGCAGACGGCTCATATTTCTACGTAGCATTTCATTCAGACCAATAGTGGGAGTGTAGATCACGCAGTTTCGTTCGTTGCGTACTTCACTTGAAATTGGTAATTTTTAATATTGACTACTTCACTTAGCTTGGCGGATGTAGAACATTGCTTAATATTCTTTTAATTTTCACACCAGACATGCTTGGTTGACACGTCAACAAAGTAAAGTTCAAGGGTCAATGCGTTATTTCGTGATAACTACAACGCCTTCCCGGAAGTCAACATTGATGAAAAATGAAAAAGTCGGAAAAGCATTTACGCTAATTTCTATCAAATGCTATGTTTATGCATCATCATCGACCCAACAAAGGTGATATAGTTTCATTAAGATTCGGGTTCTAACCTTTAGAAGGTAAGTCAGACTCCCAAACGTCAGCTAACTCTTATATTTAGCATGTTAGCGACGCAGACAGGCCTTGAAAAAAATAGTAGATTGATTCTCATAACTTTGTACGATATTGTACATAGCATTCATTATTATCTTTATTTATGTGGCTAGTCTGAAAGTAAATAAAGTATGGAAAATTATTTTTAGTTGTTTGTACTTACTTAATGATGTTATTGTAACTATGTATAAGTAAATACATGTATGGTCAATAACCTTTTTATGTCACCACCACAAGTGATGATATATTGTAATGGTCTCCAACATTTTTGTGGATGGTGTTCAGCAGTTTGTGTTTGACAGTTGGCATTCAGTATCTGTAACAAATAGCAGGTGGTGACATTTTGCATGTTAAAGGGTTACGATAAGTTTCCTGTATAATAACAATATGATGGCTCCAGGCTAGTCAACCGGATTAGTCCATTTTTGAGAAATAAGGGGAGTTTTGTAAATTTCAGTTTATTGAAATCGTCTTGGAGATAAAATATTCCATTTACAAAGATTCTGTCAAGATTGAGTGAATTATCCGAAGGATGCGTGTGCATCAGCCAATATAAATCTTTGTATTCACACAAACTGCTTTGCTTCATTACAATATTGAGAGACTTATACACGTTGTGTGTATGTCATTTTGTTCCAATGAGGTTCGGATAGATGTTTCATTTAAATCCTAACGTATGATACTAAGAACAAAAGAAGTGTCTGATGTGTTTTCTAAAACAATATAGAGAAAGGTATATATATTTATTTCAAATTATATTGTTACCATTTAAAAGATAACCATTAAATTGACAATGTGTAAAATTTTCAGAATTGTTTGATGACTGGTTTAAGAGAAATGAGTGTTCAAAAAGTTCACAATATCAATACCCATCCTTTCACCCATAAAATCTCAAAAGAAAAATCTCCCCTTTTATAAATTGATTAATTACATTTTCAAGAGTATTTCATGATCTTATAGTCCCTTAAACTCATCCCCGTGGTTACAGGTATTGCCAAAATTCTTTTCAAATTTTTTTAACATTCCTTTATGTGTTGCCAGTAAAGATTTTGATGACCATACTGCCCTTGACTTCTAGATTCTTGACTCCTAGATTTATCCTTATACTTTCTGGAGAGCTATATATTCAAAAGACTCCAAAAATGACCATGAGTGTCAAATACTCAAGAAATGAAGCCAATTTTCTGACTGGGATACATGCCCGTAGCCAGATTTTGGGCCCAAAATTTTTTGTGAGACCCATTTTTTGTGGCCCACCATAGGTTTTTTGTTTGTAAAAATAAATTGGCGCTATCACATCATACATACATATAAATAATACATATGCACCAAATGTTACCTTCTTCATTGAAATCCTTCAAGAAGGCAAAAGGGTAAGTCCACATTTTTATGAGATATTGAGGGGCTCAATCAAGCCCCCCATGGCTATGGCTTGGGATCTTATGACCCCAAAGTAGTGGTCATGAATGCAAGTGAACATGGGTGGCTGAATTTTGATTGATTTTACCTGATTGGCAAGATCAAAGGATTCCCTGTTATTCCAAAAAAGTGCAGATGAAGCTCTCTTTTATAGATGCAAAAAGGGTACATTTGTACTTTTTCTCTTTTATTTTACTTCGTCTCTAGCTTGCAATGAGACATATCTGTATTGATATTCCTATCTATTTTGAATTGGAAATTGAATGTAACATAATGTACCTGCGAGAGATCTAATTACTGTACATCATGGATGAAAATATTCTACATCAAGCCTACATTTAAACACTCATTATGTCATTATAACACACAGCTAGGTACTTGTTCTTGCCCGTAGCCAGCTTCTACCAGGAGGGGGAGCTTTTTCCAGGGGGGGAGCTTTTTCACAATTTTGGCTAAAAATCATGGGAAAATTCTCAGAATGGTAAAAAACTGCATGATTTTGAAAGAATTTCTGGCCAGGAGGGGAGCTTCCGCTCCCCCAGCTCCCCCTCTGGCTACGGGCCTGTTGTTAACATTGAGTAACTTACACAAAATGTTAAAGTGAGTGCCTATAAAGTTCTAAACACCTATGATGAATTTCTTTCCAATACTCACCAATAGGTGGAAGCATGTCTTATTGATATTCTGTCACGTGACTTTCCTCCTTGCAGAAAGAATTTCAGGTTTGTAGAGTTTACTTATTATTTTGAAGAATGCAAGTTAACTGCTACTACTTTTGAAATATTAGTATTTGTAACACATGAATGAGTACACGAAGAAGTAGTATAGCGGAAATCACCAACGTAGCTTTTACAGTTTGATAGGCATCATCAAGAGGGAAATATATTTTCGTTTTTTCGTTTGAGAATCAATCAATGATAACAGATTTACAGATTTATCTTTTTTGTGTAATGTAGAAGTAGGCCTATATCGTTATATTTTTAAATTGTTATTGATATATTCAATATTCTGATTCATTTGACCATTAATTGACACATTACACCACAAACCTGGAAAAATGTAGAATATTGGAAATCGAGGAATCTTGTCTCAATCTTATCTCAACAGTAATCTACATGTAAAACTCAATTTCTGGGGGCATGCCCTAGACTATATCCTATTTAGTCTGAATTATATTCAGACTATAAGGCACCTATGTTAAAGTTTGGTAATGTGAAATATTTGTTTACATAGGAAGTGCTATTCAAAATGGCCGATTGGTAAAATTAATTTGCACATTTGTTACTTCAACTAGCTTTATTTCCACTTGACAATATGCTGTGTTACTCTTTATTGCATTTAATTGTACCTTACTATTTAATTGAAATTTTGTAATGTTTATTTTATTGAAGAAATGGTTCCTCTAATTGATAATTTTGTGCTAAAAATTTCACTGCAATTTCCACAGGAAAGTAGTATATCATAACAGACTGACTTCTAGTCAGTCTGTTGGATACATACTAGGCATGCCCCTAGACCCACTAGCTTGCACTGCAACGTTGACCCTTTATGTGGGTGTGCCAGGGGCACAACCCATATACGCAGAAGTCGCCTACTCCTCTTGGGAAATCCTTCATACGGGCCTGCCTCTATAGGGGTAAATATAGGCTGAGCCCGTTCATTAGGGGAGATCCGTCGAACTTCGACATATGAGATAACTTCGTCATGGGGCTATTTTGACCATTGCCGATAATCGGCAAATTTCCAGGGTTGGCCATTTTGGATTAAGATCTTGTCTGTTGGAGATTTCAATTTATTTTCAAAAAACAAACATGGCAGACTACGTAATTCAGAAATATAAGCTAATGTTGAAATAGCCCCCAATCAAAATAGCCCAATGACGAAATAGCCACATACGTCAAAGTTCGACGGATCTCCCCTAGTTCAATTGACTCTCCTTTCCATTTCTTCAGGTCTCTGTAATCACGATGATCACAGCATCACACCACGCCATTATAAATCTGGAGATACAGCAAATCTCTATCTGAAATTAGCAAAATTTTTTAGCTATAAAAGAATTAGGTTGCAATTTTCGATAGCCTAATGATGATAAGCTAATTAGGCAATAAATAATGTCCTGTTCTATATCACAGTTCTATATCATAAACCAGAATAATAACAGACAAAAGTGCCATATCATTAGAAGAAGCTAATTCTATTTTTCAATTTCTAGTTCATTATCTCAATTTCAAGGATTATATTTCAAGGTTTATACACAAACTGTAGTATGAAAATTGATTGCACATTTTTTTATTATCGCTAGGACAAGATCTCCATGCAGTTTATTGGCTGATGGTCAAGTGGCTATATTTTTAGGTCCAGTTTGGGAAGTATTCCTAAACAAAAATAATCATCTGCAGTATACAAACAAGACAAACTGTATAAGACAAATTAAATATAGACTTTGCTGGACCATGCCTTGTTTTCAATTTTGCTGTAATTTCAGAACTGGGAGGAAAATGTCTCAAAGTTATAGTCAACGTGTGGAAACACGTACTAACGCTGATGGGAGCCAGGTCAAGACAACAACAACCACTTACGGAGATGGCCGCGTAGAAACAAAAACTGAAACAATTGGAGGTGGTGGATCGTTCAATGGATTTTCCAGTGGTGGTGGTATGACCATCGTGAAGCCTCGTGCCTATGGAGGTGGCGGTGGAGGTGTAGGAGGTCGTGTTATTAAACCAACTCGGCCATCATCTCGCTACAGCAAGGGATGGGGAAGTGCCAATATCCGTCAACCTCCCAAGAACTCAACCCCTATGGAGCTTGAGGGGACAACATATAAGGAGATCAAGGCGCAATGTTTGAAAGAAGGACGCCTCTTTGAAGATCCTGATTTCCCTGCTGTAGATTCATCTATCTTCTACAGTAGAGCCCCTCCAAGACAGTTTGAGTGGAAACGACCAACTGTAAGTACAGTTAAATCAACATATAATTGTTTTCATTACAAGCATATATTGAATGTCAGAAAAAGCCAGGAAATGATTGATTTCTACATTCAAATCTACATTCTACAGTTGTTAACAATGATAAAAAACCTAAACAACATTTAACTTCAAAATTGAAAGAATGTAGACCTAATTTTTTTAGTGATCTAATAAATGCACCTTCATGATCCCACTTTGGTACTGAACATGATTTGGAAAGATTTAACCATGAAAATTAGGTTTGGTAAATTTTGGTAAATATGACAGCTAGCATGATAGGGTGAAGTAGAGAAAATACGACATGGGCTTAGTGAGGTTCTAATTATCCATGTTAAGTTAATCAGCTAATCAGCTTACTTGAGTAGAAACACTCTTGAAGGTATTAATCCTTAGCATACACCTAGAGTCTTGCATTAAGGCCTTGTGGTGACCCCTCCCTTAGACAACTCCCCTGCCCCTGTGACCTCCCTCCATCTAAACAAATCATCTTCACAAGTCTAGAGGTGAAATTAATGGGACAAGGGGTCGAGTGACTTAATGCAAACTTTGAGTACACCTATATTTAACTGTAGAAAGTGCATCAATATTACATCAATAATATACCTGCATCTTATTCTTATAATTCTAGATTCTGTAGGAATATTATGATTCTAAATAATGAGGGCCATTTGATTTTTAGAATTACATATATATCTGGTTGACATTTTGGAGTTACTTCATTCATAGTATTTGAGTAGGTGTTTGATTGCATTATATCAGTATGGTAAGATATAGCTTTGACTAGGAGTGAATCAAGACTTCAAATCTGCCTTCCTACTGTGTAAAACATATCTAGAATTTCTGATGATGTTTCGCCGGGATGGTATGTTTATAGGGCGAGGTCATAGGAGTCTTAAACAGGAGAACTGATAGTACAAACAAGAAGATAGTGTGTACACTGTAGCCGGAGTTTTATGAGCAAGTTCTGAGGCCAGATCATTGCATAGAAGATTTAAACCCAGTGTGTAGTTTATTGCAATCCTGGCACCATTAGATTGAAATATTACTCTCTTAGTGACCTTCTGTATCTTGGTTCTGCATATCTTAGAATCAAGGAATGTTTCTATGTAGAGTAGTTGAAGTGCTATGTTTTTTGCACATTGGCCTTGTTCTCATGGGATGTATTATGTGCTTGTAAATATTTCAAGTCCCTTGCGCTCCTCGGTTATCTCTGTAACAAAATAGATTGACCACAGTCCAGAGCCTTGAATACAAGACTATTTCTGCAGTCATTCCAAAAGCTCTTGGTTTTTAAGTTCTACAGTATATTGAAGGGCAAGTTCTGAACAATAAGTTACATTTCGGTTATGATTATGCATTTAGGATATAAAATTGGAAAAAACAATTACCGAATGGTATATGAACAGTAAATTATGCTACAATGCTAAAATTGGTTTCTAGTTACTGAACATTTCAGTAAATTGCAGGTTATTATTGTCATTTATGAAAAATGGTATGTTAGGTCAGACCCATGAACAATTATTGAGTATGAATGATTTTGACAGTAAGGAGCCCAAACTGTACCATTCATCTTAATGGTTTGTGTTGCATGTACTTGAAATTAAGAAATTTGGAAAATAGATACAGCATTTTGGATACGATATTTTCATTGTTGTTCTTTTTCCCAAAACATGAGCATGATGATGTTAGCCCATAAGATGATGAATGAGGTATTGAGTCTTCACAAACTGTTCACAAGCTGGCACATTGTAATGACGAATGTCTTGTAGTTCCAAGTTCATTTAGACCTAAATATCGAAAACAGATTCTTAAATGTGCTGTTGTATTCTATTACATCGTATTCTGCTACTGCTCATAACAGAAGAGGCACCAGACAACAGTGTTTTCAGACTTCAAAATTTATTGAGTTTATATGGAATGTCAAAATTCCCCTTTGTGAACATTTGCATTCTAAAATGGGCACCGATGTTTAGGTTGACCTATATTTTAAAGGAAAGTGGGTCAGTGGATGTACTTAGTAGCCTTTGCCAGTTCCACCTTTATCTTCTTTATTTATAAGATCTAAATATAGAAGATGAAACCTCCAACACCAAATTGGCATGAATTGCAAATTACATGTATATTACGTTTAGTATGGATCACTGATAATTAATGGATGCAGAGAATTTTCTGATTATACAGCATACTTCCCAATAGAGATTACCTGAATTACAAAGGCTTGTTATCGTGTTCTCTTATGTAATGTTTATGATCCTCACAGCCATGATAAGTTAAAATGAGGAAATCCATGAAATAAATAGACTAGATGCGAGTAAAAGTAATCTTGATTTACGTCATTTAATATTCAAAATTCAGTCAAAGTGATGTCATATTTGAAATCTACATGTAAAAGTACGTCTACAACTATGATTTCGAAAATTGTTTATCAACTTTGAAAATTAATTTTTTTTTGAAAGTGTGACTCCTCGCTCGGGTTGATTCCTCATAGACCCAAGGTTACAAAATCACAAAAAGTGGAATATCTTTTCTTATATTGGACAGATAACATTTTCTTTTATTGGACATATTTTAATTTGCATAACTATTAGATACATAAGGGTAATATGAAAATTGAACCACTAAAACAAATGTAATTTAATTTAAAGGGAACTTTCTGCTATACCCGCCATGTTATCTGACCCGAACGAGCCACCTGGTGGTGAAACTGGTAACTACCTACTCGCATCTGCGTTATTGATATAAGACTGATGTTTATAATTGGGAATCCTCTTTATCATATAATTATAAGCAAAAACTATAAAATAGGGGTTCATACTCCGGCCCCTAGGGTCCACATTTGATACGTTTTGCCCAAGACCACTTGGTGAAAAATTGCATGTTTTAGCTCGACCCGCCCAAGCCCCTGGCTACGGGCCTGATATTGCAGGAGTCCTTGACTACTGTGTGTCACTTCCAGACTGACTTGTTTACTTCTAGGATAAATCTGCATGGACACATTGAGCATGTTGTAGTTTCAGCTAAGTATTTGTGCATAAGGGTGTAGCCCAAATAACAGGCCTTATCCTCCAAGAATTCTGACTCAGACAGTCTTAACCTTACAAGATTCATTTTCCTCATTTAAATCTCTATGACATTTCATAATCTCATTGTTCAATATTCTTGACTTATATAAAACATTTAATATGTGAATGTCTAGATAATAAGGAAATAAGATCTTTTTCCTTGTTTTCTCATTAATGAAGAACATAGTCTCAAATGCTTATCATTGGAGTTTGATTCACAGTTCCTGGATTATGGACCAAGGGATATAAATAACTATATGATTAGATTCTACATGATTTTAGTTCGACTAGTATTTATCTTGATAAATCTATTTCTGTGTGGTATCTTTCTATTTATAATAATGTTTCTTTCATTTGGACTTTCTAAATCATATTTCTCAATTTCATGTTTTTATTTGCCATTTTTCTAGTTCTTATCATGTTTATTATTAAGAGAAATGCATTAAATATTACATGACAGTTTAGTATACAACTGTTTTAAGGTGATAATTCAATATTTTTCTAACTTGTTCACTTGAGTGTAGTGTGAAGTGAATGAACAATTATCCAAACATTTTTACAGATGTAACATGATTTTTTTTATCGAAGAATGTACATAGAAGTCAAGTAGGTCATTGTGATAATTAAAGAAAGATGTTTACTTAACTTGATAAGTTTGGGGTCACTTCACTTTGTTGACAAATCCTCCTTATATCATTGAATCAGCGAACATCTATCAATCAATCATATTATGATCAATAAAATTGGTGTCTTAATTGGCTTTTATCAATTGTATAGTTGCATCAGATTGTAAGAATCATAGTAATTATCATATACTTGGACTCGGAATAAAAATAACTGGATGATTCTTGAATATGAACTATAAAGTAAAGAAGTGCAGGTTTTTAGATGAAGTTTAATGTGATTCTTTATTTATATAATTGTGTGAATTTGTTTTTCTCTCCTTTTTGCAGAAAAAATTCAAATTCTAATTGTGTTTCATTGAGAAAGTATTAAATTCATAATGGATCCAATTTGAAGTATACCAGAGTTTGAAATTCACATTCATTCAGTGTGACACTAAATAGTAAATTGAAATTCTTGATGTTTATTCAAGATAATGCCTGTTCTTTAAATGGTTTGGGTCAATAAATATGTCTTTAGAATAGCAAACAAAAAGAATCAACTTTCAAAATTTTATTGGAAAATAAGTGTATAACTGTACCTTGGTCAGTCTTCATCTTTCAACGTGCAGTACATGAATGGTGGATAGATGGAGCCTCTTGTTGAGCTACAGGTCTGCTCTTCCAGCTGAGTGTCAGGCATGACCTTATGAAACAGTTCAAGAATACACATATAGCAGTTCATAACAAATTAGAGGATATGTTCAGTTTACAGGGCTGTACTAAAGGTTTTTTATAAAGTAGTCTAGTCTATAATAATAATATACTCCATCTCTCTGTAGGAGAGAATTGTTATTTTTGTTCATACTTACAGTCACCATTGGGCATTGAAGAGGCAGTATACAGTATGTGGACTTCTCCATTCAATCTTATCATATTTCACGATAATAACTGCAGCCGTATCAGCAACTTTTTTGTCTTCCTCACTAGGCTTGCTTTATTTTTGTCTTTACCTTTATCTAATTCTGCAGAAAGTATCATCTGGTCTGTAGCTACTTTGGTTCATCCTTGGCCCAAGAGTAATTCATTGCATTACATGATCTGCTATGAAAGCATTGAAGGACCGATCTTGAAGGATGACTTTGGTTTACTTGAGTCAAGTTGTCTGACTGAGTTTTTCAAAGTTAGTACTTTCAAATTCAATAAATTTTGGTGAACCTGTTGCATGTTGATCATATTCAGTGTCAGATTCCTCTCTTCTGTAATGCCTTGGTCACATTTGCTCTGATTTTCACAGTACCCCGGTCGATTGAGTATTTTGTTCAGAAATATATTCAATTTTGAACAAAATACTCAATTGGCAGGGCGCCGGCCGATGAATCGCAGCAAATGGGACCCAGGCATAAGTGTAGTAAGTATGACTTCTACCTGTTTGACTTCTACCTGTTTGACTTTTACCTGTTGCTCCTGAAATATTCTCATCAGGGTCAGCCACAACAACAGATCTGTGATAAACAAATATGCAATCTAAATAATTATTCGTTAATTTGAACATTATTATGGTGGAATTTAAATGGAAGAAGGAAGGCCTTTAGATGTACAAGCAGATCATATTGAAAATTACATTAAATGATCTTCATCCTTCTGAAAGTAAAATCAGCTCAGAGTCAATAGCTACATATGGGTGCTATGTATGCTAAACAAACACTGGTTTCACTGTAGGTATACTTGATGTAGCAACCCCTGATGCTAAATATGGTGAACTACATGATCCAGGTGAAAGCTATGGCTGTCGTAATTAATCAACTAGTAATTGTTATTTGATTGTTTCATGTAAATATATGTTAGGTCTACTTATACAAATATCATATTTTACACTCTACATTTTTATTTTACTGAAGGATAGTTTATAATTAAGTATAAATGAATATCAAAATATATAAATTATATATATATGAATATTCTAGTATATATGAATGTTCAAAATATTTGATAGGATTAGAACTGGTTTTTAAAATGACTTATAACCCCTCTCCCTTTTGAAATGTTAGACAGAATTTTGGTTCATGGTTATTTTTGAGATTGAACAACATTTTTGACAGGTTTTGATTTATGGTGGTTACTGTGTCTTAAACTTGAAATATGCCAAGCCTGTGTGATATGCATAAAAAAGGACTGGAAGTGATTTATATATAATTGTATATGACATCTAGCTTAAGTTTTTGAGAAATAATAGAAGTTTAAGATGAGCTCATATGCACATGTCTATAGTCTTATTTTTTGATACATTTGCATTTGGGGAAATTTGATATCTCCTAGTCAGTCTCTGCACCAATCATCCAGAGTAATGTAACCTTGTCAATTTTAACTAATACCACCACATGCAGTGGAGAAAGGGCATTGGTTATTGACATTATAGAGAATTCTTATGATATTTTTGTTCCCTTTTAAGTTAGATATAGTTTAACCACCAATGCCAAAGTCATAAACCTTGCTAATTGTTGTTTTCATATTTGTTATATTTTGATATTTCATCATTTTGAGCATCTTTTATTGAAATTAATATCAATACATATATATTGCTAAGTATGGACTTTTCAATTGTAATTACTTATTCGTTCCTTCTGTTTTGCTGTACACTTCTGGCAGTCATGCTGCAACTCTGGAGTGTTGTATTTTAGATTCATGAATGTTATATTAATGTTGACCTGAGTGAGTAGATAAAAATAGTCTTGGTTCACAACTGAGGACCACCTCGCTTATTTACTTCACCAACACAAGAAGGTGTGTAGTTGGGGGGGGGGTCACAAGGGCTTGTTGCTGGACTAAGATAAAAAGGATGATGTGTGTTTCTGGCCCTGATGTAGAGATAGCAAGACTCAAACAATCCAGGGTGCTGTCGGAACAAATAAATCAACTTTTAAAGGGTTCAGTATGAGCTTTTGCAGAGGCCATGCTGTTCAAGAATAAACCAGAAGTCAATTTAGGTTATAAAACATTTTAGGGATTAATAATTATCTGAAGAGCAGAACTCAAGAATTTGCACTTTGGTTGTTCTGATGTTATATTTTCTTTAGTCATTAAGTTTTGCGATTGCCAATCAAGGAAAGAATTTTCCAGAAATTTTATCTATAAAAACAAAATATTTTCATCTGTTTTTGACCATTGGCTCCAGCATTACAGGATGCAACTCAAAACATGAGTGGCAGTTACTGACATATCAAGGTCTAAGACCTGTTTGGCCTTATTATTATCCCATCGAACGAAGTTCGGAGGGATATAGGGAACGCCTCCGTCCGTCCGTCCGTCCGTACGTACGTCCGTCCGTCCGTCCGTACGTACGTCCGTCCGTACGTACGTCCGTCCGTCCGTCCGTCCGTCCGGGCAATAACTCAAATACCGTTGGCCCGATGTTGTTCATATTTTGTACACATATACCCTATGGGGGTAGAAGTTCTGCTCGAAAGCCGATTTTCAAAATGGCCGCTCATTTCAAATTGGCGGCCATTTTAGTGCCGATTTTACAGTAATTTAGGTGCAATATGTAAAACTGTAATAGCAATATGTTTTAAATGTAAAAATATTATAAAGGGCATTAATAATGCTACAAATGTAGATATTAAAGAAGCACATGGCAGCCATCTTGAAAAATGACGGCCTTTACTCGTCATTTTACGATTTTTGCTGTAACTCAAAAAATAGTTGAGCGATTTTGTTCATATTTGGTATGTGAATACTATAAGCATTGGACATTGTTTAAAGACACTTTTGGTAGAAGGCGGCCATTTTGAAAAATGGCCGCAATTTTGAAAAATGGCCGCCATTTTAACGTATTTTACTATAACTCGAAAAGTAGTGGAGCGATTTTGTTCATATTTGGTATGTGAATACTATAAGCATAGCACACTGTCCTATGACACTTTTGGTAGAAGGCGGCCATTTTGAAAAATGGCCGCAATTTTGAAAAATGGCTGCCATTTTAACGTATTTTACTATAACTCGAAAAGTAGTGGAGCGATTTTGTTCATATTTGATATGTGAATACTTTAAGCATGGCACATTGTCTAATAAAACTTTGGGGACTCGTCGGCCATTTTGAAAAATGGCCACCATTTTTATGTGTTTCTTCTGATGACAACTTGGCTAGTGAGCAACCATTTTGAAAATGGTGGCCTTTCTGGTGTGTTGTTTTATGATATTTGCTATTCGTTTCTAAAAATGCCAGCCATTTCTGTTCGATGGGATTCGCTACGCTTTGGCGTTGCCGTTGTTCTGGTTTGAATTTTGATACATTCCCTTACCGTGCCTTGTATTTTTGTCATAGATGGGAACTAGAAACACCTTATATTATACTGCAATGTTTCAATTTTCAATTCAATTCAATAATGTTATTAAGCTATTTATTTTTATTCATCAGATTATCAACATTATAATCTGCACAAGAGGAGAAGACTTACAAAAAAAAGATTTTGAACTTGATACGTGTGTAAGAGTTCAGAAAGGATCTTTGTCTCACCAAATGGGATTTTCGGAGATGTTTAAGCATTTCTTTGTAGTTGTGTATATTTGGATCTTAGTTTGCAATAGCAAAATATTTAGAATCCAGATTTTGCTTGCTTTCACTGAAATAAAAAGTTTATTGATATCATTCTGGATGAGACTAACTCTAGTTGACCATACTGGAACTGGCAAAGAGAAATATAACTTGGTATGATGTGAACGCTACATTGATTAGATACATATACAAGAAATCTCATTCATAGAAATCGCTCGAAACAATTAATATAGTCAGAACAAGACTTTCTGGTATCAGGCATAGGTGAGAGGATTGGGTATATTGGTATATAATAGAGTAAATGCTTGTACAATGTGGCTAACTGGTGTATTTATAACCCTCTCACAACTCAACCTTCTAGACCCTTCCTACATGTTAAAACAACAGGTGAATCAGATAAGAAACTCTGGGTTGTTTTTCATAGGTGAGTGGTCAAAATAGTTCTGCATCTACTGTACCTGGAGTTTTGCTTGCCAGTTGTTGTCTTTATGCGTTGGATGCAAGAGGGTAGGCCCACAGGAAACCAGGATTGTTTAGATACCAGCGTACCAGCATAATTGGTCTTTCCTCATCAAACACTTATTCAATATTATTAATAACAGTTACAGTTGCATAAGTCTTAAGGATATCTTGAGCTTGTGCTTTAGTAGCAGCTGGATTAGACGTGTGTATGATTTAGGGAATCGCAAACAATACTAGGAGCCAGTTTCACATCATTTGGAAGTTCAGGATATTGAGGATCACTTCATAGTGTTCCAGGAGAAACTGAACTGTAATACTCATTATTTAAAATATCTCACAATAAATCATGGGAAAACATTACAATAGTAAAGTAGCCAGGGACACTGTAAAACCTGCAGTCGGCTTCCAGGGTCAAAAATTCAAGCAGATCAAGGCAAAATGTTTGGCAGAAGGAAGGTTGTTTGAGGATCCAGCATTTCCTGCTGTAAAGGAGTCTATATTCTACAGTTATAATGATCCTAGGGAGATAGTCTGGAAGAGACCTCATGTAAGTAGAATGGGGAATATTCCATTGTCACCATACAATCTTACCAAACCTTTGCATCTGCGTTATGCACCATTCAAAGGTTTGTGTTAGACCCCCCCCCCCATTATTGGCAGTTTGCCAGATTAGGTCTCATAGGCAGAAGTACAAAAAATCTAAAACCAGTGCCAAGATTTGATAAGGTTTTATGCATACAAATTATTAGTAGGTATATTTAGTAGGTAATTTATTTCTTATAGGTCATTTTTAATTTTAAGAGTAATATGTAGCACTGCATGTCTTATTTACCTCACATGGCAATTGATAACCTTATTGAATCACCTAATTGAATCTTATCCATTTGTTCATCCCTCCTCTATATGTCTATCGACAGTTTTTGGACGAATGAAAAATGCCATTTGTGGAAACTAAAGACAAACATTTATTTAGTGCTAGATCAACAGTTATTTTACTTCGTGGTCTAATTTTGAGGTTTTTACAGGTCTTCTCAAAGTTTGGGGTTCAAGACACAATATCAAGGTTAAACCACAATAATGTATTTTTGTAGATAAATGTCAAATTAACATCAGAGCTACTTCAGAGCTTACACTACAACACTTCATTTACAGGAAATAAAATGTATCAAAAGTGAAACTAGTCTAAAAAGTCAAGTTTTTTCATATACATACATAGTATGTTACACCAAGCTTCTACTCAAGATTTGAGATTGAACACTCTGACCCAGGCCCTTACAATAACCCAAAGGGAAAATCAATATTACAATTGTATAATAATTGTCTGCAATTGAATTCTCTCTAGCAAACCTAACTATAGCTAGCTTATCAGAATTGTAGGTGTAATTGTTCAATGCAATATTTCATAATGATCCATAATGGTTCCTCATAGATTGAAGTGTCATGGTTTTACATTCATTAACTTGGTCTACTTGGAGTAGGCCAAATTCATGCATTTTTCTATAAATGAGTGATGAGATGTTGATTATGGAAATGATGTATTAAATTGTAGAATAATGGAAGACAGAATTCATTTTCTCTCAATGACCTTGACATTAATTTTCAAGGCCAAAGTCAACTAAAGTCAGTATATTTCAAACCATATGGTACTGAATGTACCTCAAGGTGATTTCAGAGTGGATTGTGAGTATAAGGTAAATGCTTCTGAAACACTTTCCATATCTGTTCTATCTAGTTACAGTGCTCATATATGTTTATGTAAATGAGAACAATGATTGATAGCCAACCCTCACCCCTAGAGAGAGTGTTGCTTCATTTTTGGCCTTGAACTTTAACTAACTACAGTAAGAAGTGGTTCCTTGTCTTTCCTTAACAAATTGATATGTTGCCCTTCGCAATTGTTGATTTCAGTCAGACAAACCTTATCATTGGTTAGCATTAGGGTAATATATCTTTGAAAATACATATATAGGTATATGATCTTTATGTCATTTCAATTTGTAAAAATAAAAAAAAAACTTTGCCAGGGCAACTTCAATGAGTGTTAATGTAAGAAAGAATTCCAAATCCTTGGGAATACCATGTGTGAGTGATGAAATTTATTTTAAAAAAGTTATTTGCTGAATTGCATCAGTAAGTTACAGTTGATTGCCACAGATCACTTTGGGTGAGAAACAATGTAAGGTAACCATATAAAACTGTCTAGCTTATTGCATGACATCTCAAAATTTTATATGTAGACCCCTAGGGGATATAATAGTGTAAACTGTAAACCCTAGGCTAAATAAAATGATTTAAAAAAAGGGTAACTTTATCATCAACTGAAAGATCAATCCTTTTCTTGATATTTTTCTGCTCATTCCTCCATGTTCTTTGATATTTATTAATCTCGAACGGTTAGTTTAAGTACTGACACCTAGATATAGCTGATTATGGTATATGTATTTTTATGGTGGTTGGCATCTGTAACAAATGGCAGGTAGTGACATTTTGAATGTTATTGCCTTGTAAAACGTTGACTTTACATGTTTAGTAGGAGCATATATTTTCATCCATGCTGGGGCCTTCTGTTTCCTTAGCCTCTACCAACCACCAGTACTCTTCTGCAGATTCTCAAATGTTTGATGAATAGGTTAGACATTTCACCCAGTTGTTCTCTGATTTTTATGATTTTTTATGTTCTCATCCAATCAGTCTAAATAATAGGTTGAAATGCGTTCTATGTCTGAAATGTCAGGATACACTACTCATGGGTATAATTCCTCAGATTGTGGAATATCAATTGGTTATTAATTCAAATAATACAAAAAAAGAACAGACTAATTACAATCATTTTATTTCTTCTTAGCCTAGCTACAAGCCCTTGTGTGCTCATGGGCTTGTAGCTAGACTGATCTTTTCATTCTGAAGCAAAATACTGCATTACTGATGCACATACTTGGGTCAGGTTTAGTGTCATATAAGGATACATATAGCAATAGGACTGTATGCCATCATGAACTTTGTTATCCATAAAGCTCAAAGACATGACCTTGGACCAGATAAGAAATTCTGTTTCTTTGGGGTTAGGACCTATGCCTGGTTGTAATAGGTAATACCAGGCATGAAACCATGTTTTATACATAACAGTGACTTCCTAAAATATAGATACAGTAAAACCTGTGTAAAGTGAACAGGACCAGCTATAAGAAATCATGTTGAGAGGTGATCACACTATGGTTCTCATACATACATATTATAACAATGTGACGCGGAGCGTATATTGCGTTTTTTATAAAAGATAAAGGTTATATAAGAGTAAAATAATTGATTGCTGAAGTGTTGGAACATAAGAAGTAAAAGTGAAAGGACTGCAGAGTAATCATAGAAAATAACTAACTATATCTAATAATTTGAAATGATGTGTTTTTTGAGAGCTGCCTTAAATGAATTAATATTGACACATTCCTTAATTTTATTTGGTAATTTGTTGTAGTATGATGGACCAATAAATTTTAGAGAATCCCAGCCAACCTTAACACGGTACTAGGGCTGGACTAAAAGATATTTTGATCTTGTGTCATGGCTATGTTCAGCAATTTTGAAATAATCTTTGAAAATATATAAAGGAAAACCAGATGGTTTATTTAAACATAAAAATATAAACATGGCAATGTTTGAATAATATACATCAAAAATGGTCAATAAGTGCTCCCTTTTGAATAATGGAGCAGTATGCTCTCTAAAGTGGGAATTGGTGATTATTCTGATGCATTTCTTTTGAATTAAATGTATTGGGGCATAGCCCCAAATGATGTTACAGTAGTTAATATGAGAGAGAATCAGTGAATGATGAATTTTAACTTTAGAATCATGATTGAAAATATCTTTTACTCTGTAAAGAATACCTAATTCCTAAATATGTTCACATTTTGAAGTGTTTAGTTGAGAGATGAGTCCATATGTGTAGGTTATAACTTAATATAGTGTTTAGCACTCTGTACTATATGTGGAAGTAGTATGTATGAAGGTAGAAGAACATTGATAGTGGCCAATACTCAAGCAGAATTATTTCTGCAAGAGTTTTATCTCCAGAACAGATTTTACCTAAGCATTATTTCCTGCATATATGCAGTGCTATAGTACACTGTTCAATTATCTCATCATCAAAGATTTACCTCTAAAACACATGCCCAAGAAAACATGACTTACATGTTTATTTAACATATGCAACAGTACTGAATGCAACACTGATTCATTTTAGGCATATAATTCCTCCAACTGTATTTGATAAAGCAACAACTACTTCTACAGTTATTCATGATACTGTTATTGCTTATCTTGACCATTAACAGGCTTGCTGAGCCTCATCAACTTCAAGGCTTTATTAGTAATCTTACATCCACTGGGTTTGCTTTATGTCATATTTATATTGGTAGAGTACTCTGAATCTCCATCTGCTGACCCAATTCCCTCTGAGATTACTGATGATTTTTGTTGCTGTTACTTGACAAGAACTTACAGTTTCAAATGAGGCCCTTGGTCCAATATTTCACTATATTGCCCTTTGAAATGACGTTATTGTACTATTCATGCCCTGTAGGTACTTCAAAGCAGAAAATGTAGTATTATGATTTTTATGTCACCACCAGAAGTGGTGACATATTGCTACAGTCTCCTACTTTATGTGGACAGTGTTTGGTGGTGGTGTTTTGCACTTGGCATTTGGCTGTCTGTGTCTGCAACAAATGGCAGGTGGTGACATTCTGCATGAGATCGGAAAATAGATTTTTTTAATGAGAGTAATTTGAGAGCAAATGATGTGGCACTTATTCAAAGGTTGTTGATGGAATTATTTGTTTCTGGCATTTGGCAGGGCATGGTGTATTTATAAATGCAGAACTGTTAGATATGTTGTCTTACAGAACCTATTTCCTGAGTCTTGTTAACTTATCAAGGGCAAACAGAAATCTGAGGTCATATATCTCGTAGAATAGATAGATATAGTATACAGTAGTACTAAAAACCTTTCTGTTACAATATCATATATCTTTATTTTCTTATTGATACACCTCCTACAATGTTTAGCAATGTTATATCCTACAATGAATAGGCTTCTTAAAAGTACAAAAATAAGGATATGTTTAATGATCTTTTCTTGGAACTCTTAAAATTAGGTCTCTAGAGATATAGTGGTAAAATGTAACAAGCTAAAAACATGGTAACCTTTCCATAATGAATCTTGGAGGGATATAGAAAATGCATCCACCAATCCCTCCATCTGAATTTATATTCATCCCCATGTTAGTGTACCATATAGTAGCTTTCCTATGTGTTAAATATAAAAGACAACTACTAATGTATATATACAATGTTCTTTTATTGTACATATAAACATGTTGTATTCTTTGTGTGTTTCAGGAGCTATGCGAGGACCCAAAGCTATTTGTGGGTGGGGCCAGTCGTATGGACATCAAACAGGGAGAGTTAGGTAGGATTCCTGGATGTAAATGCATGAGTGGTATTGCATCAAATCTCTGGGAACCTCCCCCTTATCTATTTCCTCATTTGGCCTGTTTAATAGAAAGAATGGGGAGAACAGGGGCCTGATGCAATACTAGCTTATTTGTCAACCACTACTAAGGGACCCAACAAAGGTGTTTATATTAACAGAAGTTCACATAAAGACGTTCTGGAGGCATAGGGACATTTGACCTTTATATTGAAGGTGTTCACTTTAAGAGGTGTTTACATGTATTTGTTTTTGGCTCACACAACAAGGTTATAAATTACCTACTCATACTTTAGCTATTATGAACTTGTTGTTAGTCTGTAGGTTACCCACCTGGATATGAATATGAATGATTTACAGACTTCTATTAGTCTACTTAGTCTAGCATTAGCTTGTCATATAGCAGGCACTTTATGTTTTCTGCTTGTCAGTGTCAAACCTGTATTAATAATGCAGAAATCAATACCACTTCAATGTCCCTTGCAACTGGCAGCAGACTTGACATCATTTCTCAGACTTACCTATTTGATTTGATTTGAACAAACTTCTCATAAAATGGAGAAAAATATTTTGCACGGAGATTAAGCTAAACATTTTTAAAAGAGCTTGTACATGAATGTGTAAAATTGTGGTCCTTCCTGAGTTTTGTTCTCCCCTAGTGGTATTTACATTTCCAACTGAGTATAAAGCTGTAAGGAGAATAGTTATAATTAGGTCCCTGGAAAAACCGATTGAGAGGGGGCAGTAATCTCTGAGGGTCATAATATTAGAAATATGTAGCTTAACCTCCCTATTACTACAACAATGAAACTCGTTCTGTTTGATGATGTTCTGTATTGTAATTTGCTGGTTTACAATTGCAGGAGATTGTTGGTTGCTAGCTGCCATTGCCTCACTGACTCTAAATGAGAAACTCCTCTACCGTGTTGTACCTAAAGGCCAAAGCTTCACAGAAGATTATGCAGGCATCTTCCACTTCCAAGTAAGGCTTTTATAAATTGATCCACCCCCCATCCAAATTTAGTAAGTGATCCACATAATAAAGTGCACTGTATTTACTGAACTGTTATTATAGAAAATCTCATTTTGGTACAATATGTGATTTGATTTGATGAGATATGCTCAAATATTGACATTAGTCAATGTTATTACCATACAGAGAAATGAATCAATAAACGGCAGAATGTTACTTTTGTCCAGACAGATCTATGATAGACATTGGGGAGTGGGGGGGGGGGTAACTTACACATGTGAATGTTGTTTATTCAAGTACAGCTTTTACATTTGCCATACCATAACCTCCTTATCAGCATAAAGTAGGATTTTACAACCAACAGCTGTTTTCTTGTTATTTTTATCCAGGAAAATTTGGATGTCGGAAACTTGCAAGCTTGAGATGCTGTTATTATACAGTTAATTGAAATCCAATATGTAGTAAATCATAAATTGCAGTGTTGGTTTTTATGTTTTATTGAACTAGCTATTTTGTCTATCACCAAGGGAAATTATTGTAATGTAATTGACAAATGGAACAAAGCAGCACTTTTCTCTTAGAAGTAATTTTAGTCACCATTGCTTTATATATTTATTATTAATTAGGATGTTGTTTTATGCAACCTAGATGGTTAATAAGTACCCTTTGCATTTGTTTGACTTCACTTCTTAAAAGAGAGCTTCGTCTTCACTCTTTTAAACTAAATAAACCTGTGAACTCACCGGCCAATCAGTGTTCGTCGGCCAAATTTGACCGACGTTCTATATATAGTCATTCCTTCTGACGTCATTGTTGAGCCCGGAATTGACCAATGACATGCGCATATTTAATTAGCACGCATATTTAATTAGCACGCATGTATCTTCAAGCTCGCTGATTGGTGGAAGAAAGGTCAGCGCCTAGGTCAGAAGTGATTTATTACCCAAACTGTCACCGGTACCTGTCGTGGGGGCGGGGCTACTAAACTGTAATATGGTCTCTACTAGGCAGAGTGTAGTTTAACTAGACTCTGCGCGCAGGGTAGTTAATAAGTATCTCATCAAAAAATATGTGTTGCCTTAATCAGTCGGTTCAGATTAGTATTTCCTGTATAAACCAAAAAGCCCACTTTATGTATTGCTCCATCAGCATTTGGTCTTAATTCAATGAAGTAGGTCCACCTGATCCTTTAATTAGCTAATTAAATTGATCTGTATTTGAAATATAGATATACAACCAACAAGGAATGTAACTGATGATTGCATTCTGTTTCTTTTCATTGGATTTGCTATACCCTTATTCTAATTCAATTTATCTTGTATTGATGGTTTGTGTTTACTGGTCATTTTGTCATGTTAATGCCTTGCCTTCTTGTGTTCTATTTCCAGTTTTGGCAATATGGTCGTTGGGTCAATGTGATTGTGGATGATCGTCTCCCTACATACTATGATCGCCTCGTGTTCATGCATTCTTAAGAGAAGAATGAGTACTGGTCATTTTGTCATGTTAATGCCTTGCCTTCTTGTGTTCTATTTCCAGTTTTGGCAATATGGTCGTTGGGTCGATGTGATTGTTGATGATCGTCTCCCTACATACTATGATCGTCTGGTGTTCATGCATTCTGAAGAGAAGAATGAGTATTGGTCAGCTCTGCTGGAGAAAGCTTATGCTAAGTATGATATTGACCATATATTGCCAGTGAATGATTGATCGAGACATAGAGAGAATATTAATGAATTACAAAGAAACATTATTAAACCAATTATGATATCAAACAAATCTGCATATGTAAATGTCTTTATGATTACTGGATATTGTTCTTTTTAGTATTATTGAATGACATAGAAAATGCAAATGACCATTTTCATTAATTTTCTCATTCAGATTGACAGGTTCCTATGAGGCACTGAAAGGTGGCAGCACCAGTGAGGCTATGGTTGACTTCACAGGAGGTGTCGTTGAAATGTATGACTTCCGTAAAGAAGTACCAGCTAACATGTTCACAATACTCACCAAAGCTATGGAGAGAGGCTCCCTAATGGGCTGCTCTATTGAGGTATGCTGCATATAACCACTTTGTTATTTGAAAAATTATTCAACAGTGTTATTTACAATAAGCTCATGTTCAATGTACAGTTAAGGCAGCATTGTAAATTTTCAATATTTATTTATTTATCAAAAAATATTATCAATGCTGTACATGCAACACGTCATAATCTAAGATACCGCAATTATTATGATTATTAAGATTTTCCCTGTCTACTTATTTATGTGTGTACATATATCTAGTTAGGATGGTAATTTGATTGATTACAATTTTTTCTAGGCAAAACCAGGACAGCTTGAGGCTGAACTACCCAATGGTCTGATTATGGGCCATGCTTACAGTCTTACTGATGCAAGAGCGGTAAGTTACCAATGGTGATACTTTTACTGTTCAAGTCATTTATACTTGCTAAAATTATCTTGAATTGCTTGAAGTTCACTTGTTGAAAATATCCTTGCCCCAAGAATCTTGTGTCTTAGAATTACTGAAGAAATTAAATAAGAAGTTATGACTGTATTTTGTTGGGTTTATTCAGTAGAGCCTCTGTTTAAATGCCCCTAGTAGTATTGATTATGGATTATTGTAGGTACATATTAAAACCAAGAGATCAAGTGGTGAAATGGAACTGGTTAGAGCCAGGAATCCTTGGGGTAATGAATGTGAATGGAAAGGAGCCTGGAGTGATCAGTAGGTTACCATGCAGATTGTTCCATTGCTATGGAAATTGATTGGTTGCTATGGTAATGACACATGGTCACCATGGTGTTATATTACCAATGTTAATTCCTGAGAGGCTTTTTGTTAAGCTTTACTGATGCATGGTGTTTCTTCCTTTTCAGACTGCTGAATTGATGTGTTAAACTTTGATTGAGGAGTTTTTATCTCAAAATACGCCTTCCAATTGTTTAAAATGTTTTTACCAAATGGTTCTGAATATTAACATGTTGGATTGGCATTTCATCATTCCATTTCAGACTGACAGATTTCTTCATACATGTCATACATCATCACCTTGCTTCATTCAGCTGATTGAGTCCTCACACTTGTGTATTGTATATTGTTGTGCTGATGCGCTTTAACATGCAGTTAATGCATGACTATGATGTTCAAGATTTGTAATTCTCTCTTGCTTCAATACATGCTAACAGGTTAAGATCAAGACTCGCAGGTCTGAAGGTCAGATGCAGTTGGTGAGGTGCCGTAATCCATGGGGTAATGAGAATGAATGGAAGGGTGCCTGGAGCGATAAGTAGGTTGCTATGATAACCTTGTGTAACCATGTGTGTTACTAAGGAAACCGAATGCAGTGCACCTTGATTTAGTTTCTTCTTATTTTAAAAAAGGATAATAACAAACAACTTATTTTTCATCTATTATTTTTCCTTTGTACCTATCTGCAGCAGGATTGTATGCAATTATCATAGGATTGAGATCTCAATTCTATGTGTCATTTAATGTTTTCCACTAAATTCTACATGATTGACTTTGCTTAAGATCTTTAAGAAAAGGCTGAACCTCTAAATAAAATGTGTGTAAATCTTGCAATAACAATTCACACTTATAAAAAGTGTGTTTTCTTAACAAGGGTGGGTGGTTGGACAGAAGAGATGGACTGATGTAAGGGCATGTAGAATTTGGCGCAAAACTTTTGGGATGACAAAACTAATTGCAAAATGATGTGCTTAAAATCAAAAGCATGTATGCAGTGAAATACAAACAACAGTGTGATGTGAACTGTGAACAAAATAATATTTGTGCATTAGAATTTAATTTCAGGATGTGCATGACATGTGTGCTGAACTCATTGAAGTGATGATAACATTTTATGTATAACATGCTCAACTTTCAAGACTCCTTACCCCTTCTGTCTTACTCGGGTTGAGTTGGAGCAGAGGGTGTACAGGGTGTGGAGAGTTAATAACCAAAGACTTGGATTGTGTATAACAATTTTTTGTCTTAAAGAATGAACTAAGAACAGAGAATTTTGAATAATCCATAGTGTGTACCCATTTTAATTTTGTACTTGATAACCAGCATATGGCATGGAATTCTAGGTTAATATTCAAACCTCCAGGACAAGTGGGGTCATACCAATGGTGCGTGTCCGTAACCCATGGGGCAATGAGTGTGAATGGAAGGGGGCCTGGAGTGATAAGTAAGACAACAGGAGCTTCTTTAGTGTTGTCATAGAGATTTGATTTGTAGACAAGGGATGATGAAAGTCAGTCCCATGATGCATCAGCATTATGTTGATTTCATTGTGATGCATCATTTGATTGGCTGTCACCTTAGATGTTGTGCATGGTGATAGATCTCAGAAGTCATTTGTGAATTATACGAATGTCTTCATCACTTTTCCTTTAAAGACATTTTTAGTATATATCACAAATGATCAAATATTTTTGACATTAGATACAGTGTAATGTTACATTGCAAAATCAGGATTAATAGCATGTGCCTGTTATGAATACATGAATACAAAAAGCTATTTTGTTCAGTGGTAAGAGTTGTAAGATGCTATTTGATTGCTTCATTTGTTGATAACATTAATTTCCAGACTTTAGATCATTAATTGTTATGGAATCTCTACTGGGCCTCTAGGGAGACCAGTTTTGGACTAGTAGAGCTACCCAGAATAAATATAGTTTTCAAATCAAATCTTTTTAATGGGACGGGGTAGAATGAAAAGGATATACATGTACATGCATTTGTGTTTTGTTGTGATCACTGAGATTTCAATGTGACATGCCACACAGTTCACAAAATGAGTTGTAGATTATATTTATTTCATACTTCGTAGATTTCTTGTAGATGTACAATCATATCATATTGTAATATTTCTTTGTATTTTGATGTGTATGTTTTTGCTATTTTGACTATTAGATGATTTGGTTGCCTAACATGTATGACTTAATATGTTGTATTAACACAATATTATCATTTAGATGAAGACTGGTTATGTTGATTTGCATAGCATGGCTCACATATGGCACTAGGAGTACTGGATTTTGTTGCCCCAATATACAAATGTATTTCAATTGTAGATACAAGTTAATATTCTATTTGGCTTGGTCATAATCAGAAAAGTTTAAATTATATTGAGGCCTTATCTGCCTCAAGTCTGACTGTGACCCTGCTTAGACCCTGGTGACACCATCAGACCCTGGTGACACCATCAGACCCTGGTGACACCATCAGACCCTAGTATGTAGCACCCTGTAATTAATATGTCACTTTACTTATGTTTGTTATTGCTAATTTTGGTATTACTAGAGAAAATCTACTTGTTCATTCTGGAATAAAGTTTGCACTCATTTATATAGGAAGAACTGTCTAAAGTGAATAAACATTATTACTTTATTTCCCATTTGTGTATTTGAATATCGTTTGTCAGTCTGTGTGTTTACACTTTAGACAGGTTAAGCTATTTAGAAACACGACTCATAAGGATGTCATTCAGATTTGAGAAACAAACATTGTGTTCAAATTTGAGCATGGTGACATTTTAATGAATAGCTGCATGTATCACCATTGTTGAGTTTCTTAACAGCCTTGTTTTGTGCCTAATAGCCAACCTGTTTGTCTTATGTAGTGCAATATTAGAACCCCCCGATCCGAGGGTAAGATCCAGTTGATCAGAGCCCGCAACCCCTGGGGCAATGAATGTGAGTGGAAGGGGGCGTGGAGTGACAGGTACACCCTGGTAATGTATTATAGAGTGATGATTCAACATCACATTGTGTTAAGTTTAGTATGAGGAGCTGGTGGCTTTGGTGGTATATGGGTATGTAATACGAAGCCTATTGTCTGGATGCTAATATTCCAATAATATTGACTAATATGCTAAACTGCTAAACTTACTAAAAAAGATTATTTAACTAATAAAAGAACCTGGTTATTCCATTAACTTCCTATAAGATACTTGTGATATCTTAGAATAATAAGTATCTAAAACTGGTGGAGTAAATGTATATTAACTGCTTTGGTGAAAGTAGCATTTATTTGATGTCTTTCTAAAATTAAAGATTAAATAAAGTAAATTTTCAACATCTTTTAAAATATAATTAATTGATTTGATATTTTGTTAAATTAATTAACATTGTATGCATTCCATAAATAATATATGAAGGAAAACACAAAAATCTTAACAATCAAAGAAGTCATGCATTTTTACAACATCATGGACTTTTTACAATAATATTCTTTGTTTATAATAATAAAGCTAATTTAGCATAAAGTATTGATTTGTTATATATTCATTAGTATATGTGTTTTGAATGATACACTTAGGTAGATACGCATTTGCAGAGTAAATTTTTAGATTTAAAAAACATGAGATGCTATAAACCCTAGCTCTGGGGGTGGATAACCCCTCCTTGGTAAGATATACATCAGTTAAATTGCTATATTGAGTATTTTGTGAAGAACTCTTATAACATGATTTGAATGTTCTTGCAGGTCTCCTGAGTGGAACTACATCCCAGAGGATGAGAGACAAGAGATGGGACTCACCTTTGACTCAGATGGAGAATTCTGGTAGGAGAATCTGACATATGATCATAAAATATAACCACAATAATTGAAGTCTCCAATGCCTTTTGACATTTTTGAAATACCTGAGCACAGTGTGCATTATACAGATTTCATTATACCTACCTGTCTTAAACTGAAATATGAACTATTTTTTGAAAAATCATCATCAGATTGAAACTAGCTGGCCACTGGTTTAGTGCTAATGTCTCATGTCACCTTGTATGTAAATGTACACATTTTTGATTCCAGGATGTCATTCCAGGACTTCACCCACAACTTCCAGAAGATTGAGATATGTAACCTGGGGCCTGATGCCCTCACAGAGGAGGAATCTGGTGGCAAGAAGAAATGGGAAGCAACCAGTCAAGATGGATCTTGGCGTAAACGAGTGAATGCTGGAGGTTGCAGAAACTTCCTTGGTAATTCATGCATTTTATGGTATTTTGAGGAGAGATTAAAAAGTAGTTGTTTTATGAGAACTAATTTAAACTAGGCTGAGCTAACATTTGCGAATTAAACTGCCGGCTGTCAGCTGATGACTTGACAGTGATTTGATTGCCATTTTGTGGCACTCATTTAAATATGAATAATACCTGCAGCTATTCATATTCATATGTAAATAAGTTGGCCATGGAATGGCAGTCAGCTGACAGAATCAAATTTCTTCGTGAATGTTAGCCATGACTCACCTGAATCTGTTCTTTATTTCAACTTCTACATTTTGTGACCTACATGTATGTGCTTTGACATTCTTTAGATACGTTTTGGACCAACCCCCAGTATCGTGTACATGTAACAGACCCGGATGATGATGACGATGAAGACCTGGGCACAATTTTAGTTGCATTACTCCAGAAAGAACGTAGAAAGAAACGTAAAGAAGGATTGGATCTTTTAACCATGGGATACTCCATCTATAGGGTAAATAATACATGTTGTTTTGTCATCTATTGCTACATTGTGCAAGAGCTTTCTTAAAATAGAGACAATTCTTTGACCTAGCTTAAACAGATATTCATCAATACACAACATTTTCTGCCTATGTTATGGTTCCAGTTCCTACTCTTTCCTTCATTATAACAAAAACTAGTTATGAGTCAGTATTTGGTGTCAGATGGTTTCAAATTTTCAGTTAAGTATGGTTCAGTTTTTAAATCCCTTGGTTCTGTTTTCAGTTGGGTCATTCGGTTCTTATCGCACTTTTATATTCTGCTATGCGCATAAGAATGTAAAACAGAACTAGCCTGCATGATTGCCATGTATTTGATCTTACTGGCTATGTCTTGATATTTCACAAATGTAATTCTAAACATTTAACTGTTAAAATAATATGTGTCGGCTGAATCTGATGTTTTGATGCTTATAACTGTCTTACCCATCAGCGTCTTTCTCAGCATCCACAGCAGACATTTTCTTTTACTACGTTATTTAAGCAAACGTGCATTTACAAATGGTAATTTTCCCGCAATTAACATTGGACCTGTCTAGGCCAATAACAGTCCGAGCACTGCAGTTTTGGTTAAATGTCTGTAGTCAGTATTCATATATTATGTGGATTCATTTTCTAGGACTCTGATATCTGAGGTAAAAATTGGAAATAATATAAAACAATTGGAATGAAATTTCTTATGGTACCAGAATCAGTGGCATAGCGTGGGTATTTTGTGAGTGTAAGAATCGAACGATCTTTGAGGGGGTTCCCCTCCTTTGAAATTGAGAATGCAGTTGAAGCGTTCTGGGGCATTTTAAAATACCAATTCCGACTAATATGGACTAATGAAATGTAAAATATTAGCCATTTTTAAAGTGTGGGGCAATTCAATCTAAATAATCAAATTTTCTCTAAATTTTGAGAGTACGACATGGCGTTCTATGAGAATATTCACCAAACATCTAATCTTGTACGTTACTATTTCAGCTGAAAGACCCAGACTGTGGACCGCTGGATCTAACTTTCTTCAAGTACAATGCATCCTGTGCCAAAGCCCCTGCCTTCATCAACATGCGTGAGGTTTGTGGACGTCATAAGCTACCTCCAGGTCATTACTGTGTCATGCCTTCAACCTTCGAACCCAACCAGGAGGGTGACTTTCTCTTGAGGATCTTCTCAGAAAAGGCTGCCGAGGCTGGGTAAGATTCTTTATCATTTGTTTTGTCATCACCAGAGGCCTTATTCACAAAGCATTGCAATTTGAATGCGACATCGCAATTTTGGCGCGGTATTCACAATGACAAGATATCGCAATCGCGTAGCAATAGCAATCGTATTAGGATAGCAATGTGTTAGCAGCTTTACTGTAACAAATAAAGTAAACATAGGATGGTTGAAATGGTATTTAATTGATTTACGACTGTCCGTGAGTTAATAATAAAAACAAAGATTAAATAAAATAAAATTGTTGTGTTTAAATGATTTTATAGACCCAACATCCATTTATTTGAAATCGCGTAGCAATAGCAATCGCATTAGGATAGCAATGTGTCAGCAGCTTTACTGTAACAAATAAAGCAAACATAGGATGGTTGAAATGGTATTTAATTGATTTACGACTGTCCGTGGAGCTAATAATAAAAACAAAGATTTTAAATAAAATAAAATTGTTGTGTTTAAATTCTATTTTGATGGGTATGGGAGGGGACCCGCTCAACCCTCTCAAAATTATATCTTCTAGGAACTTTGTTTATGTTAGCTGTTTTCCAATAATCGTTCCATCAATCCCCTTCATTGCCTCAAATCGTCCACTCCTCCATATTTTTACAATACAACGACGATACCTCTCGATCATCTCATGATCATCGTAAATATCCAATGGATGTGTTCTGTCACGAATAAACCTCGGTCTTACTAGATGCTGTCTGCGGTTCACCGCTATCACCGCCATTTTGTTTTACAGTGTCTCAGACGACTGATAATGGCGGGAATTATAAAATTGTGATTCATTGATAGCAATTTTAGATGAAACATAGAAAATATTCTTCCATTATTTAAGACAACTTTAGAACCTTAGTATCTCGTCAGAACACATGAAATGACGATTTTTTAAAATCATATGTTGGTTAGTATACCGAAAAACGACATATTAAAATAGCAAATAATTCTGAGAACGCTAAACGCATTTAATTAAAACATAAAGCAACCCTTAATATTGCGACTGTATTGGGGCTGGTAGAGGGTAGTCGCAATTATATGACGCTATTAATGCGATTGAATTGCTAAGTCGCAATCGCACTTTGATTGTGAATAAGAATTTTAGCGATTTTTGCGATGGCGATTGCGATGTCGCAATCGCATAGGATGTGACACATTGTGAATAAGGCCTCAGAAGTGGATATATTGCTATAGTCTCCACCTTTTTGTGGATGGTGTTCGGTGTTTTATGATATGTGGTTGGTGTCATTCAGGCTCTGTAACAAATGGCAGGTGGTGACATTTTGCATGTTAATGCCTTGTTTTCTTTATTTATCATATAAAGAGGAAACTTACATGTGATTCTTGCTAAAAGGCATTTGAAACTTAGTAACAGTCATATAAAAGAGATGTAGCTTCACAGGGCTGTTGCAATGCTGAGTCAGAATTACTTTTTTCTTATCTCACACAGTGCATTGAATAATATGGCTTGCTTGTGGCAAGTTAGTATATTCAGTTAAATAAAATCCTTATTGGCAAACAATTATGAAACAAGAAATCTTCTATTGTCTTACTGAGTGTTAAAAGATTGTCCTTCTTTAGGTTTTGAAGTTCGGTTTCAAGTTTCTGTACATGAAACCTCTGTTATGAAAATAAAATATTCCTGCTAGTATCTTCTCTTACAACCAGGCTATAACCAACGTTATAATCTGGCAATTAGTTATAACATGGGCTTTTAAGAGAAGGGCATGCATAAATATTGCCTAAGGTTTTTAAAATTGGAGGAAAATGCTCCATGTACTCAAAAATAAAAACATGATTATCTGCATACATCTCGTATAATACAGAATGGAATTCATCATAATTTGTTTTATATGCCTCTGTGAAATCGGAACATTCCTCACAAATTACATTTTTATTGGAATGCGTTCTTGAATAACTACCCGCTATACAATATTCAAGGATAAGCGTTTGATACCTCTTTTTCTTATTTGTTCAAAATTGATTTTTTTTTCAAGATAAAAAATATACATCCATCTAATACTCTCTGAAATATGATCAAAAAAGGGAAGCATGACAATGCTCATTTTGAAGTTCTCATGTTTATAACACAGAGTAGCATACCCTTCTCATGAAAGCCTATGGTTATAAATAATATTTATTGTCTCTGTACATACATATACGATGGCGTAGCGTCATATGCGCATAAAACGCCATGGCGTACTCTCAAATTTTAGAAAACAGATTTTTTATATTGAATTGCTCCACACTTCAAAAATGGATAAAAATGGCTAATAATTTACATTATATTCGTCCATAATAGTCGGAATTTCGTATTTCAAACGCCCCAGAACGCTTCAAATGCAATCTCATTTTCAAATTTTCTTGGGGGGACCTACCCCGAAGCTCCCCCCCCCAGAGCACGTCTATGTCGCTCACTCGTGGCGTACACTCACAAAATACCCACGCTACGCCACTGATATATGTTTTTGTCAAATGTTAAAGGGAGTGAAAGTAGAAATTACATTAAACTTTTTCAATCATTGAAAGATGTCACTTCAGTAAAAGTGGCAAAATAGATGGCAGCACAAATCATCTTTGAACTAGGAAGTGAAATGAACAACTTTGACCTTTAGAAATCTTCCAACTTTTACAAGACAAGTAGTTTCCTGAAGTTCAGAACCAAGCCATGATATAAATAGCAATAATTACATCTGCAAGGTGCTGTTCTTGATTAGAGCTGATATTGATATCTGGTGAATGTAAAGGTTACAAAGATAAACTTGTGTATAGGTGCAACTAGGAAGCAAGATGGAGTCTTGAGGTCAAACTGGCCTCTGATATGTCTGTTCATAGACTCGGGTAGACAAACATTACGTTGATTCTGGCAGGAAGTTGGGATGTTATAATGGATGCATTGTTTAGATAGTATATCTTGGATAAACAAATATTGTGTCAATAACAGACTGAAAAAGTGATAAGCTAAATCTACCTGTTGATATCAAACTGCATCATATCATACGTACTTAGCTTGTACAAACAAACACTGATAGCGATCTAGAGAAAGCCTTAAAGTACAATTAATCAGCTATGGCATATCCAAGGTCTCGATACCACCCTACTATGAAGCTAGGGATGGATCCCAGGAGATGGGCTTATGTAACAGGACAGCAGGGAGGTTACCCCTCAGCTGGGTTTAGCTACCCTCAATCTGGGGGCTTTGGACAAACACCATATCCTGCACAACCAGGACTAGGCTTTGAATCATTAACAATAAGTGATGGGGGAGCAGGTTATCCACCCACAAATCACGGATATCCATCCCAAATGCCTGGAGGATATCCCCCATCTGGACAATCTGGATACCCTCAAGCAGGTTACCCACCAACACAAGGTGGTTACCCACCAACACAAGGTGGTTACCCACCAACACAGGGTGGTTACCCACCAACACAAGGTGGTTACCCACCAACTCAAGGTGGTTACCCACCGACACAAGGTGGTTACCCACCGACACAAGGTGGTTACCCACCGACTCAAGGTGGTTACCCACCCCCTTCTCAAGACTTACCGACTCAAGGGGGGTATCCTTCAGGCCAACCTTCATATAATCCAGCATATGCACCAGGTGCTCAACCAAACTATCCTGCACAACCAAGTTATCCAGCTCAACCAAGTTATCCATCCCATCCAGGTGCCCCTGGGAGTGCACACCCAGGGGGAAGCTATGGCCAGGGGTATGATGCAAGTCAGGCATCTGGTCCAGTAGATAGGTATACAGGGTGACTCATACTTAATGAGTTCTATACCACTACATTAATTATGAGACACCCTGTGAACAGACCCGAAGATTCCCAAAATTTGATATTAGCCCTTTGGACATGTAACTGAAATTCTTTTTCATCCATGATGATTTTACAAGATGGGGAGTAGCAGTTGTGGATCTGGCTAAAATGGGCATTGTGTGGTCCTCATTTTAGAAAAAAGGTCTCATATTAATTGATAAATGGGCTTTCCTCGAAAAATAATACATTAATAGAGTTTATGTTTTCAATATTTTCAAGATGTTACTTAAAAAGTCACAAAATTTGACTAAGTAAAACATATTGAGCCTAAAATACATGTGCCTGTCGACCTTGCCAGCTATATAAGGAAGAGGGGTATGTTACCTTTGAACAATGAAAATATTGCAGAATCATAGTAGGACTCTAATACTGCAGTTGCACTTTAGCTATGCTCCAGTAATGAGACTCCCACTATTTTCAGATAAAG
This sequence comes from Owenia fusiformis, assembly GCA_903813345.2. Taxonomy (NCBI): domain Eukaryota; kingdom Metazoa; phylum Annelida; class Polychaeta; order Sabellida; family Oweniidae; genus Owenia; species Owenia fusiformis. The sequence goes on from CAIIXF020000008.1 coordinate 8,719,874, forward strand.
TTTAAGAAAATTTTATAAGAAAGTGTTTCTCTTTTCTTGGATTATTGATTGAGTATTGAAAAGGGTTATTATCAATATGGGCATTCAGTACATTAATTTGACTTGTCTGAATTGTCTGTTTTCGTTTCAAGTCAAAAGTATTTGTGGAGCCATACTTGCTTGATAAAAAAGTAACTTGTGAATCTGAGGGTCTGTCTGTGCATGGCTTGTACTTTTAGAGAAAAGTTATAATGGTTGAAACTTATTTTTAACTACTATCCACCAGTATGGGTAATGAAACAACACTGTCACATAATATTATCTAGCAGCCACAAATAATATATTTTGAATAGCATGTAAGTTGAGCTAGTGGTTGGTTGTATCAGTCACCGATCTGTTGATTCCGCATTTGCAGATGTCAATGTTCATGTTAACCATTAGGTCATAATGCCCTAGAGATAATACATTAATTGTTAGCTTTTTTTATCAAATACCTAAAAGAATGTAAAAAATATATAAATAGGGCTTCATATAAACTGTATGTAGCATTGACCTGAAATGACATGTTGCCGAATTCTGTACAAGCACCATCACAAAACATCATGGTTTCATTGCATATATTATTTTTGAAGTATATGTGCATTTTTAAAATGTTATCCATTGCTATACTATAGAGCACCATCAACACATATTAACTTGGCAGATAGTTTGTGAATTTTTACACTCACTGTCAGTTAATAGCTGATCGAGAAAAAATTCAAGGGGTTAATCAAAAGTTATGTTATTTTGAATATGTAAATTCAGTAAATTTTCGAACCACTTTATTGACTCATATCTTGAATCTAAATCCTAAATCACTCAGTAAGACTATAGGAGGATAAATTAAAGAAGTAAGAAACAAATGTTTAATTTAAATTTCCACAGTTAAAATGTTATGTTTTTATGTCCCCACCACATAGTGTGGGGCCATATTGTCGGCCTAGGCGCGTCCGTCCGTCCGTCCGTCTGTCCGTCCGTACGTCCGGGAGTTTTCTCCAAAACCGCTACAGATATCACCTTCAAATTTTCAGGGATAACTTATGAGTGCATACAGATGTGGATGAAAAAATTTGAACTCGATACCTACTTCCTGTCGGCCATTTTGAAGTCAAATGCTAAAATCCTTGTCTGCAAACTTTAAGAAAAACGGCTTCACAGTTGCTTTTAAAACTTTAACATCTTGTTCAGCTCACTTCATTCTAGATCTGATTAGGTTTTGGACCTGTTAGCTCAGTCATGTCAGCCATTTTGAATGTCTTAAGAAAAGTTAGCGCACGATAATACTTTGTATCATATTGAATGGTGTTTCTGAGTTTTCATACTTTAACTATTTTGTAGCTTTATAAATAATTGCAGATGTACTTTGTTGTAAAAGCCTATGTTATTATTAAAAGTAGTTATATGTGATAATTTTGTAAAAAGAAATCAGCAAATACTCATAATCACTTTTTTATTGTCGGCCATTTTGGATTTTTCCGTCCTAAAATCTTGTCTGTGAAGTCTTGTCTACGTGTTTTCAGGTGAACCGTTTGGTGGATCAATTTCAAATTTTCAGGGATGATTTTTAGTATGAAAATCTAGATCTGATTAGTTTTTGGCATTCTGGGTAAATGTCAAGGCAGCCATTTTGGATTTTCCGTCCTAAAATCTTGTCTGTAAAGTCTTGTCTACGCGTTTTCAGGTGAACTATTTGGTAGATCAATTTCAAATTTTCAGGGATGATTCTTAGTATGAAAATGTAGAACTGATTAGTTTTTTGGCATTCTGGGTAAATGTCAAGGCAGCCATTTTGAATTTTCCGTCCTAAAATCATGTCTGTAAAGTCTTGTCTACGCATTTCCAGGTGAACCGTTCTGTAGATCAATTTCAAATTTTCAGGGATGATTCTTAGTATGAAAATCTAGATCTGATTAGTTATTTGGCATTCTGGATAAATGTCAAGGCAGCCATTTTGGATTTTTCGTTTTAAAATCATGCCTGTAAAGTCTACACGTTTTTAGATAAACCGTTTGGTAGATCAATTTCAAATTTTCAGGGATCATTCTTAGTGTGAAAATCTACATCTGATTAGTTTTTTGGCATTCTGTGTAAATGTCTTGTTTACATGTTTTCTATTGAACTGTGTGACGGATCAATTTAAAATTTTCAGGGGTGGTTCTTAGTTCTTAAATTTTAAGGTGGCCATTTTGGATTTTCCGTCCTCAAATTGTGTTGGTAAAGTCTTGTCTACTCATTTTCAGGATAACCATTTGATGGGATCACCCATTGGTGGGGACATATTGTACACATTTGTGTTCTTGTTTCAATTTGTTACAGGGTGTTCACCAGTTTTGAGACTGAACATGACTGAGAACATTTAGATAATAACAATCCTGAAAAATTCTATATGTTTTAAGGAAATACTGTTTCCAAATTTTTGTTAAAAACTGTTCAGTTATATTTTTTTTATTATTAAGAATGAAAAAGTTGTCAACTTTCTTAATTGATACTGTTTTATTTAGAGTGTTCGAAGAGAGGTTGGGCCAAATTGGAGTAATGTGCTGCATCTCAGTCTATAAACCTTGTGGTCACCCTGTATTTTTGGAAGTAAATTGCAGTTGTTTTATTTCATTTTTTGTGTATTTGCAGAGAAATTGATGAGGAGACAGGAATCCAGGATATTGATGTAAGTTTACATTTAATATTTGCATCTTCATATATATATACAGATGTACTGTATTCTTGTTTCAACCTTTTATTTCTATCTTTGTTGAATAATATACATTACAGTTTTCATAGACAACCATTTGTTTATCATTTAGATATTAATACACAAAAGAAACGATGTACAAATAGGAGCTTCGTTATTACATCTATACATTATTTCCACTGCATAAATTTCTTACTAGAAATGAATCATTTAAAATTGAAAAACTGGAATTACTTTATTGGAAGAAGTTCATTTGATTTAACCAGGTATGAAATTATCCAACAGAGATAAAAATAAGAGTCCCAAGAGTGTATCTTGTCAGGCTTATGTAGATGAATTCGAGGTATGTCCAAGAAGTTCCTTGAGCTAGCCGGAACTTTTTGGATAGCCCTCAGTGTAGGCACCTTGTAGTTTAGGAGGTTCATACTGAACACACTTTGAGAGTCTAGTCATAAAACTGACACAAGTGCATGGTATCTCAAGCAATGTGGTCATTAAAAGGATTTTTGCCCACAATTCTTGTGCAGTAATTTGATGAAGATGTAAAAATGAAAAAAAGTCTTGCATCAAGTTCCTGTGTCAAGCTCACACTTATTTTTCTCCCAATGTAAGGTTAAGGAATAAATACTGAGGGAAAGGGTTAGAGAATGGGTAGAGGTGAGGAAAGGGTAGAGACTAGGGGAATGGGTTAGATTAGGGGAAAGGGTAGAGACTGAGGAAAGGGTAGAGACTAGGGGAATGGTTAGAGATTAGGAGAATGGGTAGAGATATGGGGAATGGGTAGAGACTAGGGGAGGGGCAAAGGCTTGATGCAAGACTTGAAGTTGAACAATCTTTATTTAAATATCACCCAAAGTGTGCACAGTACATTTTGTAGTCAATTATTAAGAGTCTAATGTAATGTAGTTTACATCTACATTTACATGATTGATTCTTAAAGTTGTGTAATAATACCCAAAGACTCCTTTACATATTGTTTGCATAGTTCATATATTTATATTTTATTGACTCTCTGATGTCATTACAATGACATATTAGTCACAAATATCATTATTTGATAATTTGATGTAACAAATTCTTATATTATAGAATATATTTAAATACATGTCATACAATGTCTTCAAATCAATTTAAACATAAAAGTCTCATTCTCTTCTCAGTGGTACACATGTAAATTCTGTATGTTCAGTAGAGAGCCTTATAGACTATTAGACTATCTTTCCGTCTCTTATACTCTTGAAACCAATATTATAAACTCCAACCATTGAATAGGCTCAGCTGTTAGAGCTTAACTGTAGAAGATCAACTGTTGAGGTATACTGTTGAAGATTTATACTGTTGAAGATTGACTGTTAGAGCTCATCTATGGAAGTTCAACTGTTATACCTTAACTTTTAAACTATTAGCCAAACTGTTTATTATGTTGCTATATGTTTAATTTTACCTATAGTACTATGTAGTTAATGTCAGTGAATGATAACTGATATTGAACATAAAATTGAAATATCATTAAAATATGTAATATCAGTCATCAAGCATTGGCTCTGGTAGATAGTAAGCTTAATTTTACATGATCCCCTAGGAGCCGGATGAAGCTAATGACGCAGCAGTTGTAAGTGCTGACACCTGGTGTCTGTTTTGCTTCCCATAGTTAGTCGAGGAATGCTTTCTTCTAGCTTGCCAAAGGATGTTTTTCCATAATTTACTAAACTATGTGCGATTTTCCATTCTGGGATTTGACCTTTAGTCCCAAGAGGTTTCTTCCCATAATCCAATGATTCAGAGGTGATGCTGGTTTCTTTTAGATATAAAGTTTAACTTATACAGACTTAATAAATACAATAATGTTTAAAGGAAGTAGAAGGGATATAGAGAGTGTATGTTAGCAGAAGTCTTGTTCAAAAAGAATGCCAAACAGTTGAGATATCTCATCAAATATACATGTAGAAGTTATTGATGATTTAATATGTAGAAATTCAATAGCATTAAAAATTGGTTGTCCCCTTTCTCAAAACTTACGCATTGCCAAGACAACCTAAAACATCAAAAGATTATCCTGAAAACTGTTGGACCTTTTAGAAAATAGGCACGACGTAGAATCAGATGAGAGCAAAATTATTGCAAAAATGTAATTATTTTCTCAAATTGTACTCTCAGTTTGTTGGTAGCCCTTCTACTTCTTTGCACTGGGGGTAGGGATGATCTGTTCCTTTTTATCTAGATAGCACTGTAATTCAACATGGCGCTCTTCTAAAGGAAAATCAGTTCAATTAACATTTTACATTGATAAATGTTTAATGCTATTAAATTTAAAGTCTCTTTCATGTGTTTGACACGTATTGTTAAATGTGTGCTTGTGGACTGATGTGAACTGAAGTGAATACTTGTGTGTTTCTTATAACTCCTCCATGTACAATTGCCCTTGATTGAAACTAGGTTTTATATCAATAATCTTGTCTCAAAATGATGTTCTTTGGGTGTTGACATTGATTGAATGTCTAATACTACTCAACTGCTACATGTTACACATGTATTTCCACATGTGTTCTGTGATATCGAAAACTAACACAAACAAATACTTCATTGTATACAATATAAATATTTAAAGCATTCTTTATTGAATATTTTTTCAAAAGGCACTACATTATTTAAAATTTTGTAGTTTAGACTTTATATTTCTTATTCTGCTTCAAAGCTAGTATAGTTAATAAGACCATCTCTGTATCAAGTAGATGCTTTGCTATATTATTTCATCTTGAACATTATCTTCATACTGTGCTTTCACCCTATATGTGAGGAGAACAATAGAACAATGGTGATTTTTGCTGAGAAATTACAATATGATGTTTGCTGAAAAGTCACCCTATGTCTGCTCCTTCCACTTAGGATGCCTTTGTTCTGTTGCATTATTTCTATTTATAATATATAGCACAACTGTTTTGTTAGACTATGTTATTCTTTAGATAGTATGTACATACAGCCTCTACAATATTTTGTGATAAGTTTCAGGCCTGTGGCCAAGATTTGCCAAGGGGGTTCACTTTTTGAAAAATTCCAGGGGGGTTTACTTTTAACAACTTGGCCCAAAAATGCCCAAAATACTAGTGAGTGAGTTTTTCCTTGTTGCTTGTCAATGAAACATAAGCACCAGCTCTGAGACCAGTTAGGTTTGTATCCCAGTTAGCTTATTTTATTCAGTATATGTGAGAAAATAACATGGTGACAGTCCATCATTCAGTTTTCACCAATTTGTCAAGAATCATTTCAGAACCATGTTTTGGTCCTGTTTTGTTCTTAAAGCACCACTGTATTTTAAATTTTACCTGATGTACATACTACTAAAATCTATAGAATATTTTTCATCCATGATAAGGCAAAAGCAAATACAAGAAATGACAAGGTAATTATTATGCATAACATCCCAAGGTTTTCATTCCAATTTTGTAATATCAAAAATGTTTTTGCCTAATCATGAGATACTTCACTGAATATTTACTTAGATGTTTCACTCTGCTATACTTTCTATTAAGGAATTTCAGCCACACGAGCCACTTAAAATCCAAATCATATCAGCCCAGCGTGCGTACAAGTCGGGCAGTGGTGTAGGTGATCTCTAACACAGACACTCCCCATCCTTTCCTCTAACTATATCCTAACACTCTTGGCTTTAAACTCAACAACTTACAAACGCAAAAATTGTTAGAGTTACAACAATTTTGGTTTACTACTAAATCCTCTTTTGATGAAATCTGAATTTTGAAATACTCAATTTGTTAAATGCTGCTCTTTCAGTTGAAGGCATCAGTTTTATTCATGGTTCACTTTTATCAGATCTTTGATGGTGACTATTCATGAGAAAACATTTTCAAAGTACTTTAAAAATGTCTCTTGGTCTTTAGTGTCACATTTATTCTGATCTGAAATATTATTTAAGGTAAGCCTGGTAGAGTGAGTTATCTTGTTGTGACCTTTCACAAGAAGGTTTACACATTGATATCATGTATGATCAGCAGGGATTGAAACTTACAGCTGCCTGACTGCCAATAGCAATTACGTTGCACTCTTGGCAATGAACTTGGAAAAATGAGTTGCCTATTGGGCAATGGATTGAATGCCAATATGTTGAATTGGGCAATCATATATTCGAGCTTAGTCATGAACCCTGATGATCAAGTTTAAAAAATTATTCTACAAGGCCCTCCTTAAAGCTTGCTTAATTTGGAAGGTTTTATTGTATTTCTCTCTATAATTAAGGTATTGCTTATCTAAAATATTTGTTTTTATTTTTATATTGTTTCCCTATGCACAATAAGTATTATTTAACTACTCTTTTTGATTGATATTTACTTTTTGCTCATGATTTTGAAATTGTCATTTGCACAGTTTTTACTGTCTCATTGTGTAAATAATATGTCCCAGCACAGTGTGTGTAAGAGTGTTGGAAGTGAATGCAACTTAAAGTAGAACATGCATCTCGCCAATCAGGTGCAGAGTTGTATTCACTTCATTCGTTTCTATGATACCACCATAACAGTGTGAACTTTGAGAGTGATTGTATGAAATATGACGTGTATGATTAGATTGTACTGATGAATATCTCCATCCTATGACAGAAGAACAATCCATGTGTACTAGATTTCAGCTCTTATTCAATTACATGGGTTTAACACCTGCAAATTATACATTTATTTGGTATACCCCCAGGAATAATTTCTGTAACTTTGTTGAGTTTGTCTATGGAATAATGGAACATATGGCTTGTATTGGTCATACTTAGTATGTATATCGGAATTAGCAATATGTTTGTATAATCTTGTATGATAATGCCAAATAGGTATATAATTCTTGAAAAGTTTTGATATGTCCATCTATTCATTGTTCAATTCTAAAGGAGAAATGCATTTTTGCGATTATCTGATTGTTTAAAGACATGCTAAGGCAAATGACACTTTCCTCTCAATTAATTGTGCCGTATAACATGTAGTTCCAAAAAAGTTCTGGTTTTGACATTTTTGAAACAATTATTTATCTTAGCAATTCTTCAAGAACCCTATAGCCCCAGCATGTTCTCCGGGATGTGTAAGTTAGTCTATACTTCTAATAAGATAGTATCCACATCATTTAAAGTCCCCGTCTAAAGTTTGAAAATATTTTTTTATCATTCATTTACTATTTGTCAGGACTTAAAAAGTGATTTTAGAGATTTTTGAACAAAAAAAAAATTTTGGAAAAAAAAGTTGTGAGCATTTCATTTCTCAAATATTCAAATTTCCCGCCATTTTTCAAAAAGAGTTGAAATTTCTTAATCATCAAATATTTCTTAATGCATTTCAAAAAAGATTATCTTTTTAATACTTATGCAAAGGTTGAACAAAGGACACACTATTTCAATAATAAAATGCCATATTTAATGGGCCACTTCAATGTTTTAACATATCAAAAATATTTTGAAACATTAGTGATGTCACTAAGGTACCAATATCTTTTTGAAAAAAATTGAAATTTTTTTTTCGATGTCAATCTTTTCTAAATATGTTACACTTTCATAAAAAAAACAATGTTGATTGTCTAACCAGGTTAAAAGGAAGAATAAATTATGTTTTAGGTATCATTGTACCATTGGTTTCTATGAGAACTAAAATTTTGAAATGCATTTTTCTCAAAACCATTTTCATGCACTGATAAGTTCATTTCTCGCTTATTTATGCACCGATTTTCTTAATTTTTTCGGCAAAAAACGTGAGAGGATGAATGCTCTGCATTCGTATGAATTGTGGCTAATTAGAAGATATGAGTGACCTCTAAAAGTTGGTTTTAAATAAATTCACAAATTTTGGAACAAAAAGTCTATCAAAAACCACTTTTTGAAATTAAAAAAAAAGTTTCACATATCACACTTTGATAACATTGGGTAAGACTACAATATAAGCCAAAGTGGTTTAAACTTTATATGGGGCCTTTAAGCAAAAACCAGCCATATACAAGTTAAGAATCTTTAAAATCATATCACATTCTATTTCTAACAAGTATCAACTTTTTCTCTTTTAGCCTCCACCAAAGACAGATGAGGACGTTGCCCAGGATGAGGCTCTTAAGTCAGCTTTTATTGGCATTGCTGGTGAAGACATGGAGATTGATGCTTATGAATTAAAGGATGTCCTTGATAAGGCTTTCAAGAGAGGTAAACATGCACTGTTTATGTTTTTGAATCAGTAATTTTTGAATGTAATGAATTAAGCATCTTTATTTGACTGGGTGTTCATAATGTTTGTTACTTGTTTGTGTAAACAGCAGTATATTGTTGAAACAAACGTTTTCTGCCTCGCAAGTTGCATGGATATTTCCAGATATATTGTTGCTCTTATCATCTTAGTCTTTGTAATATCAAAATGATCATTGTGAAAAAGTAATACAACAGATAAATGACTTTTGATGAATTACATTTTGATGAGATTTTGGTAGATTATTAATAAATCTCCATAGTAACTATATATTATATATATATTATATATGCATGTTATCTATTTTTGTGTCGGAATAATAGCCATACGTAAGGTTTTATAATAGTATGGATGTGACACTATAGAAATATAGAAGTGCTTAGAATTTGATATATGTGTGCTTTAACTGACTTCGTTTCAGGGTTTGGTTCAGGTCTTTACAACTAGCAATGATTCTCTCCTTGCTTTATATATTTTATAAATTTCACAATTTCTAACCATGATTTTGAAATTATTGTAAAAGAGCCTGTTGTTAAAGATAATATTTTTATGTTTTGAAGGGGTTTTCAATCAAGATAAACTATTTCTTTGTGAGAACTGTTGTATTTTTGTTGTACAGTGCATATACACATGTAGTATCCAAGTTATATAGCCCCTTGCTACAGCCATCAAGCCAATACTTCTTCCAACAAAATCAGGATATGCCGATACAATACAACATGTAGCTGTCATGCCCTTCTTGATAATTTGGATACTGCATGTGTTATCAGATGTCATAAATTCACAGATTTATTTTCCCAAAACATTTTTTGAATATGTAGTATTGCTTTAGATGTTGTTAACCAAAGTAACTGAGAGAGTGTAATGTTAAGATATCTATGAACTTTTCTTTATGAAAATGACCTGAAATATCCAAAATGACAAATGTTTAGAATATTCTGATGCAGAATGTTCCAATAATGTTCAACACACATTTTAATACATTCCATCAAGAAAAATGTCTCTCTCCATCATTGACTTGCATGTTAGATAATAAAAAAATTGTTGTTTAACTTCATAGAAGGACACAGCTAATTTACAATAAAACCTGTGTATATGAAGACCTCTTTTAAGTGAACACTCAAAAATGAACATGCAGATATCTCCTGAATTCCCCCATTTGATCAGAACCTTTGAGTGTGTCCCATTGTTCCATTTTTCCAGTTTTAACAGACAATCTATGTTCACTGATGTTTTACTGTACTTATTATTCATTATTGGTTTACTTTTATTTCAGAGTTCAACTTTGATGGCTTCAGCAATGAGACCTGTAGGAGTATGGTGGCTATGAGAGATGTATCCTTATGAGGCAATTAAGAATCACTGTGAAATTAATGAATGGCAATTATAGTTATTTCATCACAATCATGTTTTAGCAAAATTACTGCATTCCCACTGACCCTCGAAAAAAATATTTGAGATAGTTGTACTGTTCTCATTGAACTTGATTTCCCAGCCTCTGTTGTACTTTTGAATTTTAATGATCATCGATGTTAGATACCATAAGATTCTTTATAATTCACTTCCTTAACCCTGCCAGTTTGATCGCTCTGGTAAGCTAGGATTTGATGAGTTCAAGGAGTTATGGGCAGACTTGAGAGTGTGGAAGGGAATGTTCAAGAAGTTTGATCAGGACAAGAGTGGACACCTCAACAGTTATGAGCTGAGGAAATGCCTCAATGGAGCAGGTATGTGATAAGTTATGGCACTAGATTATGAACTCTTGATCTTTGTTACAGATCCTGCCTTCAAGTAGTTACTAAACCTCTACAAATTTGGGTAAAAATATTTTTAAGTAGATACCCTTACATTCAATAATTAAAAAAAAATACAGTTCTAATGTACAGTGCCATAATAAAAAATGGTACTATACTTTCTTTTTCATATATAACATACGATACGTATATTATACATGTACTTTCCTTATACATGACAATACTTTCCTTGTGCATGAAATGTACTAGTATTATAATTTTCTTACTTATTTCTTTCTGGTTCAGGCAAGATTGTTTGTGCTAGTTTGAGTGGTCCACGACTCGTATAAAAGACTGTGGTGTGTAATTGTATGTCTTTGTACTGGTGCACACTAAAGAACACTGGGTTCCAAGGGGTTCCTGGCTCTGTCTTCGAGTGTAAAATACATAAAATACAGAAAATACCAATTAGGAATTGCTTGCCGATTATGGCAGTAACCAAGATACAATACAATACACATGTACTTTCTTTTTAGGCTTCCGTATCAGCAACTCTACATTCAATGGCCTGGTGATGCGTTATTGCCACAAGGACGGTCATATTTACTTTGATGACTTCATACTCTGTGCCGCACGACTCAAGACAATGTTTGGTAGGTTAAAGCAATATATATTTTGACACTAGGGTAATAGTTAGGTGAAATGTATTCATTTTGAGCCTTCTGACCTCTTTTTGAAAAATGTTTTGTCAGCCTATGGTAGATCACAGCCTTTTCTGACTGGCCTCCCTCCTGGCATCCATATCATAGGATATCTTCTCTTCACATTGATATACAAGTATATTTCATGTTACAATGTTCTTTGCTTACAGATATTTTCAAGGAGATGGACCCCAATAAGACAGGCACAGCTGGGTTCACTCTCGATGCAGTAAGTATTATGATTATATATATTTGTACAATTTACCATTACAATATACCAGTATACAAATAAAATGTACCAAACAACTAAGTTGCACGCAATAAATACTGGGAGTAAAGTATTGGCTAAATTAATGTCAAACTTTGCAACCAGCATATAATGTCAAACTTTGCAGACAGCAATCTTTATGACCAAAATTGTAAGTTTTGAAAATTGGAATTGAAATGATCCTGTGTTCCAGTCACATCATAATATCCAATAGGAGTTTCTTGAAATTAATTCCTGAACACGTTTACTTGTTCTATTTTATCTGTTTTTCAATTTAAAATCATTGTTTTCTTGTTTCAGTTTGTGCAGACTACAATGTACTCATAAACTGTAAAAAGCAGCTGCTTTGTTTACCATGCAGCTATATAATGTACCATGCAGCTATAGGGACAGCCATATGATGTACCATGCAGCTATAAGTGACAGTAGAGATGACATATGTACATGAAACTATACCCGTATAATCATAATAAAGTATATAACGATGGCAGATTTGTCAGTACAATACTAGTCAACAAATAGGGAGTTTCTGCCAATATGGATAGACCTGCTGTATAGTACAGTTCACCAGTTATAGTCAATAGTCATCACGTATAATTCATACATAGGTTTATAGATGTAACTCCAAAGTCTGCTTAAAAGGATCTCTTGGAATCCTGGAAAGTGAAAAGTAGAAATTATTATTAAATTCAAATTTATCAATTTATTAGATCTGCTGGAGGATTTATTATCTGTATTTTCTAAATTCTTTGATTGAACATGGAAGCTTTACATGAATAATATGCACATTGTTATGGTTTAAAAATCGATGTTTTCAATGTTTTCACAAAAAAATCTGGCATTTTATGTACGAGGGTTGTCCCAGAAGTAATGCACTACATGCTCTAACTTTCTTTAATATTCTTCAATTCAGCTGAAATTTTGTGTGTATAACAATTGAAGTTTTATCTATTATATCCTGAAGTTTCAGCATCAAACATTAATATTAAGTCTTAATATGGTTGCTATAATAACATGGGGGTAGGGGTGGGCGGGGCAGGTACCAAATTTTCTAATTATGAAAAGATTTAAAGTGTTATTTTATTAATATTTCTTTCCTTTAAATGATCAAAATAATTGGGAAATTGTTAAATTTATTCAGCATGATGTTAACCAAGTACAAATAATGACATTTAGCACTGTGATATCATAATACCACATTTCAATAGTCAAGAATTCAAATACAGTCACAGTCAAGAAATTGTAAAAATAGCTGCAATTCACACCTGATACCAGAAGGCCTTGTGTTTGGTGGCCTAATTCCATACCTCACTTGGATTCACAGCCACGCAAAACAATGCTATCATGAAGAAAGTACGTAAGGAGTATATACCAGATAGAACTACAAATATGGGGTGGCAGAAGAGATTTAAAAGAGACGATTTGACCCTGGATGACAACTCCAAACATGGGAGGCAAAATCTCCACAAGTAACGGTGGAAGAAATTGCCAAGAGTGTTTGACCTGACAGGCATCAAAAGTACATAACATGCAAAGGGCAATATTTTGAGAAAATGTGAAATGGGACACTGTGTAATATACATCCATTGAATCTTGGATGTGCTCATGGTAATTTAGTATCTTAAAATGTATTTCTGAGCATACTTCTTATAGCTACACAAAATGGTATTTGTTGATTAATATTTCATATTTTAAATTTTTTATTCCTTTTGGCGTGACTGTATAACCTGCCCCGCCCTACCCAAACTCACCAACTTGATTTTATTATAACATCAATATAGTTTTATCAGTCAACATGAAATTTCCTAGAATAATCAAAATGTCTCTAAGGAACATTTACTGAAAATTTCATGGAAAAATATCAATTATTGATAAAGTTAAAGAATATAGTGCATTACTTCTGGGACAACCCTCGTATTAGAGCTTTCCAATTATACTTAAATGTGATTTTGATGAGAAATTCTTCATTTGAATCTCATTTTCTTACTTATTTCTAACTTCCAGGGTTGGTCTTTAAACTTTATGTATGATGTTTATAGAACTTAATTATGATACAATATTTGATATTATTGCTGTTACTGATCCAATTACTAAATTCAATTTCATGAGCCTTATTGTTACATTTCACAAATACTATGTACTATTTTATAATGTACAATTTGAGTTATATAAGTCTTTTGTAAAATTGTGAACTTTAAGTATGCTATTATACGAGTACATAGCTTCTGCTTAGCTGCCTGTAAATAGGGTTGACACTGTGCAATGAGAAGTTATAAGCTACCTTGATACCGTAATACCATTTGTTACATATAGTACTATATGTACTACATGTAGCTAGGTATGTATAATTAATACCTTCAGCTTTTTGTGACTTTACACTCGATATATCATGTACAAAAGTGTCATCAAATTGAGCCATTCAGTTTAATAATTATTTGTTACCAATCAATGTTTTGTATATTTTTTCATTTTTACATGCAAGTATGAAATGTACATGTTGCCATGTCAACCATTGCCATGTTGCCTATACACTAGTTGTTTATAAAGTACTGTATATCAGTATATGCAAACAAGAAATGAGCTTTAATTAAACTAAAAACTATAAGATCAGTGTACTATGTACATGGACAATCATATTTTCTCAAATCATTTCATGAATAAGATCCTATCTCCTTCAGTTATTTTTTCATGAAATGTTATGATATCGTGAATTAAATGTAGTTTGAAATATTAGTTTTTAATATATTTTATCTGATAGTTACGATATGTTATATAGCGAGGGTACTGCTATATATATCATTAAATTAAAGTTAGATTTTTGTTGCATGAATATACAGCAAACATGTTATATGATATGTGAATATCTTACAGGTTATGATGTACTCTGATAATTGACTCATATGTAGAATATTTCAAATAAGGATGAATTTTATATTAATAGCCATAGATGTTTTAACCTATTATGTATAAATTAAATCATTTCAAGTTTCTTGCATGAGTTTGGTTGTCTCTTACTTGCCAAAATAAATCAGGTGAATTAAAATCAGCATTTTTATTTAGCATTTATATTTGAGTTATAAGTGTATAATATAATTGAATTAGCTATGAATTATTCAATGTGAAATCTTTGTAAATCTTTTTACACATGTAATTCTGTTAAGAATTAGGAATAAAATGTAAGTAGACATCATTATACCATTGAGATATGATTTCTGTTGTCTGCTTTCCTGGACAGAGTTCCATTAGACCTTTTTACTCTATTACTACTCACACATATTAAGACATCTTTACCATGTTTACCCCAGGCTATCTTCTACCTCATTGGTATTTTACTAAATTCTTTCTCAAAGTAAAACCATGTCTCATTCAAGTCCTAAAATATCTTTAATAGCAGCTCTTGGAGAAGAGTCCTTATTACAAGACCAATCTTAAAATCTAGATATAGTACACAGATATCAAAATGAAAGTCAAAACAACCTATAACAGGCACATCATATCAAAAGACTGTAAAAAACCTTATCCGTAAATATTTCAATTGTGAAATACATTGAAGAGTATGTGAATATATTAGTTGAAAATTGGGCATTTGTGCCACTTACTGAGCCAGTTTTTCAAAGTATGAGATATCAGACAAGAAGGTTTGTATGTTGCAATTGGCAGACTTTGTTTGATTTTGGTGTACTTAGCAGTCACAGGTGACTTTCAGAGTTCAGTGTTGAAACAAGAAAACATGTGTCAATGTCATTTTTATTATAATATGAGTAAAATGTTGAGAATTGGAAAGGTTGTCATTTAGCCCAAAAATATGTTGTCTGTATTAGGCTTAACTGTGAATTGAGTAAGTTCAATGGGACAACATACATTCGAGTTGACAACGCACACTTATGATTTTTTAAATTATAGCCAAAATGTTAATACTTTTTAAATCTTTGTGCTATTTAAAGAAACATATTCTCATAAAAATCTTTGACACTCTTAGATGACAGGGGTGGAAATGATCAAAGGAAATGTGTAAAAACACAACATTTTCCAACCGACCAATTATATGGGTAGATTGACTACGAAAAAAACTGAGCACTGTTCGAAAATCTTTTAACGTTATTAGAAAGTTAAATGTCTTCCTAAACAAATACACAAAAAATCAAACATAAAATCCTTAATGCATTCCTCAGATTATTTTTTTGAAACCTACATCAAACTTACATCATTGTCTTTGCTTCAAATCAGTTGAATAGTGATATCATACATCTAAAGTGTACAACGGTATATTTTGTCACTGTACCTTGTCGATGGTTAGGCGTGCAATTGTTGAAGTCACATTTAAAAGGATAATAAAAAAATATTAACTCTGTATTTTTGGTTCATTATTTATGTAAGATAAAAAAAATGATTAGAGTATGGGTTTTAATCAGATCCCATGATACGGTGAAGCTGCTCAGCAATATCTTCAGGGTACTGCATTAGAAAGCGTGCATGGCGGTATGTTCAGCCCTAATGTGAATCATCAAATGCTCACATTTTGTTGAGGTCTGGTAAGCACCCATGTAGAAGTAACCTCGGAAGTTTTGCACTAAATTTCATGAATTTTACATGTACTTAAATTAAAACTATTTTACTCTGCCAGTCCGTATTTATGAAAAGGATCAATAAACGGGAAGTTAAAACAGGGAGAAAAGGTTCACGTTTACAACCTGATCATTTTGATTTAACCGCATTAGTTATTTAGGTTGCAGATCATTGATTTTACATACAGTGTACATACTCGAAATACAGAAGAATGTATTATGAAGCATTTATCTTTATTAAGTTGCACAACAGTCAACATAATCATATACATAATACATGTACTTTAACAGGTTAATATCAACAATATTATTCATTTCAGACAAAAAGACAAAAATCAATATAATCATGCAAGTAATTACTTATTTCTGGATAAATACAAATTAGCGATATCATTCATTTTTGCTAAACTTCATCAACCATTAAAAATATATTGGAGGTAATCTGTTGATAATTCATTAATAAATCATCAAAAAATTGGCTTACTTCATCTACTCTGAGATGTTGTTTCCGCCATCTTGTAATTGATCATTGCTACTCTTCAATGGACTGAACTGTGCTATTTGAATGCCTTCAAGGGATTTTAATTGGGCATTACGAGCAGCATGTGCATGAGTGCGTTCATGGGTTTTTAAATTGGTTGATTGCGCAAAAGATTTGTCACATATCAAACAGGTATATGGCTTTTCTCCCGTATGCTTTCGTTCATGTTTTCTGACATCATTCGATCTTATGAATGGTTTATCACAATATTGGCACTTGAATTTTTTCTCGCCAGTGTGAATCATTACATGTTCTCTGGCAGAACTCTGAGAGCCAAACGTTTTTGCACAATACTGACATTTAAATGGTCTCTCCCCAGTATGCTTTCTCTCATGTTCTCTTAAGTTACCCCTCTGTGAAAAACGTCTCTCACAATATTGGCATTTAAAGGGTGTTTCTCCAGTATGCGTTCGTTCATGAATTTTGACCCCAGCACGATTGATAAATGTTTTTTCACAGTATTGGCATTTGAAAGGTTTTATTTTACTATGTGTTCTCTCATGATTTCGCAACCCTGTTCTACAAGAAAAACATTTTTCGCAGAATTGACATTTGAATGGCTTCTCACCAGTATGAACTCTCTCATGTGTCTTTAAATGACACATCCACAAAAATGTTTTCTCACAGAAAGAACATTTCAGTTCAGGTTCACCTGTATGCTGCATTTCATGAGCTTTCAAAGTTTGTTTAGAATTAAAGGCATCATTGCAGTATCTGCATTTAAAATGTCTTAAATCTGTGTGCATTTTTTCATGATCTTTTGCACTAGCTTTGTTAGTAAAATATCTTTCACATAAACTACACTTAAAGGGTTTTTCCCCAGTGTGAATTCTCTCATGAAGTCTACAGTTTCCAGCTTGGGTGAAACCCTTTCCGCAAAAGTTACATTTAAATGGCGCTTCCCCAGTATGAATCCTTTCATGAAGTTTCAAAATACTTGCCTGTCTAAAACTTTTATCACAATATTGACAAGGAAATGGATTCTTACCAGTGTGCTGGATTTCATGATCTCTAAAGCCACTTTTTGATGCAAAACATTTATCGCAATATTGACATCTGTAAGGTTTCAACCCAGTGTGTTTCCTCATGTGAACCCTCCAATGACAGGCCCATATAAAACTCTTGTCACAAAATCTACATTTAAATTGCTTGTTATCTTTATGCCGTCGTTCATGAAGTGATAAATAAAAGGACATTGTGAAAGTCTTACTGCAGTACTTACATTTAAATGGCTTCTCACCAGTATGCAACCGTTCATGACCAATGAGCCTTTTTCTTGTTGTAAAACTTCTAATGCAATATTTACAACTGAATGGTTTTAATCCAGTATGCACCATTTCATGTTCCTTTAAGTTACCTTTTTGTCTGAACTCTTTCTCACAATACTGACACTTAAATGGCATTACTCCTGTATGGATCCTAGAATGAATCTTTAAATTTGACGCTTGCGTAAAAGACTTATTGCACACATCACATTTAAAAGGTTTCTGTCCACTATGAATCTTCTCGTGTTTCCTAAGATAGTTAGCTTGAATAAAACTGCGATCACATATTTTACACTTATATGATTTTTCAGCTGTGTGGATTTTCTGATGGGCTTTACAATTGCTCGCTGATGTGAAGCGTTTCTGGCAGTAAGGGCATCTATACGGTTTATCCTCAGTTATATGTGTAGCTTCATGTTCCTTTAACGCATTAGCATCTGTGAAATATATAGAACAGAATTTACACTTCAATATATTATTGGTGGCTTGACTAAAAATCCCAGGGGTAATCGGGATGTTAAAGTTATCTGACTGAGTTTTGTTCTCAACATGTTCCATATTCTCAATTTGTTCATTAAAGACAAACTTTTGGGTTACATTTTCATTTTGTGGTATTGTGTCAATGTCTTGCTCTGGAGTACTTATGTGGTTTTTCTCATGTTTTGTCAGAGCCAGCTCAGATATGCAAGATTTGCCACATGTCTTACACTGGAAGTTCATCCCAGTGTGGACAAATTCATGTAGTTTACGAGTAGTAGATGATATAAATGTTTCATCACAATGTCGGCATTTAAAGGGCCTAACACCTGTATGTACCCGCTCATGTTCAGTACGCTTATTCCTGCTCATGAACAATTCCTCGCAATATCTACATTTAAAAGCAAGTTCACTTGTGTGTGTTGTTGTATGCTCATTAAGCTTATGCTTTGTACTGAATGTCTTATCACAATACGTACACTGAAATGGTTTCTTACCAGTATGTCTCAATTCGTGTTCTTTGAGAACATTGGCATATGTAAAACTTAAACCACAAATATCACAAATAAATGGCTTCTCCTTAGTATGTAATCGTTCATGCTCTAAAAGTTTACTTCTACTGGTAGCTGTTTTGTCACAAAATTGACATTTTAGCACATTTTCTCCAGTGTGCATCTTTTCATGTGCATTTAAACTACTTTTTGTGCCCATATTTCTACCACAGTATTTACATTTATATGGCTTCTCTCCAGTATGTATTCTTTCATGTTGTATTAATTTACTCTCACTAGTTAGACATCTCTCACAATATGAACACTTGAACAAATTTTCACCAGTATGAAGCCTCACATGGGCCTTAAGGGAGCCTTTAGTACTAAGATATTTATCACAAAAATTACATTTAAAGGGTTTCTCCCCAGTATGTTTTCGTTCATGTTCCTGAAGTTTGCCTTCAGTTGGAAAATATTTACAGCAATAAGAACACTGATGTGTCAGCTTCCTCCCTCTGTAGTGAGTATGTAGAAGCTCATGTTCATTTGAATCTTGACTAGTGTGAAAACTCGCTTGACAATACTGACAACCGAATAAACCTTGTATTCTGTCAAGCTCCTCACTTGAACCGGGTTCCTGTTTAATGTCAATGTTAATCTCTAAATTATTCAACTCTTCTTCTCTCTTAGGTGCATAAGGATCTCTCATCTCAAAAGCCTCACTTGTTACATTGGAATAACCTGTCTCATGCTTGAAATTGTCTTCCGTTATGGTTTTAATAGGGATAGCAGCATAAATGTTTTTATAATCAAGTCCTCGATCATATTCTTGTCCTTCATTTTTGAGATAATTTAAGTTGTTGAGCTCTTCAGTGTAATCAGTGACATTAGAGTACAAAGGTTCTGTTGCGTTACTATCACAAATAGTATCATCATATTCTGTGTAATCATTAGGTTCTTGCTTTATATCAAATGTATCATATTCCTGCTTTATATCAAATGTATCAGGTTTCTGCCTTATATGAAAAGCACTATCATCATTACCATAACTTACACAATCTTCACCCCTTTCAACATATTCATCCATTTCAGATGGTTGGATGGGTGGATCATTTTCATAATTTACACTATCTTCACCTGGTTCATTATATTCATCAATTTCAGATGGTTGGATGGATGGATCATTTTCATAATTTAAATTATCTTCACCCCTTTCAACATATTCATCAATTTCAGATGGTTGGATGGGTGGATCATTTTCATAATTTACACTATCTTCACCTGGTTCATTATATTCATCAATTTCAGATGGTTGGATGGATGGATCATTTTCATAATTTAAATTATCTTCAGCTGTTTCAACATATTCATCCATTTCAGATGATTGGATGGATGGATCATTGTCATAATTCATGCTGTTCTCACCAGGTTCTCCATAGTCATCCCCTTCAGGTGGTTCCTGTTTTATATCTAATATTGGATCATAAGCTTCAACATATTCTTCGCTGTCTAAATTGTTTTGGTCATCTATGATAGTGGAATTGCTTCCAGAATGTTCTCCTCGACTCTGCTTCTCATAGTTCATTTCCATCATGTTTTAGTGCTTTGAATAACATTCAGCTTCAATCAGTCTGGTTTCCATCAGATCATGTTGCACTCTAATCAGATCTCATAACACATCAGTCAGTTCTCATTGCCTCAGTTTTCAGTGCATTTTAATTAAATCTCTTAGCATTTCAATGAGTTCTCACCGCATTCCATTCAGCTCTCATTACAAATCAGTTCTTACTGCAAATTTGCTTTGTTTCTCCAGGTGGCCTCCTGAGTGATGAGTTGTAGATTCATGACTTGATTGTTTGATGTTGTTTAGCCAATTCATAGAGGTCTATATATCATGGATGAATCTGAAAACAATAATGTATGACTTAATCTCCTATGACTGAATTTTCTCATATGACTAGCCAAGATACAGCCATCTTTACCCCATGTAAGATATAGAGGTTCTTATATGAGTACCTGTGCAAGATCGTCCATTCTTGATGAGCTTTGATAATTCTTCTTTATCGAGTCAAAGACGAGATAAAGAAACATTATCAAAGCGAGTCAAGAATGGACGATATTGCACAGGTACGAGTACAAGAAAGTTTTTCTCATATGACTCTGTATTATGCCATATTTTCACCATTTTATCATAAAACTGAGTAAAAATTGCTTCAAATTAATTGAACTTCATCTTTCAATTGTTATGACGTCATAACAATATTGAAGAAAATACATAGATACATGTGTCAACAAAGCTCCATTGTTATGACGTCACAACTTAGTTTTGTAGAATTAGCATGGATACGCATAACAACGCTGTACCCGTTGCCATGTTGTTGATGTTTATAGACCGGTGATGTCACAAGTAAATCTCATCTTGCACGTGTGACTTTTTAGGATGAAAGATGGCAATATCTTGCATGGGGTAAAGATGGCTGTATCTTTGTTGGTCATATGAGAAATTGCAATCTTTCATCCTAAAAAGTCACACGTCTAAGATGAGATTTACTTGTGACATCACTGGTCTATAAACATCAACAACATAGCAACAAATACACCATTGGTAAGAGTATCCATGCTCATTCTACAAAACTAGGCTGTGACGTCATAACAATGGAGCTTTGTTACCATGCGTATCTATGTATTTTTTACAATATTGTTATGACGAAAGATATTGTGGGAATTTTTAATTCCCCCTGAGTAGTACTAGGGCCTGTGAAACGTTTATTTTACAGGATTTTATGTTATTTCATGTTTATTTAATGTTCCGTCCCTGTAATTTGGATGTTTACTTGATCAGCAAGCTGGGTTGGAATAAATTTGCATAATTAGGCACCCAGCAACAGAGCTCAACCAATCAGATGGCTTCATTTGAATTTACCGCCAACTTAAATTGTATTTTCCCATGATGCAACCTGAGATGTCTGGACTTTAGCGTGAGATCGTGACCTGTAAATCAGAGTAAACCAAGACTTTGCAGAGGAAGGACCTCGTTAATTTGTATCGTTTATGTGGGAGCGTGATCGATTTGAATTGAGAACTATATTAGACAATCTACAGGTTATTTGGATTATTTGCTGTCATTATTTGCTGCAGTTTTGCATTCGTCTGTGACTGTGCGAGATACAAGAAGATAACAGCCAGTTTTGGGTGAGTTGGCAATTTGATTATTGAGTTTGACGCCATATTGCTGTCCGCCATTTTGATTTCTTCTTCCCAGAATTCCTAGTGGTCGGCCATCTTTATTTTTACGGAAGTGACGTCATTTTAAGAAGTAATTCCTCCTCCGAGTAATTAAGGCTCTTGTCTAATCTCAGTTTGATTGATATTCGAGAGTCGTATCTGCTTTGAGGACTCACTGCTCCGAGTGATTACTCCTCCAATTATTTAAGTGTTATATCTCCTCCGAGTTATATTTGGTCCGAGTAGTCACAGCTCTGTCTAATCTCAGTTGTGATTGATATTCGAGAGTTGTATCTGCTCCGAGGATTGCCAACTCCGAGTGATTACTCCTCCATCTAGTTGAGAGCCATACCTACTCCGAGGACTCACTGCTCCGAGTGCTTACTCCTCCATCTATTCTAGAGTGGAATCTGCTCCGAGGGTTCAGGATACAACTCAGTCTAATCTCAGTTTAATGATCGATATTCGTGAGTTGCTCCTTCTCCTCCTCCGAGTTATTGATGATCCGAAATTGATACAAGTTGCTGAACTTGACGTACCCTCCGAGGTGATTTGACTCCTCCAGAAGTTAGATACTGTGGTTACACTACCGGAACCAAAGTATTTCTGTGTTGCAAGGTTTACTCTCATTGGAGCCAAGGTTACACTCCCGGAACTGAGGTACTCCACGATCGAGAAGTGGCAGCTCTGGTCTAATCTCACCACTTGATTGACATTCCAGAGTTGTTATTTCTCTGTAGAAGTTGTAGTGGTCTCTCCTGTGAAGTGGCGACTCCCCGAGCAGAAGACACTCCCGGAGCCTGGACCCCTTCCACGAGACAGTTTTATAGAGACGAGAAGACTCCTGGAGTGGAAGGTACTCCAATAGCTAGGGTCTTGTACAAAAGAAGAGGTTTCTCCTGTGAAGTGGCGACTCCCCGAGCAGAAGATACTCCCGGAGCCTGGACCCCTTCCACGAGACAGTTTTATAGAGACGAGAAGACTCCTGGAGTGGAAGGTACTCCAATAGCTAGGGTCTTGTACAAGAGAAGAGGTTTCTCCTGTGAAGTGGCGACTCCCCGAGCAGAAGATACTCCAGGAGCCTGGACCCCTTCCACGAGACAGTTTTATAGAGACAAAATAACTCCTTGAGCCGAGGTTACACTTCCAGAACCAAAACTCCTGGAGCCCTGATTCCTCCGAGGTGAGACGACTCTGAGGGACAGCGCAGTGAAGATTATTTGGAGCATTTATAACTTGGGTCTAATCTCAGTTTTGATTGACATTCCTGAGTTATTCCTCCTCCATAGATATCACATTGAAGCCGTGATATAGACGAGACGATACCTAGAGCAGAAGAAACTCCCCCGAGGTTAAATTCCAGTTTAGAGGTGAAGAAAGCTGCAGAGGAGCAGATCCTCCTCAGGCCAATTTACCAGTTGGAGCAGAAGGACCTCCTAGAGGGTGAAGATCATAGGAGCAGATCCTCCTCCTCTTACAATTATTCAAGAAGGAACAATTACAAAGACATTCAAGCTCTATATAGACATTTTGAATTTATTTGTATTATAATTTTACATTGGAATAGATTATAAAATCCCTGTATACCATTGTTATATTGCCATCTTTGAAAGGTAACTGCCGTACCACCAAACCAGGTCGGCACCCGTGTATAACACCTCCAAGATCCCTTATATCGTCCCTGGCCTTTCCTGAGTTTGCATACAGGGTACTCCTGGGAATCGGCCCGGCGCGACATTGGTGGCAGCGGTGGGATCTGTTGCTTTAGAAGATGTCTGAGATGTCACAGAAGTGCGAGCGTTTGCCTGAGATGATGGAGCTAGAGGACTCTAGACGAGATGATGTGAGAACTGGCGGAATTGTGCGATTGATTCCAAAGTTTGGCTTGAAGCATCTTGAGACTCCTCCAAGGTATAGATGTCCAGAAGAGCAGTCTGGTTCGGAGGGAACATCGCTCCCAAGAGATGAGGAGAGAATGCTCCCAAGTGAGGAGGAGAGTCTCGGTGTTCCACTTATGAGAGTAGATGACACTCTACCAGAGGACTTATATGATAGAGCCAGAGCGACTCTAGTCCGAGGAGAGCCTAGAGTTATTTCCCCAGATATGACGATGAAGATACTTCCTGATGTAGAGAAGGAAGATACTGGATACCATGCTGAATCCAGGCTAAGACGAGATGTTCCAGCTCCCGCTTTGAGAAGAGACCATTGGGCTCGAGGGAAGAGAGAATTCGACTCCACCAAGTCCAGGCTGATGTCTTTAGAAGGGAGCTTGGGAACTCTGAGAGTAGATGTCCTTAAGATGCGAGATTGTTTACTTAACAGACAATGTGAAGGGCAATTTGCGATCCATGAAGAGATGAACCACCTACATGAGGAGATAGCACATCTCTCTAATATGCAGAGGAACCTTGGTGAAGAGATGTCCCGTCTCCATGTGGAGGCTAAGAAGAGTAAAGCTGAGCTTGATGGTACATTGAGAGAGTTGACTGGTTCATTGAGACAGATTGCCTTAGATTTGCGAGTGACCAGAGGAGGATTTGATACTCAAAAGGGAGCTAGGAAAACTCCAACAGTCGAGCAAGATGAGCTCCTGGGATTTCAGTACAATGCTGATGGAGTGACTATGGCTCGGGAACCCCAAAGACAAGTTGTGGCTGCTCGAGAAGTAGAAGCTCCCCAGGAGGACTCCAAGGCTCATCCTACAGATGTGAAGAAGAGCGAAGATAGCTCCAATGGTAACCAGGAGCATGCAATGGTCAAGCTCGCAGAAAAAGCGATGGAAATGTGTGGAAAAGCCTTGGACTCAGTACAGCAGGGAAGAAAAACTAAAATCAAGATAACCCAGTTGTTTGATGGGAAGACTCCATGGCTGGACTATAAGGCACACTTCCAGAACTGTGTAGAGAGCAACCAATGGAATGAGGAGGAGAAGAGACAGAACCTGACCAATCAGTTGCGGGGAGATGCTTAACAGCTCGTACAGGAGTTGGAAGAGGGGCACTCTTATGATGATCTGGTTGAGGCACTGACAAAAAGATTTGGGCCTGGAGAGAAAGCTTCCATGTACGAGGCAGAGCTTAATGCTAGAACCAGGAAGCCAAAGGAGACATTACAGAGCTTGGGTCAAAGTATCCGGAGGCTAGCCGCCTTAGCCTATCCGGAGATGCCTCGTTCCTCCCAGGACAGACTTGCTCGAGGGAGCTTTGAGAAGGCTATTACTGATGATGATGTCCGAGCTGCAGTGCATCGCCGAGCCCCAAAGTCTCTTGATGAAGCCATAGAGGAAGCTCAGAAGGAGGAAGCTTACCAAGAGTCGGAACATATCCGAAGGGGACTCAAGCCAAAACAATTAGAGCATCTCATCTCAGTTGTTACCAGCGACCCTGTGGAGGAAAAGCTCCTCAAAAAGATAGATGGCATGAAGACAGAGATGATGAAGGAGATGGATGAGGCGTTAAAGCTCTTCAAAGAGCAAAGAGAACTCCGAGCTCCTCGATGTATTATTTGTAGAAGATGTGGAGAGGAAGGGCACATTGTGAGAAGATGTCCACTAGTAACCTGCTTCAATTGTTCGGAGCGAGGGCACCTCTCCACTGATTGTCCCAAATCCAAGAAGAGTAGAGATGCTCGAGGGGTCCATCCAGTTTGTTGCCTTGATGTCAGAGATCAAGCAGTGGTAGATCCGATGAGAGCTGAATCTGCTAGGAAGATAGAGGGTGTTGTTGAGCTGTGTGGAACTCCTGTTAAGTGCCTGATAGACACAGGATCAGTGGTGTCTTTGATGAGTCTACACAGCTTCAACCAAATCAACTACCGGAAGAGACCACAACTGAAACCAGCCAAAGATGTATTGGTCCAAGCAGATGGTTCTCCCATAGCAGTCTATGGCTCATGTTCTATGGAGGTGGAGATCGATGGAAGGAAGACTCCCTTAGAGATGGTGATTGCCGAAATCAACCAGGATGGAATCCTAGGGACAGACTACATGTTGGCTAGTAAAGCAGTGATCCATTATGGCTCTTTACAGATGACCTTCAATGACTCCAACAGCAAAGGAATCCAGAGCTGTAGTAGCTCCCAAGAAGAAAAGTCAAAGAAGCCAGGAAGCTTTGTTACTCCCTTCCAGAACAGAAGGAAGAGACGAAGAAGAAAGCAGAAGAAAAGGGAGGTTCCAACAAATGATGAGGCTGGAGATACCATGAGAATCCAGAAGAAGAGCAAAGTTGACTCTCCTGAAGTGAAGAGCTGTGATGCCTCTAAAAGACCTGATGTACCTACAATCCTTACTGAGGGAAGGTCAAGTAGGGGGGCAAGACGTTCGAGTGGTAGCGAGTTGACAAGAGAAAAGCAAGCGTACAAACCCAGAGGGTCATCAAGTGATCAGCCAGAAGAAAGTCTACCCTACAGAGCTAGACCAATACATCAAAGAAGACAACCAGCGTGTGTTGTAAGAGACAAGATGAACTGGAGAGAAGTTGACTCCTCGCCGAAGTTCAAGAACACAGAGCAGGGTGAACTGAGGAGCCATGGAGACTCATCCCAGTGTGTGCAAGAGGAGCATTGACAGAGGAGCCCAAATGGCTCCTTCCCTAAATGTGACAATCTTAAGTTAAGATAGTTAGTTGAATGAGCAATTACTGATCATGATCATGTGATTTTTTTGAGAGTATATAAGTGTAGATAGAGTGTTGATTGAGCGAGTATTGATGATAATGCTGTAACTTTTTTAGAGGAGATAAGTTAGCTCTTTACTTGTATTTATTTTTGTAAGAGGTGCTCGAGCTCTCTATGTATTTTTGTAGAAGTTAAGTTTATATTGTGTGATCGTGGGCGATCAAGCTTAGTAGGGGGGAGTGTGGGAATTTTTAATTCCCCCTGAGTAGTACTAGGGCCTGTGAAACGTTTATTTTACAGGATTTTATGTTATTTCATGTTTATTTAATGTTCCGTCCCTGTAATTTGGATGTTTACTTGATCAGCAAGCTGGGTTGGAATAAATTTGCATAATTAGGCACCCAGCAACAGAGCTCAACCAATCAGATGGTTTCATTTGAATTTACCGCCAACTTAAATTGTATTTTCCCATGATGCAACCTGAGATGTCTGGACTTTAGCGTGAGATCGTGACCTGTAAATCAGAGTAAACCAAGACTTTGCAGAGGAAGGACCTCGTTAATTTGTATCGTTTATGTGGGAGCGTGATCGATTTAAATTGAGAACTATATTAGACAATCTACAGGTTATTTGGATTATTTGCTGTCATTATTTGCTGCAGTTTTGCATTCGTCTGTGACTGTGCGAGATACAAGAAGATAACAGCCAGTTTTGGGTGAGTTGGCAATTTGATTATTGAGTTTGACGCCATATTGCTGTCCGCCATTTTGATTTCTTCTTCCCAGAATTCCTAGCGGTCGGCCATCTTTATTTTTACGGAAGTGACGTCATTTTAAGAAGTAATTCCTCCTCCGAGTAATTAAGGCTCTTGTCTAATCTCAGTTTGATTGATATTCGAGAGTCGTATCTGCTTTGAGGACTCACTGCTCCGAGTGATTACTCCTCCAATTATTTAAGTGTTATATCTCCTCCGAGTTATATTTGGTCCGAGTAGTCACAGCTCTGTCTAATCTCAGTTGTGATTGATATTCGAGAGTTGTATCTGCTCCGAGGATTGCCAACTCCGAGTGATTACTCCTCCATCTAGTTGAGAGCCATACCTACTCCGAGGACTCACTGCTCCGAGTGCTTACTCCTCCATCTATTCTAGAGTGGAATCTGCTCCGAGGGTTCAGGATACAACTCAGTCTAATCTCAGTTTAATGATCGATATTCGTGAGTTGCTCCTTCTCCTCCTCCGAGTTATTGATGATCCGAAATTGATACAAGTTGCTGAACTTGACGTACCCTCCGAGGTGATTTGACTCCTCCAGAAGTTAGATACTGTGGTTACACTACCGGAACCAAAGTATTTCTGTGTTGCAAGGTTTACTCTCATTGGAGCCAAGGTTACACTCCCGGAACTGAGGTACTCCACGATCGAGAAGTGGCAGCTCTGGTCTAATCTCACCACTTGATTGACATTCCAGAGTTGTTATTTCTCTGTAGAAGTTGTAGTGGTCTCTCCTGTGAAGTGGCGACTCCCCTAGCAGAAGACACTCCCGGAGCCTGGACCCCTTCCACGAGACAGTTTTATAGAGACGAGAAGACTCCTGGAGTGGAAGGTACTCCAATAGCTAGGGTCTTGTACAAAAGAAGAGGTTTCTCCTGTGAAGTGGCGACTCCACGAGCAGAAGATACTCCCGGAGCCTGGACCCCTTCCACGAGACAGTTTTATAGAGACGAGAAGACTCCTGGAGTGGAAGGTACTCCAATAGCTAGGGTCTTGTACAAGAGAAGAGGTTTCTCCTGTGAAGTGGCGACTCCCCGAGCAGAAGATACTCCAGGAGCCTGGACCCCTTCCACGAGACAGTTTTATAGAGACAAAATAACTCCTTGAGCCGAGGTTACACTTCCAGAACCAAAACTCCTGGAGCCCTGATTCCTCCGAGGTGAGACGACTCTGAGGGACAGCGCAGTGAAGATTATTTGGAGCATTTATAACTTGGGTCTAATCTCAGTTTTGATTGACATTCCTGAGTTATTCCTCCTCCATAGATATCACATTGAAGCCATGATATAGACGAGACGATACCTAGAGCAGAAGAAACTCCCCCGAGGTTAAATTCCAGTTTAGAGGTGAAGAAAGCTGCAGAGGAGCAGATCCTCCTCAGGCCAATTTACCAGTTGGAGCAGAAGGACCTCCTAGAGGGTGAAGATCATAGGAGCAGATCCTCCTCCTCTTACAATTATTCAAGAAGGAACAATTACAAAGACATTCAAGCTCTATATAGACATTTTGAATTTATTTGTATTATAATTTTACATTGGAATAGATTATAAAATCCCTGTATACCATTGTTATATTGCCATCTTTGAAAGGTAACTGCCGTACCACCAAACCAGGTCGGCACCCGTGTATAACACCTCCAAGATCCCTTATATCGTCCCTGGCCTTTCCTGAAGTTTGCATACAGGGTACTCCTGGGAATCGGCCCGGCGCGACAATATTGAAAGATGAAGTTCCATTATCTGAAGCTATTTTTCATCCAGTTTTGTCATGAAAACATGAAAGTATGGCATAATACAGAGTCATATGAGAAAAACTTTCTTGTACTCGTACCGAGACCCTATCTGTTGCAAGACTTACGCCTGGCGTAACTGTTACCATGTTATTCAGTGTTTTTAAGTAGCGCAAGGATCCTTCCATGACCATGGTAGTGTAGTTGTGAAATTAATATACATTTTTATTTATCAATGAACATGAGTACCATGTACATGTATATTAGTCTTGATTTACATATTTAAGGTAGTTAAACACAAAGAAAATTGTCATTACAGTGTTATCTTGCTACTTTAATACAACCACGGTCATTAGAGGCCTTGCAAGTATTGTCACGGTCATATTAGGCTTTAACATTTCCACGGTCATGACAGGCTTTAACATTGCCATGGTCATGAAGGCTTTGCTATCATTATGACAGTCATACCCGACTTTAACATTACCACGGTCATGTTAGGCCTTGCAAGCATTGTCACGGTCATATCAGGCTCTAACATTACCATGGTCATGACAGGCCTTGCAATATAATAATATAGCATTGTCATGGTCATATCAGGCTTTACATTACCACAGTCATGACTGGTCTAACAACCATATTCAAGGTCATATCAGGATTTAAAATACCGCGGTTATGACAGGCCTTGCAAGCATTATCACTGTCATATCTCTGACATTATCACCTTCATTACAGGCTATCAAAAGATGTTCACGGTAATATAAGTCTTTAACATTACCAATGTCATATCATCAGGCTTAACCTTACCACGGTCATGACAGGCCTTGCAATATAATACAGCATTGTCACGGTTATACCAGGCTTACCCGATAACACTACCACGGTCATGGCAGGATCCTTGCGCTACTTAAAAACACTGAATAACATGGTGACGGTTACGCCAGGCGTAAGTCTTGCAATAGATAGCATGTGCTCGTACCTTTACAAAATCGTCCATTCTTGACTCACTTTGATAACATTTCTTTATCTTGTCTGCTACTCGATAAAGAAGAATTATCACAGCTCATCAAGAATGGACAACCTTGCACAGGTACTCATATAAGAACTACTCCAGAATATTTGCCATTCTGGCCAGTCACATTCCAGATTTTCGAGACATACTCAGTTTTGCCCCGACTTTTCAAATTACTCTGTTGAACAACAACTTGGTAAGAATAATAATAATGAAACACACACTACGTACCACATTGCTAACACATTGTCGAAACATACTCAGACAGCCAGTATTATAGGGAGACCTATCGATTTCACATGCAGTCACACTTCAATGGTTTCCTGAAAGTCAAATGGGCGATAATATAGACGATTTTTATAACACTAAAAGACAAGAAAAGCGTCGAATAGGATTATAATTCTGAGGTGTTACGTATTGAACAATAGCAAAACCTACCTTTTGGACGATAGTTTATAATCGCAAAGTGCATTTAATTCCCCCAAAATAAGAAAAGAAAGACAATGAATTTTTCAATTAACATTGACCTAGTTCCAAAATGGTCTACTCCAGCTAAAAACATTACCAAAAAAGTCTTCTCGAAATAAAATGGCCGGATGTGCAAAACAGCTGATTAGAGCTCCTAAAATCAACGTTTTGAACGTTATACCAGCAATACCAAATCACATAAATTCGCAGAAATGCAGTCAAAATCGATGTTTGTCGACTCAGTAAGTTTTTGCCTAAGGATTTTAGGAACAAGTGAAGATTTGAATGCACTAAAGTCAAGGACAAAAGTACAGTTTTTCAAACTTTCATAATCATCTATTCATTCTGAATCTGATGTATTCAAAATAAATGAAATGACCAAATTATTGATTAGAATGCCTGTGATTACGATAGGCCTAATTGACATGGGCTGTGAAAATGGAGGTGGCTACCTTGTCTTATTCAAGACAATGTTTGAATGACATGCTTGACTGCACTGGCTGGTATGGTTGGCTCTATGGTGTTGTGGTCAAGAAGCCTGTCTGCAAATGCCAAGATCCTGGGTTCAATCCATAGATTTGGTTGCTTGACTAATGCACCAGAGATCCAATTACTAGAGTGCTGCTAACTCGATAAAAGGCCGGCACTGGCTAGAACTGTCTATGGTTGTAGCCAGGATAAAGATTCATGTCCTATCAGATTAATACGCGGATCTGTTTCTACCTTCCAAAGTATCAGGTTACAAAGGGCAGGTTACAAGTTCATATGGGGAAATTCGACCCGTACAAAATAGAATAAGATGGGGAAATTCAACCCCTAAAATAATATCTTATCGACAACAGGCAAATCGCCTAACAGCTATAGTAACCGATGATGATGATGATGATGATCCAGAGATTTATATACTTGTCATGTTGACAATGTGTGGTTGTGATTCATGATCATATCAGTTACCTTTTACTTATAGAAGTACTGCACCAAAAAACAAAGGCAAATATGACATTGCCATTGTTGGAGGTGGGATTGTTGGCATGGCAACTGCCCGACAACTGCTACTAAATCATCCAGAATTAAAGCTTGTTACCCTAGAGAAAGAAGACAGAATAGGTTAGTATACTGTTATATCTGGCACTGATTGTATGTGGTTTCTATTTTCTTGCACCTGGTTAAGCTGAATGCTAAAGAGTGCATGTACAGTTACAAAGAATAATACTTAACATACACTAAATAACAACATAAATGCATAAATGTAAGTTCCTTCTAGTTTAAACATGGGCATTCAATAGATTTTTGAAAGCCCTTGGTTTAAACTAGATATAAATTGTTATTTCAAGCCGCCCACCAGAGTGGGCACAACAGTGGTGTGATACATGCTGGCATCTACTATACCCCTGGCTCTCTCAAGGCAAAGCTCTGTGTCTCTGGACTCAAAATGGCTTATGAATACTGTGCTAAAAACAACATTCCTTATAAAAAATGTGGAAAGGTACATGTATTTAAATATTAATTTTCTGCAATACTCATTCATCATTAAAAGGTACCGTTCAGCCATCTGTGTTCAGCGTATGATCAAGGTGTTGTGAATTTGCAAAAAGGCAGTATGTCACAACTCGTATTCACTCTAGTCTATAGATACTCATGGTTCTATTTCATTAGCGATGTCTCTACTCATGATACTCATGCTTTTACTCTAATTAGTACTAATGACTACTAATTACTCATGTCTCTACTCATGTACTCACATTTCTGTTTGTAGCTGGTAGTTGCCACCAATGAAGAAGAAAACAGTCGTTTAGGAGGTTTATTTGAACGAGGGCTCCAGAATGAGGTGCCTGATCTCAAGCTAATTGGTCCAGATGAGATTAAAAAAATAGAACCCTTTTGCAAAGTAAGTTATGTAATAATACTGGAGATAATGGGGTTCGTGTAGTTCGACATAGACTCATAGTGTTTAAACATTTGAAACATTTGAAAAACATCTGATTTAATAACTCTGATGAATGAATGAAAGTTTGAGGGTAATATTGATTATGCACAGCATTTTTAAGTCACCATTAAGAAGTGATAACATTGATTGGTGTCTGTAACAAATTGTTACTTTTTTTCATCTCCAGGGATTACGTGCAATACACTCACCAATAACTGGTATAGTTGACTGGGGAGAGGTGACTGTTTCATATGGTACAAACTTCAAGAAGCTAGGTGGTGAAATTATGACAAACTTTGAAGTGTCAGATTTCAAAATGTCTCAGTCAGACCCAGATTATCCAGTGACAGTTATTGGAGCTCAACCTGTAAGTTGTGTACATTTCATATATGAAACATTTCTTATAATTTTATAATAATGAGTATCACAACCTGTAGTGGAAGGGAATTTGAATATTCAAATATTTTCCTCAAAAATTCTCAACATTGTCATTTTAACTAGGATACTGGTAGATGCTTATTTATGTTTTCCTTCTGAACCAGAAAATACCATGTAAATATGTGCTTATGTCTTTCAGAACCAGGAAATACAGTGTAAATATGTGCTTACGTGTGGGGGACTCCAGGCAGATAGAATAGCTGCGAAATCTGGTTGCAACCCAGAACCCAAAATTCTGCCATTCCGTGGAGATTACTTACTCCTCAAACCAGAAGCTGCCAAAATGATAAATGGAAACATATATCCAGTAAGTTAGCTTGTCTTAACTGCAAGATATTTGTTTGTTATTGCTAAGATAAGATTCAGCATTATTTTCTAAATCAGTTTGACATTATCTAGTATGAGTATATATTGCTTTATTACACCATATGTTTATTGCTTGAATTTGTAAGTGATTCCACCACTGATAATGGTTGATTTCATATTTCATGTGAGTATCATTTCTTAGATCAAAACTGACTGCTGCATGTTTATTAAACGACCTGTTTATTTTGCATTCTAGGTGCCAAATCCTAATTTCCCTTTCCTTGGTATCCATTTTACACCAAGGATGAATGGAGATGTCTGGTTAGGTCCCAATGCTGTCCTGGCCTTTAAGAGGGAGGGCTACAAACTGCTGGACTTCAACGCAAGAGACTTTGTTGATGCTGTAAGCTTTAGGTAGGACATTAACTCTTTTGACCGGGACGTCAACTAACTCATCCTATCGGTAAGTGCGGGACGTCGACTATAATCGACTTTTATACACGTACTACGCTAATAAGTTTTTCGTTGCATTTATAGATGTCAGGCTATGTCTAACCTTGTGGATTATGTTTGTACAGGACGAAAAAGAGGAGGGAAAGCCCCAGAGTTTCAAGATGACAGACATAATTACCTCTCTTGCTTACCACCTTCGTTCGTTCGAATTTTCATCGGCTAGTTATCAAATACTACACTTCGATGGGATGTTATAATTGATATAGGCAAATTCCGTACACCTTTCTTTATCTTGATGTGAAATGAGAAGATATGATATTGGTTAACACGCCAGAAATGAACATAATATTATTCGAAGCGTATTTTGAAAATTTTGAAACCGCCATTGATGACGTCATTTGTTTGTCGACTTTTGACCAATCAGCGACCGTGTCATCTCAATACAGATTTACATTATAAGCGTATGTCATCTTTGAACCCTGGTGTTTCTCCCCCTCTGAGGACGAAACATAAATGTAACAGGAAGTTAATGATATTTCGTCACTTTTTCATAGAATAAACCAATGTTTTTTCTAATATTATTTGAAATAAAGAAAAGGGGATTAAAAATGGCTACTGTTAGAGCTCGAACTCTCATATGTATTAGGGCTACTGAGGACAATTTTGATCAAATATTCAATGATTTGGACAGTAAAAACGATACTTGATAAAACGAGGTAAAAATTATCAGTGTTATGATTTAATTTGGATTTTTGGATGGTATTATTTTATTTTTATTATCACATAGAATATTATTTAATTTTATTCAATTTTTCTCATTGATATCATGATCAATGATGTAATTGCTAATCTATACACTAGAATTTGTTTGTTATGATGGTTTGAAATGTTAGAACAATATATTGACAGCATGTACTGAAAATTTCATCAACATCTGATTGCTAGATAAAAAGTTATGACTGTTTGAATAAAATCGGTCAAAAGTAGATAATTTTCAGGAAATTAATTACCGACCTTAGCAATGTAGCAAATTTGCTAATTACCAGTCGAAAGAGTTAAATACTATGAGGTTATATAATGGTTCTTTCTGTATATCGTGTTTATACTCGAGTGAGTATATGGTATATTCACAAGTGAGCGTAGCGAACAAGTAAATATATTATATGCTCACGAGAGTATAAAATACACAATATACAGAATGAACCATTATATAATCTTATTATGCCACTCTAAGTTCAATTACAGTTGATTTGAACACAATCATAACAATTAATAACAAGGCACAGGACGTGAACGAGATCACACCATCAAATAGGCAGACACTATGAACCAGGAAAACTGTTCTCCTATTATGTTAACAAATTTCAAGAACAAGAAAACAAGATGGCCGCCCAAAAGTTAATCAGCTCTAGTACTTGATATCCTCTATCATTTGTGTAAATTTGAAGGAAATCCGATGAGCGCTTTTCCTGAAATGGCGATGACAAGATTTTTCGAAAAACCTTCAAAATGGCCACCAGAAAACAAGATGGCCGCCAAAAAGTTAATCAGCTCTAGTACTAGATATCCTCTATCTTGTGTGTAAATTTGAAGGAAATCCGATGAGCGGATTTTCTAAAATGGCGATGACAAGATTTTTCGAAAAAATCTTCAAAAAGGCTGCCAGAAAACAAGATGGCCGCCCAAAAGTTAATCAGCTCTAGTACTTGATATCCTCTATCATTTGTGTAAATTTGAAGGAAATCCGATGAGCGCTTTTCCTGAAATGGCGATGACAAGATTTTTCGAAAAACCTTCAAAATGGCCACCAGAAAACAAGATGGCCGCCAAAAAGTTAATCAGCTCTAGTACTAGATATCCTCTATCATGTGTGTAAATTTGATCAAAAAGGCTGCCAGAAAACAAGATGGCCGCCCAAAAGTTAATCAGCTCTAGTACTTGATATCCTCTATCATTTGTGTAAATTTGAAGGAAATCTGATGAGCGGTTTTCCTGAAATGGCGATGACAAGATTTTTCGAAAAAATCTTCAAAAAGGCTGCCAGAAAACAAGATGGCCGCCAAAAAGTTAATCAGCTCTAGTACTTGATATCCTCTATCATTTGTGTAAATTTGAAGGAAATCCGATGAGCGGTTTTCCTGAAATGGCGATGACAAGATTTTTCGAAAAACCTTCAAAATGGCTACCAGAAAACAAGATGGCCACCCAAAAGTTAATCAGCTCTACTACTTGATATCCTCTATCATTTGTGTAAATTTGAAGGAAATCTGATGAGCGGATTTTCTGAAATGGCGATGACAAGATTTTTCGAAAAATCTTCAAAATGGCTGCCAGAAAACAAGATGGTCACCCAAAAGTTAATCAGCTCTAGTACTTGATATCCTCTATCATTTGTGTAAATTTGAAGGAAATCCGATGAGCGGTTTTCCTGAAATGGCGATGACAAGATTTTTCGAAAAACCTTCAAAATGGCCGCCAGAAAACAAGATGGCCACCCAAAAGTTAATCAGCTCTAGTACTTCATATGCTCTATCATCTCTGCGAATTTGGAGAAAATCTGATGAGCAGTTTTCCTTAAACGGCGATGACAAAAAGCGGGACGATCACGATCACGACCACGATCACGACCACGATCACGACCACGATCACGACCAGTATGACGACTATATCCCACCGATGGTGTGATAAAAACCATAAAAATATCCCATAGCCAACTCAATAATACTGATGTTGATCTCGAACCATTTATGACGTGGCTTGATTCTAGCAAATCATGCCGGAACCATTTATGGCGTCACTTGATTCTAGGAAATCATGAAAGTTTTATTTTTATTCATTAGTTCCCAGAATGCACTTCTACAGTGGTATACGCTGGAGTGTATACGGAGGAGTTGCATACGATGACGATATACCACTCTCCACTGTATATCATTGTTATAGACCCATGTTATACAACTGTAATTGGACTTAGAGTGGTATAATGATATATACAAGTAGTTCATCTACTGAAGATGATTACTTAGAAATGAAGCTTGATTTGTATACAAAATAAGTAAACGCCCATGGGCCTATTCGCGAGAAACTCCAGTGTATATGTAGTTATCAGACATTGCTTAGATCCAAATACATAGCTGAGAAATGTTTGTTGTATTAAACTAAACTGTTGATTAATAATTATTTACATGTATTTATCCATCCTTGCATTCAGAGGTCTTCAGAAACTGGTGATGCGTAATATGGGATATGCCTTCGGGGAGCTTTATCGAGGCTTCATGTTTAGTGCAACAGTGAAGGCATCTCAGAGATTTGTTCCAGACATAAGAGTAGAACATGTCACAAGGTAAAAATCATTTTCATTTTTGTGTGATGGCGGTAGTCATCTGGCGTCTGTAACAAATGGCAGGTGGTAACATTTTGCATATTAATGCCTTGTTTCTAACTATCAAATACAGCTTTTGAATCATGAGATCATGGAATAAGAAAGAACTTATCTTGATTTACTTAGATATGATTTTATCCACTCATGGATATGGATATCTACATGAGTATAGTTCATATCATGAGTAAATCATAGGGTATTTAAATAAAATAGGGACCTAAACATTATTTTGTAGCAGCATTAAATATAAATTTTAAATACTGTACATCTTTTTTGAAAGACCAATGTCCAAAACCTTGCCAGACAGATGCAAGCACACCCACCACCACAGGAGGATGATAATATAGCAATAAAAAAATCCAATGCGAGTTTGAAATGAAAAGTAATTCCAAATATTCATCTTCAACAAAACCTCACGTTTGTATAAATTGTATTACAGAGGTCCCTCAGGTGTGAGAGCCCAGGCCTTAGACAGAGATGGAGGTCTGGTGGATGACTTTGTGTTTGATAGTGGGGAGGGGGAACTTGGCAGTAGGATGTTACACGTGAGGAACTCTCCTTCTCCCGCTGCAACAGCCTCTCTTGCCATTGGAGAGATGATAGCTCAGGAAGTGAAAAATAAATTTTTGGTATGAGAATGGATAATTGCAATAGCTATATCAACAGGAGCTTTAGAATGTCTCAAAATAATTCAGTGCTGGCCTTATTTGGTCATAATTGACTTAGGTATTATTATATTTGCTCAACAATCAATGACTGATGATTAAAAAATCAATGAAATTGGAATAGGCGTATATGGCAGTGGATAGACTTGATTGAACTTGGTTATTCAAAATGATTCAGAAATGCATCT
This sequence comes from Owenia fusiformis, assembly GCA_903813345.2. Lineage (NCBI taxonomy): Eukaryota > Metazoa > Annelida > Polychaeta > Sabellida > Oweniidae > Owenia > Owenia fusiformis. Next base: position 8,758,019 of record CAIIXF020000008.1, read on the forward strand.
TTGGCACAATAGTTAATAATGCCTGATAGTGTTCATAATATAGGTGCTCTCAATGTATTAATGAATTGTACATATTGTATACTACAATGCATAGTACTGAAATACTCAGAACCAATGACTGTGATAATAAGTTCCTATATATGTCTGTATATTAGACATAGGATGGATGAAACAATGTACCTTGCTTGGTTTCTTAAATGATATTAATTTTAATCTTCATAAGATTGTGTGCCATGTTCCCGACATTGAATGGATAGAATCCATGTAATATGAGTATATATGAGGGAATGTAACAACTGCTGCAATAATAATTTAAATGCACACTTTGTTCCACTGGTAAGTTTGCCAGTTTGTTGAATTTTAGTTTTGCATCAATTCTTTAGTGTACTTCACTCCCCCTTTTCACACTTATGTGAAAATAGATAGGAGGGATGGGTCACAAGATACTTGATGCAACTTTTATATTTTTTTTGTTATTTAGACTAGGTGTTCTATACTCGAGCACAATATTGCAGTATATAAATAATAAATTAATAATTTCAATAATGATTTACAAATTCATGTGTTTGTGTATTTTTATTCGTTTTAAAATAATGATCCATGTTTGTACATAGTAATAAAATGACATATCTATGGTACAACATTCTACAAGTCATAAAATATCTACAAATTGAATTGATCGAACTGTTGATAAATTCTGAATGGTTGGGTACTGGGTGACATTGAGATCAATTGCAAGTACAGAGTACATGAGTTGACAAAAATAAACCTCTTGAAAGAGAAATGAGTTGACATATTTGGAATAGTCTGGACACCAGTCAAATCCTATCTAGTTAGGTTCATTTTATCACCATCTATCACATAAATCCCTTGTATCCAACATAGGTGCCTCATCCAAGGGAGACAACCTCTAAACTATGTCCATATATTAAGTCACACTGTTTCAAGTTATTCACCACGTGAGTGATTCCATGATCTGAGATAAGTTTATTACGGATAATCCAAGTATCAGATGGTTTAAAGTACATGTATGTCCATATAAAGTCATGATCTGAGATGTGTATGTCCATATATGGTGTGGTATTATGTACAATATGATGTCACTGTAATATACACCTCTCCCTCTATTGTTCTGTCCCACAGTTTTCTATATCAAGTCAGCAACTGGAAAAAAATAAACATAAATTTCAATTCTGTATGACAGTTCAAAAATGCTTTTTCATTCAAACTGAAGAACATTTAAATAGACATTTTGCATAACAGTGCAGAGCAAATCACTGGATTGAACTTTCAAACTTGTCTAAACTGAAACCCACTGTGACCAGCTAAATGTATGGAACATGGGAGTTTTTTTTTTCATGTTATCGCTTTATTTCAAATAATAACATACATATACACAGTCAGTTGATTGCCAAAGTTTTACAACATTAGCGGCATGGGAGTCAATGGGAGAATAAAAATGGAACTGAAAATAGATGTTCACATTGATAGTTGTTTGGATCTTGCTACATGTTATAATATACTCTACTCACCATTCATAGGCATTTCATCTATCTGTGTGGAGTAGTACTGTTCAATATCCCTCAAGATCCTGATGTCATCATTCTTTACAAAGTTGATTGCTACACCCTTACGTCCAAACCGACCCGATCGACCGATTCTGAAAACAAAGTAAAACCAACATGAGCTAGTATTAAGTTTGGATCAAAGTACATAACTACCAGACCAATCCTGGAGCAAGTTAGTTCAAACTGGATTAACTGATCTATACAGCGGGAAAATAACGTGGCAAATTTGATGAGTAAGTCTGCAATGAGACACTCTTCAGTTGATGTGGCACAATATCAACAGATATTCTGTATTCTTATGGTCTTATCATATCATTTATATACTACACATTTTCACCATCATAACAGATTTAAACATACACAAAACAAATATCATTTTAACAATAATTCTGAAGCTAAATCATCTTTACCTGTGGATGTACAATTCTCTGTTGTTTGGTAGATCATAGTTAATGACCAGAGACACCTGTTGTACATCTAGTCCTCTGGCCCACACATCTGTTGTGATCAACACACGACTGAAATACAAAATGTACATACATGTGTATGTATAATTCTTGCACATATTTAAAGATTCCGAATTACATTAAAGTATACTGTATATTTCCATTGCTGTTTTTTGTTTATTGAGAGCAGCAGTGCAAGTGTTTAAAGGAGTTGCCATGGAAGTAGGCAATTTTCTCTAGTTGTTTTACCAAAATTGGATGTTGTTTTGAGGAATTTTGCTACTGTTTCCATGACAAAACTTTTATTTCCCTTCCAATAATTTTGGCAGTTGTTTTCACTAATGTTGACTGTTGAGTAAAATTCTAGGTATATGCTGTTCTACAAGTATGAATCTAGCATATGAATTATGCAATTGGTCATTCATATGCAGGAAACCGCAATTTGAGATTTTCTGTATAAAAACAACTTTAGAGACCCACCTTGCTCCTGATCTGAACTCCTTCATTATGGCTTCTCTCTCCTTCTGTGGCATGTCGCCATGCATGGAGGACACAGTGAAGTTTGCTTCCCTCATCTTTTCTGTCAACCAATCAACCTTCATAACAAGAGGGACCATTTTCATTAATCTCAGTTTGGGATGGTGGCAAAATAGATTTGCAAATGTAAATTAATCTTACTAGGGGGAGGTGGGTAAATGACAATACTGTATAAGTGGTAATTTGCCTATTGCCTAATTTTATCCAAATGGGAAGTTTCTTGTCATTAGGACAACTAAAAAATTTGACCATTCTGAAAATTAACCACTTAAATACCACCTATACAGTATTGTTTGGCAAAATATTGACCTTTTCTACAAATTTTGTGTGAGGGAGAGACAATCCAATTGAATACAACATTGCTTTAAATAACAATGCAGTAATTTTGCTCTTCCTCATTATCTGTGAGTAATCTAGAAAATATTCCTCACTAATTGTATTGATATCTTACCTTCCGTTTAGTATTGCAGAAAATGACAGCTTGTGTGATAGTGAGGGTGTCGTACAGGTCACATAATGTATTGATATCTTACCTTCCGTTTAGTTTTACAGAAAATGACAGCTTGTGTGATAGTGAGGGTGTCATACAGGTCACATAATGTATTGATATCTTACCTTCCATAATGTATTGATATCTTACCTTCCGTTTAGTATTACAGAAAATGACAGCTTGTGTGATAGTGAGTGTGTCATACAGGTCACATAATGTATTGATATCTTACCTTCCGTTTAGTATTGCAGAAAATGACAGCTTGTGTGATAGTGAGGGTGTCGTACAGGTCACATAATGTATTGATATCTTACCTTCCGTTAAGTATTACAGAAAATGACAGCTTGTGTGATAGTGAGGGTGTCATACAGGTCACATAATGTATTGATATCTTACCTTCCTTTTAGTATTACAGAAAATGACAGCTTGTGTGATAGTGAGGGTGTCATTCAGGTCACATAATGTATTGATATCTTACCTTCCGTTTAGTATTGCAGAAAATGACAGCTTGTGTGATAGTGAGGGTGTCGTACAGGTCACATAATGTATTGATATCTTACCTTCCGTTTAGTATTGCAGAAAATGACAGCTTGTGTGATAGTAAGGGTGTCGTACAGGTCACATAATGTATTGATATCTTACCTTCCGTTTAGTATTGCAGAAAATGACAGCTTGTGTGATAGTGAGTGTGTCATACAGGTCACATAATGTGTCAAACTTCCACTCTTCACGCTCCACTGCCACAAAGAACTGTTTTATTCCCTCCAGTGTCAACTCATCACTGGAACAAACATTAAAAGTTATAGATATGGTACATTATATTTATATACAGTTATCTCCCCATGGTATGCTTTAATACAGGAATTGAAACTTTACATGGGGCTTTTATCAATCTGTTTTCAAGCACCTCATAAACTAGGGGTTAATTGATTAAATGATTATACATGTACTAATTAATATTGGAAGTATAGTGTCAGTTATGCTCTCAGAAAGACTAATCATGACCTCTCATTGTATGTCATCATCATTAGAGCTGAGATTGCTCAAGATTGCTGTTTAAATTGATAAATACATGTACATGTATATCAGTTGAACATATATTTTTGATGGTTTAGAGAATGGGTAAAAAAAATTGTGAAAGGAAGCATTAGATGAGAACTAATCAAGATGATATCCCATCACTAATCACAAATCACAAATCTTTACTCTCTCATTCCATAACCTAAACTTACCGTTTGACAAGAATTCTGATTGGATCTGTCATAAACTTGCTGGTCATTTCTAGTATCTCATGGGGAAGTGTAGCAGAGATGAGGACAACCTGGGTGGCTGGGGGAAGGTACCTGTATACATCATATATCTGCTCTTTGAATCCTTAAATAAAGAATATGCAGATTATTAACACATGGAGACAAGAATATGCAGATTATTAGCACATGGAGACAAGAATATACAGATTATTAACACATGTACAGCAAGGAGTGAGTTGTCATCATAAGCTGAAATGATTTATTATAGATTTTACTTAGTGGAATGTGAGATGGAAGGTTTTAAATCTAGAGAAATACCATTTTAACTACCAATTTTAAACATTCCAAATGTATTCAGAAATTTTTCTGAACTTTTATTTCCTTTTAATTGCAGAGGGAAACAACCACTTTATTGCCAAACATGTATGTACACTGAACTATTTCTTACCTTTATTTAACATCTCATCGGCTTCGTCTAGGACCAACATCTTTATGGAACGTGTTCTTAAGTTACGTCTCTTGATCATATCTACAAATAGCAAAATATTGCTGAGGCTATATGAGATACAGAAGAATTTCGAGGTGGATCTGAGATGAGAGTGGGAGGGGTCTAAAGCTCCTGTCAGAAAGACTAATCATGACCTCTCATTGTATATCAAGGGTCAGAGTGTTATCATCATTAGAGCTGGAACTATGTGCCAACATTCGTTGTTGCCATATCATTTATTTACATTTATTAGTACTGTAATAGTACATTGTTTTGTTTCTATTTTATAAGGTATGAACTTTTCATGTCAACCCATTCAGTATATTTTCAAAATATTTATTTAATAGAAAAACTCACCAAATACTCTTCCAGGAGTACCAGAGACCACATGTTGGCCATAGTCCAGCTTGCGGATATCTTCACCAACGTTGGTGCCACCTATACAACAGTGGCACTGTACACTCATATAGTCGCCTAAAGCAAGGACAACCTGAAAATATGAGCAGGGCAATTAAATAAACAGAATTCAAATATAATATACAGTATATTGAGGTTATACATGATGGATAATATGCCTGAGTTCTGTCAATATAGGCCAGACCTACAGAGGCCTTGATATGGGCCAGAAAGAATGAATATTTCACTTCATAGTTACATAACTAATGTTTTATACTTTTCTTTCTATAGCAACTTTGTATAAATGACATCACACATCGGTGTCTGATTAGAATTTGGTAGAAATGAAACATGATGTCATCATGTTGTCAGGGTAATAAATGGGTTTGTATAGCTCACCTGCTTTTCTAAAGTATGGTAGGTATGTAATACATACATGACATCTGTATTTGAAATTCTGAACTTGGTGAAGTAAATTTGCTTTGACAAAAGTCTTATACTATAAAAGTTAGTGAATGATTTGAAGTGCCAATACAGGATATTGAGGGCAGAATATATCCTGTATTGCACTTCAAATCATTCTATAACATTTTTATCGTGTGATCTTAGGCCAATATATTTTACTTGGGAAATAATCCCTTGGAAATATTCTGTATTCTCTGTATTGCTACTGAGATTGACCCCTCCGTATCAATATTTTCTGTATTGCTACGGAGATGATCAATGAGGGCAATCTCAGTAGCAATACAGATTAGTACAGCACAAGAACTGACCAACCAGAGGGCTTCACTTATTTTGTAAATTGTAATTTGTCACTCTCAGAAAGACTAATCGTGACCTCTCATGATTTATCAAGGGTCAGGGTGTCATCATCATTTGAGCATCATTTGAGTTGTTCAGAAAAGCACATACAATACCCTTACCTTTTGTATCTGTCCTGCCAATTCTCGTGTGGGGGAGAGAACAAGGGCTTGTGTTTCCCGCACCTGGGTGTCTAAAGCCTGGAGTATGGAGATTGAGAATGTGGCTGTTTTACCCGTACCAGACTGGGCCCTATAAAGACACAGTATAAAGTATTAACAATAATTCTTTAAACCTCACCCATCCAAAATCATGTATAAATCTATATATAATTTATTATGCAAATAAATACAATTAGCCTATGAATTTCCAGAGAGGGCCTTGATATGAAGGGACTATTTCCTCTCTTAAAATCATCCAAGAACATGATATTACAGACAAATGTACTGAACTTACTGTGCTATAACATCCCTGCCTTTGCATATAGGTTTACAAATGTACTGAACTTACTGTGCTATAACATCCCTGCCTTTGCATATAGGTTTACAAATGTACTGAACTTACTGTGCTATAACATCCCTGCCTTTGCATATAGGTTTACAAATGCACTGAACTTACTGTGCTATAACATCCCTGCCTTTGCATATAGGTTTGATGGCTCTCTGTTGGATTGCTGAAGGTTTCTCAAATCCTGAAATCACAACATGGTAAATTCTACATCCAGTGATAAATAAATTTAAGGAACAAGAAATAAGACAGGGAGATTAGTGCAGATCAATTGAAAAACATTTTGTTCAAGTCTTTTATGGAAAAGTCGCTCAAACCCATCGGACACCCCTGGCACATGACCATTGTGATCCTGGTCTTGTAAATGATCCATGGGAGTAGTAGGGCAAAGGAGTGTAACGCCGACACCATTATGTGGTAACTTCGACATGTGGGGTAACTTCGCAACCTTGTTGTTTATTTGCTTTAATTTCCGATCAAGAGGGGAGCTTCTCTCGCATGGATCGAGATATTGCGAGATTTTATTTTTTCCAGAAATCAAACATGGAGGAAAACGGAAATTCTACTTCTAATAAGTAAGTGTCGAAGTTACCCCATGTCGACATTATCCCACACATCGACATTACACCTTTTTGGCCTAGAACTGACTGAAGGTCAAACCAGAACTCTGTCTATCTCAGTTAAAAAAAATCATGTTTTTTTTCATTTCCTGTTTGGTGTAAATTTCTATTAACTACCCAAGCACCTAAAGACGCTTTTCATGCCGTTCGATCATTTTGACCTTACTAAGAGAGGGAGATGCGGACCCTGTTCATGGAGAAAGAAATAATCCCTGAGGAGCACACGTCTGACCAAAAGTTACTTCCTGCGAAAGCTATTTGGATTTTGATATAATAGCTTTCCCACGGAGCATTTGGACAGCTCAATGATTGTGACCTTTGAAATCGAATTAAGTCGATCAGCGGCTTACTTTTGGTCTCTAACTGTGTCTTACATCAGTATCATCAATCCGTGTAAGTATTAGAGCGCTGAAATACTACTTTTTCGATCAAGACTTGTAAATTGTTCATCGAGTGAATGTTTTTTAGAACTATTTCCAATATGGCGGTTTGCTAGGAGCGAGATACGCAACGAAAGTAAAAACATTCACTCGACCATGGGCTTTCAATTAGAAGGGTATGCAACTCTGTGTTGTAAACATGAGACCTTCAAATGAACAATGCCATGCTTCCCCTTTTTGATAATATTTCAAAAAGTATTTGATAAATGTATATGTTTTAGTATTATTTTGAATAAAAATCAATTTTCAATATGATTAAAGCATAAAATATGTTCAGTCTCATGTAAAAGTAAACAAAAAGACCAATAAACTATCAAGATGTTCTCTTTGAGTATTGCATTGTGGGTAATTATTCAAGAACACATTCCAATAAAAACATAATTTGTGGGAGAATGTTCACTCTCTGTATTGTCATAATTATGATGAATTCCATTTTTTATTAAATTATCAACATGTATGTAGGTGATCACGTTTTTATATTTGAGTTATTTCTTTAAATCATCCCTAAAAAGTAAAAAATAAGATTTTCTTGGAATGTGTACATTCTCCAATTCTGAAAACCAAATAGGCAATGCTTATGTATGGAATATGGGAAGTTGCCTACCCTTCTAGTTGAAAGCCCATGACTCGACTAACAATTACAAGTCTTCTTGATCGAAAAGGAAGTACCTCAGCACTCCAATACTTGCACAGAAGGATGATAATGATGTATAGCATAGTTAGAGAACAAAAGTAGGTCGCTGATGGATTTAATTCGATTTCAAAGGTCACAATCAATGAGCTGTCCACTTCCCCGTTTGAGAGCCATAAGTTTCAAAATCTAACTTGGCTCTCGAAGTGAGTACTATTTTTTTCAAGGCCTGTCTGCGTCGCTAACATGCTAAATATAAGAGTTAGCTGACGTTTGGGAGTCTGACTTACCTTCTAAAGGTTAGAACCCGAATCTTAATGAAACCATATCACCTTTGTTCCGTCAACCATGGAGCATTTGCCACAACATCCAAGAGGTAAATCATGGATCGAGAAAATGAATGATTTCCTTGTAAGTTCCGGAAGTTTCAATACGAAAAATTACCGAACATATGTGAAAACCGAATATTTGTTCGTTGTTTTCACGATTTACAGGTTCGTTTGTTCTTCAATGTTTTGGTCTAAATTATAAAGCATCACCAACAGGTCTTTCTCTATTAATCGACTAATACAGCAGACGGCTCATATTTCTACGTAGCATTTCATTCAGACCAATAGTGGGAGTGTAGATCACGCAGTTTCGTTCGTTGCGTACTTCACTTGAAATTGGTAATTTTTAATATTGACTACTTCACTTAGCTTGGCGGATGTAGAACATTGCTTAATATTCTTTTAATTTTCACACCAGACATGCTTGGTTGACACGTCAACAAAGTAAAGTTCAAGGGTCAATGCGTTATTTCGTGATAACTACAACACCTTCCCGGAAGTCAACATTGATGAAAAATGAAAAAGTCTGAAAAGCATTTACGCTAATTTCTATCAAATGCTATGTTTATGCATCATCATCGACGCAACAAAGGTGATATAGTTTCATTAAGATTCGGGTTCTAACCTTTAGAAGGTAAGTCAGACTCCCAAACGTCAGCTAACTCTTATATTTAGCATGTTAGCGACGCAGACAGGCCTTGAAAAAAATAGTAAACCAAAAGCTGTTTACGGACCTGTGTGGATCTACATAAATTTGTATTTTGCCTTTACCTGGTTCCTATTAAGAATATTATGTTCCCCATTTTTCAAATAGATTCAGATTAAATGCAGGGATATCACTGCTATTCCATAAGTTTGAAAAAGTGTGAAATCAAAACAACGACGTTTTTTGGACGTCGCTTTGTTGGTGTTCACTTGAAAAGTAAGATGAATACCTTACCGTATGCATATATTCCACGAAGAAGATCTTCTCGCATACCCATTGAGTCGAATGTTGGAGTGATATCGACATCTTCACTGGTCTCAAACTCCACATTTTTCATATCATCGGTGAGCACACGTCTTGACGCCATTTTTCACGCTTGTAAATCTGCAGAAAGTACTTTTTGGTAAATAAACTTATATTGATTCTTCTTGTTATGAGCTCTTCGCTAATTCAACATATTCTCTTTTTATTGTATGTTATAAAATCAATCATATTTTTACAAAAAAAAACATTACATTATTGCATTAAAGTCCATAATTCTAAACTTATTTTATTTTTAAGCAATGGTTTTGTCATGACAATATGACCCGCCATCTATAATCATTAACAGCTGTCTTTAGGTGCTGCCACCTTTAGATTTCATAATTTTCAGTTTCGATTATGAAGTCATATTACACCACAGCCATTAACAAGGAAGCAAATGGGGAATTGTTCATTTTCCAGTTCCACTTGGAGTAAAAAAGTTTAAAACGTTGAGAACTGACCGTATGTGCATATGTTGTGGGACTCTCTTAATTGCTATATAGATGAATAAATTAAAGGTAGAGATATTGGTCAAGCCAGAATACTAAATAAATGTAAATAATAATGAGACACCTGACAAAAGTCTGACAAAATTTCTTGATTATTAAATATTGGATATGAAATAGTGGATTAAAGTAAAACTCTAATGGCATACAAGTACTGTATAATGTATATGTAGTTGGTCTTGTTGACATGCCTATTGATTTAACATGAAACTTGAGAGTTCAGTATTATTTCAGGAAACTTAAAAATCCTAAAACTTTTGAATAAAGGAAAATAACTGAACAGACAAAAGTTGGTTTAATAGGAAATTAAACAGAATTCAAATATGTCATCATCAGAGAAGAAAATGTTACATCCAAAATGTCACCACCAGCCATTTGTAACAGACACCAACTGCATAGCACCAACTGCTGAACACCAACTGCCATCCTCAAAGGTGGAGACCATATGAATATGTCAACACTTGCGATGGTGACATAAAAATGCAGATCTCAATAGCCACAATAAAAATGTTTTAAAGTAGTAAAAGTACACTGCATCATTTTCCTAAATCAGTTGGCAAAAACTATAAATGTTCTTCAAAGTATCATAAATCAGACTAAAGTATGAACAAGAAAGCATACATATATACTGACATTTAAGAAAATAATTTATTTTGTTATAGTGTCTTATGAAGACACATTCAAATACATACACATGACAACAACATGATGCATGAATGATTATACATACAGTGCAGTAATATAAAAAAATAAAAACATATATCATCAGATGTCATAGTGATTTCCAATAACTGCCATGGTAACAAAGTACATAAAATAACAATATTCTACTTTAGTATATGTAAAACGATTTCTAATCTTTCAATAAAATATAAAATCAAGATTTTTATATTAAAGGTAATCACGGAGGCAGAATAAATTTGGCATGGCCTGTGATCCCCTTTCGATTGGTACATGACCAGCATCAAAATTGTTCAAAAACATTCGGATAGAACTGTGAAATCCTAGCTTTCAAATGGTAGATAGCAAAACTCCCTGTGAAAGCTGCTTTGTGTTTGAACTGAAAATCCTCCTGGCTTTCTATTGGTGCATAACATCCTATCAAATATCATTGTGGAAGCCATATAATACTTTGATAGAAGCACCCTAGCTTTTTAATGGTATACAGTATCCTATAGAGTTTCTAGACTATTAAGGGTCACTTGGGAAGCCAAATACTTTAATAGTTCCTGCATCCCGGTCACGGTCATATTTGTCTTTATCATCACAGGCAAAGGCTAGGAGGTATTTCTTGGGATGCCATGCGCAGGTAAAAGTGGGAGACTCACATGGCACTTCTGCAACTTTCTCTCCTGAAATGTGGCGAATATAGAAACATATTAACTGATGTTTTACAGGTTTGTTTATATTTTGGATTGTAAGCTCTGAATTAGGAATAAATCAAATTCATTTCATAGAGTGACTCAAATCTTACTCGGACCATTCTCAAATATTTAAAAATTCAAAGCAATATGAAACTTTAATTTCATCAGTAGACTTTGTAACAAACTGATAAAAGCAAAGTTGCTTACATTACAATCAAATGTGTTGTTCTTAAAAAATTATATGACACAAATTCACTGCTTAGGTCTTAGTAGTTCTCATATTGCTATGTAAGCATTTTTATTGTTCTGCTATTTTTGTTGGGCCTAAGGAGGTTTATATCATAGATCATCCATTATGTAACAAGTGAAAGATTGTGAAAGAGTACAGGTAGCTTCTAAATTAATTTTGAAAGGTAAGGAACAGTAAAACCTGTCTTAGTGGAACACCTTTGGTACCTCTACAGTGTTCCATTTGGGAGGTATTCCACTTAGAGGTTCATTTAACATTAAGTCAGTTGGTCTTGGGACTCTGAAAATCATTCCACTGACAGAGGTGTTCCACTTCTAGAAGTGTTTCACTTTAAATGAATTGCAAACAAAAACAATTTAAGATCAAATTTCACTTATCACGAACACATAACATTAACTGGTATTCATGCATTATTAACTGAGGATGAACCAACACATAACCTTCTTGAGAAGACAATGGTAATTCAATATGACAATAGACAATGGTAATTCAATATGACAAAAGACAATGGTAATTCAATATGACAAAAGACAATGCTAATTCAATATGACAATAGACAATGGTAATTCAATATGACAAAAGACAATGCTAATTCAATATGACAATAGACAATGGTAATTCAATATGACAATAGACAATTCTGTTTGGTTATATCTAGGACATTCTTGGTTGTCTCACCTGTTTCACACTCTGCTATATCTATGAGAAGATCTTCAGAGGCTGACGCTAGCAACTTGCCGTCATGACTGAAACTGAGTGTTCTCACGGGCCAATCTAATCTACAATGTATGAAAGAAGAACATCATTCCTTTTCCCTATGTTTTTTTGTTAAATTACTCCTTGTTCGCTTTTGTTAATTAAAGGAAATAGGAAAGAAAATGCAGGTGATTCACACAGTCTACTGTCTAAGGCTTGGTTTTACATTAAATAGATTTTTGCTAAATATTCATCTCTTGGATCCTTATGAAACTGTTTCTTCTATTAAGCTTGGTCTTGCAGAATCTGCCCCCCCCCCTCCTCACTTTAATCTTACATGAGTTAAGTAGAGGGAAGCTAAGGTGGGCAGAGGTCAACAAGTTTTAAGCTGTTTAAGATGTCAGAATAAAACGTTTCTACCTAAACACTTAAGTACATACCTTGAAAGAGTTCTAACACAGACCAGTTCCTGCGCATCCCATAAGCTGACCAGTGCATCTGCGCTACCTGTTGCAAAGTACTTGTCCTTGGGGTCAAACTCTATACATATACAGTTAGCAGGGTGGGCCTGAAGAACATACTGCAGCTTTAAGTCAGGGTAACTTAGGATATTTATTGCACCTTGACCACTGGTCAAGAAAAATAAGTTCCCTTGCTTGTTCCATGAGATTTCATTCACTTCAAATTTGAATTGTTCATCGGAGCGTGCCTTGTGGCTCCTGAAGTCAATAAATGTGACGAGATCATCTTTGTTGCCGACAGCGATTGTTTGACCATCTGGTGACCAGCAGATGTTGATGTTTTCGCCTGGCAAAAGAAATGTAAATAGAAATTATAAACTATAGGCTATACTTGAAAATTATCATATTCATAATACATTTTCATCTAATTTGGATCAATTGAATGCAATACTACAATTGTATACCATTCAATTTTATAGAAATGCATATCACATACATTCTTTGGGTGAAACAGGGTGTTTAGATGTCCTTTTAGCACATACAGATTATTCAAACAAGGATATGTATTCTAAATACCCAACCTTATGACAATCAAAGCAACTAGACGTTCATGTTATTCTAATCTATACTCCATACCTTTAGTAGTTATAGTAGCTACAGATTTGTTTGCTCTGACGTCCCATATTCTAACCGTCTTGTCTCCGCTGGCAGTGGCAATGTGTTCTGTGTGTTTAGGATGCCAACATAGTTGGTCGACACTGTCTGAATGGCCTCGGAATGTCAGCTCTTTGTTCTAACAAAAATAAGAAATAAATATTTATAATTAGAAAATAATTTTGCTTATGTTGCTAGCATTTTGAACATTGTGTTGAATATATCAGTGGTACATCAGTAATCTTAGAGGACAGTTGCCTATTTTTGTGACTGATATTTGCCTCACATTCTTTATGAGGAAAATTTACTGGGATCTGTCAAACTTTGGTCTGTCATCTGATGTACTTCTTTGTCAATCAAGACTTGTAATTGTTCGTTGAGTGAATGCTTTTTCAGCCCAATTCCAATATGGCGGTTAAGTAGGACAGTATTTCCGGTCATTCAGAAAACCTCAGGAGATTTACGTAAAGTACCCAGCAAAAATGGCCATATTGGAATTGAGCTGAAAAAGCATTCACTCGACAAACAATTTCAAGTCTTGATTGAGAAAGAAGTACTCCAGCGCTCCGATACTTGCACAGATGGTTGTCATTAATGTATGACACAGTTCGAGACCAAAAGTATGCCACTGATCACATTAATTTGTGTTTTAAAGGTCACTATTATTCTGCTGTCCAGTGCGCAATAGGAAAGCTATTACATCCAAATTCACATAGCTTCCGCAGGACATTTAATCATGCAACATTCATATGACCATTTTCTGACTAAATGGCCCCCTACTCCGGACGTCATTGGATAAAATATGACATCATAGGACAAAACAGGACAACGTGGAACATTATTCGGCAGACAACATTACAGTGTCTATAGTCCATTTCACTGTTTAACTGCATCAGTAAAAGCTAAAAAATAAGAAATCAAAATATCATTTTGCAATAATATATGGAATAATATATTCCTATTGTACATGAATGACATTTGTATATCTTGGATTGCTTCTAGTTTGGCTTATAAAGTGTGTGGCCTCTTATATTTGGATGTTTCTCTGCCATGTTATTTTCAATAAGATTAACATGGCTGAAATTCTTCAAATTACAAGACGGTACAGGCTTATTGCACAAAACACTAAAAAATCTGAAATATACAAATGTCATTCATGTACATTATGAATATACTTTTCCATATATTATTGCACAATGGTCTCCCAATTTCTTATTTTTGCCGTTCTACTGACGAAATGAAGCAGTGAAATGGACTCTAGGATAAAGAAGAAGAAGCAGACAACCATGAACAAGTTCGAAAAAACAGACAAAGCCGGACAATGTCCCATTGGTGTACGGCTAGCTTTATTGGAATTAAACAATAAAACACAGAAACTGAGCTAGAATATCACGAAATATATTGTCATCCTCACCAATCTGTCCCTGTCCAGAGAATAAATGCTGACTGTCTTATCAAATGACCCGGATGCCAACCTCCTACCATCGCAATTCCACGCAACAGAGTGAACTTTGGCAGAATGAGAAGTAAGTTCTCGTATTTTGGAATTCCTTTTGAAATAACTGGACATCTCCTCACAGTAATTCGCCCTTTTCTGCATTTTTTGAAACTTTGTAAAATGTGCACCGACCGGAAGTTTGTTGAATCCAGGATAAAGCTTTTGCAAATTTTTGTTTAGGTCAAGATAAAAACCAATAAAAACTTATAAATTACAATAATTAGAATATTTTGAATATAAATTGCATTTTATATCATCAATAAACGTATTATGATGTAAATAATTCATATTGCGGCTATTTTTAAAATCAAAAATATCCATTGAGTTACCAAAATGTACACGCACCTGTGCTCGCTGCAGTCGATGTTTTGAGAGCTAAATTTGAACATTGTTAGAAATGCCGTGGAAGATGGAGGACGAGTTAAAGTGTGCGGTGTGTGATTCGTTCTACACCAACCCTATACTACTTCCTTGCACTCATTCAATATGCCTGGGATGCGCTACAAATATTCAGGTACCTATACACCAACTTCCAACACCATCTGAGGATAGTTCACCAAGTTTGGCAGAGTTGGATTTGACAGAAATTGACAAACTAAGTTTACTGAGTGAAACAGACTCAGGGGTTGTATGCAATACAAATAGTAGGCCAAACAGTTATGTAGGAACACCAAGCATTGGGAGTATATTCTTCAATTCAATACAAGGCACAACGCAAGGTTTGAATTGTCCGATATGCAAGAAAAACATTTATTTGGACGAAACTGGAGTTGCTGCATTGCCAAAAAACCGAAGTTTAGAAAACATTGTTGAAAAATATTCTGCCAATAAAGAAGTTTCAATACGCTGTCAGCTTTGCGAAGGATCTAGAAATGAAGCCAGTGTTATGTGTGAACAATGCGAGGTGTTTTATTGTAGCCCATGTCGGGAAAAATGTCACCCAGCCCGTGGACCTTTCCTAAAACACAGTTTGGTTCCTCCAGTGAAAGGAAAAACAATCATGCATGATAAAAATCGGTCCCGAGAATTAACATGTATAGAACATAAAGACGAACAGCTTAGTATGTTCTGTTTACTATGCAAAACATCAGTGTGTTATATTTGTGTGCAAGATGGACGTCACATCAACCATGACGTCCAAGCCCTTGGTGCCATGTGCAAATCTCAGAAGGTAAGTTAAAATCATCCTCACAAAATGACCAATCTCCGCAAATGATCAATCCCTATAACAATGGGCTATGATCATTTACCATCTCGGATTGGTTGATCCATGTCATTTGTATTCAGTGAACCACAGTTTCATTTTTAGTTGTGGAAAAGTTTTTTTGAAAATATTCAACCATTTGAGAAATATATTGTAACACTGTTAAAGTACTAAGATTGAGTTAACCATTTGTAAGTGGGAGACACGTCTATTGCATTACTGGCTTTGTACTATAATTCAGTTGTTATGTACCATTAAAATAACTAGATTTAGTACACTGTAGACAGGATTCAAGTCTGTGTTGATTTGAAGTCACATTGACACAACAGTTAAAAAATACATACTTGTACAGCTGCACTTAACTCAACATTTCATCACTTTAAAAATGCTCAAATATAATCATCAAAACATTCATGAGATTTTACTAGTTTGGTCATCATGAATTATATGAAAATGGCATGATTTTCTTATTTGAAAAGCTATGAGTTTGAATCACTTGAATCCCTGGAATTTCCACGACAAGCAAATTTGTTATAATTACGATAGGCAAGTAACTTTTTCACTACATTTTTAGTACCAAGTACCGGATAACCTGTTATTGTTTATAGGGCTTAACTGTAAAACTGAATAGCTAAATAGACGTTTACGAGGCTATAATTGGAAGTCATTACCCCGTGTTATCAATTAAACGTCACTGTGAAAAATGATGAAAAACCTAAAGTAAACCACAGGAGAAAACTGAGGCCAAAATATGATGGATGACTTTTGAGGGCAGACATGTCACTTCACCCTCGTCCATCTGCTCTGATTTAAACTTTAAATGCAGTCAAAATATTTGGACCTCGAAAATTATCAACAATTTGAACCAGATTGCAAGATGTATTTTCCGTTTAGATGGATGTGTTTTTTACCTATTTAACTGTTGGGTATTTAAAGTGTATTAAAATGCATCCAATAACTGAAGTACACATGAAATTGATAAGTCACGTAACTGTTAATTTATAACAATCAAAACAATCACTACTGTCTATATATTATTAAAACACAGGTGCACTGTAGTGTCTGTTACAACATGCACAATGTGTTAACACTACACCATACACTCACTGTATGATTATAGCTAGAGGCTAGAAGTGTTAATTTCTTTGGGTCTATGGCGCCAGCTTTCTGTTGATCTCTGTAACTTTCATTGTCTTCAGGTACTTCAGAGAAAATGAATTAGTTTTGCCAGTGATAAGACTTTGTTGTCATCTCTTTGTCAAAATCTCTTGGTTTTATTGGTTTGTTAAAGGGCTATAGGACAAGATTATAGCCTCCCTAAATAGCACTTAAAATCTCAAATGGATACTTGCATTTTTTAATTACATATATGTATCTGCATACTGCTAATGTAAATCTATATTTTACATATGATAGAGCTTAGAAGGTACTTGAAATATTGCATCTACATATATTTACATCTGCAGTTTGTAAGACATGATTCATGGCATAGCCAGAGATAGGTTCCTTAAAAACACACAAATTCATGTCATGGTAAAGTTAACGAACTACATATTGTATTTGTATATATACTGAATATGAGTTGCTAATTGGATGGTAGTATGCTGTATATGTTGATAGTGTGTTGTTATTTTGAGGTCCAGGGTGTCATGTTGTCCTATAGCAATTGCTGCACAGCTGCTCCTGTATAATATAAGGGACTGTCTCAATAGAGAAGTTTCTTAGCCCAGTATTATAATAGAGATGTATATTGTACATTCTAATGCTGTCCCTATTGGGAATTTTGCCACTTAACCACCTCCCATCCTTTTTAGTTTTTATATTATCCATGTGTTAGAGAGAGAATAGGGGGGGGGGGGGTATAAGATTAAACAGTCCCAAGAAAACTTGATTTGCACTTGATTTATTGATTTGCCAAATACAGAAATTTATAGACTCATATTAATCATACATGTACTGTTATTAACACCAGTATATTCCTTCAATCATATGGAAAACCATACTAACCTTTCTCATAATTTGATTTCACAGCTTTAAAAGACAGTTTCATCTACCGAAAGTATTAAGGGTATTGACATCAATATATCTGATACACCCAGGGGTCCTTAATCAAGGTGAATAATAATTACATGGTATAACTGTTGCAAGAAGCTTCCAAAGGAACATGTTGACTGATTCATACTTTTCTTTGTATACTCGTATATTTTTTATTTTGAATTCATGACTTAATAAATGTATACCGAATCACCGATAGATTAGGTTCGACTGAATAGTTCTTACAAGCAAATATTTTACTATTGCAAAAGAAAATATAACTCTTTTTTAGAATTAACACAGTGGTATTATGCATTATAATAGTTACTTTTTCACAGGAAAGTACAAAAGTCCAATTGTTATATCCAGACATATTCAAATCTTCAAAGAACTTTTTCTAAAGCCTTTAAATAAAAACCTGACTGGAGAAATCAATGACGTACTTATCCCGAGGCAGATTTGGGTGTATGGCGAACGTTTCTTCTCATGCTTTTCAAAATATAACAGAACAGAGATCAAAATATAACAGAAAACCTAAAAACATATAGCTGAGCTTTTCAATGTAATCAGTACTTAATACGGATGTTTTTAAACTCAAGGTGAAGATGAATCCTGAAATGAATAGAATAATGAAGTTATAGATGGTATTTTACAAACTTTCCCATCTAGATTAATGTTTGATATAAAGAAATGGGGAATGGGTGTGCAAAGTTTCTGATTCGTTTTTTCCTCTTTTTATAGAGAATTATATAGAGAAAGAGGGAGAGAAATTGGGTGTACATTTATGAAGGTTCTGATTATTTTTCTTTATAATTTAAAATCATGACTCAATGGTTATCAATAAGATAAACTGTAAAAAGTATTAATTGAATCATCTAAACACAAAATGGAGATAAGAGGAAATGCCTTCACTTTGTCGTTATTTTGAAAAGGTTTGAGAGTTCAAGTTGATTTACGTTATCTAGTTGTTAATAGTAAACCTCCATAAATAGTAATTTAAAAATGTAGATTTTAAATGTTAAACGTAATCTAACGATTTTTCAGTTTAAATCAGTTTCAATTTCAAATACAGTGTAATCCATTTCTAACCATGTAATTGCCCAATCACTTGTCTATAATACTTTATCTGATTAAACACTTGAATATTTTCAACAAACTTTAATATTTATATGTATTACGCCCAAGGTTTGCTTTTAAAATTTCAATTGAAACTTCCCGTTGAACCTTACAAAGAGTTCTTGTACGGGATAACACTAGTTTAAAAAATCAAGTAGATGCACCGATTCAATCATTTCAAGTTACTCTCTTTAGTATATCGGCACGCTGAACATGTCATTCAAAAGCATCAATTCATAAATATGGTAGATACGTATTTGAGTAAGATATTAAATACTATATTAGGTAGCTATAGATTTCTTGATATATACATATTTGATCTTTTGTTAGTCATTTATTAAAGTGTTCCCAAGACAATGGACATCCCTTAAACTGATGAATGCTGAATCAATGAGGATGTTCACAAGATAAAATTTCAAAAAATCAAAAAAATCAATTCATGAGTTTGAAATACAAAGCACTACTTAAAACCCCAAAGTAAAGATTGATAAAGAGACAAAGAGAAAATGGGCTGTTTTGTTTACATTTTGTGATTAAAATAGTTTTTCAATTTTGTCATTGATCTCAATTTTCTGTGTATTGGCGTCCTGTCTCCTGAGTTAGGGGATAGGTGTTAGTATATTGAATGGCTTTTGTATCTTTTAGCTCTAATTTCCTTCACTTTGTTCATTTGTTGACTATGCTTCTTTTTACTTTTAAATGAGGCTTTAACTGAATCAATATTCTCCTAGATTTTACGTTGTACCTCCAGGCATGATCTGTGATGTGCATTTTAGTGATTTTTACATGTAGGAAATAGTTTCTGCTCGACTTTCTGACTAAATAAGTTCCTGATCTTGTCAAGGGCCTTGTCAAGGCAGTTAATTGATTCATGTGGTCGGAATGTTTATGTAATTGTTGTTGTAAAGACAATGGTACCTTTCTTACAACTTTCTTTTGTTCTGGAGGTCCTATTATTTTCAGAACTCTTGTGGTAGGACTACTAGACCACTTCAACAACCTTAGATAAGCCAACATTTCCTTCATCTCTCAATTTGGGTGAACTATGTCACCTTTCTTTGAAGAAACAATAACACTTGACAAAGTTTACAACCTGTACATCTGGCAGAAATCTGGAGTTCCTACTTACATGTACAATTTTCGTGACAACTATATCCCTTAGTATAGCATATACAGCAGGGAAAACAATAACAAAAGTTCTTGAAAGGAAAATTTGTTTGAGAAAATTTTGATTTTAAATGGAACAGTTGGTTAATCCATGTAGATAATCCAAATAATCTGTTTGATTATAATTTTTCTTTATTATACATCAAACTTAACATATGAGGTGTTGTTTGTATAACTTTTGAGAGAAACTTGTGAATTGTAACTATTCATTCAATCTTTGTTGTTACTACGAATTAATCAATTACCAAAATACCAATCAACTCTTTTCTCACTCAATTTTCTCTTTGAAGATTATCCTGGAAATTTGTATATTAGATTATCACGGTTGGCAACTTTTCCAAATGTGTTGGACGTAATCCTATCAAAACTTTGATTTCCTCTTTTGTCTGTTTGAATAGGGTTCGTTCACCCCCTACCTTGGAGTTGACTAATGCTATATAAGTAGATAAAACGGTTAATCTTTCGAAATAGACATTTCTATATACAAGGTCGAGTATCATTTCTTTGTCACTGCCTTCCCCTCCTGTAGGCAATACATCTATCCTCCTGATGTATGGAGGTTCTAATGTCCCCTGTAGACTTCTCTTCTTTGAACTTTGCAATGTTTTAAGCTCTAAATCACTTTTTAGGTTGTGGGCATGGACCAGTTGGTATTGTCTTTAGTATAGCACAAGGACAAGAAAATTAATTTCTGGCCTAGTGAGGGCTCAGGAGTCTCTTATAAAAGATAGGGCATTTATAATATATGGGTGTTGGTACCCCTTGTTAACATTTATCACCCCCCCCCCACCTTCTGAATCATAAAATGATGCTGAGAAATTAATGAGAAACAATAGTATGAAATACCATTGAAGATAAGATATCTTAAGTTAGACCATGTTATTGCCAAGTTAAATATTTTGGGTTTAGATAAAAGATTATAACAGTTCAGTTGACAATTTGTGCCAATGCAATGCATATATTGAGTATTGACAATTTGGATTATTTTGATGAAATTGAGTCGAACACTGATTTATGATTGACAAATGTACTAGTTTAGTTGACAAATCATATTTATCGCAAAATAGAAACATTTCAGAAAAATTGGGTTTCATTTTATTGATGTTGTCAGTTCAATTAACCTG
The DNA here is from genome assembly GCA_903813345.2 of Owenia fusiformis. Lineage (NCBI taxonomy): Eukaryota > Metazoa > Annelida > Polychaeta > Sabellida > Oweniidae > Owenia > Owenia fusiformis. Next base: position 8,779,604 of record CAIIXF020000008.1, read on the forward strand.
AATTGTTAGCCTTTTTATAAAATGACGTGTGAGCAATATAACAACATTTTGATGATGTAGATCACACTTGTATTGGTGAAAAAGTACTCTATTCACACATATATTTAACCTTATTTGATGAAATTTTTGGAACATGCAACTTTGTTTTGGAGCTTATATATTTCAAATGTTATTGAAGTTAATAAAAGTTATAGTTATTTCTGTTTTGCAATAAATACATTCTTTGTTCAAAATGTTTCAAAAATATTTCAAATCAGATTTCTCAATCTCTCTCAAGTTGAGTTGGTAGCAGGAGAATGGATATCTCTAATTCATTATGTTTATGATATTTTCTCACACATAACCTGCTGCACTTCAAAATATTTGTTTGTTTTGGTCTCAATACATTTACAAAAAACACTGGTCTATGCATTGGTATATAAAACTTCAGAACAAAAGATTTCAAAATTAAAAGGAAATTCCTTATTGTTGTAAAGTTGTGTTTTATTAATTTTTAGCAGTTAGACAACAGCGTAATATAAGAAATGGCTCGATAACCTCAAGAAACCTTTGAATCTAACAATGAGAGATTTCATTTATTTAAAATTAACCAAATAAAGGCAGCTGCCTATAACATGAGAACTTCAAAGATTGCATTGAAAACAATGATAAAACAATGGTTAATATAGTCACATAGTTAAACTAGAAACTGCAAATACGCAGTGTGTCATGTCTATGTGGATGCAAATTAATTGAATACAACCTGTGTTTCCTTGAATTAAACATTTCAATTTTATTATTTCCTAGAATTAAATATTTTCTTGATTTATGTCTACTTGAATTTAATATTTTGGTTTAATCACCTGTACGTCAAGATTTTTATATAGCTGCACCTGCTTGCTAGACATTAAGATAAAACCTGATGTTGGTCAGGTAGCCGTAACTAGGTGACGGAGCTATCTGTCTGTCATCCTATGTGGACATTTATCTGGTTATTAGCAGTATTGTTATTTTATTGACCATTTTGTGTGACTCTGAATGAATCATTATTTGGATCCATGGATTCTGTAATTTGTGGGCAGTCACTGGTCAGTTGAAGGTTCTCAACTATACTACACATGGTGTCAGAGGTGGGGATATTCTCAAGATGACAATTTATAGTCAATATTTTGTTTCTGAATTTCACTTATCTCAATTATTACATGAGCCGATCCCTAAAACATTGCCAAATGAAGGTGAAAATTGGATTGTACTGGCCCCCAGTCATGCCAAGGTCAATATAAAATTCACAATTCCACATTCAATTAATTTTAAGTCGTAGGTATTGAAATCTGAATCGTGTCAATTTGGATCTCTAAAGCTCTTCGAGAAGAGATTATCAGAGAATAATTGAGTTTCCCAAGGGTCCCAAGCCCATTGTGACTTTTTTTACCGCAAAGGAGTGCCAGTTAAAATCCGATACCCTATGATACATTAGAATTGATCCTAATTCATTAAGTAAACTTTGTAATATCCACGTTTCGATTTCTTTCCTCAAACAAAGGTAACAATTTCACTTCCCGTTTTATGTTACTACTTGAAGCTCTTGTGAACCCTGAATGAGACATTTATGGGTAATTACAGTTTTGTTATGTGGAAATGGTTCTTCATAATTTATGAATTTAGCACTTGACCCTCAGTCTGTAAAAAGCAACATTTTTCATGTTCATATAATTTTGTTTATGTTCTTCACTTATATCTCAGTCTCAAAGTTATTTCAGACTCTCAGCTTTATACTCTTGATACTGCAGAAAAGTATAAGGGGGGGGGGGTAGGTTAACACCAATGGATGTGATCAATGTCTGCTGTGTAAAGTTTTAAGTTCATTGTAATATTTGTAAATCATCATGCCTAATATCTACAGACTTCAACTTTGCGTATATCTCAGTTATTATTCTGAAGTTAAAATAAATAACCAAAATAAGTTAAGATGTTCTAACATCATTTCTGTTCAGAAGATTGCCCTGGATTGCTTTTGTATAGTCTTACCAGTTCCAGAAGCTAGTAGAATACTGTAGAGGAGGCTCTCTAGTCTGATGATGTGAAACTATTGAAAAGGGTAGTCTCTACCTCCCAGTGAGAAATCATTTTTAATTTAACCCTCTTTTAATGTATCTTTCAGCAAGCTATCAATGTTAAACCAAATAATCATTTCTACCATAATTACAAGTTCTTCTAGGTTCTCTTAAATATAACAGGCTGTCAGTTTTTCAGACAGTTTTCTACCAGAAAGTGCGAGCATGATTTACTTTAGGGACATAATTAATACAATTTCTAATTTGTAAATGTAAATCATGGCAAGTAGTCAGACTTGTTGGCGACACAGGGGTGTTATAATAGTTTTTGCTATTGTTTATAATAATAGATCTTGCTATAGTGAGCATTCTACAATCTGGCAGATTTAATATATTCCCGAAGCTGCCTTCTGTCTTAAGGAAGGACAGGTTTTTTTTCTGAACTTATTTGATAATTTATACAAATGTTTTGATATGATTTTAATTGTTCTATGTGTTTGTTTTTTTTGTTTTTTTTTAATTTCCTGAAAACTAATGCGGTGGCAGCAGCTACAATGAAGTTACAAAAGTTCTGAAAGTTTTAAAACAAATTACAAATAATAATAAGAGAAATCATATACGCAACCTTGGGTTTAAAAGAAGAAATCTTCAAGTTAACAAAGGGCAATTTTGACAATTGGTTAAGGATTCATTTCAAGTTCCAAGTACAAAACATATGTTGCCAAGCCTTGACATAAGACATTATTAAAAGGGAATGCGCATAAAAAGGTGTTTAAAAGTTTTGTAATGATGGGACAAAGCCAGTTGGTGATATAATTGATCATATTTACATGGCTTCTTTGCTTACTAAGTCAAGTTCGTCAAGTATAAAGCATCCTTTAGGACAAACTTTTATGTTCATTAGTATTCAGGTCCATATTTACTTTCATACCTTTTGTCACCCTGTAGCAAAAAGACGCTCAATGATCCCTATGCCTCGTCCTCATTTTCTCATTTTATGAGTCATGTTTTTGAATGTCATGATGACACTGGTTATCACAATGTCAATTTCTGAATTTTCTGTCGTATTTATTTTTTATCAGAAATAATATTGAGATCATTTATATAAATATCACTTAAGTGTTTGCCATATGAGTCACCTATATTATCAATCATTGTATATTGGATTTGCCTTATCTATATTAATTAATTTACATGTTGATAAAAAATGTAAAAATGTTATTGATACTATACTCGGGATATTACCATATCAATATATTCATATGTAGTGTAGTTATCACTCATTAAAATACTACCAGGATTTTGGTGTTGGGGTGATACAAAAGGATAGTGTAAAACAAATAAACAATATACATACAAATTACCCTGGAAGTGCCCAAGCCCCTTCTTTCTCTGTAAGTGTTGCATCTAGCCCTCACTCCATATTCTGACCATAATTCGGTGCATTCAAGATCCTGAGTGAGAGGGAGAATGGGGGGGGGGGGGGTTGTGCGTGGATTTTACATACTTGTATGCAAACTTTTACTCCTTCAGTTATACCTTGATGCTTTCTGTAAGTCTTTCAGAAATGAATGAATTATCTCTATGGTGCAGAATGAGGCACAGGGGGCTTGTACAGTGGAATGGCATATAAACAACCTCATAACCTCAGTAATAATGTCATAATCCAGACCATATTGCCTACTAAATGTCAACTAACTGTCCAATAAAGATCATAAATTGAGTCATCCTGCTGGATATTTGGTACAATGGGCCATTAGATTACTTTCACTTTGGAAATGGCTTATCCACTTTTATGTGCTGATTTAAATGATGTATTTTATGTTTCACACTCACAGTCTCATGCACAGGCTACAAGAAATGGCTCAAATCCAGTAGAACCTGTGTAAGTGGAACACCTTGGTACCTCAGAGTAGTGTTCCCTTTGGAGGGTGTTCTACTTATACAGGTTCATTCTATATTAAGTTAATGGTTAGATAGAAGAATCAATGGTTTGTGAAGTCTACCACTATTAGAGGTGTTCCTCTTTACAGAGTTTACTGTTGTTGATTATAGTTACCTATATATACCATGTTTTCGTCATGTTTGCTGAACTGAGCCTTGGACGGAATACAACCACTATAAATTGCAAAATCTTAGTTATTTATCTCACCATCTTTAAAAAGAATGATTGACCTGAATACCTGCAATATGAGGTCATTTTTTAAATGACACTAACAAACTGGGTATAATTTGTTAGTAACCCCTGTAATTGAATGATAACCCTGTTTCATAGAATAGTGACCCGTTGTCCAGATTCAACTTGAATTAACCTAGAATGCAGAAAAAATCCAGGGATGAAATAGGTCTGCAGATTGCAGTTCTGGGGTGACATGTATGAATCACACCACCATACATACAGATACAATTTATGTCTTGAGAAAACATGTATTCATTATTCTCTAGGGTTTGATTGCTTTATAGCTTTTGCATCTATAATAGCACCCTATTTATTTGAAAAGAGGTTATTTTTTATAATTTGTATCATTAATAAAGTAAAATTAACCCCAAAATTTTTTTTTTCTATATCAAATCAAAATAAGAAATATTCAATATGAATGTATATTTAGTGCTTATTTAACAAAATGATGAAGCTAGATGTTTGAAATGTTTTGGTTAAACATCTTTTTCAAAAAACGCCATTAGGAAATAACGGATTCAAGATATGGATCAGCTACATGGTGAACTTTTGAAGAACGTTTGGGTTCTTTTTTCTGACTCTTTGGCTGGGTGATCTCATTCCAGTGAAATCTCTTCTAGACATATTAGCACCACTTTAGCCCCTATTCAATAAAACCCAACATTTACTGCTTTTATAGGAACATAAAGCATAAAGGGTAATTCTTTGAATTGAATAGTGTTGATGACTCTCTAAGATTTCTTGTTGTCCATGTGACCTTTGTGGTTTTATTGTGGCTTATTTGGCGACTACAGTCATAGAGACAGAGCCCCAAAAATGATCCAATGCTCCATTCACCTATATGGTACAATTACTGCATAGACCAAGTTTTCTGGGAACTTTGCACCAGACTGATTTAATAACTCTGAACATATATTATACATTGTACTTATTTTTGTGGGGTCTGTGATCTGAATGGAGCACTCTATTCTGGAATCAATGTCTTTTATTATAAGATGCCCCGGAGACTTAACTGTATTTGTTTCATTTGTAGAATCCTCTTTATTCTTATTGAATCAGTTCTAAAATGCCTGAGGGGGAATAAGAACCCATGGCAACACTAAGGTTCATATTAAAAATATTTCTTGGTTAATTTTTCAAGATTTGTGATCAATATTAGAAATATGATATTTTCACAGTTGTTTTTTAAATCTCAGTGGTTGCCATGGTATCTATATATAAACTGGGTGAGCAGCTCATTGGCTTTAATTAATAGTTGCTTTATGAGAAAAATGTAGGTTATTTTATTTTCACATGCCTCAATTTGAATGCAAGTATATATTAATTATCCAAAATGAATAAGAAATGTTTATTTTTGTGATATTGCGAAGAAGGTGTACATTGAGAAAACACCCGGGGTATCAAAAGCAACAGATTCCTGGCTCCGATAGTTGTATGAACTCAGTAATTAAAGCTTTGTGCGTCAATTCGCCGTTATTCAGCTAACTAAGCTAAAATAAACCTTCTTTAGACTTCTACTTAGTTTCTTTAGAATATTAAAGAATAAACTCAAAATTGGAGTAATGGCATTTTGTGGATGTTTTCTTTAGTTCGGACCTCTCAGACTACTTGATTATTTTATTATTAATTTGTACTAAAAGGTGCAATGAAAAATGTCTGACTAGCTTTTTAAACAAAAGTCAGCTGAAAGTTTGTAAACAGTGAAAAGGCCATGTTGTATGAAGTAGAAGTTTACTATTTAAATGAACAGGAATGAAATATGATTTTTCATTTCTATAAATCTTGGTTTGTCATTTATATGGAATTCATCATACGGGGAAGGCGACTCCTTTATCCTGCCTTCGCTGAAAAGGAGTGTGCGTGAAATAAAAAACAATTGTAAAGAAATGATAAAACTGACAATAATTATTTGCTTGAAAAAATCAAATAAATACCAGCAATGAATAAATAGTATGACTTCATGCAGAAAATTGGGAATTAAATTTTCATTGTAAAGCTTGATAGAATTCATTTGTTACAAAAGTTGAAACATGCAAAATGAACCTGATTCATTTGTAGACTTCAAATGTGTATAAAGATTATACTGATAAAAAGTCATGATCTAAACACATTGTATTGGGGTATATCACTTATCATTTTTTATATATATATTTTTTTTACCTTCTTGACATTCTACTAGGATTGGCTTTATTTTTGTCAAACAAACACTTTGAGAGCTTTAGCCGCCTACTTAATATCAAATAAAAAACAAAAGTATTCAATGAATTATTTTATAAAAATAAAGTCACAATGACTTTAATGGCTTGTTATTTCAAACATGTATCCTAAAATGTAAATACTGTAAATGTATATACATTATTTATTCCATATTACAATGGTGTAATTCTGCTACATAAACACCATGTTAAACAAACAATTGATCTGTTATGACAGTGTGTCTAAAGATTTACTTACCTTATATCAGCAGAGAGTTCTATAGTAATTAGTGTGTATTAGGTAAAGTTTCACTTACCAATATTAACAGTAATGTTCCCATTGATTTATCATACATCATCTCTAGATACTAGCTACTTGATACTATAGTACACACAAGTATTATGGTTCTACAGAAAAACATATGAAAATGAACACTAAGTTAAAAACATGGTACAGTAGTCAGTGTTTCTTACCCGTTATTTGAATATACAGTGAAACCTGCATTCTGATACTCATAGCATCTTTCTGTTTCACCTGAAACATCTCAGGGCTAAGAAGAACTGAGATGCCATGGTTTATCATGACATGAAACCTGTAAAGAGGAACACTTATAGAAATGGACGCCCCAGTTAGTGGAACACTTTTTTCAGAGTCCCAAGGCCAAGTAGAACACCTTTAATACATTAGGTACTCTTGTCCATCATACGTATACTTATGCCTCTCTGATTATTAGAAGCTTGTTTCCAAAAAAAGTTAAGAAATTATTTGATGCTACAAATATACAGTATTTATTTACCCGTAATTAACAAATGAATTCTTTACAGTGCATGGTTCATAGGGCTTGTTTTGCATTTATACATGTTGCCGTTTCACACTTTTAATCTATTCCCAAGATTGTTGAAATGTGTGTTACAGAAAAAACATATGTTTAACAAGCATTGTTTTGATTTGGTTTTATGAATGGATAATAAACAATGTTTGTTAGTCAGATGCTACCAGTTTATGGTTTAAAACAGATGTTATAAGTTAGTATCTCTGGAAGAATAGCCGTTGCGGAATCTATCGTGTTTCCATGGTTACGCCTCCCAGCAAAGAACAACTTTTTACTGTATTGAGTGAAGCTCTCATTAGGTCCCATATAAGATCACCCAGTTGTTGCCATCCACAAATCAGCCAGATGGTGAAATGAATGCCCTGGAATGTGAATGTAACATTTTTGTGTAGTAAAACATGAAATCTTCAGATTTATTTTTATGAAGAGTAGGATCTGTTTCGGGACCTCTTGGGGATAGAGCAGTCCTTATCTGGAAAACTCGTTTCATGATTCGGACATCAGCTTCAGGTTTTATCAACATGAACATATTCGTGATATGGAGTTCAAGTAAAAAATGGCCTTGAAAATTGTTTTGACTAAATGATGTAACCTCACACCTAAGTTAACTGAGTTAAAGAACAAGTAAAGTTAGATTTTAAGTATTCAAGTACAAGCACCTTGTAACATGTCTGGTTTGGAAATAGAAACTGGTATGTTGTAACAAAGTATAAATAAAATGTACTTTCCATATACAAGATGGGCAAAATATGTTGAAGAAGTTAAGGCGTTTTGAAATTCCCCTAGTCCTCCACAAGACTGTATACCTCCCCCCTATTTACTTCACCTTCACCAACACAACATGTAGATTAGGAGGAGGGGGTCAAGGGTCTTTTAGCAAGATTTAAGCACACCCTGTAGAAACCACCATGTATTCGGTTGATGAACTGTCCCAGGTGAACTGTGTCAGGCTATCACGCCTGGCATGTTAGAAGCCAAAGAAGGCGCCAGATATCCCAATGAAATGAACTCCCTATATAAACCTATATACATAACAGCTGACAATTACATCAAACCTTATGATAACATTAATTACTGAACATGTAAAAAATATTACTGTTATCGCCAGCCAATCGCCAGGAGTTTCAGTCTGAAATAATAGCACTCGCGGTTTGTTCTTTGCGGTGCTGATTGGGGCTGTAATCAAAACAAGTTTTTTACAATGATTGACTATGTGTGTAATGGGAATTACATGCTGTTGAATGAAGTGGAACATTACTTACAGATAGATCACTGGGTGTTATCTAAAGTAGCCACCCTTGCAGATTATGGGGCCTTCTGGTTCTACGCAAGAAATCTGAGAAAATCTGAGAAAATGGATTAATATAAACAAAGCAGGATTAGCATTTTTGTTTTTTCTTTCTACTAACTGTAAAAAAGTTTCTTTTATTACGAACTTTGTGATAACTTTTCATGGAAAGTATCTGCCATATGTGATGACAGGTCAAAGTTGGCAAGACTAACACCTCCTTTACTTTATCTTTGACTCTGAGTACAGTATTTAGAATTTATATTTTGCTTTCAAAAATTATCTTCGTTCACTTGGCCCCCGTCGGTCGAATGCAGAGAATGCAGTGAAGACTGGAGCGTGCGAAGATGTTCAAAATGGAGTGCAACACTTTCTCTGTCATACACTTCCAAATGTAATACATATCAAAGGTGTGAAGATGTTGTAGTGTCTAATTATTTAGTGCTAATTAATAACTAACAACATATCCATTGATCAATAGACAGATTGATAATATGATATGTCTTGAAAGGTAGATAGAAGCACCTTAGAGTGGCCCTTGATATATGGATCACTTCAAAATTAATTGTTTTTGAACATTCATCAGAAATGGTCCATGACATGCATCAAGTTTTATTTCAGTTTCTGGTATAGCCAAAGTAAAAACCGATGTCGGCTTGGGTTAGCAATTCTTGTATGATTAGATATTAAAGCCCATTCCCTTCATCTTTCTTTGGCTTTGGCTTCTCTAGGCCCTGCTGACGGATGTCACAGAAAATCCTAATTCTGCCCCTGGGCCTCCTCAAGAGATAATCTTCCCATACTATCCCTAGGTCCTCAGCACTTCAGGAGCAACTGACATTGAATAATCAATCAACTCCAAACTTGCATTCGGCTCTGGAAGGCAAACAGAACAAAATACAACTTTTTTAAAGATTTTTTCTCCAATATATGGGAAAACGACAGACAAGGAAAACATACTAAATGCAACATAAGCACCCTTTTGTGTCACCTAACTCAACATAACTATGATATAGATTTCTTTTAGTGTGCATCGATAACCTATAAAAATCAGGAATTTCTTATTGAGATAACAGCTTTTTAGATTGAGAATTCCTTTCAGGGTCACTCTGTGATCTGCCACAATATCAGCAAGAGCTATGTGTCTATATATTTATAGAAACAGGCACAGGTAGTAGTTTGATAAGAGAGGATGAAAGATATCAATGTAGCATATATAGTAGCAAAGTGTCTGAGCATCTTCTTGAACTACTATATGATGTTACATCATGAAACTAGCTCGAGGGTCACATTTTAGTTATTGAAATTGTCACTTTTTTTGGGATTTTACTTCATTTTGATCAAGTTTGTACTTTAGTATGTTGCTCATAAATTCTGGCCTCTGTTTGAACTATCATGATTATCATCACACAAATAAACCCAGAATTTGTTAACTTTCAAACTCATTAACACTTTGTGTCATTTTCTTTTGATGATCTCCAGGTTTATATAGGAAGGAAACATTATCATGTAAATCCTTGGTTAATCCCCCAGACAGGAGAGAAGACACACTCTGTGGTTGGCACCTTTAATACAGGAGAATTAGGAAGGGTGGAATTTTCTTTCAAGAGGCTTTATTGAACTTATTGTGGCACTTTTAGAGATTGTATCAGGGATAAAGTTTAATTCTTTGTGAGATTGTGTGAGACGTTTGGATCTGTCTTGTCATTTTCTAGTCTTATGTGCACCCCCCCCCCCCCCCTTCAAATTGGTACCGGACCAATTATCCCATTGATATATTGTTACTGTACCATCCTTCAAGATCGGTCCTTCACTGCTTTCATAGCAGATCATATAATGCAATGAATTACTCTTGGGCGAAGGATGTATTGTTACCAAGCATTGACAACATTGACATAGTTTGTCCAATTTCCTGGTATGTAAAATACTGGTGAGAGGACCCCTATTGTTGTCCCTAAGGTTGGAAAGAGGTGTATATATTGTAAAGTATCTGATAACTTTCTCTAAATAGCAAGTTCCCAGGCTACTTCTAACCTATGAATATGTGTAAAAAGAAAACTCTATTACCCTAGAAAACTACCTTATCAGTAAAAGTAATCAAGTGGCCTAAAAGTTGAGGTGAGTGATATAGTCCAAAGTTATAAACATTAGAAACAACCTGCTATTTTGGTGTTGAATTATAAACAAGAGAAAAAGGTAGTACCCCTAGGAACCATAAACTCTAAGAATAAGCTGAGAAAATGCTAAGAATTGATTTGTTTATTTTTAGATTATGCCCTATGAAGCCACTTTCAGGGAAGATCTCTGAAAGTGAAAGATATCTAACTCAATAAACATAACAGTTTGATTGAGAGTGTTCTACTGAGTTCTCACTGCATTTATCACTATGTAATTTTGGATGCCACTTTTTGCAATTTTTCTATAATACGTCATCTGCCAGTCCATCCATATTCCAAATAACTCAAATGTCAGTGGACCATAACTGTCCATAATGTGTGGTAAGATGTATCTTATTTATGTTTTTTTTCAAAATGGCCACAACTCCAAAAACGATGTGCCTCATTTCTCTAGTAGACAGGTTCCAATTCAAATAATTCAAGTTTTTGAGGCATTTTTTAGAAAAAGCAACAGACCTATTTTTACTAGATCAGTTTTTCATGCTGATAAAGATATTAAAAGATGACAGCTCAACGGGGTGGTCACGACACTAAATTTTGGCATTTTTACCCCCCTAGGAAAATATTCTAGGGGGTACTATGAAACTAGTTCATAACTCAAAGGATATGTGAGCTATTGTTCTGAGTTGTACACCATACATTGCTAGTACAAATATGAATACTATCCTAAAGTTATGGGTTGATACCCTTATTGGTCTCAGAAAAATATAAAAAACAGGAAAAAGATACGCAATTTTTGTCTTGCCAATTTTATATTTGTAGCTTCAAGCACAATATGAGAGCTTTAACAGCTCAAAGTAGTATTTTAAAAACATTTCCAAGCTATGTGTGGTATTGTAATACATCTATTTTAGTTATGAAGTACTATTTTGTAATTTTAATATGACTTTATAGTGCCCTACCCCTGGAAAATTGAAGAAAGTGAATGTGGTGAATTTTATCATTTTGCAGCATTAAGTTAGAAACATGTATTGATAGACACCAAATCAATAAATTCATACCATCATCAAATGTTAGGTGACATTCTAATTCATTTATTACTAGAATATAGGACTTAAGATATTTTATATGTAAGTTTTCAATTAAGTACATGTATCATAATGAAATCTAGTGTAATCACATACTAGAGAGGTTGGCATACAGTCTGGACATTGACATAAAGTCTAAACATTATAATCATCAATTGATCTCATTTGAGCAACTAGACTATGGTGGTCATCATGCACAAGTAATGTACAGTAGAACCTGCTAAGTGGAACACCTCTGTAAGTGGAACACCTCCCAAGTGGAACGCCTTTTCAAAGTCCCGTTTTAAAAACCCATTGACTTAATGTTAATTGAACCTCTGTAAGTGGAACACCTCCAAACTTGAACAGTGAACACCCCATATTGAAAAATTAACCTGCTAAGTGGAACAGTCAATTTCCATAGATTTCAATATTGATAAATGTAAACAGAAGTAATCTCCCTCAATGATATCTGGGTATGAAAACAGGTAATACTGTGATAATTGGCAAATTAGGATTTTAATGGATTAACCTCCTGTAGAGGTCAACATGTGATGCAACCAACAATTAATTTGATAATCAGCAAATTAGGATTTCATAAGATTTTCATTCAGAAAATTGGATTAACCTCCTGTAGAACTGGACACGTGATGCTACCACTAATTAATATCCCTTGCTGTTTGTTTCAAACTTAATAAGTAAGATTAAAAATGTCATTTAAAAACAATTGAATTATTAGCAGTAGGAACAAGTCTTTAAAACTTAATTGCCTAATCCTTGTACCTGAGACTGGCACAATTAGGAGGATTAAGAATGTCAGAAAACATTTTTGGCAGAATGAGGAGGATTAAGAATGTCAGATACCTTTTTGAGTAAAATAAATGGATTATTAATGGTATATACCTGCCCTGTAATGAAGGGAGAATCATATTTCCAATGTTACGTTCGAAAATAACAGAAAGTAAAAACAGCAATTAAAATATGATAACAATATATTTATATTTTGAAAACTAAATAATATAACAATAATATAAAGGAGGTTTAATACTTAAGTGATGTCCAATCAATGATACGGCTTATTCTTGATGTCGATAAATGTCGTTGATGATCCTTGAGAATATTCCAGATCACGAAATGATTCAATAATCGTTAATAGCTCTCCAATGTTTGTAATAATCCAATAATGTTTGTTGTAATCCTATAATGTTCGTATCCAATAATGTTTGATGATAATCCACAAATGTTTGATGATAATCCACAAATGTTTATGATAATCCACGAATGTATATGATAATCCGTATATAGAGTGTGTTATAATATATGTCCATATAAAGTCCTCAGGTTGTATGTTTGTAGTGTTATAAATGTTCCCACAGTATGTGTCTGTTATTTTCTGCTAAGAAGATGTCTTTTGATCAACTTTGAAATTCTGCTTTATTTAGTTCCTTTGAGATGTCCAGTTATGATTACTTAATTATCTGCTAATGAGAGTCACTGTGCTGTTCTTTTTATAATGTGAAAGAATGATCCAGAAACGAATCTTCTGGAACTACATCTTGATTGGACATCTTTAGTGACATGATTAAATTTTAATGAATGGTTATAATTTCTAGAACTATCTGGATGGTCAAGGGTTAATGAGTCATTCAATTCAGTTTTGTTTACAAGATACAGTGTATAATGTCATTGTGACCTTGACCTAAGATCTCTAATGAAGAATAGCTCAACATATACAGCAAGCATAGATTACAAATTAAACTATAGGTGAATATAGTAGAATATAATATACATGTAGCTCACTACTGTAACACCTCCCTCCTTAAAAGAAAAGTTTTGAATGCAATGAAAAACTTTTACAATAATATCTTGAGTAGCGAGCGTTACAATTTTTAAAAGTGAGGTTGAGACTTACATAATATTTGTTTACAATAGTCTTTTTATGTGCAGTATGTTTACAAGTATATAATACTTTCTATCGTTACAGTGTGAGTACAATCTAATAACATATAATGTTCTTATAATCCCATACTACAATAATATCTACATAAGTTATGCATTAAGTCATAAATACAATACATGCAATAGATCATATAACATGTACAATAGCATACATTTTTGAGTCTGACAAACACTAAACTAGTACAATGTTTTAAATTATCACATGATCTTATGTAAGTATGTCTAATAGTACACTCTCATGTTATCAAGTAATCTCGTGACACTATTTAATGATCACCTATAATGCTCACATAATCTTAATACAATCTTATAGTTCACATAATATCAATTTCACTATTTAGGCAAATGTTTTTATATACAGTATTGTTAAAATAAAGTGACAGTTATCACATATATACAATTTGCCTATCATATAATATACTCTACATGAGTTAATCGCTTTAATTTACAATATCCGAATCTTGAATAACATAAAGTTGTCATTTACATACAAGTTGGGCCTAAGAGCTAAGAGCACACGCTTATGCTGAGTAAAGATATTTTATCACGCTCAACATACCTTTTCATCATATGTAACTCTCTACACCTCACAGGAGTAGTTTTATCAATGCAAATGAAATCATTCAGCACTGAGTAAGATTGTAAGTCAGATATAAGCTCCTTTGGTAGCTCAACTAATGTGAAATGGTTGATTTTTGATTTCACAATATACTTGGTTTTGCTATTCCTAAGCATAAGGAGTGATTTTATTTCTAGAAACTGTGTGGCCATAGACAGAATAGTGAGCAGATATTGATTATCAGATTTTGTTTTTGGTAGTGGACCAACACAGTCAATAAGAACCTTACTAAATGGTTCATCAAATGCAGGTATAAGTTGTAAAGGAGTAATTGAGATTTTCGGGTTAGGTTTCCCTACCATTTGACATGTATGACAAGACCTACAATACTCTTGGACATCTTGTTTTAATTTGGGCCAATAGAAATGATTGAGTATTTTATGGTATGTTTTAGTTACTCCTAAATGACCTGCCATGGGAGAATCGTGAGCTAGACTCAGGATTTCCTTATGATATGAATTTGGGACAACAATTTGATGTACAATTGCCCAATCATCTTCAGGGGAAGCTTCAGGAGGTCTCCACTTTCGCATTAATATGCCATCCTTTTTGTAGAAACAAACAGGGACCTTGACAGCTTCATCAATTGTAAGACATCTTTTATGAAGATCAATGAGTGATGGATCATGCTCTTGTTCATATATTAACATGTGTTTAGAATGAGGATCATTTTTCAAAGAATCACTATCAGAAATAGAGGATGAAACCTCAGAACTAGAAGAGGATGAAACCTCAGAACAAGGAGGGGATGAAACCTCATGAACACTAGCAGATGAAGATGAAACTTCATCAGGACTAGCAAGAGCGGGCGAAACTGCATTAAAATAGTGATCCTGCTCAGAAGGTGAATCACCTCTGGCAATAGGCTTTTTTAATGAAGAATTTGCCTCAATAGATGACTGCTTGGCTCGAACAGAAGGCTGTTTCAATGAAGAATTTGCCTTTAAAATAGGATAAGGATCATCTTTAACAAGTGGTGAGTGACATTCATCATCAAACAAGGAGCTTAAAAACCCACTATCAAAGTCATCTCCCACAGACGAATCCCCGCTATCAGCTAACTTTTTAGCCATAGCCCTAGTAACAGCACAAGCAGGATATATATCAGAGTCCTCTTGGACAGAATCCTCAATAGAACAAGGCCGATCAGAAACAATGGGGTCTAATGATACCTTTCCCCCAGCTAAATCATTGCCTAAAAGCAATGCGACTCCTTCAACAGGAAGTTGTGGCCTAACACCAACAATAACTGGCCCTTTGACTAACTCTGATGTGATATGAATACGATGGAGGGGAACTTTAGTGAAACCTAATTCAATGCCTTGCATCAAAATATGGGTACCTGTGAATGACTCCTCAGATAAAGGAAGGACACCCTCTAACAACAAAGTCTGAGATGCACCCGTGTCTCTAAGAATCTTAATTGGCTTTGAATTGGTACCATCACTTGACAGTGACACAGATCCTTCCGACATGAAAGGCTTATAATCCTCCATAATATCACTATGAGTAGATTTCTCAGTATGAGTATATGAATCCCAAACAATGGGCTTTCTTGAAATGGGAACTGTAGCACAACCATTTGAATGAGCAGAACCAGACATCTCTCTTCTATTCTTAATCCTATAGCATTCAGAAATAAGATGACCAGGCTTTTTACAATAGTTACAGGTGACATTTGATTTTGGACCTGAAGAATTTGATTGATCTGATTTTAAGCTAGAACTCTGTGATGAATGAGACTGGTCTTTTGCTTTGTTTGATGTATTTGATGATGAGGACTGATTTGATTTTGAATCATATGAAGGTTTGTTACCTTGATAACCTCTAAAGTTAGGATTACCTTTGATAAAACTACCCTTATGAGTTAGAGCATAATCATCAGACAAGGTGGCAGCTTGGCTTAAAGTGTCTACCTTGTGTTCATCTAAATAAATTCTAATACGGCGCTGAACACAATTTTTAAATTGTTCTATAAGCATAAGCTCTCTGAGCTTCTTAAAGTCTTCAGATGCATCTTTAGAGACAAGCCACCTGTCAAAAAGCTGCTCTTGCTCTCGAGCAAACTCAACATAGGTTTGATCATCCTGTTTATAAGTATACCTAAATTTTTGCCTATATGCTTCTGGCACTAGTTCATAGGCTTTAAGAACAGCCTTTTTAACTTGATCATAATCAGAGCTTGCTTCAATCGAGAGAGCTGAATACACTTCGCTAGCTTTACCAGTAAGCTTGCTTTGAAGCATCACAGGCCATGCTGATTTTGGCCAATCTAGGCACAAGGCAATTTTTTCAAAATGAGGAAAATATTTATCAACATTATTCTCTTCAAAATTTGGTACAAGTTCAATGTTTTCTGCTGCATCAAACCTATTTTTAAAACATTGATGCTCAAGAGCATATTCTTCAGTTTTGTTTTTAATTTCTAACTCGAGATGTTTTAATTCTATTTCCTTTTCTACATTGTATTTAATCATTTCTTGTTCTCTTATTTCTCTTTCATTTTGCATTTCTTTCTCTCTGATTTCATTTTGCAATTCTCGTTCTCTTAATTCAAGTTCTTTAAGCCTAATAGGATCAGTATGCTCGACATGCTGGGCTGGCTCCTCAGGCAGAAGTGATTCTGCGACCAAATATTGAAGTACAAAGTTTTTAATTGTACCTTTATTGTATGAGCTTTTGACTGACAGGCCAACATGTTTTGCAATTGCCAGAAGTTCAGTTTTCTTTAAATCGTCAAATTCCTCCAAAGAGGGCGCTTCTAAGAATGTCTCAACCTCAAAACTCATCTTCAGTTAATTGCTGTCTTCACAATTTAAATATACAAGTTTTGGATTTGAATTTTGAAATATTTGAATTTTAGCTTGTTGTAGTTGGATCCCGGACGAGCCCCCCAATTTCTGTTACGTTCGAAAATAACAGAAAGTAAAAACAGCAATTAAAATATGATAACAATATATTTATATTTTGAAAACTAAATAATATAACAATAATATAAAGGAGGTTTAATACTTAAGTGATGTCCAATCAATGATACGGCTTATTCTTGATGTCGATAAATGTCGTTGATGATCCTTGAGAATATTCCAGATCACGAAATGATTCAATAATCGTTAATAGCTCTCCAATGTTTGTAATAATCCAATAATGTTTGTTGTAATCCTATAATGTTCGTATCCAATAATGTTTGATGATAATCCACAAATGTTTGATGATAATCCACAAATGTTTATGATAATCCACGAATGTATATGATAATCCGTATATAGAGTGTGTTATAATATATGTCCATATAAAGTCCTCAGGTTGTATGTTTGTAGTGTTATAAATGTTCCCACAGTATGTGTCTGTTATTTTCTGCTAAGAAGATGTCTTTTGATCAACTTTGAAATTCTGCTTTATTTAGTTCCTTTGAGATGTCCAGTTATGATTACTTAATTATCTGCTAATGAGAGTCACTGTGCTGTTCTTTTTATAATGTGAAAGAATGATCCAGAAACGAATCTTCTGGAACTACATCTTGATTGGACATCTTTAGTGACATGATTAAATTTTAATGAATGGTTATAATTTCTAGAACTATCTGGATGGTCAAGGGTTAATGAGTCATTCAATTCAGTTTTGTTTACAAGATACAGTGTATAATGTCATTGTGACCTTGACCTAAGATCTCTAATGAAGAATAGCTCAACATATACAGCAAGCATAGATTACAAATTAAACTATAGGTGAATATAGTAGAATATAATATACATGTAGCTCACTACTGTAACACCAATGATACATATAAATCCTATATTTGATCTTGTATGTTCCCTGCGAACCCAAAACCTCCGTAAGTGGAACACCTTCTAAGTGGAACGCTTTGTGGCAGAATGGAGTGTTCCACTTACACAGGTTCTACTGTATTTACATAATAATGTTATAAAGGAGCATGTAGGTTATCGCAAACAACTTCAGACAATTCTAACTTGAATTATGAATATTTTCTGACCATGAACATGGGTATATCTTTTAGATCTATTCATTATCTTCAAGAAAAGTAAATATAATGATTAATCAGACCTAAGTGATATTAAAGGGAATGGCCCAATCAACATACTTTTTACTAAAAATGGTGACCTAATTTTCACCAAAGATGCAACCTTTAATTATATTGTTGAATGCATAATTAGAATATGCTTTGAGACATGTTCTATTTCCTAAGAGGAAAAGTGGATTGCTCCTGGGACTTTAAGGACACTGAATTTGGATGACCAAAATGAACTGAAACCAATGGATAGCATGAATTATTTCAAAGGGGAAATAACATGGGGAACACTAATCTTAGGGGAATTCAGTTTTCTTTTCAAGAGCTATTTGATACATTAAAATAAAGAAAAGTAATGCATTAAACATTAATAAAATGATAGCATTTTTGGTGAAAATGAGGTCAACAACTTTGAAAAAATATATTGATGGGTTGATTGCTAGTGAAATATCTCCGAGTCCGATTGACTTTATTATCCCTGTATACCCTGACTTCAAGGTCAGAAAATAGTCATAATCAAAGATATAACTGTCTGAAATTGTTTGTGATAACTTACCTGAACCTTTCCAGGTCAAATCAGGAGTGACAAAATTATTTCCACCAAATTTTTGACATGTCTTCAAATACGATAATATTTTCTTCATAAGATAGAGTGTCACTTGTGAAATTTATTGATTGACCTGAGATCGTACCATATCTTTATGACATAGAAGCGAAATAGCCATATTTAATTTTAATGATGTTTGTTTAATTGTTGTTTGCCACTTTTCGACAATTGTCAAAATTTGGGGGTTTTGGGGGAGGGGTACAATTAGGTTAAAAAATTCACCTGATTCAGACTATCCTTAAATGAGCACTGATTCACCCGAGAGCATAACTTTTTCAAAACATGTATGTGTTATTTTTGGACCACTCACATTAATGTTTCGTCTAATTTTCCCTCAGAGTTTCATCATCATTGTCCAAATCGTATGCCATATTTGTTGAGATATATGAATGTTCATTATTAAAATCTTGGCTTCATTTGCAGTTGGAAAGGATTCGGCATTAGGTGTTATAAGTCCCAGAGCACGATAAATAAAAAAATAACAACAAAATGACATAGAACTGATAGATGTTTTCTCCTGTGCGTGTCAGCCTTGGTCTACCAAATTGCTATTCAGTAGGAAGAAACTCATTTTTCAGTTTCCATTTTAATTTCCTGACAAATAGGGCGATCATCCCAGGATTTTTTCTATGATCTATGTGTCGCCATAGCAACTTCTGTTTTAGAGAACAATAGAACAATAGAAAAGATTACTTTACCATAATTTTAATCATCCCACATTGTAGACATATTTAGAATTAAAAATATGAAGAGAATGACAAAACCCCTTAAAACACATTTCTTAGGAAACAAATAGTGTCGTATTCTTGTTACTATGGCAACAGAGTTTTTTCTTTTTGTCATTTTTGTCATACAGATTACCTATCATACCAGGACCAAATCCTGAAAATTTGAATTCAGTATCTTCATTAGTATCTTAGATATATAGGTTTATTATAGTGTCCCCTGCAGATTTTATCGGATTATATAAGGAAATTGCTCTGAAGAGGGTTGCCCAAGGATGCCACTTAACAGTTCTGGTATTTTTGAGGTCCCAACCCTCTATTCATGGGAATAGTTAACCATTGTAAAGCTACTCATGGTTAACTGACAGAATTGATTGTATCTTCAACTAAGAAGACAATAAAATGTTAAAACCAGAAGAAAACCACACCAACTTTCTTCTATTTACCAGGGGTAGGGCACTATAAAGTCATATTAAAATTACAAAAAAGTACTTCATCACTATAATAGATGTATTACAATATCACACATAGCTTGGGAATGTTGTTAGAATACTACTTTGAGCTGTTTAAGTTATCATATTTTGCTTGAAGCTACAAATATAAAATAAGCAAGAAAAAATGACAAAAATTGCATATTTTTTTCTAATTAATTGTATTTTTCCGAAACCAACAAAGATATCAACCTATAACTTTAGGGTAGTATTCATCTCTGTACTAACAATGTATGCTGTAGAACTTAGAACAATGGTTTATATATCCTTTGAGTTATGAACTAATATTATAGTACCCCCTAAAATAATTTCACAGGGGGGTAAAAACGCTAAAATTCAGTGTCGTGACCACCCCGTTGAGCTGTCATCTTTTAATATCTTTATCAGCATGAAAAACTGATCCAGAAAAAATAGGTCTGTTGCTTTTTCTAAAAAATGCCTCAAAAACCCTATCCCTTGAGTTATTCTGAAATTGGAACCTGTCTATAGGCTTTGTTTTGGAAAAAGGAAGACATTGTTTAGGTATGCGGGAGGGTATTTGTTGAATATCTCTGAGACTGTTTTCGCAGTGCTCAAATCTGTAATTAACTTGTGTTGTTCTTGCTCTCAGCGTGACTCAGGAACACCTATTATCAACTGAGAACAAGGATCATTTTGTGTTATTGTTAGAAGCAGGGTGTAAGTTGTGGTTCATCCCATGGATTAAAGTAGATAATCCTCATATTATTATTATTTGCCTCCTATATTCCATGCTAATCTCCCCTCCCCTGCTTCTTCCTCTCTTGGATTTGAAAACAAGTTTGATTTTTATAAAAAAAATTGCTTCTGTTTATTTGTTTGTTTTGAAAATTTTGACTCACATGTAATTTGTGTTATGTCTGGGTTGGGATCATCTTCTCCTTATTTGAGTATTGGTAATTAAAGGGGTCTGTGGTTGGTAATCAGGGGTTTTGGCTACAGGCATTAGAGTAAAGGGTAAATCACCATATCAGTCTCCAACTCTCATCTCTTAAATCAGCTTCACATATCGCCAGTATACTGATTTATCACCAGTAATATGTGCATATTTATTCTCAGTTTTTTTTTATGAGAAATTACGATCAATGTTCAGGCTATTTCTGATGCTAAACCTATTTGGATCATTTTAATTGAATAACAATTGACATCAAAATTAAACAATACAATCTATAAATAAATCAATTAAAACATAGCTCACTCCACAAAAATCTGAATAAAGAACATGATCTTATGCCTATCCACGCTTTGTAGTCTCAAGTTACCCAAAACTCTTTGTTTTACAATTCTCGCTGCTTTAATTAAAGTGTGCTGATGAATTTGTAAGATTTGTAGTACATTCCATGGGTGCCATGTTGTCACTTGGCAACTGTTGAAGTAGACTAGAGATATATCACCTGTGAGCTTGAGAGCGCTGGCTAAACCACCGTTTATCTCTCCAGCCCATGAACGACTCTGCTCTGAAACATATGAGAATATATACATGTATTTGCAAAAGTCAAATATTTTTAATTGCTTAACATTTGATTAATTATGTCAGAGTGGGATTTAATGTTTGAACATGAACAAATGTCATTTGAAAAATGAAGGATGTGTTTAGCAGTGCGTAGGTCATGTTCACTTCTCAATAAAAATGACATCAATTATCGCCTATTGACTCCTACGATTTTTTAATGTTTTGCGTCACTCTTAGGGAATGCTTCATTAAGATGCTGAATATTGTTTTAATTATTTTAATTAGCACCAGCTCTCGTTTGTAGATTCAAAAAGTAACAACTCCATCAATAATCGGCTTACAGTGTTTTTTTTATTAAAAAGCTGTTCTTATTGTGAAAAACAAATTTTGGCAGATTAAACAGATTTGTAGTTAAATACTTGGATAGGTTCTCCAATATGTATTTCCATGGAGGGTGTACACTGTACATGAAACTATTGTTACACAAATTGCCCTCCCGCCCCCTCCCCTGTACTATATGTCATATTAACTTCATTCATAATTTTCCTTATGTTGAAATATATTGAATTGTTTTATCAATTCTTGATTAATAATCGTTGATAATTTATCAACCTGTAAATCCTGTTTGAGGTTGTTACCTGCCTATGGTAAAGTACCTGGCAAACAGCATCTTATCTTCAGCTGATACATAACTAATAAGAGTAATATGGTCCATTCATTAGTCAAAGGTATGTGATAATGTTATCTAAGAAGTGGTGACAGTATTATTCCAGTTGAAGATGAACATAACAATACTGTTGAAATTGTTCAAGATAATGAATGATTGAACTTTTCTTTTAAGAATCCTATTGAGATTTGAATGTAACCTGGATCTTCATCTCTTGTATTATGCTCATAGCATTCCTGTTAAGATTTTAGTATAAATAGCCTGTATCTTTTCTTCATGTCTCTCTCTAGTATGACTTTCATAATGCTTTACAGCACAATATGCATAATAAAGAAAATGGGGGCATAAATGCATATAAACGAGCTCGTGCAAGACAAGACTTCAGCATCATGATAAAACATGACATTTCATTTCTTCTCAGCCTTGATGAACAATAAAATGCTATGAGTATCAGAATGAGATTTCGGAGTCTTGTGGACAACACATTGACCAGGTGACAGTTGCTACTGACAATATTGACACCTCTTACCCATATGTCAATGGGACTGATACTGATTAGGAATCTAAATCAAATTACAAGAAGATTGACAAATCTGGCTTGTGTCTGGGAATGCAACATGCTGTCCACATTACCAATGTTTATTGACAATCCAGGTAACATAGCCAACAACTGAGGGGAGCACCAATTAGTAACCTCAATTTTACACCCATCAAAATAAACAAGATTTCCACATTAAACTGCCACTGAAATAGTTTATTCCAAGAATCTGAGCTAATTAGTCATTTCTGCAATTAGTCTGTTCCACTTGGTGATTTACCTGTCATCACATGAAGATGAAGATGCACCTAAGTCTGTTGAGGAGACTAGAAATGAAGACTTTACAAGATAAGCTGGGTAGAGTCCAATCTGTAATAAACATCACTCAGTCCAGGAAACAGGGTGGTGAGGGGATGGGACCGTAAATCAGTGACTTGTCAATTTGCTAATTTGTTCAGATACTATAAATTCTGTGCTGATATGCAGCCATAGATAGGGCCCAATATGTTCACATTGGCGCCAAAATGCTGAAAATTAGGGATATGGAATCCCAAAACGCTGATAAATAAAATAAACATTTACTGTATTGAACTAATGTTAATGCCCTAACCAAGCCACTGATACCATATTTTGAAAATGTACTCCATGCCATACTATTACAAACAGATATATCAGATAGAAAATCCCTTTAGGAAAATAACCAGTGATCATTGAATATCAGAAGATGATAGGGTGTAGACTTTATCAAAACATGATCTTGAAAGCTCTTATAACTACAATGATATGTTCAATTAAAGCCCTTGTTTGTACCGCCTTGTAACCTAGGGCCCAGTTGTAGTCATATAGTCTAAGAGGGCCAGATGGTGGCGTGTGCCTGGGCTGTACAAGTTATATACAGTCCTGATTGCCTGGAGCCCAGCTGCAACAATGCCTAGTGACTTATGGATGTGCAATTGTAAGTGTGTCTGCTATGTGGAGGTCAGGAAGGTCACCATAACTGGTAGTATATGGAAGATATTTTACATATAGAGAAAGTCTAATTGACATTGACATTGGTGCAAGACTTTTTTAGTAGTTGTTGTAATTTTAGACTTGACATTTGTCTAGAAGAGTGTCAAATTAGGCATTAAAGACATTTTGGAAGACTTTTCCCTTGGGAGTCGCCTGCCTGTGTCCCGATTTCCCACTCATTCCCTTCCATAGTAAGACCTCTTCTCAGTGTTGTTTTTATCATTTTTATGCAGTATTTCATATAACGATTACCCTTTTTCATGTTTCCTTAAAAGAGACCATCATCTACATAATGTTCCAGGCTCTGGCTCCAGGAAACCACAAACATGTAAACCTTACTTTCATCAAGTTGTAACATTTGTTGTGTAATCTCATCCTTACTCTATCAACATTCACTCTTTCTCTGGAGAAAACTACTTTTTTGATCAACTCAGTTCTCATGACTTCTAAAGAACTTTGAAGATCTGTTACAAAAACAGCAAAGTTCATAATCCATCTCTATGCTTATGTTTGTACATAGAAGCTAATAAGTGGAAAATCTACAGGTATCTCAAGCATCCCTTAAAAAATTGATTATTGATTTTAATTTTATGGCCTGATTTGAAGAGCAAGATGAATTTAATTTCTTCATAACTCTGAATTTCCTGAATAGAAAATATAGTTATTTGACAAAAAAATGAATGGAAAAGTTTTGTCTGTTTATTAAGGTTTACATCCAGTAGCAGATGGTCAATGGAGCCTACTCCTCATCCTAACTATAAAGTTAACTTAGAGTAAGATCATCACTGGCCCATTACCCAAGTCTAACCAACTGTACAACATCCAATTAAGCATCTGTCTTCACTGTCTATACACAAGTCATAAACACAAGCTAGGTTTTATCTTTATAGCAATATTTTATCAATGAACATGATTCATCTATTCACCTGTATCTTACCTGTATTTTACCTGTAATGAACCCGCATTTTAGAATTTATAAGTTAATGTATCAATAAATATGCAATTTCCAATAATTTGATTTTTGGATATTTTTTCAAATCAACTGAACTTAAAATGAGCAATAATTAAACCATTATATTGAACTACCCTAAGTTAAATATTTACTCTGAGACAGAAAGGAAGTGCCTAAAGACCTCAATGAAGAAATCAATCTTTATGCAGATCTAGCTAATCCCAAGTGGTCAGACAGGGTTGGAGAATGGTTAGTAGATGAGTTATTGATGTTTGGATTGACATTTTCAACAGATGTGTAAACATTAGTGGCATACTCAGGAAACAATTGGCCAGGTATAGCTGTGACTCATCCTAGATTTTTTTTACTTTTCTTTATATTTGTGGCATTCTAAACAGTTATTGGGTTTTAAGAGTATTGGTCATTGTTGGAATAAGTCAGTCTTTTGAATGCATCATTCTGTCATCTTTGCATTTAGCATCAAACCTTTATGTGAAGTCTACCCTGCCTTACAAAAGAGATACCTCTAACATGATGGGAGTCCCGCAGTAAAAGAAGACAGACACATCTTGATTTAAAAGGTTTCAGTTGTTCCATGGACACTCATGCAAGATTAAAATAAATAGCTTGTTTCTGAGCCACCTCCATATACATGTATACAAGAGCAACTAAGAGCAACTGGTGCCATTTGTCAGTGACTATTGAAGCAATGTAATCATCTAGAGACAGTTCCAGCAGCTGATCTGTAGTGATACATCTATGCCCTCTGAGCTCCCCTAGAGATATGTTCCCTACATACCCTAGATATAAACATCATAGGGCCAGGGATACATGTGTGCCCTTTGAGCTCTCCAAGTGACACTTCTACATACCCTAGATATATAAAATCATTTCTGATATCCATCACATCTTGCCATTTTTCATCTAGCAACATGATTGCAACACTGACAAGAACTCAGATGTCATCATTTATTTTTATACCTGGATTATACACACCATACGTCAACAATGCACCAGATCCATCTAGAAATATATAGGTTTAACAGTATGATATCAATAGGGGATATGCCATTTTTATTGCTGACATGTGTGATATTTAAACAGTTTGTATCTCTATATATTGTATCTAGTGTACAAGTAGGCCTATGCTCTTGGAGCTATCCCAGTGATCCTCCTTCATAGCCTAGAGCTGTACAAATCGAAAGACATGAGACATGCTTTATCACTTACATCATACGTACATGTATACCAGATTTATACCTGGGGTAGGCCCTAGATGAGTAAACAAACATCCATCATGTGAAACATTGCTGACTCACCATTATTTATCGGTCTTTGCATCTTTATATTTTGCACCATGATGTTTATATTAGTCTATGATTGTACCAAAACTTGAAAAATTGAAATTGTTAAAACATAGAAAATTGAGGCAAAATTGTTGAAGAAAGGATAAAAAATTGAGGATAAATATTTCCTTTGAAATGTTCACTTTGTCTCTTCTGATTGGTACGATTATGTCAATGTGTCAAAGTTAGCAGACATATCTCCAGGGACAATCCTTTGTAACATGTCCTCCAAATATTTACGTTATTTGTAAATCTATACTACATACTACATCAGTGTTTACCAATTATTTCATATTCAGGATCAAACAGCAGCGTTACATATTTCATATATGTTACATGCTCCCTGTGTTCTTGTTGAGTCCTCGTGCCTGGGAGCATAATGTTATTACAGACCATATTCTGTATCAATGTGCACCAGATACACAAAACTACAAATCATGATCTCACATTTAACTTTCATCTACCCTTGCATAAGTATTACTGTATGTATTAAGGAGATATCTAAAGTAGATGAACCAAAGGAAACTTTTTTATTGTGACTGATGATTGAAGACTATGTTCATGTGTAAATGTATGTTGATTTCTCTCGTTGATCATGTACATGAAAAAATGGATTGAGGTCATCTTAACATTGAATAAATTAGTGTAAATCAGTGACTTCAAATGTTTTTGTTGGTGATAAATTATTCTGTTTAGACTGGCATTTACAGAGTATCATAGTACTGGGTATAAGTTGTAGTAGTTTCGCTATTATGTTAAGCCTGTTTCATTCATGGTATAGTAAGACTATTCGGTTATTGGCCACCCACCCTTGTATGTGAGATAACAGCATTAGAGGAGCCTCCCTTGTTAATTGCATGTTATTGTGAGATTGATAACCATACAGAAAACACAGTCGGTCCTCTGGCAAAACACAACTTGATGATAGGGGAAGATAATATGATGGAGCCTCCCATGCATTATTTGTCTTGTAGTCTAGCCTTGTATCAAGTTGTGGTTTTATCCCCCTAACCACTCTGCCCACCTGTGTTCTCATAGTTACATTGGGAGTAGAATGGCTGATATAGCCTCAATGCATAGTATGGAAAAAATATTTAAAGACCACGTTGGTCATCTTAGGTATGAAATGAAAAATTATGAAAATGACACTGAAAAGCATATCTTGGAAAAACCAATCAGAAAAAGGATGAATGGTTAAATGGGATTGAGATATCTATCCAAAGGCTAATATTTATACCATCTGATAGACATCAACAACTATAAAATTACAGAGAGGGAAAACATAGGCCAAAGAAGTCAGAGTTAGAAAAAAGAATAACTTTGATCTATTCATTCAACTAGATCTGATTTCACTTGCAAATATGGATATTAAACTAGTGGTGAAAACTGATCTTGTGTGAAATATTGCCAGCTTTTACTCAGGGTATCACCCCAGACATTGATGAGTGTTCAAAGTGTATGTAACCCTTTGCGAGACCTAAAATTTCTCTGTTCTCTTTGGATTAGGGATGATTTTAAATATATCTTATCAGTTTATATTGTTAGAAAAATCATAATGCTGCTTGTTCTGCCTTTACAAAGTTAACAATCAATCCAGATTTCTTCAAACTCCTATAAAGTGCCATGTAAGATTCATTTGAGATTGTTAGGATATTATCAGTATCAAAACTACCACAGCTGTAATAATCAGAGGTTAACATAGCTAGCAAGTGTGAATTCAGGATAAAAGTGTATCTGCCTCAAGTATCTAACTACAAGGGAATATACCAAGTGGGAGCATGGGGTTAAAATAACTTCAGATATGATATTTTCAGGATGAATATGATCCTTATGCGCTACCCATAACCACTAATTGAAGAAACCAATGTTGTTTCAGAAGAATTACCCTCATATGTGTTAGGGACCATGTTACACCACAGCCTTGCAGAATATAAGATTTAACATGAAACATATGAGAAAAGTTAAAGTCTTCTGTCCCACCCATACCTTTCACATATTTTCATAACAGGGAAGTAGGTAGTACTGAGCGATTTTAAGGGGTTACTATGTAACATTTATTTGTTTGCTATCAATGTAAAACATTTTACTGGAAATAGAAAAAGAAAGGTATTTGTTACATTTCTTTTGAAACTCTTTTTGGATATAGCTATATAGAGATTATCCTATATGAGGTTCAGGATATTGGGATTATCCCGAGGCAAATATAATATATTTGCCCGAGGGCCGCAGGTCCCGAGGGAAAATATATTATATTGGCCAAGGGGTAATCCCAATATCCTGAACCGACTATAGGATAATATGTTTATCCCATACCAATCTTGGTCATCTGGTTCACATTGTTCAATCGTGGAAATATTCTAGAATATTCATGTCCAGTTTTGTTTTCTTGGCCGTGGGCGGATTTTTTTGTTCTCTCAAATATTCCCACATTTATTTTCTCGAATTTTTTAAGTGAATGCTCCTTCCATTTTTTAAACCATCAAACAGATCGCCGTTGATTACGCGAACGTTACAAATTATGAACAAATATGCGAGCGGCGATTATGACGTAGCGGGCAGATATACTATATCTGCCCGCTCGGAGCGGGACGTAAAGCTATATCTGCCCGCTGATGAAAATGTAAGTTTTTACAAACCGGCTTTATGTACCTGTAACACGTCCAAGTATGGGATAAATATATATATTCAAATGCATAAAAAGCATTTGGAAATATGATGTAAGATTATATTTTGAGGTTCTCATTCAGAAAATGGTTCTTTAAATCTGGAAACATTGATCAGTAATAGATATAGGCTGGAATAATAAGCAAGCTGAATTATAGGGTAATGATTATAAGATGGGATATGAAGGACCAGCTGGATGATACCTCACATGATACGAAACCACATTGCCTCATTTACAGGAGGCAGTAGTAAGGAAACTGAGGTTTCTGACACAATTTCAGCAGCAGTTTTCCTTTCAGCTGTTACCTCAAGCTTTTCATAGCTCAGGATGTTTTTACAGCCTAGGATATGAAAATATAAATATATCCTCTGAGGTGCTTGTTCAAAGTTGTCTGTCCTTAACATACTGGAAAATGTCCTTTGAACCCCAATTCTGTAACCCATGATACCATATGGTCAGTTATACAGGGGTATAGTGGGCTATTTAGTTCCCTTTCTAGTTACTGATCTGAAAGATGCGATGAGTATACCAGAATGCAAGAAGCAAGGAATTCCTAAAACTTTTTTCACAATCAATTACTCGAAAAATGTACAACTAAATAGAATTGTCTAGAAAATTTTCACTGGAGCCAGAGAAGAAGTTAGATTCAATCTTCAGATGCCAGTTCCTTTTACATAGATGTTTTAGATTTTAAGATAAGTCAGTTCCATTTCAGTTTTCAAGATAGGAGATTGGTGTCACAGAATTAATGCCACTTTCCACTTCTATCAATGTCTTTATGTCACATTTTGATCTTCGATTTCAGATAAGGGAAACTGTTTCAAAACAAATGTCTAATTATCTTAATGTCAGATTAGCAAAGTTCATCAATACAGGGCCGTCACTCTATGCTTTTAGACTGTGGAGTATCACCATCATTCAGTCAGCACCAGTCACAAATCTTTCATGTATTGATTAGCCATGATATTTGCCAAAGTCAGTGAAATGAATGATATTTTGTGAAGTGTTGGTGTTTGGTGGTCGGTGTCTTGTAACAAATGGCAGGTGGTGCATTTTGCATGTTAATGCCTTATTTTGACCCTGCAATCTCTATTGCTTATGTTTGTGTTATCTTATCAATTGGTGTTTGAGTGGATATTGCTTCATTGATCGGAAATTACCAATACTAGTAGAGTAGAGAAAATGTCTATTTAACTCTGTTCAATGTTAGGCAACAATGATTACTGTTGCATGGTTGTATTTGTCTTTCAGCAGTCTCTCTTAAAATAAATCATTGGTGCCCTTCCAAAGTTGAACATTCATTACATCTACAGGCTATAACAGAGCCCCAAGTAAACATAAGTAATTAGGAAAAAGGCCCATGTTATTTTGAGCCATTTCTTGTGTCTATGTCTTGGACTGTATAGAGATCATCCTAAACTTTGCAACTAACAATAGATAACTTTATTTACATATACCGGAAACATCATTTTGGTGATTTATGATTTATTTTGGTTATTGCCTTATCTTCTCCAGGGATTCTGAACTGATTGATATTCCAGTTGTTGTTATAGTAACCCAGGGTGTGTTTAATTAGAAACTGAACCGTAAAGTCAGCCTCCCATTGTTTATTGTGACTACAAGTGTTCAACTAACTATTGTTTTTATGTAATCATATACAGTAACTGTTATTCTTTCGCAGTCACTTTGTTTGGTGTATCCTGGGTAGATTTGTGTTTCGGAAGGTTGAACTGATTTTTCAGAGAAATAGGATAGTGTTTTAGAAATCGTATACATACAACACATAAGTGGTGGGATAGGATTCTAGGCGGCCATTTGATGGAATCTGGTAAAACAAGGAACTAGCTTGGTGGTTGACCTGTTGTTTTTTCCATCTGTTTCTCTACTAACATGTTAAGTTTTGTTGAACATATATGATATCTGATAAATTCAAAATATTGGAATAGTACTTATAAATATACATGGGAACAAACGGTTATGGAAATATCATAAAGAATCATGAAGAACTAACAAGTTCTTATATTGATCTATTGGATGTGAGTCGTCCCTAGTAGTATAGATTATTTGTAAAAGATGATACATGATATTTATCATACATTGCTATAGATTTCTTGATATATGACACATCTAAGAATCAATGTTACCCCCTCACAGTTCAATAATTTTCTTTCTTGCAGAAATCCCTTTTTAAAGTAACTGGAAGGTCAACATGACTGCAGATTGCAGTTTTTGTATTGTCTTGTATTTGATCATCTACCACATAAAATCTTTCCAACCACGTAGAAATGGTGTTGGTGCAAAACTTTTTTTGGATTTATTGAACTTGTTTACTCTCCCGTAGTCCGTCAGATTATGTATTCTCAATGGTTGTATTTATGTATTTTCAGTCTGAGCTATCACAGATCCTCCAGTCCTTATCTGAGAGGGCCCGGACTGGCACAGAATTCATACAGGATCTCAAGCGAAGCGTGGACCAAATACAGGTTGGTACTGACATCTTTCAATATATAATAAAACTTTTTAGCATAACAAGCAAACCACAGAGTGAATTTTGAAAATATGAAACAATCCAAATTCATGGTATAAGCTGAATGTTTGAGTTCTAAAATACAAGTGTCTAGTCTGTGTTTTATTCCTTGAGTAAAGGTTCCCTTTTGATTGAATGTGGAATAAGGCTTCTCATTCATACACTATACTTTATTGAAGACGGGTAAATGATAGACTATATTTTCATGAAAAGACCATATGATCCAGATGATGTATTTACTATAAGTGCACATCAAAGGCATATTTGTTCAGAAAAAAGTATCCAATATTCCACTCAATAAGTTCTTGGAGCATTGACAATTTAATAAGTTTTGTTCCAATAACACTTAACCCATTTGTTCACTACAAGGGGCCTTGTTTAATTCACCTACTACCAATCAATGTGATAGTCTTTAACGGTGCATTCAGTTGAGGCCAATCAATGACGATGTTTGCATTCTGTGGCGTTAAAAAGAGATAAAAGTGTCCTCATTGTATTTTAGTATATTTAGTTCAACCATTGAGTATGGTTAGAGATGTATATATTTCAGCTCTTGGAAGCTGTTCAATGGAGAGGGGTGATAATTGTTACGTCTTGAAGTGTCATTAGTTAATAGTTAATTTCATATTATTGGCTTTGCAACTGTTCACGATGAAATTTTTCTCAAATATTGAATATCTGTCTTTTTTCCATTCTTCCTCATTAAAAATTCATGGATATTCTGTATAATCTTTTCTAACAGAACCTAACATTTACGCAAAATTTAGAGTGCTAAATGGCACAGTTTTTGTCACAAGCTGTAAATTCGAGAAAACTATATATGTGAAATAAATTAAAAATTCAGTAAAATATACAATTTGTAACAGGTGTATTTTTTACTTTAATTAAATAATTTAAGGCCACATGTTTAAAATAATGAAGTATTAACCTAGGAATCATTGTACTGATCATGTGACACAGACAAACTAAAAATTATGATGTGTTTTATTGTACAAGTAAAAGTCTCAACAGATGCATTCACTTCCCAATATCAAGTCTTTAGATCACTTCTAATAGATCTCATCTTGAATTTATTTTGATAATAATAAAATAAAATAAAAGTTATAATAAAATAATTTCCTGTTTGCTGCAGGAAATAACTTTTCAGTTATACACTTGGAAAAACACTGCATCAATTTTTTCAACAGCTCCTTCCCCATATCATCACCTACTCCAGGGTGTTTATCTTAAATAATATTTTGTTTATGATGGTGGCATCACATCCATGTATCCCAAAAGAGAAAAAAGTAAAAGCAAAGCAGTTTTCCATTGCATTTGATGAGAAACTACTCTTTAATACAAATGTTAAACAAATAAATATTCTATTGTACATGTGATTTCTAGGAGAACTGCATAGAGTTTGAAGCCAGTGTTGTTGCACAGTGTGATGACCTTATAGAGGCTGTTAAACATAGGAAACAAGAACTACTTGACCA
Source organism: Owenia fusiformis (assembly GCA_903813345.2). Lineage (NCBI taxonomy): Eukaryota > Metazoa > Annelida > Polychaeta > Sabellida > Oweniidae > Owenia > Owenia fusiformis. Next base: position 8,812,399 of record CAIIXF020000008.1, read on the forward strand.
TATAGGTGAGCACACTTTCAATAAAGACTGCATTGTACAGTATGTACAGTTTGTTGGATCTTGGCTCCAAACTATTATTCCAAATTCTCAGCTCTTTTACTATTAGTGCTCTAATATAATGACTGCTTGTCGAATCCATGCTCGTGATTTTGCAGTGTACAATCTTCAGTTTTATTTCAGTTTATAAAATTACAGATATTACAGATTCTTCTAGATATTAAAACTGAATGTATATTAAACTGTATTATATTGAAATCTTATGTTTTAAATTGTAGAATGTGAAAAAGATGAGAAGCAAAGAACACTGAGAGAGCAGGTGTCAACTTGTACAGGTCTACTGCAGAAGACTACTGCTCTGCTTCAGTTTAGTATAGAAGTTCTCAAGGAGAGTGATCCAGCGGCATTTCTACAGGTGAGTCAAGAAATTGGGCTGGTCCAACTTCTCCACCCCTCTTAATATCTATATCCCTGCTAACCTGCATTAGAGAGAGAATGGAAGAGGAAGCAACGCAGGGGCTTAATGCAAGACTTCTCCAGTTTTGATATGTGGGAGAAATTGCCAAAGAAATTTTTATTTATTCAAAATTTAGTAAAACTCGTGGGATATACATTATTTATAGAGTCACAGCGTATTTTACAAAATGAAACAGGTAAGGTATAGTGCTGCATACAAACTGGGAAGACTGCTCAGATGTGAGCCTTTGTACAAGGCAGCTCATTTACAAACTTGACAAAGTCAAAATGTTTTTTCTGGCTTGTATAAGGGACTGCCTGTAACATCTGGCAAGAAGCATGGCTGGGAGGACTGGAATATAGTAAATTGAATAACATTGTTCTACAACCAATTCACTATCTTGAATAGTAATTTCTATTTTCACCAGCTCATCTGGAAGTACTTGGCTAACTATCAGCAACTGAATATAGCACTTTGTTGTGAAGAGGGGCCTACTTGAGTACACCATTGCATCATCAAATATAACCAACCAAACCCCTTCACTGGAGTACAACAACCGCAAAATACTTTTACACTTTTACAAAACAAACACGAAGTTAGTAGTTCTTTGGGCGGACCTCATCTGTTATTTATTAAATTGCATGTCAACATGTACTAAGTCAATCTAATACAATAAAAAATTACAAATCATTACAAGTTTGATTTCAAATGTGATTTAAGGTGGTCTGCGTACGATTGTATATGAATTCAATCCATTCAATATAGGCAACCTATGTAAAAATTAATTTAGTGTTCTACAAGGCCTTCCTTAATATATGGGACTATAAAATAGTTTAATTTAGTTTCACATTTATCCTCTTTTATGAATGAATTTTCATACTTTGTACTCTTGACAATGATCACTTTAATATGAAGTATTGGAATGTGTTTACCCAGTACTATACTATTCTGTTAGATCTAGATTTATCTTTGAAGTAATCTAATTTAGCTATGAGTAATGCCATTAAAAGATGTGATGGAGTATTTTCTTAGACACTGATTATAAATTAACAGATTGCTGGAGAATTCTGGGATTAACATTCTCATCAATTACGGCCATTTCATTGGTCAGTTTTATCGATTTCATTCTACAACAATACCTTGTGTTCTATCAAGTACTCCTTTAGGTCCATTTCAGAATTTTGACATTTTATGAATTATAATAAGACATTTTGAATTAAATGTCAAACTTTACTCACTTTTATTATGTTATTAGATTTTGCTTGATTTTGCTCATTCAGTAATGGATAAGAATTCCCAGTAGGTGGATTATGTTTTGAATTGAATAACTCATTAATAGATATGTTACATTATTAATAACCATTGTTTACATTGCTATAGATATCATAAAAAATTGTTCACATTGCGATGGACACATCACTACACTTCAGTAGGTTCTCTCCTCAAACTGACCCCAAATCTAATATAATTTCAGGGAAATCATTCACACTATTTTAATTCCATTAATCGCACTAATTGATGGATAGTATATGGTCATAGAGTATAATACAATTACACTCTTGAGTCATAAAATGTAACTAATGCCTGACATTTATAGTGTTCTACTTTCTAATGTTAGAACAAGTGATGAAGTGTATCACTGTACGAGTGATGCATTTGGGAATAATAACATTTTAGAAGAATTTTATTGAGTGTCATTATTAAGTTATGTTTTTGTGTCAGTGAAGTATAGCTTCGAGAGTCGTTGAGTTTGGAGTCTTTGTCCTGAATGAATTGAACAAAAAATTATTATTTTCAGTAATTGTCTTGTAGATCAGTTAGTTGTGATTTGTACTGTGGCTTCAATATGAATTATTGATGTACGATTAGCGGTGTCACTCAATAATAGAGTCTAAATACTTATGGAGCCTAAATATGGATTTCCGCATCTTGTTGCACTGTTTAGATGTTTCATTGAGCTAATAATGAATGAACAGATTACAATAACTTCTACATATAATTTCTATATTCACGAGTTAAATCATTTAGATAGAGTTGAAATAGGCGTAATTGCTTAATACATATTGAAACTGTCAACGTTGAAATTAATGGTACATGTCAGAAATTACAAAAACATGGATATAAACAAGAATTCATAATTATAACATCAAATTATATATGGAGATTATTTAAATGAAACTGACATGCAATTTCCATGTAAAACATTAAAATATGCACAATAATTTCAATCAAACTGCACTATAAAAAGCTGTGCCATCATACTGTAGGAGCTAATCACGTGGGTTACATGAACTGATATAAGATTTGCCTATAGTTAGTCAGATCTGATATTACTGGCGCCACTTCCATCATACAATGTAACAAGCTGGTTGAATTTGATAAAACTTAGGTAGTAACAGTTAGGAAAGGTTATAGAACCATAATCAACTCCATTTCAGAATAATGAATTTCCTGGATAATTAATTATGAAGTACAATGTTAATTATTACCCACTGTTTCTCTTATGCATACATTAATTAAGGGACCATATCAATTGAAATATCAAATTAGATATAAACGTCATAAACTTGATGGACTACAAAGAAACCAATGAATTTTTCTAACTTCCTCATTATTTTAACTGTGCATAACTTTTGAAATAACCTAATAAAGTTAGGAACAATGTATAAAACATTTGATTCTAAAAAATGATATTTTGATTTCTGGCATGACCCCTAAGTATAGGCTAGCTGCCAGTGTTTGGATGATGTATTAATTACTTCTCCTAATCTCTTGTTATTCACAAATCATCTCTGATATTTTCAATCACCCTGGGCTGCAAGCCAAACTTTTCAAAATCATCAGAATCCTCATAAAATTATGACTAATGAAAATAAATACAAATAAAATATTAATTTTTTCTGCACATGTATACAACTGAAAATATTGTAAAATTACCTTATTGACCATATATTGGGTTACATTGACATCAATATGTATACAATGACATCAATATATGATTGCAATCAGCCTAGGATATACTGTATACAATGTCAGGGAAATGTACATAGAGATTAAACCCAATGAATAATGTAATAATAGTGGTTTAACATCTCTATTATCCTTTGTACCCATTGTTATAACATCAGACTTATCAATCAACAATAATCAATCAATTTAGCATGTTAAGAGAGGCTGGAATGTTTTGATACAATCATGCTACCATTCTTGAATTGGTGTTCATGAATTACCACAAATATTTTTATTGAAAATATTTTTTGTATTTGTGTTTTTTGTTAACAAGGCATTCAATCGATATTGAGTTTTCTTGCACAGAAACAATTATCAATTTCTGCTGTTATTCTTTTGCATGAAATCCAGTGCAGTAGTTGAATTGTGAATTGTTGATGTGCTTGTTTTTAAGAAAATCTGAGTTGATTTGATTGACAATTAAACCCCTAATTTTAATATCAAATGATATGTTGATATCTTAAAATGAAGGAAATAGTGATTTTTTTATTGGTTTAGAAATTGATTACATTCCCTACAATTACTGTAGAACATCTCAGGGGAAACATTACATTATGGCACCTGTGGTATCTCCCTTCCCCACTCCCTGAATTGAGCCAAATAATATTTAATCTGGTTTAATACAGGTTTAGTTAGATCCAACCTTGAAATCCCTTGGCTTCATTAAAGATCATTGATTTTTGAAAATCCTTTGTTTATGAGAATTATTTGATTTTGGTCCCACCTGTAAATATGAAATACTTTAATTTTTGTGTATTTATTGACTCAGATATGTCAACAAGACAAATCAGCTCAACTAAAAAGTGTACACATTTTGAAATGTTCATTTAGAAAAAGAATGGGAGGAGGATTGATCACTAGGTGTCCACTGTCCACTGATAAAGTATGCCTGGAAACATATCATTCCTGTCAACTGTTAAAGGAAATCTGTTTATCAGAGACACAGAGAGACAGATTTCATAAATTGCCTTTTTTTTAAACTTTGTCTAGCATTGACATGTTAACCTTGTGAATACATGTTAGTTTAGTGTATATGGTGTGGTGTCATGCCAGATTTTGGTTATTTGACACTAGTTTGAGGCAATGTTTCTCAGGACAGCTGGTCTTTCTTAAGAAATCTCAAGTCTTTTGTTGGCATCCCATCTTTGTTCTGGGGTAATCCTTACATGTTTGGCTTAAACCTTAGGGCCTAGGACTCAATGGTTTTGGTCATTTGAAAAAGTTACATGGACATATGGCCAATTGAAGCCCACAATATTGACACTGTTGAATAAATCATTAAGATTTTTCATTTTCTAGTTGAATAGAGTTTTACAATTTGAAATAATGAAAAGCGAATGTGACACAATATTTGTAAATGTTCATATAAACATCTGTTCAATTTGGTGTTAACACAAGGTATGGTACATGTATCTTGTTAAGTATTACTTGTATGAATTCATGGAGCAAGTTTAGTGTTAAAACAAATAAACATGAATATAAAATCACTCCAAATTTGGTTTTGTAATTTTGTAAAATTTTCTTAAAAATGTAAAATTTTGATGCAATATTTTGACATGTATAGAAACTGCGAATACAAACAATGTAAAGAGAAACTTATTACATAACGATGTTATGTTGCGTGTTTAAATAAAATAAGATTACAATAACGATGGTTTTGATTGTAGGTGTCAAGTGGATTGATCCACAGGGTGTCATCTAGTGATGTCACATTCAACAAAGAGATGGGTCTTCAACCAGTGGTGTCACCTGACTTTGAATTGACGCTGGACAATGCATCTGTCCTCCATGCCATACAGAATCTCAACTATTTTCAATTGAAAGGTGTGTATAGTTAATATCGAGTTAAATGTTGGGTAGAATATGTGAGAATTTATCAGAAGGGAAAATTGGACAATGTGGTAGTTGGTATACTGCATGAGGCTCCTTCACAGGAGGTATCTTCCCAGAATGCATGAGGACCCATAATTATACTATGATTGGTTGATATTGTAGTCTATGTAGACCCAAGCAGTATTAAATTTACTGGATCTGGAAAGATATTTTGTCCATCTTTACCAACCCCTTCCTTGGTATATTCTCAAATATTTAACCCTGGAAATATATTCTGGAATTAAGTTTTTGAATATTGTTGATTAACAAACACTTTATTGTCTAGAACACAGTTGTATTATTATAGTCAGTTAGCTTGTAGGACAGAACTAGACCAGGGATAAAGCGAGGCATTGAAGATTTGGGGATTCCTATCTTTACAGCTTAGACCCAAGCTTCTTAAAACATTTTAAGGCCAACGCTTTTGTGAAAATTGAAAATTTTGATTCAGCTTGTAATACTTGTTAATGCTATATTTATTCATTACTACAAGTGATAACTGATGGTGGAAATTATCTCAAAATGTGTTTTACTGGTCTTGTCTTATAAGAGCATGTAAAAAAGGAATGCCGTAATTTTGTAAACAATGTTATGAATATTGGTACACTCTTTTAACTGTTGGTCCCTTTTTCATCATGACCAGATTTAACCGATCGTGAGTATACGTCTATTGTCACATTTTGCCATTAATTCACTGATATTTTTCATTTAATATTTTTATCATCATTATGTTTATTTTTTGTATTCTATGTGATTATTTGATACCAAGCGTGTTGTGTATGAATCGGTTATATGTGAATGGTCAATTTCATTTTCTACCCCCCCCCCCCCCTCATTTGTTATACTTTTAGTTCCATTTTTCATGTTTTGTAGCGTCTTGTAATTCCAATAATTTTGCATTACATGTAGTAAGTTGTGATTGACACCCAGTTATATTCACATACACCATTTAGACGTCATAGATGTAACCCCCTCATTTACTAACAACTTTTCATGTAGATGATTGTGAAATATTTTAGTAAAAATATTATTAGAATTTTTTAGAAATTGGAGCTATACATAGAGCTTTGCTTGGATATAATCTCCCAATTTTTCAATAGAAAAGTGAATTTTAAATTGCATCCTAGTGCAAACCCCATGTTATGTTAACACAATGTTTTTGCCAAATTTAAAAAATATAATTTATATTAATCTGAATTATTGATTACCTCACAACAAAAAGCTCTGAAATCGAGCGAGAAATTCAAGGGGTGTCGAACCCGGATATTTTGAAATCTGAATCCATCTAGGCTACTTGTTGTGTATAATCATATGTGAAAACTTGGCAGATAAGATGAAGTTTCACAATGCAGTTATTGCAGTAGAGTTCAGATGCACTGAAATTCACACACTGTTTCTACCTAATACAACAATCTTACATATATTGAATTGATTTTTTTGCTTGAAGCTTCAAAAGTCCCTGATTATTTATTCTGCTTATTGTGCTCAATATCTACATTATGATTATATGAAGTTCATTCTTGTTCACTGTTTCCTTGTTTGAGATGTGAATATATTCTGACTTTGTTTTTGGTGGGTAATTTTATTCAAGGTAGTTTTGCACTATGAGTCAACCTACATAGTACTTTGCCAAATTTGCTATATAAATAATAAACAGTTTGTACTCCAGTGTGATATGAAATTATTCAGACTTTCTCCTGTTGATAAAGTTGTAGGGCCTCAGTTGGAAAAATAACTTGGAATTTAAATTTGGACACCAATGCCCCAAGATCAATAAGTGCATTTATTCCATAAGTGATGGATTGATAGTTAAAGTTTGATATACAGCAATAGAAATACTTCAATTATACGTCAAGCACTGAATTATTATGTTAAAGAGTAAAGAAATTAATTTGGATGAATATTTACTTAAAGTATAAAATCCCATCAGTAAATGATCAAAATGTATTGAGAATTTGAATCTTTGAAATTACGAATACATGTACATGTTTATCATTGAATGAAGCCCTTTACTTTTGCTTAACCAGTTGCATTGTAGTTTTATATTCCCAAATCATCCCTGTAGCCAGTTGTTTAGTTTCAATATGTTCCTCTGTATGTATGTTCCCCAGTTGTGTCTCTGTATGTGTGCAATGGTGACAAGTTATCTTTGCTTGTTTGTAAATATTTAAAGAAACTTAGGATTATAACAATAAAATGACAGTCAGAATTTATATAATCACTCAGTCTTTAGATAACCTATTTGTTAACTGATAACATTTACAAAAACAACAAAAGTAAAAAAAATCAATAGCGATAAATAAGGAAAAAATGTTTGATTCAAGTGACACAATGGCAGGCACATACTCAAAGCATAATTTCCAACAATTCATACTTTCATATGCAGTGTTTCTAATTTATATGCAGTGTATGTAATGTATATTTTCTATGGTTTCAGCTCCTGGGACCCCTAACATAGTACCAGAGGAATGTAGCGCTGAGAACAATAGTGTCACCATTGCTTGGCAACCGTATCCAGGAAGTGTTGTTGATATGTACACCCTGGAGATGGATGATGGTAACCAGGGACAATTTAGAGTAAGTTATATAATAGGGTATCTGAAATTCAAGAATGGCTAACTGACTGACTCGCATTACATCAATTTTCGAAGGTGTAGATAGCATTCAGAAAGCAGCTTTGTGTGCCATTCAGTATGTTGATCAGGAAGGCATTACTGTATCTCAATCAGCCTTGATAAACAATGTTGCATGAATCAAGAAAATGTTCACCTGCGCTCATATCAGTCAATATTCACTTTTTAAATCATATTGAATCAAGTGAGTGTTGATGCTTTAAGGTTATCAAAACAGAACAATGCACATTTGTGTAATGCTGAGTAAGAGAGAGATGGCTACTTTTATTTTGTGGTTCTTGTATTTAATTCTTCTTTATTTACATATATTCACATATTTACAGGAGGTATACTGTGGTAGGGAGACTATATGTACAGTAGATGGTCTCCACTTCCGCAGCATCTACAATGCCAGGGTAAAGGCACACAATCAGCTGGGGAACAGCCCTTACAGTGAATCTATAGCCCTACAGACTGCTGACAGTAAGTCATTATCTATGTGGAATATTGAGATATTATTGTGATATTCTAAATAGAATGGAAAATGGTGAATGTAGGGTTCTGTGTTCGCACTTACCAAATCAAACAATGGAAGAAATTTCAGAAATGATCTGTTTATTTTAATTTTAAATGTTGTGCCCTAGTTTTGGATGATTGGGCATTGAGATTAAAGTGGTTGTATGTTCTTTTTCTCATAATGTTGCAATATGTGATGATTGCATAGTATAAATAATGACCATAGCATTGAAGCATAAACAATATATAAGCATGACCTCTACCTTCCAGTGGCTTGGTTTTCGTACGACTCCACTAATTGTCACCCTGATATCGAGTTCTCCAATGAAAATATGACGGTGACGTGTAGCGACAGAGAAGAGAGAACTGTCTTGTCTACAGTAGGGTTCTCTAAAGGTGTTCACTATTGGGAGATGAAGATAGATCGCTATGACAACCAATCTGACCCTGCATTTGGCGTTGCTAGGTTTGATACAACAAAGGATGCAATGCTCGGTAAGGCTGGGTTTTCCCGAACAAAAAGCTGCACAAAAATTGATTTCAATTTAATGTAATTTTGAGGCAAAATTGGAATAATCTGATTGAAAATTACTTTGAAAAATTCAAACCATAACTGCATTTGACATAAATATGTGAAATTAATGAATTGAGACTTTAATGGTAATTTCAGGAAATATTTCCATCTTTGATTTATGTGTATTAAATTGTGAATGTTTTGATAAATGTAAAAATGTACAGATGTCAAAAGATGAACTAATCAAAGCAATCATTAGCCTTAATTATAGCAATTATAATTAGTGACCTATGGCCATTGAGACAATTGTTACCAATAACCTCAAATATGCAACTCCAAGAGAAAAGGCTTCATTTATTTATACCAATCTATATGATAACTGCCTTATTAAGGCAAAAGATATTACAACCTGTGAATTGTCATGAAGTGTAATAAATAACCTCTCAATTTCCAAATGATGAATAGATAAATAAAATATATTTCAGATAATTGTCTTAAAATATCCCGAAGACTCCAAGGAAAAAATTAAAAAACATTTTAAATATAGGGTTATATTACTATCATCATGTACCAACAAGTTCAAAATATACCCTACTAGTTTCATCTTAATGTAAAATATCCTTAAACACAGAACACTTCAAAGAAAAGGCTTAAGGAAAAACTTATTTAACATGTTTTCTTGGAGCTATGGACTAGAATAAATTCTATTTTCTATGGAATATGTTTTGGATTTACTTAGAGTGTCTATAAAAATGTAGCTCACAAATTTATTAATGTTTTCCTATTGAGCCCACATTGAACAAATACATGCAGTTCCATTTTTATTTGGACCGCATTTACACCTGAAAATAATCCAGTTTTATTGTGTGTGATTACAGGTAAAGATGACAAGGGTTGGTGTATGTATGTGGACAGTCAAAGAAGTTGGTTCAAACACAATGGACAGCACAAAGAAAGAACAATAGGAGGCATAAAACAAGGATCTGTCATAGGAGTCCTCCTAGATCTCAATCAACATACATTAAGTTTCTATATAAATGATGAACCACATGGGCCTATTGCGTTCACTGGACTACACGGTGTGTTCTACCCAGCTGTGAGTCTTAACCGCAACGTCCAGGTGACATGCTCACCAGGCTTGGATGCACCAAGTGAGAGTGAACACGATGATGTTAGTGAATGAGCACAAGACCTTCATGAAGAAGGCGATAAATCAATCAATCAGTGACATCCATTTGTCATTGGTCAGTGGGGTAGATTCTTCAAGCACATTTTTGTGTACAACTAACTGTACACCAGTGTAAGAAGTTGATAGGCTTCACTCCCGCCCAGAGACCATGAGGGGTCATAACTCAGAGGTCAAAGGTCAATGAGTAACCCTGGAGGAATATGTGATGAATGACATCCAATCAATTAATAATTAACATTTTTTATTTAGAATGTATTCATGTATTAATGGATCAGTATCCATATACATGTATTATGGATCTCTTTTAGAATAATAATTGACACTTAACAGACAATTGAGTAGATACAAACGATGACAATGCTGGTTTAATCAAATGTTGAGCAAATTCAATGAAATGTCTGGTTTGAGTATTTCAATTAGTAAATAAGAGAGGTGTCACACATATCCAATTTTGTTCCAACCACAGAATTAGGGTCGGATCACAACAAATTTTCCACCTGAACCGTTTCTATTTTTTGTTGTTTTGTGACAGCTCTAGCTAATACCTTCAGTCTAAAAGTAAATGCAATGATAAGAATGTTATACATTGTATTATTGTAATCCATTTTTAAATGAAAACTTTATCAATGGAATTACAATCTTTGAATTGCATGTATTGTAGAAGTCTGTTAAACTACTCACTACAGAATATTTTTCACTCCATTTTTGATAAATCCAGTATTGATGATAATTTATTTTAACATTAGATAAGATGCTAGGATACATATAGAATATGTACTAAAAGACAATGTTTACATTTAGTTGTAGCATCATATTTATTATTTGTTTTTTGACAAAACAAAAGTGTTATTAATCCTCTGTCCTGTATTATATATTAGGACAGAGAAATTCTGCATAGCAGATAATTATGATAAGGCTTATAACAGTTAGGTATTTTTAATTACAATATGGTTTATGGACTGTATTTATTGTAAGACTTTTAGGAAAATATTATTTTACATTTTAGTTTATTGTAAATGCACAATTTTATGTGTGTGTATCATAACACTAGTATAAGAACCACATAGATGATTTGGTATGTAAGTGTAGGTCACTTGGTCACATGAGTGTAAAAACGACCAAATAAATAAATTGAAATCCCAAAGAATTTATTTAACATTTGTAATTTTATTAATGTTGACTAAAGTAACGAATGGTTACTGCTGATTCCCAAAGGTCATTTTGACATTTTTAACAATTTATCATTTTGAGAAGTTATAATTGATTTCCTCTTGATGGAACAATCAGTCAATTTAAGACAAACTAATCATGTCATTGCTACATTTGTAGGATTTACATCTGCTGTATAAAGTCCCAATGTGTAGTTCAAATATTACAAAATATACAATTAAATATCAGTTGAATGAATAATTTTGATGAATTTACAATTTTTATGTATTTTATGTAAATATAACGCTTTAGATGAAAAAATAGGGAATGTGTTTTGATTGTCAAATATTATGCCCCAACCCAATGTTGCATTTTATTTATGTCTTGCTTTAAAGAAATTTGAATTATGTTCGCTAAGTAATTTTTGAGCATCTGATGTATGATTGGTCCCTTTAAGACATCATATTGTAGCTTGCTTTACCATGTTGTCATCTCCAGCATCTGTCACGACAATATCAAACATATGAAATGTAAATGTACATTTTACCAATAAATTATAAACTTTTATATTACATATCATTCGTCAGTTGAATTATGTTTATGGTTTTGAGGTGCTCACATTTTAGATTTCGTTTGATGTTCACTTCATTAGAAATATTAAAGAGAGGTGAAACATATGATATACAAGGCATTAACATGACAAAATGTCACCACCTTGTAAGTTATTGCAAATTGTTACAGACACTGAACGCCGACTGCTGTCACAAAAAAAAGTTCGAGACCATAACAATATGTCACCATTTTTGGTGGTCACATAATTAACAAATGAATTCTTACACAGTTATATGAACATATCCCATCCAAACGTGCATGGATGATTTTGAGAAGTTTTTACAGGTGGTCAATTTATAATGTCGTTTGTGCTTTTCATCATAGAGAACTATTTACACCAAAAAGACAAACAGATTGTTTTGTATGAATTTATTTCACAGCTCTATGAAGCCGCCAGTCAATACTGTGTGGGTACAACAAATAAGAAATACATGCACAATGTAGTCATATTTCATCAAAATATACAATAATTTTATATTTTCATCATTATAAAAATATTTAAATTGGAATGACATAATCAGATACAATCTAAACAATTAATGTTAAAATAGAATTTATGAAACTTACATTTTGACAATGTACAATGTTGATCCAGAGGATAAGCTATTACAGTCGAGTATATGTGGAAAATAATTTCCCATGAGGCCTTCAAGAGATCACTGTATGTACGTGTATGCATACATATGTTTAGACAGGAATGTTTGAGTATTAAAAACCAGAAAAATACTTTGAAATTGTACTCAGTAGGAGGAGTATTCATTTGACAATAAGGGACTAATATATAGTATAAATACTTGTATATATTGCAGTACATAACATTGCAACTACAGTGTACACAATAAAAGCATAAATTTATAGACAATAACAGCAACTTTAAAGATCAGATTCTCAACCAATTCTCTGCTCTCTCCATTGGTTATATGGATGCCACTAGAGTTTGGTGTCAAGTAGTGTAACAACTGGTACGTTGTGGAATTCTGTTGCCAACTATGTTATCCAGCATTGGATAGTACATTTTGGTGGTCACTTATGCCTGAGTCGCATTTCCTCCGATTCATCGGCCAGCGCCCAGCCAACTGAGTATTTTTTTCATACTGAACATAATCAAATCAAAAACTGAATGCAATCGATGAATCTGAGCAAATGTGACCCAGGCATTCATAAGTGTCAAAGCAAAAATTGCTGGTGTATTGTTAGGGTGTATAGTGAAACTTTCCTACTGTCATTTTTTGATGTACATGTACTTCAGTAGATTAGTATCATGTTTTTATAATTAGTGATATACCAGTCTGGCCCACAGGACTGTAAACCCAAATATGGTAATACACTGGTGGTCATATTTGTGAAATAATATAAAGGTTAAAGGATACAAAATATTCATCAGTTCAGTACTATTTTTAGGTGTAAATATAAAGGTTTAACAGTCAGTAAATGAATATTCTTCCGTCGGAAATCTGTTGGTTTCTTGTACCTGAAAAATAAAATTTGAAATCATGCATTTTGAATAAATCGAGTTTTCATTTACAGTTCAAAATGATAGCTGGTCTATTGTTCGATATAAATATCTAAAATCCTTATGATGTGCATTGAATATCTAAAGGAAGATACTGAGTGATGACATGAATTCATGGAGAGTTTATTTGGAAAAGGAACAATTACTCTTTAACTAGTACTAAACTTAACGTTTTAAGGTGGACAGAATGTAACAACTTTTGACATTGTGTCGCATGGCATCACTACAGATTTGTGTTTTCTAAATGCATTTATCTTTGTGCAGTGGTTAATGAAAACAACAGAACGAAATTCTGTGGTAATAGGGCTGATGTGAAAAAGTCAGTCAATCCAAGTTGGGATCAAATCCACAACCCCTCCCTTTCCAGATGAATGATTTTTCCACAGATTTACTCACAGTTCTATGACGGCAGGACCTTCCTTCACCTCATCCTTCTCTAGCATGGCCCAGCACTTGGTGCTTATCATTTTCTTCTTTGGTTTGTAGTGTTTTAACTCAAAGAATATTGCATAGCCTGAAAGAGGGAAGAGTGTGCAAAAATGGCACCAACAGAGGCAAAAGAAGTTAACAATGATGTAAATTACCAGCATGGACCCCATAAAAGGGATATGAACATACCAGTAGGTTCAGGCGAATGGCAGTTTCATTTGTCTGAAAATTATTGACGGTTTGAAGGACTGAATTTTTATCAATTTGAAGAACACATTCCAAGTAAAGTAAACAGAAGACCCCCTTCATTTACAAGGCATAATCATATTCAATATTGAATACTAGAATACAAGTATAACTTGTAACTTCAGTTGGTCCTCAGTGAAGTTACTATTTGCTACAAACGTCTGTACAACTTACCCTGTGGTAAAAACTCCAGTGGTTTCTGTATGTGCACGTCCACACCAAAGTGTATATACATATCCTCCTTCCTAGTGGTAATAGGGGTGTCTTGTGACACTGTCAGGTTAACACAGTTCAGGTCTGAAGAACAAATAAAATTCCAGTTCAAAAATAATTTTCATGTGCATTGCCAATAAACCACTTCATTATGCAGATTTTAGGGAATCTATTTCAATTTTGTTATAAATAGCTATTTTTGAAATTTTCAATTGCAAGCATTTCATTTATCAACTGGGCTTTATTCTTTTATCCTTTAATGGTCCATGACCCAAAATGTGTAGTCTTGTATCAAGTAAGCCTCTTGACTCTTTCCCTATCAAACTCTTGAGGCAAGACTGTCAAACTCTAATTCAATTATGTAGAAAAAAGTTGAAATAACCTGTAAAAAGAACAAAATGTGTCTTACCTTTGACCGAGACTGACATGAAAGTGTCCAGGTATTGCGTGGCATCCTTGAGGCCTATTTTCTCAATACGTATACTACACAGAGTTTTACCCTGTACAGGATCTGGGATGGGCAGTAGAGTACCACGAGCTGAAAGAGATCATTACTCCATAAAAATGTTAATGTCCAAGTCTGTCAGTCTAATATTTTTGTCTCAATGGGTAACTATCATATTGCAAATAACACAATTAGAATTGCTATCCTCTGAAGTGAACAGAGAGCATTGCTGCACATGTACAGGGTGACCAAAAATGCAATCCTCTAATTTGTAAATAAATCATTTGTGTTTATGGAGTGTTAATATACGCAAGGTAGAAGTGAATTAAAATTGCATAATGACAATGATTCACATGAAATCATTTTTTATAGAGGCGTGCTTCCACCCAAATTATTCTAATTCTGCACATTAGTTAATCAGGAAAAAAATTCCACCAGTATTGAGAAACTCATTTCAAAATAAAAGGTTTGCATTCATTCATTTTGTGTCACCTTGAACATGTATTTGTAGAATGCAATAATTGTTTGCCTTGAGATGATTCATTACCTTTATTGTTAGCTGCTGTCTCTTCATTATCCTCATCTTGAGTAGCACCATCGTCTAATTCATCTTGCCTGAAATATCAAATAAAAGTAACATGTTAATATGCAAGGATATCTTAAAAACCTGAACCACATTAACATGCATATATTGTTCCCTTATGACTGCTTGTGCTCTTTTATGTTACTTTCTCTTACTGTGCTTTGTCATGATCTTTCTCCTTATAGTAGTTCCCCTTATGGTATTTCCCCTTTTGGTACTTGTGCTTATATACGACACCACTAGCTCATTAGACCATTTTAATAGAGAATTTGCAAGTGATGTTTCTTGTAAGGTACATATAGCTGTTACCAGGGGGTGAGCTTAAGATTCTGAGAGCAGCTGATCAAAATGGCAGTACGAACCATTTTCCATGTTATTTTCCTATACCAACTGAGAAAATCAACTGGTCCATATCAAAAGTGAGCTGGCAAATGACCAGTGTACCGGTGTAAAAGGGTAGGGGGTCCTATCAAATTATGGTCCTACTTTCCATTGATTTATATGGTGACCTAAGTACAACTCTTTCCCTTATTATCGTATCCACAATCAGGGCCTATAAGGGCCTTTAAGAAAGGGGACCATAATCCCTAGGGGACCATAATTTCTTTCACACCGGCCCTTAGCTCAAGCCCTGGTTGTTACTCACCCTGTGGTTTGTTTAGTCTTTACTTGGGCTGCTGTTACATCTACTGGGAATTCCTTACTACCAGCTGAGAGGATACTCTTTAAACCTGAGAAAAATGTAATGTTTGTATAACAAGAACTGTGTGCTTGAGAAGCTTTCACAACAGATTATTATGTCCATGAATGATATAATAACAATGTTTATTTCAAGCTATGAGTAATTAAAACATCAAGTCTCCCCCCCACCCCTCTCAGCAGAACTTGATCAATAAGTGCATGTATAAAAGTAAGAGAGTTTGAGGAAATGAACAATAGGTGGGGTTAATTACAATAGAGAAACCAGGCAACATCCAATGACATGTTAATTTTGAATTAAATGTATACATACGTGGTTCAATTCTTTTTAAATCTTCTAGACTTATCCCTTCGACTTGACCTGGTTTCTGAAAAAAATCAGCAAAACCAGTCTCAGTCATAAGAGTAACAAACGTAACATATGCTTATTTTAATAAGATTTTACAATAATCTGGTAAATTACAATAAAATAAATGCACTTTCAACCATGTTTCGCTTCACATGTATTTTAACAAATAAGAGTACTGGTACCTGTAGAACGATACTTCGTAGTTTCAAACATGCCGCTATTTTACCAAGGATTTTCTGAAAGAGAAAATATAATACTGTATGATTATATGTATTTTATTCATTTGACACAAAGGTCACAAAATAATATATATAGGATTGAATTGAATAATCACTAACCCTGACTTGAAAAAATCATAACAGCCTGCAATTTGGTTTATCAATAGGTTTTTTACACTTACATATTTTTTGTACAATCTTAAGCCTGTAAAAATTAATACACACCTTATAATTTTAATAAGTGATTTATTAATTTCAAAGAAATCTAGTTTTGTATATGTTAAAGTCTATTGATGCAATTTATAGGTCGTGCTGAATTAGAGTGTTTTAGGATCAAATACAACATTAAAATCATTTTCATACACATGCAGTTAAATATTACATACTTTTTGTTCATCTGAGAAGAGATCATCGTCACAATCGTGTTCCTGCTGTAGAGTCTTGGCCAACCTGCACAATGAAATTATATATCAATACACATATTCATATATTCATAATGATTATCAATAATCCAATGGCTTGACTGAATGAAGATGAGCTATCTAAAATACCAGGACCAATAATCAATCAAATTGAACTTACTCAAAGGTCATGTAACTATGTTGTGAAATATGGCTGAGTTCTTCGAATATATGCCTACATTAGGTGACTCTAAATTTAGACAAGAATTTGAATATTTAGATTAAAAAGAAACTACTTCCACCTTGGTATAGGTCTAAATGATGTCACACTTATATGTGAGATTCTTCTATGTCTTAGTCTACTGATTCTGTATGTTACAATCCATAATGAATTAATATCTATTCTATGGTTATTTAGCATCATGAGGATAGATGAAGATTACAGTTTTTGCTCTTTAGGATACAGTGATCTCCCTATTAAAGCAAGTGAGCGCAGCACCCACCTGAGATTTTGAAAATAGGCTTGCACCCACCTGAAAATCCATTTGCACCCACTTGGAAATGAGAAATCATGAAAATGGGCAAATTTTGACCAATTTTAGTCTGAATTGTGAAAATGAGAATTTTGCACCCACTTGAGAAAAAATTCTGTTGAGAACACTGGGATATAATAAAATACAATTGATGTTGATGATAGATGCACCTTGAATTCTTCTGAGATACAATGACAGCCATGACATTCACTGTCGTTTATTCAATGTAATTATTTTACCTCTGATATCCTTCTATTGCCTCTACAGGTTGACCCCATCCATCAAAATCTGTCCCTGTTTTCAAGTCCTTGTACCACTGTGTCACAAGAGTCTGCCTTTCCTCATCTGCTTCATCCATATTGTGTCTCTTAATGAAATTTATCTTACGCGAGGTCTGGAAGAACAATATAATTACATGCCATCTTAATGTGGAAACATGCGCATGCATGCTCAAACTAAAGCAAACCAAAATTAGATTTCACATGTGGTAATATTGCATATCAAAACTTCCGAACTCATGAAGAACTGAGTTTGTTTTCCAGTTAATTAAATATCTCTTGCTTATGCTCAATGGTTACGCAACAAACTCTATATTCTGGTATTAATGATTGTTTACTAACTTCTATTAGGTAAGTGAGAGTCCCATTTGTTAGCTAAGTCTTATTTTTTTAATTCTCGCGAGTCAGTCAAGTTGGAAAAAGATATTAAAATATCAAGATACACAAAGTAAGGGCAGGTACATGTTTTTATTTTTCCATACAATGTTGCAATGTGGTCCTTCGTTCGCTTATTTATTGATTCAAAGTTGTAACTAAACATGTCATTTTGAATGTACAGATAGAAGAATGGTGTAATGACCTGGGGTGCCACAAGGAAAAGACTGCCCTGCCTAACGAGCATAGTTTAACAAGCCAGATAGATAGATTGATGGGATAGTGAATATGATTTATCTTACTCCCATAAATGGATGGTTGATTTATCAAATCAGATTTGAAAAATCAAACCCACATGGGGGTAGATTTATCAAAGGCCTACGGGAATCCAGAAATATTGAGTTAGGTTAGATTTACTGAACACACCCGTCTAAAGCCTGGCTTTACCAAAATGTGTTCAGTAAGGCTAGATCTAAGATCTACGTCAACTCCTACTACGATGTCAACACAACAGCAACATTACCTAATTTCCAAGCAAGAGATACATGTACACACAACAGAAGAGGAAATTCCCAACTAACTCCTGAAAGCCCACTGCAAAACCTCAATGAGACAAAATTCAGCCACAGGGTAACAGGCAATTGAAACAGTCTCCCAGAGTACGTTGTGCAGTCAGTCCATGTCAACCAGTTCAAAAACCGCCTCGATACTCATTGTTATCACCATCCTTTAAAATTCAACTACGAAATTGCTGGCGTACAAGTAGCCCCCAAGCTACGTCGAGAGCTACTTAGATTTTGAAAGTATAGCTCTCTATCGCTAGAATCAACAGCTTAAGAATCCTGACTTCAAAGAAAATTCCAGGGAATTCAGCTGACTCATGTTGCACATTATATACCTGAAAATGTATCCTACATCGCCATCTTTCATTCAGCTCAACTACAGAACGTCTCACTGCCCTATGTATCGATCAGGACTTCATTTTATTGGTCGTGTCAAAAGTTTTGGCCAGGTATATTCAATATGGCGGCTTGACGTTTCCCAAGCTGCGCATGCGTCGATAATATTTCCGTTTAACCGCCATATGGGAAATGGGTATCGAAAAAAAAAACGATTAGAACTCCTGATCGCCATAGAAGCACATCCCCGATCCTACATGCACGAGGAAAGTAGACACATATGAGCCCACATGTAGGCTACAGTTTGAGACAAACAGTAAGCCGCTGACTGGCGCTGATCAAATTTAGATGTCACAATTCTTCAGCTTGAGATCCTCACGATGGAGAGCTATACTTTCAAAATCTAACATGGTAGCTCTCGACGTGAGTAAATTAGAACTGTCATACAGGCAACGTCTTCCTAGGACGGAAAATTACTTATAAACTTAGGCTTAGAAGGCTGATGCGTGATGGAAAATTAAAAAAATAATGAAAACAAAAAAGTCAAAATTATTTTGTATTCAGTTGTCTCTATAACTTGCTATCGACGTATAATAATGATCGTAAAGATACTTTGGGTCAAATTGAAACGGATTAACATGAAACTTACCTTATTTAGACATATTAAGGCCCCTAACAAGACGATGTTGGAGAATATCTAAAAAATATTTGATTCAAAGTTCAAAACCGGAAGTTTTGATGTAGGTATCTAAAAAGCAAACTCTTGGGGCGAACTTCTGGAAATTAAAAACGAAAACGTAATGTTCACTAAAATTAAAAGCAAAACCAATATATCCCATCTTCATCCACAGTTTTCATACCAGTGTGAAAGAAATTATGGTCCCCCAGGGATTATGGTCCCCCTTTTTAAAGACCCTTACTGGCCCTGATTGTGTATAAGATAATAAGGGAATGAGGTCACCATATAAATCAATGGAGAGTAGGACCATAAATTAATAGGACCTCCTTCCCTTTTACATCGGTACCACCAGTATCTAATTACACTGGCGGATCTGGGAGACCTTGGGTGGGTCCAGAAAAAAAAATTGGGCCCAAAAAAATTTTGAGGAGGCCCCAGAAAGTGGGCCTTTTTGTTATAAATAGGCCTTCTAAGGCCTTATTTCTTAAGTTTCAGCCAAATTTAGAAGAAAATGGACCTAAAAATTTCAAAATATGGGCCCACTTTTTGGTTTAGCGGCCTAAAAAATTTTTCCGCTCAAGCGCAGACATTTTTTCTCAGACAAGAATTTTGGGCCCCCCCTTGTTGGTTCCCAGATCCGCCCCTGAATTATATACAACCAAACTTCTGACTTTTCTGGGGGAGAGCCGCCAGACCCCCATTTCCCCTTGTTTTTCGCTTCTCTCAACTCTTGTTCCTGTGATGGCGTACTACTCATAAATATAGCGCTACGCCCATGGTATAGTATATCATAGATAAATTCCTGCCAAACCATCGGAACCTCAACTTCAAGTAGATATGCATTACTTGGGGAAGCGGTTGCTTCTTTCAAAATCATGCAGTTTTTACCATTATGGCACTTTCTGCAAGATTTTTAGCCAAAACTGTCCAAGAGCCCCCCCCTCCCCCTTTGGCAATAGCTCCCCTTGGTAAACCCCCCCCCCTTGGTAAAAGCTGGCTACAGGTCTGAATATGGGTAACTTCCTGAGAAATTCAGTATGGATACACTCATAGTAAAACAATGGAACCTCAACAACAGTGATACACCCCTGGAAAATCCTCAACAAAATATACACCCATAGTAAAATATCTACTCAAATAGATTATGAGTTCTATTAAAATAAATAAAGGACAGAAAAGAAATATTACTTTTCAACATATTTATCTTTATAAAATGACACAATATGCATACATGTATACAAATAATCTATTTTACACTATTGTACAATATTATGAGCTACAAAGATTGACAATATGCTGTACAGTATAACAGTAAACCCCCAGTGTATTTAAATATTATTTTTATACAATACAACTTACACAGCCAATATTTCATAGAATAAAAAGTATTTTCCATAATCTAGCCAATATACAGTGTAATAGCATGGGCTCTCTCAAAACAATATGATAACAACAAGGGAATTTATTGGAAATTGAACTCTTTTTCAATGTGCAGAAGATAATCAGACACACTTAAATATATTGAAAGAACTGTGCACATATCCTCTAAGTTTTAACTAATTGCATACCAGGAAATATACAGATGAAACAAAACATTTGTAGAACATAAAGCACCAAATGTACATTTCAAAGCACATGAAAACATATCACCAAGAAACAATTGAAAATATGTGAATAGGCCTACTTTATATACTGATTCAAACATATAATTCTGAGCACAGTTTGCAAAGTATATGATAAGATGCTGAATTAAAACTCCAATAGTTAATATATGACTCTTTTATCATAACCATCCATTTTAAATTCTACGTAATGTGCAATGAAAATTATTCACAAAATGGAATGCCCTTCTATTTCAAACTCATTTTTGCTCTGAAATCAACTCAGGCTTCGTTGCATATGACTTATACATGTATTCCTGTGTAATCCCCATAATATGTACAAATGTCAGTTTATAGTTTTAATTGGGGTTTTTCTAAAGAAAACCATGTAATAAAAGTCAATGGTTTTAGTATATTTCTACAAATACAAAACCATTATTTATTAATTGTAAAAGTAATCACAGGATTCAATTTAAAGTAAACAAAATCCAAAATAAAAGAGAAGTAAATGCATTAAACAAATTCAAAAATGCATTAAACAAATTGGCGAATGCATTAAACAAATTGGTGAATGCATTAAACAGCCTATTGACTACAAGTTTGGGTTTTTACATAGTTATAAAAATAATATAAAGCGACTTATTGGTGACTGCTATTTCTAATTTTAGGTTCCACGATGGCTGTCATAACAGCCCTATTTAACAATTGTATATAGGCCTCTATCTTATTGCCCTTTATAGCTGAATTTTCAAGACTAAAGGGAACACAAATGTCATGAGATAAAGAGATGCACAAATCAAAATTTTCAGGAGCATAAAAACTTCATTTGACAATTCTTACAAATAAAATGTGCGAATGAAGTCAACCAATGAAATTATATACCCCTTTGTCTTTACATGTCTCACATATATTTAGACCATGGCTTTGGCATTGAAATTTCTTTGCATACAATATGGGCACAATTTAAAAAAGAAAATATTTATAAGGTGAGCACTTTTTTAGAGTGAGTCCATCTTGGATGGTTGCCTCTTTCGTGTGGTTGACTCTGCAGTATCATCTAGTAGATCATCATCTGTTCCTTCTTCCTGCAGAATAAAATATACATTAATGAGTATAAATAATGTAAAGCATTACTATTAATGTTTTTAATGTTTGCAGATTGTTGAAATTTTTCTGCAGTAATTTCTTTTCACTATTAAGCTAAAAATATCTCACATACAAAATGTTGCTAAAAAATCTATATTTCACAATCAGCCAGCTCTATGAGAAAGAAATTCCCATGTGAACAAAATATGTTCTCTCAAATCAGTATGTTTCTTGACTACTTATCATAAATACATGTATGTCATGCTTAACCCCTTGACTACCTGGAGTGACAAGATTTCTCGTAACCTCAGAAATTATCTTGAAACCCAGAGTGATGAGAAAATCTGTCACCAATTTTTTCACGAAAACTGCTCTAATTTGAAAAATTTTCATCCAATATACACAAAAATTGTTTTAAAATGTCTAAAAATGATCTCTGCCATCTAATTTTACTATGTAGAGCATCTAAAATTGTATAGGTATTTAGTAAAATGTCAAAAGGTGGCAAAAATGAAAACTTCTCTCATTTCAACTGATTTTAGAATCTGGGATTCAAGAGGTTAAAGTACCAAAAAGCTAGTGTAGCAATATTGGTTGTTGAATATGTTCAACCAATCATATTGCAATATTTCAATTAAGTGTATGATAAAATGACTTACACTTTCCTCTGAGGATGTATCTTTATGTCGTTTGTCGGGGTTAGCAAAGTATTCCTGAGGAGGTCTATAGCTGGGTCTAGGGGGACACATACAGTCACATAGGCACACTAAAAGCTGGAAAACATGGGAATTTTACATGAAGAATTGTACATGAAATACTGTAAATAAAGAATCTGTACATGTTGAAATGTACATGTAAACCAGTACAGGAAGAATTGTACATGTCATGTAGATCTGTATGGGTCCATGTTAACTGCAACCAGTCTCCTGAGTCAATGCGACCAACTCCATTTGTTTGCTCAAAATAATTAGATACATTATAAGCAAAAGTGACCAATGAGAGGCAGGATCACTTGGAGCCTGGTTGAAGTTTGCACACTTCGGATCTGTACACGTAGAACTGTACATGTATGTGTAGAATTGCACATGTAGATTGAAGAGAACCATTTCTAATCATCATTCAATGACTGATGGACAGCTGGTACAAATAAAATACAAGAAATATTCAAGAAAATCAGCATTTATTAAAATCTAATCGAAGAATCATATCAAATCAACATGAATTCAATTTCATTGTTTTAAATGCAAAAGTTTGATTTTCATAAAAAAGCCAATGAAACAAGTAATACATGGACTAGACTCAGCTTGGGTGTCATCTTATCTGAAACATGATAGCACAAATGTCATGTCACACAGACAAATGTCATGTCATACAGTCTCTACCCATTATTATTCAAAGGAAAGTTTAACAAAAGAAGTACTGTTTTCTACATACCAGGCCAAGCACTAGTCCTGCACATATAGTTGCAATGCCAAACAGGACGTAACTCCCCCACTCTGGGACACCATATGTCTCCGTCATTGTTGTATGTATATTCTGAAATCAGAGGAGAATAATGCAGTGAATGTACTGCAATTTGGAGCAACATATTATTTTAAATATTCTGTTTAGATTATCTATGTTGGAAAAAAACTTGAAGAAAATTTGTGTAATTAGGAATTTAAGCAATGAAAAAAATCAGGGGAAAATAAACTGATACAGTAACAAGAATTGAAAACCAAAAAGGGGAGTATCTAATTATGGATATGAATCTGAATTAAAAGGACATCTTAAAAAATGTCTCACAAAAATCTAGGAGTAATATTAGAAAAATGAAGTTTTTAAAAAATGGAGGTTTATATCAAGAAATAAGGGAAACCCTTAAAATATTCATTGGATTTTCTTGTATTCATAAAGATTGGAGTGTTTATTGATTATACATTAAAACCTGCATATCCGAACACCTGGCTATCTGAATACCTCCCATGTTAAGGAAACCTTGAAATGTGAAAATTTCCCAATTTAAACAATGAACTGTCATATTTGAAATATATGTCTTATCTGAACAAATTAAAAAAAATATCACATGTTGCAAATAGTCTAATACAAAACTGCACTAATTAATATCATATCCAAACCTTTGAAAAAACACTGAATGGTCTCAATCTTGATGTTTCCTTCTAACACGACTAAAAAATTAATTTAATTGGATTTTAAAATTGAAGCTATATGGTCAATAGAGCTTAAAATGTTTATTTAAAATGTGTTCATATTTTTTCAAAATCCAGAATCTCCCAAATGCAAAAAACATTGAATTGTGAACACATCCTAATCTGAATCCTATATGACGTTCAGAGTAGACAGGTTTTACTGTACTTAAATATATAAACTTACCCTGATGATCATTGCAGCTTTGAATAGCATTCCAACAACAGCCATTCTACAAGAAATATGCAATATGAAATAAGTATAAATGTAGGGCAGATTGAGATTACTCAATTTACACTTCTTTCATTACTAACTACATATATAAAAATCACTTGAAGTGCTCAAAATGGTGAAAACTGAATGCTTTTCTGGCCAGCCCCCTTGCCACCCCCCCCCCCCCCCTTGTCTGGTATAATGTACTTTTACTGTATTTCACAAAAGGAAATGAATTGAGGAAGTACAAAGTTTATGACCAAGTTGAAATGACTGGTTGAGACTCCTATGATTGAGTTGAGTTATAAACTAATAGGGGTCGGGTTGTTCTTTAGTTGAGTTGACATAAGTTGAGACATTTTTTGTTGAGTCAACTTTGTGTTAATGTGACTTTGGGTCTTGACCGTGTATATTGAAGCATAAAGTACTTACTGTGGTGAGGATGGGCTCCAGTACCAAGCTATTGGCTCCAACATTTCATACTTTTTCTCATCGAGGAATGTGATAAGCGCATGTTCTGAACGCTCGCCTTTATACTGCCTGAACACACCATCTTTTACACTGCAAAACAAATAGTTCTATATTATAACAGTTTCAAAAAAGTATACAATTTTTATCCACAAGTAGATAGTCCAGGAAAAAGGTGATACATTATCTGGCATGAGGTTAAATATGCATTTTATGTATCAGCAACAAGACTTCTTTCACAAAATAAAAAACAATTAAGCCTTCATTAACAAAACATACAATTAAGCAATGTCTAAATATAGTTAAACAATGATGGCATTTACTGCAATAATAAAGACTGGTGTTATATTGTTAAAAATGTGAACAAGGCGAAGCTATATGACATTTCAGATATTACTTTGAGATTT
Organism: Owenia fusiformis; assembly: GCA_903813345.2. NCBI lineage: Eukaryota > Metazoa > Annelida > Polychaeta > Sabellida > Oweniidae > Owenia > Owenia fusiformis. The sequence continues at coordinate 8,838,148 of CAIIXF020000008.1, forward strand.
ACCACATCCTACAACTGGTGTGGGTGTTCAGTGTCATTGGTGAACAATCAACATGCACTGACATACGAGTATATGGGTTTAATGCTGTGAATACTCATTAGTGTATGGTGGGGACAATGCTGTGAATACTCACTAGTATATAGTGGGGGACAATGCAGTGAATACTCACTGACATACAAGTATATGGGGATAATGCTGTGAATACTCACTAGTATATAGTGGGGACAATGCTGTGAATACTCACTGGCATACGAGTATATGGGGATAATGAATACTGTGAATACTAAATTGTATATATGGGGACAATGCTGTGGAAACTCACTAGTATATAGTGGGTAATGATGGCATACTCACTTGTATATATGGGGGAACTGCTGTGAATACTCACTGGTACATAGTGGGTAATGCTGTGAATACTCACTGGTATATATGGGGGCAATGGTGTTAATACTCACTGGTATATAGAGGGTAATGCTGTGAATAGTCACTGGTATACATGAGGGGCAATGCTGTGAATACTCACTGGTATATACATAGTAGGTAATGCTGTGCATACTTACAGGTATATATGGGGGACAATGCTGTGAATACTCACTAGTATATAGTGGGGACAATGCTATGAATACTCACTGCTATATAGTGGGTAATACTGTGCATACTCACTGGTATATATTGGGGGGATGCTGCGGATACTCACTGGTATATAGTAGGTAATGCTGTGCATACTCACTGGTATATATAGTAGGTAATGCTGTGCGTACTCACTGGTATATAGTAGGTAATGCTGTGATAAGGAATCTTCCACTTAGACTAGGATTCTCTGTTATATCAGACTTAGCAATAGTCACACTGAAGTCTTTCTGCCACCCAGCCACCTTGTCCCATGTCTCCTCTAGCTGCCTGCATGCCGGGCACCATGGCGCATAACTAGAATCATAGATATTTAACATATATTTAGTATTATGCTCCTTCAACAAAGTAATCCCTCTTTGACTATGACTCATCCTCTGCCATAATTGATTTTAAACAACCCATATTCCTTCATCCAGTTAACATTCTTATAATTGTAGAATACACACAAATAAACAGATATTTTTTTTTTTTTTTTTTTTTATTAAATTAATCATTTGTACAAAGAATACATACAATAATACAGTGTAAGTGGCTGTGCTTTTAGCATTATTAGCCACGTTCTACAATTACAATATAAAATGTATTCAATCAATAATATTTGATTAAAATAAATGAGATACAATAAGATAAAAGTTGTTTTGTGGAGGATTTCAGACATTTACACATCGCTCGAAGAAAATGGCACTGCACTTTAAAACAATCAGATTCTCAGCTCTACTTAATGTTTTATCACCATTGAGGATCAGAGAAAGTTTATCACGTTGTGTCTTATATTTACGGGAGTATTGTATATTCATATTTTTTAGTTGGTTTTCTAATTCAGTCCAGAATGTTAATCTCAAGTTACATCGAAAAATCACATGGCTGGTTGTTTCACTGTTAATACCACATGAGCAGATGGGGGAATTTACATTGGTAAAGTTATGCGAGTAAAGGTGAGCCTTGAAAATGAAATCACATCGTACTCTGTTAAATATAATTTCTTGGTTTCTTGAGATGGACAGTTCTGATGAGTTAATGACAGTTTCGTTAAAAATATTTCTTTTAAGGCTTGATTTAAATATGCTTAAGCTAGATGAGTTCTTTATATCAGATGGCAGTAGATTCCATTCTGATATTGTTTTTGAGATACAAGATCTTTCATAAAATTTGGATTTAACTGGTAAAATATAGTCAAGTTGGTGTCTTAGTACATGTGTTTGATTTCTTTTTAGTGGTTCAAATATCTCAGTAACATAAGAAGGCAGCAAATTGTTGTGAGCTCTATACATAAAGGTAGCTCTATGATATTGACGTCTATTTGAGAGTGTGGGCCAATTTAAAGTATTCAACACTTTTGTGGTTGATGTTCCATGCATGGCACCTGAACAAATAAGTGCAGCTTTATAGTAAAGGCGGTCTAAAAGTTGTAGTTTTGTCAAATTTGCACATCCGTAAAGAATATCACAATAATCAAAGAGTGGCAAAATAAAAGACTTAAAAATTGTTTCAAGGTGTTTTCCACTTATTTTCTTACTGAAGACTTTTAACGGATTTATGAGTTTATCTATTCTTGCTACAAGTTCAGTAATGTGATAGTCAAAAGTGAGATTTTTGTCCAAAATCAACCCCAAGTGCTTGTGATTGTTTACTCTTGGTAACTTGTCATTACCAAGGGAAAGATCTGGGGTCAAAATTTCGCGCTTTCTTGGATTAAAAAAAGTCATATCTTTACTTTTACTAGCTTTGAAGTTTAATTTCCATGTATTTGACCATAAGAGAATTTTATTTAGATCCTCTTGTAATTCATTATTCTTAACAGCTGCTGTTTCAGCTGTGAAGGATTGGTAAAGTGACGTGTCGTCTGCATATATAAAACATTTGGTACTTAAGTTATCAGGTAGATCATTGATATAAATTAAGAACAGGAGGGGGCCTAATATGGAGCCTTGAGGTACTCCTGCGTTTATATGGTTCATCTCAGATAGTTCAGACTCATGGCCATCCAATACAACTTTTACTTGTCTATTTGATAGGTAAGATTTCATTAATTCTATGATGTTATGACCAAAACGTTACATTTTCAGTTTTTTTAATAGTAGCCCATGGGGCATTGAATCAAAGGCGGCCGAAATGTCAAGATAAATCCCCCTTACATTGGCCCCATTTTCAATTTCATTAGTTATGACATCAATTATACTTAAAAGCTGTGCCTGGGTGCTGTGACCTGGCAAAAAGCCACTTTGGAGGTTATAAAATAAATTGTTCAAAATGAGATGGTCAAAAAGTCTTTTGAAGATTACGCGTTCTGCAACTTTAGATATACAGCTCAGAAGAGTGATAGGTCTATAATTTTTTACATCTGTTTTGTCTTTACTTTTATGAATTGCTACAACATGGCCTATCTTCCAAGAATGGGGGTATTTATTAAGAATGAACATTTTGTTTAATAATTTTGATAATATGGGTGAAAGTGATGGTGCTGCCATTTTAAGCATTCTATTGCTTAACATGTCAGGGCCAGTAGCTTTATTTGTATCTAACCCAAGTAAAATGCTATAAACCTCTCTATCATTAGTAGAGAGTAGGTCAAAAGATTGATCAGTTCTTAGAATAAAAGTTTCATTTCCTTCTTGATAGTTTATATGATATTTGTCAATGAAATGAGACAGTAGCAAGTTTGCTTTGTCATGGCTATCAGTGTAACTGTTACCTCTAGCATCACAAAGAAGTGGTATTTTACTATTTTTACATTTTCCCAAAAGCCTACTTACAATTGACCAGTATCCTTTGCTTCCATATCTCTGATTACTTAATTTATAGTACAACCTTGATTCCATTGCCTCTTTGGCCTCACGAATAGCATCATTAACAAGATTACATTGATCAGTATATTTTCTAAAGTATTTGTCATCATGTGTTTTCCTGTACTTACGATGTAATTTATTTCTTTTATTTATCAAGGTTTTGATATCGCTTGTAAACCATGGCTTATCCGTAGGTTTAATTTCAATGTCAGAGTTTGGAATAAGATCTGTAAAAATTGCAAGTAACCCTCTAGAAAAATTGCTTACTATGTCATCTAAGTCATTACTACTATCTATCAAATGATCAAAGTCTGCTGCTCGAACTGAATTGTTAATTATACTTATATCTGCTTGGTCATATTTCCAAATTTTTCTTGAATAGGGACGGTTTTTAAGAGTTTTAAGAAAACACTCCGTGTTTATTGAGCAATGGTCAGTGTTTCCAATCGGAGGAGAGACATAGGCATTTGTTATAATATCAGGGCTATTTGAAATGAGAAGATCGATACATGATCTACTAGTATTTGTTATTCGCGTAGGTTCATCTATAAGCTGAAAAAGTCCAAGTTCTTCAATGTGTTCAAATAATTTTTTTCCTGTGAAATTTTCATTGTCTGAGGCCCACCATTGTTTACTCCTTGCATTAAAATCTCCATTAATAAAAATAGCTTCTGGGTTAGAGTCAAGTGCCATATTGCATGAGTTTGAGAACCTAGTGCAGAATTCATTTGCCTCATTTTGAGTTTGCGATGGTGATCTATAATAAATTGCATATAGATATGACTTGTGGTTAATGCTCAATTCAATCCATAAGGAGTCACCCTGATCATTCATAAGGTCATTTCTAATTTTAAAAGGGATATCATCTTTAACATATATCAATAGGCCTCGATTTTTATTCGAGTATACATGACAATGACCATCTATAGAATAATCAGAAGAAACTGTCAAATCAGTTAGATTTCCAACCTCACAAAGTCCAATAATGTCATTTCCATTGATCTGTATTCTATCTTTAAGTGCTTCAAATCTGGCATTTACATTTGCACTTATACTGTTTATATTTGAGAATAAAATCTTTGTGAGCTTAAAATGATTTGTAGGTCCTGGATTCTGATGAACATCATTACTCAGTAAAAGAATAGCTTGAACAGTATTAGGAATATAACATAAAATAGCACAGAATGGAATGAACAATAAAACTATACTAGCAAACATCTTCATTATGTAAAATGTACCAAAATGTTTGTGATTGCTATGAATATAGACAATTGTGCCCATGAAAGTTAAACCATGGATGACAACTAACAATGTACTAATGCATCCAAATAAAATCTTACAAGAATTCAAAGTGATTTGCCTGCTTGAATCTGCTCTGTAGAGCTCAAAACCACATATCAATGTAAGGCAAATGTACAATGGAATCCAAGAAAATGAGTTAAAATAGTCGAGTATGCAACTGCTGCCATTTTTGACTTTTCTGTTATTAACTGATATAAAACACTTTCTACTGTTGTGCATTCCAACACTCATCCTCCAGGCAGTGACACTAATGCCCATTTTAATTTTAATTCATATATGCAATATAAGAAAAGAAACCGTACTATTTACAGATAAATTATCTGATGTGTCATGTCTGGTGAACACTTGCTATATGAAATACTGTTCCCTTGATTCCTTATAGTAGCTTATTGAATATGTAATAAAGTAGCTAGTGATAAGAAAGTAAGGGTTTCACACCAATTAGTTGAAGAGTTTCTCCACAAAACAACCTTTATTTTAAAATATTTAGTTAAAATTGATTAAAGTCAAGATATAAAACAAATGTAGAAAAGTACAGTTATAGTACTTGACTTTTACTGTAAGTGTTTGGCTCTGAAAACGGCAAACTCAATGTTCTATCTGTTCAAAGGCAAAAACTTTTGAAAATATGTACAGAGTAACTCATTTCAGGTGAGCAGTGTTTCAGTAAAGTGAAATGCACCTATTAGCGCTACTGATTGGCGCAATGTAAGGTCATGACCTTGGATCTATGCCAAAACAGTGTTTACATTGAGAGTGATATATACCCGCACATAAGTTTCACTGTAACATAAATGTATGGTTTGTTCCAAGTATATATCTTGACACAGATATTAAACATTCAAGAAAAATATAATCTAAATTGTTTGTCATTGACTGTTCAAATATGTACAAAACATGACAAATTTGCAATAGTACCTGAAAAAGGTTTATTCCAAAGAATATAATCCAAATCATAACAAAATCAAATCACCTTTTCAAACATAATAAAAACAACTAACCATATACAATGGACAATTAACATGAACATGCATGTATTTCAACTATGAGACTTAAACTTATTTTAACATGTTAATGAATATGAATAACATTTCTCAGTTTAATGAAAACCAAATACATCACTTATATATTGTACCAGCATATTAATCTTACATAATAAACAGCTGGATTGGCTATAAAGAGCTTTTCTGTAGGTAAACAAAAGAGTAATATAAAAGACTGTCAAGTCTCAAAATTCAAATTAATTTCTATGATAGATTTTACAGGACTCTCACTGGAAAATATTTAGGGTGTTGTCAACAGAACCATTCAGTCGTGATAAATCATAATAATGTCATATTTTATCCTATACAATACATGCTTTTATTGTGTATTCAGTAAGTTTAGACTGTGGGAACAATCAATATTTGCCAATAGGGTGCGGTGAGTGCTAAACAGACTGTGGTGCTGCGCCACAGTCTAAAAGCCTAGCAAGAGCCCTGTTTTACTTTCTGACATGATGATGTGTACCTGATACCTGTTTTCTCAATACAGTACACAGCAAAACCCTGACAGTACTGTAGGGGGCTGTTTTGGCTACTGTACTGTATGGTACCTTAAATACCATGCGGTACTGTAGACTAGCTAACAGTGTTGTACAAGACATGCAGTCATAAACATCACGTTCTCCCAGGCACGCTTTGAAGACTAAAATAGCTGCCATGCAAGTTAGGCTACCCAGTATGCCAAAAACCTGCCAGCAGCACAAGGTGACAACAATATAACATATTCAATGTAGTAAATATGATGCACATAAAGCTGTGGCGTTTTGTAATTTAAGAGAGTTTTTATGGAAATTCTAAGGATGACTGTATGCCCGGGACTGTATGACACTCAGTGCTGGACTGCTGGTTCATCAAAATGAAAGATTTCAAGGAATGCCACAAAGATTGTATTGAAGAATCCGACTGGAACGAAATATAAGATTGGTAGCCCGTGTAACTTAGTGGAATATTGAATGGACTGAATCAATATTATGATGTCTGAAAAGGTTTTACTGTTTACTGAAAGTATAAATCACTAAAATCTCATCTGACTTCACATGATTCCTACTTCCGGGTTGAAATTTTCAGTTGTACTTACAATTCTACGAACCATTCGTCTTTCAAAATGTCTGACCAGTTGTTCTCATTTATAACTGTAACCTTATTATCATCTTTACCGCATGAGATACATCCAATGATGGCTGAAAGCACCGTTATTTGAGTTAAAAAGGAAATGTGTTTCATTTTTATTTTTTGAGCGCTCTGCCCAATTGATGAAATGGCGCTTTTTGATTGGTTCAAAAGGACAACATAACTTGTTTTATTTCGTATAGTGCTAGAATGACATAAATCCCGGGGTTTTTGAATTTTTGGAAAGGAATCATGTATGATTACAGAGAGTGAGTAACCATAAAATAAAATGAAGAACTATGATATGTCCGAATCAATGCACTTAGAGGATATTATTAATTTACAAACATATTAAATGCCAGCACTGAGATAATAATCTAAGAATACAAAGGGCAACATACAGACACACCAAATGACCAATCCCGGGTGACCAATGAACCATATCTGGCCTGGTTAATAATTAAACAATGCATGTACTTCAATCTACATAGATTCAGAACAATCAAAAAATGATTTCAAAAATATTTAATCATCCCAAAGACTGATATTAATCAATAGAGCAAGCCACGAGTAGATTAAGAGAGAAACTGTATTTACATATCCAGATGCTCATGCAGTATAAAAAGGGGATTTTCAATGATTTGATTGATTTGAAGCATGCAATTGCTATCCATGAGTGGATACAATTTGTGGCTGGACTTAATGGTGGAGATGGATGATATTCATGTGTTGAAAAGGAGAAAGATGATAGAAAAGAAAGTCATTGGATATGATATTTATCCAAAATATTCCAGAAGATTACCATTTACATTCTAAATATAGCTCACAAAAATTAACAATAAAATCAATTAAGACTTAAAAACATTCGAAACCTCAAATGCTTACTCAACCATTAACAGTTTTTTTACATCTATAAAGTGGATGCATGAAAACATTAAAATAACTAAAGAAGCACATAAAAAATTTAGTAGCACACACCAAAATTATCTTGTGTTGTGATCCACATATAAATTCAATATCCATGGGATAATGATGTATTATCTTACGTAACACCTTCTTAATATAAAGCAATAATGCAATAAGTAATATACATCTTATAGGTAGACATATTATTCATATATCAAACACAATTGTCATCTAAAATAATCCAATGCTGGTAGAACTATTGATTATGCCACATAAGGCAAAGAATTATACTGGTTATTACTGAGTTCCCACTCAACACAATCTACAGCAGGAGACCAGTTGATAATTCATCAATACGCTACAGCGTTCTAATATGAGAGAAGCTAATACGAAATCTTAGGGTATTACAGAACCTAATTGTGAAGTATAGTGAAGTACAATATTGTCACATCATATGTGTCTGTTAGTGCCTCTAGTAATAGCTAGATACATACAGGGGAAGTAGTATACAGAGAAAAATCAGCAATTACTAAAGGTACAGTATGTGTTTTCTTATACCTTTTATTTCCTTATAAATATAGTATAAATTTAAGAATACAGAATTTATATAATTTGTATTTGTGTTTTGTTTGTAAATATTTGTATTTGTATTTGTTTGTAAATATGGATATGATATATTTCCCATGTACAAGAAATTGCAATTCAGTATTTGGATACACGAATATTAACTAATATGTATGAGTGTACAGCTTCTATTGGCAATCAACACACTACCTTAGACGGGGGGGGGGGGGGGGGGGGTCATCAATACAGAATCATTATATGTTTCTTTTATATTCAGTCATCTTCTTTTGTAGAAATGTGTCAGGTTCTCACTCTGGCTGTATGTTTATTTGCTGGTCACCTAACAGCACACAATCACCATGGCAACCATGCTCAAGTGCCACCTGTACCTGGATCTGATGCAACACACAATGTTGACAAGATACATGACTTCCATGATCCCACCAAAGATTCAAAGTAAACAATTCAGCATCATTTAATAATGTTCTTGAATATTAAATTGGGGACTAAAGTGTACTAAGATAAATAATTGTATCTCATATTTCCCCTTTAAAATTAGTTTTGACATTTAGTTTTTTTGAAAAAAGAATTTACAAAACAGGTACTTTTTTACATTTGTGGATGCAGATTAATATGTTGACCCTGTCTAGTAGGATTTGGGAATTTTCACTTGAATCAACTCAAAATAATGACACAGTCACTGTTTTGGACAATTGGAATTCTTGCTCAAGTCCCTTACTTATTAAATGTAGATTTTAAGCAATGCCTTGCCAAACTAGAATGATATTTAGTAGCTGTCATAACAACCACATCACAATTAGCGCTAAAATTATTATAGTGTGCATGTATATTCACTTAGATTTGGTGTTTATCAAATGTTGCCCTTTGTGGTGTTAGATTATGATCAATTTGACACTGTATACATTTATTTTCAGTCATATTAAGGAGCACTATGAAGGTATAGCCAACTTGGATGAGGCCAACATGACAGCAGAAGAATTAGAATTCCATTATTTCAAGTAAGTTTTTCAAGTAATTATTTCAAGTAAGTATTTGACATAAAATATGTAAATTGATAAGATAAGTAAGCCAAGCAGAACTTGATTATTTAATTCCATCAAATTAATAGAAGACTTCTGATTCATGAAATATTTAAAAGCCAACAGCTTGCTTACCATAAAATATTGTTTTATTTTATATTGAACAAGATCATTTTTTCTCATAAAATATTCCTCACTCTTACTGATAATAATTTACATTGTACAGTAAAACCTGTCTAAGTGGAACACATTTGGTACCTCTCAAGTGTGTCCCACTTGGAAGTGTTCAATTTATAGAGGTTCATTTAACATTAGTAAGTTGGTCTTGGGACCTGAAAGGTGTTCCACTAACAGAGGTGTTCCAATTCTCAAGATTCTCCACTTTAAAGGTTTCCCTGTTATTTATATTGAGCTGTACAAAATGCTATGATATATTATAAATATGAGTGACCAATATCAATGTTGTATTTTGATGAAAGATGTGTGTGATACCAAATACAAGTCATAAGTGAGCTTGCAAAATCCCTCAGATTTCTCATTTTTAGAATTTGTAGGAGTTTGATTTGCAATTTGCAAGTCGTCATGTGTGTATTATAACATATACTTGCAATTTACCAATTTTGTCAGGTGGTCCACTAAATAAGACTAAAAGACAATAACTGCATCAATTTCCTGTTTCCAGGCAACATGACTTTGACAATGACAGCAGGCTTGATGGTTTGGAGATTCTCTCTGCACTGACTCATCTGATGCCATCTGATATAGATGAACGTAAGGAAGGTGAAACTGTTGAAGATCTCAAGGCTAAACAAGAGGAAACATTCCAATATTATGTTGGTATGTATATTAGGTCAATCGTGGTCATGCTTGAAGGCATCTACTTTACAAGGAATTAACATTATTTTATTTCTTGTTTAAGAGGCATTCATGCTCATTAATTAACATTGTTTGTTTGATTATACACAAAATAAAAATTAGTACAGTACATTCATATGCATTTCTATGGTCACTATATCAGGCCTGTCAACTTGGGAACAACTTACATGAGTGACTTGGAAATGTTGAACACCTCCCCTCAAAATGTGGACACCTTGGTCGAAATCTGAACACCTTGATCCAAATTTTGAACACCTTGGTTTAAATTTTATTACATCTTGCCAAATTTTGAACACCTCAAATTTTTCGCGCCCGCTACGCTCGGGGGGTAGGGGTAGGTTCGAAAAATTTCGAACGGAATGCGTGACATATACGTAATTCGCGTGAAAAGTCCGAACGAAATGCGTACATTTTTTTCCGGCGTTCGTATTTTTGCTGTGTAGACGATCTTTTTTAGAAATTTTTCTGCAGAAATATTTTTGCTTGACAATTACCAGATAAAATGCGTAACTGACGTGACTTCAAATTCTTCAGCAAATGCGTGACAAATACGCAAAATGCGGGACAGTTGACAGGCCTGCTATATGCTTCTTGAAATGTTCCTTCAATGACAAAAATAAAAAGATCAAAAAATATTAGAGTACATATACAATGGAATGCTTTTTACATTGTAGAACTTTGGCTATGATTATTTTGGTTTTAATCAGCTTTATACCTTTAATTCTAGACATAATAGACACTGTACTTGAGGAAGATGACATCAACAATGATGGTTATATGACATATCCAGAGTATGTCATTGCAAGACGTAGAGATGAGGCACGTGAGGCGAAACAGGAGAAGGAAGAGAAAGAGAAAGAGGCCAATGAAAAGAAGGAAAATAAAGGAGCTGATTTATAGCATTAAGATTTGGCATTTGAAATTACATCAAATGTCTGTGTAATCATCATTCTATGCTGCATATTTAAAGAGGGACATGCTGACTATTGAAAAAATCTCTCAAACAAATTAACATGTTCTTCATAACTTTCGAAATAGCATTACCGTATTCTCTGTAATTACCGCCCACTCTCTAATAAGCGCCCACCCCGCTTCACAAAGTTCAAGAAACATCGAGGAATCAACAAGAATTGAAGAATATATCAGGAAAAAAATATTTCTCAAAATCCAGGAGCGGGCGATAATAGAGTACTTACCCTAAAACTGCTGTAAACATGACGCGTTTTGTAATTCTATGCATCCTCTCGATACATATCTATCGATGGGTGCTTCCCACACCATACCATGCTAATATTGTCTCCAAATAGTCCATAATGAATGAAGGAATTTTTCTTTATCGGCATTTAGAAATTTCAAAAGCTACTGCGCAGATGTTCTGCGCATGTCAAGGTCGTGAACTTTCTGGTTTCTTTTTAATGTTTCTTGACTTTTACACGACTTTTGCACGAATAATGATGATCTCTCATCAAATTAGAAATAATGTATAACTTTAGATCGATATCCAGCAGTCTCTAGTGGAAATATTGAAGGTAATCGGCGATAATGACAAAGTGGGCGTGCCGGAAATAAATTAGACATAGACGGGTCTTCAACCACTGACAATATTGTCTAAGCGATCTTTACCGTATTCTCTCCAATAACAGCACTTGTCATATTATTATAAAAATATGTTGAAGAAAATGCATTCTTGTCAAGAAAAATTGCCATACATGAAATTCCTCGGGATTTCTGATTTCTTTCATACATGGGCGCTTATTAGAATGGTCTAAATAATGTATTTTCAATTTTCTAAACGCCCTGGGCGCTAATTACAGAGAATACGGTATATGTTTTGTCATATACGGTACTCATTTTTAATAATCAGTGTATGCCTCTTTAATATTCCAAGTTGTTTGTATAAAATCTGGCATTTTATTGTTTGTTAAATTATTTGATTGATAAAGCCATGTGATCTCTGACACATGATTAAATCTGAACTACTGTAAGAAACTGGTCAGTAATTAGTAATTACTTTCATCTATCTTTCTCTTCAGTTGTATACTTACAATCTAGAGTTGTATACCTGGACATAAAAGATGAATTGATGTGAAATAAATAAGTATACTTGTAGTATTACTGTATATTATATTGTATTTCATACCTACTGAGGTTCTAGGTACATAACGAGCGGGAATATATACTGTATCTAGCCAAGGCCCGGGGTGGGATGGATACACGCTGTATCCATCCCGGTCCCGCTCCTGAATTTTTTTTTCATATTTTTTTTTCACATTATTTTGGAAATTTTTTTTTTCTCATTTAAAATTTTTTTTCACATTTTTGTCAAAATTTTTTTTCAAATTTTATTTTTCAAAATATGAGTTATATTAGTTTGAAAATCTCAGAAACTTAAAAAACCACTTTATAACACCAAGAAAATGCGTATCTTAAGTATATATATTTTTGGGAATTTTGGAACTTTATAAGGTATATGACGTAACTTACCTAGAACATCAGTAGGTATGAAATACATCTGTTATGTACGGTCGGTTTTGGATACAAGGTTTATCCCTCGGGAAATATGTGTATATCCCTCGGTCCCTGCGGTCCCTCGGGATATACACATATTTCCCTTGGGATAAAACCTGTATCCAAAACCTCCCAGTACATAACCCTTATGTATATATACTAGAGGTGTCAAGTTTTAACCGGTTAACCGGTTAACCGCCGATAATGCCTTGACCGGTCTGTGTTTTTATGGGTGGTTAGTTGACCGTGTATAATTCTGTTATTTCCCGCGCTAATATTGCATGCTCATCTGTTTGGTTTTAAAGTGTCAGTTTCACGTAAGCTAATCATACATGTCATAAGTCCAATAACTCCTTACAAACATCCAATCAGCAACTTTAATCCCTGACACATTGCTTTCCCGAGCTTACTTTGCATGTTAATCTGTTTGTTTTTCAAGTGTCAGTTTCATGTGAGCTACTCATACATGTGATAGTTCCGATCACTCCTTACAAACATCCAATCAGCACCTTTAATCCCTGCCACATTGCTTTCCCGCGCTTACTTTGCATGTTAATCTGTTTGTTTTTCAAGTGTCAGTCATGTGTAATCAACTCATATTGCAAAACTATTTCATAAATAAATTATATGCATTTTTTAATTCTTCAGTTTTGTTATTATTGTTGTCTATCAACGTCGCCAAAATTAAAATCAAAATAAACACTAATCAGCTGCAATTCTCGTTGTTATGGTGCGTTCGTGGAGATTCCAAGGGTAAACCAGTGTGGTAATTTAGAGGTACCGGTAGTCAGGTAGTGTATGAATAGAACAGAGTAAAGCTTGACGAACGTAAAAAACAAACGCTGATATATCATTTTTCCAATTTTTTCAACTTTCAAGATCGAAGATGAAGATTTCATTTGAAATTATCAGTTCAAATTTCCCGCCGGTTAACCGACTTTAACCGGTAAAAACATCCGGTTAACCGGTTAATACTCAAGCAGTTAATTGACACCACTAATATATACTATATATTACTTGTAGTATACTGTATTACTGTATGATTATCAATTATAAGTTTTGTAAAAAATGTTTAATAAAGTGCAATCTTAGTATAGATATATATGTTTTGTTGATTGTTAGAGCAAGCCACAATTCCATATTTTAGTGTCAAAGATGCATAAATCATACAATCATGATTTTTAAACCGCAATACAATGCTTAAGGATATAAATACGGGTCTGAAATCAATTTTCACAAAACATAAATTCAAAGATAGCATCATATTGAAATTGAAAACTGCAGAGAATGGAAATTAGCGTAAAAATAACTTCTAAAATGTTTCATAGATGTCTCTTGTTAAACTCGCACCTGTTATATTCCTCCGCGAAAGAGTTTTAAATAAAATGCCATTCTTTCACTTATCATTTTTATTTGGTACGTTGAAATTAATACGAGTATTGGAGAACTGTCTATAGAGAAGAGTTTTTGCAAAATTAGGGAATGAAAAGGGATTTTAACTGAAAACATTTTGTAATAGTTAGGATTACATCTTTTAGCGTATGGATTTTAAAAAGCGGTAAATTTGATTGGCCGATAATAACAAAAGGTAAAGTGTGACACACGAAAGTTCGTGTCGGACAAAAGTTCAGGATAATCGTCGATTTCTGACTGATTTTCGCAATATTTGACGTGGATAACTATGTACAATGTAGCTGAATTGCTGAAGAAGTTGGATACGTAAAAATATTACCACAACATAAGAAGGAACGTCTGTGAAATAAGATTTTTTGACGAGTGCAACCTGTTCAAAAGTTCAATTCAAGTGGAATTTTGAAATTATTTTCAAAAATGGTGTTTGTTTAGGAAACAAGTTCCTATACCTCTTAATGCTAATGGATTTACTCCCCACTCAACTTCAACAAAGGATATAACTACTTTCCAAGAATCACTTTAGGATTGTACATCAAAATTGAGAATGGATATATGATCTACGCGTGAAAAAGACTTGAAAGTAAAGAATACAACTTTCACAATGTCTGGAGTCTCCAATTTTATGAATTCTCCCCTTGTCACCTGGGTATGGATAATTTTGATCATTATTAAATAATTTTGTTTTCATATTATTTACATGTTTTGGTATAAATGCATAAGAGTACATTGCATATCTTGGTAGACTAGGGTTACTCGAGTCTCTAGCTTACAGCTAGACGTAACTTCATTGATTTCGTATGTACTGTGCTACACGCACCTAGAATTCATTTTTAATAAATTTTATAAATATTTCTAAGAATATTAATCGTATTTAGGATGAAGCGTTGCTTGTCTGGATTTAGATATTTCAAAATTTCATTTCGGAGTTTGACACATGGTGGAATTTTCTTGCTGTAGCTAAAAATGGCTTCCGGTTCTGGACGTGAATTCAATATTTGAAATTATTCTCGCTTAAAGAAATCAAATATAACAATAGATTCAGACGGGGATGTGAGCTGATGTTCTTCAAATCTATACATAAAGGTATATTTCATATTATTATGCCATATTTACTGTGCGTGTGACACAATGATTTACAATATTTATAATACTAAGGCAGCTCAATCTTCCTCCTCAAAGCCGGAATATAGAGAAGGCTTTGGACCGAAGTAAGACTAGGGGTCTAACATCTCATCTCTATGTGAATGGGAACAGTATTTCTTGTCAGACGGATAACCGAAACCATGGAGCTCTGATCACCATTGGCTTCAAACAAGGTTCTTCAAAATTGTACGGTTTGCTTTTGTGATGGAACGTTACAGTTTGTAAATAAAGGCTTGCCCTTAATAATAATCTAGAGATCATGAAAATGTCAGCTGCTCACGGACGTTAACATTAACAACCGATTGATGAGAGAGATATCAATGTTCAAGTATGATCAGATTCAGCTGAAACAATTATTACTTGAACAATTAGTATCTCAGTCATTTTGTGAAATTCTAAGACATTGCCATTGCCAATAACATGATTATCAAACAGGCCAATAAAGCAGAATATAATAGTGCGATCAGAACCAAATATTCAAACCCAAAAATCAAACCGAGGGATTCAAAAACTGAACCGAAACAAATCAAAGATTTTAAAACTGTCTGGCCCATAGTCTACTCTTTTAATTCTCAACTAAGTTACTCGGGACAGATTTTTGAAATAGGTGGGATGTTGGACTGCTGATGGTGTTCAATCTGTCAGATATATGATCAAAATTATTGACCAAGGACTAGGTATTGGCCTAGACCAAATCCACTGCAGTGGATTGGATAAACTTTCCTTACTTAGTGTACAGGTTTTCTAAAATTAAAGAATTTTCTGAATTCAGGTGGCCACATTCAACCCAGGGGCAGAGGAGCTGACCTTCCAAGACTTGTGTGATGGCCTCTACCTTTTGACAGTGTTCAAACAAATGTAGGTATCCCATAAATCTTATATTGCAAACCTACTTTAACCTATGATATTAACATATAAGCAATTGAAGATTATATGTGTAAGAAGATTACTTTGTTTTAGGCTATTGAAGTTTAAAATACAGCAATTTAACTAGTGTACAGAACACATGGTATAGGTTTGAATCAAAACCAGCTGATTCACATGGTGTACTCATGTACTCCACTAGACTGCCAAACTGGTCTGTTTGTATAATCACAGTCTGCAGTGGGGTCCAGATTATCATGTCACATTGTTGTTTATTTAAATGTCTGACATAGTACTGGGTTACAGATATGTAACAGTTTATGTTAGCTGGATAATTCATTATCTCATACAAAACATGTAATTAATTGGGGCTTTAAGTGTCTAATTAGACTGATTACACTTCTTGTCACAGTTTTATGGTGGCTTCACCAAGGTGTTTAATTATTATGGGACAGTTGTGTGATTGTTCATTATAAGCTGTAAGGTGTAGTTGACATGCAAAATTTTGTCTTGAAATTGCATAATCTGATATTCAGAATACAAAGATTTCATTAAGAATAGCGACTATTTCCATCATGCTTTCTTTAATAATAGTGCTCTTTTATCATTTATTGTGACGAAAATAGACTGATGAAATCATCAAATGAATGAAATATGTGAATAACTAACTGTCGCTGCTGATAATAAATAGGTACTAGTATTCATAGAAATAAGATTGTACCATACAGAATGTCTATCAGCTAGAAATAAACAATATCAGTTTTCTTCCTTTTACAGTGCACCTATTCATATCTGTCATACTTGGACTTTGGTATAACCACATTCCATATTGTCTCTGTTATTTGACCATCATTGGCTCAAATCCCATGTTTAGTCTGATAAACCAATTCCTATCTCAGATCTTCAGTATTCTGTCCACAAATATCTCAAATGATAACAAGATAATATTGATATGGTTCAGGTGAATATAATCTATATGTCAGGAAACTGAAGAATTCCTCAAATCTGACTTATAGTTATCATGTTGTCAACTTGTCATTGGTCTTTCACAGTCCCCAGCAATGAAACAACTGGGGTTTCTGCCTAGTTTATAGAGTGATGTACCCATTGCCCAGCTGACTTGAATTTTAAAATTTATGCAACATAAAATGTAAAGCATTTTGCATCTACAGTAGAAAACTCCATGAACATTAAAATTAATAGTTTCCTGATCAAAATTGGTTTTCGTGTTGCAGTAGCAATTTTCCTCAACCCAAAGGTGTGGCAAATAAGAATTATTGATTGGGCATAGGTTGACTCACGCGTGGTATCACAGAGTATTTGCATTATATTGATTCTAACCACACCTTGTCCATTTCCAATTTCTTCATATTAAAACATTAATGACATTCTGTATCATCTATAATTTATATGAAACAAATCACTCAGAATTAATTATTTAAATTGCTAAATGGGAAGATTATCAATTATAAATACTCATATTTTATACAAATTTGAGATAGCAAAGATGTTCTTTCTAATTTTTATGGTTTTATTTTTTAAATGTGATCATGACATGACCCATGTGCAACTATGAATGCTATATCGCCTCAAGTTAGCCTAAAATTATAATTTACAAAGGTTTGAGGCTTGTATAGGAGTACAATGCATCAAATATGAGCAATTATAACTTATATTTTTAGGATTTAGGATGTAAACATATATAGTATTGATCATATTTCATCCTAACTTGACAGCTAAATTCAATTCAATTTCAATATGATTAAGTCATTCATATGTAATAGTACTGTTCCCTTGCTTGGTGTTCTTTTCAAGTACATGTACATCAATGTTGGATATGACTATGTAAACAGCATTGTATTATACAATACAATATCAATTAAGAATTGATCAAAGTCTTGCCGAAAGCTGTTCTCTGATTCATTCACGTAATGCAACAGATGTTTAGGAGCATCATCAACCCAGACTCAATATGTCTCAATCATCTCACTATTGTAAAGTTGATCAACCCTTTCTATAGTGCAAGGGATGATATCATCGCTGTTTAAAAGTAAAGGTGTGGTTACAAGATGAAGACCATTTCCATTTACATATGGAAATCATACTGGCATAATATTATGGAATTGATAATTTTAGGAAAAAGTGGGACTGATTCTGCATTTATGTATAGTCAGAATATTGGTACCAGCCACCTTCAGATGAAAGGGCTGATTATTCAAAAAACATCAAAGGTTGACTGTAACATTATAGGGGAGTCATTTAAAGCATGAGATCATAAGTTAATTGATATTGGTGATAAATTAATTGATCTTTATCAAATGAATTATATATTTTTATATTATTGTACAGCTGTCTCTATATTATAATGTTTAGCTGAGATTGAAACAGTAAAAAATTCAGTCTAGACAATTCAAAGGCCTACAGTATTATTAACTTTAAATTGCAACTAGGAGTATGGCTTCAAAAGTTCAAAAGTTGAAGCCAAAATGTGAACTTCATAATCAAAATGTCAATACATATCAAGATATTATCTGTCTTTTAGAACTTGAAAAACTTTTTGAATGGATCTGATGTCCCTTGAGCTTTATTGTGTTGAGTTAAATGTTTGTCCGTTGACACTTCTAATGTAGATAGAGTGACATTAGTTTACTATAGCACTGGGGTGTAATCTATAACTGTCAAGAATAAAGTACATGAGTACACATCCACATATTGATGAGTGCTAATAATCAGTAGAATTACTGATTTTCTCATGTATACTCATTTCATGTACATTGTATTGGGTTTTTCAGTTGATTGCCTATTTCTTTAAGAATATGAAATGTGGAATATGAGAAAGGTGAAGCTCAAGATGCACGTCAATTACAAGTCTTTGTAATTAAACTCATTTCCTTACCAAGTACTATATAGGTAGGAAGATGGGATACTGACACTCGATGCAAGACTTTTTGGTCTGCCCTTACCCGCTGACAGCACCCAGAATATATTGTTGACTGTCGACTATCACAAGTATGACACCAAAAAGTAGCTTTTTGGGGGAGGGTTAATGGGGGTTACAGAAGTAAGGCTTAATGCAAGACTATAGAATTGTGACAAAAATGTATTCAGAGAAATATCTGGTTTTTTATTTTTATTTATGGCTATAGAATAATAGTACAATAACGTCATTTCGAAGGGCAATATAGTGAAATATTGGACCGAGGGTCAAAGGCCCAAGGTCTAATATTTCAATATAATGGCGCACTGAACAATATCTAATTTCCCGGGGCAAATTGCCGGTCGTTAAATGCATTCTCGACCGGTCTGGAATGCTATATTGACCGCCACTATGACATCACATATCGCTCAGGTCGATATAGTAAAATGAATGCCTTCTCAACTAGCACTAAAACCCCTAGAACTGGCCCGGCAAGGTGGTAATAATATGTAGTTCTGTTGTCAATCTACTTTCATGAGATCCCTGTTCTGTTCTGTTAACAAGGACAACCACAGGTCAACAAGTACACATTTTCAATATCTAGAGTTTCCACATTTAGAATAAGGATACATATATTATTTGATTCGCAATCTGAAGTGGACATAATACCATAATATGGTTAAATCTGTATAATACTTCAACTTCTGTGAAAACAAGACGGATATATCATTGTTTCAAAATAAGATTATTATACTTGTATGTCAAATCTTGTTGGATAAATAAAGCTCAGGTTAAGTTAGAATCGATCAACATGACTAAAATGCAACCTACTGACTTCATCCTAAGATAAAATCTAAAGATAACAAAGTTCCATACATTTGTCAAAATTTGTTTTGTTTTAGAGTGGAGAAAATCTGTTTTAACCATAAAAGCAACTGAGTGATCATTCGTAATGGCCAGTGCCCTATATTATAAACAGGCACAAACTTATACATTCTTTATATTGTCTTCAATATGTACTATTGACTCTGCATATTTGGGCTGAACATATTTGAGTACTGTGAAATACAATGCTCATGAAAACAAATTGTGTTTTGCTTGTATTAAAATACATTGCCACAGAGATAATGTTTGTGAGTTGTATTCTCTCCTTTGTGCTTAGTTGTGATTCTTTTGCAGATTGTTTTCAATTAGAATATGATCACAAAAGTGTATTTTTTTTATATTAGGCCGATCTAAGAAATTTCCCTTGTGGACCTTCATCCAAATAGGGTGGGGGGGGGGTAAAGATTTAATGCAATCCTATGTTAATTATTTTGCATTTGAAATGTAAAGTCACAACCTGTCCAATTCCTGAATAAACAAAATATTCTATACTACTATATATACCTTTAATTACAAATGGAGAAATTCAGATGTTTGCATAGAATTTGAGTAAATAATATTGAACTTACTCGTTGAAACCTTACAATGATTTAAAAATTTGACTTCATTGAAACCACTTTTATTTTGTTGGCTTTCAACATTATTTAGCACAAAAGTAATGGCTTGTCAACAAAGGAATAAGAGATTTTGTATTATGATCTGGGATCTAGTGGTAGAACCCCTGGTGACACTCAAGGAGGCTACAGTATAGCTTTGAGACAACATGAAATATTATGTGAAACAATGTAAATTGTATAAAATTACCCAGAGACTACTATACTCTATAACATGTCACACATCCATAATTTTTGTATCCCTTCACTTTAATATGAGATATAAGCCTGTGGTCATTGTTAGCTCACATGGTGAGCTTTTGCAATCACTCACTTGTCCGTCTGTCTGTCCGTCCGTCCGTCTGTACGTCCGTGAAGAAAGATAACTAACATCGCAATCAAATCAAGACAAAGAAAGAAGAAAATAAATGAAGAAACCAATGCAGCAAAAACAAATGACGTCCGTCCGTCTGTCCGTCAACAATAGTGGCACATTTTAAAACCTCTGTCGATAGGATTCCTGTTTTAAGTTATTTCTGTTCAACATCAATACAGAAAACCCCCCTATGACTCCTGGTTCAAAAGCTCGCCTATTTTCAAAATGGCCGTCACTTTTGTCTCGCGAAATTCACTTTTAGCCCATTTCTAGCTAACCTCTGTCGATAGGATTCCTGTTTTAAGTTATTTCTGTTCAACATCAATACAGAAAACCTCCCTATGACTCCTGGTTCAAAAGCTCGCCTATTTTCAAAATGGCCGTCACTTTTGTCTCGCGAAATTCACTTTTGGCCCATTTCCTAGCTTTACAAATAATTTCAGGTGTCCTACATTATAAAAATCCATGTCAATGTAAAGATTAGATATATGAAATAATTTTGTTACAAAAAATCAGCGAAAAATTATATCCATTTATTTATTTTCAGCCATTTTAGTTAACATTGATTTGTCCATCTGTCTCGCAAAATTCACTTTTGGACCATTTACCTTAAACCCTCTGTCGATAGGATTCCCATTTTAAGTTATTTTTGTTCAACATCAATACAAAAAACTCTCCTATGACTCTTGGTTCAAAAGCTCGGCTATTTTCAAAATGGCCGTCACTTTTGTCTCGCGAAATTCACTTTTGACCCATTTCCTAGCTTTACAAATAATTTCAGGTGTCCTACATTGTAAAAATCCATGTCAATGTAAAGGGTAGATATATGAAATAATTTTGTTACAAAAAATCAGCGAAAAATTGTATCCATTTTTTTTATTTTCAGCCATTTTAGTTAACATTGATTTGTCTATCTGACTCTTGAAATCCACTTTCTGTGGCACGTTTTAAAACCTCTGTCCATAGGATTCCTGTTTTAAGTTATTTCTGTTCAACATCAATTCAGAAAACTCCCCTATGACTCCTGGTTCAAAAGCTCACCTATTTTCAATATGGCCGCCATTTTTGTCTCGCGAAATTCACTTTTGACCCATTTCCTAGCTTTACAAATAATTTCAAGTGTCCTACATTGTAAAAATCCATGTCAATGTAAAGAGTAGATGTATGAAATAATTTTGTTACGAAAAATCAGCGAAAAATGATATCCATTTATTTATTTTCAGCCGTTTTAGTTAACATTTATTTGTCCATCTGTCTCGCAAAATCCACTTTTGGACCATTTACCTTAAACCCTCTGTCGATAGGATTCCCATTTTAAGTTAATTTTGTTCAACATCAATACAAAAAACTCTCTTATGACTCTTGGTTCAAAAGCTCGCCTATTTTCAAAATGGTTGCCATTCTTTTTTCGCGAAATTCACTTTTTGCCCATTTCCTAGCTTTACATTTTAGCTTTAATTTCAGCTGTCCTGCATTGTAAAAAGCCATGTCACTGTTAAAGGTAGTTGTATGAAATAATTTTGTTACAAAAAATCAGCAAAATATTATATCCGTTTCTTTTATTTTCAGCCATTTTAGTTAACATTGATTTGTCCATCTGTCTCGCGAAATCTTCTTTTGGACCATTTGCTCAAAACCTCTGTCGATAGGATTCCAGTTTCAAGTTATTTTTGTTCAACATCAATACAAAAAACTCCCTTATGACTCCTGGTTCAAAAGCTTGCCTGATTTCAAAATGGTCCCATTTTTGTCTCGCGAAATTCAATTTTGGCCCATTTCCTAGCTTTACAAATAATTTCAGGTGTCTTGCATTGCAAAAAGCCATGTCACTGTAAAGAGTAGTTGTATGAAATAATTTTGTTACAAATTATTGGCAAAAAATTATATCCGGTTTTTTTTCAGCCATTTTAATTGACTGAGAGACAGATGGCTTGAAATAATTTTGTAACAAAAAATCAGCAAAACATTATATCTGTTTTTTTCTGTCACCATGTGAGCCCAGTACCCATGGTACTAATTTTTTTTTGTGAATTGTAGTTGCCTGCTCTGAATCCCCAACATCTCCTGGTTTCATGTAGAGATGAGATAGAGGGTCACAAAACTTGAAGGACTTGAGCACAGTTTCTGAAGCCATCGAATCCCCCAATCCTTTACTTGATATTTTTAAATCCTGATTCCTGATGTTTTACAGTGATCCCCGTGCTGCCACCGACAACATTGTGCTGAATGTGGAAGATGTGAAGGATCGGCTCAACAACTTTGACATCCTCATGAAGAACATCAAGGCTTACTATCAGGTCAGTGCAGAGATTTGAAACATTTCCTTTTCTGTATCATGTTATGAGTGCTCTCCATGATTTTTTTATATCTTTTATTGACAAAAGTGTCAACTAGAGTGACACACTGTGCTTCAGTCTGAAAGCCTATTGAGTACCCTGTTCTATGTACACTTTTCATCAATTACAGATTTAGACTATTTATAAAAAAAAACACACATATCAAGAAATTGGAGTATCATATAATTTAAAACTTTAAAAATGTACAAGTTGAAATCGGCATGATATTGATATTGGGATAGTTCCATAGGGAATGAACCATTATTTTCTACAATTACAGGACAATTATCTTTTTTCTGAATCTATTTTTAAGCTTTCATCTATTTGTATCTTCTTTAAAGGTTTCAGGTACCTACTTTCCACTATCTTAATAGGACCTATGATGCTTTTTTCCAAAGATAATCATTCTGAATCTCAAGAATCACTTTGACTCAAAACCTGTTAGCATTTCTTGGCATAAGAATACATGATTTTAGTTATCATAATGATAGTGTAACACAGTAAAGTGATACTATTTTGACTATTGTGTTTGTTTTATGACGGATGCTTATAGCCTTTGGGTATCAAAATAACATTGAGTGAATGCCAAACTAAGAGAAGTTACGAAAGGTTATGGGAAATATGTGGGTTCTGTTAACTGGGTTGTAGAATGATGTTAATATATGGCATTTAGGTATTATTAGAATGCTTTTAAATATATGAACAATTTGTCTTATTCTAGGTATCTTGTCTTATCTAGTCTTAACTCATTTACCCCTACCCCACCCCCATTCTGTTACACATGTGCCAGAAGGGGAATGGATGGTGGGGTAAGTTACCGGTGCTTTTTGTGTTCATTTTGTACTAATGCCTCTTTAGTAGTCTCTGTTGGCAGATACATATACATTGAAATAGTGTCACTGTCATCATATTGTTGGATCATCATAGATGTAGAATAGGGAAACCTTTTGTACATGTATTGGCATTGTTATTTAGTTCCTAAAAGGTTGTTTCTGCTGCTAGATGTCGACAATATACAAGTTATAAGAGAAAATATACAAGTTATAATAGAATGAGTAGAGTGATATGGTATTATCCAAAATTCTACAAACCAAGGAACAATTTTGTTTGCAAATACTATATATTGATTTACATTCTAGATTTCAATTTTCTACTCAATGGCTAATTCCTCTGATACACAAAAGTTGATTGTTCAATCTCCTCACTAATTTCATTTCTTGGCAATATTCTAAGACAAATTAAACACAAAATTGTGAATTATAACACTGTGAATTTATCAATAGATACAATCTCGATCTCTTAGGTTATTAGAAATATGTACTATGTAGGATATGAAGCATATTAAAATATAGAATGATGTGATGAGTATCAGAGTGAGGAAATAAGGGTCTGATGCAAGACTTCATATAGAAAGGAATATAACACTGATAGAACAGTATAAAAAAAACTAGTCTAGCTTCAAGCCCTTGTGAGCCACTTGTGTTGTGTTGGTGAAGTAGATGAGGGTGAACCAGTCTTGAAGCAAGACTAGAAAAATACTTGAATATTAACCACTGGTTTCAGTTTGTGTTAGTTTCTCATCAATCGTTTGATCACCCTGTTATTAGCTCAGGATATTCAGAAAAAGAATCCTGCTCAAAGCTATTGTTACAGATGCTGTAATCACACTCTTGTTGTGTTTAAATCCTACCACTATCATCCCACTGTCATTTATCAATCGATACTGAAAATTGAAACCAGTAATATTTGATAGGAATAGCATGATTGGTAGATATTATACAGGTAAAATTATTCTGTATTACTGTGTATTTCATTTGTCTGCTTCACTCATGTCAGAATGACGTCAATAGAGTATATCAGTCTTTAGAACTTCCCTTAAGATGACATTTAAATCAGTAAAGATATATTTATTAAAAATATGAAGTCAAAGGTACATGGTCTTCCTGAAAGAAAATATTTGGTGTCAGAATTTGAACTTTACTCAGTTATAGAGAATATGGATCCCAGTTTGGAAAAAATATAGATTTGATTTAGTCAAAATACAACACAGAGACTATATATACTGTTCTGCTCTTCTCTTGTCACACAAATGTTGGTAGAGGTTAATGCTATTTGAACTTTTATCTTGGGTTTTTAACCTTTGATCGTTATTGATAAGTTTTGAATGTAATGCCAAATGAATATAAAGACGCATGCAATGTAATAATTCTCATGGACTCCATAAATCATGATTCATAAACCCAATAAATCATAATTTACTATCAAATCAGAGTAATTTTGCATCATCTTTAATAAAGAGCTCCTTCAGATTTTGTCTATTAAAATGTACCTGAAGTATATACTTATGTAGTTTATTAAAATAATTGAACTTAAATAACTGTAAAAGTTGTTGATCTCTTGATTTTTCATAATAACAGGTGTGAAATGCTCTCTTAGTAGCTCTTGGTGAATATGACATAGGACTCTTGAAAGTAAAGTGGCTTAACTATAATATTGATGTATTACTGCTATCTCCAGATCTCTAAAAACTGAAATAGAAATATCATCTACCATACATTCAGAAAATATGATAATACATGAGATACATATGTAATAACAAGCTATAGAGCACTTAGATGTTCCCTCTGTTGAGATCTTACATATACATCAAGCAATGGTTGCATTAGTGACATAACTCCTTTGCAACTTCATTAACTGAACAATCCAGAGCTTATCAGTGAGATTAAAGAGACATAATGCTACAAATAATCTGTTTTATATCAACTTATAAGAGACTATTCCCCAGATTCAAATGCCACTAGAGGTGACAAATGTGATATTAATAGGAATGCAATGTTTAGAGGTAGTGGTTGGTTATGCTGACCTATTACATGCTACTCAATCATTGTCAGCCTATATACACATATTGAACAGGCATGCCAAGCAACATGATATATTCTAGTGAGTGTACCAGGATATATATCTACTCATGTGACATGTCCTTTCTTTGAATTGAACAAAAAATGTTGAAGACTTCGTATTTGGTGCTAACTTGACACTGTTGAAGAGAGATGTAGATAGATAGGTAGCTTCTTTTAGAGAAAAACGTCACCTGAATATTAGATCAACAAAAAATACATTTCTTTATTTCACTAGCCTGTTATCAGAATTAAAGAATCTTAGCTCATAAGAATGGAACAAAATACAGGGTGACCGGAAAAAAAGGAGACCATTGAAGTAATCAATTTCTCCTAAACTAGACAAGTGCCATCAATGAAATTTTGCATACACTGGAACAGTTATATGGAAATTTGTTACTGAAGGTTTCAATACAAGCATTCAACTGGTTCAGGAGCTATGATCATTTACATAACATGCTCCAAATAGGCACAATTGAGACCAACGCAGAGTTGGATTCATATGGCAAACTACCCTTACATGTTCTGCCCTCTATGGCATTATTATGGCATTACATATAGCAGTGATTGCCTTCTTTAGGTCAACAATAGTCTGAGGATTGTTTTGGTATAGATTGTCTTTCAAATATCCATACAAAAAGAAATCAGCAGGATTCAAGTCTAGGCTGTAATGGCAATGAAGGGTTATCTGACATGTGGTTCATCATCCTGTTGCCAAAGTGCTGATTTACCCAATCTTAAGAGTCACTTTAGGTATTGGGCATAGTGCCATGTTACTAAAACCACTATATGGCACAATTAAATCCCATATGGAAACCAAGGGCTGCCCAAAACCTCCTTAGGATGATACTGTAACTGAGTGGGACCACTGAGTCAGAAGCCATAGGTCAGATAAGCTTCGTCTCCATACACCTCAAATTTGAATCCACCTGATTTCTTTTTGTGGGGCAATTTGAAAGACAATGTGTACCAAAACAATCCTGAGACAATTGCTGACCTAAAGGTGGCAATAAATGCTAAATGCAATGCCATAACAAGGTCGGAATATGTAAGGGTATTTGCCAAATGTATCCAGCTCTGCGTTGGTCTCAATTGCGCCTATTTGGAGCATGTTATGTAAATGATCATAGCTCCTGAACCAGTTGACTGCTTGTATTGACACTTTCATAGAACTGTCCTGATGTATGCAAAATTTCATTGATGTCACTAGTCTATTTTAGGAGATATTGCCTATTTCAATGGTCTCCTTTTTTTCCGGTCACCCTGTATGTGGCTTGCTGTAAGAAATTATGTGGCCAGTTGGCATTGTTTTGGTGTAATCAGATTAGACTCTGTAAGAGGTTCATATTGAGCTAGTGGGGTAATTAGAGTATTATATGAACTAGCGATAACCCTCTTGGTCCATTCATTCATCTTTTCAGAGCATCTCGCATTCATGTTAGTGAATACTGAATAGACCAGCTGATTTTTACTTTGGATTTTACTCCTTTCCAAATTGAAGTTTGTTATATGAGTCTCTTTCTAATTAAAAATTGATTGTAGACTGATGGGAAAAGTTAATTGTAATGAAGAATGAAGCAGGTAATTCAATCCCACAATACACTGATGCAAGTAAGGTGGCTGCTCCATGAAGCTCCATGTGAAGGTTATGCTGATGGGTAACTCCTTACACACACACTATTGTATGGTTCAAATTTTAAAACGTAGCGTTAAAATATAACAATGCAGCCTTATCTATAATATGTGGTGACTAATCATTTCAATTTTTTATCATTTGTGGAAAAGGGAACATTGAATATTAAATCCAGTGACTTGAAATGGAGATGACAATTTATGATTCTGTTCAACATTGTCTTAAATAGTATCTAATCTATCTATATCTACATATGTATGTGTACACATCCTTGGCCCAAGAGTAATTCATTGCATTACAATGAAAGCAGTGAAGGACCGATCTTGAAGGATGATGTGTACATGATATATGCACATTCATAATCTTGCACCATTGATATTTCAAAATTATGTACACATGCTATACATGTAGATGGCTTAAAATTGATAACAGATCTACTTCTTAATGTTAAGTGTTTTGCCTGGATGCATTTAAAAATGATGCAACTGATAACCCAACCCCATCAGCAATACAGAATATTATTTATTTGGACCTACATTTTTGGAATTGGATCAAATTACATATATCTCCACAATGCATGAAAGAGGGAATGGGGAGGTAGGGGGGGGGGGGGGGGCAACACAGGGCACTGATGCAGGGCTAGTATATTTGAGAATGTAAGGAATTCTGATCATTTTATTTGTGATATTCTCTGGTAAACATGAAGCATTTACATTGTACAGTCTGAGAGTCATGCAAACATTTATTGTTCTGTGCCAACATTCCCAGAGTAATTGGCATTTGACATGGGGGAAATATAAATAAAACTAAATTCCAAACTTGTGGAAACTGAATTCATTATTATGCAGAGTCATGATCATCAACGGAGTTTCATAGATTTATTGAAAGTTTTCATTCATAGTCCTCTTCGATAAAATGGGAAATACCATGCACCCTTTAAGAGTTTAATTTTGCGTATTTTAAGAACTTCTCTATTTGCATCTATGACGGGTAAATATCCGTTGACTTTAATGTTATCAATGTCTTCTTATGTTTTATAGATTTAAGTTCATGTATGTTTAAATTGAACATGCCATTTTGGGGCATTGTCTGGGCCAAAATCTCATCCATTTTATGAGTACACTTAGCCAACAGATTACAAACACTTATCTTGAAAATTACAAGGTTATGTTGTCTTTTGCTTTGTGAACATACAATTCAAATCTGTGTAGTCTACTAAATAACTTTAAGACAGTTTAAGTTCACTAGGTTTAAAGTAAATATTATGGCGTGGACTAGGATAAAATCTTATGACCAGTATATACGTTACCAAGCAACCATATAATAAATGTGCATCCATTGACAAAATTGTCCCTTTTTATTGAAATGCATTTTTTATGTTTGTATGTTAGCTTGTCAACTTCAAAATATACAAATTGTTAACAGTTTTTCAAATATTTTATCTTGATCAACTGGTGATTTTCAAAATGTTGAATTATAAAAATCTGAATCTGAGTTGATTAATATTAATTTGAACCCTTTCATATTGGACAATCTAAGACATTATTGCATTTGCTCAATTACTAGCAATGCCATTTATTATGCTTAATGAAATTAGCTTCGTTATAAATGACAGTTAATAGTGAATAATTGATAAAAACTGGCCATATTAATGATATTAATGTGTCACCAGGAGTTCAGAATTGTAATAATGCAAATCTTTTCTATTGTGGATTATTGATAGTTCTCCCATGTGCTTGCTAGAAAAAGTGCAGGTAGTCCAGGTAGTTTATTGATTTTTGTGCCATCTACACTGGGGACATCTTCATTTGTGTACAAAGGAAAAATTAAAGGCATGAATCTTAAGTTGAGATATAGAAGTTCATTAGTACTAGATTAAGATTGTAAGGTATGGTGAGTATGATATTGTACCCTGCATGCAGAGTCTAGTTAAACTACACTCTGCCTAGTATAGACTATATTATAGTGCCCCGCCCCCATTTCAATGAGCTTGAAGAAACATGTACGCCAAAGCGTTCTAATTAAATATGCGCATGTCATTGGTCAATTCCGGGCTCAACGATGACGTCAGAAGGAATGACCATATCTCGAATGTCGGTCAAATTTGGCCGACAAACACTGATTGGCGCGGTGAGTTCACAGGTTTATTTTAGTTTGAAAGAGTGAAGACGAAGCTCTCTTTTAAGAAGTGAAGTCAAACTAATGCAAAGGGTAATGATATTGTGGACACAACCAAAAGTATGAATATCCCCATATTATTAAATTCCATCGGGACATATTAGTTATAAACCTAACTAATTGGATTCCTCAGTAGGTTTGCACTTATCCTTATCAAGCATCAGAAATATAATCCCCACTTTATTTATTCATACCACATATCATATTTGCAGGTAATGTACTATAAAAACATTGATGCTGATGGGTTATCATTGCAGGTCATTTCTAATGCAAACAATAACACAGCAAAAACAGATAGGTCTCTAATACACTGATATTTAAGGTGAATATTTTGGGGGTTTTAAATAGTTAGTGAGTCAGCAAGCCAAAGCATAAATAATATGCATCGTATGATTCGTTTCTATTATTTGTCTATTATGAAATATATATCAGTTAGTCAAACTGTTGAGTATCATTTCTATAATATAAAGTCTTGTTTCAACCCCCTCCCTCCTATATGTCACAGCTCCATAAAGGACAAAGTATACAGAATGGGGAGGGGGGGGGGCATCCAGGTGGTGACATTTTGTGACATTAATGCCTCGTTGTGTTTGTGTTGGTTTATGCCTTATAATAACATACATGTTTATGATTCCAAATATTTGTATAAGGATAAAACAATAAGCAAGAACAGAACAATACTCTTTGGAAGAAAGCACATGTAATATATTCCTAGATATTAGTGCATGATCACAAAGCTTAGTGCAAAATCATAATACCTGTATTGCATGTATATATATCAGATATATACTATTTATCTGGCACTGATTTGTGAATTATTGCAGATCTATACTTAGAAATTCCAGTTATAGTATTATATTATACCAATACAAAGCTCCTTATTAAAAGTAAATTGGAAATCTCAAAGTAATCAGTCATCACTTATTTCTTGGTCAGTGGAGAAGTAGAAAGAAGTATATTAGAAGAGCAAGATTTCTTATTTAGTAGCTTTGGGAATTAAGGACGTTCCTTGGAAGATGATAATAATATTGTTATTATAGTCAAAGGACTGTCCCTCAGAGGATGCATCATGATAAAGCATGACATCTCATTTCTTCTCAGCCCTGAGATGTTTCAAGGGAAACAGAAAGATGCTATGAGTATCAGAATGCATGGATGGATGTTGCAAAATAGAACAATGGTTGTAAATTAATACTCTCTGCTATACAGTAATGCTCTTTGAATTTGTGTATCAAGTGTCATCCCCCACCTACATACTGT
Organism: Owenia fusiformis; assembly: GCA_903813345.2. Taxonomy (NCBI): domain Eukaryota; kingdom Metazoa; phylum Annelida; class Polychaeta; order Sabellida; family Oweniidae; genus Owenia; species Owenia fusiformis. Next base: position 8,869,411 of record CAIIXF020000008.1, read on the forward strand.
GATACATGTACCTAGATCGAGATGTGTTTTTCTCATAGAATAGAGGTGGGAGGGGGGTAGCACAATAGGTTCTTTAAAAAAACTGACACACATGCAAAATGTCAGCTCCCCAGGGAGTTGTTTCTTTGATCAATATTTTGTGAAGCTTTGTGCATGTCAACTTTGTATTTTATCCATTTTTTTGTTTTAAGTTCCATTGATAACTACCACAACTGTGTGTTTAACCCAAAGCCTCAAGCATTGTTTATTGTACAAATTCATCAATAATTCAATAATTATTTGCGCATTTTAGCGCTGTATTTGATACATTTCACTAGGATTTGTAGTTTCTTGTTACTCTGAATCTATATCACCTAGCTATTCTACACTCTGACTATTATAGATAATTTTACAGTTTTGATGATGATACAATCTTAATAATCTCAAGTATAGCTTTCATTGCACTTGAATTTGAGTGTGACATGACTGTGGTATACTTATAGGCAGAAACATCCTTGGTCCAAGAGTGTTTCACTTCTTTTCATGATTGAAAAATGAATGAAGCCCTTTGAAGGATGAGAGAAATGATCCCTGGTTTAAAGAGTGCCGACACATTTGAGCTCTTGTGAAGGTTTGCTTCTGGCAGAATAATGCTATTTGGAATAATTTGGGATGTAATTAAAGACTTGTGAGAATGCAATCAATGCAGTAATTACAAGTAGCATTGTTAGTGTGATTATTACATACTACATTGTACCAGTTTGTACAGTGTATTGATCACTGGTTGAATTGATCTTAATTCTCACGGAGATGGAAGACCATCATTTCATAAATATTAAGTTTAAATGTTTCTGGTAAAATTGGAACCAGTTAATGTTTTCTTATATTAGATGAAAAACACCTGCAGTTATAAACTAACTTCTGAATAGATACAGGCTATCAGTATCTTCTCAGTAAAATTTAACAAAAATTGTGCTTCTGGTTTTATGTAAGAACGTTAACATCAAGCATGTATGTCACATGTTTTATGGACATTTTTTGACACTTGAAAATCTTCATGACATATTTTTTAATTCCTGGGGCAATTAGAAAGGAATGACAGTTTATTCGGGTCATAAGTGTCATAAGCGTGTAGATGGTAAATGTAATACAGACATAGTACAAACAATGCAATTAGATAAATTGAAGAAATAATCACCATGACCAGGGTCTTCCAGGTTTGTTGTGTCTGGAAGCAGTTTTGTGGTTGCAAAGTCCACTAAATAAATGCTTCAAAACAAGGACTGAATGTTTCCCAGGAATCAGTCCTGTGACATTTATAGCATTATCCTAATCTGTGTAACCTCAAGGCAATTGTGGCTTCTTTTTTGCATCAATTTCCTGCTTGCAACTCAGCTGTGCAACTTGATCATTTACACCTGGTAATTTTAGATTCAATCAGGTTGGAACTGACTGGAAATGTTTTAAAAAGGTTTTGATAAAAGTTTATGTATAAGAGATGCAAGTAAAACCAAGATTGGCTTGCTTAAAGGCTTTTTGCAAAATCAAGATTGGGCTTGCTTAAAGGCTTTTTGTCACCAACCCAAGACACCACATCTCCACAAGATGTGAAGTTGAGAGGGAGAATTCCAAAGATCAGACTCAAAACCAGATTAGTAACATAATTGTTATGTCACCACCAGAAGTGGTGACATATTATTATAGTCTCCAACTTTTTGTGGACAGTATTTGGCAGTTGGTGATAGGTTTTTGGCAGTTGGTCTCTGTATCAAATGGCAGTTGGTGACTGTTAATGCTGTGCTTATACCATACTATCTTAACATCTCATTGGTTGTGTCAATAGAATCACTTTCATTGGTTGTTCCTCAGTGCGATGAAACTACTAAAGCTGTCCTTTCTTTATATTTTACTATATTTGATAGAGTTTTAAAAAAGTAAAGCTTTTGTTCTTCACTATCAATTATCTCTAGTATGCATCATAAAAAGACACAAATCTTCTCGAGTTCTTTGTTTAACTGAATATTTAGGGTATATACTGTCACAATACTTGACTGTTCCTTAGCTGTTAGATAGCTGGTCCTCATGTTGTTAAATCTCTGCCATTGTTCGTTGCATAGCAGTAAATACCTTTGCATGAAAGATGAATTCATTACAGTCATCCAGTACAGTAAAACCTGTCTAATCTATATGTCACTGGGACTGACCAAATATGTTCAGATTAGCAGGTGTTCACATTTCAAGTTTTTTAATACATGAGTCAATGGGAGATAATAAAATTGTGATCAAGAAACATTGTTCTCATTTGGGAGTGTTCAGATTAGAGACTAGGTGTTCAGAATGGGTGCACCCCAGTTGTCCGAAACCCAGTTCTCCGAAACCCAGTTGTCCGAAACCCAGTTCTCCGAAACCCAGTTGTCCGAAACCCACTTGTCCGAAACCCATAGAAAAATAGTCATAATTTACCAGAGAAAGGGGAACCGTACTAAGCTTACGCCAGTTTCATGCCATGTATTTGGCCAAATTAATGGCATGGACGCATTCTGATGTTCATAGATCTCTCTCTCACTTTAAATTGCATCCATTGCACGCGTTACCAGAATGGCAGGAACGGGGGATTTATTTTACATTGTGATTCTAAAAAAAAGTTATCAAAACACAATATATATTACGGAACAGTTTATCTTATCTTCTTCAATCTCTTTTATATAGGCAAAATAAAATGAATCATTTTGAAACAGATAAAATAAGTTTACGCATATAGTACTTTAAGAATAAAACAGTATACATATTACGTTGTCAAAATATTTCGTCGCATTTAATTTCTTAGTCTCTGTATTTTATCAAATCGTAAAAGAACAAAACATTCTTAACTTAATCACTTGGGATCAACTGGAAACGAAGGCAGGCTGTCCTCGTATCAAAATGGATGTTCTCCCATTCGCAAGAAGTTTCATTTTCGCCATGTACTCACTTCATCCTTTTAATCTCTATTTCTCGAACAGAGTACGTAAATGAAGAATAAGTTTTGGTTTCAAAAGATGTACATGTCAACTTTACTAAATAAATGCCCACTGGCTTGGGAAAGCTATTTTTCCTTTTATGAACGCTCATCACCCATTGGAAAAATGTTGTTCCCTCTCAAAAAAGGCCCATGGGCCATAAAGAAAATTGGTTTAAAAATTGTAGACCCCTATCTATGTATGTTGTGTAAACGCCATTTTACAATGAGAATAACATAATTTAACTTTGTTTGTTTGAACATCTATATCACCTGTATATGAACTTTCATAGGCTAAACATTTAAACAATTAACGTCTTGACTTCGCATATTTAGCCTAATTTTGCAATGATGTCAACGTTATTCCAATGTTATGTTGTGATTCGCAGAGGTTGCGACAACGAGATTCGTTTAAAAAAATTGTATTTTTCAAATAAGATCCCCTAATTTTCGGACAACTGGGTTTCGGACAACTGGGTTTCGGAAAACTGGGTTTCGGAGAACTGGGTTTCGGAGAACTGGGTTTCGGACAACTGGGTTTCGGAGAACTGGGTTTCGGACAACTGGGTTGACCCCGTTCAGAATACAGGTTTCACTGTATTTGTGATGAGGATTTCCTCTGATTAGAGTGTTGACCATCTACTTAGGCCTTAGGGTCTGCTGATTGTAACATATATGCTAAAGTTTACCTGTAGATTGCTTTGATCTGCTGGGAAATTATTATTACCTGTAATCTGTAATTGAGCTGTAATCATATATGATATTATATAATAACATATGGTACTTGTGATTGCTTTGATCATGTTGAAGTTTGATCTCTAGGGTACTTCAACTTTACAATTATGTGTTAAATATAAAAGTAACAAGAGGCATAAGGGGCAACATCAAAATTTAAAGAATGTTTTCCATGCAACCTATATAGAATTATTTGATATTTAGATGGGGATTTAGATACTGTAAAACCTGCATAAATGCCCACCTAGAAAGTATTCAGCTTTCAATGTTTTTAGCTAAAATGGGTCTGTTTTCATTTCTGCTGATGTCGATCGAGTAAGAAGTGGTGTTTCAATTTGCAATTGTTATTTTTATATATGCACAATGAATGAAGCTTATAAGTACAATGTGAATGTATAAAATGGGAAGCAGTTCAATGTTTCTGAAAGAACTAAACATGGCTGTTCCATCTTTGCTACAATGGTTGTAACTTGTTCAATTTCTGCTTGCTGTTTGTATAGGTACGATAATCCATGTATGTTTGTTCTGCTAATAGTTTTATTTTCATGAATGTCAAATGCCTTTATATGTGTTCTATCCTATTTTCTATGCAAATACTGCTCTGTAAACTTTCTCTAAATCTACTGAGTCAGTCCTGGATGAGTCTTTGTCTTGGGAACAAGATTATGTTTGAGTTTATATAGAAGTCTGTTTTCCCCAGTTTTGAATATAAAAGGTAAAAACTGTAAGAATAACTGGATTTGTATTTTATACAATAATATGTTATGTGAAACCTTACCTGACTTTACAACTTAGTTGTTTCTATTATTAAACATTATGAAATAAGAAAATATTATTTAAAGTTTAACCAATTGCGGTTTAGATTTTCAACTGACCTTGATTCAAAAATATTCAGTACATATATTTTAGGATTATTGGAGACTTGAATTTAATAAATATGCCTAATATTTCATAAGCATGGTAGAATGCAGATGGAAATAATTTGGTTCAAAAGGTGCATGGGTTTTGTATTCAGAATATCAATATTATAAGGATTTGAAAATGTAATAATTGATATATTTAAGAAACCACTTTAATCACATTTTACTTTATATAACCGTTCAATGTTTGTTTGCATTAGATTTGAATAGCTAGAACACATTGCCGGAACTACTTTCTTTAGATTCAATTCATACAAATCTTGGTATACAGTGTGTCTCAAAAAAAATGTTACACTTACAAAAAGTTCAATATCTTTCATGATTTTGACTTTTCCCCTAAAATGTACTTAGATACCATAAGACCAGTCCTTCTCGAATAAATTCACACCATCAGATTCAAAATCCGTCTAAGATTGACTGCACAGGACAGATTTTATAGACGCATGTGAAATCTGATTTGCGCCAACTTCTCAGTGGCTGGACATAGGTGATCAATTCTTTTTTGGTGTGAATGCTGCGGACAGTGTTATCTTGATATGATCAATGATCCAGTTGTTTCTTTCCTGGATAGAAATACAAGATTTCATTGTCAGAGTGTTCAATTTTGTTACGTATGATGGCAACAGGATGATGCAAAGGCCTGTAGCAGATCGTTTGGTAGAACTCTTTGGAAATCAGAAGATAGCATTGAATTACCCAATAAATTGGCCCCCAGGGTCATCCCACTTTACACCCTTGAGTTTTTGAAGGGCCTCTGAAAGCGGTTTACAGCATCACAAACTGACCTAAATGAACTTCTGCAAAAATAATTGATAGAATCAGAGTGATATTACAATTCATGTGCACATGGGCAATGGTACCTCAGATTTGCTTAGGAGAACATGTTGAGGGGATCACATGTTTATGTGGATAGACCCAAAGATCATATGTAAGACAAATAGGAAAATTACATAATGACTCAGTTTAAGGTCAGGCTTCTACTCAGAAGAAAGTTAAATATTAAAGAAACTGTTCCTCTTTTGTCATTTGGTCCATCCAAGCACTTAGAAGTTGGCGCAAGTCAGATTTTACCATGGGACACTAAAAGCTGTCATGTGGAGCCAATCAAGGACAGATTTTGAATTTGAAGGTGTCAAATTATTCGAGAAAGATTTGTCTTTTGGTATCCAAAGTATATTTTAGGGAAAAGTCAAAATATGAAAGATATTGAACTTTTTGTGAGTGTAACATTTTTTTTGAGACACTCTGTAGTGCAATTTTGACCAAATGTGGTTTTATTGACGAAAGGGTTTAGTCTTCTGGAATTTAGGCATTATGTTGTGAAGACTATATTAAAGTAGACACAATTGTTAGTCCACTTAAAGAATTTGCTCCTATTATGTTTTGTATTTGAGTGATGACTCGAAAAGTAAATCGTACTTGTTTTTCTTCCAGTAATAACTACATTCTTATTTGGTTGAGACCATTGTGTTTATCAAATGAGTTGATTCCGATCTTTGTCGCTTTTGTGATTCTGCCCTACATCATACAGAATTATATTTCAATTGTATATTTACTCATGATATGACAAGTTCCATTGTTGAAGAGTTTTTTGCAATTATGAAATAGAGGCTAACACATATATAAAACAATTTTTAGAATGGTAAAATGGTAATGAATATGAAGTTGGATTTGTGATTCAAGAGGATATCAATACAACTCTATATAGAATGCTGAATTCCTCAGGGTTGTTAGTCCTTGTATGGCTTCCTTTGGCCTGTCATACTTCACTTATTGTACTGGAATAAAACTGTTATGATAATAAGTAACTAAGCTCAGTTAAGCACCTCAGAAGTGTGGCTTCATACCCAAAAATCCCATAATGAATTTGGTATCTTGAACACGATTGAAATATATTTTGATCAGCAGCATCAAGATATATATAAATGTGTATGTCTTTATAAACACGTCCTGATGATGTCACAATGTTTTTATCTTGCCAAATATCATAAAAATAATATACAATTACAGTATATACAATATAGTACAATGTACAATATACAATATTTTTAGACTGGACAAAATATAATCTCACAACGAGGATCAGCTTAGTCACACATTGTGATGAAGCTCTCTTTTAAAGAAAAATGAAACCACTGTATTGAAAAGGGTGATAAAAACTTGTAGCAAAGCATATGAATTATATAAGATCACATAGCAAGATATTAAGAGTACGTATCTGAAATCACCTGTATATATTTGAATACATATGCTTTGATAGTTTTGACACTCCTGAGGATCAGGGTCAAGAACATCACAGATGAAACTATCTTGAAGATGCAAAATCAAATGTAGTATTTGACCATACTATCCAGTATATTCAGTACATTCCCAAGTTATCTCCATGCATGTTTTGACTAACAATCTTCGAGATAAGTGTTGGTCTATGATATCTTTGTTATTACATTCTGCCTATTTATTAGACTCATATCTTTGTTTGCAGTTGGGTATAAGTGAATTAATTGATAAGTTACTTTGTATGTGATAGAACAGTTGAGAACTTAATGCAATAAAGGTGGTTATGAAGGAGGGGTCACATGAGGCTTTACCATACTTCACTTTTCCAGACCTTAAATTTATCGAGACCCCTAAATTTTATTGACTGAATTGATTGGTCCAAGCTCCTACCTCTTTTTGGAAAAATCTAGTTTTTGTCATCGAAAGGCATAAATCAGCCAAGAAAATACCCCAAATTGAATATCCTCAGGGTTAACTATAGTACTTCAATTTGCTCTGTGTTATTTTGAGTTGAATTCTACTCCTGTCCTCATACATAACTCGTCTTTGGAGAAGTAAATAACAAGGAGGAGGAGGGGGGGGGTGCAAAATCTTTATGCAATAGCCTTGCCTCCAAGATCCCCCCTTCCTACCTATTATTGACGTAGATAAGGGGGAGGGGAGGGTCCAGGGTATTGAATTGATGCAAGATCATGAGGCTATCTTAGAGTAACATATGATTAGTATTAGAGACTGGTATTATTGGATGTTAGAATATCTTTGGAATGTCGATTATGATTCCCAATTAATCTTGCTATTTGGCCAGGTATCTAAACTGTACAGGTATAGGCATTAGCTTCTGCATCTGTCAATCTACTCATCAGCACCAAGACTTTGTTTCTGCCACTCTTTTTGATGGATATTTCTTGAAATAACACTGGGTCTTATATCCTAATATCAAAATAATTCACCTTTTGAAGACTTCAGATTTTTATTTTTAACTGAATTGCAATTTTATTGATGTGTTTATCATCATCTTTCTACAGTTACATGTATTTTAGTGAATTATTTATTTGACTCTAGATTAGGAAAACTGTCGAAAATATTAAACTGTAGTTAGGCGTTGACATTTCTGCTGCAAATCCTCATATTTACTTGGGTAATGAAGGAATCCATATACTGATCGGCAACATTTGAAAAATGTCATATGATCTTTTATATGATGATGTTGTGTTCTTGCTCTAGTAATTATGATGCCATATAATAATAATATGTTTGTATGTTGTGTCATTGCAGGATGTTCTCCAGCAGTACATTGTCATGAGGCTACCTAATATTGTCAGCATCAGCAAGGAACCCGATTCTGGTAAGTATTAAGCAAAGAAAATTAAATTTTATTAAATTTTCAGAAGTTCCTGGATCCCCAAACTTTCTATTTTTAAAGCCTCATGCATTTATAAGAATAGAGCATTAATAAGGGCAACATTGGTAGCTTGGGGCAAAAACTAAGCGAGGATATGGAATATCAAGTCAACCAGTTATTTTTGCATTAAATCTCTTAAACACCCTCTCCCCTGTGGTCTTCACCTCCAGACCTGTGAAATTGTATGAAGGTGAGCTGTTTAAGGTGGCAACGAGAGCTATCAATTAGTACATCTTGTCTTGACCAGGACAACTGTTGGGTTGGTCAGTTAGGTCTTAATATTGATTCCCTCTCTCCGACTGAGGCCTGTGTTTGTCTAAGAGTCTCTGGATATCACAAAGTAGTCTTGTTACAGTGTTCTACCATTGAGGGAGTCACTTTTGTATTCTATATGCTTTTTTATCAACATGGGGCTAATTAGAGACAGGTTGGTCAAGAAATGAAGATTGGAATTTTGACCTTTTATTTTGTGATTATCCACCTCATGGTGGTTTACTGGGGACTAATCATGTAGTGAAGGCACACATGTCATCACTTATCTTCTTATCCTATCAGTCTAACTATCAGATAAACACTTATCCCTAACATATGAGAGATATGAGAGATACATACAATAATCTTGATCATTATTGGCTTAAGAGATCTCAACCTGGCCATGATTACTCAATGCTATATCTTGCCATATTTGCTGTAATACCATGATAAATTGTACAATAATACCATAATAAATGCAATAATACCATGTAATGATGCCATAATACCTGGATTCCTGGCCTCAAGAATTTTACAGTATTTGGCTCATGTTTGTTTCTCTTGTCTCAAGCCCCTAAACCTGTTCACTATTCACTTTATTACCTACAATGTATATTCAAGAGAGAATGGATACATACTACACAGGCTTGATGCAAGACTACATAATTGTAGACCCATTCCTAACTGAATTATCTCACATTCCATTTTTATGTTACTACCAAAAGTGTTGACCTATTGTAATAGTCTGCCACTTTTTTATGGACGGTATTCAGTGTTTGGCAGTTGGGGTTTGGTGTTTGGCATTTGGTGTTTAGTAGTTGGCATCTGTGACAAAAAGCAGATGGTAACAACGATGCATGTTACTCCCTTGTCTATTTTAAAACGTGATAATGGTACTGTATTTTGACATTGGTAGATGAGATAGTGTTGACCAAGTTACCTCAGAATACACCATCAATACACCACCAAACCAGATTGTGTTTCTATGTCTGGAAAGTTGTTCTGGATAAAAAATGAGGCCAGGATCCTTTAAATCCCCACTTGAGACTTGAGAAACACCTGTGTCACAATATTTTACTTCCTTAGAAGAAACATAAGGCAGAATGAACACACTTATAAAAATGAGTCATCCTTTAAAATAAAGGAAAGGATTTGGCACTGTGAAACAGTTATTTGACACAGCATGTTTATGTCAGTATTTTGTACATTCTGTACATTACAAGCAAAAATGCCGAATTGTTTTCATTGTCAGGAAGATATCCCGAAGCAGACAACTATAAGACTGATTTATGTGAAAGTCTTGATGGCAGCGACCAGAAGTTTATGTGATCAATAAGAGTGGTTGCAATTAACCTGGCATAGATGGCATGTTAACCACTGATTAATGATGTAAACAATACGATAAATAGGTGGCTCTAGCTTACATGGGACTAAATATGTCTGTATAATTGCAAAAATCATAATTTATCATTTCTGTATAGAACATGGCTGGAAACTTCTATTGAGATATGAGATTTTCTTTATTTGAGGTTAATTAATGTCACCAATACGACTGCTCATTGGGAATGTCATCAATTATGATTTGTAGGGCATGATTTCAGTGCTGTCATTTATGAGTTTTAGAGTGGTTTTGACCTGAAGGAAATCTAACCCAACATACACAAACACACCTTATCTCAAGATGACATCATCAACCACTTCCTTCTATTGTTCTCATTAAATATTGCAACACGCTTTCAGGGCAACTTTCTCTAAATTATACAGTAATATTTTTTAACCTATAATTTCCTTGTAGTTTTCTAGATTTCTTGAGGGTCCTTGTTTGTATATGTGATTACAAGGATGAACCTGGAAAGAATGGTCTCTTTTGAACTTATTTTTTAATTTTTGGCCAAATTATCAAAAATATGCCTTACATTTTCAAAATTTGGGCCCAATATTTGGTAATATGTCAGGCCATTACATTTAAACAGTCAATAAAAGATATATATTTAGAGGCCCAATATTTTTTGACTTGAAATATGCCTCCCCTTGTAAGCTTTGAGACCCACCACTGGACTGGTACAAGTTTATATGGGAACATATGACATATATTTCATTTTGACATCTTTTACCTGTAGCTGTAACAGGCTGAATTTTTTTTTTTTTTGTATTTTAGAGGTGGGATTCCCTGAAGACATTTGTGAGTGTTTTAAGGATCTGTTTACATATGTCTTCTTCACTGGTGTCCATGATGACAGACAGACTTTCACCCATTTCTCTAAATTGGACATGGTTTACTTACTAAACAACCCTGTAGACATTCTGAGTAGTTGTCTCTAAAAACTGGAATTATTGCCAGTATTTCACATATCTTTCCTATTCTTGAAATGCCATGTATATATATGTACATCACAGAATCCAGATAACCTTGAAAGTATACATTTGTCTACCTCCTTGTCTTTCAGTCTACCTTGCTGTACACATGATCAACAAATGATCATCAAAAAATTAAACATCATTTTGTAAAGTCCACATTTTGTAGCCTCTATGTGCAGGTTTCCAAGATCTCTGTAGGCAACAAGGAATGATAGCTTTATGTTTTGTAAAGCACTTCACTTCATCTCAGGTTTCTTTGATGTCACCCTGAATGCTCTCAGTTTTCTCCACCTTACTCCCTTGGGTCTCCATCGCCCAATGTAGCATGTTTGGACATCTTTGGTGCCTGGAGCCATGAGTCCCCTCTGGGTCTTGGGGAGGGGAGGGGGGTCAGGGGCAAAATCCATCAGCCCCGTATACATGTATCTCTCTTGATTTAACCAGGACTTTGGGATTTTACTCCATGCATTCTATTGTAAAATAAGGTCTTATGCGATTCCATTTGGCATATGGGTCGAATAGATGATTGATTCTTCTTCCTCAAAACAACCCCAATATCATTCTTCATAATTGATTGTCTGTAAGCTATAACTAATACGGTAGGCAGGGCTAGGGTGTGGCACATTCTGTCATTGGATTCATTGCCTGGTGTTACTTTTCATATTAAGTAGGAGACATTGGTGATGTTGATATGCATTGTACTTTTAAATACTTACAATAACTTTTTGCTATCGCTTGTCATTGCTTATAATTTCAACATAATGAAGGTATGGTGATCAGTGCTCACGGGAGTGATGCAATCAAGACTAGAATGTTTATTTAATCATTTTCGGAATGATATTTAATTGAGCTGTATATGTTAGTATTTTGTGCTCTGGCCATAAAAGCCATTGAAAGTACCCAGCACTTATCCCAGAGCCTCATAGTACTTGTGATCACAGACTCTTGTCTAAGTTGGAAGTGGGCTTCTGGTTCATAGCAGTGGATATAATTGAATAGCTTTCAAATAAATAATTTGTTCCACTTCTAATGGTAACCTTTCAATTTGCTTTGAAATGAATTGTTTGTTCTGGTTGGAGCAGTGACACTTTTAGTATACCATGGGTCAAGTAATGTGGTATGTACACTCTTCTGGTTTAATGAAGTTCAACGCCTAATTACTTATAAATGACTTTGATTTTTAAATATGAATCGAAAAATGAGTATGGATACAAATAAATCCAACAATGATCTAGTGATAAAAGATAAAAAGCAGTGAGTCAGTGTGTCATAGGTTATTCCTGTCTCTAGGCTTTGGAAAAAATACAGGCCAGAATATGACATCATCTGTAAGGTAGATATACATTGCAGATATCTAATGAGCTTGATACCACTCTGGTTAGTGTCAATGACTCAGACTGGGTCACATTTGAGACCCAGGCCCATACCCAGGGTCTACATTATGCATGTCATCTTGTATATAATTCTGTTTGATCAGAGAATAAGTTATTTATGGTCCAAATTTTGAAAAAAATTGAGGCATGGATATAAGTATGGGCCTGACATCTTACCCTCTCATCTTTTTCATCACATGCATTTACAAAAAATCTTTATAGATATGTTGTATTAGGGTATAATGAAGAGCAGACTTCTTTTACCATGATGCCTCAGCATAATGTCATCGTCATAAACAAAGCTACTTTCATAGTCTAAATACAAATTAGTATCATTATATTTTAAAGTTGAGTTATTGCTATGTACATAGGAGATATGTTGAACATTGTATCATTTTTTCAGGTATCCATGTGAGTTACATTTCATTCAAATAACATTCTAGCCCAAAGGGAGGCACTTAATCATCTCTATAACTGAGTATACCTGAAACAGGGCCTGTTGAAATATCTCAGCAAAATGACAGTGTGAAACAAGTATAGGCCAATAAATAATAATTCTTACTGCTTCAGTTGCATTGCTACTAGCTATGGCTTTATACAGTGTGATTTCGTCACATCAGTATGCATTATGTGTGCCGATCATCCCTGCATCTATTTTATGAAACAGAGAAGTTAATTATTATTACTAGGTATTGTAATAGTGCCCCTGAAATGGAATTGAAAATTGAACTGACATCTATTGTTTCTCTGTATAGATACTATAAGTTATTGAATGATTTGAAGTGCAATACAGGATATATTCTGCTCGAGAAATTCCGTTTTGGAACGAGACGAAGTCGAGTGCCAATACAGAATATCAAGACAGAATATATCCTGTATTGCACTTCAAATCATTCAATAACGTTTTTATCGTGTGATCCTCTGCATTGCTACTGAGATTTTCCCTTCCGTACCAATATTTTCTGTATTGCGACGGAGATGATCAACGGGGACAATCTCAGTAGCAATACAGATTGGTACAGCACAACAACTGAACAATCAGAGGGCTTCATTTTACAGATCATACGATAAAAAATGTTTTTTTTGATATTTAGAATTTTTGATACAAAGATTTTAGTCTACCTACTTCCTACCCCTGAAGGATATGAATTATACACAAAATGTATTCAACATTATTATCCTTTATATTTGAAGTTGAATCTCTGGATGAGCTAAAGAAGGTGCTTCTACTGGTGCTTGGTTGTGCTGTACAATGTGAACGCAAGGAGACTATTGTTGAGGGTATTAAGGAACTGGATGTACAAACACAGCATGCCATTGTAGAGAACATCAAAGAGGTATGGGGTGTAAGACAGGCCATATCTTCAACTGCATTACTGGTTAATGTGGTGTTCTAAAAGTTTTTCTTACTTTTTGATATTTCATTGAAAATTAAGATGAAGTTCATAATTATAAATCTATGGTGCTTTAGATTAATGATCTATCTTTGCTATTACTTCAAATTAGATTATTGTTTCAAATGAGATTCCTTTATGGCTACTTAACTCTTATGTGAAATGAAATTCTAGTTTCCAATACCAGAAAAATTACTTGTATAGACATTACAATATTCAATTGAGAAATTCTGGAAGCTCTCAGATTGCACAATGTTAAATTGATGTATTGCTTACATTTCCAGATCACAGATGACAATAGAAATGTATGTGCAATAGACTCAGATATGGCAGATACTAAGGCCCTTTATAACCATCTCAGGATACTGTCATCCGAACGGGACATGTATATCGACGTAAGGCTTTGCACAAAATAGAGTTAGATACTCCAGACTTGTATTAATAGCAATTTGATAATTACTTAACTGTTAGTTGCAATTAGTATTGATACCTGTCCATATTTACAAATGAACACATTTAGAACGTTTTAATACATGGAACAAACAAACAAAAACTATGCTCCTTGTGTTAAGTCCCAACAGTACAACTCTATTTAATTGCCCCAAAACAGAGATTTAAAGTAGACCTGGGCTTATTAGGAGACTTGTTAACCTGAACATTTTTTGGCTCTTCATCAGAGAGAATTAAATGAATCATTGTCTAGGAGACATTCTAAATAAGTGGGATCTACAAGTAGAGAAGAATGTATTCCAGTTTTGAGATAAATTTCAACAACTTTGCATAAATGATATTCTATTATATTGCAGGAGATCAAAGAGCTTACCCAAAACTTAGACTTGACTGCTAACAAGATGCCCCTGTCCCCACCCATCTCCCCAGACAAACACCACTTAGGAGTAGAACTTGCAGAGTGCAAGGCTAAACTAAGACGCCTCAGAAGTGAAGCGTATGTATTTAGTGTCTTTGTTGTCTTTTTGAATGTGTTTTTTTCTGTTTGCTTTTGACTAGGTGTATAGAAGGCAATGTGAAAACCAATTTGTTATTACATAGTTAAGCAAACAGGGCCATTCAACCTCTTTAGTACATGTAACATATTTTACGATACTTTGGCTATTATGTTAAATTTACATTAAATAATATTGTATGCCAACAAACCCTCTCATACACTTAAATGTTCTAATTTTAATCTAACTTCACTGATATCTAGAGTATTGAATTCAAGATATACTCACATTTCTATATATGAGATCACCTTTGTGTATGTTTTCTATATTTGTCATATTTCCCCTTGTTTCTCCAGGGAAGATAAGGCTGAAATGATGGCTGAGATGAAAGATGAACTTGAAGAACACCGCAGCTCTCTCACTAAACTCCGCAGTGAAAACCTTGAACTTACCCAGGATGCACGGGCAGCACGTGCCTACAGAGATGAACTTGACGTCCTGAAAGAAAAAGCGACAAAGGTTGATAAATATGAAATGGATATTAAGAAATACAAAGAGAAGATCAATGAACTTGAGTTCTTTAAGACACGTGTTGAGGAGCTACGGGAGGATAACCGTATCATGTTGGAGACAAAGACTATGTTGGATGAGCAGCTTCAGAGCTCATATAAACGTATTGAGACTGTGATAGAGTTGGAGAATGAACTGATGAAGTATAAACAGCAGCTGGAAGAGATGAACCAGGTATGTGTACATTGAACTGTCAAAGGTAGAAGATGTGGTCATGTAGCTGTAGCTGTAGGATGCAGAGAACATTGAAACTGAATGAGCTTAACTAATGTACTCAAGAGTTGTCAATAAAATATGATTCACCTGGTTTTTAGGGGTTTTCCAATGTTAACTTTTGTACTTTTTAGGGTGTTCAGTGTCTGTAACAAATGGCGGGTGGTGATATTTTCATGTTTATGCCTTCTTTGTAATTACAGGAGAGGGATGCAGACAGGCTGAGGATACAAGAGTTGGTAGAGGAGAGAGCAAGCATGGAGTTTAACATCAGAAGTACTTTGAATGAGAGTGCCCATCTTGAATCTGAACTACATGATGCTAAGATACAAAAGCCTGCTGGTAATACATCATCCAGGATTTGTTTACTTATTGATGATATTATTTTTTAGCATTAGAATCACTTCATGTTCAATATGTTGCATATACTGTAAAACCTGTTGAAGTGAAACATTTTTGGTACGTCTTAAAAGTGTTCAATTTGGGAGGTGTTCCATTTATAGAGATTCATTTAATAAAGTCAGTTGGTCTTTGGACTCTGAAAAGTGTTCCACTTGCAGAGGTGTTCCACTTAACAAATTTTTACTGTACATATATTTGTGTAGACCATACGAATAAAGTGATCCATTAGAATATTTAAAGTTAAAATATCTAAAAAGCATGTTTTTTAAAATGTTATTCTTTATAATGTATTTGGTTCATTTTCAGGTTCTATAGCCGAACAATTGAATGACACTTCTAATGCCAAACTATTGAAACTGGAACTAGAAAACCAGAGACTCCAGAAGAACCTTGATGATCTTAAAGACAATTCAATCGTTGAGAACAATGCTCAGTTACTAGAACTAGAGAAAGAAAATCAAAGATTAGCAAAGAAAGTGGAAAAATTACAAAATTCTTCCTCAAAGGAAACACAAAATTTTGTCGCTTTAGAACAACAAAATATTGACTTATCACGTGATAAAGAGAACCTTCTTCAGACTATGGATACTATAAAAGAAAGTGCCGATCGCCAACTTAGGGAGTTTGAAATTGAGAATGAACAGTTACAACAAACCGTCCAAACACTACGTGAACGCAATGAGAAAACTTTAGATCTTCGTATGAAAGATATTGAAAAGGAAAACAAACGATTACATGAGAATGTTAGAGACATGAGCAGCCAAATGTCAAAGCTGGAATTTGATAATAGGCAGCTCCAGAAACAACAGTACAAATTGGAAAATAATGTTGAAAAATTAAAAGATCTAGAAAATGAAAATCAGAAATTAGATCGTGAAAATAATGAACTTCATAAAACAGTGTCCACATTAAGATTAACATGTGAAAGAGTAGAAGAGTTGGAACAAGAAAATTCAGACTTTGAAGTACAAAATCATAAACTCGATAAAATGGTTGAAAACTTGAAAAATTCCTTGAGGAAAATGGAAAATGTGGAAGAAGAAAATATTAATCTGACAGTTGAAAATCAGAAATTGAATCGAACAATTGAAACTATAAAAAGCTCATCTGGGAAAGTTCTGGAACTTGAGAGTGAGAAACAAGCTCTGAATCATGAAAATGAGCAATTGAAGAAAATGATAGAACACTCAAAAAAGGAACAAGTTAAATATGCCAAGATGGAAGTAGAAGTTATAGAACTGGACAATGAGAACCAGAAGCTAGCCAAAAACATTGAAATTGTTGAAAGGAAGGCCAAACAATTAGAAAAAGAGAATCATGACATTGAAAATGAAAACCAGAAACTGCAAAAAAGTTATGAAACTTTGAAGCATTCAGTGCGAAAATATGATGAGTTAGAACGCAGACATACAGAACTAGAAATTGAATACAATACATTAAATCGTGATATTGCATCACTTGAAAAGGAAAATAAACGGAATAAACAAACACTTGAGGTGAAGGATGCTAGCATAGATGAATACAGTGCTCATCTGGCTGAATTTGAACGAGAAAATAGGAACCTTAAGAAGACTCTTGAGAAGAGTAAAACATCTGATAATAAGCTGAAAGATGCTGAGAAGGACCATAAAGAATTACTCCAACAATCTGCCATAGACAAGAAAACTCTCACTACTCTCAGAGAGGTATGTTTGTAATCTAATGGATTATGATCTGTATGTGCATAAGAATGACTGTATTTAAGACTTGATCAACATATTATTAAATAATATTTTCTTTAATCAAACGCTCGAGAATAAAAAGGTACAATATACATTCATAATAGATACATATCATTTAACATAATTCAAAATAACATATGTGTAATTTTGACACATAATTATGATATCTAAATATCATTCCATGGTATCAGTTAATGTGCAAACTTTGATAGATAAAAAAATTAAATTTCATATCTTGTTCATTGAAGAATTATTCGAGGCTTCAAATAATGAGAAATGTTTATATTGATATTGTGTTTCCTGTTTTTCTGAGGTCTTCTGATTGGTTTCTCACTAGGCCTATAATATATTAATTATTTTCATCTCAGGATCTTGTGAATGAGAAAATAAAGACCCAACAGCTGAACAACGACCTTGATGCACTGAACTCTGAGTTGGACAAAATGGGACTGAGCCGGCAACGTCTTATAACTGCAGCTCAGGAAGAGGATGAAAGGTGCGAGAACTGTGTTGGTTGTATACACCTGTTTTGTTGCTATGGCTAGGCATGTTACTCTAGATGTGTGACTATAAACCCTGTGACTGAACGTTCTGTTTACCTACTTACACCCAGTGTGTATGTACTTTGATTCCATGTGTGATATTGCTATGAGACACCACACATGTTATCAAGGTATAGCACATGTTTATTGGAAGTTTGTACAAATCTTACTTCCATATTAGGGGACACTTCTTACATTCCATATACTCACCAATCAACTGAAGATGGAAATGCAATGCATGGACATTTTATCGCACACAATTTATGTCTAGTATCTGTCATAATGCGTCAAGTCTCTAGCTAGTAATTAAGGAACTAATCATGAGCTTTTCTAAGACTGGCAAGCTTTCACATAGTATATATACATCATGTAGAAGTTGGGACTTTTACATGGTATATATAGTTCATGTTGAAAGTGAAACCTGTTTTAGAAACACAATTGAAACTGAAGAAATGCTCTAAATGGCTTATATCTGCTTTTTGGTTTGGTAGATTTACCGTAAGTTTATTTCCACATGAGACTTGTGCATTATCACAGATGCTACATTCATGATTTTGTGTACATATAAAATGTGTGTGCATTGTGTGTATTTTGTCACAATGCGAGTAACATGTCGTTTCGTAGTAACAAAGTGTATTCAATGCACACATGTTTTATTTATTTTTATTAATATATTAATTCTGTTGATTTATACAATTTTGTAGTTGTTAAAAAGCTGCAGTATGACTTACGTAGTTTGATTTCATATTTTATTAATAGCTCCTTATTATTTTAAACTATTAAATTATTAAAAGTTTGCCATGTAATGATCAGTACATAGCCAGTATATGCTTTTAGTGAGAGTAGTTAGTGATCTCTATTTTCCAAATATGTAATTAAGTAACCTTGTATGTAAGGATAGCAGCACTTCAATATTCTTTGCATTTAGTTCAACTTTCAGGCATGTTTGACTGGTTAGTTATTTAACCAGTCCAATATTCTGTCTGTTTAGAGAGTGTTCAAATGGCTTAAGTTGCATTCAGCTGCTCTATCTAGTCGGACTTTACTGTACTGTACTGTACTGTACTGTACTGTACTGTACTGTACTGTACTGTACTGTACTGTACTGTACTGTACTGTACTGTGCTGTGCTGTGCTGTGCTGTGGTGTACTGTACTGTATACTACTTGAATTATGTAATTGCACTTCAGTTTGAAACTGAACTACAAATTCTCAATTTACAAGATTTATAAAATCAGAGCATCAAATGTTCAATCAATAAATTAACAGGTTTTTTAGTGAATTTTTGAAGATTGTATCTATCTATTTTTAAACCCTGACATCAAATAACTTATAATTGCTATGTGTATTAAATGCATGCTTAAATCCCAAAATGTGCATGCTTAAAATCCACAATAGATTGATGATCAACATGGAAACCTAAAGAGAATTGTTGCTATAGAAACAGATGATGCACATAATTTTGTTTCCATTAATAATCATCATTCTAAATGAACTGAAGTAACTACATGTAATATTATTGTATTGTATCAAATTGAATCCCTGTCTTGTGTGAACCTCAAATGTTAGAGGAGGAGGGTTCAATCCCAAGGCTAAGAGACTGCTATATTATGGGATTGATCCTACCTCCATTGTAACTACTTCACTGTACTTTCCTTCCTTGCATGAGGATTGGTGTTTGCTAGTCATTTGTAGATCCAATTTAATTTGAGTAATAATACATAAAAATTGGTCATTGATAGCTTAAGATTTAAAAAGAGAGATGGTTCTGGTGAAACTGGAATTGCTTATGTACTCTATATGCTTGCCATATTTAGAAGTCCATTGGAAGGCTTCACATTTTACATCATATTAATTTGAAAAGCATTTTTGAACAATTGAAACTGCAATATTGTTTTTAACTTGCCAAGTTGGGGTTTTATGAAATTTACAATGATTTTATACTGCTGGTTAATCAATCTTTTATATTTTATTTAATGACTGTGCCACGGTATTGAGGCCTGTACATTATAATAAGACCCCTAATATAAAACAATTATTAAAATAAATATAAACATTAGCTAATGCTAGGGATATGATGGGCAGTTAAGAAATAGCTATGCAACAACCCTTTAGAAACTAAAGAAAGATATTATATGACCAGAAATGTGTTTAAAATGCAATCTGTGTTTCTCAGAGGGGGAAGATTACATGCAGCTCTGAATCTGTTCTTTCCCCAGACAATGCAGGGTGCAACTATGAGGCAATCACGACGCAGGTCTAAGAAACTGGTCACCTTACCATGGTAGATCAATCATAGAATAACCTTCAGATATAAACACTGCTATTAAGGATATTAAATGATACTAGATCATTCAGCACTCAAATGCCTTTGTCAATGAAAGGTTCATTGAAATGAAAACACAGAAATAAATCCTATTTGAAAGATAACTGTGAAAAATCACTGCATTTGTAAGTGGTTCAGACTAAAATTCAAAATATGAAATGTTAGTTTATACATGTTGAGTGTCCACTAGTGGATAGCAGTTAAATGTACAATGTACCTCTAATGTCTAACATAACCATATAGTGGTCGGACAGTCCAACATATCTAACATTATACCCAATATATTCACTTTGTATAACTATAGAAATAAGCCATATCACAACAAACAGGATGTCAATAAGCTTAAAGAATAAAAATTATCTAAATTGCCAAAAAGAGGCTAGCTCTGAGAGTAAAATGTATAGTGCTTCATCACTAAAAAAATGCAAAAAAACTTGCAGTCTTTAGCAACTTAGTATACAAAATGCTGAATTCATAAGTGCAATTCGTTAGGAGTAAACCGCAGTAATAAATATATATCGAGTGTCCCAAAAAAGTGAATCGCTTTTTGACAGGTATTTTCTCAGCAATAGATAAACTAAATTCACTTTTTGGGACACCCTATATATTATGTACATATACAAAAGCTGATAGATTTCAAAACTGCTGAATAAAAGATGTCATAATGGCAGATATGTTCAATAAATTTGTTATGAACTTGTAAGAAAATGTATAGCAATCTTTTCATTTTTGAAAATATATTAGTTTGTTACTCATATATGTTAATATTTAAGTTATTTTTATTTATTCTTCTGGTGCTAATGTAATAAGCTGAGATACTGTGAGAATTTGTCTATAAGATGCCCTAGAAGACTCAATAATATGATAAGATGCTTCATTTTAATATAGGGTTCACTTGAGAGGTGCTCCACTTTCAGAGGTTCATTTATCATTAAGTCAATTGGTCTTGTTCCACTTCTAGAGTTGTTCCACTTGCAGAGGTGTTCCACTTCTAGAGGTGTTCCACTTGACAGGTTTCACTGGGTTTGCAATGCATTGAAGAATTACAAATTTTCACAATTTCTGTTGTTTTCCAAAAACTATTTATATTAACCCAACCCATTTTCAAGACCCTGTATTGCACACAAATACACAAGCTCCTTATAAGTGATAAGTTCTAGCAGTATCACAGCTTAGTTAAGTTGCACACTAATTTAGCTTATATAATGGGTATTGAGTGTTCTTTTGGAAACAGTTCACACTAAAACAGTTCAAATCCAACGAAAGAACAATCAAAATGATCATTAGATATTTGTAACCTACATATCATATATGCTCTTCTTGATCAATAGTTAATTACAAAGGCTAATTTGATTGGCTAAATACAGTCACATGACCATGTCTTGGCGATACAGTTCAATAAATTTTGTCACATGAGCATACTATATCTAGCTGATTTGAAAACTTAAGAACATCACTAACATACCATGTACTGTATACAGTATATGATAGAGCACTTACTTATACATAGCAGATGTTTATCTGGAAATGCTTATCTATTACTGTATTCAAGACAGAGAAATTCTTATCTAACATTTAAAATCTAATATGAATGTAGAAAAACTGTATAACATGATATGTAGTGATCAAGATCTAATACTAACATTAACTTACAATGAAAGTTTAAGCAGATATCACATGTTCATATTACCCAGGGTACCCAACTTAATGCACTGGATATTCGCCCATGTACATGTATATCTTTAATTGGAAGCATTTGTTGGGGCCTTGCATTAGACTGACCAATCATACATTATTACACATATGAATTAAATGTGGCATTGTAATATCTACTATGATTTGAACTGGCTAGTATGTAATGTTCATGTACACTAGTGATTATGTAATTAATCTACAGTCACTAGCAATATAAAACAACCAGTTGTGTTCATTAGATCTCACTAATAGACAAAACCTACCTTGAACCAAACCAAAGATATTGTCATTGATTTTTAGGATGTCTGGTTGTAGGTGAATTCAGTTTTTGTGAAGACACCCTGTATTTTCTAGTTGTAGTGTAGTTGCACTCTTGTGTCACTCTGTAGAACACTGTTGCTCATATTTATAAAATCATATCATCCAAAAAGAAACAAATAATAGAGCATTGTGAAGTGATGTTAAACTAGTAACTGTTTCTATTTTTTGACCAACACTGATTATATAATGTCTATTTTCCATCTGCCTATTGCAATTCTGCATTTTACAGAGAGTTGAAATATTATCTAATAAATATGAGCAAAATTGAGTGTCTAATGATATTTCTGTGTCACTATATTTTGTAGTAACAGTAGCACAGACTTCTGTGTCACTATGTAGTTTTTAGTACATATAACATACTTTCCTGTCACTCTGTAGTTTGTAGTAACAGAAGCACTGACTAATGTATCACTATGTAGTTTGTAGTACATGTAACCAACTTTTGTGTCACTCTGTAGTTTATAGTAACAGTAGCACATACTTCTGTTACACTCTGTAGTTTGTAGTAAAAGTAGCACAGACTTCTGTATCACTCTGTAGTTTGTAGTATGTTGACAGGCTATTGCAATAAATGACATAAAAACTGAACAATGTTGTTTTCTCTCCCAGTCGTTTTAAAGCCCTAGAGTCAATGATGGAAGATGCCTTCAAAAAGAGTACCGAGCTAAAGGAGGAGAAAATACATGCACTTGAGAGCAGGTAGGAGCCAATGGGCAAAAATTCTAATTACGAAATTTAAGAAGGAACTTAATACAATGTAGTTATCTTGGAAATATGGGAATCAATATTTATATATTTTGGAACTGCAAGCCATTTGTATCAGTGTATTTTATCAGTCTTTCTTTTGAAAAAATGAAAATATTTTGGGTTGAATCAAATTAATTTTGGATTTACCATGTAATATTCATCAGGAATTTTTAACCAATCTTTGGGCTATGCTATTGAGAAATATTATTTTGGTGTGCTAATCTCATACTTGATACAATAGACCATCATTTGATTGGGCTGCATCATTGATTCTTTCTGAGTATAGTTGTAAATGCTTTGAGGCGTATGCCATGTCATTTGAAGGAGAAAGGGCCACTGATTTGACCCTCATTGTTTAAATTAGTGTGCTACTTCTATAGGTACCTATTAGATTTGATGCAAATTGCAAAATTACAAACATGCATTTGGTTATTCGCATTTGATGCAAAAGTACAAACATGCATTTGGATAATGGTTATTGGCATTTACCCCCTTACATTTTCACCTATTATATGGAATCTATTGACATCTATGCTGCAACATTGTAGATTGGAAGAGTCCAAATCCCGCAATACTGACCTACAGAATGAGCTGCGTATCGTGAAGAGAGAGTTTGAGAAACTCAAGCAGAGACATGATGAGGAGGTTAACAGCTTACGTCAAGAACACAGCTCCCTACAGAAGGTAAGTGCAGGGTAAAATCTGCTTACATTACATATAGAATGCATTATGTAGTTCCTTATTGGAGGCATATGTAATTAAAATGTGGTACATAATTCAAGTGTGGGGAATCTATCTAAATATAATATATGTTGAAAAATTAAAATAGATAATTCTTGCAAGATTAAATGATGATTTTCATAAAATACATAGGTTTACAATTTGTGTTATGTTATGGCTGTTTTACATCATCAAATTGAAGTATTATATGGGTTGTTTGCTATATATTTGAGTTAATTTGAGAACTAAACATGAGTCATGATTCTATGCAACCTTGCATGTCAGACTTGATGTTCCCCTCAAGAAATTTTCCATTATATCTTCATTTATAATTTCTTTTCATCGTGTTAGACTGGCAATTAACATCACATTCAAAACCTTACCTTAGGACAACACACCATCAAAATTATCAAAAACATTATGCAAACTATAATTTGCTTTAAAGACTCAATCCTTAAGCATTAACAACTGATGTAACATGTCCTATTCTGGGCAACTTAACCTATTCATTTTTCTACCTGTTCTCACTTTAATCTCTCAATCTCTTACTTTTTGCTTCTCTTTCTCTCTACTGCTTAGAAAACATGATACACTCATTTGTAAAAAACAGAAATAAAGATAATTAAAAAACACAGGTAGACCTGAGAGATTTCTCCATTTTCCTTACTAATCGTGAATAAAAGCATGTAACTAATTTTTCTTATAGGCCCAACAGAGGAACAGAACCAGTAGTGTAGAACTGAGGGTCCAACCCAGCATGAACATTCCCCATGCTCAACCCCATACCAATGCTACACACTCTACTACACATGTTATGCCTCAACCTGTACAGCAGATCACACATGTATTGCCTCAACCTGTAGAACAGATGCCAGCTAAGGAAATACTGGCACTTAAGGACCATCTTGTAGACTTGGAAAGAGAGGTATGTTGAACATTTTTGACCAAATGATGAATAATGTATTCTTTTAATTGCATGTAAGAAAATGTATTAAAAGTGCTTTTAACTCATCATTTTAAAAATCCTATAAAAAATATGTTTTAGTTGATATTGAAAATAAAAGAAATGATTAAAAAAATATTCAGTTTTGTTTCAATGATTCTTATATTGTACTATACATAAGCCTTGAACATATTAAAATTACATTGCAACTCTTTTCATAAATTGACCAGCTGCATACTTTAACTTGCAGAATGCTACACTCCTATCAGAGAACAAGAGCATCAGGGGCCAGTTGCAGGAATTGAAGCAGCAGATCAGCACTTCGGGCTCTTCACAAACAACCCTCCAATCCCAGGTGATTACACTCTCAACACAGAATGACTCACTACAATCCCAGAATGCCAAGCTTCAAGTTGAGATGACAACTCTCCAATCCCAGAGCTCCTCGCTGTCCTCCCAAAATTCGCATCTACAAGAGAGGTATGATAACCTGGAAGGAGATCATGAGCAGCTGATTATGAACCATGAGGAGTTACAAGGAGCCCATGAATCACTTGTGTCTGACCACGAGGCCCTACAACAGTTACATGAACAACTCACAGGGGAATATGAGGCTTTGATATCAGAACACGGAGGTCTGAAATCCCTCCATAAATCTCTAAAACAGGAGTTCAAGGACTTACAGGAGGCCCAAGAGAAGTTAACAAGGAATAACAACGAAGTGAATAAACTAAGGGACCAACTTGAGGGAGAGAGACGTAGCATGAAGACAGAGACCAAATCAATGGGAAATATGCAGACTGAGTACAATCAACTCAAAGATGAGAACTCACGTTTGAAGAGCTCTAATGATAAACTAAATGGGGAGTATAGGGATCTCCTGAAAGAGCACAAGGGAGTTAAATCTGAGTACAATGGACTGAGATTGAGGCATACTGAGCTGCAGGGAGATATGGCAGAGTGCAAAGACCAACTTAACACAATGGATGTTGAGGTGGCAAAGATGGCCAATAAATGTGAGGTATGTCAGTTCATGCTTGATAAGTTATATAATGTACTAATCTTTTTTTTTTGTCTTGTAATTAAAGAAATATGAACTTTTCTCTGGCGTTTTATGATAATAAATATGAACACAGTGGAGTATTACTTATATGTAATGTAATTTTGCTCAATTATTGACAAATATGAGCCATTAAAATGACATCCGGATTAATGTATGATTTCCTGAATAGGACATCAGAATGTGTTTTGCTATACATACATTGTACTCATTGAAGAAGCATCTTTAATACAATGTATCTTCTATCTTACAGGCTTTAGTGAACCTGAACACCAAGCTAGAGGATGACAACCGTGCATTAATCATGCAGGTCCAGGCTCTGCTCAACCAGAACCAGGAGTTGCTCTTGCAGACCCTTGAGTCCAAGGATCAGTTCCATGAGGAAGAAATAGTTCTCAGGTATGACTGAGTATGATAGTATGAAAGGCGACATTTGAAGGATTTCTGTTGTTTTTGTTAGAATAGCACTTCTGGAAATAAAAGTTTTATTCTGATAGATATCCTGATAGATGTCGAGGCTAATCGTCATTAATTGAATCACTTATTGAATTAATTTTGGAATCTTTTGACGTGGACACTAAGCTGTACATTACATATAAGTGATACTGCATTGCATTAAAATTTATTATCATAAGACACCAGAGGAAAAGTTCCTATTTCAAATATGTAAAGATATTGTTTTATGTTACAGAGACAAGCTTTCTGACCTGAAGAGACAGAAAGAGAAACTTGAAGAGAAGATCATGGACTCTTACAAGAACATCACATCCCCCAAGAAAAACAGAAGCTTTGGTTCAAATCTTGTCAGGAAAGCTAGAGGCTTCATAACAAAGGTTTGTTTATTAAAATAAACTGATATTAAAACTTTTACCCTATCTACTGATTTTACAAGGCAGATTTTTGGACCTTGAAACGTTTTAATCCAGCATCCCGTCTTTGTCGGCATGAATATGAATCTGTCACATTTAGAAACTAACTTAGTTATCATTAGCGAAACTAACTGTATGCATGCATGTAGTGAAGTAGACAATGATGGGACAATTTCTTCAAGATAATTTCATAGTTTCAAACTCCTGAAGTACTAGGCCATAGGAGAACCCTCCTAAATGACACCATTTAAGAAACCAAATCCCCACAGAGGTAGATAGAACTGTCATCTAAAAATGACAACCTCACAATTCTAAAACCAAAAAACCCAAACAAGTTAGATGACTACCATAAATAGAATTCCAAATACAGTGTACTTCCAATCCATCGTGAAATGTTTGACTTGAAAATTTTGCTACCTCATTTTTGAAAGCAGCAGTACTTGGAGATTCCAGCATATGATTCCTCAGGCGTATGTATTGTTGTATCAACATGTGTTGTCTCTACATGTATTGTGTATTGTTCCTGTATCCCACCTTTTTGTAACATGTACCCTACATACTACAAATGCTTTAGGGATATTGTCCAGGGGCCGTGAATTCGTACGATCCCCAATCCAATCCAGATAAATTTTATCTTCTGGGATAAATCTTGGATTACTAATCTGGATTATGATTTGGTGAATTCGTACGATCCAAGGATTATTAGGGGGAATCCCCAAGATTTATCCAATTTGCATTGGAATACGGATAAAATTTATCCAAAAAGTAATCCACCTCAAGAGGTGGATTGAGATTTATCCTGAGATTAATCCGAGGATCGTATGAATTCACCGATTTTTGGATAAATTCTTGGATTAATCCCACAATGCATCATTACCATGACGAAATTTATCCGGATCGGATCGCGGATCGTACGAATTCACCGGCCCAGATATCAATTGTGGGAGAACAAAGTTATTTCAACAGAGGGAAGGATTATGTAACTTTGTAAGTGTAAAATTTCAGATTTTGGCTTGGGGAATGTATGTTAACAAACGAGCAGAGAGAGTGGAATTAATTATGATGAGTAAACCTCTGTTCTCCCCAACAACATGTATTCATGTTTGGACAATATCCCATACTAGTATTTCAGAAAATCATACATCATTTCAATTCAAGAAAAGTGATTTTAATTGTTTCATTCATTCATCTTCAATATTTGACTTTGATAGATGATTTCTATTATCAGAGACACTTGGCTTTATACAAAAAATATGTACATTCAGTTTTTCGTTACATGTACATTATACTGTACATGTAAACGTTCTTTGAGGCCGATTTTGTTTATATGGAGATTATAGTTCGAAATTTGTGTTTGCTGATGTAGGGTATCAAAAAACATAGACTGATCTGCTTTTAGTTTATCCACTTATTTTAAGTGCTTTCAATATCCAATATTTCTAGAGATGTATATTTCTGTTATGTTAAGATATGATCAAATAAATATCAATTCTTCATAGATTTAGTCTCAGATCTTTATGCTTATAGATTCCCAAATGTGCATCATATTTAAGATTTGTGTATTAAAATTGTATGTAATTCCATTTGATCGATTGTAAAATACATGATATTGCAATTGCTTTTTGTTCACATGTAAATGTGTCCATGTATGCTTAAATTGTAATTCAAAAAGTATAAAACCAGTGATGCTTTAATTGTGTGATTTATTTATTGTTCATAGAATCTTTTTGAGAAATAAAAAGAAGCCTATTACTTGAATAATACTCTTACATCTATTATTAGATATTACTCTTGAATAGACCGAGTTTCACATCAATTTCAAAATCAATATTATATTTCAAGAACAGCCACGGATTTTCATTGTCCACAAACTCAAAATATACTGAGCTGTTAACATACAGCATATTTTGACTGCTACAATACGTGCCTGGGGAAATGTTACGGCACATGGCCACCAGAGCAAATGTGACTGATGCATTATGTATAACTTAGTACCAAGGAGACAAAAAAAGAATAAGTGACAATTCAGATGGATCATATAAGGATAAAATCAAACAAAAGAAAAGGTTAGACACATGTATGCTTATGAATTCTTGTGTTTTTTTGTAGCGCCGTAGAGACAGAAAGTCCAATTTAGGTCTCAATGGCAGCATTGACAACCTACACCACATTTCTGATAGTTCTTCTATGGGGTCTGCAGGGGACACTTATGATGGCGGATTCAACAGGAGAAAACAAGGTGAGGATATTGATATATAGATGTTTTAGATCAAATAATTTTCTCAGTCAAATGGGTAAAAATTAAGTGAATGCTCCATTGTTTTGAATCTGTGTGTCATTTATATGAACCCAACTTGTATATCAGGATGTCAATGCCAATAATCACCATGTCTTTTAATCATGGTTGATGCATAGTGCTTTTCAAGATGGTATAAATAGCATTGAACTTTGCTATGTGGCATGAGCTCTCATATAGAAGAGTGATGGGGTAGAAATGGTGGCTTATCCATTTGGACAGTCACATGTCAATGTCCCCACTTAGTTGTATTTACAGCCAAACAAACAAATATCAAAACAAGCAAACTCCACAACAAACACCCACTCTATTTTATTCCAGAACGTGAAGACAGAGAAAACAGACGTCAGAGTTCTTCTGAATTGATTGATTCTCCTAAACTCGCACGTCAAAGTCGCAAACTTGCTGCATCAACTACAGCACTAAATGTAATCCAACGCAGCATGGGAGAGGAGACTTTCAGTCTTAGAGGTAAGAGCTGTCACCTTTATGTTATGATATAATTTCTTGATAGTTTCTGATTTTTCTTGGTGTTTTGCAAATGTAATTTTAACCAGTATTTAGAACCTACTCTAGTTTATTCTTTTGGATGGTTGTTTCTTTGATGTTTGGATTCTTCCATGCTTTGAATCCACAAGCTTTGTTGCTGTACTAGTGTTGCTGTTGCTGTTGTGTACTAGTGTATCATTGTCACCACCAGAAGTGATGACATATTGTTATAGTATGTGACCCAAAAGAAGCTTTACGATTATTCAAATTCAACAATCTCTTTTCGTAAACTGTGAACTTACTTTTGGACCAGCCTGTATTGAAACACCTTGAGTTTTAGTAGCCTTTTTGGCCCATGACAGGTTTTATTGTATTTTGTCTCCAATTTCTTATGGTTGTGGCACCCTGTATGTTCTAGAGATCTACAATAAATGTGACATCAGGATCTGTAAGGTCTACAACATAGGTAACCCTTAATTGAACATTAAAGTTACTGTTCATTTGCAGAATGTTCCATTGCTTATAGAATTGTTCCAGTTATAGTTATAATTAATCAAGGCATATTCATATTGAGAAATCTCATTATTTGATCAAAATAATTGAATCTGGGGTATTTTTACCAACCCCCTCCCTCTTACCCATGGTAGTAGTTATGCTACACCTTCTCCATGTATCAGTGTGTATAGATGGAATGTAATGAGTATCATAATGCATCGAATATATTATGATTAGAAGTTATAATAGTTCATAGATTTCCAGTATGAATATGCCACATCTACTATATAGCTTTTATCCATGCCTGAGTAATATACAGGGTGTCCTCAAAGTCTCTTTACACTTAACAAAGACTTTTTATCGTAATTGTAGAGACTTTATGGACACCTTGTAGTACACAGTGTATGACACGACAAGGCTGTTCTACTTCAACCATAGCTCCATTAACCATAGCTTCATGTTCCTCATTCAGAAATTACATGATTGATACCATGTAATCTATTTACACTAGTGGAACAAAACATTCATTGGGGTTCTCTTTAAATATCTTAAATGTTTAGCATGTGAATTTATTTGAATTTAAATGAATTTATGGAGTGGGGTTTACCACGTAATAGAATATCAAGTCAACTGGTCCAAATGTAATACTACTTAGTACTATCATGTAATTAACTCCTGAAGGCCAGGCACGAGTCTCTCAGGATTATAACATTTGTATGCTGTTTGCAATTTGCATGGTGAATACAAG
Source organism: Owenia fusiformis (assembly GCA_903813345.2). Lineage (NCBI taxonomy): Eukaryota > Metazoa > Annelida > Polychaeta > Sabellida > Oweniidae > Owenia > Owenia fusiformis. Next base: position 8,900,200 of record CAIIXF020000008.1, read on the forward strand.
TTATCAAGGCAGCAATTTTTAGCAAATGTCAGTATAAATTACCACAAAATTCAGTAAAATTTGTTTATCCAGAGACAGGGTCTCTCAAAACTAAAGGCCAACTGGTCGGACTCAAAAACAATCAAATATATTAACAGAATTTATTCATTTAGTAATATTTCAATACAAAGTGCAGAGTATTGCCTGAAATTTTAAAGATGTAAAGTATTAGTTGTTTTTATCATTTTTTTATTTTTTCCAGCTGCTAAATCTTCGGAAGATCTAACATTTGACTCTCCCCGCTCTAACAAGCTCACCCCCAGGACATCTCGCAGTGATGTCACAGGGTTCACATTGTCCAGTACCCCAAGAGGAGCCATGACATCACGTAGTGAGGGTCACCATGGTGATGTAGACTCCCTGTCGTCAAGCAACACATCACAACAACTGGACTACTCAGGAAGAAGTGTAGGGAGGGGCAACACTCCAGGGTCAAATCAAAAACCGACCCCAGATTTATTGAAACGAGAAAAAGGTAAGACTCAAATTGTAATAAATTGAAATAATAAATTGATAAAATTGAAATAATTGAAAAAATTCTTGCGTTTATCACATTGTTGTGTTAGTATTTCAAAGTATTGTGTCACTTTTAGAGATCACAGGAAATTATATCGTTAAAATAATTGGAACTCAGCCAAACAAAAAAGTTTTAATTATGTTTATGTAGTATGTATAATTTATCTTTCTACTGCCATTTTCTAGTTCAGTTAATCTACTCTGCTCATTTCTGATTACACCCAAGGGCTGTAAAACAAACTCCATTGAGTTGTATTGTAGATGATTAAAACAGAATAAATTACCAAACTTACTTCCAACCTAGATATTCTATCTTGAGCATGCATCTACTAGGAGAACATATTGCATACAAATATATATGGATTAATCATGCCTTAACTTTTTAACTGTTGCAACAACAATTTGGAGCCATTGTCAAGTTTTTCCATTGACCATCTGGATTAATAGCAACTTAATTTTGGAATCCGAGGCAATAACCATTTGGACTGATTAAGCAACTTGATTTTGTCATTGGCTGCATTAGCCATTTAGAATAATAGTGACTTAACTGAGCCATAACGATGACCAGGTGGAATAATACTAACTTATATTTGTCAACTGAGGCAATGGCCAGTTTGAATAATAGTGAACTTATATTGTCAGCAGATGTGATGGATGATTTGAATAGCAGTAATGTTACATCGTCACCTGAGTCAACATCTGTTAAACAGTTTTTAATTGCATATGTGGCATTGTCAGTGGTTGTTATAGTGTTTGGATTAACTGGAAACATTCTCTCACTGATTGTGCTTTCAAAAGATCGATCTGCCAGCACTCGTGTATTTCTTTTGAAAACATTGGCAATTACTGATTCTGTATTTATGATGTTCGCTTTTACAGATGTTACATCGATCATGCTAGACTTTTTGAATATTGATATCCACTTAACAGGTGGGACTTTGTTTAGAGCAACAATCTCAACTGTTTCTACACTAACAACATGGATGGTTGTCTTGGTAACAGTTGACCGATATATTCACATTACTAAGCCTCTACAAGCTCTATCAATCGCCACTTTGACACGGATGCGTGCATCTGTCGCATTTTGTGTAGTTGTAGCCATTATTTACAACATTCCAAGATTTTTTGAGAAGGACATTTTTGGACCATATTATTTTTTTATTTATTTGTTAATTTTGAATACAATATTTAGATATGGTGGACCTTTGATTACAGTTTCTATCCTCAATGTTAAACTATATCGTTCAGTGGGACAGTCAAGTAGTCTTCCTCAAAGAGAAAGCCAACAATCTTCAGAGGAAAGAAATTACACAATGACAGTGATATCAATTGTGTCTGTATTTCTTATGTCCTCTGTCATCAATTTACTCTGGATGGTAATATTTCCACTGTGGAATTATGGCATCGTTGCATCAGTCACTATAGTGATAATTACAAAGCATACCGCAGACTTTTCCCTCCTGGTAAACTCAGCCTGCAACATCATCTTTTACTTCCTGTTTGGACAAACTTTTAGGAACCAATTGAAGGAACTTGTTTGTTGTAAGTGAAGGTAGCATGTGCGAATTTGACTGCCAGCTGATGGTTTAATGTACCTTTTTATGGTATGGTTTTATGGCAGGTTCTATTCATATATAAATGAGTTGACCATAAAATAGTAGGTCAATCCATTAGCTGTCAGTTGGCAGTTGAATTTGTGAATTCTACCTTAATATATGGTTTTTAAACAAAATTCAATATCAAGGTACCATACGTATTGTATTATATATTTAGGAATGATTAAAACAACAAGTGGATAATTGAATTTATTGCAATTGCATTTCCTACTTTTCCTCTAGGTTTCCCACGTCATAACAGTCAGAGCAGCGAAGACAACATTCCAACTCGTGATATTGGTCCAGGTATCAGCCAATCACATTCCAGGGATTCCTCCATTGACTCATCAACCAATAAGATGAACTATAGTCAACATACGCCCCAGAAAACAACAATAAATAATCGTAGCCATGAGTTCTCCCCTGGCAGTGAGGTGATAGATCTACTCACATTTCTCAATGAGACTGATCGGGAACCAGATGAGCGGGTAAGCAAACATTGGCATATGAGCTTGTCTCATCAAAGGACTTTCTCATGTGTAATGAAAATTCAGTGATAGTTTGCATAACATGTTCTGTGAGGTCTACCTTACAATGGTGGACCAGGAACAGGTTTTCCTCTTCTGCAATGTTCCCTTGTAACTGTTCGATCCCTGGTTCAGGCAAAACTATATTGCTTGTTATCAAATGAGAACTTCTGTCATGTCTATATATTCCAGTACATGGAATGAACTTTACTTAATCTCTGTATGATCCCATAAAGGAAAAATAACCAGAGGCTCAATATGTGCACCCCCACCCCATGTATTACATTGTATTACGCTTCAACACTTATAGCATGAATGTCACTTTTATTTGTTTGCCTCATGATACCAAACTGTCATTGATTTATTCATTTACCTATATTTTTAATTTATTTTTCATTTTCTTAGTTTTTACTTCTTCCATTTATATTTTGTTGCTTATATTCCAACACTTCCTCTTCCCTTATTGACGCACCAAGATCGAAATGTTTTTGTTGTGCTATATGTGTCCCAGTTAAAAATGGAGGAATTAGCAGAATCAAATTGATTCTATGTGGCTATCTAATTATAAGCTCATATTTAGAATATTGAACTCCTCAAAGGAGATAGTAATCTGAAAGGGTAATGAAATGTAGCAAGTTTGTTTTTTGTTTAATTAAATTTGTTTAATTGAGTTTTGTTTTGGAACATCCTGGGATAAGAAAAAATTATTTCAGCACTATTTACCTGGAAAAAATACAGTTTCAATTATGTTTGCACCAACTCCTTCTGAAAATGATAAGGAATAGTCTAGAATGGAAGATATAGGAGGGAACTCCTTATTCATGAGTGTGACAGACATTGTTAACATTTTGCATTATTCTCCATGTTAACACCTTCTGTATTGTGTATTACAACATCCAGGTGTTACAACCAGCCAGACGCAAGATTGTAAGTTAACTTATGATCAGGATAGATCTTGATTTGATTTGGTTTGATTTGATTTATTTTTGGTGAGACAATCAATCCAATTAACCTTGTTCTGATTTTTTTTCATTTGATTACAGGTGTGGTTTATATGATGGGTTGTTTTCCAATCTTACATTTGTGTTCACATTTGAATTTCATGGTGAACTTTGTGTGACAAGACATGGGCAAGTGTAACTGCTGCATGGTGTTAATTTCACAATAACTGTATAGCGCTGCCCTCTATATTAACTAAAATGACACAGATAAAATTACAATGTACATCATATACTAATGAAATATAACTAAAAAAAACAATGTAAACTTACATGTATTCAGCTATTCATATTTAGTAGAAGAAGCAAATAACAGTGACACTGCACTAACTTGTCCTTGATTTTCATGATAGATGCGTCATCATAGCATTTCTTTATCATGCACGATTTCCTCACAGACTGATTGTTAGGATGGATTTCACTTTATTTAATTCATGTACTTCAGATGTGATATTGTGTATTAAATATGTTAATACAGTATTCCTGTGCAGTTTGACTTTTGTGCTATATTGTAATTGTCTGTATTCATCCATTGACCTTCCAGTCCAAAGATAAGGCATTTTAGGTCAAAATTACTGGGAAAACTGAGGATTAATCTTGCATGGGGTTGTGAAAGGTCAGGTTGAATCTTATATGATTTGTGTGAACAAGCCACTTTTTCTCAAGAATAATAAGTTTCTTGTGTGTTTTGTCAATATGATTCCTTCACTTTGAATACTGTTAGTGTGATCTATTGTACAACGTTCTTGTTGTGAAGATTTTAATGTGAAAGTACATTTAAGCTTTTTTGCTATATTGTGCCATATCTCTCTTATATTGTTATGCTATATTATGTTTTACAGAAGAAGTTCCTGGACACAAAGAGTAAGAGCTCGATGAATCTGTCCCTCAGCTCATCCCTTGGCACTACCCCTGTCTCCACCTACAACAAGGGCCCTGCCACCAGGAATATCTATGATGGACCTAGGGGATATGAGAGCCTTCCTCGTAAAACACGTCGTGCTCCACCTATTCCAGTACAACGATCTACAACTGTGAGTGAATTCAACCACCCACCACATGTCTCAAGAGTGATTCAGCCAGCTAAGTCAGATATGGACATCTCAAAGATCTCACACGTGTCTGAATTAAGCATGCATCCACACAACAATAACAGCAACAATAACTCACACAGGCAGGGCAGTCCCCAGGGGGCAGCACTGTCTCTCTCAAGCAGAAATATATCGCCAATATTGAACAATACTCGAGACCTGAAAACATCCACTCCTAAGGTTAATAATGGATCTCCAAACTATACCGTGCGATCCTGGGCTGATCGTCAGAGAGAGCAAGGTATTATGGAGGCCCCAGAAAGTCCAGCTCGACCTGTGCGAGACTCTGTTAATGAGTACAATAGGAGATCAAGTGTAGAGGATGTAGGGGTCTCACCTCGTCTACGTTCTCAGCATAGTATAGACTCGGCCACTGATACCTCTTTACGCAATGGAGGCTCCCCTGTGCAGTATACAAGGAGTCCTCGAAAAGAGACCCCTTCTGTTGAACGGGAAAGGTCAAACAGATTGAACAATGAACCTGAGGTGGATCAGCAGTTTAGCACAAGTGTTAGTAAACTGACTAAGAACTTTGAGGATAGTGTCCAAAAGTCACAAAGTAGTCCCGTTCCCCCACCTAGACGCCTGCGTGATGGTAGGTCCCCTGCCCGCACCTTAGAGCACACTCCAAATACAACCCCCAGAGACACTACTAACCCATCCACCACACACATATCACGGAAAGATGACACACCAAGAAGCCGGAGTGGGCGATCATCAACTCCGCCACGTCCAAATATGGACCAGAAAGACCCAAGCAAGCCAAATTCAGTGTGGTATGAATATGGTTGCGTGTAGCATTCATTTAATTCAAACATTTCGTATATTTGTGATGAATAATCAAGGAATGTAACTTCATAATGTTCCTTGGTGCCCAGCAATGTTAAATTGTCATAGTTGTTCACTACAGTACTTCATTATAGTGCCTATCACTATAGTGCCTAACCATAGTACCTTCAATGGTACTGAAGTCTGGTACCTCACTAAAGTGCCTCAATCTGGTGGCTGAATATGTTAAATAAATGAATAGGTTGCATTTAACATTGAATTCCAAATATGTATACTGTATGTAGCATTGTGAGTATTTTCTCTATAAGTAAATCATTCATTTTGGTATCAGTTATTCCCCCTAGACCTCTAGCAGAAATGTCAACTGCTATTAATTCAGGAAATTAAGTGTGGTGCCGTGGACCAGATGTAAAAATGTACATATATGTAAATTAGGCTTCAATTTATATAAAGTATTATAATGCTTTTCTATATATAATGCAATTAATGGTGGAGCAATAGTTTTGTAGCAAAAGATTACCATGTAAGTTGTATATACATGTGCATGTACTAGACTATATGACAGTAATACAAAGTTTGTAAATATTCCAATTTGATACATGTGTACATGTTAGGAGATTACAGTTAAGAGGAATTTGGATAATTTACCCAGGACATATGTTTTGTATGGCTAGTAAAAGTTAATGATGGTCAACTTGAAACAATTAAAAATCACCTCAATACACCAAATGTACATAAACCAAATGCATAGTGAAGAGATAAGGAAACTATTTGTTGATACTCTTGATATATCTACATGTAGTTTCATTATTCACTGGTGTCTCACGCAATCTTATGATTTCTCGAGTTATAGTATAAACCTAAATTGAAGTCTTGTATTTCACCCTTGATCTCCCCCCTCCTCATTTCCCATATACACTGTTTGGGAAACAGTTAGTGTGATGAGTGGGAGGGGGTAGATACTTGTTGCAAGACTGAACTCTGAATTGAGAAAAACTTGAAACAATAACAATTAAAACGGAACCTAAGTCCCTGATGTTGATGATACGCTAGAGATTAGATGCTTATAACAAAATGTACATTCCATTTTAGAATTAGACATGCAATATTTATGTTATTATGTCAGTGTGCCAGATGTGTTTTAATGTGTTAAGTACCAGGGAGATGATCATATGTGACTGAGTTATTGAATATTGGAAGTGATGGAAAACTTCATTCATACACTAGTTTCAGATCTTAATTGTGATTTAGTATTTGTTTAGACGAAGAACTTTATTGTACAATGTACATATATGATAAATGTAATATTAGTCCCCTATGTATGAATATGTCTCATATCCTGACTCATTTGTTCATTATTTCTTTATTTGCCAGTGATTATCTAAAAATAATTCTGACATTGAGTCATATTATTGTTTGGAATCGTTCTAATGGTAAACATTCCCATGAGAAAATTCTACAGCACATGTCTCCTAAAGTAATATTCTCTTTGTAATATGTAAGTAAAGTCTGAAAGTGTAAGTTATCTCTATGAAGCCAAGACATCCGATACATGGTCCAATTAAACAATTACACATACGTGTACACACGTAATATGCTGAGATACCTGCTCCTCAAGATAATCAGGCTTGACACTGTAAAAATGTTACCAGAATGAGATTGTAATGTGGCCATGCTGATGTTTTAAAGAATTACTCAAAATTGTGTCTGGAATTTCTAAATTATGGGCTTATATTATATTCACTCTATTTGATATTTTTTGTATTTCTAGGTAGGGTTTACATTCTATATACTTTTATCTTGCAATGCAGTCAATATATACACTTTATGGCAAATTAACAGTGATTGCGGATTTTTCAGGGGAGGGGGTTAAGTCAAAACATTTTAAGCCCACAATTAAATATGCCTATTTAGCCAGTGTTTATTGACCTGATCCCTACATTATATCAAGATGATATTAATCCATCCATAGTCTGGGCAGTATTGTTCATAGCATATGTAATGTGGCATTGTGTCATAATATCAGACCGAATGAAGGGTAAATTGTTTTATGTAAAAAACATTCCAGTAAAGTAAAGTACATATGTAGACGTATTATGTTGAAAATTGTCTTGTTAGTTGATATAAGCAGTGTGTAAATTGAAACTTCCCAAGAACAGCACTCTGGACACCCTGTATGCAAACCCCACCTTATTGTATTTTATTAGAGAAACATATGTAAAAGTACTCATTTTGTATTAAGCTTTTATAGACTAAACTAAGATCTCTGTCATTATAATGTATAAGTATATTCGAATATTGTGTATTAGTACCAAGCTTGATTGTTTTGTTATTAAATTATTTGTGACTATTTATATGAATTTAAGAAGTTTCGGGATGACAACTTTTCATCTCAACTTTTCAGTAAATACTCTAAACTCATAAGTAGCTCTGTCGTGAGCCTTGGATGTAATTCTTTTCAAAAGATACAACCTTGCTTACAGTTATTGTGTCTTTGTATATAATGTATTTCCACAACATTAAATTCCTTTGACAGCCTGGGATTATGATATCAATACCAAAATTGCCAGTAACATTGATGTTTCTAGAGACTGTGCGGTTGTAAACATCCTTCAACCCTGTCAACAGGAACTCATAACTTTTTTTTATTATTGCCTAATTAAAAGAATTGTATCGCAATTTTCAACCAGTATCAGTTTTTTGACAAAATAACAAATAAGATATTTTCCAATCAATCAGGCTGTCCCAGGTTTACTCTGTTGAATACTGTATTTTTTTTAATTTGGCACCATCTTTGATTTGGTAAATTTTAATTAAATCTTCACCAAATCTCCAGGAACAATAGTGTTAACTGTAATATATAATACCATAATTGAAATCCAGCTTGCCCTTGAGTTATAGCGTATGTTCTTATATTTTCATTGTACCATTTGGGCCATCTATACATTGGTATGTTACTGATTGGCTGAAAGTAAGGACCTGATTTTGTGTTTCTTAATAACAGTAACACTAAGAGTATCTTCCAAAATTAAAAGGTATCAATATAAGCAATATGACCCCCCCAAAAATTAAACAAATACAGTAATCGATGGAATGAAGTTTACTTTTAGTAAGGTGATCTTTCTCACTCGCACTTTGACCCGGACTCATGCTTGGGTCAAATGCATGGAGACTAAATGATTATTATTATTATATGTCGTCGCGTGAGAATAACTTTGTACTAACTGCCATTTTCAAAAAAATTGAGATAGACATGGAATTTTACTATTTGAAACACAGGCTTTCATCTCAGATACATGCCCCATCTCAATTCCCTCTCATTAAGCTAGAATTCAGTGTGAAATTGTACCATCTCCAGACAAACAGCTTATTTCTAATTTCAAATTGTCACATCTGATATCAACTGTTTCAACCAATCAACTGTCTAAGAATTGGTCATGTGACTTGCAAAACTTGGAGTTATAACAATTTTATATTAAAACGAAGTATGCCAATATGCATGTTATTGTATCTAGAATGAAATAATGTTTTGTAACACAATACCATGCCAGTTTGCATGCCTGGCCTTTCATGTTTTAGTTTTAGAACTATTACAAGTAGATCAAAAAAATAAAATGATACAGTATGTGTAATCCCATGCATATTAAAATTATATGCCCTCAATTACTCTTTGTATTATGGATGCTCATTGGATTATTCATGGCCACATGATATGAAATAGAATTACTAATTTCCTCGAAAACCGAAATCGTCGCTACCAGGGAAGATGAAAAGTACAAATGACCAGTTAATTAGATCATGTGAGCAGTCAAAAGTACCCTTTATCTTCCCTGCTACCAGGTCTTATAGGGGTTTGAATGGCCAAATGCAATAGAAATGCATATACGAAGCTGTCATCATTAAATGTTGAAAATGAAAGACTACTTATTTGTTTCTTCAAATAGAGTACATAATAATAGGTTATATACTAGATATAGTAATCAAAACAAATAGTAACTGTCATATTTTGCACTTCATTGCTCAAAGGCAATCACTGTCTGTATACTATTGAAATCTCTTTCAAATTGATGTTTTATAGTTTGTGGAAAAAAGCTAAATCTATTTAAACTAGCTTTAACTTTTACTGACCATACACTATATCAATAAGGAGTTATCTTTATGTTAGTATAGTCCCTTAAAACACTTATTTTATTTTCTCTTCATCTATGATTTACTTTGCGCTTTTCACTGAACATCTGGGATCTTTTTAGTTATTTATTACTAGTATGTTTTTCAGATTTGTCCTTTCTTTTGCATTTTTGGGATCATTGTTTTAAGATCATCTACATTTTATTTTGGAAAAGTAACAAATTGGTTCAATTTCTTTACAAAGAGCCACTCTTAGTCTCCACTTCTACAATTGCTTCAATTCCCAATTGTACTCCACAGAGTAGCAAACAACAGAAAATGAATGGATAATGATAGCTGCATCCCAATGAACAAAATGTGATTACCTAAATCGAGGTTTCATCACTTTCATTAATCTAAAATGAATTAGAATTTATTTTTCTATTTTCAAATTTCTTCCATGTGCATGTAATAAAAATTGGTTATGTCTTAGGCCCTAAGGATCTGAAAATTGCTGGTCAAAATGGAATTACGAACCAGTTGCAATGTTATTCTCCTATACCCAGTGAAAAAATCAACTGGTCTGTATCAAAAATAACCTGATAATGACCAGCGGACCGGCCCTTAGGGGCTACATTGTAATGTGCTGGGAGGTTTAGGCTTCAGGCTTTATACCGAGGGAAATATGTGGGGGACCGTATTGGCATCATTGGTTTCAATGCATTGTACTTCTGCCTTAGTTTCAAAGGCAATAAATTCTTTTTGAAGGGTGTCCTGAGATTCCAAAATTAAGAAATAATTGTACTTATTTGAGAAATTGATTTTAAAGTTTTATAAATTGAATTTTCTTTATTTTATTAAATAATATTCTTTGGTTTTTGAAGACTTTTTTACAAAGCAAAACATTATTTTTCATTCTAGATACAATAACATGCATATTGGCATACTTTGTTTTAATATAAGATTGTTTAAAGAGTCAATAAAAGATATATATATATAACTCCAAGTTTTGCAAGTCACATGACCAATTCTTAGAGAGTTGATTGGTTGAAACAGTTGATATCAGATATAACAATTTGAAATTAGAAATAAGCTGTTATTCCGGTGGGAAATTGTATCAACTCCATTTCCATAGTTTTAAAAAAGGATCTTGTAAATTGTTTCAAGGTATGATATTTCATATAAGATATCTCTAGGTTGAGACCAGATGACATACAAAAAATCAAGTTTCACATAGCAATACTAAGTAAGATACAGACCTCTAAACTTTCAAACCTTGATTTCTCAGTTCCGTAAAAATGTGAGATAGTACAAAGTTATTCTCATGCGACGATGTATTATAGAAGCTTTTTAGACAAAGTGCTTTGTCCCTTGTACAAACATTATGTCATGTACAATTGTACTTGTCAGCTGTAGTTTTGTAAAATAAATACTTTCAGCAAAATAAGTCAGCTGTTTTGTATATAATTGAACCAGATCATAGATAAGTCTCTAACTAGACCTCATGATGTGTGAGTTAGCACAAGGGTATCACACATAGCTCATATCACTTATGATGTGTGAGTTTTGCACAAGGGTATCACACATAGCTCATATCACACATGATGTGTGAGTTTTGCACAAGGGTATCACACATAGCTCATATCACTTATGATGTGTGAGTTTTGCACAAGGGTATCACACATAGCTCATATCACTTATGATGTGTGAGTTTTGCACAAGGGTATCACACATAGCTCATATCACTTATGATGTGTGAGTTTTGCACAAGGGTATCACACATAGCTCATATCACTTATGATGTGTGAGTTTTGCACAAGGGTATCACACATAGCTCATATCACTTATGATGTGTGAGTTTTGCACAAGGGTATCACACATAGCACATATCACACATGATGTGTGAGTTAGCACAAGGGTATCACACATAGCACATATCACACATGATGTGTGAGTTAGCACAAGGGTATCACACATAGCTAGAAGAAATTGTGACATTGTTATGTCCATCATCTTTTTAGTGACCAGCATTTAGCATCTGTAGCAATCGTTACTTTTTTTGAGTTTTTGGCAAAACCTGTTTTTATGGCAATCAGGGGGTCATTAACAGAAACTTCATAAATATGTGAATTCATAAATCAATTGTTGTTACCATGTATATAATGACGTCAGTAAGAGAACGATGGACTTTACGAATTCTTAAATTTACGAAGTTTCTGTTCATTGCAATGTATACAAAAATATCCCTGTGACATTTCATTATTTTCTTTATATCTAATTTGATTTTTTTACTAAATCAACCTTAACTACATACCTTTAGTTAAGAGGGGAATAGAAATAATGAACTTGATTTTCTTCATAACATTACAAATATTCAAAATTCAGTCAATGTGTTGGCACGTTTAGACCTACATACACAATTGTATCTTAATGTGGTTTTAAAAATTATTTTTCTACTTTGAAACAATAACTTTCTCTGAAAATGTGATTTTTAGCTCAGATTCCCCATAGAGCCCATATTAAAGTCATAAAAGTTAGATATCTTTTCTTAGTTTAAGCTGAGACTAACTAGTCTCAGGTTTAAACAAATGATATTTCCTTTATCGAACATGATTTTAAATGAAATAATTTTCAAACACAAAAATTGATGAAAACTAGTCCAGTAAATCTATTTATTATTCAAGTCTAGCCATGCTAGAGGAACATTTGTTTGTCTGATATCTTATCTGCCCTGAGTTAGTCACCTACATAATGACCTAGTAGTGAAACTGGAAACATGTTTTTAATTCATAATAATTTTTTGTATAACTTGCAATCAATAGACATCAATAGGTACAATACTGGAAATATCAAAACTTGAAAATGTGCCCGCCTATTCATTAGCATTTTTCAACAAGCTTTAATAAATATCAATATTGCATTGTGTATGTTACAAGAAAACATCATTACCAAAATATTTTGTGGTGATTTAGTAATATAGCTTTTAATTGAAATTATAAGAGAACATTTTTCCAAGGAAAATCCATAAAACAACCTTTTAGACCTATCAATTCTTGGAACTATTTTTGAAATTCGCCCCTGCCCAATTTCTTAAAAAGTCTGTACACCCTGGATGCATACTAAGTCATGGAACTCCCAAGACAGAGTATAAATTGACATCAAACAATTGATATTGTTTCAATATTTATTATCAGATAATATGCATTCTAAGAAATAGAGTATAAAAACATATGACATTGTATGATTCATTTATAGACATGATTCTCCATGGTGAAACATTGAACATGCTCAAAGTTTGAAACTTCATAAATTAATTAAGACCCCTTGCTGTATTCAAAATAAGCACATATAATCAACTGTCAATTTATCATATTTGCACCTCAAAACTATTTCCATTGAAGATTTATAAGTAAGCACAATGCACTATTATAGACAGTTAGCTAATAAAAAATAACATTTTGTGTCTGATTACCAGAAGTATGACTTTTGGAAGTACCAATAAACAATTGGAATTTCAAGGGAACTTTTATATCCGGGTAGCGCAATGCATCCTGGGAATAATTGATTCTTCGAAACCAAGCAGAAGAGTTCTATTTGGTTCGCTTTAGAGGCGAAATTTGCAGAATCTGTGGCTATGGCGACTGCAAAGACCACAGATCAAGATGCACGGGGGTCCGATACTGTTACATACGAGCTGGGAGATGGTGAGTAGCCTTGGTTATATCTTAAAACATCCAATAAGTTTAGTACGTCCAATCTCCAACGTCTATTTGTTTATTTTGGGAGTTTACTTTTCAACCGATTTACTAGGGAAATGCATTGATATTCTTGAACAAACTTAAAAAATCTCTTCATGATAGTTTATATCAAGTATATCCTTGGTAAGAATGTATGATTGTTGGGAATTCCAGGTGATTTTGCTTTTGAAAGTGAAAACCTTTGAAACTGTCAATATGGCTGATCTTTTGTTAAAATTGACCCTGAACCATATAACATCAGTGCAGTTTCAGGTCTGAGAGTTTTTCAAACACAAGCATAGTTCATTAGCATATCTGATTCTAGTTAACAAAATGCATATATCTATCTCGAAAATATGGCTGATACATAGATTTTTCATGACCATTTGTGCAAAAATTCATTACATTGCAGACACAATCAGCCTCAACCTGGGGATTAAACAGCCTTAGCCAATGAAAAGCTTTCAATAGATATACAACTCAAGTAGAAATCTGTTATGTAATCTACTGACACTGAAAGAGTTATTTTCAACGATTCTATATAAAGATCACAATGTACACCTTCAGAATGACTGATTCTTATTTTAATTTGTGATCGACCATATTTGAATAATAGACATCCTGTGTTACCTAGTGCTTCGACCTAGAAATAAGACATTGGCTTGTTTTATTGATTTTATGAATAACTAGAGCACAGGTTAATGAAACTATTATAAACCATCTAATGATATGTTTTTTTGTTTGTTATTTACAATATTGGAAAGTATCATCGTTGTCATGAACATGTTATTGTTTGTGCTATTTATTGATCATGTACAATCTAAGTGCTTGTTTTGAAAAACAGTCACATAACCAGTTTGTTTTTCATTTGTTTTTCTATCTGTCCCGGTTGATTCATAAACATAAACAACTTTGTTGCTTACATATTACAGTTAGCAAAATACTTTCACAGAGGCAAATAGATTATTAAGAATCAAAATGAAACTATTGATGGAAAAACATGTCATCTAATTACTGATAAGCTGCTTCATAATTCATTAATTGGATTAATTATTAATCTGTTAATACAGCACAGTAAATTGCAGTAAATACAAATCTTTGATCAATAAAGGAACTAAATAGAAATTTTAAAGATTACTAGGAACTTAACTAGACTAATGTCAACATGAATACTGGGAAGAAAGCTATTTTCTGCAGACTACCAGAACTTCCTCTTAAACCTTAAAGAAATATTCATTTACAAAATTGCTGGTGATTGTGTGGCGTACTGCACATAAGAAGGGGAAAATATATTTAGTAACTCAGGCTAGGAAATTCCAGGCATGTAGCTAGAAGACTAGGACTAGATAGTTAGGCAGGTACATGGAGAGTTGATCCAGACACGTTGCGAAAATCAAAAGTTAGTTGAGGATACTTGAAACTGAAGCTGGTGTATTATTATTATATAGCCCTATAGCCTAGTAAAGCAATCATGATGCTAGGTTAAATCTAGTGCAAATACCTGTAAGAGTCAGTTTTATCAATTATTTTACACTTATTTAGTTATCAAAGTAAGGGCATATCTGTTAAATGTATCTAGAGGGTCTGTAGGATAAGTGTACATGCCAAACATTCATACGTTGGTATTTAATAATTATTGACATTTGGTGACAAACTCATTAAGTGGATTAAGTGAAATTGTTGTGGTCGGCTCTCACACAAAGGCCAACCTTTGAACTTAAAACAAAGACCCTTAAAATTGGCCATAAGAGTATGCAGAATAAAATGTGCAGTTTTTAAAGCGTCAGCAGGATTAATGAAGATATAAACAGTATTAATATTATCAGATGATGTAATGTTGGGGGTCACCATTGACAGTGTTATGAAATCAGGTAGGTTGTATTATATATGTACATGTAGTTTCAGAAATATGAGATAAAATATATGAATCATGTTTTGCTCAGTATATGGTCTCTTGGTTGGATGTGCTAATTATCATGAAACCTGTTTGATTTTATTACTAACTCAGAATTATTTCTACAGTGTTTTTTAAGCACTTGGCGAAAACATGTGAACAAAACTGTTATTAACTATTAACTGTATGTTAATAATTACATAAATACATGTATCCTGTAATGACATGTACACTACCTTCCAAAAGTTTTGCAACTCCAACTCCTTGTCTGATACCATGTTAAGGTAGTTCTATACGAATAGTCCCATGTTATTTTCAGATGTTATTTTCAGGAAGATACAACTCAATCCATACATTGTCTACATCTTTCAGTTTTGCACAAAGAGTATACTTTTGCACCTAGATCATAAGTTGACAGTATTTGTATTTTTTACAATGTATGAAAATTCAGAAAATTCAGTGACCTATTTTTTACCAAAAATATGCAGACAGATTTTTCTCCTTTTTATACATGTATTTAGAATATCAAACTCTTAATTAATAACTTAGGTATACATAATATTATGGACTATTTGTGCAAAACTGAAAGATGGTGACTATGTATAGTATGAGTTTATATATACCTGAAAATAACATAGACGTCCAACAAGGGAGCTGTTAAAGTTTCTGAAAACAAAAAACTACCTTAGCCTGATTTTGATGAATTTTTAAACAATCAATGGGGAAGTTTGGGTTGCAAAACATTTTGAAGGAGAGTGTATGTTCAGATAGTTTCTATATACACGTGACGCATAAAAAGAAACTATTGGTACTTTTAGTATAACAAGAACTTAGATAAGATATTTCTTATGACTAGGGCCTTTCTTGTACACTATTAGGTAATATTGTCAAGGCTGTAATCATTCAATGTTTTTTTGAAAACTCATCTTCATTTGCACCATAATATAATCATCATAACCAATTCCCAAAAAGAACATATTTATATAATATATACAATAAAACCTGTCTTGGTTAACACCTCTCTCTAGTGAACACCTGTCTCTAGTGGAAACTATTACTCCGCACATATACTATACTGATTTTTGCATGAATTCTCCTCTCTGTAGTGAACAGCTACCAACACTGAACATTCTTCTCAGAAAAATATATTTGATATACTTTTTGGAGTTTTACTGTTATGCTAGTACAGACAACCCTTAATATGACATGCCTGTAGAAGATTCAAAAACGTCTGTTCCCCTGAATCCTGGCAATGTCATGTGACAAAGTTTAACCAATCAGAGTAGAGAATATGACTCCTAGATGCAATACTGATGTGGGAAGGGCTGGTTTGGGAGAGTAAGCTAGGACTGATATTGGAGATAGCACTTAGCATCCTTACCTCAGAAACATCTGCTACCTTTAGTTACCGTTTCTAGGGATGCCATTGACCTTACCAAGTTTAAGATTCACTTTGTGCCTCTGGAGGGATAACCCTGATTCCCTAACAGTTAGTAAGCCATGCTACTGTCTGAATATTGCAGATGATTTTACACAAGACAATGATGATAACAAATGATGCGTTTATGAACTTCCATTCATGAATTTCTGTCATGTTTCTTTACGACATCTGATTTGGTAGAAGCAAGATCCCTTTCTATTCATTTGACTCTTCTTCTTAAAAGAGAGCTTAATATACTGATTAGTTACTTTAGAACTAAATTCTGCATTCTAGGTAACATGTGTAATAGAGAACATAAAGAACAAAATAAAATCGTGACTTTCTTTGCTAAGGATTGTTATAGCTCACAGTGTAATATCTTGATTGTAATTCCTCCTTTGTTAACTCACCATGTCGCCTGTCTTCTGCATTTGAAACTCTCTTTTAAAAGCTTGAACTCAAAGTACAGAAAATGGTACTTGGTTGGTAGGGAGGGAATTTTGTTCACCTCCGAGTACTCAAACTGGTAAAACAGTTTGACCTAGGTAGACAGACAGACAATATACAATGAAACCTGTACATCTGAACACCTCTCTGATCTGAGCACCTCTCAATGTGAATGTCATTTTGGTCCAATTTGTGAATTAAATCTGCCAAAGATGCTCACATGAATAAACTTTTGGCACTTTTAGGACACTTTAAGCATGTCCCAGGGGCCAGCAATGTTCAGATAAAACAGGTTTTACTGCATTTGTCTTTCTAATATCTGGCGCATATCTTAAATAACAAGATAATAGATGTCCCTTTCTTGGCATTCTGCAGCTATTCTGCCGATGACTGTCTTTTTAAATTAATTAACTCTAAACCTAGAATGACAGAGGGCTGGGATTTATTATCTTAATTCATGTTTACATCATTTCTGTACTCCCTCCACCCCTACAATATACTTTTAAATCAATCTGAGTATTTAGCTAATTGACAATATTTGCAACATAAAGAAAGATGACAAGAGTACAGTGCACCTCTGTTAAAAAGGTCAATCTAACAAAGCAGTGAAAGCTAATTCTTTTCTGTTCATTTTTTGTGCATAGAGTTCAAACCACAAAGAAACCACATATTTTGCATTTGAAACTGAAAATCTAATTTTTTGCTTTTTTCGGAAGTAAATCATATACAAACTGGATTTACATATGACTGTGTATTGAGTGCTTTTGGGATTACTTTGGCCTAAAATAGTTTTTTCTTTCTATTTTACTGATTATGTTTAGATCAGAATGTTTTCTTTTATTTGCTTAATGGGGTGGTGGCTGCGGGACTAGAGCCTTAACTGATTATGTATAGGCAGATCTGGGGCAGGGAGATTCAAAAGCCTATCAGACATTTCTGAAGTTTTAGAGTGCTTTTTTGTTTGATTCATCAAAACTGTTATTTTGCACTTTTGAAACAAAACTAGTTAATTTATGTTTATATGATAAGTGCAAACAAACATGTCCTCATTTCTAAAAAATCAATGATTAACTGCTTACAAAAACAAGTACATGTACTCTGATATTGTATACCTACATGTCATCTGTCAACCTATCTCTAAAACAATCATCTACCCTGTGTTATGTAATGAATGTGTTATTGATTTGTTATTTTATAGAATTCATGTTTGTTCACAGTATCCTCAGCTAATGAGACATTTGCCATGTCAAAGTCACAGTTTCATATTTCAGCTCTTCTACTCATGCAATATGGAGATTAGCATAACATTGTATGTTTCTTGCATAATATTGTTTGTGTCTTCCTTCTACCTTATTCTATTTTTTTCCAGATTGAATTTAAGTTTTCTCCAGATTGATTACCCAATGCAATTGCAATATTTTTTTTCTTCTACCTTAAATCTAGTTTTCTCCAGATTGATAACCCCATGCAATAACCCAGATGCGAGTAGGTAGTTACCAGTTTCACCACCAGGTGGCTCGTTCGGGTCAGATAGCATGGCGGGTATAGTAGAAAGTTCCCTTTAACTTAAATAACACCTGTTTTAGTGGTTCAATTTTCATATAACCTTTATGTATCTAATAGTTATGCAAATCAGAATAAGTCCAGTAAATGAAAATGTTATCTGACCAATACAAGAAAACATATTTCACTTTTTGTGATTTTGTAACATGGGGTCGTTGGAGAATCAACCCGAACTAGAAGTCACACTTTCAAAAATAATTAAATTTTCAAACTTGATAAACAATTTTCGAAACCATATTTCTAGATGTACTTTTACATGTAGATTTCAAATATAACATCGCTTTGATGAATCAAGATTTTTTCTACTCGCATCTAGTCTATTGCAATTTTTTTTTTCTACCTTAATCTAGTTTTCTCCAGATTGATTACCCCATGCTGGGAATATATCAACTTGGGGTTCATTAAGAGAACTTATTTTTTGTCCCCAATTATCAGGTTGACATCAATGATCAACGTAAGGATCCGGTTAGACAATATTTATTCCAGAAAGAAAAAGATGTTTTATCATTTTCAGACAAAAGACGCATAATTGGTATCCTGGTAGAATTTGGCCATCATTTTTGAATAGCTTTAAATATAGTGAAACTTTATTATGTTTAAAATAAAATGTTGCAGCCACAATATATATTGCATATTAGGCTCGGGGGGAGGTAATAGCTAGGATGATATTGTCTCCATAGCATTAGAACAACCAAACCCGCATCCACTTAAGAATTTGAAAACGTTCTTGCATGTGTACCTGGGAATGATATATCAGTGCTTTTACATAACTATTCTTAGCATAAATATTTAAACTAGTTCATTGACATTGATTTACCCAAGTGACCCTATTTAACACAAAACAAGGGGACTTAAGGTTATAACAGTAGTTTCCCCAATATAGTACATTCGTCTAATGAAATGATTTGTGACCTTTGAAATCTCTTCAAATTTAATGTCCAATTTACTGTCCATTCATTGAATAATGTGATTATCGTTATATACTTTAACTATTTCATAGCCATTGATCCCTCCTATTCATAATTGTGAGGGTGATATGAGGTGACTAGCTTCTAAATGTGCATACCTAGAGCCGTTACATCCACATGCATATGGTATCCTTAAACTCACCTCAACTCACAGAAGTAATCTTAACTAATACCTGGTGTTATTTCTAGGTGCGCTCTTCAGTATTTCTAATCCCGACCAAGAAACTACAAAATTGGGGTTTGTTTATTGACATTTTGTATTACAGTTTGCCTCATATGATTTATATGCGAACATAGATTTATGGGCAAATATGGATTAAAATGGTTGATTTGTTTAGCCTTTAACATAGAAACTTCCATTAAGGATGAAATCGTTGGGAGAAACATTTGAATGGGGCTTTGAACATGCATTAAGGTAAGGTTGATTTTTTTAATGGGTCTTAATGTGCATATATTTTTGACTCATTTGCTGATGTCAACAATTTTCTGGCAAATGAAATTTGCTTTTTGTCTTTAGCTAATTCTCATATTCATCTCATGGGAATCCATACTGGTTATTTACACCATTGGTCTCGGTTCGTACTTCTGCCTCCTCATTTAGGAGAAATTAGCTTTTTGTTAAAATGTTTTTTTTAAAATTATAATTCTGTTTCCAGATTCACCATTATGAACACACTGAATGTGCAATTTTGGTCAATTAAAAGGGAAGATTGTTTACAATACAATAGCTCTAGAATGCACCTCTAATGTCCTCTATCCTTTAAAATTCATCCCTAAGCAAACATTTTTAAGCATAATAAATCAGTATTAAAAAATATATTTTTAAGATTTAGATTTATTATATTGATCCTGTTATTATTCATCATTGGCCCATTGCGCTGAAAGTTATGATTAAACCCCTTTAGTAAAAAGTAGGCAGGGCACCAATCTCAATGTTTGGAAAGGCCCTGGTTCCACTTGACTTGCATTAGCATTACGACTTGTATCCCTCATGCCCTGCTCTTGAGTAAGAGAGAGGGGGAGGGGGAGGGGGGAGGGGGGAGGGGGAGGGGTTCTGAGCCTATAAATCTACCAACCTTAAATACTCTTGCATGCATTTTTATAATATGCTGATTTTTTTTATTAAAATGATTAGGATGAAATAATAGTATTATATTATACTGCATCTAAGGTAAAAAAAATGAACCACTATGAGTATTTTCACAGACCCCTAAAATTAGTTGTGTTGGACATTTTCAGGAACACACTGTAAACTTATATTTTGATTAAATATTTGCTGCATGGAACTTATCATTTGGTTGACAGTTTTGAATGGTCAAGGAACAACTTGTTTCATCTATATGGGTTTAAAAGCTCAGTATGTCATGTTATGAGATTTATGGGTTTCTTCCAAAAAGTTGAAACTAAGGCATCAAAAAGATGTTGACAGATTAATAGTTTTCCTCACTCAGTGTTCTTGCATGACATTTTATTGACCCAGTAACAGAGTGGGGTAGGGCTCAGTGAGACTGGACTCATTTCTGTTATCTTTTTAATTGTTTTTCTCACTCTGGACTTTTACTGACCTTGTGTCAGTTATTCCAAATTTATTGTTTTACTCACTGTGTCCCTGAGTTGACCTTACTGAGAGTCTCAAATACTTTTGTAATGAAGATGATTAATTGTTTTTGTATTTTATTGCTTTCCTCACTTGGTCTCACTTGGTCCAAGTATAAAAAGAACTTGTATAGATTTGTAGGCACTTTTCGGCTTGGCTTTAGATTGTGAAGATGTATTGTAATTTGTAACTGTTTGGACTAAACTTCAAAATTATTAAATAAAGTATGAGTATTAAGGAATCGACTTGTTTGTTGATTCTTTACAAAATTAGATAAACTTTTAATAATGAATTGGACCGACCCAGGGGTCCAACACTGGTGGCAGCCTGGTGGAATTTTATATAACATTTCGTA
The DNA here is from genome assembly GCA_903813345.2 of Owenia fusiformis. Classification (NCBI taxonomy): domain Eukaryota; kingdom Metazoa; phylum Annelida; class Polychaeta; order Sabellida; family Oweniidae; genus Owenia; species Owenia fusiformis. The sequence goes on from CAIIXF020000008.1 coordinate 8,921,843, forward strand.
AGGATTTCTGGAGACTTATAATTACGGACTTTAACATGCTTTTGATTGAAAAACGCTACCGAATTCAGTGAATGTATTATTTAGGATTGGAACTGATCAAATTGATCTATTGATTCATAAACACATGGAATTGGAATATTTAGATCTGGAAATATGATGTAAACAAGAAACTAAGATTGAACATTATTTTGAGTTGCTTTGATTGAGGTAAACAAATGGACTTACTGACCATTGCTTCAGTTGCTGTTTATCAGCAAGCCAGCTGATGAACTTTCAGTGACCATTATTTTGTTTTGTAAAATTTGAACTTGGAAAATTTTGAGAGAAAAGCAGGAAAAAGTATGGCTGCCTTGGAAGTGTTTTAAGAGATTGTTGCACATGATTAGGATGCTATTATTTTGAGACAATGCTGAACAATTTTATCAGAACGGAAAACGAGTTGTCAGGCTCATGTATTTGATGTTGGATTTGATTGGACAGACGCGGACATTTCTCAAAATTAAAGGATATATTCTTGTGAACAAGTTAGACTTTTGGATAAAGTACTCGTTTTATGTGTTTACATATCTGAAGATGTCAACTCGGGATATGAATTGCTTCGATATCCAGCTTCACATAGTTGTATGGACTCAGAGACGAGACTTTGCATAACCATATAGTCGATTTATGTGTGATGTAGAGTAAGGAACAATCACTGTGGTATCAGAGATGTTTAGTGTCTCTGCTTATCGTGACTTTTGTTTTGAGGACCTTGCATCATGAAGATGGCAATTTGATATCTGGGATATAGAAGTTGCTTCGTGAAGACCGATAACAATGAGAGGGTACATTCCTCATTGTACAGGGATTTTGAGTTTTATTGTGCTACATCGGGTAGAGACATGCAAGCTGATGGTTCTTGGCAGGTCGTTACACTGTAGAATTTGTATATATCAGCCCATATCTTGTAGAAAGGCATAGGGACGAGTATGCCTATACCTGACTTTTGATGGTGACTTCAGCCAAGGGAGAGCTGAATGATTTGGAGTATTGAGTGGTACCCAAGTTCCAATCACGCAGATGTGATTGATGATTGATTTCCGGAAATATTTTGTTTTGACTCAGATAGAGTAGGGCCCAGAAAGTATCTGAGTATTATGTTAACTGTATACCTGATGATGATAGGTGATCTAGAGGAGATATCGAGGAACAATTAGTATGACAATGTTCAAGGTATCCTTGTTGTTGGCAAGGGCTGTGTTATAAGGTTCCAAGGCCTTTCTACTTGCAGACTCTAAATCGGTGTGTTTTGTGCGCATCTGACACATCTCAATGCAGAGTGACCAAACAGCGACGTATCTAATAACCTCAGTGTCAGACTAAATGTATGGAGAACAATGATTATGTGTGTGATACCGATGCGACCAATTGTTTTTGAAGCGACTGTGTTCGATTAATATGTGTGTAGCTGTTGTCTTTCGTGATCGATTATGCAAGATTCTGAATGGCCATTTTGGAGTACGGGTATAACGTGCAGTGATTCATATTTTGGGAGAGTAACCTAGCTGTTGGGTGAAGGGCCCCTTTGAGAACACTGAATATTCACGCTACTGTGTAAGCTTCTTGCAAGTGACATTGATCGATTAAAGTGCACATGAAAATGTTTTGGAGGAGCAGAGAAACGCTGTAATTGATGTTTTGACAATTTTGGTTGTAGTTTTATTTAAGGAAATATTTTGGACATTTATTTCTAATGATTTTGCAACTTTGTGCAATGAAAATTTACTGTTTCCTTATTTGATTGTGTGCCCTTAGATTTTATATAGACAGTTCTATATTATGTTTAAATGACCTTAAGTTGAAACTGTGAAAACATTAGAAGACAGTACATTGGTAACAGATCCCTGAAACTGAACATGCTTGTTGTATGTTAGAGATAAGGATTATATCCTATATATTAGTAACAATTGTAAGGTTTCAATTAGTGTAAAATTTCCAGGAGTAAATTTGAACTGGGGAGGGTGGTGTGTTGGACATTTTCAGGAACACACTGTAAACTTATATTTTGATTAAATATTTGCTGCATGGAACTTATCATTTGGTTGACAGTTTTGAATGGTCAAGGAACAACTTGTTTCATCTATATGGGTTTAAAAGCTCAGTATGTCATGTTATGAGATTTATGGGTTTCTTCCAAAAAGTTGAAACTAAGGCATCAAAAAGATGTTGACAGATTAATAGTTTTCCTCACTCAGTGTTCTTGCATGACATTTTATTGACCCAGTAACAGAGTGGGGTAGGGCTCAGTGAGACTGGACTCATTTCTGTTATCTTTTTAATTGTTTTTCTCACTCTGGACTTTTACTGACCTTGTGTCAGTTATTCCAAATTTATTGTTTTACTCACTGTGTCCCTGAGTTGACCTTACTGAGAGTCTCAAATACTTTTGTAATGAAGATGATTAATTGTTTTTGTATTTTATTGCTTTCCTCACTTGGTCTCACTTGGTCCAAGTATAAAAAGAACTTGTATAGATTTGTAGGCACTTTTCGGCTTGGCTTTAGATTGTGAAGATGTATTGTAATTTGTAACTGTTTGGACTAAACTTCAAAATTATTAAATAAAGTATGAGTATTAAGGAATCGACTTGTTTGTTGATTCTTTACAAAATTAGATAAACTTTTAATAATGAATTGGACCGACCCAGGGGTCCAACAGTTGTTCTGGCCAGAGAAAATCTTATCACCTAACAGTAGGTAGTCTTACATGGTTTCCTTTCTAACCAAGATTCTTTAGAAATCCAGGAGAGGTGTGAAAAACAGATGCTAATATTTTTCTTAGTATTTACCAATAGTTTCTCTGAATAATGGACAATATACTAGAAAACAATCCATTTTTCAAATATTATTCTTTATTGATTATTGATCAAGGCTGTATAGTTATATTGATAAAATGTATCTAATAACTTAAAACAAGGCAGATCATTCTCCAGGGCAACAGCTGATTGCAGCTAGGATAGCTAGCGTCTGATTGGTTAATTACCTGCTGGGGTTAGAGTTCAAGGCATGTGTATTGTTAACGAGCTTATGAGGTTAGTGTATGTATGTGGCAAGGGTTTGGAACACTTCAATATGGATAGCTCTAACTTGTAATACAGGACAAAGATCATACCTGTGAAAGATCCTTGGATAAAATTGGATCTACTCTGCGGAACTCAACATGAACTAGTTGTGGCCCTTTGTAGAGAATATGGGTGAGTGTATAGCCATTATTAAGTAAAAGAAAGACAGAAATGTACTGTAGATTATTTTATATGAGGGTTCAAAATCAATAGAATGTCGTAATTAAGGCTTGCTTTGTGCTGTATATTTGCTATTGTGGTCAATAGAATATTTTATATGATTTATTATTCTGAATGAAGATAGTTGGGTTAGCTTGAAATATTGTGGCTCGTATCAACTATTTAAAATGGTTTATAAAAGCCACAAACTATTTATTTGCAAGAGCTAAAGTGTAGCTAGCTGATGGGAATTAGTATATGAGATGGAGGAATGGGAGGGGGAGTATTATATAGACTTGAATCAGAAACAAGAATTAGTAGCTAGATTCAAAGAGAAGTTTACAGGAGACTTTAAGTCACAAATGAACAAACAAACAAACAAACTAATAAATAAACAAACAAATGTGAGACTTGAATCTTATGTTATAACGTAACATTGAATTTATGCATTAAATTAGATTATATTAAAAAGGTAAATGGTACGGTCACTGACATTTAAAATTTTGGTTTAAATATCTGCCAATTTCAACTGTGACCTGGGGATGTATGCATTCATGGGAAAATTACAGTTTGTTCATTTTTCATGCAGATATCATATGATAACAATTTGACCAACACCATCTGCCGTGTATCCCCATTGTGAACTCAAGAGCTGGAGAATTTTATATGAAAGGGTATACATACCTATGTAGAATAATACAAAACACTGGCTAATTCTTCACAGTTTCTCGGGTATTAGAATAGATGAACTGATTTTCATAGACTATTCTACACTGCCCCCAGGATTCCATGTTTGCAGAGCGCGGACGGAATTTGCCTCTGCCCGCGGAATTGCAGAATCAACTATTTTGGTCAATTTCCGCGGAATTTTCCGCAGAATCCATATATTTTCCAAAAGTTTAAAAAGTCAGTCTTACCTGTAACAATTTGACACGTTTTCAGTCAAATCCCTTGCAGAAATAACCCAAATTATGCGAAGTGAAAATTCTAAACGCCATCGTTTGATTTTTGCCGTTAGATGGCAGCATGTATGTAGTGACTGACTACCTGACTATCACGATATTTTCCCGTTTACTGGTTCGAAAACCATTAGTTTTTCTTTCGGTTCTCGTCAGAAAGTTAAACAAAGACATAAATTAATAACAGTTATTTATATTATTAAGTTATTGATCGAAAACTTCGAACTCCAATGAGATATTACACTTAAAACCTGATTTACATATATCGTGATTCCCATTATGCGCCCGATCCTCCGTGTTTGAAGTTTCGAAAAATGTGAAATTTGAAATAAAATCTGAATAAAACATTTAAAATGGATCATGTTTTTAGAATATATGATACTGTTCTTGTTAAACCAATCTTGATTTTTTTTATAATAACCGCAAAAAAATGCCGCGAATATCCGCGGAATTTCTGCAGAATTAGCCCTTTCTTCTTGCAGAATTCACTAATTTCACTTGCAGAATTGAGCATTTTAACTTGCAGAAAACTGGGGGGAGTGATTCTATATTAAATACTCCATTGTTGGCAATTGCTAATATTATGCTTTTGGCCTTGTTTTCATTTCAAATCTTGACCATCTTATCATTTTATTCAAGGGATATCCACATATCAGCTATATCAGTTCTTAATTATTAGTGGGTTATAATGTCACAATGGCAGGAGCCTGGCATGTGCCATAGTATGGCACATACTTGAATAAGTCTTATTATTGACTAGACTCTAAAAATCAGGAAAGACTTATTTGCGGAAGCCTATTGAAGAGGTTATTTGAGGTCAAGGTCAAGGTCAATGAAAGATTAAATCTGAAATATGTGGACTTCTTGTCACCAGTAGATGGTTTTAAAAAAAGATAATGAATATGAAGACTAGTAAAAAAACATAGGGTCAGGTCTGAACCCTGGCAACTTATAATAAATAATTTTGAAAAATTGAATCAATTTGATGTAAATGACAGTTTTTACACTTTTGAACTTACAGAGAATCTATAGGGAGTACTCATAGGAAGTTAAAAATAAAATTTGATTCATCGAAAGAAATATAGAAGTAAAGGTAAAAACTGAGAAACTTAGAAGAACTTTGATTTGACCTAGATTCTGATCTTGACCTTGATAAAAATAAAAGATAATATCTAGTGAGATGGGAAGTAGTAGGTAACTGACACTTAACTGGAAGTTGGAGAAAAGTTACACAGAAGAATAAATAAATAGATAATAATAATAATATTGACAAAATTTAATTGGAGGCCTCTTTCGGGGGACTCTAAATAAATCTATGAATAAGTTTGTCTTTTGAGTAAGTCTTTTCCTTGGATAAGTTTTCATTATTTTGAACAAGTCTCCGCCCTTAAACAAGTCTCACCCTCAAACAAGTCACATTATTGAACATGTTTCAATCCAAAAACATGCTAATATATAAAGTAACAAAAATGGGTATCTTAATATGGGGTTTTTAAATTTGTTTAACCAAGGTGATAGTTAAAACTCACACTAACTACTGGTATGAAGACACTTTGTTTACATTTAGCTCTTACATGATCAGCCCACATAGAATTATTTTTTTAATGACAGTGTACTTTCTCTCTCTTGTCAACATGTTGATCTGAACTATCTGCAAGCTTACAAGGTTATTTTACCTTATGCCGTGTCTTGCATTTAGCTCAATATATTGATCATAGTTCATTGGTCTATGTTAAAATTAGTGCATTTAGTTTGCAAACTTCATATATGTTAGGTTGAGGAACAAGACTATTCCACATAAATAATCTGAAATGTTGCATTCATATGTTACATAGCACTAATCGGGTGATATAACCAGAGTCATTTTGGGATCCACAGCCTTTACTATCCTTTTGGAATAGTTCTCTCAAAAGCGTTAGGTAAAGAGGGACTCTGATAAATCAGAATGAACCAGAGTCATTTCAGGTTGCAATTGTTGATAATTATGACATAAGCTGTTGTGAGGCAACATATACATATTTATCATCTATAGGTCAGTTCAACTTGTCCTGTTAATGGCTCACCCTGTTTTCTGATAAAGAATACCAAAATGTTACAGTAGAGTATGTCTAGACAAGAACATGCCATCATAATTCCCTAGTTATGAAACATTTTTTTATATAGTACATAAAGTGATACATATATCATGAAGGAAAAATACAGCGATTGCTATATCTGGGTCAGATGAATGCATCTGCTCTATTTATACAATGAATAATAGACTTTATTCCATAGTTAGCATGATATTCATAGGATAACATGTCAAAATAAAAACGGTATTTTTGTAATCAGTGGTAAATATGATATTTTTTGACAAATTTTCACTTAAAGACTCAAAACGAGGCTACGTGTCAACATTGTCGGATCGTTTGGAAAATTAAATCACTTAATTTCCGACGATTCTGATGATGACTTTAACTATGGAATAAAAAGAACATCCTATGATTTACTCGTGATATGATTTTAATCCACTCATGGATATTAATATCTGCACTCTCTCGCTACGCTCGCTCGTGCATATATCATATCCATTCATGGATAAAAATCATATCACTCATAAATCATAGGATATCCTCTATATATTTTATCTTTTGAATGTCTGTATGAAACAGTTTTCTACACTCGCAGCCAAATATACTGATAGAATAAGGCTAGGATTATTTGCATTATTGATATGAATTTAGATATGGTGGCTCTTGGTATATCGGTGCATTCAAAAGTAAATGTTTAACAGCTTTGAATTACTGAAATCATATAATCAATGTAATCCAGATTTAAAAATACACTTATATATTATCTATAGTATATTCAACTTATATGCCATGAGTATGAAACCATGTCATACCGATCTCGATCTTGCATTTAAAAAGTACATTTACATGTATGTAAATTACAAATAAAAAATTGAAAAGCAATTTTTTTACCGCAGCAGCTGTTGTTAGTAATGCAAGGAGACAAGACATTTGATAGTTAAACATGATTAGTGCTGATGATACGGTGCATTAGCAGCAGCATGATTGGAAAAATGTTGATCAAAGATCTGCATTCGCTCCCTAGTTTAAAACCAACAAAGTTGCAGCTAATGTTGAAAAATGCATATGGTTATTATTGATTACAGAATCTTTTGTATTTGAAGTATATTCATAGCATTAAAAACTCCTTTGAGAAAACTATATATGGGCCATAGTATCAGCTGCACTGGGGAGAGGGAGGGGGGGTTGATATACATAGGAATACATGTATACTTTTGTAGGCAGATGATTGATTACATGTGAATTGATTGTTTTCTTTGTTACCCTTTGGCAAAGTATACATGGTGAAGCTGAAGTTATATTCAATATTAAACTAAAATACTCTAATTGTTCAATATTATGAAGTTACCAACGGTAATATATAGTACGTATATATTATTTTTAGGCATCAACTCAAAGCTGAGCTACAACTCTTTGTCTTTGCTCTGTTACTGAGGAAAGAAGTGTAAAACAGGCTGCTTTGAGAGGTTTCTGCAGATCCTAATTAGACTGCAGAATACATGTGATGAGCTGAAACATGCCAATAGACTTGAACTCATGTTTTATAAATGAAATACAGTTTCATCACAGTTAAAATGATGATGCATGTTTTTAACATTTTGGTTTGAGGCTCCAGAGCAGGGTACTGGGGCAAAACAATTTGTTTTAGCTTATGTATTTGAAGGTCCAAGAGTGTATTTTAGGTATGTCTAAATTCACCCTTTTCCTGGAATTAGCATTAAAAGTAAACAAAGTAAGGGTACTTTTCTGAAAAAGTAAAGAAGTACACAAATGTTTTTGTATTTTAAACCAGAAAATAACATTTTTCAAAAATATGAATTTAGCTATGTACTGTAATTAATTAAACGAAAAATATAGGAGATATATATATATATATTATATATTAGATTTACATTGGACAAACGGGCGACAAACTTCGGAACAGGGTCCGAGTCCATAAGCAACAAATTCGTGACCCTACTGTCCGTATGTTGCCAGTAAGCGAGCATATTGATAATTGTGCTACTGGACATGAACCAAAATTCACAATAATGCCTTTTTTTAAATTTCATGAAGACGATATCGAACAAAGAATCGCCATGGAAAATCATTTTATTAACATTTTTCAACCCAAACTAAACAAATAAATTGTTTATTGGTTACTATACATGTAACGGTTAAATTGTACGTGATGGATAAATACTACTGACAATAATTAATTGTATTAATATTACGTCATATACCTTTTTACCTGTATATTTTTAAACCAAAAATAAACAAATAAATTGTTTATTGGTTACTATATAAGCGGATTATATTTATATTACGTCATACTTACCTGTATATATCTTAAACCAAAACTAAACAAATAAATTGTTTATTGGTTTCCATGACGTTTAATTAATTATATTAATATTACGTCATACTTACCTGTATACCTCTTGTTCTCATTTTTGAAAAATCTACTGAGGAATAAAGAAACATGTTTAGATTTTCAAACGTATTTTATTAGTTCTTCTTATTTTTACTTATATATATATATATATATGAAATATTCTATTTTTAAATCTGCTCCTAGATAATCATCACTTGTTGTTGTGAGAGGTTCCTCAAGGAGAAAGGGTCATAGAGAGGTCTCACTTAAGAATTACGTAAAACCAATAGCTTCATCTACACAATTACACAAGTCCAATCAGTAAGTTGGGAATTGCTCCAACTGCTCTTTTGGTTTTCATTTACCTCTCTCATGCCCGAGATTACAATGTATTTGATATGGGTGTCAGAGGGGGGGGGGGGGGGTGGTGTTGGGTATGAATGCACATAGGATTTTTTGGGGTGAAATTCCTGTGAAAATTCTAGATATGTTTTTTACTAGAAGAGAGCTATTTCTATTCCTTAAAAATGCTCAGATTGCACGAAATAATGTCTTCAATGAAAAGAATTTTTACAGACAAGCATGCCCCTGGACCCCCCAGATGCGTGAGCTTCGGCCATGTAATCACTCGCCATGTCACCTATATTTTCTGGAAAAATGTACTCCTCTTTTCAAATATGGTCCACCGGCCTGGCTTGAAAACATTTATATGTAATGAAAATGTCTTCGTTTTCTGCAAATGTTACTCTATATACAATTTACAATCTGAGGCAAAACACTGGTAAATCACAGAAGGAGCTGAAACTGTCCATCTTGCCCATCTGTGGTCTGTGCCATCAACTGCTACCCTACGTGCAGAGTCTAGTTAAACTACACTCTGCCTAGTAGAAACCATATTACAGTTTAGTAGCCCCACCCCCACGACGGGTACCAGTGACAGTTTGGGTAATAAATCACTTCTGACCTGTACGCGCTGACCTTTCTTTCACCAATCAGCAAGCTTGAAGAAACATACGCCAAATGAGTTCTAATTAAATATGCTCATGTCATTGGTCAATTCCGGGCTCAACGATGACGTAAGAAGGAATGACCATATATAGAACGTCGGTCAAATTTGGCCGACGAACACTGATTAGCGCGGTGAGTTCACAGGTTTATTTTAGTTTGAAAGAGTGAAGACGGAACTCTCTTTTAAGAAGTGAAGTCAAACGAATGCAAAGGGTAATCAACTGCATACTACATTATTAGAATTATAGACTTATATGATAAAATTTACATTAATAAATGAAAGCAAGGAGCTCGCATGTCTCAAACTCTCAACCTAATAGTTATGGCGACAGTGTCTATCTTAGCACATGGTCAGTGCTTTAGATAACCTATTTTATATAAGTAAATTCTTGCTCATTTTACTTACATCACATCATACATTAAATCATTACTTATTACCTAAGGTTGGTGAGTGGAATAACTACATCTGACATAGGTTTCTTTCATGGCATCTTCAGAATTTTTTGCGACTGGTGATAAGTGAGATAATTATTTTATGTACAGTGTATTACATGTACATGTATATGTAAAAGCTTTAATTGCCTCAAGTTGCTTCAGTGGTTTAATTGATGTGAGTGAGATGGTTGAAATGACGGTAGCAGCTTTGACAGAACACCTGTAACATAAGATAATGTCCAATCACCTAGAACAGCCCAGATATTAACCATCTCTTCAGTTCTTTGGTTTAGCTTCCTTTTACAAGAGTTTGACTTGTTAATTCTAAGCAGAAAAGTTGAAAATCACCAATCTATATATTCTGGCTATAAGTAGCTGATGTTTATTTCACATTCAAACTTCCAATAAAACCCAAGAAAGATGCATTAAAGATCATTGAGATCATTTGTTAATCCAAACACTTTTGGTTTTTAGTGGTGAATATATTACACAGCGTTTACTTTATTATATGTGTAAAAATCCCCACCCCTCTCTAATCAATTATTAGAAACAACCTGAGATAACCCATTTATATGAACAAGGTGTTTACATTGTGACACTGATATCTAATAAACATATGTTAATCATTTTGTTATGTCTCTCATGTCTCTCATCAAGCCTTTGGCCCCCACCCCTACCTGGAAGAATCATGTCTAAATTTCAACAGGATATAATAGAATACATTTTACAATATGATTATCGTATATACTTTTGAGTAATTCGATTTATTAATTTTATAAGTTATTGATTCATCATTTTTAGTAAATAAAATAGGGTGCATTGATATTTAACAGAAAGTAAAAATTGCAATTATCACCATTCTGTATTACGTATTTATGTCATATAACATATAAACTGATGTTTTGCCAAGTGTAACCATGGTTATTATAGGTAAGAATATAAGATAGTTGATGAAGATAAGTAGTTTATATAGACAGTTCTTAGAAGGAGACATGTGAAATATATAATACAAAATAATACAAAAATAGTGCCGAAGTAAAGTTTGGATCAATTTTAAACAATGGGCCAGTATTATTTATGACATCCAAAAGATCTTAAATGATTTATTTATTATAAATCCTTAATTGTGTTTCAGTGAATATGACGGGGCAAGGGAAAATTGCCATGGAGAACTTCGAGCTTCTCAAGGTTCTTGGAACTGGAGGTGAGTCTTGATTTTTTTCAATAATTTTTTCTTTTGTTCAAAACCATGAACATACTAAATAACACATAACATTGTAATGTTATTACCTCGATGTAATTTATTTCAAACAGTATTTAAGAAAGAACTTGACAATAAATGATTTTAAGGATGATCAAAAATTGTAAATATGTTATACAAGGGTGGTCAAAAAGAAAGAAACCCTGCATTTTTCTCATATCTTTATCATTTTAAAAAATAACTCCCTGATATATCACACATTTGTACATCATCCACTTTCCTACCAGCCTACCATATTTCATGACCATCAGACTGATAGTCACAATTTCACAGCACTTTGAACAACATGCTTCAGATTTGGCCATCATCGCACTGTAGGCAAACCTGCACAACTTTCAATGACCAGAATGCATTCCTCGGCATGTATGGCCTGAATGACACGGATAATCTCACAACAGAGCATGTTGTTTAAAGTGCTGTGACATTGTGAATATCAGTCTGATGCTCATGAAATATGGTAGGCTGGTAGGAAACGATGTACAAATATCTAAAATATCAGGGAGTTATTTCCTTAAATGACAAAGATATGAGGAAAATGGCGTTAGGGTTTCCATTTTTTACCACCCTGTATTTATTGATAAGCATGTTAAAAAAGAGGTTTAACAATGTCATTGAATAATAACTCAGAAACATATTTACTGTCACTACTTTCATATTATATATGTGTATTTGTATTTTGGTCACAGACTAGGTTTCTTTTAATAACAACATATCAATGTTTCCCAAGTACAAATTAATTACTTTTTGGGAGGGGATAATAACTGTTTTAGGTAAGAATGATAAATATATGTACTACTTATTCATAAGTTAAATAATTTGTTTCATAAGTCTTATGAAGGGAGAATGATGATTCAGCGATCAGGAAGATCTACTTAATGAAAATTCTTATTTTACTTTTATGATTACAGTTACCAATAATAAATGAAAAAGTAAATTTCCATATTTAGGAAGAATGCATTAGGTCAAAACCAAACTATTTTGATTAAATAGAATTGAAATGGCACCTCTAGCAGCTTTTTTGTGAAAGTGCGAAACTACCTTGGAGATGAAATTGGCTTCTGTAACATCATTACATGATTTAATCAATTAGCTATGGCTATGTCTTGGATATGACAACATCCACTTCCTATAAAAACAAAAATGTTCATTTATGTATCTCTACGTGAATATATGCAATCAATATACAATACAGTCTGTCAGTTGATATTAACCGATTATTAAACAGTTAATTAGTGGCACATTCCGTTGGTGTCCCTAGTTTTCACCTCATAGTTCTCCAGGCATTGCTCAGGAAAAATACCCCTACCAGAAAATTACAAACAGCCATTTTTTCTTTTTATGACCATCCTTTGTTTTAATGAATTATATGAATTGAATGGTAGATTTTCCAGATTTTGATCATTTGTTATCATATTCATTCAGAATATACCTGATTTTGTATATAGATTGTTACTAACATCTTATTTGCATAAGTTTATTTAAAGCATATTTTGCGATGCAATTTATATATGTGTATACGTAAGCATATTAATGGGACTATTTCATTGTATCATATTCTAATTGTTTGGAAATCAAATATATTGGTAAAGATATACTTGTGTATCTCCTACTTGAGTGGATTTTGGATAGATACCAACCAGGAATATATATCATATCATATCTGAACCAAATCGATGCTAATGATTTTGTATCATCTCCTGAAAATATAAACACTTCAAACCCACTCAAGTATGAGATACACCAGTTATGTACAGTCATTTTTGGATATAGGGTATATCCCTTAGGAAATATTTATATCTCATATTATTGTAGAATACCTTTATGCATACTTTTTGAGCATTCTTATGTTTAAACAAGATTTTGTAAGAAAAGAATCATGGAATGTCTTATCATTAAGAATTGGTCAGATCTAACAAAAGCTAGATACGTGAATCTTTTATTTTAATTGGATATTATGCAAATGAGCAAATGTATTATATAATGAATCATTACTGAAATGCGTCACTAGAGAATAAAATTGAAATATTCAAAGGAACCTTAAATGACATTGCCATTTATTATGAAATATTGCAAAACTAAGTTTCTTTTGATAAGATACCGACTTGTATTTCTTTATTAAAAAATTATCACCTTTATGTAATTGAGAGAGTAAGTATCAAAAACACTGTACATTATAAACATATTGACAGTTAAATGAAAATCTCAAAGATGATACTGAACTTCCTACATCATATGACTATTACTAGTAATATCTATTAATTATCCCACTGAATGAAGTTCGAGGGGGATATAGAAAAACCGTCCTTCTGTTCGTGTGTCTGGGTGCCATATTTCAAAATGGTGGCCATTTTTCGTAAAAACAACATTATCTTTGATAACTCAAATACCATTGAATGGATTTGGTTCAAATTTTACATGCTGATGCCTAGGACATAGGAGCTCTGCTCGAGAAGGGATTTTCAAGATGGCTGCCATTTTTTATAAAAGAACATAACCTTTGATAACTCAAATACCAGTGATGGATTTGGTTCTATATGCTGATGCCTAGAGACAAAGAAGTTCTGCTTAAGAAGACATTTTCAAAATGACCACTGAATTTCAAAATGGCCACCATTTTTCGTAAAAAAACGCAATCATTGATAACTCAAATACCAGTGGATAATTTGGTTCAAAGGAGATCTGCTACGAAGAAATTTCAAAGGCGTCAGCTGAATTTCAAAATGGCTGCCATTTTTCATAAAAAAGGTTATTTTTATTTGCTTCAAATTTTATATACTGATGCCTAGAGATAAAGGAGCTCTGCTTGAGAAGAAATTTTCAAGGTGGGTGCTATTTATCGAAATCTCTGCCATTTTTCATTAAACATGTAATCCTTGATAACTCAAGTACCAGTTGAAGGATTTGGATTTAATTGTATATGCCGATGCCTTGGGACATAGGAGCTCTGCTAAAGAAGAAATCTAAAGATGACAGCTGAATTTCAAAATGGCAACCAAGTTTCATAAAAACATAATCTTTGATAATTCAAATACCAGTGGATGGATTTGGCTCAAATTGTATATGGCCGCTATTTATCAAAACATGTTTTGTTTGGTGGAATTTGCTACTCCGTGGCGTTGCTGTTTTTCTAGTTCCTATAGTTCTTTCAAAGTATTGGTTAAACAAAACACTTTTATTATCAACAGTTATAGTGTGAATTACCCTTTTGAAAACATGTGATATGATTTAAGTTTATAATCTTTTTTTATTATAATCAAAATTCCCCATATTCTAGTTGTAAGCCTTTACTGGAGGTTTGGTAAATATATGTGTAAATCAGTTTATTCAAGGCCTATCTACTTGGCCTGGTTTATGCCTGATATATAAAGTTAGTTTTTGAGGATGTCAGGCTAAGGGGAGAGCAGTATGGCACCTGAATCAAGGCTGTCTGCCTTGAAAATAGATTCTTTTTACCCTGATATCAAATGATCTATCTACTCCTGCCTCTGACTTATACCCCTTTGATGTTAATTTGGGTTTTTACAGCCTTGATTACTCAATCAAGCTTCCTTGATATTTTGAGGATTTTGAATGTAAAATGACTGTCAGTTAATTACAATCAGAAAATGTCATGTCATGATTTTCTGACTTCACATTCACATGTAGATCAACTAATCACAGTACATGCATCTGTAATTATAAGAGTATGGATGGAGTCTAGCTTGTGAAGGGTAATTCTTTTTTCGGGATCCCAAAATATCCATGTGAATACCTTGTATACAATGATTGCGCATTTCTCACTGTTTGTAACATAACCTGGGAAAGAATATCCATGGTTCTGGGAATAGAAAGAGTTGCGCTTGTAAGTTCACCCAAATGTGTTTACATGTACTGGTTTGTCAAAGTAGATTCAACCAGGTATATACATGTACTGCAATTACCAGTTGGTGTGGGTTGACTTCAAACTTGCCATGTCTCCTCTGAAATTTTAGGAATACTGCAAAATGTTCTTTCTCGAGTAAATTCTCTGGGTCAAGGGCTGTATCCAGGGATTAGAGGTTTATTTTGAGTACTTTCCAAGTGATAAAGTGATTTTAGGGTATTTTAAAAATCCTCTTATAAAATACACCTCCAATTTTCAATCAAATCAAATCAAATGTAAAACCTTTTTACAAATCATTTTATAGGTATTGTTATTAGGTTTCAGGGCTTTCAGAGGTTGAAAGGTATAAAATCTGCTAACCACCTCCTCTTTTTCCTATGTGGTCATGCTATCTGACCCTGAAGTGTGAAAACATCCTATTTAACACCCTCATACCATTATATCAGTTGTTTACCTAACAAGAAATGATATCAGCCTTCTGTCAAATTGTTCCACCCAGACTGAGAATTATATTCATAACAAAAACTATAATGTAATAAAACTGATCAAAATGTCTTTTTTTATGAGTTTGTACGAAAGGAACAGGATTCTAATGATTGAAGCTGTGTTTAATGTTACATCGGATTAACAAAGCACTAAGAACATGTCTTATGTACCATTTCATCTTAACTTGCAATTTCCCCTGCCCACATATAAAACAGTGCAAGACTAAACCCAGAACAAATTTTACATACTATTGAGATATTAATGTTTAAATATTATAAATTAATTTTTGAGATTAATATAGATGCAGTCGCAATAATGTGTTAAAGAATTGATCAGATTTCTATTGTTATCTTCCTTTTTGTATCCTCTAATAAATGATACACGAGAGATTAATTTTGGGTTGTATTGTACAGGATGTACTAAATGGCTGGCTACAGGGAGATGTTGATTACCCTGCGCTCATCAGTTAGTATACTTCACTCTTACTAGGACTGATCAGTTTACAGTTTGGTGTTTAGATAATGTGAGAATCTCAGAATCATGATAACATGTTAAAATACACATACATGATATATTGTTCTGTCTATAAGGAACAGGATCTGATTGGGTCACAAAGTTCAGTCATTTACCAATAATATAAAGAGTCTGTGACAATGTTTACCACTCTTTGAAAGGGTAGGCGTTGAGGCACCCGGATCTTACTTCACCTTATCCATAGTATATAGTTGTAAGTGGGAAAGTACTAGATTCTCCTCTCAATATTGCTGCAAATAACATAGGATTCAACATCCTGGAAATCAATAAACCTAACTATTGTACAAGGGAACCTTGAGCTTATTATCCTTTCCTCTAGAAACATTCTAGACATATTATGACACCTTTTGATTATTAGTTAATCACTTATCTTTCTTGCCTCCATATGGTCCCATCTCCCATGGTATTATCCATTCTCCCATCTAAGTCTAATTCTGGAACCATCTCAAACTGAGGTTTGTTATTGTATTGTCTAAAATCCCATGTGAGCCCCCCCCCCCTTCTACCCAATACACACCTCATACAATGTTATGTTTTGGTGAAATAGATAATGGGGCAGGGGGCACAGTCTTGAAGCAAGATTACCATATGCAGAATTTTTTTTTTTCATTGTAGGGAATGACTCACTGTTTTAAAGTTTTATCATTTTTTACCATTTTTTCAAAAATGTTTTCAAAGATGGTGTCTGAATGACATAAGTTGGAGTGCATGAATTGGTCTTCATATTTTATATATAGAGAATTATTATACATGAAAAATTGATTTAATCTTTGAAATATATAAGATTGATGTTCAATGAGACCACTACAAAGTGGTAACATGTTCTTAAAGAGGGACCATTTTTGTGACTAGCATTTGGCATTCAGTGGTGGGCAGTTAGCCACAGCATTCAGTATCTGTAACAGTTGTTACACTTTGCAATGTCTGACCAGGTGGTAACATATTGTCACGTTAATGCCTTGTTTAAATACATTGACGGGCTAGCTAGTTATTAGTACCTACAGGTGTTAGCCGATCCCATTGTGTCCATAATGGAAAAGCTCATGTTTCTTCTCCCCACAATGTGCCTAGATATAGGACAGTCCTATTATCTATTGGACAAAGAACTGTAGGCTAAATGAATAAAATGTAGGGCATATTCTCCTTTGTTAATTACATAAAGTTAATATAATAAACTAGTTTATGAAGTGCAAATCATTTTAACCTTGTCAAACTCTATTATCTGAATTATTGTATGTATTATGTATGAAATAAATGATTATAAAAAGTCAATCATAATTTGAGCGTATTTGATATATTTTGACAAAAATTGTTATTGAACGTCAATATCCAATTTTTAAAACCTACTTAACATAGTTTTTTTTTTACAGTGTATTAATATCTATATTACTGAATCTGGGTTGTCATGTATGATATCTTGATTTACCTTACATGAACCCTGGTATGATTTAATAACCTGACCTAAGGTTTACCTTATACCTGTATATGTATATGTGTACATGTATAACATGTATATACTGGCTATTGGGGATTTAAGGGGATTGTCATATTGGATGAGAGGTGTCTCCTGTGGGAGACAATGGGATATGGTATATAGTACTTTATTGTTGACCTTACCACTACCATAGATTTTGAGGAAACAGGGCTTGGTGAATGTTATAATGCATAACCCACACTATATCAGTATAGTGGGAATAATGACAATTATACAAAATAATACAAATTGAGGCATTTTTTATGTTGATTACATGTGTCCTATTCATGAATACATGTGTCTTATTCATGAATACATGTGTCCTATTCATGCATACATGTATCTTATTCATGAATACATGTGTCTTATTCATGAATACATGTGTCTTATTCATGAATACATGTGTCCTATTCATGAATACATGTGTCTTATTGATGAATACATATGTCTTATTCATGAATACATGTGTCTTATTCATGAATACATATGTCTTATTCATGAATACATGTGTCTTATTCATAAATACATGTGTCCTATTCATGCATACATGTACCTTATTCATGAGCTCATATGTCCTGAACATGAATACATGTGTCCTATTCATGAATACACGTGTCCTTATCATGACTACATGTGTCCTTTTCATAAATTTATGCTGCCTAAATCAAACTTTTATTTTTAAGTTTTTACATTTTATGGATTATGTAGTCTCGCATCTAGACCCTTTACCAATGTTAGATGTTGGGGATTGTGTCTTCGTGCAAGACTAGAGCATATGGCAATTTTATAGATTTGCGATATTAAAGATCAATGTATATATAAACCTGACCTTAGTTTTCTTTAGTTTACTTTTATAGAAAATTGATATCATAGCCCTAGATCTATATCTGCAAATAATGAGATAGCTTTATTATGAAACTATCACATATCTAGTCACAGATATGTCTTATACCAGCAGCAGTAGCTAGCCAACCCTGGATAAGACTGCTATATATTATCACTAAGAGTCAATATTTGTATGCTGCAGTTTCCATTCTCTTTCTTATCATAAACTTACCCTGGGAAAATCAGTGAATAAACTACCCTCTCACCCACACTTATCATTTTGAGTTTGGTACTCATAGTTTAGCATTCAATCAATCAGAAGGCACCCAAAGCAATGCTTTTATGATCACATGTAGAAAATGATCGTAGGAAAAAACAGACCATCTGATTTGTTAGTTCGTTTGTTGGTTGTTGTCAGAGGGTTATTGATAGTATTAAGAGTGAGATAAAAGCAGTTACTCTTACAAAGAGTACATGAGCTGGCAGAGATACAGAGATTCAAGGCAGTGATATGACAGAACAGGAAGGTTAAGATGGTCCTCTGTATGTGGTTGCCAATAACTTCCATTCCTACTCTTATATCCACCAAAGCTCTTGAGATAAAAAAAAGTTGTATGACTTGTACAGTCTACATGAAGTAATCCTGCATGAGATGGTTCGGTCTCCATCTACATGTACCTGCAAAAAATTTTAAATGAATGTTTCAGGGATCAACATATTTAGTATATGATTTGTGAGTCCCCCTTACTCTTCCTTCCCCCATCATAAGCCTTTCCTCTGCTCCCATTTACTTGACCTCTCTTTACCTCCTTTTAATTACCATTACTCACCTTAACATACCATTACCATACTTCTTTCACTCACCCCCCCTTACTTGATCTCGAATTACTATCCTACCTTTACTTACCCGCCAACCATTACTCGCCTCCCCTAACTAGACTTCCGTTTACCCACCCTCATTTGCTTGGCTTCATATTACCCCTCCCTCCCTTTGCTGGACCTATTAACCTACAATCTCTCTTAATTCATTCTACTAGTTCATAACATATGGTATTGCAGTTTTATTATGGTTTCCTGATTTAAACTGTAAAACACTCCTTAAAATCACAGTACATGTTTTGTTTTTTGTAGCTTATGGCAAGGTATTCCTTGTACGCAAGAACTCCGGAAAAGATCAGGGCAAACTGTACGCCATGAAAGTACTCAAGAAAGCTAGCATCGTCCAGAAAACTAAGACAACAGAACATACAAAAACTGAACGTCAAGTACTGGAGGCAATCAGACAATCCCCGTTCCTCGTCACACTTCACTATGCATTCCAGACAGAAGCCAAGCTCCATCTTATCCTAGGTGAGTACAGCTAGATCTGAGTATGTCTCTTTAAGTTTATGTGAGAGGATTTCTGAGTTGAGTTGGGTTAAAGAGGCATTGACTAAAAAGCTGGTATGTTTTAGAAGACAGAATATATATATATTTTTTTAATGATTCTTATCATTATTTTTTTCCATCATCTTTATGGTATGACATTCCATGTATTCGTTTATATGTGGGGCATTTTTTAAAACATGCCATCTCAATGAACTGTGACTATGGATTCTTACACAGGTCAAGATTCACTTATATTTTCATACTAGCACTTTATAATTGATAATACAGACATATGTTCATCTGGCATAAATTACTAGGAAGTTATCGTTAATGTAAGTTTCACTTTGAAAGAGTACAAGTATGTGTTTTGTAGTTAGCTGAACTCTAGACTACATCATTTAAAGCGCATTTATATATTTGTTGCCGGTGTAAAGTGAACACTAAATATATACAGTTAAACCTGTGAGCGCACATAGAAATGGCATCAGTGTTCATATTGAGAGGTATCCAAATGAAGAGGCCCTGATTGCATTCTATGAATGGAAATTCCAAAAATGGGATTTAAAAAGAATTCGATAAAGTTCGATATCAGAATATTTCAACTAAATGTTGAAATAACATTTCCTTGATTTTCTTTTTTAACTTTTTGCTGCTCTATGTCTATTTCAAAATCTGCAAAAGGCTAATAAGCCCATTTAAAACAGATATATAGTTTAACAGTGATATAATTTGAATAAACTATAATTTTACCCTTAACATTAAAAAATAGACTTATGGTTTCAACTCATTTAAAATTGCTTCATCACGAAATACAATTTGTTATATTTGTGTCATTGCTGTCTATGATCTGGGCTTTAGTAATCTATGCAGGCTTGGGGCATTATAAATTTTTATAACTGTAACTTCTGACGTAAAATGAAACCTCTTTCATAATAAAAAATCAATTTTCTGTTTTATGTAAAGTATGTAGCCATTTGAAATGTCACATCGACCTTGCTTAAACATTTTAACTACACAGTTATTCAATTTAAAAA
This sequence comes from Owenia fusiformis, assembly GCA_903813345.2. Taxonomy (NCBI): domain Eukaryota; kingdom Metazoa; phylum Annelida; class Polychaeta; order Sabellida; family Oweniidae; genus Owenia; species Owenia fusiformis. The sequence continues at coordinate 8,942,773 of CAIIXF020000008.1, forward strand.
ATGTAAACTGTTTTTGTGCAATGGCGAAGAGAATCGCTAGCATAGATTAATATGTTGATTGAAATATTAAAGGAAACACATCCATTATTATATTCATTGTCAAGCAGTCCTTGATAGAGACAATATATGGGGTCCTTCAAATATGTCGCATCCCCTTTTGAAACTCACAAATGGCCCCTCCCCATTTGACAATCCCATGGATGCATTAAATATGTCACTCTCATTTTACCACTATTGGATCATCTTCCTTTTTTATTTAAACATATTTCTTGTTCATTGTGTATAATAATAGATAATTTAGTTTCCCGATGGCAAGATTATGTCAGTTCCTGTCAGACATAGGAAACATTAAATCGACTTACATTTTATATTAACTATTAAAAATACCTCAAAATAATATCAAACTTTTACTTTTTATGATAATTTGTCAACAGCTGTGCCTAAGGTCAATTGCATTCTATCAGGTAGCGAACAGTTCACAGTTAGGTCAACTAGATATAAAATAATAGGAGTATAGGCCAGGTCATTGAGAACAATGCTTTATTACACATTTTTAATAAATGTAAAAAGTTATGGTTTTTGAATATTAATTAATCATGTACAAAAAAATCTTCAGATTTAGTTTTTCTTTCAAATATTTTGAAGAAAATATTCTGAACAAAAATTGTAGAATGGAAGCTAAATAAATAGATGTATATTTTATGAGTATATTTTCTCCTCTTAGTAGGAAGGCACCTTCAGCTAATATTCTTATCTCACATGTCAATCAATTGTGGTCCCTCAGAGTGACAGACAATTTTCTTGGGCTTCTTTTGATTATAATACAATATTACTTATTATAGATAATCTGCAAATTGGTTAATTTCCTGCCAACCTCTGTAATGCCTGGGTCACATTTGCTCCGATTCATCGGCCGGCGCCCGCTCGATTGAATATTTTGTTCAAGATTGTATATAGTTTTGACGAGAATACTCAATCGGCCAGACGCCGGCCGATGAATCGGAGCAAATGTGACCATAAGTAAAGGATTAGAATGACTTATATGCATTATCAGTATTGTGCTGTAATTTAGTTTTTATACATTCAAAGAAAATCAATGAAATCTGACTGCACAATTATAATTGCTTATTGTACCTTAAAAATTTATAATAAAAGCGATATTAATATGCTCGTTCCAGTTATTAACTTGCTGCATGAAATTGCATTGTCCTTGAGGGTTTTCCCTTATGGAAGTTGAATGTGAACACATGTGTAGGAATACAGTAATGAGGCCCCAAGATTTAATTTTCTGTTCAGCAAAACAAAAGCATTGGGTCACAAGATTTTTTTTATTTTACCGAAAAACATACAGTGAAAAAACACCGTTTTTAAACAAAAGCAGGAAAAAAGTTGACCAAGAAGGGTTTTGGGATGACCAGCATAGCATATAAGGCATTACAATTAAATGAAATGGCCTTATGTATCACAGTACAGTTAGCCAAGGGCATTGTCATTTATCTAACAGAACATTTGGACAGCAATGAGTTCGGTTCAATAAGTGTGTTTTAAATTGCAATTATTGGGTATTTTCAACCAACTGATTGTAATTTATATCTAAGGCAATTTCAGGAATATAAAATATTGATTTGATAATTGTTGATAATTGATTATATAAGGGTGAAAGCACCATATGATATCTGATAGTGAATTGTGCATAATGATCATTTATTTTTCAACATTTGACCACCTGTCTCCTAAAGAAGAAACATCTAAACCAGATGTATGGGCCTCTTATCCCATTTTGTTATAGCCTCCAACTTTTTGTGGATGGTGTTGTTCGGTGGTTGGCATTCGGTGGTCAGTGTCTGTAGCAAATGGCAGGTGGTGACATTTTGAATATTAATACCTTGTTTAGAATTAGTTGTTAATACTTGATATTACAAGGGGTAGTTTTATCCATCCACAAAATATTTTGATTTTAACTATATGAAACTTTAAAACCACATAAAATTTTGAAAAATATTTCTAATTCTCTTAATTAAGTATTGGTTATTGTATTCATGAAAATTTCGGATCTACCTTACACATATTTGTATATATACATGCAGTATTCGAGTACATATTCCACATATTATAATATGTAAGGGTTCTGCATGTTAATGGATGATATATCACTTTCAATACTTTCGCTAACAGGATACCAGAGCAATAATCTACAATAAACTTGCAAATAAATATCCAACTGTACAGTACATCTATATTTTAAACATTAATAAAAAACTATTGAATGAGGATTTAGGTGAATGTGAATATACAGTGGCTTAATATAGTACACCAAGGTCATTACATATTTTGATGTCATACTGCATCTTCAAATATGCAAAAACTGCATCTAGAATATCCAATTTTTTAATGTTCGCTAAATGTATGTTTTTAGTTTCACATATTTCAGTTTGCTAATGTTTAAACCATTTATTTATTTTATGGGTAAATTCGCAGTTTTAGCAAGTATTTAATGAGATTTGATGAACAATTTGATACAAGTATACAAATGTTTACGAGTAAACATTCCCTAATAACAGACACTGAAACAAATAAACAAAAAACAAGGAACTTGCAACCGAGAAAGATGTAAACAGATAGAGACAAATATACATTTAGTGTATTGTCTACTAATAGTATAAGGGTTATTATATGACACAAAGGAACAACACAAATTAGAACAACCCCTACAAACAATATCAACATATAGAATCAATCCATCAACAAATTGAAATTATGATTTTAACAATTTATTCAGGAATCATACCGCAACTCATAGAAAATTCCAAATAGGTTTAAATGCTCAACTAACTGAACTAGAATTAACTTGGAATAGATGTACTGTACACTAAAATACATTGCAATGTCACACTGAATGCTTTCACTATAATATTATCTTACATTTTTATCAATTTCTAGAATTGGCTGTGGATATATCACATATTCTTGTTCAGTTCATGTGTTAAAGATATGTAATGTTGTTTCTTTGGAAACACTTGCTTTTCCTGTTCGTATTGAGAAAATATATTACATGTACAATGTTTTATTCGTGGGTTTCTCTTACACTGATTCAGCTGCTACATGAGTTGTGTCATCCAGGCACTGTTCAATATAGACATACACTCCCCTGAAAAAGAATGGATAAGTGAGCACGTCATTATTCAATATAGACATACACTCCCCTGAAAAAGAATGGATAAGTGAGCACATCATTGTTCAATATAGACATACACTTCCCTGAAAAAGAATGGATAAGTGAGCACGTCATTGTTCAATATAGACATACACTCCCCTTATAAAGAATGGATAAGTGAGCACGTCATTATTCAATATAGACATACACTCCCCTGAAAAAGAATGGATAAGTGAGCATGTCATTGTTCAATATAGATTTACACTCCCCTGAAAAAGTATGGCAAATATGATTAACATTTGGGTAAAACTATATTTAATTTTTTTTTAATTTGAACTGCATTTTTGGTAAAGTTTAAACCACCCAGCAAATACAATTCAGTTCAATTTGTTATTGTCCTTTCATTCAAAATAATAAACCAGTATAATTTTTCTAATATTATACTATAGAAGGAAATCAAAATAAAATAGAATGGTAAAAAATGGTCGAGTGAAACAAGGACATACTTTCAAATTATTTCAAATCTTCATCAACTATTACACACATTTTCTGGATTTCCTGGATTTTGCTGTATGTTTTCAGTTCACATTCTCTTGAGCCCTGATAATAATGATTAGTAATAGAATTCCTAAACATAAAATATTATGACTATGGTTTAAGGATAGAAAATAGAGATCGAATAATATGTTCACCTGGCAAGGAATTATCGACAGGAATAAAGTGTACCTTATGAAGTATAAGAAACTGCAAAACAGTAAAGATCTTATTGACTTTTCGGAAAGATGAAACATGAAATAATGACGAGCAGATTGTTATTTTATTCCTGGGTACAGTACATTCAACACTCCTTTATGTCCTGAAATTCCTCCGTGTTAAGATGAGATTGTGCCCTGAATCAAACATTACAATTGCTGTAAATCTGGTGCATTTATAACGATCACCTTCAAATAACTTGGTTTATTACATCTACCTTTTACTTTAGACAGGATATCGAAGCCAAACCATATCGATGCCTATATTGACATTTTTTAAGCTGGCTTAGAAATGCTTTTCAGTTATGCATTCTAATATGTTCCTAGTTCCTTGGAATCAAAATAAATGTAGAACTGTTACTTGAAATTAAAAAAATTCAATTTTGTGTGAATAGTCAAAGCAAAATTATCTTTTTTGACTCAGTGATGATATTTTAGTTCTGATGATTTTAAAACTGAAGCATTCAAACGCTGTGTTGTTGACGTAATTCATTGGTTTGAGACAGTATACTAGTATGAGTTTTTCTCTTATGTAATCATATCATTACAAAAAACAATAGACGTCATTGAGGATTACTTTCAGTATATCATCTACCATCATTATGACACAAATAGACGTAAGATATACTTATTATAATATTCCAGCTACTGGATATATTACACCTACTTCTTATTGTAGGGTGGATTTACTAAAAATAGATGGTAACACTTAAAACAAGCTTGAAAACATGTGCCCATACTGAGCTAAGGGTAAAGCACATGTTTTGCAATGAGATGCTAGTAAACAAGAGTTAATGAGAAAGCTTTGTGCCCATATCATACATTCATATATGGTTCTTTTATCTTGTCTGTTTTGGAATATATCACATGTTGATGCACGGATAAGGATACCTTATAAGGTCATATAACTGGTTTTAGAACATTATATAACATTTGCAGTAGGTTTATAACTAAAAATTGCATGTTTTATATGCATGTAATGTTATAAGTATGCATCAGGCATATTTATTAGATTACATGGACATAGAGATGATGCTGGTACAATGGTACATTCAGTGGTATTCTGACGAATTTACTCAACTGAATGCAAAATTCTGATCTTGACTTAACCTCCTTTGTTACCTCTCTCCCATTCTCTTCTAAGCTCTCTTTAGAGAGTTTGATGGTACATTTTTAAAAGAGAGCTTCATTGACTCTCTAATATTCTATTGGGGAAAATGGAAGAAGACCATGATTTGATGCATGGGAATCATGGGACCCCATGTTATCTATTTCTTGCTTGGTTGGAAAGAATACACAGGCTCAGTGGTCATCCTAATGCACAATAAGGATGGTCCTTATAAGGTATCCCTGTACATGTATATAGCATATCTTTCTGTTGTTGAACTTGATAGATTCATGTTCTTAATGTGATGATTTGTCAAGGGATATAATCACAGGAAATGAAGAATTGATACTTTTCATTCTGTTATTCATAACAGGTTTCTGTCTATAAAGGAAGTAGTTGTCATCATTTATCATGATGGTGACTTAGGTAATATCTTGTTTCTTTCCACATGTGGCTTTTGATTGGCTTTGTTTAATAGATCTTTACAGATTATTGGTGAATCGCTGCCGCCCCACCTCTGTTAATTTCTCATGCTCTAAAATTGTAGACTTGGGCAAAAGGTATAAGTTTAATTCAAATTTTACTTTCCAGTTATGCCTCTTTGTATTTTTTTCAGTTTCTATAGCTTCCAGAGATTTAAATTCTTTTTTACATTTTAGTCTCATTGTGTTATATAATGTGATATGATGTCACTTCACGTCATGTGATGTTATGTTATTTCACAAAATAATACCAGTTTTTCAATTAAAAACAGCTATATTGTACTTTTTTATATTATATAAAGTATGACATATCATTTCTTCTCAGCCATGTGATGATTCTAGTGAAACAGAAGATCTGATGCGTATCAGAATGTGTAAAATGTGGCATCAACTAATTAGAATTATTCTTGCGTATTTCCAGATTATGTAAATGGAGGGGAGCTGTTCACCCATCTATACCAAAGGGAACATTTCAAGGAGCCAGAGGTGCGCATATATATAGGAGAGATTGCCCTCGCTCTTGAGACTCTTCATAAGGTTTGTTTATATACATATTCTGGTTTTTTTTTTCAAAATAAAATATTGAAAAGGTTGATCAAAATTTGTAAATTTTACTGCTATTGAAATGTTGTATTTCATTGAAATGTTGTATCGCCACTCAGAATTGGTTCGTGGAAGGTCCACACATATATTTACATCTTTAGTATAAACACAGTACTGGGCCTTATAGAAAAGTACAGACTATCTTTGTGTAGTCACATTAATCCCATTCATATTTCTTCTACTTTTACTCCATTCTGCTGGATTTCTCCAGGTCTTTACAGTGTAATTTTTCAACCAGGGACTTCCCTTGGAGATCAATATCTGCACATACCACTGATACATAACCATGTTCTACTATGGGATCAATACATACATGTATCCATATTTTGCTTGATTAACTATGAAATAAGGATCATCTCATCCATAACTCATCATATGCTTACTTAAACAGGAATTGATGTCAAAAATGATATAGCCATAAAATCGGTTGAATCAATGAATGAATAATTAATATTTCGCTCACATGTGTATTAGATATAGGACTTTTTCACAAGGCTCAGAGCCTAGTTCTAACTATACAAAGAGAAATAAAAGTAATGAAAAGGGTAAATAAAACTATTATACCATGGTCAGTATTGACTCTTAATTATGATATGTCACCAACAGAGAAATTCAGAGTTTTTTTAGAAAATGTAATTTCTAATAATATTGTACTAATTGCCATATGGTCCATGCTGGCAAGATAAAAGAAGCTATAGAACTATCATTTCCCAATATATGATTACTGGCCTTTGTGAGAGCTAATATAAAGCTACAGTGGTGTCCTTATAATCTTATGCTAATTAGTAGGTCAATCATGCATCATATCACATTGGAAATAATGTGAGGTCAATGTAATAGAATACCTAATGTAGATGAGGCTCAAAGTAGTCAGAGTTTCAGCCTTTATATAGAAACTCTGTGCATTTGTATTTTAATGTTAAAAACTTCTCTTGATGTAATTAATTTTATAATGTACATATACACATAATCGTTTTTTATATACAAACCTGTAACATGGCCCATATGTCTGAGAGATTCACATGATGAGAGTAAATGAAAAAGATAAATAAAGTACATGTAGATTCAATGATTCGATATTAAGCATTTTGGTACCCATTACATTCTGTTTTGCAATTTGCTGCAATATTATATATTTTTTAAAAAAGAACAAAGAGTTGTGATGTCTCACTTTAGTGAAAAACTATAATAGGAAATATTTTGACCAATCATGTGTGAGTATACTGACATGCTCCTCGAGGCTTGTTAATCCAATAATTGTACTATATAATTTTATAGATTATTCTTAAATAAGACATCTCAATATTGCAACAGTTATCATGAACAATTACCATAGTGACACTCAATTCTAATTTGCACTTTAACACAACATTCTTAGAATTTATGAAATTGTTTTTTGCTTAACTGTAACTTACTTAACATGTACGCTTGCAAGGATGTGATGAACTTTGCAGATTGACTATATTAGACTCAGAATATAATTTACAATTTTGAATTATGCTCTTGCTTCAACCCCTTGAACCCTATCCCACCTAACAAAATTCCCCTTCACAAGGAAGGATAGTATAGGATGACTAGATACATGGCTTCCAACACTTGTCTAATAGTATAGTAGGAACAAGGGGTTCCCATGCACCCATAAGGTGTGAATAAGTTACATACATTTTTGTAATTCCTAGGGTGTCTATTTAATGAATTCATTTGTTAACATTGCCAACTAATGTCCCATAGTACTTTTATGGCGGCATTCAGTTACCATGGTTACGCATCTTTAGACATCTTACCTTGGTATCTTAAATCATTTGTAGCTCTGTCATTATTTGGTCTATAGAAATGATATTGGTACCAAATTAAACCTCATTAAATTTCCAATAAAGTTCTGATATTCAATTATGCAAATTATCTAATTTGCATAAATTATGACGTCATCAATCTATTTTTGGTTCAGAATTTCCAACTATAGCAACGAATCTATTAGAACTGAGGCCGTATGGCAATATTTCTGAAAGGTTTTGTCCTTTATTCTATTAGTAGAAGGTATAAGCAACATAAAAGTGAAAACAGATTCAAAATTGAATCAGTATTACGAAAGTTATGTAACTTTCGAGGCAGCTATCGTGAATGTCATTATTTGACAATAATATACATTACGTCTTACCTTGGAGTCTTGAATCAATGTAGCTTCGCCATTATTTGGTCTATAGAGATGATATTGGTATCTGATTAAACCTTACTAAATTTACTATATGGTTACAATATTAAGTTATGCAAATTAGCTAATTTGCATCAATTGTGACGTCATCAATCCATTTTTAGTTCAGAATATCCTAGTATAGCAACATATCTATTAGAACTGAGGCCGTATGACAGAATGTGTGCATAGTTTTGTCCCTTATTTGATGAGTGGAAGATATAAGCAACATTAAAGAGACAACAAATCTTCAAAATTGGATATTCACAGAATATTAAATAAATACAGTCTAGATTCATTACGCGAATACTTAGTTAGTGGGTATTTTCCGCCACAAAGAATTTGGAAAAACATTGTAAAACATACAATAAATTCAGTACAAAACTCCGAATGGCAAGATAGAACTTCTAATGATGTTAGTTTTAGTCGACTGAGACAAATACAAGATTCAATAGAACCGTGTCCACTTTGGAAACACTCAAAGGTCGTCCCTGGTCTGCTAAAGTTTGCCACCGTAGCCTCAAAACTGTTAACAATCCCGTTAAGTAATGATGAAAACCTGTGTGAGCACTGTGGCGTGCTAACTCCGGATTCGGTTTCACATGGACTGTTGGATTGTTCCAAAACTGAAGATGCTCGCAATGAAATGCTACACAACTTAAGCGATGTCTTGAACCTTAACAGAATTGGGCTTAAGATAGAGTCGTTCAAAAAGGATTTTCGAGAAAACCCCTTTTGTGTGTCAGTGAAAGGCCTCTCCAGCTTATATTTTACAGACAATTCAAAAGTCTTGGCAATTCTCCTACCTTTCTTGTGTACTGTTGTAGAACTTTTAAATATTGATCTTACCACTCCAATTTAGAGTGATGCAAATATTTTTTTAGAAATGTGACTTTCCACCACTGTTTGTGATTTTTTAATAGATACTTTATACTTGTCATTGACATTTTAGATGTGGATTGTTCTTGTTGTTTTGTGTGTTTTTTGTTATTGTCTTAAATTTTTAGATGTGTTTTTATGTCGTTGTTTTTGGTTAATTTTCACTGTTGTGTTAAATGTTTAAATTTTTGTACTCCATGCTAAATGGGAAATAAAGAGATATATATATATATATAAAAAGAATATTAAATTAACAAAAAAAGTAACAACCATAGTTGTTTCAATCTTATTGAGTAAAAATGTACATGTCTAGAACTGAACTAATAAGTATGTGGAAAGGTTACATGCATTTTGACTATCATTCACAGGGGTCAAAACGGTTATCTCGACCCTGTATATTAAAGATCCAATTTTATAATTTACCATGCACTTTCAATGATTCATATAAATAGTATACATATAGTCTGATTTTCATCATATTCTTCATATTCTTGATTCTTAAAGCATCTGAAGTATATAGCATGATTAGAAGTGAAGATGATTCATCATATGATTCATGTAATATTTCTAACATTTCAGATGCTATGGTAACATCACTTGATAATGAGGTTTTCACATTTCACGTTCTTAATGAGTTAAAAGGAAGTTATTCTCCCTTTGCTTTAGAGATAAATAGTCGCATGAATTTGTTTAGAAAAATTATAACTTAATTAATTTAACCCCCCCCCCTGACAGCCCCCATATTTGAAGATTTTGGTGAAACCTGGCAAAATACATTAATTATTAGGTTTCAGAAGCCCCCAGAAGCTATATGATGGCCCCCAGTGGCCCCAAGAATTTATACAGGGGCACCAAGTGGCCCCCAGAAGCTATACTGTGCTCCCCAGAAGCTATATGTTGGCCCCCAGAAGCTAATTAGTGGCCCCCAGGAGCTATACTGTGGCTCCCAGAAGCTATACAGGAAACCCTGTGGCCCCCAGGAGCTATACGGTGGCGCCCAGAAGCTATACGGGGGCCCCCAGAAGCTATACTATGGCCCCCAGAAGCTATACAAGGGCCCCCAGAAACTATACTATGGTCTCCAGAAGCTATATGGTGGCCCCCAGTGGCCCTCGGAAGCTATATGATGGCCTCCAGAAGCTAATTAGTTGCCCCCAGGAGCTATACGGTGGCTCCCAGAAGCTATACAGGGGACCCCAGTGGCCCCAAGAAGCTAAACGATGGCCCCCAGAAGCTATACAGGAGCCCCAAAAAGCTACATGATGGCCCCCAGAATCTATATGGTGGCTCCCAATGGCTCCCAGAAGATGTGAAGGGCCCCCAGTAGCCCCTAGAAGCTATACGGTGGCCCCCAGTGGCCCTCATAGGCTATATGATGGCCCCCAGAAGCTAAATAGTGACCCTCAGGAGCTATATGGTGGTTCACAGAAGCTACAAAATGGCCCCCAGAATCTATATGGTGGCCCCCAATGTCTCCCAGAAACTATAAAGGGCCCCCCAGTAGCCCCTAGAAGCTATACGGTGGCCCCCAGTGGCCCCGAAAGCTATATAGTGGTCCCCAGAAGCTATACAGGGGCCCACAGTGGCTCCCAGAAGCTATACGATAGCCCCCAGAAGCTATGCAAGGGCCTGCAGAAACTGTAGTGTAGCCCCCAGAAGCTATACAGGGGCCCCCAGTGGCTCCCAGAAGCTATACTATGGCCCCCAGAAGCTATGCAAGGGCCCGCAGAAACTATACGGTAGCCCCCATAAGCTATACAATGGCCGCCAGAAGCTATTAAGTGTCCCCCAATGGGCCACCATATAGCTTTGGGGGCCACCGTATAGCTTCTAGGGGCTACTGGGGGCCCTGTATAGCTTCTGGGAGCCATTGGGGGCCATCATATAGATTCTTGGGGCCATCGTGTAGCTTCTGGGGGCTGCTGTATAGCTTCTGGGGGCCATCGTATAGCTTCTTGCGGCCACTGGGGTTCCCTGTATAGCTTCTGGGTGCCACCGTATAGCTCCTGGGGGCCACTAATTAGCTTCTGGGGGCCATCATATAGCTTCTGAGGGCCACTAGGGGCCACCATATAGCTTCTGGAGACCACAGTATAGTTTCTGTGGGCTCTTGTATAGCTTCTGGGGGCTATCGTATACCTTCTGGGGCGCACTTTGGGCCCCTGTATAGATTCTTGGGGCCACTGGGGGCCATCATATAGCTTCTGGGGGCTTCTGGAACATAATAATTAATGTATTTTGCCAGGTTTCACCAAAATCTTCAAATATGGGGGCTGTCAGGAGGGGGTTAAATTAAGTTATAATTTTTTTAAACAAATTCATGTGAGTATTTTTCTCTAAAGCAAAGGGAGAATAACTTTCTTTTAACTCATTAAGAACGTGAAATGTAAAAACCTCATTATCAAGTGATGTTACCATAGCATCTGAAATGTTAGAAATATTACATAAACCATATGATGAATCATCTTCACTTCTAATCATGCTTTATACTTCAGATGCTTTAAGAATCAAGAATATGAAGAATATGATGAAAATCAGACTATATGTATACTATTTATATGAATCATTGAAAGTGCATGGTAAATTATAAAATTGGATCTTTAATATACAGGGTTGGGATAATCGTTTTGACCCCTGTGAATGATAGTCAAAATACATGTAACCTTTCCACATACTTATTAGTTCAGTTCAATACATGCACATTTTTACTCAATAAGATTGAAACAACTATGGTGGTTACTTTTTTTGTTAATTTAATATTCTTTTTATAATTGTCAAACAATGACGTTCATAGTAGCTGCCTCCAAAGCTGGATAATTTTGTTAATTCTGATCCAATTTTGAAGATTTGTTGTCTCTTTAAAGGGAATGCGAAGTTTTGTCCCTTAAACTTGATAATAAGTTAGAATAAAGATATATCTTTCAAACCAACTTAGTTTTATTGTTCTATCATTATCCTTTTAATTGTCATTGAGCCCCGGGTTTTGCATATGAACTGGACCACGGAGCTGCCATTTCAACCGTAAAGTGGTTCTTTACGACATTGTTATGACGTCATTGATGCCAGATTGATGCCTTGGCATTCCAAAAGTTTTGTGGCGCCATTTTTGAATCAAAAAATGAATGCCGAGTTGTTGCCATTCCAAAACTAAAGAAATCATTTCAAAGGAACTAAAAGAATACGTATATACCACCCATAATAAAGAACGATTTCAATAGAATATTACCGCCGGCATTTTCGGAATTGCTTTTTACCTATCTAGACATGGAATGCGGGTTAGATTTATTCTTTATTTCTTACACTTGAAACAATCCGGGATTCGTTTTTATTAGGTCTAGCGCTAAATGCGAACAGAGAATGCTAATTCTATCAGGCGAATGCAAACTATTTGAATAAAACATAATAAAATTAATTCAACCAACCCATCTTGAATTTCCAAGAATGCAATGGTTTAAATTTGCTAGTCTCATTACAAAAGTACGTGTTCGTACTTTAATATTCATTGCATTTATGTTTATCTTTTACACAGGTATTCAAAGAAATTAAAATTTTAAAATTAAATTTTAAAACCGTGTTCAATTACTATCATTGATTCTTAGCCTCACGTCACATTTTTACGGGGACCGTACGGTCTATCATTTCTGTGGTAAGCTGGATTTGTACGGTTGCCTAAGTATTTCTGCAGTCAGATAATTTAGCAGTCACATTTGCTAAGATAGCCGTACGGCGTATCTTGATTATGAGGAAAAACTACGATTCCCGTACCGCTGATAAATGATGACGCACGATCAGCGTAGGGCAGCCCTACGACGTGCATAGTTTTTCTTGAAGGCATCTACTAAGGGTTCTATGGTTCGGAAAGGTCAATTGTAACCTATAAAATCCAAGCGCAGCCGCAAGTCGACCGTGAACCCGACGTACGGCCGTCGTGAGACCTACGGTTTGGCTGCTGCTTGTTGATATCTATAGTGACCACAGGAAAGAAAAAGTTATAACTCCGACTCTACGCCTGATAAAAACTGGATATGTCGTGTACGTAGACAGCAAGGTGCAGTGACCTTAAGTCGACTGTAGTTTTCCTATGTTTGCCGCAGAAATTTACTGATTTCAGGGAAATACGATCGACGTGTGGTCGCATTGAACAAATGTGACTGAAGCTTTTAAAGTTCCACTTATTTTCCGATATAGAAAAACAAAAGGTTGTATGCCATTCAATTGAAAATCATTATTTCGAAAATACTGTAGAACTGTACTTACCACGGATGTTATATAATTAAATTCGAGCTCGAAATCAGGAATTGTTTTTAGCAAAAAATAAATATATAATAAAATAAATATTAAACTATTGGCGTACTATCAATACGGCAATTGCCTTATCGTCGTTGAAATGAAATATCATACTACAATCGACCCTATCGTCTCCCCGCATCACTGAATGTTATGAGCCTTCTCTTGTCATGATCCAAGGTGAAATACCATTGAATTTTGAAAAGCTTTTTTTGTCATATCGAATGTCGCTACGGTGATATGATGATTGAAATTGGTCGTTTAACAACTGAGAAAAATTAAACATTACGTATTATTCTTTGAAAATATGACAGTGGCATGTCCTTGTAAAGCTATTGCCAATCTTAGTATTTAGAAGATTGACATTTACATACGTATCATTTAGACGACATCGATTTTTCGTTTTTTTGTTTGCGTTTTTCATCAGAATCTAAATGGCTAAACACTTTAGGGAGTTACTGTTTCATTGGATTACTACTTTTTGTTTTATTTCTTTCATTCTCCAATATGCACCTATTCATATTTGAATAGAATACTACAGATTGAAGAAATCTATCACTTATGATTAGGTAAGAAAGCAATTGCGGCAGTATGCCTATTTGCCGACGTAAACCTTAAGGTTAATAATGATGTGCCGTAAATGCTCATCAGCGCATTAATGAACATTAGCATAGATTTTGATATTTTAAATGGTATGTCGTGTATTTACATAAATATGGTAAATGCAACTATTTGTTGGATGCGTTCAGCCGATGATATAACTTACTTATTTTCACCACAAATACGCCAACACATTAGCCACATTAATCTTAGTTAAAATAAATCCCCATTGATGCACAGTAATGCATTTATATAATTATGTGTAAATGCCATTTTGTATATTTTAATGCATTTACCTCATTTATTGGTTAAATATACAAGAAAGCATTTACAGGATTTGAACAGATTTATCCTTTTTGACCCAATGTTATCATTATATAAAATAATTCTAGTGGATATTTTTCAAGTGGAATATAATGCGATGACTTCCGAATCGCGCAGCCGATATCTCATAAGTTTAGTGATTTTTCTACCTAGCCTATACTATATCACATTGGAGAAAATAAATACAAACATTTGAAAATATACATTGCAACAATTCAATTTCTATGAAGAATATATTGAAACAACTTTTCAAAATATATGATATGATATGGACATGAACATGCGGCAACAATGTTAAGCGGACAGAAATAGTTATAAAATATCAGTGAAATGTGTTCTATTTCTGCGATCCGAGTATGACGTGATTATATAGCGACATTTTCCAGGCATCAATTTTAAGGCATCAATGACGTCATTGATACATAACAATGGCGGCATCCGCAGCGATCCAGATATGGGTACTTTGAACTTGAATTATATGTTAGTTCAAACACGATATGTCCCATGAGTGAGCTGAAGTGATAGATGATGGTTATAAGTAGCCAGCGTGTAAATTAGAACATGAAACTTCGCATTCCCTTTAAGGATGTTCCCTGGACGAAGTTGAAAACGATGAACACCAACCCCTAATTTTTCTTTTCAAAATGTGAAGTACATAGCATAACTAAGTGTTTCTGTGAGTTTAAGAAAAAGTTAAATATTCAAAAGTGTGTTTTGGGGTGAAAACCTGATTTTTAACATGGGTTTCAATGAGAAAGTGCCACGCCCACTTTTGTCAAATATTGACACTTTAGAGGCCTCTTGCTCAGAAAAAAGCACACTAACATATGGTTTTTAAAGTTTTAATATTCTTTGTTGCCCGTGAGAATCCCAGAAAACCATTTTTGAGAAAAAGTTAAATACTATTGAATATTTTCCTATCTGACCAGGGAACATCCTTAATGTTGCTTATATCTTCCACTCATCAAATAAGGGACAAAACTATGCACACATTCTGTCATACGACCTCAGTTCTAATAGATATGTTGCTATACTAGGATATTCTGAACTAAAAATGGATTGATGACGTCACAATTAATGCAAATTAGCTAATTTGCATAACTGAATATTGTAACCATATAGTAAATTTAATAAGGTTTAATCAGATACCAATATCATCTCTATAGACCAAATAATGGCGAAGCTACATTGATTCAAGACTCCAAGGTAAGACGTAATGTATATTATTGTCAAATAATGACATTCACGATAGCTGCCTCGAAAGTTACATAACTTTCGTAATACTGATTCAATTTTGAATCTGTTTTCACTTTTATGTTGCTTATACCTTCTACTAATAGAATAAAGGACAAAACCTTTCAGAAATTTTGCCATACGGCCTCAGTTCTAATAGATTTGTTGCTATAGTTGGAAATTCTGAACCAAAAATAGATTGATGACGTCATAATTTATGCAAATTAAATAATTTGCATAATTGAATATCGGAAATTTATTGGAAATTTAACGAGGTTCAATTTGGTACCAATATCATTTCTATAGACCAAATAATGACAGAGCTACAAATGATTTAAGATACCAAGGTAAGATGTCTAAAGATGCGTAACCATGGTAACTGAATGCCGCCATAAAAGTACTATGGGACATTAGTTGGCAATGTTAACAAATGAATTCATTAAATAGACACCCTAGGGATTACAAAAATGTATGTAACTTATTCACACCTTATGGGTGCATGGGAACCCCTTGTTCCTACTATACTATAATACCTTAATTGCTAAATACATAAATGATAAGGGTATGACAATTCAGAATACTGTTCTTTACAGCATATTATTTTCACTTGTAACCAGTTTGTAGCCATATTTGTCCTGGATTGTGGTTTTACTCCATTCAACATGACTCTGAATTGAAATTACATGAAAGTTACATGGCATACATGTACAACAGTTATCTCATCTATGATTTACATTGTTTCTTATTTCAGCTTGGTATTATATACAGAGATATCAAATTGGAGAACATCTTATTGGACTCCCAAGGCCACATCATCCTCACAGACTTTGGTCTGAGTAAGGAGTTTCTACCTCATGAAACCGTGAGTTCAAGTCTTTATAACCTCTTTTTGAAATGCATGTACTTGTAATATTGGAATGCAGCTCTGTCTATATGCTTTAAAATTCAATATGGTGTATTTTAGGGCATCATCAATACATCTACAAACATGATTTTGAATTGGACTAAGTGGAATTTTAATCCTTTGCGACACACATGACTAGTGTTTAAAAAAACTAAACTAGTGTTTCAAAAACTTAATGAGAATTGTTTTTTATTTCAGACTCAACGTGCATACTCATTCTGTGGTACTATAGAATACATGGCCCCTGAGGTTGTACAGGCGGGCACCAAGGGTCACGACTTTGCCGTAGACTGGTGGTCCCTTGGCGTGCTTACATATGAACTTTTGACTGGTGCATCCCCCTTTACAGTTGATGGGGAGAAAAATTCCCAGTCTGAAATATCCAAGTAAGGGATAATGATGTTTTCATAATATTAATACTATAAAAGGAAAAGTTGTGACATATTGTCATTACTCATTATCTATCTTCGAATCAAAAATCATTATACTTGCTGTGTATAGTATGGTGTTTTGTCCAAATAAAGTGAATAGAGTTTTGTAAATAATATGAACAAATATGTAGTGTTCAATTTTTTGTGTTACTGTATAATACTCCAGCAACTGTATCCACAAACTAGCATTCATATATAATGCTAAACATTATAGATTTTATACTTCAACGAATCAAATATGAAATAAAATCAACAAAAACACATGCTTGTCTGTCCACAATGTAGATAATGCATAAAAAGTTTTTAAAAACAAGTAAATAAAAAATATCATAAACATTTATATGTTCGTTTATACAGGCGTATCCTGTACTCCCAGCCACCCATGCCAAAGAGCTTTTCCTCAAATGTGAAGGACTTTATACTCAAGCTGCTGACTAAGGAACCCAGGGACAGACTGGGGGCCAGAGGGGCAAGTGATGTCAAGAAACATGCCTTCTTCAAGGTAAGCATTCCATATCATTCATATTCATTAACTTAAGGTAATCGTACTTAAAAGTTCATAGAATAAATACAGTATGTGTGTCATGCTGCAAGGTCATACTAAAATCATCATGGCTCAGTACATACTCTTGTTTAAAATTCAAATCATATTTATTCACAGATAAGAGCCCATAAGAGTGATATAAAAGGCAACTGAAAAATACTTGTACTTTTCTCAAATAAAAGCTTATACCGTTATATGATTTAGAAAAGTGAGTTTCAGCATATATTTATATTGACCTTTTAGGGTCTAAATTGGATTGACCTGGCCACTAAGAAAATCCCCGCTCCATTCATCCCAGTTATCAAAGACCCTATGGATGTAAGCAACTTCTCAGAGGAGTTCACAAACATGGTGGCACAGGACTCCCCAGCTATTGTACCTATGGCTGGAGACAAGATATTCAAGGTACACTGCAAATTTTAAGAATATTATTATGAAACCACTTTTTTGTGGACGATGTTATAATCAAGATTATCCAAATGTTTATGATTCTATGCTGTAAAGTAACGGATACTAAGGACTTGATATTCCTATTCTGCAAAATACAACCCAAAATAAAAACAATTATTTCATTTTAGGGTTACTCTTATGTGGCACCATCTATAATGTTCAGTGAGAACCTGATAAGCCATGATTTTTTGAAGCCGTCTCTAGAACGTCAGCCAACAGATCTTAACCTGTGTCTGGCCCACCAGTTCAAGAACTCACCATTTTTCCAGAACTATGAAATCAATCTGAAGGAGACCATGCTAGGTGGCGGCAGTTTTTCTATATGCAGGTATTAATGTGTGCCAATAAATTCTCCCTGGTCACAACTATTTGAGTAATTTTCTTATATTACTGTACATATGAGAGTCTTGACTATATGTCCGTTAGCTTATCCCTTGATAATTTTAGTCCTTTCCACCTTAATATGTACTTTTGCATTTGATTAGAAACTTCTTCCACAAAAAGCAATATTAACTAAATTATGATAACCAAAGATACCAAAGCACTTTCAATTTCACTTTATTAAGGCCTGAGTCAATCTGTCAACCATCTTCTCTAATTGTTCTTATTTTTCCGATAATTTTGATTTATGACAAATTATTACTAATCTTGTAAGAGTAAATAGGAGTCTTGATGCACGTATTTCTATTCTGACCTTAACTTGTTTTTTCCAGGAAATGCAGGCACAAGAGAACGGGTGTTGAATATGCAGTAAAGATAATCAGTCGTCGTATCAACTGCCAGCAGGAAATCAGTCTACTCAGGATGTGTCAAGGTCACCCCAATATAGTCAAACTACACGAGGTTTATCATGACGAGGTAAGAAACGACAAGACATTTGATTCAACATTTTGCAATTTTGTAAAAATGTACATTGTACTAACTTTGGTAACATTTGATGAGACAAATTTAATGTTCTAGCTGTTACTTGGCCAATGAATTTCCACTTTGTCTTACAACTATAATATTAGTCATATATGAGATACATACCATAACTTCTATTTGTTGAGAGCCTCAGTTCATTGTTTTCATAGTAGGAAATTGGAGTAGCTGAATACATACAACCCACTCAAAAAACAAAAATTTGCTTACCAAAAGTCATTTTTAATGAACATATTATTTTATTTCAGCTTCATTCATATCTTGTACTCGATCTACTAAAGGGAGGAGAGTTGTTAGATCGGATACGAAAAAAGCGCCAATTCACCGAGACTGAAGCGGGTCAAATTATGAGGAAGCTAGTCTCTGCAGTAGATCACATTCACAGTCATGGAGTTGTACATAGGGACCTGAAGCCTGAGGTGAGTGAAATTCTATTGATTTTTGTTTTTGGGCTCAGCAATTGATGTTCTAAATCAGAAGTTGTGTGCACTCCATGCATATATTCATTCATTGGGTTTCATACTGTTGTCAAAAATAGAATAGATGTTTTGAAATCATTACCTTAGATATCTTTGAGCAACAGACCCCAGGGTCTCTGAATTATTTGGAAAATGAAGACCTTGTCAAGTACAACTACCGTACATGTATTATAAATAAGATCTTAGAAAAGATATTTGAGATATTTGCATCATTCACAGTTAAATTGATATTCATGTTGATGTATGATTATATTTCCAGAACCTCCTGTTTGTCGATGACAAAGATGATTCAGATATTAAGATAGTTGATTTTGGGTTTGCCCGACTGAAGCCAAAGGATGGCCCACTTGAGACGCCATGTTTCACACTGCACTACGCGGCTCCTGAGGTCCTAAAGCAGACCACCCAGCACAAGGAAGGGTATGATGAGGCCTGTGATCTGTGGAGCCTTGGAGTCATCCTGGTAAGATACATAGCTGTTATACTCGTATAAGGAAAAACTGAGAACTGAGCACTGAGAACAAAATAAAAAGCCAGGTCCCTATTAGATTATAATGTACTGTTACACTGGAAAGAGTAGTAGAGCTATATTGCACATGTATTTGTATAACTTTGTATATTGGCAAATTTTAATATAGAAGTACGTTACCTCACAAAATAAAAAAAGTATAGCAGGTTATAATATAATCGAACATAATTTTAGATAGAGATTGATGTATGCAGAACAAAACTGTCAAGTAAAACATCTCTCTTAAGTGAATACCACTGTAAATGGAACACTTTATGTTAACTGAAACTCTGGCACTGGAAAACCTCCCAAATAGTTGTAGAGATTTCAAAGCAATCTAAATACAACCACAAAGGGTTTCCTGTATGTGAATGTGCAATTCAAGCCATGCATATATTCATACATATACCTGACTTGTTATTTCAGTACACCATGTTGTCGGGCAAAGCACCATTCCAGAGTAGATGTAGTGAAGATACAGCAGAGAAAATTATGCAACGAATAAAGAGTGGAAAATTTATCATATCAGGAAAAGATTGGGATGTAGTCTCAGACCAGGCCAAAAGACTTATACAAGGTATGCCGTTTCAGTACGAGAACTCAGTTTGAGCATTTGCTGTTTTGAGGATTTTTTAATTTATTTAATTCTATCCTCATCAGTGATCTCCACAAGATTTTTTTCTCAAGTGGGTGCAAAATTCTCATTTCCACAATTCAGACCAAAATTGGTCAAAATATGCCAATCTCATGATTTTTCTCATTTTCAAGTGGGTGCAACGGGATTTTCAGGTGGGTGCAAGCCTATTTTCAAAATCTCAGGTGGGTGCTGCGCCCACTTACTTTAATGCTGGGGAGATCACTGCTCATTGTCAGACTGTTTACTGTGATTTTCTCATGCTCAGACTGTATGTCGCCATAGCTGGCAAAAAGTAGAAACCTTTGAGTTGTAGTATTTTCATCAGACTGAACTTGTATTAAGATTAATTTCTGATTTTATGCAAATTAAAAACATATCCATAATATTCAGGTTAAGTTACATGTATGTTATTTCAGTAAGTTCACAGGTTTTATGTATGTTATTTCAGGTATGTTGACGGTTGATCCTCGACAGCGAGTCACAATGACAGACCTCCTCAACAATGAATGGATACAGGGTAGAGACGGACATATCTACAATCAAACACCTCTAATGACTCCAGATGTTCTAAATTACTCTTCGAAAAACCCCAAAAAACGTTCAGTAAAATCTCAATTAAATAATACAATCAAAGCGTTCCAAATTGCTGCTCGGGAAGGATTCCGTCTACAGGATGTGAACAATGCTCCATTGGCGCAACGACGTATCAAGAAGAAGAGTTCAACAGCATCTAGGAGTAGTAGCAGTAGTGAAAGTGGGCACTCGTATGGCTCTTTAACACCCACCAAGAGTCTAACACAGTCTCCAGTTAGGCAGTCCCCCATACGTAATCTCTCCAACACATCATCTAATAGTTCTATAAGCAGTACAGGCTTCGTGCCATTGAAACAGTTCACCACCAAACCACCTCCCACCCTTGAAAACTCTGGCTACTTCAGCTTTAGTCGCCATAAGATGGCAGCACTGGGTGTTGTGCCTGATCTCGCCATGACGTTAGACCAATCTCTGCCTCATCCATCGGATAGCTCTAACAATAATAATGACTCTACCACAGCTAAAGGTGCCAAGCGAAAACTTCCACTGTCTGACCAAGATGACTCAGATTGTATCATAATAGAAGAGCCCTCCACTAATTCTAACTCTAGTCACTCTAGTGAACCGCAGGTGGCTGTAAAAAGACCGAGATCTGAGACTATAGTGCTTGACTAAATGCCGCTGGATTATTCAAGGTGATACAATGTAAGCCTATCAAACCCAAAAGCAGCTAAACCTGTCCAATCGGCTTATTGGTGTGGTGCCTTCTTAATTCAGGAAATCTTATAAGAAAGATGTCACGGTGGTCATACTTTGCGAAATAGAGTAAACAGAGTAAAATAAATCAAGTTGACAGACTTTACTTGTACCTAACAGTAAATTGAATAAAAATTCCAGAATATCAGGCAACTTCAAATTTTAAAGAGAAAAATTTTGGATGAGGCATGACCATTGTTACAGTTTTCTTATGAGTAAAATGCTCCTGGTAAATAACAGAAGCATATTTTGCTCCATAAATACACCAACAGCATAATCTTGCAGTATTGGAATCATCAGAGTAACCTTGACTCTTATACAAGGTCATAGCCTGCATTTCATTTGGAGCTCTGAAACAAAAGAACAGTGCTCCTTGGAAACATATGATGGAAAACTGTGCTCCCGGGAAACATTCTGCTCCTTTGAAAGAGTAACAATCTACCAAAGATATTCCCAGACAGATGTTATTATTTATTTATTTGAAAAAGGAGAAGAATCAGTGCAATTTTAGTTAAATGTGTAAAAGTATTCTCAGAGTTGGGATGATTTGTATAAGTGCAAAAGATACAGTGCTTATGTTTGCTATAGGGTGAGTTCAGCAGCATAGTTTGTTACTGTGAGTACGAGAGGTCTCTTTCATGGAGATGAGGTTAAGGGGACCTTTTACATAGCAAGTGACACTTTAGCCAGTTTGACACTGTTAACGACGACTCTGATTTGTGGCAAACATTTTTTTTTCTCTTAGTTCTGACTCATTGATTGGTACTTTATGTGTGTCCCATTTATGGCGGATTTTCATCAAACTAGAGCAGTCATTGTAGAAAGGCTCTTGTTATTTTGTGAAAAGCAGTGTCTCTATTAAAGTTACGACATGGTAAATACTGGGGCTCCGATGGTACAATGCACAGTTACCACCGTTCAATTGCCCTGATTTGATGTTTTGGGGTTTTTGATTCGGTTTTATAAGAAACGTTTTCACAAAAACATTCCTTGTTGCAATGGTTTAACTTTTTACTATTGTATAAAGGATCAAACAATTTGCAATGTTTGCTTGGCAAAGCAACACAATAAAATTGCAAAAATGAGTATTTTCAATTAACATGCTAACTCCATGAAATTAAAAACTAAACCAGATAAATATGTCAGTACCGTCAGAGTCCTCGTAAATATGTTAATTTTACTTGTCTAAACATTTTATTTAAAATTTTCAAAAAATGAATGAAGAATATATTTTCACTATGGTCTCAACACTGATGATGAGTAAATCAATCAATGAATTTAATGTTATATGTAAATATGATTTGAATACTGTATATAGAATTTAAGTTATTATGAATTCATAGCATTGAAATATGTATATATATCTATTAAATATAAACAAGATAATGCAACATACATGTATTATTTCTGTCACATGGGGCACAAGAATCCTTATGAAATGGTTTTAATGCCATGTGATCATTTATTACCCAGACCTTTTCAACTACAAGTATTTACGTTATACTGGGTTAAGAGCAATATGAGAAAGTGTCGCATCTGATTGTATTTATAAAGCAACAATGTCGCAAATGTTGACATGGTTTATACCTGTATACACAAGTAAAATAGAGATTTCAAAATGTGTGCAAGTTTATACACAAAATCTAGACATTGTAAAATGAATGAATTGTCTGATTTTCAACACAGTAAATCACAGGTAGATATTATATGATATTATATTTATGATGGGTTATTTTTATTTTGAACTGTTGAAACACGATTCAAACCCATTTCTTAAATTTGTCTACTAAATATTTTGTAATGTTCATGCAGGAATATATGTCGTGGAACTTTGTATTTCATTACTGTCATATTAGAATGATTTGTCACATAAAAATATCACAATGTAATTATTTCAACAAGCAGTATCTATACAATTGCTTGATTTTAGATTTAATTGTAATATCTGTAATTTACGAAGTACAGATTTTTAAGAACAATTGTTTTAATAACATGATTATGTATTAATATTGAATGTTAGAGTTATAGGGTTCATGGGTAAATTATATTAATGTATGTATTTGGAAAGTCAGGGGAAGACAAGATGTTAAGCCATTGAGCTGGTTTATATTTGAGTAGAATGTGAATTTAGTTATTGAATATATTTAAATGTGTAGGGAAGGTTTAGTTTCATTGAAAGCTGCTCAAAGTAGGTTTCGACCCAAGCAGCCTTTGATAAGCGTTTGTAGCATGAAGCAACCAATAAGATTAAGGAATCTCTAAATAAAATGCCAACAGTTTATGGGAATGACAAACCAGCTTTGAAGTGAAGATTGCAGTTATTTATTTGAGCATAAACTGAAATTGTTTTTTCTGAGGAACCACAATAGTGAGAGATTTTATTGTTTATTTATTTTGGAATTATTCAAATTAATTATCAATAAGTTTTTCTTTGCCAACAAAAGACCACCTAAAATACCGGGTAATTGAATTGTCCAGTACTTCATTCAGTTGGCTAGTCAAAAATATTCATGACAGTATCGTGGAAAGTTATGAAAGGTGAGATGTGAGACCCATCACCTATAGATGTGGTGTATGGATGTAATGCAAAATATAATTCAATGAGTGAATCGTTAAATATTAACTTACTAAATGTTGTCATGGTTATGTTTAAACATCCAATGAGTAACAGAACAAAGGAAGAAGTGAGAAAGGTTGTCAACAGATTCTCAAGTATTTTTGAATTTCATGAAATTTTAGGCATTTTGAGAGTTCTTCCTCAAGTGGGTACAAAACTTTCATTTTCCCAACTCTTATAATTGGAATTATGTTAATTTTTCATTTTCAAGTGTAGGTCAAATAATTCTTTAATGCTGGTATACAACCCTGTTTTTAAAATCTCAGGTAGGTGCAGCGGCCACTTGTTGCAATGATTGAACGATCAACGATTGAGTGAATGAAATTGGAATAAACATAACATAACCAGGGGATAACACAAGTAGTAGGTGAATATAACTGAACTATTGTTGGTTGTAGAATTTGGTATATTCAGAGTCCAGACAATGATAAATCCTATTGTGCAATTCTTTAATCTCTCTATATGTGATCTATCCTCCGCAAGCAATATGCTACATGTACAATCTTTGCAGTAATAGAAATATATCTACATGTAAACATGTGTGATGTCACATAAAACAATGGAAAACCATGTAATGACCCTTAGAGGGTGTATGAATATTACCCTTCCTTCTAGTGGTATATTATGGAATGGTTCTTTGTACGATACAGAGCATATTAACAATTGTGTCATCTAACATTCTACTATCTTCATATGTTTCAATAGAAAATGTACTACAGTTACTCTGTTCTGTATGATTAAAGAAGGCATTTAATTTAACATTCTCTATACTGTCAAATTCAGAATTTTAACATTTGATTTAATACAGAACTGTTTTGTGGCCAGTATGCTCAGAATGACCTTATTAGTAGCTGTATACAAGGTCAAAATCATAAAGAATGAACATTTTTGTAATTTTTCTATCTAGTAACTGCATTATGGTAAAAACTGTAAAGTGAAACACTGCAAAGTCCTGGGTTCCATTGATTTAATGCTCAATGAACCCAAGTTGAAGAATATGTTTACTTAAAGGTACCAATGGTGTTTCACTTACACAAGTTTTACTTTACTCTTCTATACGATTTTTACATTTTGTAAGTACATCTGTCCAAGTGGAACACCTTTGGTACCTCTAAAAAGTGGGAGGTGTTCCACTTATAGAGGTTCATTTGACATTAAATCAATTGGTCTTGGGACTCTTGTCAAGTGATCCACTTTCAGGTGTTCCACTTCTAGAGGTGTCCACTTCACCGAATTCACTGAATATCATTTTTCACTTCTG
The DNA here is from genome assembly GCA_903813345.2 of Owenia fusiformis. NCBI lineage: Eukaryota > Metazoa > Annelida > Polychaeta > Sabellida > Oweniidae > Owenia > Owenia fusiformis. Next base: position 8,968,428 of record CAIIXF020000008.1, read on the forward strand.
AATTAAGCTTTATAATAGCTCATTCCACTAATTTCCAAAGCCTTATTGAAGGAGATGATCACGAACACTTGTCATCAATACATTAAAAGAATAATCACATTTGCACGATAAATGCATATTTTATATGTGAATTCAAACAGTTAATGCTCAAATACTGGTAGTGGTTACCCCCTCCCCAAAGTGTGGAGTTAAACATGACAGGGGGTATCACATTTGCTTATTTTAGTATTTATCTTGTTCCTTCATGACCCTGCTGTCCAATTTGTCATTGTCACATGAAAAAGATATGATTTATATGTGAAGAATATATGAATTACATGTGAAGAATATATGAATTACATGTGAAGAATATATGAATTACATGTGAAGAATAAATGAATTGCATGTGAAAAATATATGAATTACATGTGATGAGAAAAACCTGATTTATTTAAATGAATTGAATTATCTGAAGATAATCTGTTTTAAACTGAATGAATGAAATTAATTTATTGTAGAATGTCATATCTGGGTTGAATTTGAATAAATAAATAAATGTATATGATCTCAATAGATTTTTGTGTTTTTGTAAATTCACCAGGTTTCGAGTTTTCACTCAATACAATCAATCTACAGATCTATGGCATGGTTCATAATTAGTTGAATTGAAGTAATATATGGTATGGTACAGAACGAGTTGAGTTGAAACAATATGATACAAGGCATTAACACACAAAATGTCACTACCTGCCATTTGTAACAGACACCAAATGCTTTAACAAACATCAAACACCAATTCCCAAACACTGGCCTAAAAACTATAGACAGTCTGGTGTTATGAGAATTTCCACTCAGATATCTGAAATCTGAAGATTCTCGAACTTTGGCCTTTGCACTTAGAGATTATGTTTAATATATTATGAAATGAGAAATATGTAATCATTCTTCACTTTCATTTTTTTAATCTCCCAAACAGAATTTGGCGCAGAGTTTTGGAGTACATGCAGAATTTGACTTTTTCATGCAGTGTTTGCATTTTTCTCATGCAAAAGACTAGGATGTGTGATTAGGGCATATGTTCTGTTCCATATGATAGGTGGTTGTGGGGTTTACTGTATATATAACATCTGTCATGTAAAGGCAAACCATATTGTTATCTTTCTGGTCAGACAGTATGTATAATTTAAAGCTAACTTCTATTTTTTTTACATCAAACTCATTTATGTAGTACATTTCACTTGGGTTGTGGGCCAATAAAAATAGGCAATCAAAAGGGCATAGTGTATTGATATTGAAAAATACACGCATATGTCACACAGGAATGTTTGTACATCTTGGGATTGCTTGTGGTTTGGCTAATAAAATGTGTGGCCTCTCTGATCCTCTTGTATTTCAATGCTTCTCCGACAAGTGATTTTCAAAACAATTAATATGGTTCAAAGTTCCTAAATAACCAAGAAGAGCCCATGGACACTGGTGATCCACTCGATTACGCTGGTTACCGAAATGAACATTTTCTAAAACATGATACTGATACACGCTTGTGAGAAAAAACATCATGGGGATTCTGCCTACAACGCGTGAAATAAGGAAAAAAGAAAAATCGTACCTTCGACGTTCTGACATTTTGTTACCGAAAAACGTAATCAAGCGGATCACCAGTGATGGAGTTGTTGACTATAAAATTGATTTATCTGAAATATACAAACAATTTGTGTCTAAATATGAATCCATTTTTCCATATAACATTGCACTGTGGTCTTTTGATTGCTCATTATTTTGATTCTGTTATCAGTCTACCAAATTGATATGGACTGTGGCAAACAAGTTAATAATACATAACTACATGTATTTAGTTTAGAATAGATATATTTTCTAATACATTGCATGATGTACAGTTATAAAGTTGACACAAGATATAAGTTTGTCATTAAGACACGACCTTATAGTCATTCAGCTTCAATGTTCTTTGAAAACAAGTAATTATAATTATAAATAATTGTATGTAAAAATAACAGTACCAACTAGTTTAAACAGTTTTTTATATCTTCCACCATTTGGTCTGAAATCTTTAAGTATGATCATTCTGATTAAGTCCAATTTTTCGTTAAAACTCCACAGTATTGATTTTATGTCCCGTGGCTTCTACAAACTTTACAAAGTCCTTAGGTGTCAGTGCTGTACTAGCAGCATTAGATATTGGATGGAACCACACCTTTTCATGAGTATCATTCACTAAATCGGAATCCACATAAAAGTTAACATTTCCTTTGATGTCATTAACTAATGCATATGCTGTGACGCAACCTTGTTTTACGCCTAAATTTTCAAAGAGTATTGACTCATCAGCAAATCGCAGACCTCCAGATGCTGAAATCTTTTTGGCCAAATCATTAAGTTTGAAGTCACGGTCATGAATACAGGACACGAGATAAAGTTGTTTCTTTTTGTCCTTCAGGAACAGATTTTTGCAATGTGCACCAGGTAGATGGTCGACATATGGCATCATAGCCTCGACAGTAAACACCTGAAGTAAAACTTATATTTATGTATTTACAGGATAGATGGTGATTATTATGAATCGTTGGGACATAAACAAGCTGATTCGATTCCCTGATGCTGATGAAATATTTTTCTATCCCAATTTGTGAAAGTTGTATGGGCGATAATAGGGGATGTACATTTTCAATTGCTGCTATAAAAGCTATCAGACATTTTTATTCGAGTCTAATGAATCTAATATTATCTTTACTAGATGGCCTTACCTCCGGATGATCTATAGTGTCAGATTCAATCCCAAGTTCTTTGAATTTAGCCAACAATCTTTCCTTATCAAAATGTTCAGCCATCGTGTTACTTCCGGGTCAAGGTCGTAATAGCTAATTTCTTTCGCTAAAGCGAGTTAGCAGACAGCATTATTTAGAAGACATTTTTGAGATTTATCAACATTTAATATGGAAATTCCCAATGAAGAACATAAAAAGAAGAAACGTAAGCGAACTGTTATACACCAAGCTCAGCTTCACAAATTGGAAGAGTTATTTAATGTGGAGAATTGGCCAAACAGAGCCAGGAAAGAAAAGTTGGCCAAAGAATTGAATCGAAGTATCGAATTTGTGAACATTTGGTTCCAGAATAAAAGAGCAAGAGTAAAGAGGGATACTGAGGAGAGGGCTGAACTATTAGCCCGTCAGAAAATCCTTGATAAAATAAATGAGAAATCAACTGTCGCTCAAGAGCTTGTTTACCGAGATCGTACCAGATCCATCTTTAAATTCTGCATCACTCCTCCCGCACCTAACCAACAAGTATCAACAAAGTTAGTTGGAATAAATATTAAGGCAGAAGAGCCAGAGTCCCAGTCAACCAGTGAAACAAATGATCAAATTAAGATTGATGTTGATAATAAAGATGAGCCCACCAATGCTGACATTGAAACCACGGACCTTCAAGAGAAAGACACTACTGAAACTGACGCAAATGAAGATGTTGACACAAATGAAGCACAAGATAAATCTGAAGAGGGATTTTCAAATATGATCACAGTTTGTACATATACTTTTTTGATTCTACAAATGCAAAATAATTTAAACATCTTATGGCATAGCCTAAGCAATCAATCTGTTTACGTTATCAAAAATTATCAAAATTGAGCCTTGAATGTCAATTTCTATATTTTTCTTCATTTCGACATGAGTGTATTTTATAGAAGTATATGATTTGTACAATTTTATAATAGTTAACATTGCAATTTTAAATAGTTTTATTATAGGCTAAAGATTTTTTATATTTTTTGTTTTTTTTACTTTTTATTTTGCTGCTCTCAAACTATCTATTATATCTCTATATTCTTTATGTTCCTATTTTGTAAACTAGCCATCAAATACTCTAATGTTGTGTTTTGTAGATAGCCTCTCCTCACAACTCCATGTACCAACTACCAAGTCTGATAGGTGGCAGCACTGCACAAGAGAGTCAGGTCCCTACGTTGTTCCGCAGTATAATTAACATGATTGCTGTTGCAGAGGGTGGGATAATGTCACCTGCACACCCTGAGTTTGACACAGCAGTCACCTCAGCACTTTATGGAATCAAGATTGGCAAATCATCGAGGTTGATTTATGATAAAGTGTTTGGTTTGGACATTGAAGAGTTTGATGATCATGCTGAAAATGATAACTGACAAAGGCAAGATGAACTGAACAACTGTATTAAACAGATGACTTTATGAATACATAGCCTTTATAACCTTTAATGACTTGGCTTTAACTGATGACTGAACAACCATATTAAAAACTGAATTAAACCAATCAACAGCCAATATTAAATAGTATAAGGTGACTTTCAAAGCGCTACATAACACATTTGATATTTGATAAACTTTGCATGTTGTACACAAAAAGAACAGTTTTATTGTAAATGCATAAACACTTTATTTGGTAATATGAAATTCTGAATGCATAATACTGATTTGTTTTTGTATGAAATGTTATTGTTATCATAAAATCATTGATTTCAATTAAATTCAAAATCAATGTTACATTCTTATTTATAAAAAACTTCAATTTAGATACACAGGGTGGTCCAAAAATATTAAGTTTATCTCCTCATTAATCCTTTAAGTTGAAACTTCACTTAAAATAACTAAAGGAAGTTATAAGTGAAATAATTTTTGGACCACTCTGTGCAAACAAAAGCAAAAAATTAACAAAAATTTTGCCGAAAGGTGAAAATATAAGATTATATAATGTTGGATAAAGCTGGTTCTACAATTACAATATTAAAATAAGAATAAATTCAAAACAATTGTCTTAAATACTGAAAATATGTGTAATATAAGGGGTCTCATGACGTGACATATATTTTTGATTGAACACAACATAGAGAAACTGTAGCCTAGGGCACAGAATAATACTTAGTATGTAATTTTATCGCATGATCTGTAAAATGAAGCCCTCTGATTGGTCAGTTCTCGTTCAAATACAGAATTTCTCGAGCAGACATTTTTGCTTCAGATATTTTTTGAAAATTTCACAATGGCATCATTTTCACACAGATAAATCATCTGATTTATATTTTTTAAACATAAATCATATTTAGCCATTACGCTTGTTATAACAACAGCAAAAGTTGTTACTTTCCATATTTTCTTGAAAGCGCAAACATTTGTTGCTAATTTGAGGAAAATCATTAAAATTGTGAAAATAAATCAAAAATTATTTTCTTGGTTTACAGTATATGAAGCTGTCGTAAGAATTACCATCACAGCATCAGAATAAAGACATTTGGGTATCATATTTACATGTCTTTCTGACATCAACATTTACTACATACATCTACATGACATAAGTACAACTACAGCATAACAAAACATACATAATGCTGAACTTTGTTCATTTTGATTAATACATTATAATACAATGCCCATTGTCAAGCAAAATCACAGATATGAATCCAGTATTGCTTAGAAATGGGTTAAAGAATGCACTGCATCTACACATGGGCTCAATGGATTTCCGATTCCCACATCCCATTCCATGTTTCTTGTGGGCCATGTTAAGTGTATGAGCAATTACCAGTGGATAAGTGAATAATGTATGAAAAAAAATTTTTTCAGTCAAGGATGTCACTTCAGGATCAGTCTGATTGAGTACCATATGGCTTAGTGTTCTCAATATAAGTCTAGCCTTTAATCTAGCAAGATTAACCTATTTCAGAAAGTAAATGCTGGGCTGAAATGCAGTGAGTTAATTCATCTTATCTTGGGTTACACAACCTAATTGTATGTCCATTATAACAGTGAACTTCCTAGGATTTTTCTGTAAATGGAAATTTTTCCTGTTTTAGTCAAAATATATCCATATTGCATCCTTGTGATGTATTTTAAACACAGGTTGTTTGTCATTTTTAATGTTCAAAAGGCTGCAGCACCTAATTCTGGGAAAGTAATTTAGAATTTTTTTCAATTTCAGATTAGTTTAGGGTAAACAGTTCCTTGGTCCTTCCAGGATTTTCTGGTCCTCCTCTAATACAAATATTTCACTTTTGATGTTATTCTCATCATCATCATCATCATTGAGGCAGAAGCGCCATCTATCAGCTGTTTAACATGCTACTCCACCTTTATTCATTCTAGTCTACATCGTAGAAATCTGATATTCGTTTGGCTAGCAATACAAGTCTCATTTGTGGGGACTGTAAATGTCTGTGTAGTATTCGAACTGTTGCATCCTCACTCTCACCCCACTCGGCAAATACACGTCCCATCGGGAACTCCATTTGGAGACTAACCCAATAGTTAATAGTGTCATCAGGAATCATTACACGTTGAGCTAACATACGCCAATCTGCACCTGGAGACATAAATCAGTGAAGCATCTAAAAAAACTGCATAGAAATGAAGAACAAAGGGCAATATGTGAACAGTAAAAAATAATCAAGACCTAGGCTAAACATATTTTTAAAAAATAGAATGGAATATTTGTATTGAACTACAATATTTTGCAAGATTAAAATCAGAATGATTTAAAAAAATTTGATTTTGCCTTTCCACAAAACTAAAATATATTCAGAAAAGCTTTTTTTCAAAATAATGTCAGCTCATCATATGCTCCATTCATTTAAGAGCCCAGGGCCCTATTTCAAGAACATTCTTTTATTGTACAATTTGGCTCACCTGATGATTTTTCAAGGCTCAGTTCCTTCATCAAGTACAGCTTAAGTTCCCTGTAGATGTTAGTGATGTGGGTATCCCCTGGCAACCTTCTTGATGGCTGCAATAACAGAAATAAAATGAAACTTTTGTTGGTCTACTAAGTTTATAAAAGTTGATAGGCGATTGCATAATTAACTTAGTCATTTTTGGCAGTATAAAATTATCAAATTAAATAAAATATTCATATAATATAAATGGATTCCTGGAATTTAGAAACTAAGGGAATAGACTTGAACTAAATAATTTAGAAAATACATGTATTTGTATTCCTTTTGGATTTTACTACATGTATATATCATAACATGGTATTCATTTGAGATTTGATTCATATATTTTTCTACTTTCAATTCTAATCTGGGAAAGTGTAACAATTGTTACAGATATTGATGCCATCACTTCATAATGGTGTCATAAAATAAAAAATAACCACAGATTCCAATACAATGAATGCTAAATCCTGAAGAAACATGTTCATATGTTTAACTTACAGGAGTGAGTAAGAATGTCTCCAGGTCTTCCTGTACTTGGGGGGTGCGTCCCTCTATTGCAGTATTCACTAGATGGCCTGTGGGGCGGCGGGGAGAGGAGGGGTGGTATATTGCATCACCTGGAATGAGATTATATCACCTAAGTTAATATGCTGCATTTGATAATTCCATACATACATACATACATTTTTGGCCTAACCTGTAAATTAAAGAGGCAGACCTATAACACGTACAATACTTTGGTGTTAAATTTTGATTTTGTGAAAACCATAAATATACGATGATAGATATCCCAAAATCCTTTATGTTCAATTACTTATTTACCTGTTTTACAACTGAAATATCAGAACTTGAATATTTTGTGTAATATTTTCATGAAGAAAATAATAGTCAATACTCTACAACTACATTGCAACTGCCAAAGAACAGGTCTGCACCTTTAAGCATTCTTAAGATTAAGTTAAAATCACAAATTAAGGCGGTCCCTATCAATGATAATTAACTACTGCAATCCAATTATTCCACATTGACACATCATTTTATTATTCTATATTAAATACTATAAATGTACAAAGTTAATTTGTGTTAATCGTGACAAATCATTTTCTATTAACTCTGGTTGTCAAACGTTAAATCAACGTGAGTTTTATATTTTCATTTTAGCAATCAATGATCCAAAATAACATATTTCCAATTCTATATTTTGTCTGAATGAAATTATTTCCTGATGGTGATTAGGAAAATATACTACTCGATCAATTATGACAATTATGATACAATGTACAAAAGTAACACAAATAAGTTTAAACATGTCACCTAATTCATATTTCGCTTTTTTTGAACAATGATTTCATTTAAAACGCTGCTATGAATTAACATTTAAATTTATCTTACTTTAGAATTATTTTTTAGAATACTTCAAAATAACATGCCCTTATCTAAAGAAATGGATAAAAACTGAAGACTTATTTTGAACAAAATAAACAAAAAATATCTCCTAAAACATCTCAGGATCTTGATCTCAGATTGAAGGGCTTGGGTGAATGGGTGATCCCCCTGAATATTTTCAAAAAATATTCTTAAGTATATTTTCTTCAAAATGTAAGATTTTTAATCAAAACTGGCAATTACTTAGAATTGACAATCTTTACTATATTTGAAATCTTCAATTATGTCGAGTTTTATAGTTTAAACCTAAAACAATTTTGACATCACTTTGATAATAAAAACAAATCTATTCAAATATCACATTACAATAACCAACAATCCACCCTTTGAAAATTGTATTAGCTAAAAAGTCCATCCATTGAGTCATACTTGTCGATAGAGCAAGCCATAAAAAGCCAAATACTAGATTAGACTGCAAAAAGATTACCAAATTCAATCTTGGTCATAAAAAGGATTATTTTGTCTTATTATAACACAGTCTCAAATAGATACTGATAAAGGCCAAAAGCAACTGTAAATATAGCTAAAAAGTCCTAAAATTAAATACATGTAATTATCCTAAGGCAAATGGAATTAAATTCATTGTTGACCATCAGTTTATCAATTGCCTGTCTCTATGTATGACCTAATGATACCAGGCCCGTAGCCAGGGGGGGGGGGTTCAATGGGTTCCCCCCCTGGCCAAAAAATCTTTCAAAATCATGCAGTTTTTCACCATTCGGAGCACTTTTTAAGTTATTTTGGCCATTTTTGGACCAAAAATTGTCACAAGTAAACCCCCCTGGAATTTATCAAAAAGTGAACCCCCGCTTGGCAAATTCTCTCTAAGGGCCTGGATACACAATACATTTAATCAACTGGCCTAATTATGATGATAGTGAAAAAACATACCTAAAGGTGTCAAAGCCTCAGATGTCTCTAACTGTAAGTGACTGATTCTCCTATGTAATTCATCAAAGTCATAACACAGTGACATTTCACATAGTCCATTCTCTATTGCTAAGTTCCTTTGCACCAATCTGGCCACTTGATTGTTCTGGTGAGTTAATTTACTCTCTAGCTCCTCAATTCTTGTCTCCATGCGCCCCCTATAGTTAAACCTCGTTATCAACTTCGTCATCATGTCAATGATTGTGTCCATTTTGATTTCTGTAGTAGGTGTCGTTTTTTCAATCTCAAATTGTTCAACATCAATATTGTTCACAAGTTTTCTTATTATCAGCTCTAGTTTCTCTTTAAGGTCTGTGTTTTCTGTTGTCAAATTCGCAACACTAACTCTTAGTTCTTCAAGTTCTTTTACTTGTTCAGCAATTAGTTTTTTCATTTGTTTTGGAGTAAGTGGCTTCTCTTTTTTCTTTTTGCCTTTTTTATCTTTACCTTTGCTTCCAGCTCGTGATTTTGATCCTTCCCGACTTGAGCTTCGACTCCTGCTCCTGTTGGGAATTGCAGATTTTGGTCTAGATGCCATGTTGGGTCCTAAATATTTATCGTAGATTGTGATTTAAGGTTCTGTTAAGATGGCTCCTATATTATCAGCATGTCTGGCAATGGTATTTGTTCATCACTTTCTAAATGCTGTATCTTTCTGAAAATTAAATTCAAAATGATTGATAACAGTGATGAGATTAAAATGCCATTGATCATTTAAATCCTAATGAATAAATCTATAATTATCTAAGAGTGATGGTTTACAATCTACTCTTTAATTCTCTTTACAGTTAGACCCTTTAATTATTAGTGAATACACAAAGGACAACATTGGAAAAATTCAAAAAGTAAACCCCTTTAAATTCAAAAATATATTGTCCACAATAAATAGCCAACTATATGTATTGTTGAAGTTAAAATTATAGAAATCTCTTTAAATTTGTTTCACATTTTTTGTTTTTGTTTACATTAAGATGTGTGGAAGTGCTTAGACAGTCTTAGACAGTTTTTTGATAAATCATTTTCTCATGAATATAGCTGAATAGATCAGTTTAACCCTTATTCTTTAATAAACCTTATCAAAGTATTCTTTTTCATTTTATGTTATCAACTTGCCAATCTATCACAATGCTGCCTTTGTTGCGCTTGTTAAAAATATGTAACAGTTAATGCTTGATAAGTGGTTTCCATAACAATGAGTGATTTCTCATTTCAAAACACTTCGCTTTGATGTAGAATTCTTGTAACTCTTTATATTAGCTAAATTATGAGACATTGAATCAGTCGAGTATTAATCATGATATATCAACATTACTCTTGGAAAATATCTCGACTTATTTCCAACACATAATCAATATCTGAGTGCTTGGTAAACATTTTAATGATGATTTGAAAGCTACCTCAGAATTTAACAAATGATTGATTGATCAAGTTTTACTGGTCATACACTGGAACAATTAAACATGCTTTAGTTACTCGATATAAAGTTTAATCAAGAAAACCAAACAAGTGCTGAACAACAAACTGAACAAACCTTCCATATTTTGTATCGAATAACCACCACTATTCAATATACGCAAATTACCTGTATATTGCAGAATTGAACACTCCACTTTAATGAATATATGACACAGTTTTCTGAAACTTTTTTAAATCCAACTTGAAGGTTATCCATTACTCAATTTTCCAGTTTCAATGAGACTTATCCTTTACTAGTATATATTCTACCTTTAAATGTTAAACAAAGACATTGACATTTTAGAAGTGGCCTTATCCTGCCCTGCAACAGGAACATTCTTTATTTATACAACATTAAAACAAAACAAGCTACCTTACCTAAATCAATGCTTGCTATGTAATATGTCTTGAAAGTCAAAGAAAGTTATACTCTTGATTTCTCAAGGCAATTACTTTCTGTTTGAGAAACACACAACATTTTAGCAACTTGGTAGTAGAGTAAATGTACTTGATAAACATGTTGCTATGGTACAACATAACAATGTCTGATAAAATTACTGTAGACACTTAAAGTCAGTTGTTAATGTATTGATATATGTATGATAATAGATTAATATGTTACCAACTCCCAGTTTTCTGATAACATTCAACCTAAACTTTATTTCATTGTCTTCGGTTTTACATGTACGAATCAAACATCGTTCCATACAAATATAATAACAATCTAAAACATATTTAATAATTGTTGGCCTACAAACGCTCCATTGGCCAATTTGTTATCCATTTATCTCTTTCAATAAATTTAAATAGATTAAACTGTTAAAGTAGCTACTCTTTAGAAGAAAAATGAGTTAAGAAAAGAATACACAGTGACCTTACATTGAACTGATAAACCATTTGCAATAAAATAACTGAATTTTGTACCTATTGTGTTTCAAAAATTATGGCAAAAACTTACGTAGCAATGTTGATCCAAGTTGGAAAGTAGTCTGCTCAACTTAAATTGTCAATCTTAATTATGAACATATTATACCTTGGATAGATGCGGTGGTATACTACCAATAAATGTTTTTTCACTTTCAGAACATGGTAACCAGTGCCCTGATTCCCAGGGGTTTCTTATATTACTACACTCTGAATAAGTCATTTCATTGGAATTTGAAGATGAATGCCAGCTAGCTCATACAATTAGTCATAAATTCTGTGACCTAATTTTTGATTGGGTAGCTGGAATTTTATTGACCTATTTCATTTTGAAGATTTGATCAAAGGATACTTTACTCATTATTCATTTATTTATGAGATAAAGCTCTCATTTTAAACAGGGAAACAAAATTATTGAAAAGGGTAGGTAACCAGACACCAACCTTGACATATTGACATTCAATTCAAAGAACCAAAAATCAGCTTTTCAATCTTCAGTTACAAAACACCAAACCTTAAGTAAATATTTGCTGAAAAACCTGAACCATTAAAAGTAAATTAACTTTTGTTGATTTAATTGAAATAACATAAATAGGAGTTCATTGGCATGAACTAAGGCTATGATGACACAATAGACTAGTAACTATTTTCTTTATTTTTGTTTTGGCCAATAGGGAGGAATGTAAGATTGCTATCGCCAATTTGATTAGAAGTTTCAACTCATTGAAACAATATCTCGAAGGCATATACAGTATTGTTGCCTTCAGAAAGTAACAGTAAATGAACCTTTATACATTTCCAATACAAATAAAATTAAAATTTGAAACATGCTAGATTGGTGAACTTCTGATCTTTTGTGAAAACAGTGGATTATTCTATTGAGACTATCCGACTACTTTTATAATCAATTTATTGTGTTTACATTATACAGTTCACTAATAAATGCTATAATCCCAAATGCGTCCCAAAGTCAATGACCCTTTGAAGAATATCAATGTTCAGTACACACCTCCGTCTCATTAAAAAGTGATTATATCTAATTGAAAGCCCATGGTTTAATCTGTCCACCAGTCCATCCTTTCTGTCTTGAGAAACTTCATATGGGCAGCCCAACTTGTTATGAATTGCTCCGGATATAACAAATTACCATCGCTGACAAATTGCCGTTTGTATTAGGAGAGAATTTTCATAATATTTTAAAACCCTGACAACTTTCCCCTTTTACCGAACCGATATTACCATGGATTCGGACAAATTTCCCCTTTTACCTAACTGATATTACCATGGATTTGGGTCAAATGAGACAGTACAGTCTCTGATTCTGGAAAGAAGCCTGAAAAGCATACCTCGATATATTTGGGAAGGTGTAACATTTGTGCAAAAAAACAATGATATGAGATCTAGCTATGTTCACTTTGAATTGAAAATGAATGAAACTGACATTTCAAAACTTTTCAAAAGTTTTTCCCATGTGACATTTTAGTTTTGGACCTTAGTTTGCTGTAACTTAGTCCTATATAAAAACTTACATAAACATGAAAGTACTATACATTGCTTTTACCTGTTCCACCGGGATTTAGACGATAACTTCTGTTATAAATCCACCAAATGTAATGAAACAAAAACTTTTCAAACTTGCAGAACCTCCATGTTGTTTAGATGTTGACAGGGTAATGAAGGAGCATGAAGTGTTTCTATTTTCAATTCAATAAGTTAATTATCTGCAATAAATAAAAATAACCAAAGTACAAAGATTTGATACAAGACCTATGCTTTAATGAATTTTACTATTAGATTAAATAATATGGGACATGTATGTGCCTTTAATTTTTAAAATTTGCGCTAATTGGAAAATAATATAATGATTACTCAATAGAGGGAAATCCCAATTTTACGTCATATCCGCTCAATGAGAAGCAGGCAATTCATTTAGTTTCATCGATCGGTGTTTGTGTAGCTGAATTATCAATATCTTGCATTGCTCATTGATTCCTAGCGGTGCATGGTGTTCCCGTCTACTCATATATTGACTTTGGTAGAAGGAAATATTGGTAGAGCGTTCTTGTAAGCCTAGAAAGGGCTAACAATCAATACACTAATTTTGGCTATCTGGAATTTCTCTAATACAGTGCTGAACAGAATAATCCATACTCCCATAGGCGTGTATCGAGTCAAGATGTCTTTACAAAATTCATGATTTAGAGTTGCAGATACAGCATATCAAAATGACGACTAGAGTACCATTAGCGAGACGTGACTCAGCTCCTATAGTCAGCATAGACGAGGCGGAAGACTTTGATGACTTAGGTTCAGATATTTCTGACTCTGGCAAAGGAGGTGAATATGAACAAATGCAAGATGATGATGACAATGTTTTTGAGCAGATTCAATCCTTTACTAAAGTTGCAAATGATGATAGTGAAAAACTGGACATAAACGCAGAAGAGGATATAAATATGAGCCTTCAGACAACAGAAACGGAGCAAGTGGTGCCTGTTATCAGTGTTTCTGAGGATAATGCAGTGCCATTAGAAAGTGAAGATAAGACCTTTGAAACCACTGCTCAATCAACTTACAGCACGGATCCAACCTATGAATCACCAACCACTGACCAGGCTTATGATTCACAACCAATGGATACCAGTCATGATATGTACAGTTCAAATGAACCTTATACACAAGATACTGGATATGGTTTCACTGAGCAGTCATATACAATGGACTCTGTATCTGACTCAACACAACAGGAACAGTTCAACACGGGAGATTCCACATATGACTCAAGTGAATATACTACAGCTACTACGACGCTTTTGAATCGCTCAACTTTCAAACCTAGTCCCTTTGACGCAGCTTGGGATGACACCCCAACTCAGGTGACACAAATCACAGAATCTAAAGTTACAGAGTCAAGCCATTCAGCAGAGCCCTTGGATGAAGAAACACCACCTTCAAGGCCCCCTCCCCCATCTAAGAAGGTTCCACCAGCAAGACCCCCACCATCAAGTTCAACACAGAAAGCCCCACCATCAAGACCAGCACCTCCAGCTGCCAAAACCGCTCCTAAGAAACCTGAAAGACCCCCTGCTAGACCTGGGCCACCAGCAGCTAAAGAACCCCCTAAGAAACCAGGAAGACCTCCAACTAAACCTACCAAGCCAAGTCAACCTCCATCAAGACCAGCCCCTCCTTCTAGTGTTAAAGTTGAGTCTAAGGAACCTCAGGATCCCTTTGATGTTTCTCAGTTGCCAGAAACAGACCCTGACCAAAATGTATCCTTACCCTTTTCTGGAAATGATCGAATAACAATCAAACTTCCAGGTAGTAAAAAACCAGGAGAAACTAGTCCAAGGAAACCAAAGGTTGATGAAGCTCTTTTTGGTAGTAGTAAATCGGGGGTTCTCGCGGCACCCCCTAGCCCGTCACGAAGGCCTAGAGTAGTAGGTACTGTTCCATCTCCAGAGAAGAAACCAACCAGTACATTTGGTAGTAGTAAATCTACATGGGGAAATGGGGTTCCTAGCGTCACCCTCACGGATGATACAAACGAAAGTACCAGTCTTGATGACCCATTTGAATGTCCTCCTTCTAAAGACACATCTACTGATAATGGAGGGGATCCGTTCTCCCTGAAGACAGAATCAGGTAAGTTGATTCTCATGTTTACTACATACAGTTATTACTTAGTTATTACAGTTATTAAGGTTTATATGGCAAAAATGCCAAAGGTATCCATTAGGTTTAGTTGTTTATACACTATGAATTCTGGAAAATGGATTCTGCAAACCAGTGTGGGTACAAACCAGACCTCATATACCATGCATTGCTTGATGGTATCATATCCTATGCATGGTATTATTTTTGTAGTGCATGCAAATTTGTTGGTACGATCAGCTCAAATTGATCCTAAAATGCTCATGGTATGTCGAGGTCTGGTCAGTACTCATGAAATAGTGCACTCTGCGTTTCAATCCATCAATTGATAATCATAGCAGAAAATATTCATGGCGTGACAATATAAATCGCTTGAGATTTTACTCTCATTATATGTAACCCAGCATTTTCTATTAGGCCATAAGAAGTACATTCTTTGTTTTGCGTCCTGGCAAAATCAAAATCATGCAAGGGTACAAGGAAAACAAACACAAACTCAAGAAAAAACACAAACTTGTTTGCTGGGAAATGTATACATTTTATGGGCATAAAAAGGAATGTCATACCAAGTTGCAGTTATAACAAACACATATCTGTACATTTTATACAATATATTTAAACATAGCAATTATTCAAGGGTAAAAAATAAGAAAATTACACAATGTATGCCAAAGTAATCAATAACACCGTCAATTTTGACGTGCGTCAAATTATCCTCCATTTCGTCTGATTTCGATTGAACGAAATGCCTTAAGATTGCTATTTGGATGTGTTTGTTTTTTCTGATTTACTCAAAATCGTGCAAGCAAGGGGACGCAAAACGAAGAATCTACTTCTTATGGCCTTATTAGTGAATCATGGTAATGAAGAGATGATTGAGGGCATTCTATTTCCAATTAATGATTATACTGTATTTATGTTGTATTGATACAAAAGTAAATTACTTTTCGATTAACCTCTGAAATATGTATAACTCAAGACTAAGTGCATTAACTATTTATTAAAGGATAATTAATTAAATCATAGTTATTTTTCACATTTTTACATCAGTTAATCAATGATAAATAATAGTTAACAATAGTCTACAATGTACTGTATGAATAAGTTCTATAGCTATATGTTGTGAGAAAAATTGAATGTGTCGTCACCAGAAACTAGAATCACTTACTACAGGGTGCTACAAAAATTTTAATTTTGTTAAAAATGAGTTCATTTTTATTTTATTTAGTTGTATTTGAAATTATTTCACAGCTAGGTCAACTACACGAGGAATGCCTGGTGTCTGTTGAGATGATTGTCTCAGAAAGATGTTGTTGTAAGTAGAGATTTGCTGAGGTGTTGGTGCTTTAACAATATTTAAGTGGGTCATCCAGGCTTCTGTGACAAAATAAATAGTCTATAAGACTAACCAGTAAGAGACTTAACCAGTTTGTGAATAACTATATTGAACCTGAATATCAAAGAGAAAATATTTTCAAGTAAGTCGAGGCAAATATTTATTGTGTTGTGATACATGATTGGGTCATTAATTTAGATTTTGGGCTTTGGAATATGAGAAAATCCTGGGTTCGGTTATTTTCGAAAATTCTGGTTAAGTCTAAAGTTTACGGCCCCTATTTTTAATGGTCCACTTTTATTTAATATTGGTAATTCTTTTTTTAACAATGTTTTAATGCTTCCAGGGAGTGGGAAACACTAATGCTTTTAAACCTGTGGTTATAATTATCTTATTTCTAAGGATATAATTCTGAAAATAAACTTCAGCCATCCCAGGATGGCCTCAATATAATAAACTCCCGATACGCCCAACTCTGCTTATGCACATCAAGCCCTTATGGCCTCTCCCCATAATCATTAACACATCCATGGGAAATATAGAATAGAGCATAAGGGCTAAGAGGCTTGGTGAATGACTGCTTATTAGGAAGATGTTAACTAATTTTGGGGTGGTATGTTTCAACTAACAATAGGATTATTTATTAGACTCCAGATTGAAAATCTGGAGTCTATTGCTTTTGCCAGTTTTCTTATTATTATTCTTTCTCTCTTGTCACGTTTTCTCGGTAACTAGAAGGACTTACTTAAATCTGCTAACACAGTCAACTAGGTAATGAGGCCTAGTTTCTGGGAAATTAGGTCAACTTTTTATCTAGGTCAAAGGTCAAGAACTAGGTCAAATCGTGGTTTTTCACTATTTTACAAGTTTTCTCAGTCGTCCTTTGGTATTTTCACTCCGGGTTTTTTTCATCATGTTCCTTAGAAAAAGCTTATTAAGAACGGTAAACCGTATTTTGATTACTCTTACCGATTTTGAGATATGGTGTCCGAAAAGTAGGTCAGAACATAAAAAGTTCTCCAAATTCAACGTGTGAATCATCAAATAACTGTAGAATTATCTCAGGAATCCGAATCTGCAAACAAAATTTCGATCCGACTTCCGGTCCGGAAGTTATGGCGTTTTGAAATTTCAAAAATCGCTAAATTTGGTGCCCATGTTAAGCCAATGGGAAAAAAGACTTTTTCGAAGTGTAAAATACAAGATATTGACTGAGTACAGCTTAACATAATGAATGCCTATAAAAGAAAGGGAGTTCAAAAGCTACATAGCTTCAAAATTTGGACACCAAAATGCCTAGGTCAAAATCTAGGTCAAATTCATAGTTTTTCCTTATTTTTACGATTCTGACACTACACTTTAATAATTTGCCTTAAAATTTTGTAAACAGGTAGCAAAGAGTGTGCTAATAGTGTTAGCCTTTTGCCGTCAGGAAGTATTTTGACCCACTTTTGAGATATGGTGTCCGAAAAGTAGGTCAAAATAAAAAGTTCTCCAGATTCAACGTATGAGTTATAAATTAAGGGTAAAATCTTCTCAGGAATCCGAATCTGCAAACCAAATTTCGATCCGACTTCCGGTTCGGAAGTTATGGCGTGTCCAAAAAGTAGGTCAAAATAAAGAAATTCCAAATTTAACGTATGAGTTATGAATTAGGGGTAGAATTTTGTCAGAAATCCAAATCTGCAAACCAAATTTCGATCCGACTTCTGGTTCGAAAGTTATGGCGTTTTGAAAGCTCAAAAATCGCTAAATTTGGTGCCCCATGTTATGTCAATGAGAAAAAGGATTTTTTGAAGTGTAAAATACCAGATATAGACTGAGTACAGCTTAATATTCTGAAAGCCTATAAAAGGAGAAGACCTCGAAGGCTATCTAGCTTTAAAATTTGGACGCAAAAATGCCTTGGTCAAAATCTAGGTCAAATTCATAGTTTTTCCTTATTTTTGCGATTCTGACATTACACCTTAAGGATTTGCTTCAAAATTTTGTATACAGGTAGCAAAGAGTGTGCTTATAGTGTTAGCCTTCTGCGGTCAGAAAGTTTTTTGACCCACTTTTGAGATATGGTGTCCGAAATGTAGGTCAAAATAAAAAATTCTCCAAATTTAACGTATGAGTTATAAATTAAGGGTAGACTTTTCTCAGGAATCAGAATCTTTAAACCAAATTTCGATCTAACTTCTGGTTAGATAGTTATAGCGGTTTGAAGTCTCGAAAAGTCGATATGATGATATCCCCATGTTAAGCCAATAGAGTCGAAGATAGCCTTCTTAAAAGTTGTCTAAATGTCTATATTCTAGCTGACTCAGCTTATTCTGAATGACTCAGCTTACAAGTTCTGGATGACTCAGCTTAAAAAAAATGTGAAATCTGGAGTCTTAAATTGAACTTGTTCAATTTACATGTCTAGTTAATTTTATTCTTAACAACGTCACCATATGTCATGTAAGACCTAAGAGTAAATGGTAAATGTCAAATACAGATCAATAGTTAATATAATGCCTAATGCGTAATACATGTAATTCTTCTACTGTATTTGAATAAGTAACTCATTATTAATAATTATATTGCCACTACCTTCCTAAAAATATGCACCCTCAGGAAGCATCAGTATTTTATATTTACAATGAAAACCCCCTAGTAACAAGGAATCGTATGAAACCCCCTAGTAACAAGGAATCGTATGAAACCCCCTAGTAACAAGGAATCGTATGAAACCCCTCATATGAAACTCCCTAGTAACAAGGAATCGTATGAAACCCCCTCGTTTGAAACCCCCTAGTAACAAGGAATCGTATGAAACCCCCTAGTAACAAGGAATCGTATGAAACCCCTCATATGAAACTCCCTAGTAACAAGGAATCGTATGAAACCCCCTCGTTTGAAACCCCATAGTAACAAGGAATCATATGAAACCCCCTAGTAACAAGGAATCTTATGAAACCCCCTAGTAACAAGGAATCGTATGAAACCCCCTCGTATGAAACCCCATAGTTACAAGGAATCATATGAAACCCCCTAGTAACAAGGAATCATATGAAACCCCATAGTAACAAGGAATCATATGAAACCCCCTAGTAACAAGGAATCGTATGAAACCCCCTCGTTTGAAACCCCATAGTAACAAGGAATCATATGAAACCCCCTAGTAACAAGGAATCATATGAAACCCCCTAGTAACAAGGAATCATATGAAACCCCCTAGTAACAAGGAATCTTATGAAACCCCCTAGTAACAAGGAATCTTATGAAACCCCCTAGTAACAAGGAATCATATGAAACCCCCTAGTAACAAGGAATCTTATGAAACCCCCTAGTAACAAGAAATCTTATGAAACCCCCTAGTAACAAGGAATCGTATGAAACCCCCTCGTATGAAACCCCCTAGTAACAAGGAATCATATGAAACCCCCTAGTAACAAGGAATCATATGAAACCTCCTAGTAACAAGGAATCTTATGAAACCCCCTAGTAACAAGGAATCATATGAAACCCCCTAGTAACAAGGAATCGTATGAAACCCCCTAGTAACAAGGAATCGTATGAAACCCCCTAGTAACAAGGAATCTTATGAAACCCCCTAGTAACAAGGAATCATATGAAACCTCCTAGTAACAAGGAATCTTATGAAACCCCCTAGTAACAAGGAATCTTATGAAACCCCCTAGTAACAAGGAATCGTATGTAATTACAGGAGTAATTCTGTTTCGGGTCGACCACCTCTTCCTCAAAACATAATATAGTCATACATTTCTTTATTTCAATGGTTTCTAATGGTGAAGACTGACTTATGAACTGGAATTAATTTTTTTCTACATTTTTACAGGTGAACATCGGAACATGTTTTTCATGCTACTGCTTGAGAGTTGGGATTTTGAAACATTTAAGCCTGTTGTTCTTTGATTTGTATTAAAAGTGTCTGAAACATGAAATATTGATGTAATATCCTATTTTCATTGCATCATTTTTCTTAGTTATCAAGTTGTTTTTGTCCCTTGAGTAAAAATAGTTTGCTTTTGTTTTTGTAGGATTTGACATTGTAATTCTTTCAATTCATTTTTAATAATGAAGTGTTCTTCAAGGTTAATGAAGGTGAACTTATGTGAAATATGCTCTATAGTACTTCTCAAAAACATTATGTTTTGTAGTTACACGTCGCACGAAACTGGGGACAATTAGAGTAACATTATGGCGTCAAAATACCAAAACAATACAATGGGCAGTATAGGGCGCAATCAGCATTATAACGTCAAAAACGACAAGCGTTACATTTTGTCAAGTTTAGTCAACCTAAAAATAAGATGCGTTATTCTTATTCAATCCTAGTAAAATTAACAGAGCAACAAGATCTCGAGGACAATATTTCTAAAATGTTTTTGATTTTTGAAAAACGGTCAGGAAGCCCACTCGGGGCGTTAGTAAAAATTGATATGTATGGGATTTGTGGTAAAAAATCGATCCGTTACATTTTTTCAAGTCTCTAAAAGCAACTCTTATTCTCTTATTATTTGAA
This sequence comes from Owenia fusiformis, assembly GCA_903813345.2. Lineage (NCBI taxonomy): Eukaryota > Metazoa > Annelida > Polychaeta > Sabellida > Oweniidae > Owenia > Owenia fusiformis. The sequence continues at coordinate 8,989,373 of CAIIXF020000008.1, forward strand.
AAATAAAGAAATCGGTTATTGTTTTGTAAATTTTGCCATGACAATATTGTGCAGTTAATTTTTTTTTGAAATCAGACCTAAATTAGAAGGTTAAATAAAGGTAAACTTATTGCTTGTCTCCTTCGCCTTCAAAACCTTACACAATTTTGAAAATCTTAAAAGCGTTCATATAAGACGATTTGAACTGTAACCGCTAAGCAATTGTGACGTCATAAAAGCACATGTTTCAATGAATAAAATGTGAAATTTTAGTAAAATTCTGATCAGCATTTCAAAAGTTATCCCGATTTCAACGAACCGTGTAAGCGTGAAATGTTACGCCTTACAGCGTATTTGACGATGTCGGAGTACATTTAACTTCAAAAATATGGTAGATCCTATCACACTTTCCATGGAAAAATAATTTCAGTGAAATGCGAATAAAAAATACTTCAAAATGATATATAATGCACATAGTTAGCTTTTTAAATAAGGCAGATATTAACGCTTAAAGCTGAGATTACCCCGTATTTCCCGAATTGTCCCCAGGTCGGTGCACGTCATAAGTCCAAATATTTTGCCATATGTATTGTATCAGTCTGGTTGATATTGCTTTGAGACAAAGAATGTTAAGTCTTCGACATCTATTCTCTAAGCATCATTCCTTCGAATTTATTTTCATGATGAAAATAAGTTTGAAATGATGTCTGTTTTTAGTTTAAGCTTGTCAACATCAATTTTCTGTATAAATAGACAGTGATCTCCCCAGGATTTTATCTCAAGTGGGTGCAAAATTCCGAATCTCAAGTGGGTGCAAAATTCCGAATCTCACGATTTAGATCAAATTTGGTCAAAATATGGCTAATTTTCATGGTTTTTCTCATTTTCAAGTGGGTGCAAATGGATTTTCAGGTGGGTGCAAGGCTGGTCTTAAAATCTTCAAAAGCATTATTTTCAGTATACCGGGCAATACATAAAATGTATATACATGTATTTTTATTATGACTTTTTACCGAGCTAACACTAATTCATAAATTCACCTTTCGACATTGAGAATTCCACTTATTTCAATAGTCCATGCAATAAGATAATTCCGACTCACAGGTTCAGTTGTATATTTTGGTAGAACTGGTGATTACTGTCAATGATATTGATGCTGGCTGTCAATATTATATGATAGATGTCAAAAACACCAAGAGAGGAATTGAAGTAGTTGGTAAAATAATTATTTGTGCTTCTCTGTTTTTACTGCAGTAAATGTAAAATAAACGATGGCATGTCTTACAGACCTAGTCACCTAACGCAGTTAAATGACTGGCCAATATCTGGATGTGCCTGTTTTTATGACCTATCACTTTATCACTTTAATGTTAATCATGTGTCAGACCTTTTACATATTTTGAAGTTATATACATGTATTTAGTACTATTCATAAAAGTCGTAATAAGGGAGTACAATAAATAAAAAGGAAATGATAGACAGATGTTTAAATAAGAATGGTGGAGAAATGTAAGGATATAATAAGGTAGAATTAGGATGCTGCTCTTCTTAGCTAAATGTATGTAATATTTCAAACGTCCAATTATTCTCAGCTGAAGAGTATTCGCTGTGTGGTTCTCTTTGATTAGACACAGGCTATAGATTGCATCGATAACTCTAATGCAGCATAGGATGTGACGCCTAAATGCACATACTTACCAATTTTCTGCTTTTCCAAGTTTGCCTCTGTTCATATTCTTTGAGAAAAATGCAGTATATTGCAAGATCATCAAGGGTCTTCTCTGACTCCCCTAAAGGCTTGTTTACTGAATGTCCCAAGGGGGGGGGGGGCATCATAAGAGATCACAGTCTTCATCAATTCCTTTCTAGAATGATATCTGGTCATACAACAGAAAGAAGTACAGTAAAACCTGTGTACAGTGAACACATAAGGAGCCAAAAAATGTGTTCACTATTGCTAGGTGTTCAGTACACAGAGGTAATTTTATACAGCCATCAGTAGAGTATGTGCTAAGTAGAGGTGTTCATTAGACACAGGTGTTCACAACCACTAGAGAGAGATGTGGACTAAAGCAGGTTTTACTCTAATGGAGTATTTGGGGATTGTATTATTTAGGAATTCTATTGTCATTTTTGCTTCTCTTGGCTTTGAATCTTTATTCAGTAAACATTTAACAATTGATTGTATATGTATCAGTGATATCCTGAAAATCAATAGGATGGGTTAATTCTCCCTACCACATACCACCCACATATTCGCCACTGTGTATGATATGTGACATTCGAAATGAAGTATTTCCCCATGGCCCTTAGTATTCATTTCCACATTCATTTACATTTGCAATTGATCTTGTACTATGAATTCTTACGACAAAATTGGACAACTCATAAATCAATACTCAAAATGAATGGGTTAAAGGATTCAGTCATATACCTACATGTACAGTATAAGGAATCTATAAAGCTGCACTTCTTAATTCCATCTTATTAAGAAAAATCAATCAGCTATCAATCCATATCTTTACTAACTGAATTAGCCTGATTGGTAATAAATGCATTTATGCCAGACTTTCTGGTGGGCTCAATAAACCTAAGATTTAATAGTAGCATTTATATTTTATGATATGAAGGTTGAGATCAAGGGTCAGTTCATTTTGTGGTTAATATAATACTACAAAAAATATGAAACAGAAACAGTTGATCAGCTTTAGGATTGTTTCATATTTTCTGCATTTGAAGATGAGGAACACAAATTACTTTCTACATGTAGATATCAAGTCATTATGATTACATCAGGTCTTAGAATCTCAAAACACCAATGCCAAAGGCTGAGATTGATTTGTAAAAACCTTCCTCCTCTCAATTGCAATTCATCTGGGACTTTTTTTCATTTATTTTTTACTTCTATTTGCAAGCATCCTGAGATTGCATGATATCTGGAATTCATGTTAATGTATTGAACCTTGCTCTAAATAATTCGTGATTTTCTCTCTATACTGATGACTTTCTGAGAAAACTTAATTAATTTAATCATTCCAAGATTGGGCTATAAAGAAGGGCAAATACAATAACCTTGGAGGAGAAATCACATCGTCATTGTGTTCTTTTTTTCTTTATCACCTTCACATCTATTAACAAGCATATTTATGCTCCATCCAAATGTTGCCAAAATCAAATTATTTTGTTCTATTCTTTTATCACCAATAATCTCTAATAAAACGTTGTTTGTGAGAGTCATGATATTTTTATGTGAATGACTTTTAAAAAAATCCAAATAGCAAAATGAACAAAAATTCAAACATGTCTATGCTCTATATGAATTTCTAAACTAATCAGAATGCAGCATAGCCAATAATGAATGTTCATTATTTCGCCATATAGGCATGACCGTGCTCTATTCAATCTGCTTCCAGGAATCTTCCAAAAAGCAAATTAAACAAAAATAACAGAATCTGTGACTAAACCAGTAGCACAACTAGTATATATTGATGCTTGGTATTCCAGTTTGTTCCTTATATAATACAACTACTGATCCATCAATATTTAACTCTTGTGAAGTAATCCACATTGACCTTGTCATGATCAGATATTGAAATGAGGGGATAAACTGCTGAATAAACCAATATGAGAGAGCAAAAACATGGGTCTCAGAGATACCTATCTTCACTGCTTTTGTGACATTGATAATATCACATTGATATTGCATATTCTTTTTCAAATTGTTATTGACAATAATATTAATAAAATAGGTATTTTTACATTATAGTAAAATATGTACATGGAGTTTAAGGTACAGCTGGAAAGTAACATTTTGGTAAAAAATTGCTATACCTGCACATGTTATTTTCTGGTACAAAATAAAGTATGAAGGCATGAGTCAATTTCCTTGCTTTTTTCAGGAAAGTATCATTACACTGTCTACTTTTAGTAAACCTGGAAACAGGTCAGTGGTAGCTCCTGTGTTGTCTGGAAATTTGAAAGAAAATTTGGAAAAATAGAAAATGTGAAATATCAGAATTTCCTGGAGTTCCCATTAAACTCCTACCAGATATTCTAAAAGAAGACAATGTAATGATACTTTCCTGAAAAAAGCAATGCAATTGACACATGCCTTCATACTTTATCTTGTACCAGAAAATAACATGTGCTGGTATAGCAATTTTTTACCAAAATGTTACTTTCCAGCTGTACCTTAAAATCAAAATATTTCAATTTCCAGATGGCATGACCTAACCTGAATGCAGAGGTTAGTTACAAAGAAATGACAAAGCACTATAACAAAAAATAGAAAGGGTAGATACTTCCCCAATTTTCAATATTTTTGTGAATGTGTGGCTGAGTGGCACTACTTTGAAGAACCTGCTCTCACAGTGGCGTAGCGTCATATACGTATAAAACGCCAAAGCGTACTCTCAAAAGTGAATTTTTAATATTGAAATGACCCACGTTTAATATTCTGAAGTAATGGCCTAACATTTTATTAATCCATATTATTTTTTCATCGTCGGAATTTTGTATTTTAAAATGCCCCAGAACGCTTCAAATGCAATCTCATTTTCAAATTTTCTTGGGGGAAAGAACCCCCCCTCTCTCTCTCAAAGCTTGTTCGCTTCGCTCACTCGTGGCGTACACTCATAGAATATCCACGCTACACCACTGTCTCAATAACTCAGATGTGAGTAGGTAGTTACCATTTTCACCACCAGGTGGCTTGTTCGGGTCAGATAGCATAGCGGGTTTGATTTGATTTGAAAACTATATTTATTCTGGGTAGCTCTATCAGTACAAAACTGGTCTTCCTAGAGGCCCAGTAATAATTTACAATATGTACAATAAATATAGAAACATACAATATATATATAGGACATATAGAACATTTTGATGTATATGCATCATCAAAGTATGCATTTACATGAAACATAGAGAACAACTTATAAGAGAATAACATGAATATAAGGAACAATGTCTAAATAATGCATTTACATAATGTTCATTTTCTGGTATATTATAAAGTTCCCTTTAACTTAAATATTCATCTGTTTTAGGGGTTAAATTTTCATATAACCTTTATGTATCTAATCACTTTATGTGATTTGAAAAACATGGGGTCTGTGGGGAATCTCCCTGAACTAGAAGTCACATTTTCAAAAAGAAAATTTCAAAGTTGATAAACAATTTTAAAAAACCATATTTTTAGATATACTTTTATATGTAGATTTTAAATATGACATCACTTTGACTGAATTTTGAATATCCAGTGATGTAAATCATATCGGGTTTTCACTTTGATGAGGCTATTTTCCAGGAGCTGATAGTATTAGAGTCGTAATGTATCCAAATGAGATTTGTCCTCTTTTTAGTTAGGCCATAAGGAGTAGATTCATTGTTTTGCGTCCTGGCAAAATCCAAATCATGCAAGGTTACAAGGAAAACAAACACAAACTCAAGAAAAAAACACAAACTTGTTTGCTGAGAAATGTATACATTTCAAGGGCACAAAAAGGGATGACATACCAATTTGTAGTGATTAAAAACACATATCTATATATTTTATACAATATATTTAAATATATAGCTATTATTCAAGGGTAAAAATAAGAAAATACACAATGTATGCCACAGTAATCAATAACACTGTCAATTTTGACGCACATCAAATTATCTGCCATTTCGTCTGATTCTGATTGAACGAAATGCGATGGTACTTTCAGACCCTTTTGATTGCTATTTATATGTGTTTGTTTTTTCTGATTTTCTCAAAATCGTGCAAGCAAGGGGACGCAAAACAAAGAGTCTACTTCTTATGGCCTTATTTGCTAAGCACAATATGGCATTGAGATTTGAGATTCTAAATGGTGCTTTTGCTCAATTGTTATTATCCATCCGAACAAAGGGATATAGAGAAGCACTCATTTGATTGTCCGTCCATTCGTTCATCCATTTCGTTTGTCCAGTTATCACTGAAATACCAGTTGATGGATTTGGTTCAAATTTTATAGGACCTCTGCTTGAGAAGGAATTTTCAGTATGGCTGCTCAATTCAAAATGGCCGCCTTTTTTCATAAAAAATACTCAAATACCAGTTGATGGATTTGGTTCAAGTTTTATGTACTGATACTTTGGGACATAGAGCAATTGAGCTTTGCTCAAGAATGAATTTTAAAGATGGCCATTGGATTTCAAAATGGCTGCTATTTTTCATAAAGTGGGATTTCCTACTCTGTGGAGTTGCTGTATTGTAGTTATGGTTGTTTTGCAGTATTTCTGAAGAAAAACAAGACCTTTTTACCAATAACTAAGCATAACTATTCCCCCAAGCTTTCTGATATCTGATATTTTTGTTTTTCCCTTTCTTTATTCTTCGAACTACAAATGATGCTTTAACATACAATGAAACCTGTCTTAGTAAACAACTCTCTCAAGTGAACACCTGTATCTAGTACTGGACACCCTTCCTCTGCCCTCTCTTTAAACAACACCTGCATACAGTGAACACATTTTTGTGGCTCCATAGGTGTTCACTATTCACAGGTTTTACTGTAGTTCGATTTTATATACTTTTTAAAAGACAGTGTTTTATGCCAAGGAATGTATTTGTTTTTATATTATGCTAATATATATATTTTTATTTCAACTGCAGTAAAACAGCTCAACCTTGATATAATACTACAAGCGTTAAAAAGATACTCATTTACATGTGCTTTTATTATGAAATGAAATTCTTATTGAATGAGTGACAGGCTTATAATTTTTGTCAAACAATATAACAAAAGATTCTTCAGAAAAACCTTATTTTTCAAGGGGAGACTTTCTTGACAAAAATGGCTTAAAAAGTGTCAATATTAAGAGGTGTTGCCAGTATTTTTGGAGGATAGGGAGGGGGTGGCTAAACACCTTGAGCACTCCCTCCCCCCCTAGCTAAGTGATCTGCTTTATTTTGCCTCATGTTCACATTTGGTACAAATATAGTTTAATCAATAAGACAGGAAATTACATTAGGAGGTTAATCCCCTTCATTTGTAACCTTCAAGTCCAAGTATTCCTCTCAAGAACTATTGAATTGTTGAGATAAAAGGTCCTAATCAATATGCTGTAAAACACATGGCTACCTAATTCCTAATTCAGCCTGGACATGATATACAGGCAGTCCCTTCAGATTTATCATTAATATAGAGAAATGGCTAAAAGTGTTTAGATAAGCATGTGTAATGTATATTTTAACATGGGTGTCAATGGGAAAATAAAAAATTGGGAATGAAAAAGTATAGTTGCTTAATATATCTATGATATGGCTATTTTCTCTGTCTTTTGTACCCTTAGCATTTATTCGGCTACGCTTCTTAAAAGAGAGCTTCGTCTTCACTCTTTCAGTTTACAATAAATTTTTAACTCACTGAGCCAGTCATTTCCTCTGACGTAATAGCATGTGTACTTCCAGCTCACTGATTGGTTGTGAACAGGTCAGTCCGGTAGGTTTGAAATTATTTATGACCCCAGGCTGTCACAGGTACCAATCATGGGGGCGGAGCTGCTTAACTGTGATTTAGTCTATACTAGGCAGAGGGTAGTTTATAACTAGACTGCGCGCAGGGTCTTTTTTTCGTGAAAATTGTTACAACTTGCTTTCATTAACATAGTTATGTCGCTATCTGAAACATGGATCACTGCATGTGTATGACAATATGCAGTATGTGTAAAATTTATGTCATTTCAAAATTTACACATTGTTCATTATTAATTGTTTATTTACATCTTATACAGTTGTCATAGAGAAACAAAGAAATATTTTGGACATTTCGGTACCAGAAGGACTAATGGTAGCACCTACTTATACAGTTTCTTCATATAATAAAACCTGTCTCATCTGGACATCATTGGATCAGCCAAAAGTGTTCAGATTAGCAGGTGTTCATACTTCATGGTTCCTTAATATGTGAGATAACAATTAAATTTAGACCAAAAAGTGTTCACATCAAGAGGTGTTTGGATGAGAGAGGTGTTCAATATAAGGTGTTTGAAATACATGCATACTTAGAAATTACATTTTTAAAACCGGTGGTCATTTTGGAATTTGGATTTTGGAATATGGATATTAGTATAGCCTATAATCAACATTGACAATTATGAAGGAACTTACTTGGCTCTAGAATGTATCACAAATGTTGGATGAGATTTAAACCAAAGAAATGATAGACCTTAATTAATACTATGTGTAGTGACTCCATCTTTTATTTCAGTAAAATTTATTTCAAGCTTTGGATTCTTTATAATCATATCTTAAATATATCATGAAAGTATACTAGTGAACCAATGTTTTTATGTCACCTACACAAGTGGTGACATATTATTATAGTCTCAAACATTTTTGTGTAGATGGTTGATGTTTGCTGGTTGGTGTTTGGCATTTAGCAGTTGGTGTTAAGCGGTTTATTTATTCTCCATATAGTTGTATAATGATAAAGCCACTGATGCATATTTAGTATATTTACCCTTTGCATTCGTTTGACTTCACTTCTTAAAAGAGAGCTTCGTCTTCACTCTTTCAAACTAAAATAAACCTGTGAACTCACCCCGCCAATCAGTGTTCGTCGGCCAAATTTGATCGACGTTCTTTATATGGTCATTCCTTCTGACGGCATCCTTGAGCCCGGAATTGACCAATGACATGCGCATATTTAATTAGAACGCATTTGGCGTATGTTTCTTGAAGCTCGCTGATTAGTGGAAGGTCAGCGTGTAGGTCGAAAGTGATTTACCCAAACTGTCACCGGTACCCGTCGTGGGGGCTACTAAACTGTAATATGGTCTCTACTAGGCAGAGTAGTTTAACTAGACTCTGTATGCAGGGTAATGCATATTGGCAGTGAGACATTAAATAAAGGCTACTGTAATAACCCATTTATTAATCAAAAGGCTTAGTGTTGATGATAGACGGACAACTTATGCTACCTACAATGTGTCGGGCAGAGGAAATGCTCTATAGCGTCTTCCGCAATGTCACAATACAATCCATCATGTTGTATTGAATCAATCTAAGTGAGTTAAAATGAGATCTCCCATGAAAAAGGTGTTGTTATTGTCACGTTTGAAAAATGCGTAATAGAGATGAAAATGGTAGGATTAGTAAGCATGAAGTAAATAGATATGATGCAGAAATGCTCGATGCAGTAGAATGAGACTCTTTACTTGAATTCTAGCGAAAAGAAAAAAATGTGTGAAATGACACTTTTTGCATTGGGTGTGAAACTTGTGAAATAGCTTTTAGAGATTCAAAACAAGAGTGGGTGTTTCCAGAACCCCAAGAGTCCTACAAGACTGCATCGGAAAATCTTGTCTCTTTTACAGACCCAACCTTCACCAATTACTCAGTATTGATGGTGCAGAGTGTAGAACAGACTAAATGGCTTGAAATTATTCGTCAGCAGATCTAACTCCGGTTCGATTGATTTTGTTAACTAGGTAAACTGGTGGTAGTATATGGCAGGCAAGGGTATTCTGACGAAAAATCAATAGACGTTCTAATATGTTGAGGTTTATGAAAGATCGACTTGGAATACATTCCTTTAAGAGATAACTAGCAAGTACTTCAACTAGTGCTTGATTACATAAATGTGACGCTAAATCAAAATGGTTCGGATATGATATTGGATTTTTGGATTATTATGATTGGACCAATTTTCATCTAAGTTTAACTGCATGTCTTCATAGAGATAGTGATTATAAATAACAGCAACACCAAGGTACGTCTACTCTTGCCTTCATAAATCCCATTGGATATCATGTGAAATTTATCCTCAGATATTCATTTGATACCTTTTGCTCTACTTTGCAATTGATTACATATACATACAGCCACTGGTCAAATGATCATACTTTACTGAAAGCATTTCTTGAAATATGTAGATAATAGTAATGAAAATATTGATTACTTGGAAAAGAATGTGTATTAGCATTGAGCATGTGTATATCAAATATACAGAGCTTCATTTGGTTAATTATTTAGTTAATAAGTAGTTTTCTCTATAATATACCCTTGTAGTACTACATTGCATTGATTCATGTTAAAAATGGCTATAATGGAATGTGGTGCATGTTACAATAATGATTGCGACTGCTGTAAAATATTTTATTTTTATATATATTGTATCTGGAAATATTTGACCCCACATGATTGAAGTTCCCAACCAGGTTCTACCTAACCTCTCTCACACTTTATCATGAAGTCATATCTTCTACCAGGCCCTTGGCCAGGGGGGGGGGCTTGGTGAGCAATTTAGATCACTAACTGGCATTGCTAGGCATTATCTTTCCTAATTTTTGAATCCCTCCCCCCTGGCTTTTAGAGGCCACCCCTGGAGTTTTATTAAACATACCCTCGACACTATGAAGGCAGTTTGGCAGGGAAACTCAAAGTATGAGTTGAGGGGGTGGGGGTCAAAATATGATGCATATCACAACACTATATAATTAATAGGGATACTATATAATGTAACGCTCTGAACTCAACGGGCCAACCAGAGCTTGTCATTGCCAGAAGGGTTTGTTGAGAAAATGTGAGCACGAAGGGCTTGAATTGATTTATACCCAAAGTGTGATGGCAGAGCTGTCAAGTGTCCCGCGAATGACGGGATTATCCCGCGAATTTGATCAAAATTAGGCTAATTCGCGTGTCCCGCATTGTCCCGCGAAGTCCCGCAAAATGTGGCTTTGACCTCCGCGAATTTCCGAAATTGTTGCAATCCCCTATATTTTGATTATCTTATCTTATATAAGAAGCTAAGTTTTTGCACTTTTGAGGAGTAAAGTTTACCTAATTTTAAGTACCTAGCATGCTGTTGTTTGGTATCAAAATAAAGGGGAAGGGTTCAACTTTCATTTTAATTACGAAAATAGGGATGTAGGTCACAAATAGTTCCAATGTTGGCCTTTTTACTACCCGTGTGGCCTTCATCTCAGAACTGAGCAAATGTTAGCAAACGCGAGTTACAATAAATGTACGCTGATATCTAGAAAGGGTTTGTATAAAAAACCGGGTACCGGGTAGTAAATCCTCCATGCTGGGTTCAAACTTGGTATCCGGTACCCGGTCAAAAAAAACGGGTACCCAAAAAACGAAAAATATGAATATATAACATAATTAGATTATGAGAAAACGTGTAAGATTTGTTTTGAATTTGCAAAAATGTATGTAACATGATTCAAAATTGAGCTAGAAGCTTCAAATAAAAAGCATATTTTAAGGCACTTTTCTTCCTCTATCGTTATGGCCATATTTTCATTGGTTATGGGGGGGGGGGTGTGATCGCACCATCGCACCCTCTCCTGGCTACGCATATGACATTGTAAGACATAACAATTTACAATTCAGTGGACATTTTGTCATAAATTATTAAATTATGATTAATAATCAAAATCTTACACGTTGCATCATGCAAATTAACACACGTCACCTCTCTGCTAAAGCAACGATAGCTATTTACAGATTTAAATCATAATCAAAACAATTCACGTACCAACATACGAACTATTGAAAATAGAGTAAGATTGATTTGTCTTGTTTTTCAAATCGTCTTACAATGTCATTGGCGTAGCCAGGAGGGGGTGCGATCGCACCCCCCCCCCCTTCATTACCAATGGAAATATGACCAAGATGATAGAAGAAGAAAAGAGCCTTAAAATGCTTTTTATTTGAAGCTTCTAGCTCAATTTTGAAGGAAGTTACATACATTTTTGTAAATTCAAAACAAATCTTACACGTTTTCTAATGATCTAATTATGTTGTGTATTCGTATATTTCGTTTTTTGGTTTTTTTCGACCGGGTACCAAGTTTGAACCCAGCATGGAGGATTTACTACCTGGTACCCGGTTTTTTATACAAACCCTATCTAGAAAATTAACCTCATTCCCTATAATTTGATGTAGATTAATCGAACCCCTATATCATGGGCTTTCAATTGAAAGCCCATGCCTACAGTATATGAATAGGTACATTTTAATATATAACATGATGGGGGTAAGCGTTTCATAGTTGGTTACGACGCCAGAAGTGCAAAGTATTGTTCCGAATTTTTGAATTTCGTGTTAGATTACGGTAATCACACCTGAAGCATGGTTTTTGTTTTTGATAAATTACAATAAAGTTTAATAATATTCCTATGCGTATTTTGTGAAATTGTGTTGACGTTTATTTAAGTTACAATGTAACGATGCATTATATTTGATTAATCAGTATCTGAAAGTTTGATTTAAGTACTTCTACACGCTTTTACATTAGTCCCAATCACGCAAATCCCTTGAATGTCCCGGGACATCCTGCAAATTTAGGTGGATGTCCCGCGAAATCCCGCAAATTTAAGGCACTTTGTCTAAAAAATCTGTCCCTCTATGAAGTTTTTGGTGGTACACCTGTTAACTGTCCTGCAATTAGGGTGTTTGTCCCTCGAATAGTACCGCGAAATCCCGCGAATCTCCTATTAGCGCAATCACGCAAATCCCTTAAATGTCCCGCAAAATCCTGCGAATTTAGTAGATGTCCCGCAAAATCCCGCGAATTTTGGGCACTGGGTCTAAAAAATCTGTCCCGCGAGAAAATCTTTAGGGGTTGACAGTACTGTGATGGCTACTGGCAGTAGGAGAGGGGCTGCTTAACAGTAAAATTATCTAACCTATTTAGAGGTCAGTTTTAAACTAAACTGCATATACGAGTAGGTACACATGTCAGATGCACAATTTAGTCTCTTTTTTGGGGCAGTCCACAAGCCTAGGTTTTCATAACAATATTTCACATCTCAATCACTACCCATCCATCATTAGAAATCATGGGCTTCTATTAGCTTCTTTCCTTCATTATAAACCATGACATCTAATTTTTTCTCAGCCCTGAGCCCATGTTTCAGGTGAATCAGAAGGATGCTATGAGTATCAGAATGGCTTCATTCTAGTTAAAGGTAAAAAGATGTGATGAGTATCAGAATGATCATTATACAAATAGTGACTGCCATTGAGGGCAATAGTGTAAATTATTTCCCCGAGGGAATATCCTCTTCAATGTACTATTGTAGAGGATATTCCCAAGGGGAAATCATTTACACTATTGCTCGAAATTAGGCAGTCACTATTTGTTTTATTATATACCCTATACTGACTCTTGTCCCGTTTCCTCTGCGAAGGCCAAAACGGCTTAGAAAGCCCCCTCCCCGGGTCCATTGTTAGCATTATAAGCTGTGACGTCATCAGATGCTCAACAGAAATTTTTGCCTCTGAGACTCTCACTTGACAAATTCAAATCGCGTTTAACACGCGGAATAGATTATCATAACACTTGAAATTACACAGACGTATTGAGCTTAGGGAACTTTATACACGTTGCTTATATTGTATCGTTCACGCACGTCTGTCATGGTGAACGAAGTTGATTTGTGTTTGTGCTCATCCTCCATTTCTGTTTTTCGTCTGCACAGTGATGATGCGCAGACGTTTCCAAGGGTAATAGAACTTGCAATTGTGACGTCAGCGGGCAATAGTTCAAATGTATATTCCCGCTGACGTCACAATTGAGGGAATATAACTTTCCGAGGGAAATAGTAAATCTATTTCGGAACACGTGACTAGGTATTGACCAATCAGGATTAGTGTTACATATTGGGTATATAATAATATCCTTTACAGTAGATCTATAACATCACAGTTTTCAGTATTACATCATTTAGGCATTATTTGTATAGTCCCCTTAGGGAAATGTTCTAGGAAGTGAGACTAATTGAATCAATGTGAGTTGTCAGTATTGTATTTATGTGATACCATCTCTGAAGGTACTTAATATAAGGAATATTAGACAGGATTACATACCTAGAGAAGCATTTGTATGGAAGTCAATGAGAAAGTAAGTGGGGTATATCCACCGATATTGCCTGCTAACACCGATATTGCACGCTTTCTTTAATAACCAGGACAATATCATGACATCATGTCATCATTTCCAATTTTTTTGTGGTGTTGGTTGGCATTTGACATTCAGCTTATGTAACAAATGGCAGGTAGTTACATTTTGCATGTTAATGTCTTGTTGTTTTTTTAAAATGTATGTAATTTATAACTGCATGTTTCTTACTTGTCTTAAGTTTAAGTATTTTGTGTGTTCTTTGAGAATATTGATAATGATATGAAAGGTGAATTTGATGAATATGATCGAAATACTTCTGAAAAGTTGAATAACCACAGTATCATCTTCCCTTTGTTCCTAATCTTGAATTGTAAATTGGCAATACTCTGTTGGCTAATTTTACATAACATGCAATAATATTGGACATTCCGCATTACCAGAAGACAATTCAGGAATAGATTCACCATTTGACTTATTCTCTTTCATCCAACTGAGGATAATTATATTATCAATCAGATAGATTGGTGTTCATGTCAGCTACAGATCCATCTCTGCTCTTGAGGCAGTAGGCCCATATGTACACATTTTGGCTTTGTCTTAATTAAACTTTGGGATCCTATCTCTATTTAAAGGGAAAATTGGTGTTCATGTCAACTACAGATCCATCTCTGCTCTTGAGGCAGAAGGCGCATATGTACACATTTTGGCTTTGTCTTAATTAAACTTTGGGATCCTATCTCTATTTAAGGGAAAATTGGGGTTCATGTCAACCACAGATCCATCTCTGCTCTTGAGGCAGAAGGCGCATATGTACACATTTTGGCTTTGTCTTAATTAAACTTTGGGATCCTATCTCTATTTAAGGGAAAATTGGTGTTCATGTCAACTACAGATCCATCTGTGCTCTTGAGGCAGAAGGCGCATATGTACACATTTTGGCTTTGTCTTAATTAAACTTTGGGATCCTATCTCTATTTAAAGGGAAAATTGGTGTTCATGTCAACTACAGATCCATCTCTGCTCTTGAGGCAGAAGGCGCATATGTACACATTTTGGCTTTGTCTTAATTAAACTTTGGGATCCTATCTCTATTTAAAGGGAAAATTGGTGTTCATGTCAACTACAGATCCATCTCTGCTCTTGAGGCAGAAGGCGCATATGTACACATTTTGGCTTTGTCTTAATTAAACTTTGGGATCCTATCTCTATTTAAGGGAAAATTGGGGTTCATGTCAACCACAGATCCATCTCTGCTCTTGAGGCAGAAGGCGCATATGTACACATTTTGGCTTTGTCTTAATTAAACTTTGGGATCCTATCTCTATTTAAAGGGAAAATTGGTGTTCATGTCAACTACAGATCCATCTCTGCTCTTGAGGCAGAAGGCGCATATGTACACATTTTGGCTTTGTCTTAATTAAACTTTGGGATCCTATCTCTATTTAAGGGAAAATTGGGGTTCATGTCAACTACAGATCCATCTCTGCTCTTGAGGCAGAAGGCGCATATGTACACATTTTGGCTTTGTCTTAATTAAACTTTGGGATCCTATCTCTATTTAAAGGGAAAATTGGTGTTCATGTCAACTACAGATCCATCTCTGCTCTTGAGGCAGAAGGCGCACATGTACACATTTTGGCTTTGTCTTAATTAAACTTTGGGATCCTATCTCTATTTAAGGGAAAATTGGTGTTCATGTCAACTACAGATCCATCTCTGCTCTTGAGGCAGAAGGCGCATATGTACACATTTTGGCTTTGTCTTAATTAAACTTTGGGATCCTATCTCTATTTAAGGGAAAATTGGGGTTCATGTCAACTACATCCATCTCTGCTCTTGAGGCAGAAGGCGCATATGTACACATTTTGGCTTTGTCTTAATTAAACTTTGGGATCCTATCTCTATTTAAAGGGAAAATTGGTGTTCATGTCAACTACAGATCCATCTCTGCTCTTGAGGCAGAAGGCGCATATGTACACATTTTGGCTTTGTCTTAATTAAACTTTGGGATCCTATCTCTATTTAAGGGAAAATTGGGGTTCATGTCAACTACAGATCCATCTCTGCTCTTGAGGCAGAAGGCGCATATGTACACATTTTGGCTTTGTCTTAATTAAACTTTGGGATCCTATCTCTATTTAAAGGGAAAATTGGTGTTCATGTCAACTACAGATCCATCTCTGCTCTTGAGGCAGAAGGCGCATATGTACACATTTTGGCTTTGTCTTAATTAAACTTTGGGATCCTATCTCTATTTAAAGGATTTTCATTTTGTCCACCATGTTCATTTACTCATTTTATTTGATTAGTACATGTACACTTCTATGTCTTTAACAGGGTGAAGTTGCTCTGCAACCAAATGAAGTTTATATGAATATAGAGAAGCCATCTGTCTGTCCATTCATCCATTTGTCTCTCTGGATGAGGGTTGTTTGATTTAAATTAAAGGCACATTATAACATACAGCCGACAAAATGGTTCAAAATTTTTTTCAGGCGAGTTGAGTGAATGGTGATAATGTTGTTTTTATGAAGCGTGGAAGTCAAAACACTACAAATAGTAATCATATTAAGTATTTGAAGATCATTAAGAAGCATTTAAAATCCAATCCAATCCACAGAAAAATTTGAAATAATTGAAATATTCTACACGGACCTCAGAGAAAACACTTCTGGTTTTATAATCCATGATTATATTGATGATCAAAACATATTTTTATGATTTTTTTCGATATCTGCCGAAATATGGTATGTATATTTGTGTTGATTGTTAAATTACAAAATAGGTAGGGTAAAGAATATGTCAAAGTTGTTTGATCTTGTCCCAGAAGCAATATTTTGTTATTTTTATCGCCTAGAATTCCTTTAATAGGCAAATACCTTCTCTGCCTCCTCTCAAGAGGGAAGTTTCAATTTGCCTGCTTAATTCAAAATGACCACCATTTTCCTAAGAATGTAATTTTTTTTATATAGTAATTATAATACATCTCAGAGAAGAAATATTTAGTATGATCAAAAATAGCTACCATGTTGTAAAAAATTTATAAAAAATTGATTTTGGTCTATTCTGTCAAATACCAACTTGATAAATGATTTTGCGTTACAGGTATGTAATCTCTAAACTTTTTATACTCATAAAAATGTCAGAAAAAAATTTCACTTTTGACAAATTGGTATATTTGAAAAAGACAAAAACTAGATTTTATGATAGTCATAATGAATTCAAACGTTTGTTAAGGTCAGGGTTCACTTTGATGAAATTTCATGACCTTGGGCTATTTTCAGATAAACATAACTCATTCCACACATCATCTACATCTTTCATTCTTGTACAAAAGATACATTAGTGTACCTATACTATTAATTGAGGGTTGATAATTCTTCAGAATGTTTGAATAACTATAATATTCAGTGGTTTACTTTTCAAAATTGCAAAAAATTTCCAACCTTAAGCCTTAAGCAATCCATTTTACTATATAACTGTACTATTTATTAAATGTAAATGTTTTGTAATTGATTTTGTGAGGAAACCAAGTGTTTGGTTTGAAACACAATAAAATCTTGAATCTATTATCCAAGTAAGGGTTATTTAGAATTTCAATGTTTCGCTGTAATTTCTAATTATTCAACAAAATGGCATTTTCTCCATCGCGATAGCCGCGCCCCCTTTGTCTTTATCCTTGCGCAAACGGCAGATAAGAGTGGCTCTGGCATACCAGAATGCCTTTTCTCACCCACATACTAAACAAAAATGTAATCATGTAGACTTTAGTGGCTTTAGTGCAAAACAACAGATCTCAATGCTGATCTAATCTTAAAGGTTCTCATTGTCACTGTCAAGAATCAAATCTCAATTTTGTATATTAACCTCAGCAAAACATATAATATAGGGTTGGAATACATGCCTTTCACTTGGCCATCTCTGAAACATATTAGATGATAAGGTATAAGCTTGACAGTCTTAGGGATTACATGCTTTGTTACTTACACATTGATTAAAATGTTGATTCTATCTGACAGATTTCCCAATACTGTAACCTGTATTTGATTCTATATCAATGAACAGTAATTTCTCCTTTGGGGAATGATACATATGGCATTGGAAAGACAGGCAAACTTAATGATGGGTCCATGAAACTGGGCATGTAAGAAAGAACTGCAATGTACATATCCAATATTGATGTGAGAGGGTCGGTTCGCTGTGTAGCTCAACTTGGAAAGCACTCAACATTTTCTTGGGAGGTTGTGGGTTCAATTCCCACCAAGGTGGAGTAACTATTTCACATCAGCCCTCATAAGATTTGATTCCATGTTTCAAATATATCAAAATGTATGTTTGAATGCTGTTTGTTTCAACCCTGAGATCATCATGTTGTAATATTATCCTCTGACTAGAATCAATCATTTTCCAACTTAGTGATTAACCAATCAGAGAGCACTGTAGAGCTTACCACACTTCTACTTATGTTTTCCTATTTTAGTCTAGTATGTAACCACCACAAGTGGTGACATATTGTTATAGTCTCCAACTTTTTGGTGGAAGGCGTCTGATATTGGCATTTGGAGTTCAGTGGTCAGTGTCTTTAACAAATGACATGGTGTCTGTAACAAATGTTAGGTGGTGGCATATAGCGTGCCATTGCCTTGTATGGACATTGCAATGGCTGAGCAATGGCATGGTCTGATTGGCTCAAGGAGTTCAGTGAACTGATCTGAGAAAAAAGATCTATCAGTTTTTTCAATTAACTCATTACAATAAGCATGGTCAGTTGCTGGATTATTAGCTTCATTCAAGAAAAGGTTGTTCTCCTATTTTTGAGTCCTTTTTCTTCTTGAAAAAACTAGCCTCCTCTGATATTTACCTAAGGTCTCTTAGTACAGGCAAATTAGTTGTTCTCTATGTGTTGAATAGTGCCTGGTGATTAAATAATTGAAGTTATTGCAAGTAGAAATAATCTTGATTTACGTCAATGAATATTCAAAATTCAGACAAAGTGATGTCATATTTGAAATCTGCATGTAAAAGTACATTTAGAAATATGATTTCTAAAACTGTTTATCAACTTTGAAAATTTAATTTTGTTTTGAAAATGTGATTTCTAATTCAGGGAGATTCCCCATAGACCACATGTTATAAAATCACAAAAAGTGAAATATCTTTTCTTGTATTAGACAGGTAATATTTTATTTTATTGGATATATTTTAATTTGCATAAGTATTAGATACATCAGGGTGATATGAAAATTAAACCACTAAAACAGATGTAATTTAAGTTATAGGGAACTTTCTACTATACCCGCCATGCTATCTGACCCGAAGATCTGTATGTAAAAATAATGTTAATATCCATCTGTTCTTTCATGTCGGTTGCAGCCAACTATGATGGTTTGTAATTCATATTTCCCAAGGTACTGAGTTCCTTATCTTGTCCTTTTCATTTGCTTGTTCTGTTGAGTGTATGTTAACATCAGTTGACCTTAAAGGATTCAGTCATTTCAACTGAATGTGATTGGAAGTCATAGATGAAAGGAACACAAGTCTCAAATATATTGGGAAACATGTTCATTAAAAGTGGTTTGTCTTCATGATATTGACATTGTTACATTATAAAAATTGAAATGCAGGATTTTTAATCTACGATATTTGCCAGGATTTTGGACACAGGCTTATACTTGTATATATCTTTAAGGAATTCGTCAACCTTCCATTTATTTTTATGGGCTGTTTGGTTTCTTCAGTCTGACACATAACCCCAAGAATATGGGTCATTCAAAGAACTGGGTATGTTAGTCATTGGAATGGTGATATCATTTATGAAACTGCACATGTGACTGTATGGTGATGACATTGTTCTTTTTTATTTACTGAATAGTGTTATAATTAAAAAAAATCTTTGAACACCATCGTTGCTATATTTCATTTTTATTGTTAGTTTGTCTAATTGATTTTGCAATGCTTTATTAATTAAGTTATTACAGGGCCACAAAATATGTAACATTTATATTTTTCTATGGAAATAAATCCTATATCTAAAAAATTGACTACCATGGGATAAGTGATTTTTTGGTTTTCCATTTTTTTGGGGTCACTGTGTTTCATCAGACTTCATCAAGTTAAGCTTTTTGTATTCATCTCACATTATCTTTTCCATTTTCTATTTAGTCACTGTTATGATATACAATTCATCATTGACCTGATTTAATGTTATAAAATTGCATATGAATTGCATCCACCAGGTTGTTCTGCTATCTGCTCATCAGAGATGTTTAGTTCCTTCTACTGGTGACAGTGAAGTGAATCCTCCATCTACACACAAATCTGTTGCTGTGATGAATGAGGCATCTTTACTACAGAGGAATGCTACTGCTGCTGCTACTTCTGCACCTTCACCAATCCTACGAAGCATGTGGGCTTTTCCAAAATATTCCTGAGCCTTTTTCTTATCACTAGATTCACAACATTTTACAACCTGTAAAGGTACATATTTCGAAGGGATTTCTCACTTTATGAGGTATTAGGGGTATAAAAGAAGCTATTTGTCTGGATCATAATTTGAATTTGGTTTCTTGGATCATATTTAGAAAGCCTTTGGAAGGATTTCCTATGGTTTAGAGACTTTATTATCAAACAATGACTTCCCAGCCCAAGTATGCCCCCTACTGAATTGGAAGAATTCATCACTCATATATGATGGAGAACATAGTCATAATTGTCATTGAATCAGGTTACTACTCAAGATATTTAATTTGGTTGCCAAATGTAATGTCCATCTTTCTAGAAAAAATGGTGAAATATTGACAAATGGCAGGTGGTGACATTTTGCCTTTAAAACTAAAAAAATCAAATTACATGAATTTTCATAGGAGAGGATTTAGAATACACAACAGCCTCTTTTCCAATCCCTTCCGTACACTGTAAATCATTATTCTGTAAGATAATGTAAAATATAGATTCTGCCTAATATGAATCTTTAACATGTTTACTAAATACCTCAGGAGTCCAAATTACACCTGGACTGATCGAGTTGACCCGAATGCCCTGTTCTGACAGGTCAAGTGCCATGCATTTTGTTAATGAAATGATCGCTCCCTTGGAAGAAAGATATGTCCAAAAGTTTGTCATTGCTCGATAAGCAATGACACTGGCAATGTTGACAATTCCACACTCTTTCCCACCGGCTAAAATGAAATTAAATAGATAACACTTGATTCTTATCCCAATTTTTTGATATACTTTAGATATTAGTGATTATAAGTGATAGCCTGATTTTGGCTCACACATGCACCATGGTATTACCAATGTATTGTTTACTTTCCATCTCAAAACCTCTATGGACGTTATAATGTTATTTGTTACATTTTTTCATTATGATTTTAAAAATATATAAACAATTTATAATCATTATGTTAAATTGTATACAAAAAAAAATAAGTTTATCGTTATTCAGTTTTTAACATATTAATATCATATATAATTTGTTAAGTAAATGTTTTAACATACATAATATGTTCTACTTTTAAAATTAAACATGATATGCATATACATATTATATATAGCTTTGAAAAGTGCATTTTTTATTTGTTTGGAGATACAACATCTATAATTCCAGGAAAAGAAATTCACATATCAAACAATTTATAAAAAGTCAAATTATCGATGAGTTAAGAAATCTATAATTGTATCAGTAATGTTTTGAGACAGAAATGATGCAATACCAATCAACCCACCTTTGACCATATAAGGAGAGCATGATTGCACCATATTGGCCACACCTTCCACATTCACTGCCATTGTTTTAGCCCAATGTTCATGCTCAGTTTGAAGACCTGCAATATCACATGCAGTACAGTTTTGAAGACTGACTGATTATACATCAGCATGCCAAAACAAGAATAGTTATAACCCATGAATAGTAAATATGTTGAAACTGTGATCCCTGCAAGTTTCATTGGAATTCATGAACAGGTGGAGGAGGTGTGACATTATTGTCTTTATTTCCTGAACACCCTGTATATGTGAAAATCAACAAGGGGCACTAATGTCAATGGCCTTGGCCCAATGTCGAACATAATGATGTATAATGATAGTATAAATAAATGAAACATAACCTGTAAAAAATGAATAGTAACAAATTTCTAAGAGAGTCATAAATAATCTAAAATATGTACTTTCCTAGATTTAGACCTCTTATCCCATAACATTTTGAACACCTTTTTACACAGATTTCCTCATTGCTAATATAACAAGTAAAATCTGTTTTTCGTGAATTGTGACACCACAATTAAAAATTGCATTGACTTTTACAACATTAATATTCATTTGTTATAAAAGCTAAATTTAATTCCACATCTTTTATAATATAAAATATGGTCCACCTAAATATGTGCACCTAAATGATTTTGAATGATACAAGGTGGGTGTCCCATTTGTATGAACCACTCAAATATGAATCATGTTAAAAACAGTTCTATTTCAAGAAATAACATTTATGCTACCTTCATAGCAAAAGTAGGCTGCACAATTAACAAGAAAGTGCACAACTCCCCCATTTGCATCAGCCACCTTCCCCACTCCTGAGAGACACTCTGCTTTGTTAGAAACATCAACACTGTAGAACATTGGCGAAAAACCTGCTTGTTTAAATTCAAGTTCTGTGTTTCGAATGGCATCATCATTTATGTCAAATATAGCAACAGTGGCACCGTCATTCAAGAACCGTCTTGCTGTTTCTTTTCCTATTCCAGAAGCACCGCCTGTCACTATTACAACTTTTCCTAAAATATATTATTTTGAAGAATAATGTTTAATTACAAAAAATATGTACAACTTTTATTGGTATATGTCTCACATGTAGGCTAGATTTTGTAGTATGGTTGATTAACTTGTATTTTTTTAATTTTGGGGGAATTTGTACAATTCAATTTCAGTTTCAATTTATTTATTAAACCATTAACCAATCATTGGGTATTAAATGCGACAATACAAAAACATATTTATACAATACCATATTTCCAATTGCTTCCCTATCTCATAGAAATTTACATTACTTAGACTAATTAATACATCACTATCAGTATTAGTAATTGTTTCAAATTTTAAGTATTTAACATTTTTACAAAACCATAGAGGCTTTGTATTCCACATCTTATATTTAATAAGGACATGTCTGTATTTGATTGGTAAGGTATCTAAATATTTTTAGATATGTCTTAATATATAAACGAAGAGAATAATTCCAAATGCTTACCTTTAAATCTGTCTTTTGTGAATGATTCATCCAAAGCTGGCTGTATGAATAGATCCTTTGCAGACATGGTGAAATCTTTGACTTTTAGTATATTTTATCACAGCCTTGTTATCACAAAAAATTCTGTATTAAAATCTTGTCTGTAAATTCTTATTACACAATTTTAGCCAATCAGATTTCATGGACTGAAATCAGGGATGTTTCTTTCTATAAAAACCTAAAACTGATTAGATTTTGGCAATCTGAGACAGCCATTATGAATTTATAAATAATCCTTTAACAAATTGATAATAAAAAAAACCTCAATAAAATTAAAAGGAATATTTAGGATGTGTGTATTAACTATGTATTATGACATATCAATAACCTTATTTCAAAGTTTGACCTGAGGGCCAAGATTCCACTATGTTGCCCACAGAAATGAGGTTATTACTATTATCACCACCTTTTGAAGACTCATTATTTGCCCTAGACCAGTAAAATATCAAAGTCTGTTAAACTAGTACTATTACTCTGAGAACAGGCCTTGCTAGTTGGTTGTGTGATGAACCTCCCATTCTTAGTAAAATATAATGTGATTATTTGGAGGATTGTCACTTTGCTTCTATTGCTCTTACCTTTATTTGTAACTTTGGTGACTTGATACTTCAGAAGTTTGTTCAGAATTTTCTTCATTTACTACTGCCTTCTTCAGCCGTGTTTGTTTATAGTCTCATTGAAATACTTTATATGTACTGTGATTTTTATCCCATCGAATGAAGTTCGGAGGGATATAGGGAACGCCTCCTTCCATCCATCCATCTATCCATACATAGGTCCTTATGTACGTCCATCCATCCATCTGTCCGTCCATCCAGGCAATAACTTAAATACCGTTGGCCCGATTTTGTTTATATTTTGTACACCTATACCTTATGGGGGTAGAAGTTCTGCTCGAAAGCACTCATTTAAAAATGGCGGCCATTTTAGTGCCGATTTTACATTAATTTAGGTACAATATATAAAACTGTAATAGCAATATGTTTTAAATGTAAAAAAATTATATAGGACATTAATAAAGCTAGGAATGTAGGTATTAAAGAAGCACATGGCAGCCATCTTGAAAAATGGCGCCCTTTACTCGCTATTTTACGATTTTTGCTGTAACTCAAAAAGTAGTGGAGCGAATTTGTTCATATTTGGTATGTTAATACTATAAGCATGGCACGCTGTCTAATGACACTTTTGGTAGAAGGTGGCCATTTTGAAAAATGGCCACCATTTTGAAAAATAGCTGCCGTTTAAACGTATTTTCCTATAACTCGAAAAGTAGTTGAGTGATTTTGTTCATATTTGGTATGTGAATACTATAAGCATGGCACACTGTATAATGACACTTTTGGTAGAAGGCGGCCATTTTGAAAAATGGCCGCCATTTTAACATATTTTACTATAACTGGAAAAGTACTGAAGCGATTTTGTTCATATTTGGTATGTGAATACTATAAGCATGGCACACTGTCTAATGACACTTTTGGTAGAAGGTGACCATTTGGAGCATTTGGTAGCATTTGGTATGTGAACACTATAAAAAGCATGGCACACTGTCTAATGACGCTTTTGGTAGAAGGTGGCCATTTTGAAAAATGGCCGCCATTTTTGCTATACTTGTATACTTTGTTTGTAAAAATGCCAGCCATGGCTGTTCGATGGGATTTGCTACGCTTTGGCGTTGCTGTTGTCTAGTTCAACTTGGCACGTAATGTCTGGTGCACAATTTGTTGATTGATGTATGAGGAAGTCATAGTTGACTTCATGTGTCACTGGTACTACTTTGCTTCAATATACCCCTTGATGTAATGTCATATTGATCTTTCCCATTTTTTGTTTTTTATGAAATCATGTTAGTTTATATTAGAATTACTGTATAACATTTATTTTGAACTAAAGGAGTGGTATCGATATGGAGAACTTTTTGAACACACGCTTCTCTTAAACCAGTCATTAAAAAAATCTAAAAATTAAACACATCGTCAATTTAATGGTCATCTTTTGAATGGTAACAATATAATTTGAAATATATATATACTTTCATCTATATTGTTTTAGAAAACACATCAAACACTTGTTTTGTTCTTGGTATCATGTTTCCAGAGTGAAATGAAACATCTTTCCGAACCTCATTGGAACAAAACATGTTTAGGTCTCTCAATATTGTAATAATACAAAGGAAATTTTGGTTGATTTTAAAAAAGTATCTTGTTAATGAAATAAAAGGTTTATCTTGATTTTTATCTATTTTGGGGGGATTTTGTTTTAATTTTTTGAATACTTTTTTAAAATCAACCAAAAATTACTTTGTATAACTATAATATTAAGAGGTCTAAAAACATGTTGTATATGTTATTTTGTTCCAACAAGGTTCGGAAAGACATTTATTTCATTCTAAAATTGTTGTCAATCAGTCAACATTACATAAAATACCATGTTTTTTTACAGAATGTTTTCAATGATTGGTTTAAGAGAAAAACATTGTTGAATTCAGTTCTCCATATCGATACCAATCCTTTGATATTTCACAATACCAACAATTGAATTTCATCTGTTTTATCAGCAGGTTAGAGCTGTTTTCAGGTCTTTTTGATTCATGCATTGCCATGTCTTTTTTTGAAAATCCCAATAGTGCATACTTTCTTTGACAAAAACTAGTTTCACAATAATGTATTCATTTCTCCATACATGTGTTACCACATTTATTATTTTGAAGAAACTACACATTTGTGGCACTTTGAATCATAAATTACTCCACCAATTGACTAGATTTATTTTTATTTTTTTTATTTATCATGTTTTATTTAATACAATACAATTGACTAGATGCGAGTAAATAATCTTTATTTACGTCATTAAATATTTAAAATCCAGTCAAAATGATCTCATATTTGAAATTTGCATGTAAAAGTTAATCTAGAAATATGGTTTCGAAAATTGTCTATCAACTTTGAAAATTTAATTTTTTTTTGAAAATGTGACTTCTTGTTCGGGTTGATTCCCCACAGACCCCATGTTACAAAATCACAAAAAGTGTACTATCTTCGCTTGTATTGGACAGATAACATTTTCTTTTACTGGACACATTTTAATTTGCATAACTATGAGATACATAAGGGTTATATGAAAATTGAACCACACAAATAGATGTAATTTAAGTTAAAGGGAACTTTCTACTATACCCGCCATGCTATCTGACCAGAACGAGGCACCTGGTGGTGAATCTGGTAACTACCTACTCGCATCTGCATTATTGATAACTTACCACAGAACTAATGGGATATTTTATTTTTGAGATGGTAAACGTCAATAAAGAGTCAATTCTACATGTTGCTTGCTCACCCCTTATAACTCTGATTCAGCTATTTGCATGTTCCCTCCCCAAATCCCGTAGATGACAGTGAAGTGAATCCTCCATCTAAGTAAGATTATAAAACATATTATGGTACACTCAAACCCTGGGGCAAATTGTGTCCAACTTTCCCCATCTGATTCAGCTATTTGCATGTTCCCTCCCCAAATCCCGCTGATGACAGTGAAGTGAATCCTCCATCTAAGTAAGATTATAAAACATATTATGGTACACTCAAACCCTGGGGCAAATTGTGTCCAACTTTCCCCATCTGATTCAGCTATTTGCATGTTCCCTCCCCAAATCCCGCTGATGACAGTGAAGTGAATCCTCCATCTAAGTAAGATTATAAAACATATTATGGTACACTCAAACCCTGGGGCAAATTGTGTCCAACTTTCCCCATCTGATTCAGCTATTTGCATGTTCCCTCCCCAAATCCCGCTGATGACAGTGAAGTGAATCCTCCATCTAAGTAAGATTATAAAACATATTATGGTACACTCAAACCCTGGGGCAAATTGTATCCAACTTTCCCCATCTGATTCAGCTATTTGCATGTTCCCTCCCCAAATCCCGCTGATGACAGTGAAGTGAATCCTCCATCTAAGTAAGATTATAAAACATATTATGGTACACTCAAACCCTGGGGCAAATTGTGTCCAACTTTCCCCATCTGATTCAGCTATTTGCATGTTCCCTCCCCAAATCCCGCTGATGACAGTGAAGTGAATCCTCCATCTAAGTAAGATTATAAAACATATTATGGTACACTCAAACCCTGGGGCAAATTGTGTCCAACTTTCCCCATCTGATTCAGCTATTTGCATGTTCCCTCCCCAAATCCCGCTGATGACAGTGAAGTGAATCCTCCATCTACACACAAATCTGTTGCTGTGATGAATGAAGCATCTTTACTGCAGAGGAATGCTACTGCTGCTGCTACTTCTGCACCTTCACCAATCCTACGAAGCATGTGGCCTTTTCCAAAATATTCCTGAAAACAATTTATATTCAATATAAAGTCTTCTCGGATAGAAACTAAATAAATGATCATTTAAAGTTGATAAAGGTGCAGCAGGTGAAGTTGATACTTCCAGAAATGAAAGTACCAAAGATACCTATTCAGCCTTATCTCTCTTCCTTAGAGAAGATATTCATGTTTCTGGTCACCAAAGATTGAAATTGAATCAGACAGGTCTGGTAAAATTTCCAATTTTTCTTTTTACACTATTGTAGAATTGATGAAATAGTAAATAGTGGATGCAGGCTGTAAAAATATATTTTGGATCACTTTTCTTGAATATCTGATGAGATGGGCTAATCAGATGGATTGAAATGTATTAATTCAAAGGGTACATTTTGCCCTTATATGCAGATATGCCTAGTTTTGAATAAGCATTTTCTAAAGTACCATTTTTAAATAGACCAAGTTTGTCAAGTTGTTTTTCTTAGCTTTGTTGTCACCAGCCCAATGACCAGACAGGACCATTTTTTGCTTAATAAATAACAAGGCATTAACATGCAAAATGTCACCACCTGCCATTTGTTACAGATACCAACTGCTGAATGTCAAACACCAATCACAAAACACCAGTCACAATAAGTTGGAGGCTACAGCAAAAATATTTCACCACTTCTGTTGATGACATGAATATGAAACATTAAATTAACTGCATATACCAGCATAAAGTTATTGCTAATTTCTGACATATTTTCTATTTATTTAGTTCAGCATGTGTTTTGTATGCCTATATAAACTGTAAATGATAAGATACATTTAATCAATAAAATCTTCATTGTTACATGTATATACAACTACAGCACATGTACAGCTATAGGCATATGAAAAAATGTTTTCAGGTATTCATTTCTGGATAGCAATATACTGACACCTTAACATATTAAAAGCTGAGTGATAGACGCATATTGAGGCATTAGCTGACGTTAAATATTTTTTTACAGGATTTATATATTCGTGAACAGGACAAGAAACGCTGAAATGGAAATGAGCTTTTCTACACTCGCAATATGCTTGAGACCCCTTGACATCAATTAAATAAGGCAATCAATCAGGAGAGGCCGTCGTATCAAAATACAGTCTTGATTACTGATGATTCTTATATGTGTTTCAGACCTAGAGCCACTTGCCGGGAAAGCTGAGGAGAAAAAGCCGAAGTTTATAGAACATAGAGAACCTACAAAGTCTAAAGGAGTTCTCAAGAAACACATCTTTAAGAAGAAAAAGAAGAAAGTCGATCCAGATGAGGAGCTGAAGAATATTGCCACAACTTTAGGTAAGCTAATGAAACTGCTCAGACCTGCTGATAGACATGCTTCCCTCCTCTAAGATTACCCCAAAGTAGTTTATTTAATGTGATATTCAAAAGGATTCGAGCCAAAGTTCTCATTTCCCAAAATAGTCGTCATTAAGATAGAAAGTAGGTCTTTTTTATTAAAAAGGCCTTTATTTTCAAAAAGGACCCAACTTTATTATGCGATATAATACCCCCTCCCCCTTCTGAGGGTAAATTAGATCCCTAATCCATTTAGATTTGATCACATCTGCTACTCAAGAAAAATATAATAAGTAGCATAATGCAACTTGTACCTTTAAAACAACCGTGACATTTTTCTACTGAATACTTTTGAAAGGAATAATTATAACATAGTGATTCTTGCGATTTACTGCTTGTGCCTTGTTTTCCGTGAGTATCACCTAACAATACTAAACCCTTTACGAGACACGCTGATCTCATAATCCTAAGTACGCAGAGACATAAAAAGTTCATTATTGTCTGTGACTTCAGAAATTGAGAAATGCCAATTAAATAAAGAGTTGTGTTCATTGCTATAATGAACTCCACTATTTATCTCTGGTTATGGGTTTATGTGTTTAGGAGGTTTATTTCTTTTCCTACTAAGATATATGTAATGCTGTTTCTCCTTCATTCGTATTGAGCAGAGAATATCACATTGAGTGGGGAAAATCATATTTGACTGTGTTCCCTGGTTCGTTGCCCGTTATACCATTTCAGATATGTTATTTATGGAATAAACAGGATATTTTGGTTTTAGAGTTATATTAAGCTTGGTTAATATGATATCAACACTCGTTATTCTCCCTCTGTCGATGTAATATTACACTTTTGTCAATACCATATTGTCAATAAATATCCTACATGTACATAATATATATGAAAACTGTATATTTAGTAAAGTCTGTTTATTGAAACACCTCTCTAATCTGAACACCTCTCAATGTGACCACTTTTGTTCGATCTCACATTGACTCACATAGTAAGAAACCTTGAAATGTAAACAACTGCCAGTCTGAACACTTATACCCAGTCTCAGTGGCATTCAGATTAGAAATGTTTTACTCTATATTAAATTGTTGATCTCATATATGAACTTTTATCTTCCTGCAGGCCAGATCACCTCAGAGAAGCCGGATGAAGAATCTGAAGAATGGAAAGCCTTCCAGGAAATGCAGAACAGAATCTCTGGCTCTGTTCAGCTAGCTAAAGAAAAGGTTGAGGTTCTCAAATCAACTGAGAGTGAAATAAAAGAAGCTGTCGAAAAAACTCAAGATTACGTTGTGCCATCCTGGGAAGACTTTGATAGAGAGAAACGTGAGAACAAAGGGGAAGTGGAGGATATTAAAATACCAGAACTGCCCCCTATTGCCCCTCTCCCCATGATTAAAACAATCCCAGAGCAGCCTAGAGGTCAACAGATGAAGGTGGAACCAACCAAGAAAATGCCACCTAAAAAACCTGATCCTCCGAAAGCTATGCCACCAAAGAAACCTGCACCACCTAAAGTAATTCCAAAAGTAGTCCCGGCTGATATCCAGGGGGATGAAGAGTTGAACCTGGAGCTACGCATTGTTGAAAGTGGTGATGAAGAAGAAAAGGTCAAAGAGGAAGATCCTTTTGATGATGAGTTCCTAAACTTATCTCAACGGTCTGTTCCAGATGAGGGCAATAAAGATGCATTCAGTCTCAGTGGCAGTGGGGGAGGTACTGATCTCCCAGGTGTCCATGCCCCTGTGAAAACAATGACCAGTCTTGAGAAGGAACTCCTAGGATTATCAGTTGAGGAACCAGTGGCAGATAATTCTGGGACTGCAAAGTCAACAGTTGATTCAATTGTTGATGACTTCCTTGGTATTTCAAGTACCACACAACCCCTACAACCCTCAAAACCAATCATAGGGGATGATCTGTTTGGCCTCTCTCATAAAGAAAAGGTGGAAGCTGATCTTCAAGAAACAGCTCTTACCCCTGCTCTTCTCCCCCAACCAGCTGTCATCAACCCTATTCTGGCATCCCCTATTCATGTAGCAGACCCAGGGGATATATTCAGTAGCGCCAGTGATGCCACCCAGAAAGCAGCAGAACCAGGAGATCTATTTGGGGAACCTTTAGAACCAACAAAAGTGGAATCCACGGTAGACCCCTTCACAGTTAATCTGGATAAGATACAGAAGGAACAAGAGCAGAAGGTTGAGGATGATTTTGACCCTAGAGCTCTGGATGATGATGACGAGTTGGACTTTGACCCAAGAAGTGAGAAGGATCTTCCCAAAGACCTGGCAGTGTCTACCAAACCCACCGAGGCTGTATGGGGAGACTCAGCATCCGAAGAACCTGGAGAGTTCAAGGCACATTTATTAGGTAAGCTTTTACATTTTATATTGGTTTATGTTGTTTGTATTATATATAGGGGTTTGTTTTGTTTTCACATGTTACCAATTTGATAAGGAATGAATTATTATAAAGATGTACAGGTATATGTCTATAAGTTTTATGCCTCTCTATTGGGGTAGTTAAATTATTTATGAACTATGTTTATAGGTTTATAAGGTGATTGCGATTTATAGGCATATTTTGCCTGTTAACATAAAACATTGTTAGATTAATCTACCATAACCTCTGGGACAATGTTGAACTACAAATAAGTGACTAGTGTTCAATATCTGTGTTGGCTTTTGAAATCTGTATAAACATTAAACAAGGGTTGTATATTTTTATCGTACCTAACAAGAGGTACGATATTGTAGTCAGCTTAACGGGCGGCGGGCGGGCGGCGTCTCACTTTCAAGACTTGTCTACAGGTTTCCAGCCAAACCATTTGAGGGATTCATCTGAAATTTTCAGGGATGTTTTTACATATCAACATCAAGAACTGATTAGTTTTTGGGCATTCTGGGTAAATTTTAAGGTGGCCATTTTGGATTTTCCGTCCTAAAATCTTCACTTTCAAGACTTGTCTACAGGTTTTCAGCCAAACCATTTGAGGGATTCATCTGAAATTTTCAGGGATGTTTCTACATATCAACGTCAAGAACTGATTAGTTTTTGGGCATTCTGGGTAAATTTTAAGGTGGCCATTTTGGATTTTCCGTCCTAAAATCTTTACTTTCAAGACTTGTCTACAGGTTTCCAGCCAAACCATTTGAGGGATTCATCTGAAATTTTCAGGGATGTTTCTACATATCAACGTCAAGAACTGATTAGTTTTTGGGGCATTCTTGGTAAATTTTAAGGTGGCCTTTTTGGATTTTCCGTCCTAAAATCTTCACTTTCAAGACTTGTCTACTGGTTTTCACCCAAACCATTTGAGGGATTCATCTGAAATTTTCAGGGATGTTTCTACATATCAACGTCAAGAACTGATTAGTTTTTGGGCATTCTGGGTAAATTTTAAGGTGGCCATTTTGGATTTTCCGTCCTAAAATCTTTACTTCCAAGACTTGTCTACAGGTTTCCAGCCAAACCATTTGAGGGATTCATCTGAAATTTTCAGGGATGTTTCTACATATCAACGTCAAGAACTGATTAGTTTTTGGGCATTCTGGGTTAATTTTAAGGTGGCCATTTTGGACTTTCCGTCCTAAAGTCTTCACTTTCAAGACTTGTTACATATGTTACACAGTGATAAGTTCTAGAGCTGATTAACTTTTCTGCGGCCATCTTGCTTTCTTGGTCAACAAGACCACAATGCTGTGTTTTAGGTACGATATTGTTCACGTCTGTGCCTTGTTTGTTAATTGCAACCAAGTGGTGACATTTATGTCACTACGTACCACAAGTGGTGACATTTTGTTATAGTCTCCAACTTTCATGTTGATGGTGTTCAGAAGTCAGCGATTGGTGTTCAGCATTCAGCATCTGTAACAAATGACAGGTGGTGATGTTTTGCATGTACATGCCTTGTGAGTCATTGTAATCATGGTCATGTTAATGTTATTCATACTTGCAGAATCTGAGAAAGCGATGGAACAGGCACAGCAAGCTGCTGAAGAGGCAGGGGCGTTGCTAGAGCAACCAAAGAGGAATCCCTTCCTTTCGGAAGACAGCGGATTCTCATCTAGTAATCCTTTCTCTGGTAGGTATCATACAATTAACAACCGGTATGTTTTTTTGGAATTGTCGTAATTTAATTGTTAATCTCAAAGCTCATAATAATAGTTAATAGTTAATAGTTTTCTAGGAATTACAAGTTATAGTTGAACGAAAATCAACCCAAGAGACACAAACTAATTGTAAATGTGTTATTTTTGCCTTATATACTTAATTCTATTGAGAGCTTTATTGTTATATCCCCACCAGAAGTAATGACATATTGTTATAGTCTCCAACCTTTTTTTGATGGTGTTTGGCATTCGTTGGTGTTTGGCATTCGTTGGTGTTTGGCATTCGTTGGTGTTTGGCATTTGGTTGCTAGTGTTTGGCAATCTGCCAAATGTGTAACAACAAGTAGGTGTTGACATTTTGCATGTTATTGCCTTGTTCATGTATTATATTATTATTATGAGCTGGACAAACCTGCCATTGATTGTAATCTCACAATTCAACTTTAAATTCTTGTGTAACATTTTATAGCTAATACAGACATGGAGAGTATGTTCCCTGACTCTGGCTTCAATGCAAGTGTGTCCAAGGCTAAAGAGCCAACCACTGGTGAGGTGGATCCCTTTCTCTGTCTCATGGGGAATAACGACACTTCAAAACCTGCAGCAGATTTTGAAACAAGTTAGTAGAGAAGTATATGATTATCTAGTGACGCATTAAGTCTCTCCCCCCCCCCATTCTATTTTATATCTCTCTATAGTTTTTTTAAATATGTGATTTGATAGAGGATATAAATGTTGCATGTAATGTCACTCAAAGTTTCAAGGTCATTTCTTAGGTGACGAGAAATTTTGTCATTCTGTGCTAATAAAGAGGTTAAGAGAGAAAGGGAGGGGAGAGATAATCTATGTGTTATATCAAGTCTCCACTAGCCTCCACCCAATCCACAATACCTATTTCCCCCTCAAGGGGATTGGGAAGGTAGTTAGCAACCATGTTATATAAAGATTGTCAGTGTACTTCTATTCTTACTTTTTTCTCTTATGATTAGATATCACCATTATTACTCTGATATTAGTGTATGTAGCACATTGATAAAAATGATACTCTGGTTTTTGCCATATATCCCATACAATTCCATCCCTGGATTTTATAAACTTGTCCAGTGTAATGTCCCTGTGTCAGACATTAATTAAAGGATTAAAAAAAGAAATACAACAAAAAGAGGAAAAATGAGTCGATACAAGAATGTTTTATCAACAAGCCTTCATTGAAAGAAAATATATGTTTTTGTCCAGGTATAACCTCTTTTTACACAATGTACTTTCAGTTGCAGAGGGAGATGATGCATTTGATCCATTCCAAACTATCACAGATGATGGTGAGCCACATATGCCAGGATTCAGCTCATTCAATGCTGATTCATTTGACCTTGGTATGAATGATACAAGCAAAGACACCGATAAGAACAAATCTGACAATGTTACTGCTCCAGTCAGTGATAATGTTGCACCTGTTGACAATCTCATAGACATTCCTGGCTTAGCCCCTGTTGTAAAGGACACTCCAAAATCAGCTGAACCATCTCCAACAACCATTCCCAAAGTTGATAATAAACCACATTCTAAAAAAGAAGAAGCTAAACAAGAAGAACCTAAAAAGGAAGTTCAAAGTGTAGAAAAACAGGATAATAAATATGAAGTCAAAAAAGAACATATAATACCACGTCGTAGAACTGTAGCACCTCCTAGTCCTAAAATAATCAAACCTGAAATTATACCAGTTCCTAGGAAAAGGGCAAAGGACATTGATATCACTGCTCCAAAGGAAGTAACCATCAAACCACTTGACACCACCACAGCTGAGGCTCTCCCAATTGCCCCTGCTCTTCCACCTCCTCCTACTCCTATTATTGAAGAGTACAGTACCAGTGATGACTCATCACCTGAAAAATCCCCCAAAAAGTCATGTTCATTTGATGGCACGCCCAACCTGGAGTATGAAGCAATTGCGAAAGAGATTGAAGAAATTGATAAAGCAAAACCCGTAAAAGAACGACGCAACTCTGAAACATATGAAGATGATTATGACGAGCTGGAAAAACTTGAACCACTTCCTCCATACCATCCTAAGTTTGAAGGTGAAGGCTGGTCACTATTGATGAGAATTGGGAAGAAGAAGATGACAAAAGAGAGGGCATGGAGGCCATGTTTTGTGAGGCTCATAGAAAACCAAGGTCGCTTCACACTAAGAGTTTTCAACACTGAAGAAGAGAAACATCCACTACATGAAGTTCAGTTAGCTCCAAATTTTAACATGTCAGATGTGAAGCTACAATACTATGACGACTATGGTAAAATCCATATATTCAAACTCTATTCTGTAACATATAAAGAAAGAGTGGGATTCAAGGCTGAGCGACTAGCCCCTTCTCAAATTAAAGCCAATTTTCAGACATTTAAAAAGGCTGTGATGAGACACCCAAAAACAACAGATTTGATTGATCACTCAAAGGTTAAAACTGAACTGTTTAAATTTGGCTGCAAAGATAGACCAATGATATGTAGCTTAGTGCAAGAGATTGAAGATGCCCTAATGAAGGTTGTTGCGACACGTGGCAGCCCTCAGACTTATATAAAGGATGAGTGCAATGCTGAAATCTGGGATGAGTATGAGGGAACTGTGGATAAATCAGGTCACATTGAAAATCAGAAAGGCCGTGTAAGAATCTTCTATAAGGCTTTCATAAATGATCATCCCAAGGTGGAGCTTGGAATTAATGATAAACGACGTCGAGGAAAAGAAGTAGTCCGGCGTAAGGATATTGTTCCTGTTAAGACAGATGAGTGGATACGTATTGAAACCCCCGAGTTTCATAATTGCGTTGACATGAAAGAATGGAATGAGAATCAAATGATTATATTCACTCCCCTTGATGCCATAGAATCAGAACTCATGAGATTCCGTGTTAGACCAAAACAAAACTTCCAACTTCCACTTCAAGTGCGTGTACAAATGGTCGTCAAAGAACGTCATGTTGAGATCCGCTCTGATGTCATAGTCCCTGGGTATTTTAACATGAAGCGTAAACACAGCCAGGTTCCCTGTGAGGACATTATGATACGTTTCCCACTTCCAGAAGCTTGGATCTACCTATTCCGCACAGAGAAACATTTCCGATACGGCACAGTGAAATCAATCCGAAAGAAACCTGGGAAAATAAAGGGACTAGATCGTCTGGCTCAAATGGCCCAGGGGCTGTTCAACTATGGGAGTATTATGGAAGTGTCTACAGGGCAGGCCAAGTATGAACACATCTATAGGTCTATTGTCTGGAGGATCAGTCGTCTTCCTGAGCTAAATCAAGGTATGTGTAAAAACCTCAATGAAATCCAATTCCAAACATCTGGCTATATACCTCCCAACTATCATCTATTTTGTATTTGTTTTTCTCACACCGCAGCTAATAACTAAATAGCACATGACATTTAGATATCTAGAAATTATTATCCCCAAGATAGCACTTAAGTAAGACTTTGCTTATTACACTGCTTGGCTAAGTAGATGAGGGAGCATCATTCGGTTGTGAACAATCAAGCGATTGTTTCATTTTATACATGATATATATTTCAATCTTGAATTAGTGATATGTTTGTTTATGGGCACCTATTGACAGATGTGAGACAGGTGAGGCAGAAACCTCACAAGCCTCACCAATATATTTATTCAACTGAAACTGTGAAAATGATGTTCAATAGTAGCATTTATCATTTTTACATTGCCTCACCTATTTTAATTTGTCTCGCCTATTTATTGTCCTGGCTACACGCATGTTATTTATATGCCTCTTTGTGTGGTGACTTGACATTGACATAGAATGAAACATTGCTACTTTTACTTTGATTTCCCAGCTTAAAAGCAGGATATCAATTCAATCATAATTCAATCTGCCCAAGGGGTCAGCTCAGTATACCTAGATTTTGAAGTAAAGTATTTCACAAAGCATAATGCACATTCTTGATGTAAAATATTGAGTATTCATATGACATCTTGAACATTAGTGTATTACTGGGCTTTGTTTTGCCCCTAATTGAAATTAACTTTAGGGAAAATATTTATATTTTGATCTCACCCCTATAGCAGACTTCAGATCAATACTGTCTTGTCTTAGACTAGTTGAAGTAATTGAATTATCTAACATCTCCTCCATTATTTATATACTAACCAGATTTACAGGCACATACTCCATAATCTAACCTAATGTAACCTTTGTTAGTTACCAACCTCCAGAGTATCTGGAAATGCTAAATGATCATTTCACAAATTATTTAAACTTTAGTACTATGCCTCTTATATTACTTTATTGATTTTTATCAACACAATATCAAGTCCAAATCATCATATTGGTGAAATGAATCGTTTTTACCAGTCAAACAGATTTTGCAATTGCATCATTGAAAGTTAAACTTGTCTCTTGGACGTATTAACCTTATGCCATACATGTACTGTAGCCCTTTCTTCATTTTAAGATGAACTTCTATTTTAAGGTTTGATGAGCGAACCCCCCTGGCCAAAATTCATGCAGTTTTTCACCATTCTGAGCACTTTTTAAGTGATTTTGGCCATTTTTGGACCAAAATTGTCACAAGTGAATCCTCCTGGAATTTTTCAAAAAGCAAACCCCCCTTGGCAAATCCTGGCTACGGGCCTGTTAAACGTCAATGACTGACATCAATCATGTCATATCATCACTGATTGTTCAAACACACATTTGTTAATCATGTTTGCTAACAGAAACAAAATAGACAATTCAATTTTGTAAACATGCTTTGAACAAAATAATGTCACTTTCTGCTGTAACTGATAAACAATATGAAAATATATATGATATCATATGGTTATTTTAGCAATTAAAACATCACAACAGTGTGTAGTTTTCAGATAATAGATGGTGGAAATTAGTAATGAAATGAAAGTGGTAAGCAAAAGCAGTAATTATAGGATTTACTATAAACCACGTGTAACAACCTTAGTGGCGACATCTTTTTGATTGGTGCAACTTGAAGTGAGAGAATTACAAAACATTTTACCATAATTATAATAAACATATTTCTATGATTCCAGGAGCCTACAAGGAGCATATATTTATACTACGCCTAGACCTAGGTCCTCATGATATAATGCCTGAGACTTATGAGCAATACGCAGAGGTGGAGTTCACCATGCCAAACACTACAGTATCTAAATGTGCTGTGCGCTCCATAGCAGTAGAAGGCCCAGATGATCCCCCAGAGAAGTGGGTCAACTATTTATCTAAATATGAATACAAGGTAGAGATTGAGTTTAAGACTGGGGACACTCCAGAAGATGTCCCTGCATATGCAATAACACCTACATCTCCCACTGAGAAAAAGGAGGTACCTGAATACCCAGAATACAACCCTGATGAGCCTGATGATTCTAGTAGCTCTGATGAAGATTAAAGGAAGGACTATGATACCCAGAATGCAATTGCAATGGTATATGTACATGTAGTCATAGATGAAAGGGAGATAATAGGGTATCCAGAACTCTGATGAAGAAAGTACATATAGTCCTGGTTGAATTTCAACTCAGCAGCTTTAATAGAAATCAAATGAAGAACTATGATATCTAGAATGCAATTGCAATGATGTATGTACAGTAGTTCTCATGGATGTAAAAGGAATAGGAAACCCAGAATTCTGAACTCTGAAGAAGAAAGTACATATAGTCCTGGTGGAATTTGCATACTACAATACAAACATGACTAATGAGACAATACTGGGTCTAGTGGAAGTAAAAGGAGGCACCATAACAGCCAGATTGCAATCCTATGGTTCTCAAAGTTCTGGTCATGATTGAAAGGTGGCACTTCAGTAGTATTAAAACAATAATGGCATAGTTCAATAGATGTCAGTGTTATGTAATGTAGAGCATGGATGAATGATTCCAGTGTAATACCTTGTGAGATATTATATAAAAGGTGCTCTTCATCTGTAAAATTGTAGAAATGTAAATATCTAGTGAGCCAACAGTGCAATATGTATATCTATATCTAGTCAAATAACTGAATATTCTGATGTATTCTGGAAATATCCTTTCAAATGGTGACCCAAAACCATAGAAATGATGTCTCATATTACCAAATGAAATGTTATTATCAAATGTCTGTTTTGTGAGAAAAATGATATACTCCGTTGTATTTAAAAATCTGAAATGTGGTCGTGAGAATGATTTCATTACGAAA
This sequence comes from Owenia fusiformis, assembly GCA_903813345.2. NCBI lineage: Eukaryota > Metazoa > Annelida > Polychaeta > Sabellida > Oweniidae > Owenia > Owenia fusiformis. The sequence goes on from CAIIXF020000008.1 coordinate 9,028,494, forward strand.
TACATGTACATACATGTACTAAATAGTTGGGTAGAAGTATGTTGAGATACATCTTAAAAATTATTATAATCTCAGGATATGAATGCCTTTGTGTATGAAAAGTATTTTGATTTAATGATCTTAGATTTATTTGGATGATATGTGCAGCTTGTTTTTGATGATAGGAAGACTTGTAATAAAGTCTGTATCTCATTGGCACAGTAAGTGAAGGTCATTGTGATAATAGATGGCTTATTGTGACAATATGTGCAGCCTATTGTGACAATTGGTACAGCTTAGTGTGACAATATGTGCAGCCTATTGTGACAATTGGTACAGCTTAGTGTGACAATATGTGCAGCCTATTGTGACAATTGGTACAGTTTAATGTGACAATATGTGCAGCCTATTATGACAATTGGTGCAGCTTATTGTGACAATATGTGCAGCCTATTGTGACAATTGGTACAGCTTAGTGTGACAATATGTGCAGCCTATTGTGACAATTGGTACAGCTTAGTGTGACAATATGTGCAGCCTATTGTGACAATTGGTACAGTTTAATGTGACAATATGTGCAGCCTATTATGACAATTGGTACAGCTTAGTGTGACAATATGTGCAGCCTATTGTGACAATTGGTACAGCTTAGTGTAACAATATGTGCAGCCTATTGTGACAAATGGTGCAGCTTATTGTGACAATATGTGCAGCCTATTGTGACAATTGGTACAGCTTAGTATAATAATATGTGCAGCCTATTGTGACAATTGGTACAGCTTAGTGTGACAATAGGTGCATCTTATTGTGACAATATGTGTAGCTTATTGTGACAATTGGTACAGCTTAGTGTGACAATAGGTGCATCTTATTGTGACAATATGTGTAGCTTATTTTGACAATTGGTACAGCTTTATATTGTGACAATAGGTGCAGCTTATTGTGACATTTGGTGCAGTTCATTGTGACAGTAGATGTAGCTCATTGTGACAATGATGGAGCTCATTATGACAATGATGGAGCTCATAGTGACAATTGGAGCATCTTATTTTGACAATAGGTGTAGCTTATTGTGACATTTGGTGCAGCTCTTTGTGACAATTGGTGCAGCTTAGTGGATACGGCTCGCTCTTTGTGACAATTTTTGTATTTTGTGTTGCCAATGTGAACACCATTGTAAACAGCTCTTTTTGTGCAGCTCATTGTAACAATTCTAATGAGTTTATTCTGTAGAATTCTGAAATCTAGCTCATTTTGAAGACATAGCAGTAGACACTATGCAGTTGAATTATAAGTTCAATGTAGAAAACTTTGTAGAACAAATGTTGTATATAATAGTGATACACCATCGATGACATGTGGAAATAGTGTATAAAACCATTGTGGTCAATAATAGTCTTATTGAATGTAGTTCATATGTAAGAATTCATTTAGTGGTTCAGTATCTGAACCAGAGATGCAAGTGTGTTTTATACATTTACGTATGTATCCACCAATAGCAATAAGGTCATAATTTTTGATATGTTTTCATGTCATATTCCAGCTATCTAGTATAAGTTTAATGATGTGCAATTGGCCCAAAATTTTATTCAATGTTTTTTTTCACATAAGATAAGGAAGGATTAAATCACGGTCTTTGCAAAAGCTTGCAGACACTTCACCTTTGTTATTTCAATGGTTTACTAATTTAACCTAATATGTCACCTTTGTTATTTCAATGGTTTACTGATTTAACCTATGTCACCTTTGTTAATTTCAATAGTATACTGAGTTAACCTAATACACAACCTGTTAATTTCAATGGTATTCTGAGTTTCCCTAATATGTCACCTAACTGGTGACCTAACTGGTCTCCAATAATATATGTTATTTTTGCGAATTAAAATATTGATAATTTGACCATTTGATGAAAATGTATGTTTTAAACAATCTTATAAAAGATAAAAAAAGTAATTTCACATATAAGTATGTTGCATATATATTTACACCAACATTCTCTAGTCAATACATCTTGAATCTCGACATCATATTTGATGCTATGTAATATTAAATCGGTACAATGTTTGTAGACATTCCATTTTATGCAAAGTAACAGTATTGATTTTTATTTTGTAATTTTTATACATATTATGTATACACATCGGGTATTTATTACGATTATTTTAATGTGTACAAACATATTATTTACAAATATTCATATACACTTCTCTTGTTACCTTTGGTTGGCCACCCAAAACAAAAATAAATTGATATACTAGTATGTATTTAACCATCAACTTACGAGACCCAAATATTTTAACTGACTATTGTTGAGAAATGTTTGGTAGTCAAAACATCTAATCATCAATCTTAAATCATTAACTTAACATGTTTATATGTAACAGAAAACATTTTGCATGGAGTACAAAACAATGTGTAAAAATTAGAACCTTGATGAAATCACTTTTAGCACACCTAAACTAATAGCTAGGCCTAGATTATATCAACATACCGTAAGTACTATTATATAGGAAGGACTGAGAAATAAAAAAACCAACACTAGAAATTATATAGTAAATGAAATGTACACATACATGTGTAGTATAACTATATAGGAATGCAGTGCTACTTAATGTTGTTAACATTCAATGTCGTTAATGATGTGTTATTGTTAAATAAAATAATGAAAACAGTTTATTATTCTGTTTTTCTGTGTACAAGAAAAAGTCCAGCATAAACATAACTACTTTTCATATCTGCAATAAAATATGGTCTCCCTTTTTTGTGGATGGTGTTCAGTGGTTGGTGTCTAACAAATGGCAGATGATGTCATTTTGCATATTATTACCACCTTGCCGGGCCAGTTCTAGGGGTTTTACTGCTAGTTAAGAAGGCATTAATTTTACTATATCGACCTGAGCAATATGTGACGTCATAGTGGTGGTCCATATTGCCGGTCAGGAATGCATTTAACGACCATCAATTTTCCCCGGGAAATAAGCCACAGTTTAATAGACCAATCCATTTACTCATGCCACCAATTGTTGAGAATGGTTGTTGCAGTCTCAGCACAGAAGTGGTTTTAACTTATTGCTACTTTCAAAAACTTATTTTAATTTTAAATACAAACACAAGGCATAATAACATGCAAAATGTCACCACCATTTGTTACAGATGCCGACTGCTGAATACCGACTCCCATCCACAAGAGATTATAATTTATGTCACCACTTGTGGTGGTGACATAATTACTGCCTAGAAACTGGCTAATATACTGTAGTTTATTTGGTACAACAAAATTCATAATTCATAATTCATAACATAACATAACATAAAAGGTGTTATATCTATAACAAGTCTAATTTTGCCCTTTTGGGAATCTCATGACATGAATATATTTGAAATTCAAGCTAGGGATTTCATATCTTACCTTTGATTCTAGATTTTTTAAAGTTCAAAGTCACAAATGGTATTATCTAAGTTTCTTAAACCTCAGGACTACTGCTCAAAATGTTTGACTCTGATTCTGTACTTAAGTTCAAAAGGTAATTTTCCAAGTCAATTTTTAGATTGCTTCAAATTAAACAATTTTTTAAATTCATTTTGTCTACAACATGCCAGGTTTTTATATCCAACCTTGAAATCAGATTTTATTTTGTTGACTTTTAAAAAGTAATAAAAATAAGTTAATTTTCAAAATTGTTCAACTTGATTCAATTGTCACATTTCAAACCTTTTCAAGATCAATTTTGAACAAGAACAATTTTCTATTCAAATTCAGATCAAAGCAGCACAAGAGGAATTTATAATATAGCAATATTTCTACATTTACAAATACACAACTTAACATTCAAACACTTTTTTCTTCATATTAATTTTATTTAAAATTGTTGCACATATCAATGTTTCCATATGATCCATCAGGTTGAAAAATTACAGCATTTTTTTAATGAATGTTTAGATTTGGGCTCACCTTGTTAATTCCCAGAAGCCCAAGGATATTATTTATACCGGAGTACCTCCTTTAGGATCCTTTTTGACCGTAAACGAAGATTTAATCAGGTTAATGCTTTAATGTCTGTTGTTATTAGTATATTATCAGCTGATGGCAATGTTTGTTTATTTCAAATATTTAATTATTTCAATTTTAATATATGTGGTTTGTGGATGATCAAAATTATTATAATGTTCATTTTGCTCTCATGAGCAGGCGTTGTTTACATGCTTGACAAATGCAGCATCATAGTCAGGACAGAAAAACAGGCATGAAAAATTCAGGAAATAATACAAATTCATAAATTTGTCTCCCATGCCTCATGCCCAGCTAAGCCTCCAACATTGTTATTGTTTATACCCCTTCCAATCTGAATGCTAGTATATCCTCTGCATTCCTTCTCACCTCCTGCTACCAAACAGTCCTTTAGAAAGTCCACCAAGTTGTGTCTGTTTGCTTTTCTGATCCTGTAACTCTTGAAGCTTCTTGTTTTGTTCCTCCTGGAAATTAAAATGCAAGGTATGTTTTGTTCAAGTCTAATATTTAAAATAAATGCTTTTTTATGTTCAGTGTTCGCGCTAGCCATTAAAATTTCTGAGTCCCAGGGACACAACCCATTTGAAAAATTTGAGTCCCCATATAATTTTTTTGCGTCCCTCTTGTTTCTTCACAAAGTTCAAAAAATATTGTGAAAGTGAAAATAAAGTGGGCGATAATAGAGTGCTTACACTAGAATGGGATAAAAATGACATATATTGTAATTTGATGCATCCTCCCAATAAATATCTATCACTGGGTCCTTTTCACACAATTCTTAAGTAATGTTATACCAAAATAGTCCGAAATGAATAAAGGAAATGCTCAAATTAAGAGTTTTGTTTTCACATTTTAAAACTTGCGATCTTGAAGGTCATGTCAAGGTCGTGAACTTTTGCTTCTTTTTATCAACATTTCTCCTTATTCTGAAGACTTTTAGAGAAAAAACCTCGATCTATCATTAAATAATTATCTTGATGTATAACATTAGATCAATATATAATGGTTTCTAGTGGAAATAATAAAGATAATCGTGAAAAACAATCATTTCAATTTGTGGGGAACCACAGGGGATTTCTGCAATATTGTATGTTTTGATCTTCCATTTCGATTGCGTCATTTTCCGGAATATATCGGAACCAATCAAAATCCATGTCTCATACTGGAAACCCTGTTAATCTTCGGTAGTCATGATAGCGAATCAGATTTGTTGATATAAATATACCTGGATCATTGCTCGTATATCAAGGTAGTGAGTTTGAAAATCTTGATGAAAATCATGTTTCACCGCTACTGTGCTGCAGTAAAAGTTATCTTGAAGCAGTTTATAATTTTTGCGTCCTAGGGACGTAAGTTGATTTTGATTTTTACGTCCAACCTTCTGAAATTTCCGTAAAAATGGCAAAAAACAGCGTCAACGCGAACACTGATGTTTTATCAATGATTATTATTGCCAAAAATAGTAGTTGATGAAACATACTCTTAACCCTTTCACGACGATAGGCTCCATATGGAGCCCTATTATGTAATACCTTTCAGGACGATAGTATTTGCATCAATGTGTTTGGTGAGTGTACTTTGTACAATTAACATAATGTTTACTCTGAGTTCCTGTGAGTTCAAAGTTTACCTTTAGTTTTTCCTGGTTTATTTTGAAAGCAGCAACTGGATCATCAAACTGGTTGTAATAGTCAAGTACTGTTCTCACATCCTCCACACCACTGGTGCCTATCACTGCAATACAGAAAACATTTACAATGTGTTAGTCAATCAGAATCTAAATTTCATTCAACATCATCTAACCTAGTCTTACATCACTTTTCATAAATGAGATATCAGTACCTTCCACACTAATTATAGGTATGTTTAATGTCCTAAATAAATTATTACAGATGCCCAATGTCAAGGCTGACACTGGTGAAAACTTTTACAATTGCTTTAACAATTGCCACTTTATGTTGATGGAAAATGCACAATGACTTACTGCGTAACATAGTGGCTAAATCAATAAGTGTTCTGTCTTCATTATCACCAGTCCATTTCTTCAAACCAATGGCATTTCTTGGTTGTAACTCATATGACTTGGGGTTACAATCCACAAATATCACCTTTTTAAGGTCTCTGTTCAGGCAAGAAAGGTCCTGTAATAAAACAAGTCATATTATGAAGATGATAAATTGCCATCACGGAGACAAACAAAATTAGAAAGTTGAAATTTTGTTGAGCTTTTAAAGGTTAATATTTGTTCCAAATTGACCAACTAGGGGTGATACTTGATGACAAATACACTTTTCCATTTCCCAATCCACCCCCAATATGTTATCGGCACTAGATGACAGCATAATAATACAAAATCGAATAATCATGACTATCGCGATGGTTTAGTAAAATTCCAATCATATTCATTTTGTTAAAGTTTAAAAATGCTGATCTACTGTACTCTCGGTTAATTTCACGAGTTTTTATTTTGAGAATTTTGAGAAAACACGATTTCGGGGCAATTAAATTTCGCAAATTTCACTAAGTGCACCTACTACTGTGTCATCTTAGTCAACGACGTGAAACTTAATCACACGCAAAAAATACTGTGAGTACTATGGAATTGGCTGTTTCACAGAATTCATCATTTCAACTTTGTAAAAAACTGAGGGTTCATCAATTGGTACAATGAGAAAAAACCCAGGAAAGTTAAGAGAGGAATAGCCAAATGGAGTAGCTCATTTCTATTTCGTTGTACTAAATCAAATTTGCAAAATGTCACCACCAGACATCGAACACCGAACACCACCATCCATAAAAATTGGACAATAAGACTATAATAATATTCTGGTGGCGACATAATTATTATAAAACACTGTCTTAATTGCAAGCATGCTTTCTGTACCTTAACATGGTGTCCATCCATGTATCTTGTGGCATCCCTAAACAGCCTATACATTATGTAGCCCTCTTGGTCTAGGCCATCTATGATAGGAAAAGCAGTCTGAAACAATATAATGAGAGGAACATATAGAACATCAGCAACATAGTATTAGGCAAACTAAAATCTTGGTTTGAACAGTGATGGTATAGGCCTATCATGTCATTGCCTCCATATAAACACAAAGGGAGAGAGACCATTGGGAAGTTTTAAGAAAATAAGACATCACACAAAGAATGCTTTTTAGTGAAAATATTTCAATATTAAAATAATCGCTTGAAAGTTACTCTCTCTGTTCCTAAATTTATTTAATAACCAGTAACAAAATAAAGAAATGTAAAAAATATTGTAAAAGACTTAACCTGCAGTGTGAGCATATTGAACTATTATGTGTACAGAATATAAGAATACTTACAAATCCATTCTCGGCTGTGTATATCACCACTTCGAAGAGTGGAGGACCAACTTGTTGCAGGAAATAGGCAACTCCTGGTCTTTTCTGGAATCTCCACCCAGTGTTCAACTACAAAAGATATTCATATTGTATATGGTACATGACTTGACAATCTACAATACAAGGCATTGTACTATATTGTATTGTATTGTATTATATTGTATTGTACTGCATTGTATCAAATCATATTTATTTTAAAATTGTCTTGATTACTATTGGCTGATTGGTGTCTAATGCTGCTTTTCTTATGAGATCAGAATTGATGATCATTTTAGGTTAGGTTGATTTGCAAATTGTAGATTTTTCCCCTAGACTTGATAGTCAAAGTAACTTTAAGTCAACATTGATTCTCATTTTTAATACAAATAAATGGTCAAAATTTAAGACTTAAAATTGATCAGTCTCAAATTAATTTTCAATCATAATCACAGCAGTCATAATTTCCATTTTTGGTGTATTTTGGAATCAGCCATAGAGATGACAAACACACTTAATATTGTTACTCACAGTCCAGTCAGGGTGAACGAGAACCCCTGTCATCTCTAGGACTAGTGTATAAGGTGGTTGGTAATATGGCTCCTTCAGGGGGTCAGGAAGCAATTTTTCACTTGTTGGTTCTTTGATCATCTGAAGCAAATATATTGGTTAATCCCTTAGTCACATTTTTTACAATGGCCTTTCTACGGCCAATAGTAATTATGAGGCCTATGAAGCATTTCCATTGCCACATACTGTAGCAGTTGCTATGCTAGCTGCATGGCTTATTTTTGAATGGGAGAGACAGAAAATCGGCACTGTTGAACAGAATTTCAAGTGATGACGCATGGTCAAGCGCACGCGATTTGAATGATATACTTTTAGGTGTGATTTTGTCATTATTTCATACAGATACATACAGTTAACGAACCTGTAGTTCTAACATGTATTGCTACAAAAAACTGAAGATTTACTCACTTTTTTGAAAAATTCAAACTCATTGATAGCCCTCCTAAAATACTGCTCCATTGTAGGTACTGTAAAAGAGGGCAATCCTAAATTAATTGAAAACAAAGCTATCCATATAATAGTACTAAATACCTACCTTGGTCCATAAAGGTCATGAGGGGTAATAAAAATGCCTGATGATTTATCCCAGTGTTTATTACTATAAGGCTACAAGAAGTAAAGGTTGATTCCAAGTTAAGAAGTACTTTTTCAAGTTTAGACACTGATATAAAATATAGAACTTACATTTCATAAACTCATCTTGAATCTGAAAAGCAAAACACAAAATTAAATCCTGGCATGGTTGTAGCTGTTACAGCATATCTTAGGGTGCTCTCAATAGAACAAATACAGTTTTGATGATAAGATGTAAAGAGCCCCACAGTAATTGTCATGGCATTTAATAGAAGTTTGAACATGGAATAAATGCCATGGTCTGAAAACATATAAATTTTCATTTTCATTCAGTTAGTGCAAATCTAATTGGGTAGCTGGATTTTTGTATTGGCAAAGTACCCAAAATTTGCCATATTAGATCAAAGTTACATTTTATTGTCATAATAACCAATTGGTTGATTTATGAACATCATTTTTCACAGCAATCATGCAGCAAAGGCTAACATAGAGATCAAAAGGTTCTGACATCTTAGGAGTTCATGGAAACTTGTTCATATTATGTTCAGTGTTATAGGCATTGACAAACAGGGCACGCCTTAAGCGTCGGACTGTCGGACTTGTCCGGTAGAATATTGATGGGACCGGTTAAAAATTAAAAACTGTCGGACATACTGACTGATACATACGAGTCAACTGGAAATATGGCCTGGATATTTTGTCCGATACCTTGACACGACCCCTAAACTTAGCTGGGAGTGTGGCTGTTCATTCAACTTTACACGCCCCTAATATTTAATTTAATATTAATTAATGTAGCCTACGTTTGTTAACTGTTCGACGATGATCCACAGGGGTCAGTGTCATTAATAGATCAGCCCTTACGTCACTGCATACATAATTAATCAACCCTTACATCACTGTATACATAATTAATCAGTATCACGTGAATATACGAATATATCCAAATATAGGTAACGGAAAGTAGCGAATGCTAATTTTACCCTAATTCAGGAACTATTTCTATTTCCGGTCAAGTTCGATGCATCCATTTGCAAAATTTGCGGGTTGGACCATTCCGGCCAAACCTGGCGCCAAGCGGGGTTCTGAAGGTATGTAGAATAGCTGGAAAGATTACTCAGTAATCCTAGATCATCTAGAACTATAATTTATGTCCCTTTTAAGCCATAAATTGCCGCAAAATGATAATTTCCAGTTCAATTTTTAAAAATGGCGGTTGAAAAAGTTTCGTAATGAGTGCTTAGGTTATGAGTTCATCACTCATTATATATATCCATGCGCCATGATGACTATGAATGAGTTTTACTACGATCAAATAATTTTTACTACGATGTGATGTTTTTTCATTGACCAGCTAAATCTTTCAATGACCAGCAGGTTTTGGACTGCTGCTGGTCATTGTGACCAGCTGATTTTATAGTTGACCACCTCAAATTTTAATACTGCTGGTCATGATGACCAGCAGGGAAATTTGGCTCAAGGCGTGCCCTGTTGACAAATGCAGGTTCTATTATACATGAAGCTCAAGATATAGACCTGAAGTGTATAAAATGAATATTTCTTGAATCAATATAATATGACTTACAATTTGGCCATTTTCATCTCTCTTTGGTGAACCTGAAAGATAAAGGTTATACTTAATGATATTTACATAAAGAAGTGCTACTGTTTTACTCAACATTCTTAATGAATAAAGGTGCAACTAATGACATTATGCTCCGACTATTTCCAACATTTATTACACAGGGACTCAATACGATAAAAGGAACAACAATGTTGTTCAGAAGGGAAGTAACTTGGAACAGTTATTGTTTCAAGATTAAAAAAAGTGTGTGCATATTGAATTCCTGTGATTACATTAATCAAGCGTTTTACCAGTCAAAGGGAAGATACAACTAACTTGTGTATTGAAATCTTGGGGTTGAAAATCAGTTGGATTAGTGGTTATTAGAGTACAGGGAGGCAATGTTGTCCACGTAAGTAATTGTCTGACATTCAGTTACATATGAGTGTATGCAGTCATTTGTCCGACAATTTCCTACATGGAAGACATTGCCTCCATGTCCTCAAAGATAACATTCAGCTTTGTTTCAAATACTGACCAGATAATGTCATTTTTCAACTGCAAGATTTCAATGCACAAGTAGATCCCGGGAAGTAGATGTAGAGTTGATTTGGAAATTCAACAGACCATGAAAGCCTTTCCCCCAATCTAACCTATCAGTCTTCTCCCAATGTTAAAAAATAACTACTGTACGTAAACTTCTAGAATTCGCCTTAAAATCTTTAAATCATGATAATATAATCGGTGATAACCGATGATCGAAAGAAATGAAAAGAGGGGGAGTATCTGATTTTTCAGCAAGTCAGGAAGATTTATTTTTCAAGACAAAGTTTACAATTGAATTGCTAGATGAATAGGCACATGTTACAGGGAAATATGTTCTAGGATTTTTTTGAACTGATTGACTTCTAAGATATAAAATCTATTAAAAAGGCGCAGCGTCACAAACGTGCAAATGCCAATGTTTTGACTATGAATCAAGCAACAGGGGTCTATAAAATTGAACGGAGGGGGGAGTGAATGGAGGGGGGAATAATGTGTCTATAAGATATACGATAAAAGATGTAACTTGACTTTATTTCCAATAACTCCAAATGTCCTTATTTTTCACTCTTCATAGTTGTAACATCCAGTTGTTACTGAGTAAGGTTTTCCATCCACAAATTTGCGGAAATTTCTTCCACCTTCAGACATATTACTCCCCCCTCCATTCAATTTTGATTATTTTTGATTATTTTTTATCTAACGTTTGGAAATTTATTTAAAAAAACAGCAATGACATTCATTTTGTCATGAAAACGTTATACAGGTGGCGTCGTGTAGACCACTGTTGCTTGATTTATAGCAAAAACATTGACTTTCGCACGTTTGTGACGCTGCTAATAGATCTTATATCTTAGAAGCCTATTGGTTCAAAAAAATCCTAGAAGACCCAACATATTTCCCTGTGTCTTGCGCCTATTCATTTAGCAATTCAATTGTTAACTCTCTCTTGAAAAAATAAATCTTCCAGGTTTGTTGAATTTTCTAATGAAAATCAGCTACTCCCCCTCCGTTCATTTCTTCCGATCACCAAGCATGATTCCAGGAGTGTACAAATTCACAGCCACAGATAATTACTTCATAGCAATCCAAATTTGATACCATTGTGAATTCGAAAGTCGTGAATTGCTTACCCCAAAGATAAAACATATATCCGCCTGTCATTATACTCCAACCACTCATAAACACCAGACCTAGCTTCCAGGCATTTTTACCAGTCCAATTTTCAAATCGCTTTCCCTTTGAGCCCTTTTTAGACTGTTTTTCATCATTTTCTGGTGAGTCTTTGGAACTTTCCTGTGTAAATTTTTGTTTCAAAATGTCATCAGTAAGGCTTCCACTTTGTGACTTTGTTCCAGAATAATTCCTACATCCCATGCATATTTGTCGTATCCTGAGTATTCTAGGAATATCCGGTTTAGTTGAGAATGATGCACATTGAGGATAAAGCGTTAATTTAGGCAACGTCCTGAAAAATTGTAAATTTTTCAAAATACACATGTTTTTAATGGCGGCCATGTTGGAAATTTAGGTATGTCATGCTCCAAGAAGAAAAACAAAAAAATATAATTCAATTCAAATGATGATTTGATCACTTTCTTTGACCAAGTGTGATAGTTTAATGATCTTATATCGCATTACATATATGAAACAAATAAAAGAAAAATATGATATCACAATGAAAGCGTATACGAATAGCTCCCTTGACATTTGTGATTATCCGGGTACTTTTATGATGAAAGCTAGTGAAATACAGACTTTCAAAATGTTCTAGCCATTTCAAGTGATTTAGCGACTGTTTGCACTAAGATCGAGATGACAAAGCAACATATACGAAAGTAAACAATCTAATAATATGGATCCAATAGTTGGATTGTTCGGGGAAATGGAAGATGATACCAAAATATTGCCAGAAATATTGCCACCAGAGGTTTGTTTGTTTTGTTTTTGACTTGCAGCTTGACAGCTGTTTCTAATAATAACCTTTCTGGTACTGACCATTGAGCTTGATGTTTTTGGAAACAAACTAGGTTATCTCTATATTGGCACATAAACTGACTTATAAATTTAACTAGAAATAGACAAATGCATAGCTGTTATATTCATTTATCAAGGACTCTATTATCGCATCCTACGACCCCTTTAGATTGTGGTCGTACGCGCGTATAATTGGTCAGTCAATGTTTTTACAAAGTTGGGAGAAAATACTACGCATTGCACATCTAAATGACCTACCTCGATACATTCCTTAGTATTTTAGAATTCTTTAATGTTGTTAGATCGCCAATTGTATGGGTTTATCGGCAGAACGGAGATTTTAGTTTTTACATCGGAATATATCAGCAATTTTCAAAATGTCGGTAGGGGAATTCCCCAAAGATTTCCCTTATGACTGGTGCATGCCGGGAACTGAATGGAGGAATTTGACGGTTGAAATAAGTTAAATATTACACGCAAATATTGCTATCAAAAAACGAAAACCTCTTCGTTCTGCCGATAAACCCATACAATTGGCGACTCAAATACATAAAAAGAATTCTTAAATACTAAGGAATGTATCGAGGTAGGTCATTTAGGTGTGCAATGCGTAGTATTTTCTCCAACTTTGTAAAAACATTGACTGACCAATTATATGCGCGTACGACCACAATCTAAAGAGGTCGTAGAATTCGATAAGGACTCTAGAGCCTCTACATGTAGATCTACATGTATTCGTCAAATTGTACACATTTCATTGACAAATGCATCTCTCTTATTAGAAATATAATTGTCCCCATCATGATTTTCACCTGATCTCGTAGTTATTTGATTGGACTTCAAGCCCTGGGCAGGTGGGAAGCCAGTAATTCTTTCATAAAGCATGCAGTTTTTCATAATTCACACTTTTCACATTATTTTTAGTCAAAACTGTCAAAACGCTAGCTCCTTGGCAAAAGCTGTCTCCGGACAAGGACCAGGGTTCTCAACAGGACCGTTGTGAGGAAATTTTTAGATCCCAGATTTTTCGTGGTATTGCGACTACTCCTCCTCATGGGATCAGAGATATCCTATTTGCATACTTTTCAAAATACCACTTAAGATTATCGTCCTATTTTAATCACAACATACATTTCCAACAGGTTTCTGGCTTCTTATTCCTTGTTTGTATCAAGTTTTATTTATTTTCTCAAGGGTTTTACCATAAATAATGTGACAAAAATGTAAAATTAGACTCTGGAAAAAACACTTTACTCCGGAAAAGCTGTTAGACTCTGGAGCAAGAGGATCTAAAGACATTAGACTCTGGAGAATCCCCATGATAGATTTGGGGCGGGGGTCTGTTGTCAGTAGGGCTTGATGAGACTACAGGGCATTCATGGTTTCTTATATTGTTCCAATAATTCAATTAAAATATTTTTTTATAATTCCAGATTGAGGAGGGAAATGTTGAATATAAGGTAAGTCACAACTTTTTGTTTCACTCGATTGAATAGGTGCATGGATGCACCTGTACTGTAGATGTACAGTCTCTTAAAAATCTAACATACATGTAGATGTTGACCCTACTCTGATATTTTTACACATCAGAGCTGAGTAGCTGGCAGATAAGAAGGCCAGCTCTGGCATACCAGAATGTTATTATTGGTTATGTAGCACTGGCATTATAATCAGTATATCCTGTTTCATAGTACCTGCACAAACAATGTTATCTGTGTATAATGATGAAGGAAAGAAGGATATACTTCACAAATTTGCCAAAACTGCAATTCAAACTTTTTTGATAAATTTGGACCACTGACAAGTACAATGTAAGAGCTTTAACTGTGCTGGATGTTTTATGCAATAAACCTCAATTTGATAAAGTATCAACTTTTTAGTTATCAGGTAACAAATATGGCATATACTTATATGATACTTTCCTGAAAAAAGCAAGGAAATACACACATGCCTTCATACTTAATTTTGTACCAGAAAATAACATGCGCAGGTATAGCAATTTTTTCCCAAAATGTTATTTTCCAGCTGTACCTTAACTTTCCTGATTATTATTCTATAAGTATACCTCATTGTAAAGATGAAACTTATCTGTTGCTTGGCATGCAATAAATATCAAGCTGTTTGAAATATTTAATATTTATTTAATTATTGGATGACAAATATGGTATCACAAATCACAATAGTCTACAAGTAGGGGGTTTTGGACCAAAATTGTAGCTATACAGCAATAACTACTTTGGATATATTTTGGGGAATAATAAGTGTACCACATGTCGTTAACAAGATCAAACTTTGCTATGGCTTGTAATAAACCTTATTTCGTTTAAAGCATCCCATCTTTGTTTATTTTTCACCATAATGCTTTGGACCTTCAAATATCTTTAAAGCTTGAATGTAGTATTTTCGTTGTTAAAGTAAGACTGCTGCATATTATGCAATATTGTTAAAGACAACCTTCAAAACTCAATGTGGAGTTCACACGTTGCATATACAGGGTGTCCTGAAAGTATGCCCCCTCCCTCGGCAGACATATACCAATGTCTCCATAGTATGTGTCATATATCATTTTAGAGCTTATCCAGAGTTACATTGATTTGCCAAGTATCATGGTTCAACTCACAGATGGTAAAAAGTTACAGGCATTTCAAAACTTTGTGTTTGGCCAAAAATATACTAGCCTTTCTTTTCTTCATTCTACCCTGTATATTAAATCACATAGAAATTATCATTAAAATTCTAATGATTCATATCATTTAGAAGATTTTTCAATTTTATGTACATACTAAAAATACCAATGTTATTTCAAATTTCAGCTTAAACTTGTGAACCCTTCAGATGACAGGTTTGAACATTTAGTGACCCAGATGAAATGGAGGCTCCAGGAGGGTCAGGGAGAGGCCATTTATGAGATAGGGGTGGCAGATAATGGAATGTTAGCTGGTCTAACAGATGATGAAATGTCTGCTTCTCTCAATACATTGCAACAAATGGCCAGCAGGTAGAATTTCCTTTTCTATAAGTCTCTGCTGAATGTCCACGTATAACAGTGATATGACATACAGTCAAGAAGGATTTGCTCTCAGATATTCCATCTCGATCATCTGCCGTTCATGAAGTCATGTTGTGATTACAAAATTCAAGATTACACAGCCGCCATTTTTTCACTTCAGAATTTGAATAGTGAATTTTGGGCTTATTACTTAATGAAAAATTTAAAACAACCAAGAAGATATCAAACATTAGTTTAAATTGCACACATATCTTTCCAGGCTTGGTGCTACTACTAGTATGCTACGAGAGAGAGTGGTTGAGACGGCACATGCAGAATCACGAAAAAGAGCTGCAGAAATACTTGTACGGAAAGTACCAGATGATCAACAGGTGGGTTATATTTAATTTGCCTATCGCCTAATTTTTGTCTGATTCAGAAAATTAAATGCTGGAAATAATACCTTCATTATCTTATCCAATGGGAAGTTTTTTGTCATTAGGAAAATGATAAAATTTGACCATTCGACTAATTAATCACTCGGATTAAATACCACATAATGCTCTAGATTGAGAAATGCACATTTCATTTTCAGTTTTCTCATAACAAATAAGATGCACATTTCTGTTTTCATTAGCTTATGGCATATTGAATATCTATTTCTTAAAATAGAATATTTAACATGTTGTATGATCCTCTTAGGGTATTTGCATATGCAGTACATGTAAACATGTGTTACATAATTAGATTCATGTAAACATGTGCAAAATGAATATTGTGCTGTACATGTACTGTAAAAAATACACATTGCTGGACCTTTATTTTTTAGTTCATCGATCTACGTCTTGCTGTCCTTGGAAACGTCGATACAGGGAAGAGTACCCTACTGGGTGTGTTGACACAGGGGGAACTTGATAATGGGAGGGGGAGAGCTCGTCTGAATTTATTTCGCCATTTACACGAAATACAATCAGGCCGAACATCGAGTATAAGTCATGAAATACTTGGTTTTAACAGTAATGGGGAGGTAAGTTTTATCATTTGTTGGATAATGGTCTAATGACTGTCACTAGATGGCGAAAAAATTGATTAAATTGTATACTTCAACATGCAAAATTGCTTCAAAAAGTCTCTGATAAATTCCATTGAAAATATCCAAAACGGGTGTCCAAGTTAACCTTGTTAATTTTATGTTTTAGGTGGTCAATTATAGCGAATCCCGAACTGCAGAAGCCATTTGTGAAAACTCAACCAAACTAATCACACTTATAGATCTAGCTGGACACCACAAATATCTCAAGACAACCATATTTGGTCTAACAGGATACTCTCCAGACTTTGCCATGCTGGTTGTCAGTGCAGCCACTGGAATAGGTTATAAACCAGCGTTTGTAATATTTTACTTTAATTATGTAATTATGTATTTTCGATGGTTTTGTTTTGTTAAGATGATTGACTTTGTACAGACAACATTCCTAAGCCACATTGAAAAACAAAATATTTAAAAAAAGGCTGAACAATTACCCAAATGCGAGTAGGTAGTTACTAATTTCACCACCAGGTGGCTGATTCGGGTCAATTAACATGGCAGGTATATAAGAAAGTTCCTTTAAACTTGAATATTATCAATTTAAGTGGCTCAATTTTCATATAACCCTTATGCGTCTGATACTTATACTAATGAAGATATGTCCAGTAAAGCAAAATATTATCTGTCCACTAAAAGAAAAGATATTTCATTTTTTGTGATTTTATAGCATGGGGTCTATGGGGAATCTCCCCGAGCTAGAAGTCACATTTTCAAAGAAAATTAATTTTTCAAAGTTGATAAACACTTTTTAAAACCACATTTCTAGATGTAATTTTACATGAAGATTTCAAATATGATATTAGTTTGACTGAATTTTGAATTTTTAATGACGTAAATCAAGATTATTTCTACTCGCATCTGGGTTATTGCAATGATGAGAAGTAATATGAGGTTCACATGAATATGAGATTCACAGAGATACGAGGCTCACATAAATATGAGACTCATTTAAATATGAGGCTCACAAATATGAGGCTTATATAGATATGAGGCTCATTTAGATATGAGGCTCACACAAATATGAGACTCATATGAGGCTCACAAATATGAGGCTTATATAGATATAAGGCTCATTTAAATATGAGGCTCACACAAATATGAGGCTCACATATTGATTTAAACTACTGGAATTCACTGCATGCTTTAAAGTTCTCTTTATCCTTCTTCAGTCGGCACAACAAGGGAACACTTAGGTCTAGCCCTGGCTTTAGAGGTCCCAATATTTGTAGTGATCAGCAAAGTAGATATATGCAGTCAGCGTGTGGTGAAAAGAACCCTTGAGCAGCTGGAAAGATTGCTCAAGTCTCCAGGATCAAAGAAGGTCCCGATGAGAGTAGAGTCAGAGGATGATGCTATAATGGCTGCATCAACGATCAGTTCTGAAAGGTAGGCCTATTATAGGAAAAGGAGACTGCTGCAGTCATTAATGCTGTATCTGGTTAAATAATGATCACTGGTTTCAACAAAGGTTGCAAATGTGACTGCATTTGTCCCTGCGCTACAAAATAAATCAAGCTCCATTTCTTTGCGCTTTGAGTAGAAAGTACTAAGTGGTCAATAATAGCCTACATTACAGGCATATTGCAAAATCAGTCTTTATCTTACATATTCCAGCATTGCTCCAATATTCACTGTGTCCAATGTGACAGGGAAACATCTAGATCTATTGACAAAGTTCCTGAATGTCTTGCCACCATTACGCAGTCATAAAGACAGAGAGGGTCACCTTCAGCAGCCTGCTATACATCAAGTGGAAGAGGTTTACTGTGTGCCAGATGTGGGCACTGTACTTGGTGGAACACTCATCAGGTAATATATTATTTAAGAAATACAGACTGATGAGCAAGTGTTATATCAACGAATACAGACCTCAGGGCTAGGCAAAAATGTTTTCTGTACCCCAAACGACAGAAGGGAGTGAGGGGTTTGAAGGCTTTTTGTGCCTAGCCCTAAGGTCGTCGATATAACACCTGTGCTGAGGTCTTAATTATTTAATGCAGTTTATATAATATGCATGACAAAGAATAAAGTTGGCTGAAAAAAGTGAGCTTTTGTTAATTTGGAGGATAAGTTGCCCACTATTTCTGATTCTCCCTTTAATGCTATATTTCATGGATTTGGATAGAACAAATTATCTCTACCAGCTGCCAATGTATTATTTTTCAATATATTGTGTATTCTAGAGGTAGTATAAAGGAGGGTGAGAAGATGTTAGTGGGTCCTATGGACACTGGGGAGTTCCAGGAGGTGATAATACAAGGCCTACATAGAAGTAGGCGTCCCTGTAGGATGGTCAGAGCTGGAGAGGCATGCTCAGTGTCACTTGGTTCGCATGATAAATCAACTCTTCGGAAGGTATGTCATTGTAGTGTTTATCTCTTGGATGTGTACACACGTGTACAATACAAACAAGTTCATAGTCATTTGACAGACCCCTAGAGGTGAACCCCCTGTAGGCCTATAGTTATAATTTCAGGTCCCTACATCTTCCCCTAATATGATAGGCTGGTAAGAGAGTGCATGTATTTGTATATTAAAGCCTCAAAACGTCTTTTTGTATCAAACCTTTTGTTCTAGGGTATGGTGCTTGTCAGCCCTAAGCTGAACCCCCAAGCGTGTACATCATTTGAGGCTGAGATTTACCTGTTGTTTCACGCTAACTCTATAGGACGTGGCTTCCAGTGTACTTTACATATTGGCAGTGTCTGCCAAACTGCAATCATAGATGGTATCATTCAAAAGGTATGGATGTTGAGTTGTTATGCCAAGGAGTGTGAGAATGTATCCATTTTAGCATTATATGTTGATTTTGTATCTTTTCATTGGTTTTAAACTTTTCAAAAAATCAAATTAAAACCAATGGCCAAAATAAAGGCTTGGGTCATACATGTATATTTTCCATAAAGGTTTTTTAATGTAATAAGACGAACCAAAAACAGCTTTTTGGGGGGTCTGTAATCAATATAGGAGTCAAACAGCTTAATTGTGATAATAAATATGTCATCCTATTCACTGCTCTATTTACAGGGTGTTCAGGAAATAAAGATAATAATGTCATAACTATTTATTCATGGATTGTATTGAAAGTTTCAGAGATTATAGTTTTAACATATTTTAACTTATTGTTGAAGTTTCAGCTTCAGGCGATTTGATTGGTTGATCCTGTGGTTGTCATAGCAACACGAGTAGCGCTAAGGCGGGGCAGGTGGAATAACTGCAGTATATTTGCATGTTTTAAATGTTTTAAAAAGAGATCCTATCATGTTTACGACTTAAAATGGATGCTTAAACATAGTTATAACTATAAGCCTGAAATTCTTTGCCAATTTATCAATTTATTCTATGTAATTTCCCCCATTCTAGACCCAAACTCTTTGCCTCTTGAACCTTCTTCACATACTTCACAGAATTCTTCTTGACTCATTTCCTGAAGTCTGTTTAACACATGTGAACGTATGGCATGAGTATTCTCAAATGCATGTCCTCTTAAGTCCCGTTTTGATTCAGCAAAGAAGTATGAATCATTTGGCGCTAGGTTGGGTGAATAAGGTGGATGCTTGAGTTGCTCTAATCTCAGCTGCTCAATTTTTTAGTGACTATGGCAGCAGTATGGGAGGGGGAATTGTCTAAGTGGAAGAGAAATTGCATCCCGGGTCACTTTCTATGTAATGCCTGCATTAAGTAATGAAAATCCCATTGAATATCATTAAAAAAGCATTTATTTGACTTTTATATCATAAAACAAAGCAATAGAAGAATTTTATCATGGAGATGCACCAAGAAAGCTTTAAATATGGAGTCAAAATCGGTTTGCCATGCTAAATGTTGCACAGAAACTACTGCAGTTGTTCCATGTGCCCGCCTTAGCGCTACTCGCGTTCCTATGCCAACCACAGAAATGACAAATCAAATCGCTTGAAGCTGAAACTCCAAAAGTAAGTTTAAATATGTTTAAACTATAATCCCTGCAAATTTTATTGAAATCCATGAATAAATAAAAAAAGTTATGACATTATTATCTTTATTTCCTGAACACCCTGTATATGTGACATTACATTCCAGGATTCCATACAGACCGGTGAAAAGGCTGTAGTGATATTCCGTTTCATCAAACAACCAGAGTACATCCGCCTAGGATCAAGACTGTTGTTCCGTGAGGGCCCCACAAAAGGCATGGGCCAAATCACCAAAGTTATGCCAATGGAACAGGTTAATAGATGAATAGTATAAGTTAGTCATCTAGGCAAAGTTACATACATATGTACTTCCATATGTCAATGATTCTAGTATATGTGTGGACTTGTCAAATTGGGAGTGTTCCTGCTTGGTAGTTTCGTTAACCAGAACACCAAAGACGTGGATCATTCAGATGACATTGATTCAGAACAAGTGCAATCCACTGAGGATTCAAATCGCATCAGAAAATAAGAGTGAAATCTTTTCCATTCAGGTTCTAAATGCCCTTTTACTTATTTCGTATCCCCTTCATTTGCCAAGTGTCAACATGTGTTGCTAATGTCAATCATTGGGAATCAACCTCCAGTGGTGAATTCAACTCCTTGCCAATTTGATTAATTTTATTTTCTCTTAGCAGGTTTTGATGAAATCAATTTAGTTAATAATAGTGGGGGGAATTTACCCCTATATTTGGCAGAATATTTCAGATGGTGATACAAGTATAAACTTTTGCTTTTCTACTACTTCAAACCTTTTTTAAAAAATCTGTCCCTGTGATCAATGGATTTTTTTACTTTTTCCCCCCAAAATCCAAGATGGCCGACACACTATAGCTCGGAAAATATATTTAGCTCTGATTTGGCAAATACAGCTGTAATATAAAGTTTAAATTGTGTTTTCAGGACTAAATGCACTAATAGGGACACCACATAATACATGTCATGAGCTTAAGTCAAAATAAATAATTATATGGGAGTTAAGCAAGGTTCATTTCTGGCCCCCCTCTTATTTTGTTCATTTATAAGTTTGTATAACCTTACTCCTGTGAATTAAACATAATTAGTAAGACTGTTCTTAAATTTTAGATTTTTATGCTCTGCTACATATCAAATTAGTGTGTATAAATGACCGTAACCTAAAGAATTGAAGGATTTTCACAAATAAATGGTTTATCGAGTACAGACATTTACCATGCATTCACAATTACAGACTATTACAGCGACATCAGGACCACTAAAAGCAAATTCAATTATTCATTAAATTTTGGTTGAGGTTAAAAACATTAATACAGTCCATCAATGTATTCTATGCATTATTGAGTATGAATATGAAATATGTGGTTTTCCATGACTCTTCAGTAAGGAGGAATGAAATACCAAGCAGGAAGGTGATGTGAAATTTGAGTAAGAATTTGCAAAATTTAATCTAACAAAAATCTACCATTATTTGTAGAATTTTGAATAAATGTAAAATATTAATTCATCCCATAAATATATCTTATGCATTATTTCACGGTGTCCAACCCAAACGCTCTTACATGCACAACGGAATGTTTCATCCACGTGGAAATGGGGCTAATGAAGACCCCACTATGTATGTATGTATGTATAATTTATATACCTCTTAAATAAAAGAGAGTTACATTCATATTAACACATTATGACTGTAAGTATTGTTTCACTAGTTTCTCTTACATATCACGCGTTATGGTGACATATTATGTACCATTCGATGAACAATACCCTGATCAAAGCTCCGTAGTGTAGATCAAACAAATCTGAAGTTGACGAATTGACCACAAATTACGAATTAAATTAGTATTTATATGAAATTTGCTCTAAAACATAAAACTATTGACAAATAAACAAAAAGTTTATATGTGAATTAATCTTTCTTCTTTTGATGCCAAGGGATACAATAGATCTTTTCTTTCTCTCCTTGAAAAGGAAAGTTGAGCCTAGTACCGCAGTGTTTCCAGTTCATTGTGTTAACCAGATCGCAGCATTTCTTGAATATGAGAATGTCATCATTTTTAAGACTTGATTTTTTGTTATCAAATGACGATTACGATAATGTATGGTGTGATCAAGGTTTGGAATTTGACCAAAATATACTCTGATGCTCAACTCAACTAGTCACATGCCTCGACAAACAGGGTTTTGACCGGAAGAATGACAAATACATTTATGAATTTTGATTTAACTATACTGCTTAAGACAGCTCTTCCTAATTGCTTCAAACGTCAACAGCCATCCAAGTACAATATATCACACCCATCAAACACATACACAAACTTCTTATTCCCATCATTGGGGAAATTGTCAGATGACTCATCATTTCCGTTTGCCATACTCAGAGCGTTTCTTTGTTTAGTTTCAGTAATGAAACGCTCAATCTTGCATGTAAGAGCATTTGGGGTGGACACCGTGTCCTTTAATTGTGAAAATCAAATGTGTGGGATGTCATGACTCCTCAGTAAAGAGGAAGGAAACGATTGGAGGGAAGATAATTTAAAATTTGGGTAGGAATTTGCTAATTAGAAATTAAATCTTCCAATATTCTACAATTATTTTGAATTATTAAATTATCACAATTTCTAAATAATATTTAATGAACAATTAATTTTGTAATGTCTGGGGCTAAGGCCATGGATGGTTTTTTAAGAATAAACAAAAATGAATATAAAAGATGGTAAAAAATCTATTCTAACATTTTGCAAACATGACATATCTGCAACAACTACATGTACTAGGGCAACAGCCCAACTCATATGTGGGTGTTTTCCATATACAGAACAAGTGAAACAATTGATATAAATACACCCAGAAAGTGCTTATTTTGCAAAAAAAGAAAGACCAATTGAGAGAATTCCACCTACTCACATGCCTTGGAATAGCACATTAAAGCAACAGCTTACCAGGCTGGTGTAGTTTGGGGACAAAATGCTAAATGCTTCACCACCTGGCCTTTACGACTACATCAACTGGGGATGGGACAATAATGAAACTGTTACCACCCACTGTGGACAGCCCAGACACAGTCCTCCAAAGCCTGCCAAGCTCTTGTACAATGCTCATATAAAAAGCTCTGTTCTGTATGCACTTGTAAAAAGCCAGGACTTACATTTTGTGACAGTATTTATGAGATTGAAATTATAACAGAGTAAAAAAAGATCCATGTGGAACTCCTTCAAAGGCTATTTTGTATTTGGAAGACAATAATTTAATTTGAACCTGAAATATAAGATAAAATGATGTTTGAAATATTATCTTTATTCAAGAAAACAGGTTCATTCACTTAAGTTGTTGCAAAATAAGAGCCCTCCCAAAATACTAGATGTAAACAACATGCTTTACTACTGAAACAGTATTATCTTTAAACCACATTTATCTCTATATATGAATCTACAGATTTATTTGTACCAAATTATGTGTATATGGCGGCCATTTTGAATTTTTCTTGAAATACTGTTCGGTTTTATCGATCACAGGGATGGAATTTTTCCTAATAGCATAATAACAGATGTAAAAAGTCAGGACTTACATGTACAGACTTGTGCAATTGCACATGCAATTCTGTATAAGTCATTAACATTTTATGACAGTATATATGAGATTGTGATTATAACAGAGTAAAAAGGAACCATGTGAAACTCTTTTAAAGGCTATTTTATACTTGTAAGACAATAATTTAACTTGAACTTGAAATATTAGATTGAAAAGATGTGTGAAATATTATCTTATTCAAGAAAACAGGTTCATTCACTTCAATTGTTGCAAAATAAGAGCCCTCCCAAAATAGAACCTTGTAGAATCCCTATATAAAGTCATTTTGTCCAAATTCAAATCATTAATGAATGTGACTGTATTTCTAGATGTAAACAACATGCTTTACTACTAAAACAGTATTATTTTTAAACCACATTTATCTCTAATATATGAATCTACAGTGTTATTTGTACCAAATTATGCATATATGGCGGCCATTTTGGATTTTTCTAGAAATATTGTTCGGTTTTATCAATCACAGGGATGGTATTTTTCCTAATAGCATAATAAGAGATGTAAAAAGTCAGGACTTACAAATACAGACTTCAGTTGTTGCAAAATAAGAGCCCTCCCAAAATAGAACCTTGTAGAATCCCTATATAAAATCATTTTGTCCAAATTCAAATCATTAATGAATGTGACTGTATTTCTAGATGTAAACAACATGCTTTACTCCTGTTCCAATATTATTTTTAAACCATATTTATCTCTATATATGAATCTAGAGTGTTATTTGTACCAAATTATGCCTATATGGCGGCCATCTTGAATTTTTCTTGAAATAGTGTTCGGTTTTATTGATCACAGGGATGGAATTTTTCCTAATAACATAAATAACAGATTAAGCCATTAAATTTGCTTGTATCACCAATTGAAATATTTTCCAGCAAATTCCCCCCACTATAAAGGAAAATGCTGATTTAAATCTTTAATTTTTCAGATTCGCCAATTTAAATCTCCACATATTTTAGAATGTCAAAATAACCAAACAAAACCCACTGCTCAAGTGCATATTAAATAGATATTTCACAGACCCCAAAACCATGCATATTACGAGATAACATTGCACTTCTTTCCTGTTTTTTCATATCATTATGCATGCTTCAGATTAACATTATCTGAAGTTTATCATTGGTATTGTATCAGCTTTATAAATATTCTTTGATGCAATGTCTAGGGAAATTATATTCAAAACAAGACTGAGAACACACACACATATTATTAGCAGGTAGAATGTGTGTATATTCAGCTGTATTGTCAGAATCTTGAAATACTGAAGTGAGCCAGACATACAAACCAAATAGGAAAAAAACTACCACTACACTTTATCATCACAATTTTGTTTGGAAAACTGTGTGATTCTGTAAAATGTTTGTTTCACTCATGCCTGGGTATGCACCTGAGATATTGAAAGTAAAGGTAGATTTATCATTGATCAATTGACCAGTGCTTCTTATGGATAATTGTATCTTCCCCTGTGCAGAATGTAAGATAGCTATACTGCTATAGGCATTGCAGTCCTAAAATGATGCTTCTGTCCATGTATATTAGTATGTTTATGGCTATTCTGGAATGGTTTGTAAGTAAGTGAATTGCAGAACTAGTCTTTGTTCTGGTATTCAGGAAGGTTGAGAAAAGTATAAAGAAACATGAATCAAAGAAAAACACGATAAAAAGAGGCCTTGATTTGACCTGTTTCAATGTTCTTTTAGAATCCATTTCTGAGAGCTGTATCAAAGAACAGAAAGAGAAAGTTGCAGCAGTGACAATGAATATAATGATTTAAGGTGGACCCGGTTAGACAATTTTGTCAGTAGTTTGCCCTCTTTGTAACAATTTCAATTTGACTAGATTATTTACTCTACTTCACCTACCTTAATATGTTCAACCAATTAGAGTAAGTTACATGCTGGTCATGTGACATAGTTTGATAATCAAACTCTTTAAGGTAGGCCTTGTAGAATAAGTAACTTGGACATTATAGACTATACATTATATTGACATTATCTAACAGGTTGAGGTTGTACGCTCACATACAACAAAAATGATTCATTGATATTATGCATTTGACACCCTCAAGCACTGTAACTTGTATAACTTTTGATATCCTTGAATGTGTAATGTAAATCTATCTGACATTTCTAGTAGATTGTTTTTGACAAAATCATGAATAATTGACCATCTTTGTAATATGTATCTCTTTTTTTCAACGCATGTAGTTCATTTGAACTGTCAAAATTTATTCATTGTATTCAAAGATTCATACTATAATCTGATAATCTGGATTATAGAATTCATTATACTTTGTGTATTATTTTAGCCTGGTTTTAGTTGTTTAATGAATTTACACTATTTTAATCATCAAAACTATGCATGTACATGTAATTATTATTTACACAGTTTTGTGTATTGACCAGTTGTTTTTGTACATTTAGTTGTTGAGATGAAATAAATCTAATTTATAAAGTGTTAGCAATGTCTTCTTATTTTAAGGTGTGAATCTCTGATGACTGAAGCACTCCTTATCCCCATCTTTACTATTTAGATATACAGTAAAATATTACATTTTGACTTCCTTTAATTATTTGTGCCATTTTAGAGATTCACCAATGTAAAAGATATACCCTGCTTTGTTTTATTTTCACATATAAATGCCAAATCATATCTTAGTCTTTGTCTAGAAAATGGTAAAATGCCAACTTTAATAGTACAATTGTTTTTTATTCCTTTCTACCAATTCTTGAGAATGAAATAAAATGTCTTTCCGAACCTCTTTGGGACAAAATAGCATACAGAAATTTTTTTCCGACCTCCCAATATTATAGTTATACAAGTGAAATTTTGGTTGATTTTAGAACAGGTATTCAAAAGATTTAAACAAAACCCCCCAAAATAGATGAAAATTAAGATAAACCTTTTATTTCATTAACAAGATACTTTTTTAAAATCAACCAAAATTTCCTTTGTACAATTACAATATTGAGAGACCTAAACACGTTGTGTTTATGTCATTTTGTTCTGATGAGGTTCGGATAGATGTTTCATTTCATTCCGAAGATATGATACCAAGAACAAAAGAAGTGTCTGATGTGTTATAGGGAAAAGTATATATATTTTTTCAAATTATATTGTTACCATTCTAAAGACGACCATTAAATTGACGATGTGTAAAACTTTTAGAATTCTTTGATAACTGGTTTAAGAGAAACGCGTGTTCAAAAAGTTCACCATATCCATACCAACCCTTTACTACATTTTTTAAAATAGACAAAGATTCATGAATATTGCGATTTCTAGTTTTCATTTACAGAAATTGATCTTTTTAACACGTGGTAAAATAATCTTAGTATATTCTATTGACCTCAATCCATCTTATAGTAGACTGTAAGCCATTCTGTAGAAGTGCTCTAGAAATGCAACCTTCCTTACATGAAAGGTTACACATTCCAACCTATTTCAAACCATCTGTATGATTATACTGGACACTTTCTGGGTAGTTGGACTTTCTATAGGGGTGGCAGACGGCCCTCAGACCAATTAATACCCCTACCCCCAAAAAACCATGGGGGTACTTTAATACCACCCAATAAAAAGAATACTAATGCATGTCAGATATTCATTGTTTTATATTGGGTAGGGCATGTTATGGTTAATAAGTGCCAGAAATTTCCAATCTCTAACTTATATGGTTACCATAGAAACAGTATTTATATCTCGAAATATTCTCAATTTGACCCCCTCCCAAATGTGTCCCTTTGTTCTCTAAGTGAAATATTTCAAAATCTGTTTGGATTTTATGGCTGCTACTTTGTCAAAATTTGTAATATTATGTCTATATTAACACTAAAACACTTAAAAGTTGATATAATGATCCTATAAATCAATAATATTTATCAAATATAGTCACACATAGCTGCTTTCAGGGAAAAGTGGGCGTGGCACTTTTTGGTACTTGTGCGCTTGTTGCAGCATTAAATGAAAAATGCAGATTACCCTAACAATAATTGACATTTAATTAGCATCTACTAATGTTGTGTAACATTG
Source organism: Owenia fusiformis (assembly GCA_903813345.2). Lineage (NCBI taxonomy): Eukaryota > Metazoa > Annelida > Polychaeta > Sabellida > Oweniidae > Owenia > Owenia fusiformis. The sequence continues at coordinate 9,056,687 of CAIIXF020000008.1, forward strand.
TAATATGTTCATTATCATTATTAGACACTTTAAATATTTTATATAAGTGTTATCCTGACCCTTCCCTATCATAGGTCATCAATGGTCAAATGAACTTTTAGTTTAAGTCTTATAGGGTCCTCGGTCTTTTAAGCCTTTCAAGAGTCAAGTCTTACTTATTCATTGACTTGTTCCTAGAATATGAATGGATAAGTTCAAGTCATCTAGAGCTATTCAAGTCATCTATGCTTGTTCAACAATGTTCAATATTAAGAACCATTTTACCATGTTTACTGCAATTGAAAAGTAATGAACAGTTCAATCCTTTTGGTATGATATTTGATGCTAGTGTGAATTGCATAACATTTATGATTAAATGAACTAATTTAACTCTGGCTATTAACCCTTCCCTGGTATCCTTCACATAACCTCTAAAACATCTTCATATCCATGGCCTAAATGGGGAAGGAGGGAGGGGTTACAAATAGTGACCGAGGATAATTTGAATCAAAGCAAGAAGACATAATACTCAAAACTAGAAAGATTGGAGACCATTTATACCCTTCCTAATATTTTGCCTAATACATAACACTAAAATCTATTTTGTCAGACACTTGCTGATTCTTTTATCAATACCTCAACATCAGGCAATGCATGATCTATCTATCAAATGGATTAAAGATTATACTTGATTCTAATATGGCAAAATTAATTTTTCGTATGAATTGCATAGAGCATCATTTTGCAGTTATAATAAAATGCATTCATTCATTCATTGGCTCATAGTTAACAAAAAAGCTATCCTCTGGAAGGTACAGTATAATTTCTATTAGTATTTAGCAAAATAATTGCAAGATAAACAATTTACACATGTTTCTGATATGCTGTATTTTCAATGATTCCTTCAATAGTGGTTCGGTATATGTTTTTGAAATACTTCATATAATTCCTAAACAAATCGGTTTAGTGTATGAAATCAAAGTGGATACATTTGTCCCATACTTGGATATGTTTCAGATACATATAGCAGGTTTATAAATACTTATATTTTCATCAGCGGGCAGATATAGCTAATGTCCCTGCCTGAGAGGGCAGATAAATTACACCTGCCCACTAAGTCATAATCATCATTTGTGTATGATTAGCAATGAAGGAAGTAGCATACTTAATACATATGTTAATAATCAATGATTCGAGAATATGTGGATGAATACTTAAAAAACAGGAGAATCCTCCTAAGGCCAAGAAAACAAAATTAGTCATGAATACATTCATGTGGTTGTATTCTTTCTAACTCTGGCCAATTGAACAATGTGAACCAGATAAGAGAGATTGATATGGGATAAACAGATAATCCTATAGTCAGTTCATGCTATTAGGATTATCCCTTGGCAAATATAATATATCTTCCCTCAGGACCTAAGGCCTTTGGCCAATAGAAAATATCTTCCCTCGGGACCTACGACCCTCGACCAGATATATTATATTGGCCTCGGGATAATTCCAATACCCCGAACCTCATAGAGGATAATCTCTATTTGTCTTCATCAATTATTATTATACATATAAATCGGGATATAAATATAACCTAAAGTAAGAAATCACATTCTCTAACCAGTAATATTTAATTTTAAAATTGGTGACCATGATTTATTTGAGAATAAAACAGACGAAACAAAGGCTAACAAAAATCTTTAAAAATTTGGGTAAAACATAAATATTTTAAAATTGCTTGTTTTTCATCATTATTACTTCGATCTCCAAACCCCAAAAATTGAGTGTTACAAATTGTTTCAAGTTAAAGTATGCCTAATTTCATGAGCAAATTAGTAATCTTGTTGGATATTTTTTCCTCGACAATGCCTTATCTAATTCATCTATATACAAACTACTAGATTCCAAATGCTATTTTACAGGATGGGTGTTCATGAAAGTAACACTAAACATCAATTTTGTCATAAACTGAACAATGCAGCTAATTGATTCTCCCATCTAAGCAACAGAGCCTCTTTTAATATATTGTAATTTCAAAATTGCCTCTAATGAAGTTCTTCAATCAAATCTAAAATGGATACAACTGGTAATATCTTTATACCATATGAGTAGAATGTTTGTTTCTTTCAAATTCATGCTTTCGTTAGAAACATGGATATCACTAATTCATGGTTTTGATTCATATTTAAAATAGTGTGAATTATATATGAGGTTTAATTAATGGGAAATTTTTAATACAGGGATTAATACAATATATCTGAGGGAAATACAATATACCTCCAAGAGGGGTTGAGGGTAGAATATTGTATTTCCCAAGGGTTATATCTTGTACCCAAAATTATTTATCATATACTAATATACGAAAATATGAGAAATTGCACAGAATGAAATTCCTGCAGGGGATTACTGAGCAGACGATAAACCTGGCGATACATAGAGATTATCCTATATGAGGTTCAGGATATTGGAACTATCCCGAAAGGGCGATTATGACGGAGGGGGCAGATATACTATATCTGCCTGCTCGCAACAGAATGTAAAGCTATATCTGCCCGCTGATGAAAATATAAGTTTTTAAAAACCTGCTTTATGTACCTGAAACACGACCAAGTATGGGATAAAGCGGGATATGCAGTACATGTATATCCCCACTCACCTAAGTATCAATTATATTCATGCATTTTATTTACCTATAACACTAAGTATAGGATAAATAACTTTTACTGACAAATTATATAAGTGCATGATTACATTAGTCACAACTACTCTCTAAAAGGTTAACTTATTGCATGAAGAAATGTAATTCTTCATGAAGATTTCAAATATGATATCACTTATTTGACTGAATTTTGAATTTTTTATGATGTAAAGCAAGATCATTTCTACTTGCATCTAAGTCTATTTCATTGTATAAGTCAACAATTAATAAGGCAAATACATATCACTGGCTTCCCTGATTCATTTAGATTCCTTGCACTTTTAAAATCATCAATAATTCATATAGGGTTGAACTATTGAATAATGAAAACGTTGCAAATGATGTGATAGAAGTTTTTATACTATTTAGCTTGGAAATATTGCTGATATAGTTTTAATGTGATTTTAGGAGATTAAATGTTCTACTGAGGAACTTTGATTATGTTCAATTTTCTATGATCTTTAACTTAAGGTCGTGCTAAATTCTCATTGAGATGATGTTAAAAATCTTAATGTTGACTTCCTAAATGTTGAATTCTTTTGATTGTCATGAATTTAAGGTTCACACAAAATCTGAAGATCATCTAGTTTCAAACACAATCTGAATCTCACTAAGTTTGATGCGAAAGCAGTTTTACTTTAATCCAAAATAACAAATATGGTAAATTAATATGTGTCTATGGTAGATGCTAGCGTGTAGTCCAACCAGCACAAGTGCTGCCATCTACCTATCCATTCATCAGTTTAGCACCTAATAAGGTCAGTACTCATGGTAAAGCTTTTGAACCTTGTCTATGGTAAAAATAAATCAAACAGAAATGTTAACTTGACACGATTGGTAATGCCCACCTTGAAGGGTGTAGGGATAAAGGGAAGGGTCAGGATAACACTTATATAAAATATTTAAAGTGTCTAATAATGATAATGAACATATTACAATGTTACACAACATAAGTAGATGCTAATTAAATGTCAATTGTTGTTAGTATAATATGTATTTTTCATTTAATGCTGCAACAAGTACACACGTACCAAAAAGTGCCACGCCCACTTTTCCCTGAAAGCAGCTATGTGTGACTATATTTGATAAATATTATTGATTTATAGGATCATTATGAACACTTTTCAGTGTTTAAATGTTAAAATATACATATTGATACAATTTTTGACAAAGTAGCAGCCATAAAATCCAAACAGATTTGCAAATATTTCACTTTGAGAACAAAGGGACACATTTGGGAGGGGGTCAAATTGAGAATATTTCGAGATATAAATACTGTTTCTATGGTAACCATATAAGTTAGAGATTGGAAATTTCTGGCACTAGCTAACCATAACATGCCCTACCCAATATAAAACAATGAATATCTGACATGCATTAGTATTCTTTTTATTGGGTGGTATTAAAGTACCCCCATGGTGTTTTGGGGGTAGGGGTATAAATTGGTCTGAGGGCCGTCTGCCACCCCTATAGAAAGTCCAACTACCCAGAAAGTGTCCAGTATAATCATACAGATGGTTTGAAATAGGTTGGAATGTGTAACCTTTCATGTAAGGAAGGAGTTACAATTATCAGAGTGGGCCGTAGTCTATAGGTCAATATGTTATGTCATTGCAAAATATGTAACAGCTGGAAATATGAAACTTCCTTCAGTGTATCATTCATAACCGAGAAAGCTGGATCATTCTAATTCCCTCTTAATTGCCTTAAAGTGCCAGTGTGTCATTCTGATCCTAAATAAACGCAAAATGTTTTAATTAACAATGACCTGTAATTTGCAAATTAAAGATGTAATTTGCATGTTAAAATTGTTCTAACGTCGGATCTGCATAAACTTAGCCATGTTTCACATTGAATTTCCACTCGTGTATTTTTTCAATTATAAAAAGCAAATTATTCAATTTCCAATCTATTTTAATTATAACTGTATCAACATTTATTGATTGTGTAAGTTACATATCATTATGAATTTAAAATTTTGAAAAATTTCAGATAAGAAATGCAGAATTACAACTACTGCTACCCTTAAAACATAGATAAGTTCTGAACTAAGGAAGCTTTTGTCAGAAGTGAAGTGAAACGAGCGCAAAAGAAAGATACTGCCCCTTTAATTTTCTTAATTTATAATTTCTTTTAAACCAGATATAATCTGCTATATTCACAACCAGTGATTTATTTTTAATAAGATATTTGAAACTGAGACAGATGTTTCACACTGAATCAACATCTTTTCCTCAAGAAAGAAACTAATTAAGTGTAAAGAAGCAAGATTTCTAACAGATCAAATTAGAAGTCGAAATGATTCTGAAAATATCATTAATAATGCTGTGTATGGTATTTGGTAATTGTGATGTACATACTTCTATACAACAATTGAAGTTACTATATAATGGAGAGGGTGAACTCCTAGCAGCTTTACAAATGTTCTTGAGGGAAACTGATGCAAGAAATATTGCAGATCTCCAAGAGTAAGTACAGAAGAATTTTGTACTAGAGTTGTCAAGTGGTAAAATATTGTTATTGTCTCCAACTTTCTTTGTGGGTGGTGTTCGGCGTCTGGAGTTCGGCGGACGGCTTTCGGTGTCTGTAACAAATGCCGGGAGGTGATATTTTGCTTGTTTCGAACATGTTACACTCTGTACTCTTTGCTGCCACTAAGCGTGGCTCTCGAGTTTTGACACTTGCATGGGGAAGATCAATTCCCTCTATACAAAAACATTTAAATATATTTTCTTAGTTATCAGGTAATAAGTATCTTTGTAGATTGAATGTTGAGCTGAAGACTGTGCATCACCAGGGTTACGGGCAACCAGACTTCATGTTAAATCCCATCAATCAATTTAGAGCAATACGGCGCTTTAAAAGAACTTGGGAAGGCATTGTTGAAAGATTAGAAGTTATACATGATGGTGCAGCCAAAGGTAATTCAGTCATATGTGTCATGTGCGTGTCACATGTGTCATATGCGTGTGTCACATGTGTCAATTCCTATGTTATAAACTCAAATACATATATAGGGTCTACTTTTCTTATGACAGATTTACACTTACAGTTTGCTTTTCTTGTTGGGTTTCCTTAAAGTTTTTAGTCACCCTTCCCTTTTGGCATTTGTGCTAATATATTAACTCTCAGTGTTGGATTTATGCAAATTATGCATAGGCAATTCATCAGCTAGGAACTGATCTACAAGAATGAAACTTATGTTATAAGTTGATTTTTTATCGTCTTAATATTGATCTTGTTGCAAAGAATCAACATATTAAAATTTTAATTTTAGACTGTATTTTGATGTAAATTGGATTAAAACTACAAATCACAAGTTACAACATGTATTACATAATAATGTCTCTCTTGGAGAGCTTCATTTTGAGATTATATAACTTCATATAACTCGTATATTCATATAACTATGAGAAATACATATAGTACATCACATAGGTAAATCGGTAAATCGTGGTATTGATTTTCAGATAGAATATTGCAATGATCTTGGATTAACATAATAATGAGTTTATTCAAAACAGTATGATCTTTCTTCTGGATTTCTCCATCTGCAGTTTGAAATCTCGGATACTTGGTTTTCTTAGCGCATCTTTATGTACTCGCCTTTGATTATATCAAATAATCTGAAGGTCCGATAGAAGTTGAAATAAAGCAAATATCTGAGTTCCATACATTATTAAATGGTTTCTTTCAGAATTTTTGAAAATTGCCGAGCGGTTAAGAGAACTGTCAATTTGGCCCGATGAAGATGATATTACTGGGGCTTCTGTTTCAATTGAGCGTCTACGTAATGTTTACAACATTATGATTTATAACTTAATCAATGGACAAATATACAATTTCAAAACAAGTCCAATGGCTATAGATGAAGTGTATGAAATAGCTGAGCAATTGTACAACGAGGAAGATTATTACGGTGCATCATCTTGGTTAGAGGTCCTGATTAAGATGCTTGATCGAACACACCAAGACCAGAGAGCAGTGCTAGAAAAGTCCTTGAAGTTACTGTCTTCCTGTCATTACAGGGTAGGCTAACGAGGTTATATCTGATCTTGGAATTCTTTCAGATTATATGCTGTTTTAGAACATCTCGATTCACATATTTTGTCAAAATGCCCAAAGCAATTTTACCACATTTTTTAATGCAGGAAGGATCACTGAAGTCTAGTGTTGATTATATGGAGCAACTTAATGACTTGGGTAAGTACATATCATGATTTGGAGACCCTTTAAGTACAAGGTGTCAAATAAGTCCCGTCACCCTGCTACAGCTAAAACCTTAATAGATGGTACCTAGTGTGATATACCATTGGAAAGATCATCCGAAATTATGTTAACTCACCAACTCTCAAGCATTTTAGATAAAATTCACCTATATTTTCATGATGTCTTTTATAGTCAGAAAGTTAGACAGTTAAAAGAGAGAGATTGATTGACATGTGTCAGATATACGCCAATCAACGTAACTTTGGTACCACCCTTGGTACCACATATATTGGTTTTGGCTGTTGAGGGGGACGGGACTTATTTGACACCCTGTATAATGAAAGTGTATAATTATTGAGAAAGAAAGAGTGAAAAAGAAGTCCCATCTGTAAATGATCAAAGGATATATAAAAAACAAATGTAAATACTTTTTGCGTGGTTGTAGCTATGTACATATTTTAACTTAATTCTTTAATTTGCAGTACCAAATGATAAATCCATATACGCAACTTTAAAGAAGTATAAATCAACTTTACAAAATTCAGAAGCGAAAGCAGATAAGATAGTTCGACCTTCGGATCCATTGAACAAATTTAGGGATACATACGAAGCATTGTGTAGAAGAAATATCAAAGTATATTTTATTATTTAAATTCTCAAATATAGTCTATAATGCCTCAATTTCAGCATACTATTATTTAATGTCATACAACTTGTAAGTATTTCATGTCATGGGAATTATATATATTTTACATTCATTTATGCATTTACAGTAAGAAATATAAATACGTTTTTGAGATTATATTTTAGATGACAAATATATCGCTTATGATATTGACTATTGTAAATATTGATTCATTTTTCTAAAAACCAAACAGAGTTTTTAAACTTTGACTGCTCTTATTCATTTAGACGCCACGAGAACTGTCTAAATTGTACTGCTATTTGAAGAAAACGCCGATTCCTTTCCTCCCAGCTAAAAAGGAAATTGCAAATCTACATCCGAAGATATCGCTCTTCCATGATGTTATATTCGATGGTGAAATTGAACAGATAAAAGCATTGGCATTACCTAGTGTAAGTGAAAAACGATTAGAGTTTTTGGATATTGATAGTCATTATTCCTAATTCTGTACAGTATTTTGTGTATTGTTTTGTATTGAATTGTATTGTATTGTATTGTACTTTTATTCTTTCATATCTTGAAGAGTACAATAGTATTATGTTATTTATTAAGAAAAGAAGAACATGTACATGAATAATCTACAATTATTTACATTACAATATTAAAAAATAAATGACAAATATAAAATACCATTGAAATACACCTTATATTCCAGTTCCAGAAACTACAGTCTATGTGCACGTGTTAAAAATTATACTATGCATAGATTCTAGTTTCTTTACATATTTAAAAATAATGACAATTTAGGACATTTCTGTACACTGGGTCATATTTAGTCTTGTCCCAAGTCGGTCTTCTTTTCTTCATCCTAGTAATAATTCAAGATCAGATAAGTAAAAAATACCGACTTGGGGCAAGGCTAGGTCACCTTGTATTTAGCATTTCATGTGTCGTATGCATAATTTGTTTTACAGCTTCAGAGATCAAAAACATTTGCTGGACAAAAAGGGGACAAGAGAAGGATTAGTCAAACGTATGTAGGGGTTTTAAGTATCAAAGACAAAGAAATTATATGCACCTTTGAACAGTATGAAGGACATATTTAAATTGAATTTGATCAAAGATACACGTATGTCATGGAATATGGTACCAAGTATCTGATAGGTGATTATCTCTGCAATAAGAGATTTGACGTTCAATGTTAAGTAACCTTGCACTCCTTAAACCTTACAAAATGCACTATTGTTTCTATTGCATATATTCGAACTAGCACTATAAGTAGCAACGATATATGAATACATTCATATCCTTATTGATGTATATGTTAAAGGTCCTATGCAAAGTTTGAAAATAATTTTTGTATCAACGAAATCTTTCAGTGCATGGTTGACTAATATTATGGACAAAATAGTAAAGAAAATTAGTGAAAGGGTCGAACAAGTGACTGGTTTGAGTACTTGGCAGTGTTGGGACTTACCTGAACAACAGAGGCCATCGTGCTCTACTGCTCATTGTGAGGACCTACAGGTACGTCCAGTTAGATACAGTACAACACAGAGGCCAAGGTTTTTACTGATTTTAACGCAATACGAGCGGTGATCAATAAGTGATGGGCGCCTTTTTACACAGATACTTTTTATAGACCAATCCCTTTGATTTTCCTACCAGTGATACATCATTTAATTATCTATCAATTCTGAAGATTTGAAGACAAAATATATAATAAATGTATTTGGATGCGTAATGGTAATAATAACAATAGCCTATAACAAAAATGACGCGTTGTTATGAAGCTGCACCAATGTGGAAAATATGTGGATTTTCAGCTGCACTTTCGACATTCTTTTCAGTGGCGTTTTCTCCATTGAATTGAAATTTCGCAAATAACAGAAATCCAATCAAAAATATATGTTCAGTAGTCTTATATAATATGATATGATGATGTAACATGTATTTAGGTGCTCAGCTATGGTATTGGTGGAAATTATGATGTCCACCACGATGCTTTAAGGGTAAGTACCAGTAATTGATTATAAACTAGCCTTTTAAGTTATTTTATTTTAATGTACTTTTTTCAATGATCAATATAATGCTAGCATAAGAATTATATTGGCTCATATTTCTGTTTTCTTATCCTCTACAGCATTATGGCATGTAAATATCATAACAATTTATCTCAAAGACTTAAAGGTGCAACAATTGGATATTTCATCAAGACTAACATATATTTTTATTATCTTCGATCAAAGAAACACCCTGGATGACCAGCTGATATTTCTCTTGAAACGTGGTGGATCTTAAAAATCTATAAGTGGGACTCCCTTTATAGACAACTGAATTTACTCTTCTTAATGCTGAAACTGATAGTTTATCCATACATTTTAAGAAATTAGGTATGTCAAAGAAGATGTTAAGCCAAATGTTGCCCTGATAGCTCAGAAAAGTAAAGTTTTTCGAATTTTCTCTACAGGCCTTGTTGCCACTTTAATAAACAGAATAACCAGAAAAAATAACTGTGATCATATTTTTAGGGAAATGATGTCACTGCATTCAACTTGCATTCTGGGGACAGGATGGCTACGTGGATGTTTTATGTGAGTGCTACTGCTAACCAAGCAGTTCCTTTACAAAGGGGAGAACACGATACATTCTTTGGAAAATACACTGTGCCAACCAGAAAAAGATACAAAGATTTCGTTCGTTATAAACCTGTCACTGCTCATATGATGTACTTTATAATGTATATCGAAAATAGAAAATAGATTTAGAAACTCCACTAAAAAGTATTCAGCAAGGTCCTCTTTGAACACTTAAGCTCCATTTAACAAGTCAAACATGTTTGTCCTTCAGTTAACTGATGTCATTGCCGGGGGTGCTACGGTGTTTCCTATTCCACGAGCAAGAGTACCAGCAATAAAGGTGAACATATATGATAACGTTTTGCATAGATTCACCATGACACATCGGGAAAATAGGCGCATAACATTCAAAGAGGAGCATGTGCTCACATCTCGTCTTGGTGTGCTTTTTCAAAATGTGTTGTGCGTAACTTACCCCATTCTGATAGTCATAGCATCTTTCTGTCATCTTAGGGCTGAGAAGATTTGAGATGTCATGGTTTATCATGATAAATTAACCCCCCTTTTAATAAACTTTTTCAGGGTGCAGCCGCGTTCTGGTTTAACCTACACAGAAATGGGGACGAAGACTCGAGGACGTACCATGCTGGTTGTCCTGTTCTGTTAGGAGAAAAATGGGGTATGAGAATCGAATTTAGTCATAATTTATTTGTCACCCCTCGATCTCTATAGCGCGGATTCATCATATGATTTGTGGTTTTCATTTTCGCTATTTATATCATTGGTTAGATAGAATTCCCCATGGAAGAAGGGGGAGGGGGTTGCCACAGCCACTTTTACTATAAATATTAAAAATGTTAAACTGCTTTAAAAAGACTAATGCTGATAATGATTTATTCCAGTGGCCAACAAATGGATAAGAGAAACTGGACATGAGTTTTCAAGGAAATGTTCTACAGACCCTTCACGCTGAGCTCAAAAAATGTTGCTAGATTTTGATTGAAATTTTTTATATAATGTCATCAGCAATGATCATGAATAAAAATGAAATAATGATGCTTTAAACGTTGTTTCGATACCTGTTTACTCTTTTCGGTTTTAAAATGTGATGTTTTACCAAACGCATGTATGTACATTTACTGCATTTACCGCACCATAATACATGAATAGATCATTGGCCGCACCGTAATAGACGCATACTTGTGTGAAAACATACAAAATTACGTGCTACGTTTGAATTGTGTTGAATGGGTGGAATGTCGAATGGTAGTGATCAAATACAATTATACAAAAGTGTAAAATGAATAAAGATGCAGAAAAATTACATATGTATAAAAGCTGAGACTATCATAACCATTCAACTTAATGTTTACGTATACCTATACAATTTTAGCCTATATCAGTGTCAAGGACACAAACATAAAATATTAAAAGACGTTGCTTTTAAATATTTTTTGTCCTTTTATCATGACAATGTATACAATTTTAATCTAGGTTTACTAGGTAACGATAACTGTCTCAAAGATTGCACTATATTAATTATGGATTGTGTAAACTCTTTGAATGGGTGACATTTTTGTAAGATTGTCATGGGTGCGTATAAACATCCCAGGGAGTAACACATACAAAAAGCTTCAAAAATAGAGAACTGACCGGAATATATGCTTCTTAGTCTCCATGCAAACATACATCGGGAGAGAAGACCACGCTTCATATAGCACCACCGTTTTGGAACCCAACAAGTTTACGAAGGCTGTACTCAACCATATGGGCCAACTAAACCACATGGGTTCAAGTGCATCTGACAACAGCACTATGTGCATCCTTTGATGGGGCTTTGATCAGTTTGATGGCTGAACAACATGTCAAAATGTTGAAGTAGTGAAAACTAAATTAATTGACTTTTTATCATTATTTTAATACCTTTATGACTCATAGCTAGGCTCACTGCTCCTACACGATAACTCACAGTCATGAGCCCACGTGTTTTAGTGCCCATTTGCGTTTAAATCGACAAAAACGATACAAATGTATTGAAATAAGACGCCCCAAAGTACGCTCAGCAGCGCAAGACGACAATAAAGTGCTTTTTCAAAGTGCGATCAAAAGGATCTAATATTTCCCTTACTTTCTAAATACCCTAAGTGAATTGGGATATCTAATTAAAAATCGAATATAGAAGAAGATTTAAGATGCATAATTCAATGTCCTAATTGATAGAATGAAAAAGGGGTAGTTCACTTTTCATTTTTTGCAGAAAAACATAACTCGGCAAAATTGATCGAATACTAATACCATAAAATGGAATGATGCAAGCAAAAACTATTGTCTCACAATTTTTCTCAGAATGAACTCTAAACGGTTTCTAAGTCTTTGATGCCCCTTTAATGTTGGTTTTACATGTTTTATTACTTTAATTTTCAAAATGTAAACACACATGAAATATCTTAAGAAATGAGAATTGCATACAGTGTAAGATTAGGCAACCGATCACATATAAACTGACCAAAGCGATAAGTATATCTCTGGCCTAGCAAAATAATGTGAAGCATCTTTAATTTATATTTGTTGTTTTCATGATTACTCTGAATTTGGTCCAATTTTGTGTTCTAACGAACAGTTTTCCAGATACATGATTAAATAGTAAATTATTAATATAAAATTCATTAACCGGTTGAACTGACTGTACATTTACCAAATTAATGTATAACATGTAAGGGGAATTATCAGTGCGACAGTCTTTGTGAATTGGATTAATGAGACAAGTTTGAGTGATAATTTACAAACTTTCTTATAATAATGATAGTAAATTTGAATTCTGCTTTTGTACTATATCATCTTCTATTTCCCTAACAGTGGATTTCAATATTCTCATGAGAGCAAACTATAGACGATTTGTTAAAAGTCAAGAATATACAGATATATGGAAGCAAACTTACTGGTTTATTTTTATGTTATGAGAATAGACTGTTCTTTTTGGAGGAACATTTAGATTTCATGATGAAAGTGGTGCTTATCAAAACACTTCAATGTGCCACAAAAATAATCTAAACATTGATGCTAACTCTATATAAATGTTTTGAAGTGCATAAAAATTATGAAACTGTATTTAACAGTAATTAAACAAAAATCGGACCAAATGACATACAAATAAAATAAAAATGGCGAAAAACAGAAATTTGTATCTGTTCACCTTCGTGGTATTTGGAATCTATGGAAGTATCAAAATCTGGACACATCAAACATTTGACACGTCAAATGAAACAAAACAGATAACTCATTACATTGAAAATAAACGTAAACCTGGTGACATTCGGCAGAAATTATCTGAATTTGGAATACCTAATATGAACCAACTCAACCCTAGTATGAATGAGCAAGACTATAAACTCTTAATGAATTTAGTGGAAACCTTTATGGATATATGCCAAAAAAATTCACTGGAATACTTCATGTATGGAGGAACCCTGTTAGGTTCCTATAGACATCATGGTATGATAGCATGGGACGATGATTTTGATGTAATGATGAAATTCACTGATAAATCAAAAATAAAGAAAGTGTTTCAGTCGTTCCCCACAAGCACAGTTCTATGGACGTCATCGGGATCTATGCAATGGAAGCTATACTCCACAAAGTCAAGGAGTACACCCCATAAACCTTGGAAATGGCCATTTTTGGATATTTTCTTCTACAGTGAGGTTAATTCTACCCATTTCAGAGATTCATCTCCTTCTTATAAACACCTTATTTTTGACAAATCAAAAGTTTTTCCTCTACAAAAGCGTAGATTTGAAAACTTGAGTGTGCCAGCTCCGTGTAATTCGGAATATTTTCTCAGTACTCATTTCAACACTTCAGTCTGCAAAAGTAAAAGTTATGATCACGAGAAGGAGGAGTATATTGATTGGAATGTCGCCGTTGATATTGCATGTAGTGAACTGACCCATGTCTTTCCATTTGTGAACAGGACACGACATAAAGATAATATAATGGAATCTCTAATGCTGGGCAATGTGGAGATTAACTCTATTAAAATGCCTTTGCCATGTGGCGAGACATAAGGAAGCATGGTGAATATCTGAATATTGTACACGATTCATATGCTCATGACACTTCCGGGAAAACATTGTCCTCAGTTCTATAATTCGGTTCTGAGAATCATAGTGTGTCAATATTAGTTTAATGAAGAACCTGAGAGATTCACAAGAGGTGTCACATATATACTATGAACAACACAGAAAATACAATTCGTTATTACACATTTTGGTACCATTTATTGGAATCTTTTGATTTATGCAAATACACATGTACATATATCATATATACTCATATTGTAATAGTCAATAAAACTGCAATCATAATTCAAACATATAAAGTTCATATCTTTAATTCAACAAATTGGCAAAGAGACATATGAATAAATATTTGTATGTCACTGATTGGCACAATGCAAAATCTCCCAGACGAATTCCAATATGAACAATACAATCATAATGCAGTAATGTAAGAAAGCAATAAAAAATCATTTATTGATGATCTAGAGTCCAGGTAACATTTCTGTAAATACATTTTGGGCTCATCCCTCCTTCCCTATAAGTTATAGAATTAATGAATTGAAATTACTTGCTCTGTTTAAAGAGTTGGCACTGCATCAAATGTAATTCATTACATTTGTGGGTGCGCATTAAAAATTATTGACCTTGTCTGATAGGATAATTCAAAATGCCAAATCAAAGTGATTTCTTTACAATTATACATGTTATAGTATCAAGGTACTTTTGAAGATTGATTTAATTTTATAATATACTGAAACTGAATTGAGAAATATTAATGGTATCTACATTTTGATGAATACAAAATACAATAAATACATAGTACATCTTCAGTTTGGACAGGTATATCATTTCATAATGACACTCTGTGTATGTCAAAGTGATAATCACACATTGAGAACGCCACATTTGGCCATACTACCAAGCATTTTTCTACAAAATGAGGTTTCCACAAACTATGACTGTATAAGGATGGTGTCTATGGAATACAAATAAGTTTAAGATTTTACTTAATTTTCCATGGTAGATTCTCATTTTAATATTGCACAAACAATTAATAGAGCAATTAAGCATGTTAAGTGAGGGTTCTTATCAAGTGCACTGGTCAGTATCAAGTGAAAGTAATGGCCCTCACCTTCTAATCAAGATGGCAGACAGGAAGTGTCGATTTCGATATTTTTAGTTTTCATCGAATTAGTCTACTTTATAGTTCATGTATTGCTTTGATATTTGAACTTAATCAGACTTATATGACATGGAAACTCTGGAGTATGATCATTTGTTCATATATTATGCCTGGGCGCCACAGTTCAACGATATCTTCCACCACTTGACGTGACGGCCGTTACCTTCGCTTGATACTGACCAGTGAAGTGGTAACAAATTATTCATGGTAGGCTAAAAGAAGCCCCTAAGAAATGTGTATATTAGACTATTAGTTATGGAAATTATATGTTGAAGACAATCCAATTCTTATCACTTTGGTGATTGGCCATATCAAGAAAGCTTTTGTGAGGGTTTGGGACACTGTAGTCCAACAATGTGAACTAATCCATGTCAATTCTGAATATAGCACCAAATTCCCAAAAATATGTTCTGTACTACTTTACAGTAACAATTGCACATTATAGCATATTGATATGCTTTATGAAATCTTGATACAAACTGATATAAGGTTTAATAATTCCATTCTAACACAAAACATCAGCTTTTGCTATAATATTTGACTTTATAAGTTCCATTAATACATGTATATGAATGAAAATGCATTTTATTGTAACATACTAATGACCCCAGCACAAAAAAGATGGCTGTAATAATATATCATCAATTCTTGGTGGTGACATAAAAATAATTTAGATTGGTCCTCGTATTTTCATGCTGCATTGACGTATTAACCCAGCTTTTAAAATGAAACTCCAGTCATGCTATTCAAAACTCTCTTCAGAAAGTTCATTAAAATAATCTACCACATTTTCTGGCTTTCCAAAATAATTCCAATGTGTTCATTTATGCTTCCATGTCAGATCTCTTGCGATACAAAACATGGATGCAATAGCATAAATATAACATATTTGATCAGGGTAAACTTCAATTCAGAATTCTAAAGTATTTGGGAGACACATTGTGCATTTATTAGAACAAATATGGTAGGCTGTCTTGATTTTTAACACATAGAGTTTCATATAGAAATTACAAATATATCCAAAAGTTGTGCTACTACGCCCACCTTAACACATGACTGAAGTGACATTTTAGACCATTTAAGACATAGCTCATGTTTTGTCCCATATACTGTCCATTGAGTAGTCCAGAGATTGTAGGCCCTCTAACTTACTGATATTTCCAGTATAGAATGCCAGGTCTGAAGACACAAGTCTGAAAAAGATAAAATGAATTACAAAAGTTGACATTAAATTCTATGCATAATCCATTAAGTTAACTTTAAGACCAGTCTCGTCTCCACCCTTAATAAAAACAAAACAGATAAAGACATTTTGGAAATGTAAATTCTTTTTGGAATAAAGAATTATCAGTTTAAACATGTTTTTCACTCTTCTGGGTTAAATGAAATGGCGTTTTACCACAAATGTAGAATATCATGTAAAACATGATATAGTCGACATTTATTGTAATTATTTATAATATGCTGGGGTATGTATAGACCTACATGAAATACATTTATTTAAAAAAATCATTTGAAACAAGGTAGAATATTCTAAAAGTATATTGCTTTTACTGAATTTGTCTGCATGTTTCTCAATATTTCTGTTTAAAATGAAACCGCGTACAGACATTTTTTAAGACAGGGAATTGTGGGAAATGTAGGGCAGTGCAAAATTTCAACATGAAATGTACCGAATATAATGAGAGAGTTCTTAAGATCCATAATGATTGCTAATGGTTCCCTGTTAATGCTATGGTTGCTATGATTATTATGACATACCCATGCTGTGGTCCCCCATCATTGCGTACACTGAAGTGGACTACCAATAAATGTAACCTTTCTTTGAACAGTTCATGAACCTTTGCAAATATCTCCTGGAAAAATAGAAAATAGATCATTAGGTGATATGTTCTGTCAGAACTCAGTTATTTAAATATCTATATTGATGAACAACTAATATATAGTATCATAGGCTAAGGGCGATAGAAATCATTTTAATGGCATGGTAATCGATCTGTGTTTGTCTATGTTTCTCTAAAGATAATACTGGATTCTGTTGGTGCTGCCATCTTTATATCGGCCCAGAACCTACAATAGTGCTCTTATGTAGTTATATTCATTACTAGACAAGTGCACTTGATCACATCCAGATAATTCAACAAATGTGATGCTATTTCAGAAAATTGAGTGCTTTTATGCCCTTTTATTAAAGGATAATTCATTCATTTTCAAGGTGATCAAAGTACATGTGGGAAGAATAAAAACTCAGCTATATCACTGAGATTGGTACAATATACGAGGCATGAGGCATGTATATGAGGCAATAAATGCAAAATGTAACCAAATGCTGTTTGTTACAGACACAACAAGCAAATCAAGTATTGCCTGAACCGGGGACAGAATCTGGGACCTGTTGGGTAAGAGGTAAACATGCTACTGCTGAGCTATACGGGTGTAAGATATAGTGGGCTTACCTTGACTTGTGGCATTGGTAACAGGTCCACGACAGCCTCATGGAACTTAGACATCTGCTTACATATCCCCCTAAATGCTGGAGAAGGCATGGGGGCCTTCACTTCCCACTGCAAACAGAAATTTCATTTTTCAATTAATTATTTATTTTCTGGTATTTATTCTAAACCAAATTCTAAACTATTTTCATTGTAATATAATTTATCCTGGACTAAAGTCTAGTACATAGATAATAAAAATTTAAAAAAAATCTACCTACCCTTGATAATTGAGCTTCCAGCATGCCTTCCAAAATGGCAACAAGTTTATTGGAGATCTCTTGTATGTGGTCATTATAGTCCTGAAAAATGCACCAACAATTTCAAATTAGTTCATTTTATAAGTGCAAAAGAATCAATCTTAGCATCAATGCCTCATCAAAGCATCAAGAGTACATTTAAAGTATCTTAATACATAAAAATAGTATGTCATTTATACTAGAATAGTATGAAGATGGCCAGAGAAAGAAAACTGTGCATTAAACTAAGACTAATGGGTCCAATAAAATATCATAATAGGATTTGATACTCAGAATTGAATAAAATCAGACACATTATAAGTCTGAGAATCATTATTGGCAAAATTTTGGAAAAAGTGTACAACTTACTTTTAATATGGAATCAAAATGCTTCATCATATTTTGTTGTTTTCCTTGCAATCTTGTTTCAAAGTGATTCCGAACCATTGGAAGGTAGTAAACAACCAATTGGAGACAACGTGATGCCAGAGCTGAAATAGCAAACAATCAGAACTAAAATATCATATATATTATTGTTTTCCTTGGAATCTAGTCTCAAAGTGATTTCGAACCATTGGAAGGTAGTAAACAACCAATTGGAGACAGCGTGATGCGAGAGCTGAAACAGCAATACAAACAAAACTAAAATAGTAACCTTAACAGAATTGCCACCGTGTGAAAAAATTTGGGCAATAATTTAACCAGAACAACGGCAACGCCAAAGCGTAGCGAATCCCATCGAACAGCCATGGATGGCATTTTTACAAACAAAGTATATAGCAACAAGGCATTAACATGACAAAATGTCACCACCTAGTTAGGTCATTGAAGGTCAAATGTCAAATCTTAAGTCAAATCTAAAGTCAGATTTGAATTTCTGAGAACACGTAGATGATTTTGAAAAATTTTTTTAGTCAATTTGAAGCAAGTTGAAAAAAGACCTTTTTGACCTTGAGAAGGTCATTGAAGGTCAAAGGTCAAATCTAAAGTCAGATTTGAACTTCTGAGAACTTGTAAAGTCAAATTTGAACTTCTAAAAAGATGTAGATGATTTTGAAAAAAAAATTTGGTCAATTTGAAGCAAGTTGAAAACATACCTTTTTGACCTTTTTTGACCTTGAGAAGGTCATTAAAGGTCAAATGTCAAATCTAAAGTCAGATTTGAATTTCTGAGAACATGTAGATGATTTTGAAAAAAAAATTAGTCAATTTGAAGCAAGTTGAAAAAAGACCTTTTTTACCTTTTTTGACCTTGAGAAGGTCATTGAAGGTCAAATGTCAAATCTAAAGTCAAATCTAAAGTCATATTTGAATTTCTGAGAACATGTAGATAATTTTGAAAAAAAAATTTAGTCAATTTGAAGCAAGATGAAAAAAAACCTTTTGACCTTTTTTGACTTTGAGAAGGTCATTGAAGGTCAAATGTCAAATCTTAAGTCAAATCTAAAGTCAGATTTGAATTTCTGAGAACACGTAGATGATTTTGAAATTTTTTTTAGTCAATTTGAAGCAAGTTGAAAACAGACCTTTTTTACCTTTTTTGACCTTGAGAAGGTCATTGAAGGTCAAATGTCAAATCTTAAGTCAAATCTTAAGTCAGATTTGAATTTCTGAGAACACGTAGATGATTTTGAAAAAAAAATTTAGTCAATTTGAACCAAGTTGAAAACAGACCTTTTTGACCTTTTTTGACATTGAGAAGGTCATTGAAAGTCAAATGTCAAATCTAAAGTCATATTTGAATTTCTGAGAACATGTAGATGATTTTGAAAAAAAAGTTTAGTCAATTTGAAGCAAGTTGAAAAAAGACCTTTTTGACCTTTTTTGACTTTGAGAAGGTCATTGATGGTCAAATGTCAAATCTTAAGTCAAATCTAAAGTCAGATTTGAATTTCTGAGAACACGTAGATGATTTTGAAAATTTTTTTTAGTCAATTTGAAGCAAGTTGAAAACAGACCTTTTTGACCTTTTTTGACCTTGAGAAGGTCATTGAAGGTCAAATGTCAAATCTTAAGTCAAATCTTAAGTCAGATTTGAATTTCTGAGAACACGTAGATGATTTTGAAAAAAAAATTTAGTCAATTTGAACCAAGTTGAAAACAGACCTTTTTGACCTTTTTTGACCTTGAGAAGGTCATTGAAGGTCAAATGTCAAATCTAAAGTCAGATTTGAAGGTCAAATGTCAAATCTAAAGTCAGATTTGAATTTCTGAGAACATGTAGATGATTTTGAAAAAAAATTTAGTCAATGTGAAGCAAGTTGAAAAAAGACCTTTTTGACCTTGAGAAGGTCATTGAAGGTCAAATGTCAAATCTAAAGTCAGATTTGAACTTCTGAGAACATGTAGATGATTTAGAAAAAAATTGAAGTCGGTCTAAACAGTATTTGTTAAGTTATAGGAAGTTGTAAGAAATTGTTACAGACGCCGGACGCCGGACGCCAACCTCCAACCTCCAACCACCAACCACCAACCGCCAACAACCAACCGCCAGCCACCAACCGCCGTCGCAAAAAAAAACGGAGACCATAACAATATGTCATAACAATATGGTGGCCATTTTTCAAAATGGCCGCCTTCTACCAAAAGTGTCATTAGATAGTGTGCCATGCTTACAGTATTCACATACCAAATATGAACAAAATCGCTTCACTACTTTTCGAATTATTATAAAATACATTAAAATGGCGGCCATTTTTCAAATTTTTTTTCAAAATGGCCACCTTCTACTAAAAGTGTCATACGATAGTGTGTCATGCTTTTAGTATTCACATACCAAATATGAACAAAATCGCTCCACTACTTTTCCAGTTATAGTAAAATACGTTAAAATGGCGGCCATTTTTCAAAATGGCGACCTTCTACCAAAAGTGTCTTTAGACAGTGTGCAATGTTTATAGTATTCACATACCAAATATGAACAAAATCGCTCCACTACTTTTCGAGTTACAGCAAAAATCGTAAAATAACGAGTAAAGGTCCCCATTTTTCAAGAGGGCTGCCATGTGCTTCTTTAATATCTACATTTCTAGTTTTATTAATGTCCTATATAATTTTTTTACATCTAAAACATATTGCTATTACAGTTTTACATATTGCACCTAAATTACTGTAAATTCGGCACTAAACTTCGTTCGGTGGGATAATCAATTGATTTTTGTATTTGGTGTGATGGGGGATATTTTGTTAAAACTATTTATTTTGCCCACCTTATGTCCATGCCATGCCCTGCCGTGTCCCCTAAAGCATTTACATGTACATGGTAATAAATGGTGAGCCCACACGATCTAATGTGACAGCTCTATTACAAAACACATTGTTGTTGAAGATATACATGTTCTGTCTAAACATGATTCACTACACAACCAGCTGTAGATGGCATGAGGCATTAGTCACTATGCAATACAGATCTGTTTTGATTGTGTCTCATTATTTTAATTTATGGGATTATTTCAGTTTCATTTAAAAGCCAAAGTTGAAACAACCCATGGATGATGAAGTAGCATCAGGGCGAAATAACCCCACACATCAAAATAGATTCCCTACTTTTGTGAAAAAGCATTTTAATGAATCTCGGAGTCTCAAACGTGATTCACTACAAGGGTTGTTCAATAAATACATTGTTAAGATTAAAGGCAATGTGTTGTCTTTTACTGGTATAAATCACTATATACTTGGTAGTGTAAGTTAAAGACAAGGCACTAACATGCAAAATGTCACCACCTACCATTTGTTACAGACACCAAACTCCTACCACAAAAAAGATTATAACAGTATGTAACCATTTCTGGTGATGGTGCAATTAAAATAAAATATGTAAGGATGACAGTAGCAGTCTCTTAATGCAATTTTATATGTTACTAATAAGAATGTGGGATTGGATGAAGGATATGCCAGATTGGTAGTAAATGCATTCAATAAAGTAAGGAATCCTGTAGTAATTTTTACTCCATTTCAATTCCAGATATAGCCTTATTCTATGAATGTAACTTTATCAACAAACAATATAAGTTGAGACTTCGTCTCGTACCAATACAGAATTTCTCGAGAACAACATATCCTGTAAGCTTATTGCACTTCAAATCATTCTATAACTTTTTTCTGACTTCTTGACTTGCTCTAAAACCATGAATTAAATGAAGACATTTTAATTTCATTAATGAAATCTGTATTGCTACTGAGATTTCCCTTCCATACCAATATTTTCTGTATTGCTAAGGAGATGATCAATTCAGTACCAATACGAGTTAACAGGTCTCAATACAGCTTGGTACAGCACAAGAACTGACCATTCATTTTACAGATCATAAGATAAGATCAGATACCTAGGTTTTTTGTTGTGATTGTTTTCAGGCCAACTAACTGAAGTGCCCCAGCTCCTAAAACCAGTTGACAAGTCCTAGAGTTGAAGATCTGAAACAAAAAAATGTTCAGGTGAGACATCCCCCAATAAAATATGGCATAATTTGTATTCTTATACCTCCTAAAATATGGCAAATTTTCAATGAAAACTCTCTTGATTTCTGACCTACCTTTAGGAGTTCTATGACACGTGTCAACATGTCAGGTGCTATTGTAGGAATGTCATCAATACACTGACAATACTCTATCACCATCTTCAACAGCATCAGTACTGTCCTGGAATATTAAGCAACAGTGTTATCCTGGATTAAAGAAGGGCTAAATGATTGTATCGTGTCCTGGATTAAAGAAGGGCTAAATTATTGTATTGTGTCCTGGATTAAAGGGCTAAATTATTGTATTGTGTCCTGGATTAAAGAAGGGCTAAATGATTGTATTCTGTCCTGGATTAAAGAAGGGCTAAATAATTGCATCGTGTCCTGGATTAAAGAAGGGCTAAATAATTGTATTGTGTCCTGGATTAAAGAAGGGCTAAATGATTGCATCGTGTCCTGGATTAAAGAAGGGCTAAATGATTGCATCGTGTCCTGGATTAAAGAAGGGCTAAATGATTGTAATGTGTCATTTTCTAGGAAAATCAAAGTATTGTATTGTAAATAGGTGCTTACAGCATAAGAATCTCTATTGATTGATAACATACTTCCATATGAATTTATTACTTTGAAGAACATGTGATGTGCTGAATTCATTTTTCCTTTTTGTACTTATAATTATAAAAAGGAGCTTCAAGAAATACAGTGAAATCTGTCTTAGTGAACACCTCTCTCTAATGAACCCCTGTGTGAACATCACTTCTTAGCACATACTCCACTGACTTTTGTATAAAATCTATTCTCTGTAGTGAACAACTACCTCTAGTGAACACATTATTGTAGCTCCATAGGTGTTCACTGTACACAGGTTTTACTGTACATAACTAAGCACTAAGCGATACCTACCCTACTACAGTGTATTTCTGAGAGTTTACTAAAAGGCATTCACTTGGACTCTTTTCTGAAACAAAAACATTGAAAACATTTGAAATATATACCTCATCATATGTGTATTTCAGTTGAGTAAATATTCAACTGACAACGCAGAGTGCCAGGAAGGATATATATCAGGATATAGTAGTTCTCTTAACTCATTATATTATTAAATTAAATAATTTTTTGACATGAAACTTTACACATGCTTTTAATTAGTATCCCTCCTTTTTGTTTCTAGGTCAAATTTGAGTTACCTTTAATATAGACTGTTTTTGATATATATACAGAGTGGTTTAAAAAAAGTAGAACTTTTAGGTTTCGTTTTTTTTCAAAATACCACAATAGCAGATATGTGCATTGATAGCACATATACCACAGGAAAGGTAATTCGATTCCAAAGAATATAACCCACAATATATGCCATTTGAATGAATCTTAGTGTTTTTAAACTAAATTAATTACCATAGGATGTGCTATGTCACTCAAATTTTGGAGTAGCCAATGTTTTAATATTTCTTTTAATGATGTAATCATATCATACATTGTTATATAGCTTATAAAAACATTTTTAAATTGGTCCGAGTTAAAAACTTGAAGTGACATTTGGAAATGGTCCCATACATAAAACTGCGGAGAGTTTCTGAGAACTTTAACAGTTGTGATCAGTTATGATTTTTTTTATTTTAAGGCAAAAAGGATATTGTTTCACTTTTTTTTACAAAAAGGGTATACATTAAAATGGCACACCTCAATAATGTAGCCATTATCATTATCTTTTTAAGTTATTTATTGTACCTAGGTTGGGTAAGTCCATGTCTATCTATATTGATAATTAAATGTTCACTGGATGGAAGATGGCTCACTTTGATAATCCAAGTCATACATATCACAACTCTGGTAACATATTTGTTACCAGAGACTATCAGTTATCACACGTTTCAGCATGTGATACAGGAAATATTCCACGAAAGGTAATACTGTATCATCCACGAAAGCGAAGCTTGAGTGGTGATACATTGTTACCCGAGTGGAATATTTCCTGTATCACATAAGCTGAAACGTGTGATGACGATTTTATCACATGTCTAGGAATTTTGAAGCATTTTGATTTGGTCAGTTATGATTGTGTTCAGTACTTCTGGTAACTACTATAATTTTTGATTTCGCTTTGAAACAATATGACGTCATACCGTTGTATTCGTACTTGTTTGTGAAATAGTATGACGTCATATTGTTTTCCTTAGCTAGAAGTGATATAATCAGTGACGTCACATCGTTGCTATTGATCATCACTGGTTGCCTCTAGTAACGTGTGAGACGGCCGTGTGAGACGGGAAAACTCACACGGTAATCAACCAATCAGATTACTGGAATTTTACAGAGCATGTGATAAAAATACATTTCACATACAGCATACACACTTTCATATTTTGTATTTTTGTGTATCACAATAGTCAACATTTGATTGTAATAGATAAATGCATTTCTATAGATCATAACAATAGACTAGATAGATTTGCCACATATTGGAATATTTGGAACAATTATTGTTAACAAGCATTTGCTTTCCTCATGGATGTTTGGATGTTTTTGAACTATATCAACTCAGTTTATGATATTGTATTGTAGTGATATTTATTTACATAGTTACATTAGACACTAAAACCGTATTATTTAGAATAAAAATATGATTGCTTTTTTCTATTACTGAATTCTTATATTCCTATATTTTAGTTTTGGTACATAATGTTCCTAAATCTGTATTCTTATCACTATTGCTGTATAGTGTTCTATATTCATAACAGTTTATATACCACTTATGAATATTCCACTTGCTCAAAACCATTGGCAGATATGTATCAGAAAATGATTTTCTATACCGTCTTAACTCAAGACTCTCAGGTGGTTCGTGAATGGCTGATACGTCATTACAGATTACAACCTTCAAGTTTGCCTGTCTTACTGTTAAGAAAAAGTCCATGTGTTCAGTGAATTTGAATCTGTTATCCCATCCACCTATATCCTCGATGTGTTTCGTATTTGCCACAAATACTTGAGAGGCAAAATCTAAAGTGTAACAGCCATCGAAACATGGTAGCTTCTCATAGTAGATATTATGAAATAAACCCATTGAAACATTTCCAGGGCCAGATTGTTGGAAGTATAAAACTCCACCAATACGAAGCTTTAGCTCAAGCCTCAATGCAGCAATACTAACATCAGTGTGTTCTAACAGCTCCACAAGTTTTTCCAGCCTTGTAAACTTTGTAAAAACAACGTCATAATCAACAACCATGAAATACTTTGTCTTGATAAGGCTCAATCCAAGATTCCTGCCATATGCAACTCCTAAGCCCTGCTTAACTTTCATGTAAAATATATGTGGGTGTTCAGATAAAAAGTCATACCATGCTAAGGGAGTACTATAATTACTATCATCCAAATCATCGATCACAATAACAGAAATTCTTGGATAGTACAAAAATGCTGATTCTAATAGTTTTCTAACTATATCCAAGTTGTACCTTGTCTTGATACTGAGAGTTACACAGTCTTCTACATGTCGACAACGGTGTTCCCCAGGGCGATGCATTATCACCTCTTTTCTTTTTAAATTAAGATCACATGGGAATGAGACACATTCTTCAACCTCAGTATGTGCATATCCAACAATACGTGATGTGTTCATTCTTCTGATAGGTGAAATAATCCCACCAAATTTCACATCAGCACAGTCAGTTGATTTCCATTCCTTTGAAAATGGATTAAAAAGTGAATTCATCTGGCTCATATTTACTAATGTTAAAGGCTGAGAGAGCAGCAAGCGATTTGATGAATCCATTCTTTTGAGAAAATACCCAATTATCAGTAGTAATCCTATAAAGAGTATACATTGTCTCTTTGTCATCGTTATCTCTTAGAAAAAGTAATATTTTGCTGCAATCAGAAGATTAATTAAAACATTGAGCAATTTATAATGATTCAAAAAGGTCATTGAAATTACTAATTGACATATCACAATTAAATCTCTAAAATTAGATAATTTACTACTTTGTTTTGATATCAAAAATTCATTTCAGGAGAATGATGTTCGTTATAATGTCAATAGTTGGAGGGATATGAATATTGCAGATTTATTAATGCATAATGGTAAAATCAATAGACGACTTCATCAATGGTGTTTATCTAGAAGAACAGGAAGGTACATGTCTACTAATGTACTCCTTTAGCGTTACCATTTGTACTTACTAAGCCTAGAGGATACAAAGTCTGTGAAAAATAAAAATTTTGATAACTATTTTTTTTGTATTCGTCTTATTATATTAATGTTACCCTACCCCTGAACGATTGGCTGAAGTGGTTGAATGCAAATATAAATGTATGTTGAAAATGTAATGACATACCCATTGTCTAATAAAAACTGAAACCCATCGGCTTAGAATAAAACAATTCTTAAATACTGTACTTTAATTTATCAATTTAAGTTTTCCACTGACATTTTACATGTAAAGGTTTATGATCAACTTAACCTGAAACCTTTACAAGTAAAATGTCAATAAGGTCAATAGATATATGAATCAACATTTTATCACACAAAAATACCATAAATCATATTTCAACTGATGAAGCTTTCTAAAGATAAAGTTGACTTATGTATACTTAAATAGGATCCTATGTATGTTCATATTATAGGGTGGCAATATCTAATATAGTGAAATGCATAAACCAATACTTCAAGGATTGAGTTCAGGAATTCAATATTGCTATTGAGGTGTAAAGTTGGTTGAAAATTCATGCATTTTCCTATTGTGTACCAAGAATACCCTTCTTATGTGTAGTGTAAAGTATATACAGGACAAGCCAGGTTCACCCATACCCAGACCCACATGTGTAAATTTGTAGGATCCAAAAGGCAAAAAGCCGATAAACACAGAACATGAAACATTACATATAAAGCTTGGATTTAACCTTTACTATTTCTGTCTTACCGATTATTATGTCACAGCCATTTGAATATCCTTCAAAATAGAATTTGGTTAATGATCAAGCTAAAGCGTCAGATTATTGTTAGAATCAGGTATCATATTGCTGTGTAATAATAAACATATTACTTGTTGTTTATTGCACACTTTTCCTCACTTTTGTATTTAATATATGCATTTCTAAACATGCAGCTATTATAACCTCTTTCTCAAGTGTAAATGGCTATATGATTGGTTTGTATAGAGAAATATAACAATATTCAAATGAAAAATAATTCCATATTTTCACATTACCTGCATCCGCCTTTTTTTCTGGTAACGCTAACTTTTTGTGTTCTGAGATAAAATTGACGAGATCTTGAAATTCTTCTGGAACATCAGCTTGTTTCCATCTCTCATTGTCTAGTATTAAACTGAAATTATCCAACAAATAACAAATATAAATATGACACATACTATATGAAAATGTGTTCACATACTGTATTTAAGCTCTGGGAGGAGTAAATGATGAACTTTGAAAATAGATAACAATGTAACTTAAAGTCATATATTTCAAATTTTGAAAAACCTGCCAACTGTTTCTTATACAATCATATAGTTATACATGAAATGTAAAATGTGCAATATTACCATGTTTTGGCTAGTAACATCTACAGCGAAAGTAAATCAATAAACAATCAGCCTCACCTTAATTTGGTTTTCCTTTCCTCATGGAACCTAGTAACAAATCTATTGGCCTGACTTTGTAGACTCCCTCGTAACGACATACTCTTCCGACCACATAACAACTCACAATCCTTCACAAACTCTTCAATCTCCCGAGAAAGTGTCACAAATTCACTAGAAGATAATTTTTCCAGGAAGCCATGTTTGGCGCGTGCCACTATGACCTTAACGCATCTGTCATGTGCGTGGTCACAGACCTGGCATAATAAGTCCCTGATGTTGTTATGTAACGTACTGCAATCTTTTTGAGTTACCATCAGATCAACGTCACCATCTCTGTAGAATTCAATGATATATTAATGTAACATTTCCTGGTTTCCATGGTATCATCTTTCCCAACACTTTGTCAGTACAATTTGAGAAGAATGCTCAAAATTCAGTCTATCAAAGTAAAAATCAAATTGCATCACATCATTTAAGAAGTCTTGTTACTCGAAATTTCAAACATTTAATTTTGAGCATTTTTCTCAGATTATATTGAGAATAATATGTAAAGTATTAAAATTGAAACAAGACAAAAACCACCACAAAATATATATTAGTAATAGAAAGACCCAGAGGGCAAGATACATCCACACAGTTTAAAAAAACAACAAATGATAAATCCCCCAAGTGTTATCATAGTTTAAGTTGCTAAGAATGTAGAGCACGTTCACCATGCATACTTAAATTAGTATGACTAATCATATTGAAGCATGCATGCATATTGAAAATATCTTTGAATAAATCACAAGCATATTATAACAAGAAGTTACCAGTATACGTGAAATCACTAATTCTAATTTTATTTTGACAGCAATATTTTAGCACATCATATACTTATGAATTTTAGAACTGTTTTGTACTTGTAAATATTTTCTGTACTGCCCTGAATTACTGTTTTATTTTGTATAAAAGATTCTCCAATTTTCTGAATCATTTTCAGGTTTTAAGTTCAAACAGGTCTATTGTTTAGCATGCATAAGATTCCTTTCCAAATATGACCATGCTATAAAATATATATATAAATATTCACATTTAGCATTTAACATCTACGAAATAAAACATAAAAACAGTAAGTACCTTTTTGAGGTAGTAAAGATGTTAAGTCTTTGATTAGATGATAAGTTAGTTACCCTGAAACCACAAGATGCAAATTGCAAAGCATAAAACTTATCTAAACATTAATATTAGTCCAATGCACAGCAACCCATCCTTACATAAGTTAAAGGTGCAATAAAGACTAGAGAGTACAAATAAATAGTTTTTTTTTACACTTTTACTTGTTGCTCACAATAGTCAGTGGCATGCCTATTCAGTTCTGACTATATTTCATTTTAGGGTTGTAAGGGAATTGAGATGCTTCGTGAAAATATTTTTTTGAAACATTTTACAATCTCTAATCCTTGGTGCCCCTTTAATCAATAGTTAGGGTTGGAAATTAAGTGGGCTGTGCACTAGACTGTTTCTTAATCCGCTAGAGTAGGGCCAAAAAATGTGTTCCATACATTAAGCTATATAAAATATGTAAATACAGTGTGTAGCCCTGCCATTAATGCAACATACAGGGTAGGCTTATATCTTTAGAAAAACTTAAAAGAACATCTGCTATGTATAATTGATGACACCACTTCCTGTGTAAAAATCTTAAAAGACTGCAGCCTACTTGAAATGAATGCTGCATTTTTAAATGATCTATATTGAGCATATCAAAACATTATCGAATGTTTTGCAAATATGGACAGTATAGATTGGTTAAGCTACCACATCAAGAGAGAAATGGGTTTGCAAGGAATATCCCTTTAACACTGCATTTGAATTGATCTTACACTGGTTAGCAGTACTGATACTTTACAAATATCACCCATTAATTCTGCATTTTTGAAAATTAATACTATTTTGACCCAGGACGTCCAAAAATTTGCAAATCATTTTCAAATCAACCAAAGTTATGAAAAAATATATCTAGCAACTGCCCTCCACCACTAGTATTTTGAAATTCAGATGCAGAGAATCATAACAATGTGTTAAGAAATATTAAAGTTTAACAGGAAGGATTGTTATGTTCATTCACATGCATCATTTTTACTATTGAACAATGTTAGACTTAGTGAGAAAACAAAGCAGAAAATATTAGAACAAAAACTTCTATCCTATTTGCCTTTTGGAAGACTCCATGAATTAACGATTTCATGAAATATTTAAAATATAAGAGACATTATTGTTAATGCTATAACTTTAACCTACCCTGGGAGGTGTATTGGACTAGTTTCTAGAGTATTATTAACTGAGGTCTCTCCATCAATGTCATGACCTTCACCTTCTCCATTTAGAGTGTTTTTTGGGGAATCGTGACCTTGACCTCCAACCAAATGATCTCCACTGTCATGACCAGCATCTTCAGGGAATGTGCGATCTTCAGGGTCAAGGTCATCCTCAAAAGGATTGGTGCTACCATTACAGATAGGGTCAGTATTACCACTGTATGTTGGTTTAATTGTCTGTTGAGAGGATGCCAGGTTCAGCACGGTAATTATAACACTGCAAACAGCCTAGAAAATATACAGAAATGTGGACTTTATTCTAAAGACAACAAACAGGTAAGGAAGGGGAAAAATTCTGGATTTCTGTTTTAAGATATAATTGAAACATACCATAGGGAGAAATGAGCAGGGTTTGGACTATTTACTTTCACAAAGAATTCGACTACACATCTTGACTCTATTCTAGATCTTGTTTTGTCATTTTGATCCTATTTTAGAAAACCGACATATTTCTCTACTATGGGTCACGCTTGTTTTAAACAACTTATCTTGAATCTGTTTTAGACTACTTACATTACCTTAGTTTACTCACCTTGACCCTGTTAAGAATGATGAGGAGATTTACAAAAACTTGGCCGAGGAGTGTCATCCACTGGGTGAAATTCAGCAAACGCATCTGGTCAGCAAGACTAAAATAAGAAATACAGTTTAATGTGTCTATTCAGAATGTAACATGCTTACTGTATTTATCTGCTATATGAAAAAAATTATCTGTGTTATATGGGTTTTTTTATGCATCATTTATTTGTAAACATTTCATATTCCCAGAGGCTGAATTGCAACTCACCTTCCCACAGGTAGATCTGTATCAATGTCCTCTGCCTCAGAGACTGCCTGCACAACTGTCTGCAACAAGAACAGTAAGGAGAGCTTTACTATAGGGCAGTAAAACTTAGTGGAACACCTTTATAAGTAGAACACTTTGTTAGTGGAACACCTTTGGAAGTGGAACACTTTTCACAGTCCCATGACCAGTGACTTTATTGGTAAGTGAAACCTCCAACATTAAACATTTTTTTATCTGAACTAAGGGTGTTCCACCTATACAGGTTTTACTGTACTAAGTAGTTTTACATATACCCTGCCAAATAAAAGTAAACATAGATCATGTTTTCAGATTGCCCTGACTGATTTAATGATATATTTTCAGCCTAAACTCATAAAAGAAGTTTCATTTGTTACATGAGGAATGTATATACCTGTTTGACTGCAGCTTTCATAGCAGTGCAAGCCTCTTCCCTGTAGACATCTATGAAGTTGAACTTGTGTTGGCGAAGAAGGCCAAATACTATGGCCACTAAACGCTCCTGCGACGAACATAGAAAACAAAAGTGAACTTTGATCGAATATGACAATTACTTTAAAAGATAGGGATTAAACAAAATATCACATGTACTTTGTACGTATGTATACAACATGTAATATAATTGATCAAAAAAATGTACAAAATAAGTCATCAAGGAAATCTGTTCATATTGTTTTTTTAATTTATTGTTTCCATCTCACCTCTTCCATGAGTTCCGAGCCTTCATCTAGAGGTCTGTTGAGGTCTGCAGTAGCATAGCGTATGAAGTCTGCCTGCATCATCTTATCAATCAACTTCTCCATTTCTGCAAGCTGACTTCCAAGATGCCTGCCATTTTTAAAATGAAGAAAATTGTTATGTGAAACACTAAGGTATTTTACAGCATGTTTTTGTTTCATTTTGATTACTTTTTTTCATGATTAGATAAAAAGTTCTTTATATAATTATTGAATTTCTGTCAAAACCCGAAGTATCATGGAATAGATCATTCCGATAAATCCTGCCACCTTTTGATATATCTGAAAAACTATGATATATTGGCTAAATTGATGATGTCATTGGTTGTAGGTAGGAATCTGACTACGTAAAATAGTATTAACTTATTGCTAATTTCAAATGATAAAATACAACCTATGACATCGTCAAGCTAACAAATATATCAAGGTTTCTCTGGTATATCAAAAGGTGGCAGGATTTATCGTAAAGATCTGTTATAGTGGTATGTTGTTGAGGTACAACC
Organism: Owenia fusiformis; assembly: GCA_903813345.2. NCBI lineage: Eukaryota > Metazoa > Annelida > Polychaeta > Sabellida > Oweniidae > Owenia > Owenia fusiformis. The sequence continues at coordinate 9,089,190 of CAIIXF020000008.1, forward strand.
TGTAGAAATTCATTGTCATTTGATAATATTGCTTAAAATAAAAGAATGTATCTTTATTTTCTGGACACCCTATATTAAACATATATAGACAAACCTAAAACTGTGAATTCCAGCCAGTTCTTGAGTTAAAACTTCCTGCGTTGTAGATATAAGATCTATGGCTCCAACGAACTCATTTGTTGAGAGCAGCATTTGGATGGTTGGCTGGGTTTGGTGGACTGTGGCCATTAGTTTTAACTGGACATAAAAGAGTAAAGTTATTTTCCACAGCTATGGTTTTATGCTATTAAAACACATGTTAAAGAATGAATTGTTCGCTAATGCGTTACCTTAGCTGTTTCACTATAGCAAGGTGTAACTTATAAAACTTATTTAAACTTCATTTTAAATATCTTTAAAGGGACAAAGTGCATAAATGAAGTCTCACTTTTGATCTTCATAGTATTTCCAATGGATAAACCAGAACAACATGAACAAAATCGCTCCACTACTTTTCGAGTTATAGTAAAATATGTTAAAATGGCGGCCATTTTGAAAAATGGCTGCCTTCTACCAAAAGTGTCATTAGACAGTGTGCCATCCTTATAGTATTCACATACCAAATATGAACAAAATCGCCTCACTACTTTTCGAGTTATAGTAAAATAGGTTAAAATGGCGGCCATTTTTCAAAATGGCCACCTTCTACCAAAAGTGTCTTTAGAGAGTGTGCAATGTTTATAGTATTTACATACCAAATATGAACAAAATCGCTCCACTACTTTTCGAGTTACAGCAAAAATCGTAAAATAACGAGTAAAGGCCGCCATTTTTCAAGATGGCTGCCATGTGCTTCTTTAATATCTACATTTCTAGCTTTATTAATGTCCTATATAATGTTTTTACATCTAAAACATATTGCTATTACAGTTTTAGATTAAATTACTGTAAATTTGGCACTAAAATGGCCACCATTTTAAAATGAGTGGCCATTTTGAAAATCGGCTTTCGAGCAGAACTTCTACCCCCATAGGGTATATGTGTACAAAATATGAACAAAATCGGGCCAACGGTATTTCAGTTATTGCCCGGACGGACGGACAGACGTACGGACGGACGGACGGAGGCGTTCCCTATATCCCTCCGAACTTCGTTCGATGGGATAATAAGTATCTGATCTTTCATTTGACACCAAAAACAGCTCAAACAGACCACATCAGAGTTGACACTAGATCATGAAAAAATATTTTTGATCTATCAATTTATATGGGTCAAGTTTTTAGCAATGCCATAGAAAGATGGCATTGTTGTTTGCATTAATTATCCATTCATTTTTGATAGGATTTTCAAGCATACGCCATCTTTTAATCCAAGAGTTATTTAAAACATACACTTTGTGAAAAGTGGTAATTCACTTTTTTCAATCTCTGAACTTCAAATGCCGTTTTTCTATGCAAGCAATTTTTTTCACTTCAGTATTATCCCAAATAAAAGTTTTTATCACATTTGATTGACTGTGTGAGTGACATGTCTCAAATAATATTTTGTCCTTTTTCCTTGAAAAATAGGCACATTGCCTGTTTAATGAGATGAGCTGTTGTTCTTTATCTACCTTATTGTATGCTTGTATATGATTCGACCTTGACTCTGTCAGCTTCATTATCTTCAATGGCCCCTCGACTAGAACACTATTTAGCTTGTGTATTTTATCCCTGGAAATGAAGATAAGCAGGTAAGTGTATATTCAATAGTAGTATGAAGATGCCCTTTTCTTTAACCTTAATTAGATTGGACACCAAATTTAATGTAATTCAAGATTCAATTTCCAAGTTCCCCCTCCCCCATAAGAACAATTTCAAAAATTTTCAAGAGAAATAGAATTCAATAGCTAATAGTGAAAATCAGAATTAGCTTTTGGCAATAGCTGTAATTCTCCCTATACATACTGACCTTAGGTGTTTGATTGCAGCACATGTTTTCAACATATCATCTTGCAGTTTATTCTGTGAGGAGATAGCAGTGAAGAAAGCATCAGACTTCATTGAGATCTGCTTGGCAATTTGAACCTCAACTAGGTCTAGGTAATGACTCATCTGGAAAAGAAAATAATAAACTCTTATATAACCCTTATATATAAAGAATAAGTACATGCCAATGGTGCATTAGTAAATAAGTTGTCATTAGATAATTCAGGTTATTAGATTATGAGATTATTATCCTGACTTTGTCTCATGTGTATAATTAGTTTGATTAAACATGTACAATGTATGGACAATTGCACATCTACTGGAATTGTATATGTAAAGTAGATGAAACGACCCAATTTAATCAAGACCAGCCTGACCCCTACTACAAGTATATCTGCAACCTATCCACATCTTCTATCTAGTAATCTCTATACACACTTCTACAGCAGATAATGCAATGATTTCACTAGTGTCTGATAATATGGATGAAAACAATGGGCAAATTAAAGTATTGAAAATTATATTAATTGAACTGCAGGAAATTGGAAATTAAATACAGTAGTTACAAAGTTACAAAAAACAGAAAATATTGTTCAAAACAACCGGGCAGGTGAAAATTAGTCTAGCTACGAGCCTCTGTGACCCTCCTCTCTGCTTGATTACACACCATCACATACACCTTCTACTTGTTCTAGTGGGAGGGGGGGGGGGGGTCACAAGGGCTTGTAGCTAAACTCATAAAAATCACCCCTGCAACAACATTTACCTTTTCTTGTAATAGTTTTGATGACTGTTGTTGTGGCTTAGAGCCTGGAGATGTTCTAGTACTGGATTCTACTTGAGTCCAGGGGAATACTGCACTAAATGTATCAGGGTTGGTCAGACTAAACCCTGGGGTCATAAATAGCTTAGGGACTTGTTCTAATACTGCACGTGATGAGTGGTCTATTGCTGGAAATAGATATATACATGGAATGTAATTTTTTTAACAATCTTATCGAATCATGTGATGTCCTGTCTTTTCACACGCTATGGCTCGTACCTCCAAGATGTCTGGGAAAAACAAGTACAAGTATGAAATGGGGAATATCACTTGTGAATCAATTTGAATTCCATACAGTTTCTCAAATAAATATCACAATATGTTAACACATAAAAGAAGCATTAATTCATTATTTCCCAAAGCACTCACCAAACTGTCTATGTTTCAGAGCAGGAAAGACTTCATTCGGATTGGAGTCACTCTGGACTACATTTGGCACCAGTTCTGTATAGCGATTATGCTTTTTTAATCTCTGAAACAATATATGGAAAATTTAATCATTTAAAAACATCCAGAGGAATAATAAAAACATTGATATCTCCTCTACAAGTATTTCCAATATTCCTATTATTAAACTAGAACATAGTGGATTTCATTAGAATTTCTGAGATGATAGAAAAATGTGGAGAAGAAAAAATCATTGGATATTACTAGATATAGTATAAATTCATGCCTGTTAACAACAGATGGAATTTGATATAGACAAGATATTATTATGCTGTTGGCTTATGAACCCCTGATACATATTACATGTTGTATACCCCTGAGTTTGAGAATTAATATAAATATATGGGTTTAACGTTATACAAACCTTTGAGATTTTATGAAGATACTTGTCAAAATGGGCTTTGGTTATAACTGGAATGTAGGGAGATGGTAAAATATCACATTTTTCAAATCCTTCTCCCCAGGTTTTTGTAAAAAAGTCTGTTTGTCTTCGTGTGAGACGCGGATCATTCAAAAGTGCAGGTAAATTGACTTTGGAATTAAAAACTGTCCATCGATATTGATCTGTAACTATAGATGGCTCTGAGACAGTTGGTGTGCTGGCTGCAGTATTGTCTGTTCTATTGCCCCCACCATCACTATCATGGATGTAGCCTTTTTTGTGTCTTCCTGGAAAAACAAAGTCAACCATCTCATTTACTTCAGTATTACGTTAAAAAGACGTCATCTATGCTCTTTCAATATAAAATCTTTTGATCCAGCTACCAAATCAGAATAGGTTGATCAAAATACAGCTCCCAATAAAAATTAAAGTCAGTGCATGGTATTTATTTCATATTCAATCTTCCATGAAAAGCCATGAGTTAGTTTTTGGCGTAATGAGAATACTTATTGAACTGAAATAGTCAATGTTCCAAGTGACAGACGTTGCAGGGCTCTCCTCACATAGAAAACAACTGGGGGGAGGGGAATGTCAATCCTCTTGATTTTTTTGCAAATTTTTGACTGTGTTATGAATTTTTAAAGGTAAAAAACTGTCAATCAGCAAGTATTCGCGAAACGCGTTCTCTTCACGAATTTGAGAGAAAAACAGATTTTTTCAAAAACTACTCGATGAATACCTTTGAAATTTTTTTGCATATTTCTAAATGACTGTGCACACTGATTTTACCATGATTATAGTTTTATTTGAAAGATAATAGATTTTTTAAGGCAGTGAAGCATTTTTTTGCACAAAAAAATTTATTGTGAAAGAAAATTGTCAATTTATCACAAAATGTCAAAAATTTACACCCCCTAGGTCACGTTGACCTCGACTTGAGCTATATTTACCTACTTTTTCAAAAAAATAAAATCTTTCTGAAGAGGTTATTGAATAAGGTTTACAACAATACCAACAATAATGAAATCAGACAAGTAATAAAAAATTCTACAAAATTTTGAAAACCAAAACAAGGGTTCTACTCTACTTCTGGTTTCGATTCGCATAGAAATGAGAAAAAATCTAAATCTAAACAGTTTTGACAAAGATACTGCCATAAATTAGGAAGATGTACGCAATTATTGAGTAATATGTAAGTATTTGACTCAATTATTTGTGAAAGAACTGAGCTGAAGTCCGACTCGAGTCAAAATCAGAGTTGAAACCAAAAATCAATTTTCAAACTTTTTCGTCCAAACAAATGATTATTCCAGTTGCAGATTTATCGTACCACCACTAGAACCGTATATGTGACTGACACATGACTGACAAAATGAAGGAACTTTACAAAAAATGTTTAAATCTAAATTGGTATAATTGGTATGCTGTTGTTGGACTTAATTTTACCTCGTAACCTATATATATTAGGAATATATTATTGGTAATAACTAAATTTACAGTGAGTATCACATCATTTCCTTCTTTTTACGATCTTTTTTGATGGTAAAAAGGCACTACTACTTTTTTCATGGCATTACTGCATTGGTAGAACTTGAAAAATAAGAGGTTATCATAATATTGGGAGTCTTACTTACCTTCTTGAGGTCAGAACACACATTTCAATGAAACCCTATATGTTTTGTTCATGATGAAGCAGTAGCACAGTACTTGATTGAAATTTGTGTAAATGCTTTTTGGACTCATTTCCATTTTTTATTCATTTTGACTTCCGGGAAGGCGTTGACCCTATCACGAAATAATGTATTGACCCTTGAACTTTAATTTGGTGACATGTCATCCAACCATGTCTGGTGTGAAAATAATTAGAATATTAAAAAAGAATGTTTTGTGGTCATTTACAGACGAGTTTAGGACAGGACAGAGGAGGATGGCCTGTTCTAGGATAGAAGAAACTGCATGATCTACAGTGTAACTATTGGTCTGAACGAAATGCTGCGCAGAATCTATAATACAGTATGACCTGTTTGTGATCTATATCTATTATTCTGGAAAGAAGGATAGTCCTGTATGATCCAGATCTTTTTATATATTATTTTCATGTCATGTTAAGGAGGGGGGGCTTGTTTAATTTAGACTATATCCTCTAGTCTGCAATTTTTTTGAAATTTGGAATGAAAATATTCAGACTATAGCCCACATATTATGTTAAAATTTGGGATTGAAAATTATTTGTTTATATAGGAAATGCCATTCAAAATGGCCAATTCGGGGAAAATTAAAGTTGCATATTTGTTTCTTCCTCTAGCTTTATTTCCATTTAACAATATGCTGTGTTACTTTTTATAGCATTCAATTGTACCTTACTACTTAATTGAGTTGTTATAATACTTATTTCTTGATAGTGAAGCTTCCTAAAATTGATAATTGTGTGCAGGAAATTTCCTGTTTTTTCCCATAGGATGGACATAATGATCAATAGACTGAATTCTCAGGAAATTCAGTCTATTGGATATAGACTATGTTTAATTGCTCACTGGACATGGATGCTTTATAATTTAGACCAAAATATAATGAACGAACAAACATTCAATTTTCACACATGTTCCGTAATTTTTTGTAGGGGAAATGGTCCTATCACCGCACGGGTACTCTGGAAAACTACTGACGATTTCAAATATGATAACTTCAACTTACTTTGAGAATATGAGATGAAAGATCAACCTTTCTTCGAAAATTTAGTACTGTTTGACATTTCTCGATCTCCGAACGCTAACACTTTAAGACCCCTTAGACTCGCATGTGCAGTGGTCCTAATTATCGCACAGTCATCCTAATTATCGCACAGTAGTGTTTCAGATGTCATTTCACGATACTGTATACATTTCTCTGTTTATAACAGAAACATACATATGCAATAATCATTTTTCTATCAGTTTTAGTGTAAAATATCAACAAAATATCCATTATACACTTACTTTTCTGTCTTTATTTGGAGGGGGTCAAACTTTGTCAAACGAATTTCACTTTTTGCGCAATAGCATACATGACAATAGCGGAAGTAACCAATTCTTAAAAAATGAAGAGATATTTCTAAATATATGAATAAATCATGAAGATTAGGAGTAATGGTGTTGAACTGTTTTTTGTAACACTGTTTTAAAAGATGGTGGGTGTATATTTTAGCTATTTAGGACAATTGTGCGATAATTAGGACCGTGCGATAATTAGGACCACTTCCCCTATTGAAATCTCCGGAACTTACAAGGAAATCACTCATTTTCACGGTTCATATTCTACCTCTTGGATATTGTGCTAAATGCTAAATGGTTGACGCAACAAAGGTGATAGGGTTTCATTGAAATGTGTGTTCTAACCTCTAGAAGGTAAGTAACACTCCCAATCTTTAGGTAACTTATATTTCAAGTTCTACCGACACAGTCAGGCCATGAAAAAAGTAGTAGTTGGATAAGTGGCTATATCTTACACAGGGAGTCAGGGATATCTTTCTCAGTATTTTCACAAGCCTAGTCTAGAGATCAAGAATTACCTGGTTCACCAGCAACATGATCTCTTGCAACATGGTCCTCATAATCCCTATCACTGACCCCCTCCAATGGGAGTGATGGACAGACTTTGTTTGACCCATATCGGCAGACGTAAGATCCACCCTCTTTTGTACAGTGATACTCCCTAAGATGGGCACAAAAGTCTCTAGGGCCTTTGAAAATTGGGGAATCATGGCAATATGAACATTTTTTCCATGCCACTGCCATTGATGCACTACTTGAAGTGTCTGATCCAGTGGAGCTGATTTTTGATTTTGACATTCGTCTCTGCGAAAATTCCATTGTAACTTTAGCGCTACCAAGGGGCCTAATTTGTTCTTTCCTACCACTTGAAATGTTACAACGTGGAAAGACGTTGATCCATGTCTCCTAGTTTATTGAATTACCGCTCACACTAGAACGTAATTCAAAAAATTTAAATCATTTTTGAATTTTTGTAAAAAAATTTGAACGCCATGTTTTTTCTTGTCAGGAGATCACTAGTACTGAAAATAAGCATCTTATTTACAAGACTAAATTTTCGATAATTTCATCTAACTCTTTTGACATATTGATCATTGAAATACTTTTTTGATTTTTTTATTAATTAAAATCGATGATTAATGCACAGCAGTATTAAGTAGACCTTAATCACAATGGTTATTTATGAAGAAATTTTAGCAACAGGCTTCCTGGACGTGGCAAAATCACACCACAGTTTTGCAAGTAAATTCAAAAGGATCCAAATCAATAGTAAATTGCCCCTATTATATATTTCGCATTTGACGCTTTATGAACATTTCTACTTGCAAGAATGTGACTATAAAGTTCTCATCTCACCACTTAAGGCGAAGCTAAATTAAATAAAAAGTACAAAAAATGACTGCCATATTTTTTTGATAAAGACTCATGTTTTTAAAATCTGTTTACCTTGTATATGAATTGTATATCTTGACAAATGAAACATGTCAAAGTTAACATCACACATAAACGCATTTTTCTAAACTATGAATTGGAGGTGTATGGATCCCCAAAGCTAGCATGAAGAGTGCGAAGTGAGGCTAATTTTTGAAAGTTTCAAGGAGTAGCCTTGCAACAGTCACACATTTGCAAGAGTCTAAAATTTCCACAAATCATCTTACCTTTCCCAGGAACAATGAAGGAGCATGAAAATGTGTACTTCTTGCATTGTTAGAGTATAATAAAGCTCAAACCATTGTAAATTCTTAATATTTCATGTCCACCATTTTGTTTGCCGGAACTACTTCTAGACTTCCTGATTAATCCTCATACAAGTTTTGTGACTACACCAAGTGGCATGGATTATCACCTGTATATTTTATCTATTACAGTATAATTATCATGATAGATACATGATAGAGGCTTTGTGAATGATAAACAATGGATACATGAATGAGAATAACTCTGGACTAAAAAATAGTTCCAGGAAACAAAATGGTAGACATGAAATATTTAGAATTCACAATGGTTTGAGCTTTATTATACTCTAACAATGCAAGAAGTACACATTTTCATGCTCCTTCGTTGTTCCTTGGTAAGGTAAGATTATATCTGGAAATTTTGAATTCTTGCAAATGTGTGACTGTTGCAAGGCTACTCCTTGAAACTTTCAAAAAATAGCCTCACTTCACACTCTTCATGCGAGCTTTGGGGTGCCATGCACCTCCAATTCATAGTTATGAAAAATGCGTTTAAATGTGAGGTTTTCTTTTATGTGTCTCCTTAGTCAGGAAATGCATTCACATACAAGGAAAACAGTATACAAAATCTTCTGACTTTTATCAAAAAAATATGACTCCCATTTACTCACTTCGAGAGCCATGTTAGATTTTGAAACTTATGGCTCTCAAACGGAGAAGTGAACAGCTGATCAATAGTGACCTTTGAAACTGAATTAAGTCGATCCGCGGCTTACTTTTGGTCTCTAACTGTGTCTTACATCAGTATCATCAATCCGTGTAAGTATTGGAGCGCTGGAGTACTTCTTTTTCGATCAAGACTTGTAAATTGTTCATCGAGTTAAAGTTTTACAGACCTATTTCCAATATGGCGGTTTGCTAGGTGCGAGATACGCAACGAACGAAATGAATTTTGAGAATTAGTTAGGTTCGGACAACCTCCGGAGATTTACGAAAATGTCCGAGCAGAAACCGCCATATTGGAATTTGGCAGTAAAACGATTCACTCGACCTAACAATTACAAGTCTTGATCGAAAAAGAAGTACTCCAGCGCTCCAATACTTACACGGATTGATGATACTGATGTAAGACACAGTTAGAGACCAAAAGTAAGCCGCGGATCTACTTAATTCGATTTCAAAGGTCACGATCACTGAGCTGTCCAAATGCTCCGTGGGAAAGCTATTATATCAAAATCCAAATAGCTTTCGCAGGAAGTAAACTCCCATGTTTTTGTAATTTTGATTAACTTAAATGTCACCTTAAATAATGAAAGTTATATACTTTAAAGAATCACATCACATCCTGGGTCATCAATTCTTACCCATCACACTGATTTTCTTCATCTTAGTCTCAACCAATTAGTAAGAAGAAATAAGCATGTTAATGTTGTAAAGAAATAAATCACTTCAATATATGAGTGGAGGTCTACAAAAGGGCAAGCAGATCATACTATCAAGCCCCATCCTGTGCATCCTTTACTAAAATTTGACATTTAATATTTCACTTCCGGGTTAGTACTTCCTGTAGAAAGGGCACATGACTTTTTATTTACATTTTTCTAATAAACAGTCAACATGTATATTTTCATCTTGATAGCCTCAAATATTTTAGCTATTGTTGTTGTCATTTACATATTTGTGATCATCCCATGGCTAAACCGAAGAAAAATACATGCAGAGGTAAGACTTTCTTTGGATTGCATTATTGGGCTCTGCATCAAATTCAAACCCAAAAAGTAAAGAAATCAATTGCAGTTTGATTTGCAAATCAGTTTTGTTATTCTCCTTTCTAAACTTATTAGTAGATTCATTGGCTTACAAGAGAAGCCCATGGTAGATTACTCAGCGATATTTATTGAGTACACAGTAAGTAGGGAGGGATGAGCTCTTGTACCTTGGATTGTGACAGCAATTGTAAATGTTATATATCTCTTGAAAGGCCCATGATATCACGGGTTGGGATCGAAAGATTTGTCCGCTATGGTGGAGCATACTATAAAAATTCTAAATTTATTTATAACTCATACGGTTCGTTTAACCAAGAAAATCACTCTGTGCAATGGGTATATCATTTGCTGATAATCTTCACTTCTGTTTGTTTTTAGGAGTAGAAGCTTATGAAAACGGTACCACTGAGTATTACATTGTGCAATGTTTATAGAGGGAATAATTGTGCTGCATATGTGTGCCTGTACCATTACTGTACAATGTTTACAGAGGGAATGATTCTGTTGCATTTATATGTTTGACTGTACCATTACTATGCAATGTTTACAGAGGGAATGATTGTGTTGCATTTATATGTATGACTGTACCATTACTATGCAATGTTTACAGAGGGAATGATTGTGTTGCATTTATATGTATGACTGTACCATTACTATGCAATGTTTACAGAGGGAATGATTGTGTTGCATTTATATATGTGACTGTACCATTACTGTGCAATGTTTACAGAGGGAATGATTGTGTTGCATTTATATGTGTGACTATACCATTACTGTGCAATGTTTTCAGAGGGAATAATTGTGTTGCATTTATATGTGTGACTGTACCATTACTGTGCAATGTTTTCAGAGGGAATGATTGTGTTGCATTTATATGTGTGACTGTACCATTACTGTACAATGTTTACAGAGGGAATGATTGTGTTGCATTTATATGTGTGACTGTACCATTACTGTGCAATGTTTACAAAGGGAATGATTGTGTTGCATTTATATGTGTGACTGTACCATTACTATGCAATGTTTTCAGAAGGAATGATTCTGTTGCATTCATATGTGAGCCTGTACCACTACCATTACTGTACAATGTTTACAGAGGGAATGATTGTGTTGCATTTATATGTGTGCCTGTACCATTAGTGTACAATGTTTACAGAGGGAATGATTATGTTGCATTTATATGTGTGACTGTATCATCACTGTGCAATGTTTTTAGAGGGAATGATTGTGTTGCATTTAAATGTATGTACAAGGGGATGATTGTGCTGTAAATATGTCTGATAGTGCCATATACCATCAAAGTGCATTGTGTACAGGGGGATGATTGTGCTTCATATCCCTGTATGATTCAGTTATGTACATACTATCACAATGCAATATGTACAGGGGATGATTATAGTTGTAATTGTACCTATTGAAAATTATGATTTTATTTCATTACAGCCGGCACAAGTGGTTGGAGATGTGGACGGACTGGATATATTAAAGATGATAAACTTGAGAAAAGTTAGTGTATTTATGTGTATATTGTACAAAAATTCAGTACTTATTATCTCCAGATCAAACTTTCCTTTGGCCATTTCCAAATTATTAGGCAACTAGCAAGGTTATGAATATTCAGTTTATTAGCAATGTAATGAATTAATCCAGAAAGGTCCAATCTGAAAGTGCTTGCAACTATGAAATCATTACATCATGCTCTTGTTAAAACATTTCAAAATTGAAATAGATGGTTATGGAATTCAAATATATTAAAAATCTGAAATATTCACAATTTTTTAACATTGAATTAACATTATATACTGGACTGAATTCCAGCCAAATTTGCCAGTTCTTTTGCAGTAAATTTGAGTTCAAACATCAGGGTTCCTAATAATATTTAAAAAATGATTTGGGCCTCCTTATTAATTACACTGAATCTAAAGATTATGCAATTAGAGAATAACCTGAATTTTTTCTCCAGATTTTGCCGGTTGGGTTGTCCAGTGGTTGGAGGTTGTGTGGATGTGTGTTTGGTACAAGAAGCTGGAAAAAGCAACTGACCAATGGGACTGGTGTTGCGAGAAATCTCAGAGGCACACAGGATACATCAGATCTCTATGCTGCCTTTAAGACAATCCATGTCTCACCACAGGTGTGCATTTCTAACTCTTGATTACAACAAGAACAATCATCATGTGGTATATGGTTTAAATCCAGTATAAGACACTATGATTTGTGAGTGATTTAAAGTAAGAGGTTTTGTTTGAAGGCTAGACCAAGGCACATGATTAATGACATAAATGAAACTAATATGACATATGAAACTAATATGATTGTCACCTGGGATTAGATAATGTATTTGTTTGAAGATATGATATAAATGAATGCTTCTCTATCAGAAATAAGTAAGATATTGTATAACTAGCTAGGAGCAATAGGAATTGATAGACAGAATTGGGACGTTTTGATAAACAATTAAATCATTCTATAAAAATGATTCGGGTGCTGCATGTTCATTTTTTAGGTATGGAAATATGATATTAAAAATTAACAAAATAATGTTCATTGAAATCTATGCAAACAATAATAATATTGTTTATTGTAAAGTATTGTACATACCTATTGAACATTTAGATATTTTAGGTTGTGTTAAACACTATCAAAGATCCCACCAAGATTCAGCAATGGAACCAGGATGTAGTAGACATCACTCAAGTCACCATAGCAACCAGTACACAAACAAGTAAGCTTGAAGGTTCCTAATTCATCTCATGTGAGAAATCACAGCCTACTATCAGTACCTTTCTACAAGCAAGGCAAAGGTGGTCTGAGTATCAAAATGAATTCATCTAATTAGATTGACATTTTGAAGTGATATGATGCCCTTCCTCTATTAAGGGATTCAACCACCCTTTCTGATGTGTTACCACTTACTAGGTGACCAAAATGCTCTGTGTAATTCCTATGCTTTGCTAATTCACTCTATTTTAGATTTGAATACCTACAGTATACTACATTTAAATTTAGGTAAAAATGGTAGATATTGCATCAATGGGTGGTTCATTGATCAGTCTATTTCAATAATACACATTCATGCATGAGTTCACATTTATGCCTGTAGAGAATGAAGGTCCAACAGAGCATGGCCTACCAGGAATTTACTCCGACTCTGTGGGTTTGGAATGTGAGATTGGATCCAAAGGCAAGCATGCACACATGTACCATACAAGATTTAAAAGGTTAGAATGATTCTCATATAAAAGTGCATGTACATGTAGTTTGATTGTTAAAGGCACTAGAATAGAATCAATTTTTTGCTGACATTATTCATTATCTAAAAAAAACAGACCTGATTATATTTCCAAATAATCTTTGATTTTTAAGATTGTCTGGCAAAAATTGCAATGTTTAAAGTCAGAATACAAGGAGAACATTGCCATGATTTTTTGAATATTTCAATACACTGTATTTTGCACTCTCTACATGTACATGTTTGTGTCTTTGTAGAAGGACACATTTAAGTGCTTGGTAATTTTGTCAAATAAGAAATACATGTAATACTGCCTACCACAGAAAGTTTGTGTACATTTACATTATAGGTACTGGTACAGAGAGATGAATGGTTGTTGCTGGTTTCTAGAGGTTTCAAATGACAATGGGGAGTGGGCATACTACCTAGCACAGCCTGTACAAGGTAAGGTTAGTCACTACCCATACCTAAGCACTTGGTATCATGAGGAAGTGTAACAATGTATTCTTATTTCTTCATAAAAAATATTAGATGTTACAATTACCTGAGGGTTTGAGGGTTGATTTTTGGTCAAAACGGTCATATTTTGAACACCCCCTTGAATTTTTCAAAAGCTGAACCCCCCACTGGCTGGAACCCCCCATTGGCCTGGACTGGGCCTTATTGTGCCTGAATCGGTTGAATAATGTATATATTAATATATTCTATTGTTCCAGAGCTTAACCAGTGTATGTTGACAGTTGTGATGCATCCTGGTTGCACGAGAGTTCCTCCTTTATCAGACCTGCCATCATCACGTCTTGCCTCACTCCATGACTACCTCCTTCACAGGAGAGTTCAGTCAACCCCACTACGTACCATCACTCTTCCAAGCAATATAAAACAAATGCAACAGACTGACTCATCAAAACATTCATGCAAATCAGTTTCAAAACGAGAACTAAGAGATTCTAATATTATATTACAGTATAAGGAGGGAGTGCCATCTATTGCAGAGTCCACTGATTCTAGCTCAAGTTCATTGGATTCAATGCAGCATTGTAACATTTCAAATAAATCTACAAAGTCAAACTCATTGCAGTCACAAAATACAAAAATACAATCAAAAAGCTCTGATATTCTAAACACAGGATCATCTCCAAGTAATCCAGATTCCAACAAAGAACGTTTAAATGAACAGAATCCAAGTGCCCGTGCTATCCAGCAAGCTTTAAGGAAGCTTAACATATCCAGTGATACTCAAGTCCAAGGTGCTAATACAAGAGGGGGCAGGGGTGATGTTGTGCCAAGGGGAAGGTCCAAATCTGATACAGCCGTGTCACAACACAAAGGATTGAATACTTGGACAGGTTAGTCTTTTGTCATCACACAGAATCAAAAATACTTACAAGAATTCAAATGTTTGTGATAGTAACACTATACTGTACCCTTTAGGCTTGCAGGGAGTGACTGGCCTTGCTATATATGTCCAAGTTGGTCTCTTTTACTTATCTTGGGCAAGGCTACATGTAGGAGTGACGAGCATATCTTCTTATAGATTGAACATACATCTACTTCCACCTCAATCTTTCATCTTTTTAATGTTATTACTTATAAACATTACAGTATGATATGTCTTTGTATACTGTGGACTGATTGCCCATGCTATAACTTATATTTAATGTTAACATATGATATGTTATCTGAAATCCAGAGAGGTTAGATTTCTCTCAGATCATTTTGTGTCATTCATTATTTCAGATGATGAGGTAGATGAACAGAGATACAGGTTGCTAGGCAACAATGGTGATGGAGTAGTGCTGGAAGAGGTAGTGCATGTATCAAACATAGATGTCAGCAAGCCATGGCAACAACAGGCTGAAAATACAGGGGGCTGGGTGTAAGTATTCAGTGCATTAGACATATACAGGCTATGTATGTCACCAAGTTACATAGTATTTATCACTAGAAGTGGTGACACATTGTTATAGTCTCCAACTTTTTGTGGACAGTGTTCACTGTTAGCCAGTCAGTGTTTCGCATTACATGGTTGGTGTTTGGCATTTGGCAGTTGGTGTTGCCATATGATGGCAGTTGGTGTCTGTAACAAATGGCAGTTCGCAGGTGGTGACATTTTGCATGTTTATGCCTTGATTTTTGTTTAATATGATTTTTTTAAATTCATGCATTGTTGAACACATTAAAGCAAATAAAATAGCAGGTGTCACATAAAGCAATTGTACCCAAATGAACTGAGAATTGAAAAGAGCTGAACTATTTACATGATAATTTATATCATTCCATTGCTCACTTCAGGTTTTGTGGCATCGACAAAGACGTAGTTGTCCTGAAGAAACTATATGAGGAGGGTGGGCCTAAACAGAGCTACCTTGGAAAGGGCATTGTGCCTGTAACTCCTCAGATACTGTTTGACACCATACGCAATCCTCGTACACGCTTCACATATGATGACATGTTAAAACAGCTTGATGTCATACATGATTTTGGAAATGGACTGAAAATATGTAGGTTTCGCTAATATGCAGCTATATTGTAAATGAGTGTCTGTTGAAATGATGATTGAAACATATAATATGTTTGATACATGTAATATCCAGGGGTGCATTTCTGTAGATTTTCTTTTACTTATAAATTCCTAATACATGTATAAGTATACATGTAATAATTATGAAATCATGACACCCATGATTACAATTCTCCATTTCGCTGTTCGCTCTTTGAATCAGAACGTTCGCATATATGGTGCATATATGTACTCAAAAAGGACAAAATTTGATTGGTCAATATTTTTCAACGATGCATTTCGTGTAGCTATTTGTGAGACCCGAAAGTTCTAAATCAAATTAATTACGCAATTTTGTTTTTACACCCGCAAGCTAAATAAAAAAATGACACCATCGGAATTCTTCTTCTTTGTCATTGAATTAATAGTCAGTATACCAGATTTAATCAATAAAAGATTATACAATTAACAACAAAATTCGGAAACGAGTATGTAAGATTTGCTTTCGAACCACTAAACTTGACCTAGATAATAGCGACGTGTCTTCTTTGGTCAAATGCTCAGTTGTTTGTGGGTTTTCAACGTAACTCTATAATGTAATATGAAGATGAGTACTTTTATTCAGTTGTTGCATCGATGTTACAGTTTGTAGTGCGGTAATATTGGCATGAACGTGTTGAAAGTCGAATGGAATTGCTTTTTCCAATATGGCGACTAGTCACGTGACTTCTTCTCTTCCGGAATATACTCCCATTTTCAATCATTGTTTTCACCCCGTTAGGAGCCAATAAAATGAAAAAAAATATATGTTATATAAAGATTATTAAAAGACTAATTGTTTCTGATAGTTTGTTTTCTCCGATCGCATGGAGATTCGATCGAAAATATCGCTTGAAAAATGGGTATGAAAATCCCCATGTTAAACCAACGGGGAAAAACAAGGTAGAAAAATTTTGTTCCCCCGCGAACTGCATCATGGGAAATATTTTGACCTTATAAGGAAAAACTTTCGCGCCATCTTTATTAGAGATTCAATACTACCGAATCCGCGATTTTAAGAATTCTATATTAGAGCAAACGGTTCGGAACTTTTGGATCAACCCTCGTAGAACATTTAAGAATGGCTGGGAAATGCACCCCTGTTTTTTTATTTACTAAAACTTATTGAAGTAGATCATAATCATATTTGGCTTTACTATAAGTTTTGTCTCATCTGTCTTATTTAAATTTTTCTTGTCCAGTTTTGATCTTAACTATGCTCCTGCTATTGGTTTATCATGAAACTTATTAAAAATAATTTGATTAACTCAGTTCTAAATACCTGTGTACTGTTTCAGTGTACTGCTACTTTGAGGTGCCCCAGATGTTCCGCAAGGAGGGCATTGACTGTTACCTTCTCCAGTCTGAGCGTGTGGATAACCAGCGTTACATCCTCAGTCTACAGTCAATTGACTGGCCCCATGACACACAGAATAATGCAACAAGGCAGCCAGACACCTTACGGTCTACTGTAAGTTTGTTATCCCAATATCAGTACTTTATGTGTTACTGTGAAATACTAATTTGAGGATCAGTTTGGAGAAGTACTCAAAAATTACACACTGTTTCACAATCTCAAGCACACCTTGTACATGTAAGTTCTTTTATACCCCCTGTATGTTCCCTGGTTTAAGTGATTGAAAAGTAGGTATTGTATCATTTTGATTGGTACATGTACAGTAAATGACATACCAGACCCTTTTATATGTACATGTATGTACATTTACAGTATAAGCTTATCTATAGAAATACATAACAATACAGGAATAAACTTTCATCAAAGTATGCAGGGGTGAGGCTAAATGCTCATTATGTCATCACCAAAAGTGGTGACATGTTGTTATTGTCTCCAGCTTTTTTGTGGCGGGTGTTGGGAGGTTGGTGAAATGTTGTTTGGCATATGTAACAGCGTTCAGTTTATAACAGCGTTCGGTGGTCGCATCTGTAACATATGGCAGGTTGTGACATTTTGCATGTTAATGCCTTGTTTTGTTTTGTAACCTTACTTTTTATTATAATCAGCACACCAGGCAGCACACTGTCTGATGGAAATCAAAGGTATTCAAAGTTAAGAGTGTAGGGACTATCTTAAAATAAAATAAAATCAATGAAGAATGTTGATTTATTGACCCGGCCCCTTGTTTCAGATCTTGCCCTGTGGCTGGCTGATAGAGTCTGCTGTAAAGAAGAAGACTGGGAGACTTCAGTCAATGGTGACCTACTTTATACAGGTATCTTCTCTTATAATTATATGCTCAATGTTAGTGACCTACTTTGTACAGGTAGCTTGTCTTGTGAATATTCTCAATGTTAGTGACCTACTTTGTACAGGTAGCTTGTCTTGTGAATATTCTCAATGTTAGTGACCTACTTTGTACAGGTACATGAAGATCCTATTGTAATTATATGTTCAATCTAAGTAACATACATTGTACAGGTAGCGTGTCTTGTAGTCATATTGTCAATGTTAGTGACATACTTTAGACAGATAGATTCAATGTTTGTGACATGCTTCGTACAGGTAGCTTGTCTTGTAAAATATTCTCAATGTTAGCGACCTTCTTTGTGCAGGTAGCTTATTTTGTAAATGTTCTCGATCAATGTTAGTGACCTGCTCATTTCAGGTAGCTCCTCTTGTAAATATCATCAATGTTTAGACATTAGATCAAATATCAGTGGTGCTTGTTTCGTGAAGCTATTTATGATATACTAGTTATTTATTTTAACTAAAATATTTTGTATTATATTCAAGGTATATTAATTGCTTCTTTTCAGATGGAGTTGAATGACAGCAAAGAGGGAAGTGGCTCCGTAGTAGAAGAGCTAGTATCCAAACAACCCTTTGCCATATCACAATTGAGACAATATTTAGCGCCATCTGCCTATGTATCCAGGTCAAGGTCAACATCACAGGAGGATGTTTGAACTCCCCATGTTGTAGATATGATAAGTTAATGGAGCTTCCTAATGATTCATTACTCAATGGTGGAAGGGTGGAACTTTCTTTTGATATCATTATTATAAATTGATCATAGTGCCTATATCTTACAGCATTACATACCTAGCGAAACATTTGTATGGGAGTCAATGGAGCTGAAGGTCGGCTATATATTCCTGTATGGCTGCCAAACTTTTTACCATGAAAATCTTATGATGTCATGTTTCATTCCTTCCAAATTCTATTTGCACACAAATGTGTGACTTCATTGATATAATGTAGCCATGGAAATAAAGGTATGTAATACAACAATTATGTCAGTATAATTGAATATATGCCTTCAGTCTGTCGTAATAGCCGCCCCAAGCTCAGCTATATTGATGACAGACCTCAGGTATATATTCACTGATATGGACATAATTGTTAAATACAATTTAGAAGATTGTTAACTTAATGAATAAAGTTTGGTGGGAATATAATAAAGATAAAATTTATGATGGTAAATAGTTTTATATGCATGTACATGTACACTGTACATGAAGACTTTCCTAGAAATACTGAAGCGATGCCCATATAAATATTATGGGTAAAAGAATGAGGCCTTCACAGTGCATTATGATTTCACAATGAACTTGATAATGTCATTTTTTATAAAAGAGAGATAGTGTATTTGAATTACAATAGATAAGAGAACTCTATCGTATTTCATTGGATTCAAACTACTATAACCCTTCATGATAATGTACTTCAGGGCTCCACCAGGTGCATTATACAGTTATATGTGCAGGTTAGTACATGCACTCATGCTTTTAAATTTCAAATACCAGGATTCTTTTTTCCTTAAAGATTACACCTGGAGAAGGGGTATAAGTCAACTTTATTAGCTTACATTCATTTTAAAAAGAAGTGAGTACTGTTGAGTAAATAGTTAGGTTGTGATTAACAGTGATATTAAAGATACACTGTATATATACATTTGTTATTCAAGCCTGTTGTGAATCACAGGTTGCAATCGAATTCTTGAAATCTTACTTAAAGGGAGTAGAAGGGGTAGAGACGAATTGAGGCAATTGTATCTTTTGCTGTTATTATTCATTTCATACTCATTTTGTAAAATGTCTGACAGCTCAGACTTTTACTGGATAATCTTTTGATTTTTAAGGTTATCTGTGAAAAAATTGAAAAAGGAGATGTACATTATTTTCTATTCTAATGAATAGACATCAAATCTTCAATAATTTCTTTATTTGATCAGGTTTATCAATACCTTTTTCAAAATATAAAATGAGAATTGTAAGGGAAATAGTGGCATGTATTTTGTAAAGACATCTTCCAACATTTTATACTTTGTCCCTTCTACTTCATTGAGAACTTATTTACAAAGTTATTATGTTAGTACTACATGTATGTTTATAATTACTGTAGTTTTATACATTATTTGATGAAATACATTTTATATATGTTTAATAAAATACATTTTGTGTTTTCATTCAAAAACCAAGAAATACATCAATATTGTAATATTATCTGGGGCTGGTCTGGAAATTCAGAGGGGGCCATTCCCATGGTAAAGTGCCTCAGTTTGCCCATTGTTTCCACAATGTGTGATAGAAAGTTGATAAGGATGACCCAGTATGTCATTCTGCAGTAGCCAATCTACAAGTTTTATGTGTGATGGAAGGTGTTTTACGTGTGTAGCCCCTGTATGTTTCCATACCACCCTCTGTCTCAGCTCCTTAAATACAGTCATTAATTTGTCAACAATAGACTAGGTGCGAGTTGAAATAATCTTGATTTACGTCATTAAAAATTCAGTCAAACTGATGTCATATTACGAATCTACATGTAAAATTACATCTAGAAATGTGGTTTTGATAAGAGTTTATCAACTTTGAAAATTTAATTTTCTTTGAAAATGTGACTTCTAGGTCGGGGAGATTCCCCATAGACCCCATGTTGTAAAATCACAAAAAGTGAAATATCTTTTCTTTTGTTGGGCAGATAACATTTTCCTTTACTGGACATATTTTAATTTGTATAACTATCAGATACATAAGGGTAATATGACAAGTGAACCACTAAAACCGATGAATAATCAAGTTTAAGGGAACTTTGTAATACCCTGCCATGTTATTTCCCCCGAATCAGCCACCTGGTGGCGAAACTGGTAACTACCTACTCGGCGAGTAGTACTCGCATCTGAGTAATTGAATAGACTAGATGCGAGTAGATATAATCTTTACTTACGTCATTAAATATTCGAAATTCAGTCAAAGTGATGTCATATTTGAAATTTACATGTAAAAGTACATCTAGAAATATGGTTTCGAAAATTGTTTATCAACTTTGAAAATTTAATTTTTTTTTCTAGTTCGGGTTGATTCCCCATAGACCCCATGTTACAAAATCACAAAAACTGAAATAATTTTTCTTGTATTAGACAGATAACATTTTCTTTTACTGGAGATATTTTAATTTGAATAACTATTAGATACATAAGGGTGATATGAAAATCGAACCACTAAAACAGATTTAATTTAAGTTAAAGAGAACTTTCTCCTATACCCGCCATACTATCTGACCCGAACGAGCCACCTAGTGGTGGAACTGTGCATGTGCGTTATTATCCACTTCTTTAAGTACTGACCCAAATGACATGAAGATGACACCATGATTTGCTCTGGCAGTCACAAAATCATCCAGATTAGGTGATCGTGGTTGAGGCGGTTTAAATGAAAGACATCCAACTTGAATAACGTTATCCATTAATGGCTTATGATATTCCAGGAGACTGTCTTCGTTTATCAGCCATATAAGGGATTGACTCTTCAGGTCTGGGTATACATCAAGTACAGTTTTATTTGGAGCATATTTTCTATATGAAATAGAGCATCATTTTCATACTCACCTAAAATCATTTTTGTTTCAAACTGTTTTAACAGGTTGTGCGAATGTCATATATATATTTAGTCCATTGGTCGAAGGGAATGATGGCAAAGCTGGAGCACCCATTAGGTTAGCTGGAAATGCTGTGGTGAGAGAACAGAATGGAATATTGAGATTGTAAGGTAACGGGGATATCATAATTCTCTGTAATATCATCCATCTTTTCATTTTCAAGTAAATGTATTACAAAGTCGTTAATCAGTGTTAAGATCAATGGCCTCGAGCATATTTTTGGGGGTTTTGATCGGATTTGAATAATTGGGGCTAATTGTTGTTTTTTAGATATATAAATATCACAAAGATGAAAAGAGACATTTTTTTCTCGGAAGCTGTTTGGAACGCTTTGTTCATATGATGTTGTTAAAACAATCCCAACCCGAAGAAAAATTCAAATTGTTAATTTTTACAAACAGGCTGAGGAAAACCCCCAATGTGATGAACCAACTATACTGATTTGTTTGCCTCGTGTGTTCTCAAGTGTTCATAAAAAATAGTAGAATGATCGACATTTTTTGAATGCGTAAAATGTGTTGTAATAGGAAAAATCCAATCTATGTGAGGTTTGGTAAATATCAAGATAAACAAATGATTTAAGTAATTATAGTGAAAAGACAGTTATAAGATATTCCCAATACAGCAATGGGACAGTCACAAAGTCCCACTTGGCAGTCGAGTCACATTGAGTCCCACGCAATTTAAGTTTACAGAGGTCACATCGTGCCCCATTGATATGTATGTTGGACTTTATTAATTCCGATAATATATTTAATTATATACACATACAATGACTTTGGGGCTTTGAACGATATTGTGTAATGGACATGTCGGAATGATGTACTACAGGCCCGTAGCCAGGATTTGCCAAGGAGGGGTTCACCTTTTGAAAAATTCCAGGGGCGTTTACTTGTGACAATTTAGGTCCGAAAATGGCCAAAATCACTTAAAAAGTGCTCAGAACGGTGAAAAACTGCATGATTTTGAAAGATTTTTTTGGCCAGAGTGGGGGTTTGCTCGAACCCATCAACCCCCCATGGCTACGGGCCTGTACTAGTATCAAAATTAAAAAGTAGAAGACAAGCATTTAATGTCATTTCAACCAGTTGTTGAGGTGCGACATTGACCTTACTTGGTACAAAATTGTATAATAACTTCGAGCTGTGCCATGCGAGTCTGGAGAATGTATTAATATAAATGCACATTATTATAGAAAGTGATGTCCTTGTTCCTGTTATTACCTTAAAACTACAAAAACTACAAAAACTGAATTACTTGTTTATCTTCGACCATTAAATAAATAAATATATAAGTTAGTCTTAGATCATCGGCTTTCAAGAGACGATTTACTTTTCCAGAAAAATGCAATAAAGGAGTAAGCCTAAATGCTTATTAGGATTCGCGACTGAGCACATATAACCCTAATCAATGAGCTCCTCTCCAAGCTTTGAAGTATGCCAGGTGACTGTATGTGTATGGTAAAGGTATAAGAAGTACTTTAAATCCAATAGAAACATGTAGTAAAACTAATAAGAGGAGCTGTATTTTTGCCATGTTTCATTTAAAAAGTATTTTAATCATCAGTTGTGTAGTCGTTTCATTTAAAAAGTATTTTAATCATCAGTTACGTGTAGTCTTCTTCCGGCAAAAATACAACTTCTAAAAAACGTGAACTTAATCTGAGACCTTTGCAGATGACCGGTAGATGACTTACCATAAAGTTTTTATGAATGAGCTGACTTTAATTGTAAGAATACAATCGCAAAAAGACTCTTTAAACAATTTACAGGGTGGTCAAATGAAAATGACTACTTTTTCATGTTCGAGCTCACTATATATACAATTTCCAAAATGTCACGTATGATAATTATTAGAAAATTCAATTTCTAACAAAACAATTTAGACCATGATATTGATATTGAAAAAGTCCCTCCCTATAAGTCTTATTTACCCGTTCGTCCCCGTATTTTGTATTTTTCAAAAAATTCCACAAAAGGTGAAAATCTTTTAGAAATCATTTTCTCATACGATTATTTTTTTCATTTGATTAAACTTGTAAACGTTTAATTTTTTTCAAAGATTTTCATTCTAGTCTCTACCACTTGGTTATTGAGAATCGTTCAACATGACAGATCCCTCTGCATCCCAGGGATATAACAATGACGTCATCTTTAAATAAATGACGTCACCACATTGATTATTGAGTGACATCTATCTTCACTAAACTAACAAAGATGGATGGTTGCACTGAGTTGAATTGACTTCTAACTCTATTTAAATTTGATTAACAGAAACAACCGCAATGTAGTCGCCAAAACAGTAAGTGATGATGTGTTTTAATTCAATTCTTAACAAAATAGAAGTGAGGTTTTCTCATTATTTTGCTCAAAAGTCATGAGTTTAATCATTATAAATTCAACATTATGGAAAATACAATGTTTACAGCTCTAGCCTATTAGAAGTTGATCACAGCTTTGGTTTAAATCTGTTTTATTTCTTATATGTCAAATTCTGAAACATGCCATTCCCACAATTTAATACTGAGATTATGATTTTTCCAAATCAAAAGATTTTATTTGGTATTTCATTTTATAATAGAGGAGTGTTCATTCATAATGACCTTATGGACTTCCATTTAGTTACTGAACTGAAGAATAATTAGTAGCAAATATTTTCGAAGAATGTAATATTTATTTAATCATGGCGCACAAATAAGTCTTTATGGCTACGTGAATACTCTCTGACGATAGAAGTGACAGATGATAATTAGTAATGTAATAAAATGAAACATAGGCTGAAATTCCAAAACGACCAAATTGAAATAACACGATATCTATTGTACTCCGTAGGCTCTAAAATTAAACCTTTTTCAAATTGCAATGCCTTACAACAAAGAACACCTACTGTAGTGCTGAAAATACCCATTTGTTCTTTCTTTGAATTGAAAATAGAAAATTCAAAATTCAATTCCCAGTCCAGGTGACCCAAAAAACGTCACCTCCTTAATTTGGGAATAACTATATCTCCGTTTTGAAAGACTTTTCATGATTTTTTGTGTAGATGGAGAGTTCATACAATGCATAAATCATTGGAATTTACCTAATAAACAGTCTATGCATCATATTGGACAAGATTGTTGATTAAAGGGTAGATTTTACATACTATTGATAATATGTATGAAAGCAATCCAGAAATGGCTCAAGTAATGGCTAAGACAGAAATTTAAATTTCAGAAAATTGCAAATCAACATTTTTGCACAATATCACTAGACCATACCTGGATGGAAAATGTGATCATTTTAAAATTTGTAATTTAAACAGTCTATATACGCAGATAAATTAAAAAATCATATTTGAGTTTATACTAAAATGAGAGGGTAATTTTTCTGGGTCAACCTGTATGGAGGTGTACACGTGAATTAGGGAGCACGCGCGTTACAAATGTCCATTGAAATTTAGCAAAAGTAGAACTCCTTTGAGAAATCTTGGCTACGGCCTGAGTATAGAAGTCACATCGGAATGTTTTTTAAAGGCTGATTGTAGACACTGAAACTTGCGTTTGTCTAAAATGTAATCGTATAATATGTTTTAATATAATTTCGCATTTTAATTCCATCAATGGATAATAAATGCTATACCCATTCAAATGCTTGTGTTAATAAATGATAATACTAGTACCAACATTTTCTTCTATTTCCTGGCATATTTTAATTCTGTGTGTAATTTACAAAAACAACAACTTCGATTTGCACAGTTTTTACCTTTATTCAATTTTTAAAGATATTCAAGTTTTCTGAACAGATACGGTCTTTTGTGTCACCCTGTACTATGATTCAAATTTTCGAATAGACTAGACTATCATTTGTATACAAGGTATTTTGTTTCAAATTGAATACCTTTTACATAGTCAAGTATGGGTTTTCCAATCATTCAAAGAGCATGAAATTTCATTTATTTTGCATCGTGTTTGCTTTTGTGATCAGGCCGTTACATACAGTATATCCCTTCTCAATAACGTGGAATAAATTTTATTGAAGATTCCCTGTCCGGTGTGAACAATATTCGAAATCTTTTCCCCAGTTCTTTATCTGAACCCCATTCCATTCTAAAGTTCAGTAAAAGCTTTATGAGTAACACATGGATGTCCTGTTCTGCGAATCTACGCCCGGCGCACATCCGGGGACCGTGTCCAAAAGGCGTCAGTACATACGGATGTACAGATTCTCCCGAACCCTCTCTGAGCCACCTTTCTGGTATATATTTTTCAGCATCTGAGAAAAACTCAGGTAGCCTTAAGAGGAGGTTATTGTTCAAACTTAGATTGGTCCCAGCAGGGATTTGATAACCACTCACAACAACGTCTCTGGTGGGTTCCCGAGACACATCGGGGCCTATTGGGAAGAATCTGAAACTTTCTTTGATACACGCTTTAAGATACGGCATCTTCCCGATCATTCGAGCTGTAATAGGTTCATCCTTATGGCATAAATTTCTTACTTCCTCGAATGCTTTCTCTTGTTGATCTGGGTGTTTTGCAAGGCAATACAGTTGCCAAGCCAGAATTGGAGCCGTCGTGCTTAGACCATCTGCAAACAGCGACAGTGTTACAATGCTGATGTCTTTATAAGTAAGCTCTTTCCTGCCTAACAAATAAGCCATGAAGTCATACTTTCCCTCTTGTAATTCCCCACATTCAGAGAGTTCCTTTATCTTTGCCACTGTTTCATCAACTAGGGTTTGTCCAAACCTGAAAGAATAATAGATATATACACAACCCTTAAGGTACAGCTGGAAAATATATAACATTTTGGTAAAAAATTGCTATACCTGCACATGTTATTTTCTGGTACAAAATAAAGTATGAAGGCATGTGTCAATTTCCTTGCTTTTTCAGGAAAGTATTATTACATTGTCTTCTTTTAGAATATCTGGTAGGAGTTCAATGGGAACTCCAGGAAATTCTGATATTTCACACTTTCTATTTTTCCAAATTTTCTTCCAGACAACACAGGAGCTACCATTGACCTGTTTCCAGGTTTACTTAAAGGAGACAGTGTAATGAAACTTACTGAAAAAAGCAAGGAAATACACACATGCCTTCATACTTAATTTTATAACATGTGCAGGTATAATTTTATACCAAAATGTGGAGGCAGTGGTACTTAACAGGAAATGACAAAATAGGAAGTGACAAAAATGTGGCATTATAGACATTTTTGAACAAAGACAACAGAGTTCTGTTTTGACCACCTTACTTGTAAAAGAAATCCTCAGCGTCCACCAGTTTCTTCCACATAGGGGTACTGATGTATTTGAACAAAGGCAGTTTGAACTTCAGTTTGGTGGACAGTTCTAACAATGTATGGTTGCAATTTATCATCTTTTGCGTGTGGCTCTCTTCGCCAGCGTCCAACGTATTTAGCCTTTTCTCAAAACATGTGTAGGTCGCAGATTCTAACGTAAACTTTAGGAGTTCATTGTTTATATTAAGCACCTCTCCTGTTGGAGTTTTTATTTGGTTTATCCTGATTATGAAGTCATCCACGACTTCATTAACGAGAGGAAGGAACGCAGCTGCCGACTTTGGACGCATCATCATCTGTTGTACTGCACTTCTAAGACGGTACCATTCCTCACCATTGACATTACCAAGTCCGGGGGACATGTCTCTGTATTTTCTGTACATTTGCATCGTCTCTAGCAGAGGCGGTACATGTGGGGTCTTTCCTTCAATCGCGTATAACTTCTTGATTTCTTCAGGGTCAAAGATGTGAACGATTGTGTTCCCAGCAATTGTTTCTTTAAATATCGGTCCATATTCCTTGTATCTATCAATAAGAGCATCGGGATAAGTATCAATTGTGTAGGGTCCCCGGGTGTACTGGAATAGTGTTCCAAACACTGGCAGTCCTCTAGGCCCGGGGATGTCACTAAAAGGTTTAGCATTGTCATATTCTACGTTTACTTTTTCTTGTGGTGTTTTCACTGCAGCAGCGACCCGCGAGCTCCATCTTCCCGTATTAAAACTTGGTTTTCCTACACTCTCAATTAAGACTCCAAATGTCTTCGTGGCCTGTAAAGAATTCATACTGAATGCTGTATGATCGGTCGAGTTATGTCCTACGTGTACTGATAGACGTTTTATGTTTGAGATTGCACTTTAGCCCCAAACAAATTCTTGTGAAGAACATACATTGTACAACATACGTGATAGTATGCTCCAGGGTGAAAATATCAATGTTCCTTCCACTAAAAATTGATTTTATAAGTGAGTTGTAAGTAAACAAAATTGCACGAGACAATGGATCATTTAGTTCCAGCAACTGTAGTCTCCAAAATGCTTTTCACCCCTGGAATAACTGAATTCATTGAATTGCTTCCGGGAAAAGTTGATATTGACATTTCCGTTTTAGTAATAACATGTATTCATTGAAAGTTGAAACCATATTAAGCTTGCATCGTTTCACATTCAAAAATGATTTGGCTGCAATCCATATGGTATTTCACACAATGAAATGCTAATATAAAACCTAATTCAATCTGGATTAAGTATTATGATATTATTATACCTTAATCCAACCTTGCAAACGGATGATTTTTTCGTTTTTAAGAAGATAAAAACCAAGTCTTCTTGTCATTTACTTGAAGAACAACAATTCAATCCATTCGTAACATCTCCACTGCTCTTAAAAGCATAAAGTGGAATAAAATGAAAGGGTGCCCCATTGTAAATCATGTAGAATTCATATAAATCCAATCTAATTTCAAAGGTGAGTGATTACATAAGGTTTCTTTAACAGTCCATGGTTACAGTGATTGATATATGACGATGATCCGGATAAACAAATATCAACAATCATGACTGCTATGCCTCATTCTGAGATTATTTATTCGATGGAGAACAAGTTTTGAAGACACACGCCTTTTTGTGCAGAACACACGGAAAATTAAGAACAATATATTAAGTAAAAAGGAAGCAGAAAAAGGAGTTAATATTAAGACACATGAAAAAATAAATTTTAACTTATTTTGCAGCAACAGATCACAGGGGGGTATATGGGGACAAATTAATTTCAACTCTATAGCAACAAAAATTAACACAACGCACTGAAGAGCAACTAATAATTACAATACGATAGACGTCCGAAAATGCCCGTGACTTTTGCGGAGGACGTTAGGGATACCGCTGTTGGTACATCTGGCGGTAATGTTCTGTCAGATGCGGCGTTGGAGGAGAGACGCAAAACATTGTACGGGATAAGTAACCGTATAAAGGGAGAACAGTTAAAGAAGACGCTGACAAGAAGCCACGTATTACAACCAGGAGAGTACAATTTCACAGAGGATAACCACAAAGAGCATGGAAAATGGGTCTCCTCAAAATCGTTAGATTATTTGGTAAGTATAATCCTTAAACATCCAAAAATAAAATAACGTAAACAGTATATTCAAGGTATAACTTGGCATGATAATTTCCGTGGAGAGTTGGAAAACCTTAAAAGATAAGATGCAGGTTATTAATCATCTCTCATTATTTATTCGACATCTTGCGTAATGTTCGTTCTAAATAATTCAAAACAAAATAATTAATTTGCTAATTAACCGAGCTTTGAATACAACATGATCAGAAATATATTACATGACAACGGGTTCAATTCATTAATAAATAACGATACCATAGGTATGTCTTAATCAAGTTTGAGATAAGTCAAGTCCAAACGTCATACGTGTCAACAGTTGAGATAAGATAGTTGAAATTATAAGTACACATGAAAATTGAACGCCTTTTATTAGTTCCCCTTCACAACAAAGTAATGGTAAACAATGTAAACAATATTTTCTCCTCAATAGTAATTCATATATCACTCCATTGAAGAGTATCAACTTTAGACCCTTTAGTGGAGTTGTTGTACCCCAAAAGCCATACCTTCACTTCCAGCTATTTGGTTTTAGAAACGACCCATATGCTATGCAAAAACACCAACCTAAAATGCATTTTCATTGTCCACATCATTACTAATTATAACGCAGCCACCTTTAAACATATTCCAAACTTTTTCCATTGAAATTTCAGGGAAGTCGGCCAGCTGCCACGACTGTGCCAAACCCCAGTATGAAACAACTAGAGACACATTTCGCTATAGGGAACGACAGCGGAAAACTCATAGAGAACGCAACCTATCAGATG
The DNA here is from genome assembly GCA_903813345.2 of Owenia fusiformis. Taxonomy (NCBI): domain Eukaryota; kingdom Metazoa; phylum Annelida; class Polychaeta; order Sabellida; family Oweniidae; genus Owenia; species Owenia fusiformis. The sequence goes on from CAIIXF020000008.1 coordinate 9,119,102, forward strand.
TCAGCGACGAAGGAAGACTTTGATCGCAAGGATGGTGTTGAGGTACAACATAATTCTGTTCGGAATATTTTTGAAACTCAAATATACAAGTCTACTAGCTAATTACAATTGTTTTAGATAGCGCTTAATTATTTTCATATTTTATAACTTTTATATTTTAGTGTGAGGTGAGACCTCCCGATAGAACCATTAATTGGCCCGACATGGCACCTAGATACATGAAAGATCGCACCATGGCGGGAACAGAGTACACATCGGCGTTCATGCAGGACAACGTGAGCATATATATTAATTTTTGCTGTGTACAATTGGTGGAGCTGCCGGTTATTCTAAAAATGTTTATTTTGAAATTGTATTTTGCAATTAATATAAAGTGGCGCCGATTAAACATAATATATTTTCTTTTAGATGTTGAACCCAAGAGCGCCAACCTTCCCCAAAATTGACACATCAAAGTTGGATTTAGGAAAGCTGAACTATTTCCATAAAGTAAAAGCACTGAAGGGGACAAATGTTTCACTAGGTAGTGACGCAAATAATTACTTTGACTCAGAGACCAACAGAGCATATTGCCACTCAGCCCCTGCAGCTAGTGGTAGGACACATCAAGAGGAAATGACTCAAATGAGGAAAGACGCAAAGAAAGTTTCGAAGTTCATGAAAACTATGGAGAGGGAATCAAATGTCTTCAGAAATGGAGACTATAATGGAATCAGTAAGTATATTCTCATTGTAAAGTTTTCACAAAAGAAATGCCATTTTCTAAAACCATATGTACAACAGTGTTAATGACCATCATCTCTTTTTGTCCAACAATTTTGATGTTTGCATTTCCTCATTGCTCAATCATATCTCTTCCAGCCCAGAGTTGTTTAACTACAGCAATGACTGACTTTGGCAAGAAGCTTGGTATTCCAATGAAAACTAACACTACAAGTGTATCTCTACCATCTCTAGTCAAGTAAGTATAATGTTCATTTTCAATTCATTGATTATCAACCTGCTTTTTAAGCCATTATAATTCTCTTCTACAAGTGTGGCACAATCTAGTTTCTTTGTTTGAAATGGCAGAGAACTTTCATAAATGTGGTTTAACAGTATGTGTATATAAACATACGCTGATTCTTATTAACTAGCCACATTTATCTCTGACTATTATAACTCATTTTAGATTTAGTGCTGATAGATCTTGACAACCTCAAATGTATTGTATAAAGTCCTTTATGAGAATTTGTAAAATGAATAGCAGTATCATCATTCTCTGAGTGCGTATTCTGATTTGAAAGATGTCAAGCTCCTTGGAATTGAGTTTTAACAATACCATGATTTCTTTGCAGGAATGTTAATGATGAAGAGGAAGAAGAAGAAGAGAGACTGACCACCAAGGTTCCGGGTCTTATAGGTTACACAATGCATAACAATCCAGCATTCAAGGATGCCTCAAGTGGTCAATACTTCCAGGAAAATGCTCACTTCAAGTTTGGACATGACAATGACAAACTTGGCTCCATATATGATAAAGACTTTGAGCTTGCTTCAAGGGCACCGCATCAGGGGAAAAATATAGCTGTTGCCCCTAAAGATTCTGAAGTTATGCAGAATGATGCTAGGTATGGGTTCGGAGTCAGTACAAATAATAGTGACTTTGTTCAACACACAATTGAACTTTCAAAAATCGTTGATCCTAATCGATCTAAGGCGATGCAGCGAAACATGAGTCGTCGACATGGAAACAATGTAATTTTAGCCTATGATAGCTCCAGGCATATGGCCGACAGGCAGAAATCTATTTCTGGAACAAGCTATGCTGGCCCACCTTCTGACTTCAAGGCAAACGAGCCAATCAAGGCTCCTCTTGCTAAATATAATTACCTGGAGACTGATGGTGTCCATTATCACCCAGTTGAGAAAAACAAGACCACAGAAGCCCAATATAACTACACAGGGGCCTTCATGAACCCTCAGTTCTCATTAGAAAGACGAAAGTGGAAGGATGATCAGACTAAGACGAGATTGGATGATGGCAGAAGTACCCATTTCATCCTTGGAGACACAAGAGATCAACTGGTTTCTGAGGCTACCCATCAATATGCCGGCAACCCTCGTCTAGATGCACATATGCCACCAGCTGGTAAAAAAGAAATCATCCCCAAATTTAAATTTAACCATATAAATGTGAGTGAAAACACACAGGACTTGACCCCTAAGGGAATTAACAACATGTTCATAGATCCTTCCGTGCCAACAATGCCTTTACATAACAATTCAGTGATGATGTCAGACTACAAAAATCTACATCAAAGAAGCTTCACAGCACCTCAACTTGTGATGTTAGAACAGGACAAGAAGCTCAGCGCTAAACCTTGGGAGCAATCCCATTTCTTCCATACAGATACATCTGGAAGTAAGTTATAAGTTTACATGAATTATAGGGACTGAATTTCTAATGGGAGTCTGCAATTTATTTTTGCACAACAAAACAAAAAATGATAAATTGAAAAAATAAGTTTGTAGAATTTAAAAAGATTGCATTGCTTATTGCTTTCATGTTCAAGCTTGTGAAAAATCATTAATACTCAGTATATTATTTTTATCTTTGTTCTTCCAGGAAATAACCTAGAAACTACTACTATGGCAGACTACATCAAACCTGAAGGTATGACGGGACAAAAATTTCTGGCTGCTAGATAGGTGGACTAAAACTCCTGTTGGTTATCCTCAACATGGGACAATATTTCTTTGAGTGTCTCCTCAAAAGGACAGAAAATTCTAGCTGAGTTTAAAAGACTATAATGATAGCTAGCATTCTATAAGAAAAATATTTCAATATACTAAGTTGTATATATGTGCATGTATTGGTTGGCACTGATATTACACTCTGAAAGCTATATCTGTAGCAGTTCATTAAGTGTGTTTTTACTCTCTTTTTCCTCTGTTTATTCCTGGGAATCCAAGTCTTCCTGGAGAAAGAGGTCATTCATTGGAAATCTTAGAGATAAAATTGTGTTTTTTAGAATTATTCTTGAAATTTCACTTAGTCCATATTACTTTACATGATTTTGCTTTGATAAGATTTGTGCAACGAAGCAAAGCTAATGAAACTATCAAGGAGGATTGGCTCCCAGGATCCAAACAATTTTGTATCATGACATGCCCATATATGGGACAGAATATCAATGTTGCACTCTGGGAGCCAATCCTCCTTGGAACCAGTGATTAAAATTCCTGGGAAGGTAATAGAGTATGAAGGAGGTACACTTGCACCTAAAAACATTATGTGGAGATTGTAATCAAATTACACAATTACACACTTCTTGCACTCTATTGTAAAAAAGTAGAACAGATACACTGTGCTAGATAATAACAATTAAGTATTATTCAAAGATTTGAAATTAATAATATTAAATTATATATATGTGCAATATCCTTTTTGATATGTATTAGTTATTATGTATTAATTATAATATGCTGTGATTTATAAATACAGAATATTTAAAAGAAATGTCATCACAACACCTTCACATTTGAGAAAATAAATGATGAAAACAGATCTTCATTCAGTTAAATGTTTTATATGTGACATCTATTTTGTTTAAATGTATGGAATTACCTCATTTTTCTCTGTTTGCCACGAGCATTTGATTTGCTTAATGATATGCGTTACGCTTTAAAATATGTTGATGGTCAGTATTAGTGGGAACGTCTACAGGGAATCTTCAACTAACTGACAAAGAAAAATAGAAACCACAAAAACCACTTTAAATCTGGTGAATTCCCAAGATCTTTTTAACATGTCCGTAAAAATGTTAGATAAAATGTTAGATGAAAATGGGGCTTGAATCCAGTGTAAGTTTCACCATCAAGTCATTGTAAGATCAGTAGGTCATTTTCACTGTCGATGTTTTATGGCTATTATTTTCATTCAGAAAAAATTGAGGTCATTTGTTTGTAACTTTTCGCAAAAAAAGGTATGCAAAGAGGAATTGAAGTTATAACTCTAATGAATTTCTTGAAACGTTGCTATCCATGAACACAAGGCCAAGGATCGATCAGAATTACTTGGGGCCGCTTGACTGCACATGAGAGGGACATGGGAAATGGCAATGACAGGTTAACAAGATACAATGGATAACAAAGAATAAACATAGAAACTAGCTCATATGTATAGTAGTTTCAATCTGTAACACCCCTGTGGACAGCAGATGGATGAAATGACAGATGGACCTAGACAGATACACCTGGACGTACAGACAAATAGATGGGTGAATGAACAGAAGATTCCATCTACCTTGTAAAGACCTTGTTACCTCGAGGCACAATAAAATGCTGAAATTATTACTTGAGAGTTGCATGTACCTCATACAAGGGGTACAAAGAGTCAGTTTGGTGCTTCAAATATGCAGACAAGACAGGCCATTCATTTCAAGTGTAACACAAATAAATAAAGGTAATATTTGATGCACTGTAACAAAAGAATTGTGATATTTACTATGTGCTACATAGAACCATTTTCTTGGAATATCCTTCACCCAATATATAACTAAAAAGAATAAAATTATTAATCATACTGACACTGTGCTGTATATGAGAAAAATCAACAATCATAGATTTACATTTATTCAATTTATCTTGAAACAATTTATTCACCAATTTAAAACACAACAGGCACTGAAAACTCCATATAACAATAACTTCTGGTAAAAGCATGACACTGGAATTAATACAGTCTTCTTAATTAAAAATGAACAATTGAAAAAATGGCATGAAAACAGAATGTTTTTCAAAGTTAAAAAAGGCATTAGCATGCAAAATGTCATCACTTGCCATCTGTTACAGACGCCAAACATTGACCGCCTTAACACTGTCCTCAAAAAAAGTTGGAGACAATAACAATATGTCACCACTTTTGGTAGTGGTGACATAAAAATGGATAAATGTACAAAACAATGATAAGAACGATTGGAACTAACAATAGCTTCAATTTTACAGCACATTATGTTCATTTGTACAATATGGCGTTGCTTTGGAATTGTGTTTCCTCTTTTTATGTCATAATCACAATTTAAATTGGAAAGCTATTAACACATAAATTATGCTAGTAAGATTTAATTTGGCAAATTTGATTCTCATATTGTTTAAATCAAACATATTTTCACTTCATTCACATCTACATCTTACAGTTGTAGAAGTTCACCTCTGTAAATAACAATGCAGTGATCTTCCCAGCAGGAAAGCAAGTGAGCGCAGCACCCACCTGAGATTTTGAAAATAGACTTGCACCCACCTAAAAATCCATTTGCACCCACTTGAAAATGAGAAAAATTGGCATATTTTGACCAATTTTGGTCTGAATTGTGAAAATGAGAATTTTGCTTCAGTCTGAGAAAAAATCCTGGGGAGATCACTGCAATGTGAATGAATAATAATGAATGGCACCTGATTTTGAAATATTTCACAAAATTTGGCATATACCAGTATAAAATTATGGTAACAGTGGCTATACTAGTATTACATCCCTTTAGAGCATATCTTGTATTCTTATGCCATATATTACAGTAAATGCTATAGATATAAACTCTTAATGTAAGGTAAAGTATGAAGTAAATCCTGATATGGCAAAAACTTGTAAAGACTTTTTACATTCCGGTAACCATGACTAGGAGTATATATAACACCATTTTTGCAATATCTTAATCGTGATAAATAGAGGTACATGTATTATCATAATAAATGTTTTCTATATAATGCTGATTCATACAATTCAGTATAATTTTGAACAAGGCATTAACATGACAAAATGTCACCACCTAGTTGCTCACAATATTATGAGTTCAAACTTAAGTCAGATTTGAATTTCTGAGAACTTGTAAAGTCAAATTTGAACTTCTGAAAAGATGAAGATGATTTTGAAAAAAAAATTTGGTCAATTTGAAGCAAGTTGAAAACAGACCTTTTTGACCTTTTTTGACCTTGAGAAGGTCATTAAAGGTCAAATGTCAAATCTAAAGTCAGATTTGAATTTCTGAGAACATGTAGATGATTTTGAAAAAAAAAATTAGTCAATTTGAAGCAAGTTGAAAAAAGACCTTTTTGACCTTTTTTGACCTTGACAAGGTCATTGAAGGTCAAATGTCAAATCTAAAGTCATATTTGAATTTCTGAGAACATGTAGATGATTTTGAAAAATTTTTTAGTCAATTTGAAGCAAGATGAAAAAATACCTTTTTGACCTTTTTTGACATTGAGAAGGTCATTGAAGGTCAAATGTCAAATCTAAAGTCAGATTTGAATTTCTGAGAACATGTAGATGATTTTGAAAAAAAGAAATTAGTCAATTTGAAGCAAGTTGAAAAAAGACCTTTTTGACCTTTTTTGACCTTGACAAGGTCATTGAAGGTCAAATGTCAAATCTAAAGACATTATTGAATTTCTGAGAACATGTAGATGATTTTGAAAAAAAATTTAGTCAATTTGAAGCAAGATGAAAAAATACCTTTTTGACCTTTTTTGACATTGAGAAGGTCATTGAAGGTCAAATGTCAAATCTAAAGTCAGATTTGAATTTCTGAGAACATGTAGATGATTTTGAAAAAAAAATTTAGTCAATTTGAAGCAAGTTGAAAAAAGACCTTTTTGACCTTTTTTGACTTTGAGAAGGTCATTGAAGGTCAAATGTCAAATCTTAAGTCAAATCTAAAGTCAGATTTGAATTTCTGAGAACACGTAGATGATTTTGAAAATTTTTTTTAGTCAATTTGAAGCAAGTTGAAAACAGACCTTTTTGACCTTTTTTGACCTTGAGAAGGTCATTGAAGGTCAAATGTCAAATCTTAACTCAGATTTGAATTTCTGAGAACACATTGATGATTTTGAAAAAAAAATTTAGTCAATTTGAAGCAAGTTGAAAACAGACCTTTTTGACCTTTTTTGACCTTGAGAAGGTCATTGAAGGTCAAATGTCAAATCTAAAGTCAGATTTGAATTTCTGAGAACATGTAGATGATTTTGAAAAAAAAATTTAGTCAATTTGAAGCAAGTTGAAAAAAGACCTTTTTGACCTTTTTTGACTTTGAGAAGGTCATTGAAGGTCAAATATCAAATCTTAAGTCAAATCTAAAGTCAGATTTGAATTTCTGAGAACATGTAGATGATTTTGAAAATTTTTTTTAGTCAATTTGAAGCAAGTTGAAAACAGACCTTTTTGACCTTTTTTGACCTTGAGAAGGTCATTGAAGGTCAAATGTCAAATCTTAAGTCAGATTTGAATTTCTGAGAACACGTAGATGATTTTGAAAAAAAAATTTAGTCAATTTGAAGCAAGTTGAAAACAGACATTTTTGACCTTTTTTGACCTTGAGAAGGTCATTGAAGGTCAAATGTCAAATCTTAAGTCAAATCTAAACTCAGATTTGAATTTCTGAGAACACTTAGATGATTTTGAAAAAAAAAATTTAGTCAATTTGAAGCAAGTTGAAAACAGACCTTTTTGACCTTTTTTGACCTTGAGAATGTCATTGAAGGTCAAATGTCAAATCTAAAGTCAGATTTGAAGGTCAAATGTCAAATCTTAAGTCAGATTTGAATTTCTGAGAACATGTAGATGATTTTGAAAAAAAATTTAGTCAATGTGAAGCAAGTTGAAAAAAGACCTTTTTGACCTTGAGAAGGTCATTGAAGGTCAAATGTCAAATCTTAAGTCAGATTTGAATTTCTGAGAACACGTAGATGATTTTGAAAAAAAAATTTAGTCAATGTGAAGCAAGTTGAAAACAGACATTTTTGACCTTTTTTGACCTTGAGAAGGTCATTGAAGGTCAAATGTCAAATCTTAAGTCAGATTTGAATTTCTGAGAACACGTAGATGATTTTGAAAAAAAAATTTAGTCAATTTGAAGCAAGTTGAAAACAGACATTTTTGACCTTTTTTGACCTTGAGAAGGTCATTGAAGGTCAAATGTCAAATCTTAAGTCAAATCTTAACTCAGATTTGAATTTCTGAGAACACTTAGATGATTTTGAAAAAAAATTTAGTCAATTTGAAGCAAGTTGAAAACAGACCTTTTTGACCTTTTTTGACCTTGAGAAGGTCATTGAAGGTCAAATGTCAAATCTTAAGTCAGATTTGAAGGTCAAATGTCAAATCTTAAGTCAGATTTGAATTTCTGAGAACATGTAGATGATTTTGAAAAAAAATTTAGTCAATGTGAAGCAAGTTGAAAAAAGACCTTTTTGACCTTGAGAAGGTCATTGAAGGTCAAATGTCAAATCTAAAGTCAGATTTGAACTTCTGAGAACATGTAGATGATTTAGAAAAAAATTGAAGTCAGTCTAAACAGTATTTGTTAAGTTATAGGAAGTTGTAAGAAATTGTTACAGACGCCGGACGCCAACCGCCGGACGCCAACCGCCAACCACCAACCGCCGGACGCTGTCGCAAAAAAACGGAGACCATAACAATATGTCACCACTTTTGGTGGTGACATAAAAAAAAACGGAGACCATAACAATATGTCACCACTTTTGGTGGTGACATAATAAACTGCCATGAGTTATTCATGAAATACAAATATACTTGTAGTAAATATATAAGTCTTTGGTACATGTTGAAATATTTTGAATTAGTTTGACCTGGGAAGAACACAGGCTCCTCAATAAAGAGGAGCATTTAATTTAAACATAAATTACTTTGGAATAAAATGCTGAACTGTGGCTGCAATAGAAAATGCAGTTTTAGATTATTTCTTGATTATGCCTCCTCAGAAACAGCAAAATTACAGTGCTAAAAATATAGCATAAACAATGTACAGTTTATACAAATGTATAAAAATAAATACAACATGTCAGGATCAATCAAATCAATAATTATTCTCATTACAATTAATTACGTGGAATCCTAAGCTCTTTAAAACAATGATTGTGCAGACTTTCAATACATTTGTTTGGAAACAAAGGAATAACACTGGCGGATCCAGAAGCTAACAAGGGGGAGGGGGGCACATCACATTGCAAGTTAGAAAAAATGTTTGGGCCCCTAAAACGAGCCCAAATCTTTCAAAATTCAACGCCCATTTTTTGATACTTTTGCCTAAAAAAGGCCCAAAAAGGCCAAGTTATGACCAAAAAGGCCCAAATACAATCATGCCAGGTATTTCTGATTGCAAAACCCTCCTGTACTCCTTATGTCTCACAACCTAATTAAGACCTTGCTCTGAGCATGCAGTACATGAAAGAAGGGTGGACATGATATCATTAATAACCATGATATACACGTGTACAGGCAATACTTTAAATCAGACTTCTTACTGGTCTGCCCTACTGTATTTGTTTGTTCTTAAGTACACATATAAAAACACAGCTTTAGGAAATTCCATTTATGCAATAATAATAACATGCCAAGCATAATTTTGAACTTCTACATTATCCATTTTGACAAAGAAAACACGATTTGAAAATGGCACCATTATCCAATATTGAGAAATGAAGCAACCATCCCTGGATACCAAAAAATGTACAGGTACATATGTACCTTCTAACTATAGGCATAATCAAACACAACCAACTTCGTGCACCATCTACAAGTCATTAGTACAAAACCATTAATTGTCATTTTAATATATAAAGAGGTACCTCTGCCAAAATAGAACCAGTCTCTAAACACTGGGTTAATCTCTCATTTCTCCCTCTTCTACAGAAAAGAGAAAGAAAATATTCTCAATCTTTTTCCTTGAAGTCCTGCACTTGGAAAATGAAATAGAATATGTCACATAATGCATAAGTTCAGCTCACCGGCAACTTTTATACAAATAATGTACAATTAAAGCATTGTGAGCACATGTGCACAACATAATATAAAATGGATGAACACTTCAGAAAATGAGTATGCGCTCTAATAAATGAGTGCAAACTCTTATGAGTGGACAGTCTAATAAAAGAGTGCACACTCTTATGAATAAGTAAATAAATGAATGCATTCCCTTATTATGTCCTATATAGTGCACACTGCACATCCTAATAAATGAGTGCAAACTCTTATGAGTGGACAGTCTAATAAAAGAGTGCACACTCTTATGAATAGGTAAATAAATGAATGCATTCTCTTATAATGTCCCATATAGTGCATGCTGCACATCCTAATAAATGAGTGCAAACTCTTATGAGTGGACAGCCTAATAAAAGAGTGCACACTCTTATGAATAAGTAAATAAATGAATGCATTCCCTCATAATGTCCTATATAGTGCACATCCTAATAAATGAGTGCACACACTTATGAGTGGACAGTCTAATAAAAGAGTGCACACTCTTATGAATAAGTAAATAAATGAATGCATTCCCTCATAATGTCCTATATAGTGCACATCCTAATAAATGAGTGCACACACTTATGAGTGGACAGTCTAATAAAAGAGTGCACACTCTTATGAATAAGTAAATAAATTAATGCATTCTCTTATTATGTCCCATATAGTGCACACTGCACATCCTAATAAATGAGTGCAAACTCTTATGAGTGGACAGTCTAATAAAAGAGTGCACACTCTTATGAATAAGTAAATAAATGAATGCATTCTCTCATAATGTCCTATATAGTGCACATCCTAATAAATGAGTGCACACACTTATGAGTGGACAGTCTACTAAAAGAGTGCACACTCTTATGAATAAGTAAATAAATGAATGCATTCTCTTATTATGTCCCATATAGTGCACACTGCACATCCTAATAAATGAGTGCACACTCTTATGAGTGGACAGTCTAATAAATGAGCACAGATTCTTATTATAACAAATAGTGCTGTTTAAAAGTTTATGGATAAAATAAATATTACATCATGACTCAATCAGACTTCCTTGGAATACTCAAAACAAGCTCAATGCAGTATATTAAAGAGCACCATTAAATTTACCCGTATAATCACTGATCTATACTTGGAATATAATAATCAAATATAAAATGGTTTATGACTTTGGTTATCAAATAGGAATAAGCTTATCTTTCATTTTGCAGAAAATTAATTGACATATGGAACATAATCAATTGATTGTAAAAACCAAATTGCGTTACACTGAATAAAGGATTGATAAAGTCAAGAGTATTGGCTTTCAAATAATTATAAAAGTTTATCTGAATATCATCTTAGCGGTTTTCAGTTTCAGAATTAACCTTTCGTGTAAAGTTTCGTGTAATTAAGATTTCCATCCACATGTTCATGTTAATCAAAATTTACTGCTGTACCCACACGTGCGATGAATCACGTGGCTCAGAATGCAACATGACCTCCGTCTCAGCTGCATGTGATTCATCTACATTCCCAGCATCCCCAGATGTACCGGCACTGGTGAGATTGTTATTCAGTTTCTGTTTATGCGGTGCCCTATTTGTGGCCAAAGTCCTGGGGTTTGGAGGGGGCTGTCTCAACCTCTCCTGTAACTCTTCAGCTTCACACTCTGTCAGTGATTCGAGCTCATGAATTTCACTAGTTGTCACGGTTGAATGATTTTGATACCCTACACTTGAACTACTTAATGTGGATTCAGACAATGCGTAAACAGTCTTATCGACGTGGTGACGTTGGGAGGATGAACAACAGTTTGATGATGGCCAGTGGAACTGACTAAATCCACCTTGAGGACCAATAAGGCGTAATAATGACTGGAAGAAGAGTGTGGAATATACCCAAGAGATTGTCATAATGAGCATGAGGAATATACCAAGTTGCCTGTAAGCGAGCACTGTTGCCGGGGTCATCATAGCGCCTGCCAGGAATGTTGTAGCTGCTGCCATGGTAACGGGACTTCCCATGCGTGCTGTAGAGCAAATAACACGCATTTCACGATCGAGATCTGGGGATAAGCGATACGCTACCCCGTAATGTAATGTAAAGTCTATGGATAGCCCAACTGAAATTGTAAGAGTTACAGATTCTAATATGTTCAGTTGCCAGCCTAGGAGGGTCAGAACTGCAATTGTTACGCTAATCGTGCTGCTTATTGACAGAAAGGCATATAAACTGACTAACACGTTCAGCGTTGTAATAAATGTCACTACTAGCGCTACAGCTACTGAAGCTCCAACACTCAGTGGTGCCCCCTCTAATATACTTTTTTGTAAACTGTAGAATTCTAATTCACTGATAAACCAGCCTCGTCGCATACCAGATGGCGCTGTAGTCTCTACTTGGTACTCTACCCATGTACTCATGCGTGAATAATAATTGTTTATCTCGTCATATTTATAACTAAATGGCACTTTACTGTTGAACTGTATAACTGCAGCTACAATCTCCTCCCTAGAGTCTTTAGAGTACCTAAGTCCTGCATACTTATTATGAGGAAACCTGGCCTTAGTTCTTGTTAATAATGGGGCCCATGACCCCACACACTCCATAAATTTATGCTCTGGAATGGGGATACTGGAATACCCACAGCATATGTCTGTCTCTAAGATACATTTTCTCCTGGCAAAATTTTCAAGCGATTCAATGAAACAGTTTGTAAGTTGGAGTCCAGGGGATGATTTGTAGAAAGGGTGAGCACGTATTTTCCGGCAGAATGACCGCAGCCAGATCTGAGATTCTTCCGCAGCTATGTTGAATGTCTCATCACGCACAAGGGCACCATGATTGTTTGGCTCTCTGGGAGCTAAATAGCTACCATTATCCCTTGGCTCAACTCCAAAAACAAAAGTCATGGGTAAAGTATACATGCTCTGTCCTGCAGCTTTCTCAAAATAAAACTCATCTTTTAGTTTGAAATCATAGATCTCAAATAGATGTTGAGGGGAAAATACTTGGAATTCATGTGAAGAAGGCAGCTTAAATCTTGGCTTGTAGAATATAATAATAAGTCCACCAATGCCCATAAGGCCGAGAAAAATCACCCATACAAATCGAAGTTTAACAACGATACATGGTAGTAACTTTTCAAAAAATATCCGTGACCAATCAGCAATTTGTAGGTATGCTTTATATGGTATTTTACAAATATAGTAACAAATGCCTCTTTTGGGTGTATAGATGTCAGGGCTGTAGCAGACGCAATAGTTACTACACCACTTGTCATACATAACAATAGTCGCTGGAATCCAAGTCACCATGAGCAGGAAGTTGGCCAGTATGGCTGTTCCAGAATATATCGCAAAGCACCGTAATGCTGTCACATGGCTTATGTAGTTTGTATACAAAGCTGCAGCTGTCGTAAAACTTGTGACAAACATTGATAAAGTAGCATGTTTTATGGTATCTGATATTATTTTCTCCAAAGTTCCATTATTTTTTTCTGATTTCGCCAGGCTCCAAACTTTTGTGTAAATAAACATATCGTCAGCACCCACACCTATCAGAATCACTATTGTCATCAGATTCATAAACGGGAAGAATTTAATTTCAAAAACGAGCGTGTAGAGGAAGTATGATATCTCTAACGAAAGGAGAATTGAGAGCAATGTCATGCCAGTGATGAAGAATGATGTTGTGTAGAGCCACATACAGAGCAGAATCACGAATAATGCAACACCAAGCCACATAGTATCACCTTGGAGATATTCATTAAACAATATGTTCTTGATTCCAAAATTGACACCCCCTATGGCCGTAGTTCCAATCTGTAACTCCTTTTTCGTCATAAACTCAAATATCGGCACAGTGTCCTTCCCAGCACTCATTGGTAAGAATGCAATGGCATAACGCAGAGGACCAAGATGTCCGCTCTCTGTAGTGAATTCAACATCTGTGATGTAATGAAGAATTTGATACACTGCATTGTGTTGTTTACATTCAGTAGGCACTGATTTACATTTATCGCTAGAGCTTCGTTCACAATCAAATTTCAAGGTCATATTACGATAATATCCAGAACATCTTTCCAACAGATCCCTCACACTCCCAACATCCTCTTGAGTGATATCACTACAGTTTGTTTTATCCCGGAGCAGCGCGATATAGTTCCCTAGTGACCAGCTACGCTTGCAGCAATGGGCTTCCTCTGGGTGTTGAGCAATACACAGCTGGGAGTAAGAGGGGTGGAGATGTATACTGTTACTCTCAAGGGAACACATATCAAGTAGATGTCTCAGAGAAAACAGGTCACTTCCATCTGTGCTCTTGTAAGCAACTCTTGCATAAGTCATTCCTGGAAACACAACAGCATGCATTATAGTAAAATACTTAACAGTGAACTACATCACAGGACAGTAATAGCATACAAGACAAAGAGGTTCTGGTATAAGTATCTGTGTAAGATCGTCCATTTTTGACGATCTTTTATGATTCTTCTAAATCGAGTTGAAGATGAGATAAAGAGACATTATCTGTGCGAAACAAGAATGGAGAATATTGCACAGGTACATGGGTGTGCATGGCAACAAAGCTCCATTGCATGAAAGTGGGTGCTGGATAATAACACACATCATAGTGGCAAACTTGAGTGTAACATACATCATAGATACAACATGCATCTTTATGTACTTAATATTACAGAACTTAGCATTAATACAAAACTTGTAAGTTTATCAATATCTATAGAGAACTTGACAAAGGCTTGATTGAAAAGGACAATATTCTCATAAGTTTTTGTAAATTATGTATTACAGTTAAAAAGGATATTTTTAATTCACGGATTATCGAAAAGCCTATGTGCTGTTCTTATACTCAGGTTAATTAGCATATGTTTGAAGTAATAAATTACATAAGAGGCTTTAGAAACAATTATTTCCAAGGGTCGTCACATTTATTGCTTTTTATTTTAAATAACAATTACTCTACACGTCGATATATCATTGTGCTTATAACTAATCATAATAGGAAATATAAGCACACAAGACATATATATGACAGGTTTCTAGGCTGATGTCTATCTACAGACAGAGAAAATAGAATACAAATCAGATTGCTACATATCCACCCAGATGATTTGATGGCTTTCATGGTCTCAACAATCTCAAATGAATACTTAATGGCAAAATGTAAGCTACTTTATAAGCGGAAATTGAAGCATCATGATTTTCTATGTAATATATATTCTGGATGTATGCCTGAGCAATAAATTACTTTTGATCTAAAGAATAAATAGACAAAGTCAGGCTCACACTAAGAGTACTATAGTACTACGCACCTGGAGTATCACCACAGAAAAACCAGGGATCTTGTCTCGTAGCTCTCCCATATCGCCTTGTTCCGTTACCACGCCCAGAGTGTGGGGTACGTCCTTTTGACTTCCTTCGCCCAATATCTGTCTGGGTGGAATCTAACAAATTCTCCCAAGTAACAAAACGATTGCTTAGCTCAGTACCCCTCACCTCAAATCCCTGAAAGTACATGAGGATCTACATGAATAAAGAAGTTAATAGAAACACATACGGCTTAAAGAAGAAGCATGTGCTCTTCAAATACCGGACTTAAACAACTTATCGAGCATGGGCAAATATTACACAATGATGAACACTATATCAGTACAAAGACTAATAGCAAAAACAATAAATAAAATCATGATAACACGAAGATGCTATGAAGTGTAATATAATACAAGGTACAATATTAGATTTACATTTTTAGACATTTTTTACTCAAAGAACTATTCAATCTTAAGTCTCTCATAAGCCGGAGCCGGCTGAGCTGCTGTTTTAATCAATTGTATCAAATATTGTACAGCGTGAGACTCTAATAAATACCTTACTTACTTACTAAAAAATATAAAGTTTAAAACATAATATTTAACAAATAAAGTTCAGTGTATGAGGTTCAACATTCAGTTAACATGTGAGGTTTAACATATTAGGTTTAACACATCAAGTTAAATATGTGAGATTTAATATACGATGATACGTGGTGTCATGATCCTGAATTTTCATCCATGTTTCTAGTCATATTTTTTGCTGGCATTTAAAATCTTGTGTCTTGTTTGAAATCATGACAATTTTTACCAAAACACTAAAATTCATGAAATATCATTTACAACAAAATATATCAATCATAATAGTCAGGCCCGTAGCCAGGGGGGATTCGCAGGGTTCGGGCGAACCCCCCCCCCCCTGGCCAAAAATTCTTTCAAAATCATGCAGTTTTTCACCATTTTTGAGCACTTCTTAAGTGATTTTAGCCATATTTGGGCCAAAATTGTCAAATGTGAACCCCCCCTGGAAATTTTTGAAAAATGAACCCCCCCTTGGCAAATCCTGGCTACGGGCCTGATAGTGCTGAACATTCAGAATTGCAGAGCGATTGAGTTTGCAAATTCTATGAGAACAGACTGATTCATATCTGACCCAGAAGAGCTTCTCTGACATCCCGGCATTGCCAATTAAAACAGTTGGTCGAAGTATAACTCAGTTTCTATGCAAAGATTAAGTATTACATGTACATGTATTTCAATTACGGACTGCACTGTGATCATATCGATTAAAACAAAACTTTGGATGCTCTTTCAAATCTAGAAAGGTAAGAACATTCATTCTGACATCGTTCAACCCAAAATGAACCTCCTTTTTTGTCGCTAAAATGGCTTCCATTCGACTCCTTTATACAATCTTAAATGTCCATATATTTTTTGATTACTGACTTTTTTCAAAACATCCCAGTTGGCTGACAATGCATCTTATCGATGAAAAATTTATCATTTCAAATTTGTTAATTTAATTTGACGAGTCAAACTCCCGAATTCATTGAATTTAATAAAATCAAATTCACTTCCAGAGATGCACATTGAGCATAAATTAGCCACACCATATTGACTGAAATTGTCAGTGCCCTCCTATATCATCCTCCGATCACAGGGCTTCAAAATCCAGAACACATGCAACTTTTATGTTGAATTTTTCTCAAGAAAACAAGAAGTTTAATGCGATTATTTACACAAGATATCGATTGATGATTATAATTAATTCAGAGAAAGAAATCCAGGAGCTGTATAGAGCTCAATAAACCTTAATGTTAACCTTAATAATAACAACTAAAAAGATTATTTGATTATTTCTGCACTTTTTATATGTGCACTTATTTGAATCTCTCAATATCTTACCCTTTTAAATATCAATTTGGAAACTGCATTGTGTGCTCATTAGAGAGAATACGGTGTATTAAATATATCAGATAAAAGGAATAAAAACATTATCTGTTTTCTTTTCATTTCTGGCATGAGTTCATTATTCTTAAGATAACAGTAATTTTTACTTTTAGATGTGATAAAAATCAGATTAAATATGTGTAGGAACTCGAATTATAATTCCAAGAAAGGGTATCAAATTAATTCCCCATCAGGGGACCCAACACTTCCTTCAAAGTATCGAACGTGAGTAGGCTTAGAAAGAAAAGAAGCTGTGACACATGATTCAAATGGCAATGGCTTCTATATTAGGTTATTGACATTGACAGGAGAGAGCATCTGACTTCCAAGGTTGATTTTTATAAGGGATTGTTTCAGTGTTAAAAGACATAAAGTCATAAAAGACATACTGATATAGAGGTATACAAACATGTAAAATGTTGAAGGTCAAGGTCATCAAATTAGGGTCACAAAAGCTATTATCTAAGTTTGTCTATATGTTTGTCTATATAAGTAGATCAATATCTTTATACTAAAACTTGGAAATGCATACATTTTACTGACTTTTGATTCACTGACCCTTTTTCATGACCTCTTATGTTCAATTACATGACAGTAAATTGACCTATCAACATGTCAAATTAATTATTAAATTACATGCCTGCAATCTGATCATTTTATATCTTCTTCAATCTAATTTCTTTAAACTGCTGAAGTCTCTTTAGTATTAGAAAAACAAATTACGAAACGTGGACATCTGATGCTAGGTTTATTGAACATCTCAGCATTAATTAATAATTGTCACCGGATGTTTCACTGTCAAAGGAAGTGATGGCTTTCGATTTGATGCAATCCTGGAGTTTCTCATATATCATCCCAATTGAAAAATAAAACTAATTACCAACTTATTACCAACTAATTTACAACTAATTATCAACAATTCTGCTGGCAATTGGAATTAAAGTTAAGCGTTAATTAAATCAATGATAATTATGGCCTAATTATCAGTAGCAAGTTCAACGTAAATTAACTTACAATAATGCTGATTTATGATTTTTAGTTGATAATTAAGATATGAAATGTTTGAGGGTGATAGTAAGTGGTAAATTAAAACGTTTTTGGTCTGAAGTAGATAATTGGTTGATAGTTAACATATAGGATGATTATAATGATAATTAGTTGTAAATTAGGCCCATGATTTAGAAATACAAACCCCCTAAATTTAATTTCAAGATGGTGGAAAAAGAAAACATGTGAGAGATATTTCTCTCATAAAATTGAGAATTACAACGTGAATGGTGCGTATACTACCATGAAATTTGGTCAACATTATTATAAGGGTATGTAGAACATGAATACAATGTATGTTAAATCTTATTCACACTTCTGTCTGAAATGTTTATGAATTTAAAAATCTTTTTGAATCAGATCACATAATATTAATCCTAGAATGCAATTTAGGTACTAACATGGGTTACCTATATTTCACAAGTAATCCAAATGTGCTCTTCTAAATAATGATTGTTAGATCAAAGACATTTCAAAACATATTTTTGATTATATCTGTTACGTCCTTATTATGTAACATTATAGTCTAATGTTTGTGTTCTGATTTTAGTTGTATATGGCAATAATGATGTTTTCACATGCTTTTCATGAATCTTAAAAATTTGCAAAATAGAATTAAAAAAGAGGGGGAGAAACCCCAGGGTTCAAAGATGACATATGCTTATAATGTAAATCTGTATTGAGATAAAATCGTCGCTGATTGGTTTATCGAGTCGATCATTGATTGGTTTAAATCTAGGTCAATTTGAAAACTTTAAAAACCAAGATGGAGGGTACGTTTTCGACAAAAGGAGGTGTGCGAAGGAGGAAATCTTATGTCATCAATTGAATCATGGGGTTTTCCCTCCTCTTGCTGTGAAATTTCAATAGTTCAAGTTCAGTGTTGTCTGTTCTGAAAGATCTTAATTAAGATGAATATTCCGTCACAAAATAGTTCAAGATGAAGCAAAAATCTCCGAGTGAAGGGAAGCAAAAAAGAAGCGAGTCATTTTTGAGATGTCACAAATCTGACTTAAACCTAACTTTCAACTAATTATCAATAGTAAGTTAGGTGATAATTAGAGATTAACTTACATCAAACTTACAACTAACTTTCAACTAATTTACGTAAATAGCTCATTTGCATATTGATGGTAGTTAATCGTTAATTAAGTTGCAAATTAAGCGTTAATTAAGTTGATAATTAGCTCATTTGCATGTGAATTTTTACACCTAACTTTCAACTTATTATCAATAGTAAGTTAGGTGATAATTGGAGATGATTTTCCATAGGCTTTTTTCAATTGTTAACAGATTATGAAACTTGGACACGTGATGATGCAAGGTCATTTGAATTCCTCAACAGATATTTATAATTATCATCAGATCCCGATGTTCCACATTTAAAGGAAGCAACTGGCTTTTGACTTGATAATATCTTTGAACTAAGTACAGATTAAGTATTTCATCTCATACTCCATGGCAGTGCAATTAGTCTTCAACATACCACTGTAGACTAGTTTCTACTGTGGCGTTTTATAAAGCTATTTCCAACAAATTTTGACTATTTATCCATCTACCAGCCAACATGCCTATTCCAAGACACTGCCATGGGA
This sequence comes from Owenia fusiformis, assembly GCA_903813345.2. NCBI lineage: Eukaryota > Metazoa > Annelida > Polychaeta > Sabellida > Oweniidae > Owenia > Owenia fusiformis. Next base: position 9,138,801 of record CAIIXF020000008.1, read on the forward strand.
GTTTGGTTTCACCTATCACTTGGCCATCAACAAATATATTTTGTCAAAGTATCAGGCTATATAAAAACAGAACCTCAGGGGATTAGCAAATCAAACAGAACATAACATATTTTACCAAATCCCTTGTCATTTTGAAGTTTTTTGATAGAAATACAGCCCAAAGAAAAGACTCAAAAAGTAATGATCTACTTGTTTACTAGTGTGTGTGCCATACATGTTATCTTTCAAGGCTAGATGTGTACTTGAGGCATTGTTTTATAATTAAGGGCTCAAAGAGATGAAGTCCTGGGTCAAGCAAATGTTTAGTGATAAGTGACAAGTAAACCCTTGACCCAGATGTTTTGACATGCTTAATTTTGTATTTGACTTTATGACATTCAACAGGAGAACTAAAGGTATGTACATTCTTAAAACGCAATTTCTGTACTAGTTTATCAAATGAGGTATATCATACATGTTATAATGCCCAACAGTTTTAGTTTGTAGAACAAATTGGAAATTATGATAAAAAATCTATATATTTTGAATTCGAAAAATTCTGTGTATTTTAAAGTGTCTCACATATTCGATCAAAATTTGCCATGCAAACATGTTAGTCTACTTTACTGGCCCTCCTTGCTGTAACAAGGAACCCAAAACACATTAAAACGTAAACATAAACCAATTAGTCACTTCACTATGAAAGTGAGGGGTGTACGCTGTGTGCATGGACTAACACAATATCAGTGGTCATTTACTGTGTCAACTTAGTAACCCTTGCATATCGTGCTCACTCAAGTATTGAATAATTTTTTTATGACCTAAATGTTTGTGGTTTATAAAAAAAAGTGATATATTTTAGTTAGAGATACATTAATTAATATATTCATTCAAACAGCTCTAGAATGCGGGAAGAAAGAGCAATGGTGACAAAATGCAGACAGAATCCGTAAGGGTTTCAAACATTTCTGAACACAATCATACATGTACTTCATGTGTACTGTTATTTTTAGTGCTGTATTTATAGATATAATTTCACGTATTAAAATCATATTTTCCAGCAATGACTTCAAATTCGGAACCACACCCATATCACATTTTCTTCGATAACTCCAAACATGTGTAAACATTGACCATGTGCATATAAATTCAGATTTCATGAGCTCTTTCCCATTCGAGTACCTCATACACCCCTGCATGGATTTGAGTTGGATTCGCCTTTTATACGTGAGCCGACACACTCGCAAACGCTGATTGGATAAAGATTGCGAGAATCTTTAAGAGAATTCCAAAAGTGTCCCCAACCAACTTATTTATAATCTATTTCTTAGGGAGGCAAATAATATGGCAAGAAGCAAAATTAATCATGAACTTGTATGTATTATATTAGGACTAATCCATGAAATCTTAATCTAGATGCTAATAGTGATGCAAATAGATAGTGATTAAATGAGCGAAAAGAGGCGTAAGGAAGCGTTTTGAATGTCAGATAAAATTACATGCTTAAAATGTAGATTTCAGAAGAAAGATGATAAGTTCCTTTTAGTCTGTCGCAATCTTCTAACAGCATTCTCTCGAAGCTAGTATTTGCCATAGGGCGATTCCGAGAATGTTATCCAAATGAGTTGAATCCTCTTATCTGATTGCTAAATATCGATAAAGTCACCTTTCACGACCATTAACGAATTCCCTACAGGGGAATATATAAACTCGTTGACATTAACTTTCCCATCTTCATGTTTATCACCTCTCACAACTTATTCTTTAATATCTTCATGGTTATTAACTGTTTCACATTTACATATGTAAGTGTTCCAAGGCAATTATTCTTTTATTAACTTTTTCACATCTATATATATTTGCAACTTACTCTTTCACTTCTACTCTCACATCTACGTGCATATTCGCTCTTGTGCAGTAACTCTCTCAAATCAATGCTTATTAACTCTTTCACATCTATTGTACATAACTTCATAAAGTGGGACAAAATCTGGTATCAATGAAACCTTTAATTATTACCTCTCTTACATAAAAATGATTTTCCGACTTCACAAACAACTCAAGAGTTGAATAAAACAAAAATCAAAGACAACTTGACAACAGACAAATCAACCTCCACTGGAACATCATGGAAGAGAGCTTTTTAATCTAAATGGATAAATCTTGTCATAAAATCTAGGGTTGTAGTTCATTGATTCCAATAAGAGCTAAGTAGAAATTGAAAGGGGTCTTGACTTCAGGGTAGGCAGAGTAGAATGACTAAGCTCGCTTAATAACTTGGAACTTTTACAGTAGGTTTATACAACTGGGCAACAAGTGGGTGTCCTACAATAGACCCAACATGTTTGTTGTCTGATGAAGCCATATGATATCATGACAAAAGCATCCTAGTCTGACAAATAGGACGGTGTAACTCAAATATTGAAGATCACAATATTTTATTTGGCTTTCACGATGTTGCTTTGACAATATTGCGTAAGGCTATTGAGTTAAGAGAATTATACATATTGTTTTCCACAAAATGATACTTTTACATCATTTCTTGTCTTCTATAGATTGACATGGCTGTGTTTGTGAAGAATGATATCACCAGTACAGGGGCAGATACACTGAAGCTACAACTGGACATGCTAGCTGTGCTGGAGGCTAACATGCTAAACGGAGAACACAATGGTCTCATCACCTACCACTTTGCAAGGCCTGACCCAAATGATCCATACAGAGTTCAGTACATTGAGGTATTCAACATTCTGTTTGTAAAGGGTTCAGTGCATTGAGGTATTCAACATTCTGTTTGTAAAGGGTTCAGTACATTGAGGTATTCAACATTCTGTTTGTAAAGGGTTCAGTGCATTGAGGTATTCAACATTCTGTTTGTAAAGGGTTCAGTACATTGAGGTATTCAACATTCTGTTTGTAAAGGGTTCAGTACATTGAGGTATTCAACATTCTGTTTGTAAAGGGTTCAGTGCATTGAGGTATTCAACATTCTGTTTGTAAAGGGTTCAGTGCATTGAGGTATTCAACATTCTGTTTGTAAAGGGTTCAGTGCATTGAGGTATTCAACATTCTGTTTGTAAAGGGTTCAGTGCATTGAGGTATTCAACATTCTGTTTGTAAAGGGTTCAGTGCATTGAGGTATTCAACATTCTGTTTATTTTGTATTTAGAGTTCAATAATCGAAGTATTTAAGATTTTGCAGGAGAGAGCTGTTTGATTATTTCCTGTGATAATATACATGTAATAAATACAGACTTTTATTTGAATTCTTTTTACTGCAGGTATATGGAAGTCCGGAGTCATTTGTAAATCACTTAACACCTGAAGCAATGGACCTCTTGACCACAAACCTAGCCCCAGCCAACCTCACACGCTTTGACAAGAACATCTTTGGCACTAACCTTGATAACAACCAGGACGTGTTGGATATCCTCAAGCCATTTGGAGTTGATAAGATGCCTAATATTGCCAAGGGGTATATCCTTCACCCTAATGCAATATTCAAAGATTCCCTTAGTGATCAAAAACCAACAATGGTGGACTTCATCATGAAGACAAAACACAGGGAAGATGTGAAATCCCAGATTGATGAACTTGTCAAGATGGCGAAAGCTGACATTCTTACAATGGCAGCAACAGAACATGATGACATCATAGAGTTGACAGAGATTTGTGGTAGCAACAGTGCTCTAGTGAATCACCTAGGTGCACCAGAGGCCAAGAGTATTATTGGCAAGATGGAGTCACTCTGTGAGAGTGTTTATGTGAATGTATACGGGGAGACGCACGAAGGGACCAAGGAGATGCTGAAGGATTTTGGGTTTGAGACTAATTATATTAATACAGATGCTGGTTTCATACTTAACCCAAACCCCGATAGCAATGGAAAGTGAAGAAGTGTTATATCACTCTTAAATACTGTAGTTATTCAGGAAAATACTTTGCTCAAACCAAAGCTTATTAAAGGACAAACCAATATTATGATGTCATCCTAAAATACATTCATTGCATTCAGGGAACTTATCCCTAACTATGATTATAAATTGTCAACAATCAATTTGTATCAATCAAATAATCAAGGTAAATAATTATAAAGTATAGTAAGGTTTCAGCACACACACTGCCCCCAGAGTGGCAAATCCCTCCCAAAAAACATATTTTAAATCAAATTGCTTCTCAACCAAATCTTGATGTTTTATCGGAAATTTTTGAGCAAATATCAGCTTATAAAGTCTGAACCAAATCAATTAACTGGTATTTGAGTTAATTGCCGGTCAGACATATGGATGGTCAAAAATAGACAGACAGATGGCTTCTCTATATCCCTATTCAAACTTAGTTCGGTTGGATAACTATAAGGTACAATAACTACAACAAGGTATACTCACTGCCTGAGGGTCAGAGAAATCTGGCATCTCCCCTGTGGTGATTGTGACAACGAGACATGTGGCGGCTAAAACTATCACACCACCTATCACAACATACGGGTAGTGTGCCAATATTCTAGAGTAGCTGAAAATATATAAATAAATTATGAATAACAACTCTTTTATTAAATTAGAAGAATGATTTAAAGTAGAAAAGAATTAATATAGCTTATAGGAAACCAGTAAAGTGGAACACCTCTAGAAGTAGAACACCTCTGTTAGTACATTTTTTAGAGACTCAAGACTGACTGACTTAATGTTAAATGAGCCTCTATAAGTGGAACACCTCCCAAGTGGAACACTTTTTAGATGTACCAAAAGTGTTCCACTTAGACAGGTTTTACTGTATTTACCATTGAAAAGCTAACAAAGAGGTCATACTATATGCCATGATTCTTGATTCATGATTTTCAATTGTCTTTCAATCTGTAATCATTTCCATTTGGCTCACTTCATATGTTATGGTATATGATATAGTTTTGTTTAATCAATGTTAATACTTCATGACAGGAACTAAAACTTATCAAAATGATACTACTTAGGGGTGGGGAATTGCAAGATCTTGGAAATTCAAAGAAAATGAGTCCCATGTCATGAAAGATGATGTAAATATAATTTCATTAACACAATCTTGTTGAATAATGCCATATCATGCGGAAACCAAATTTAGTTTTGAAAGGTAGATGCAAATATGATGAAGGTGCATGTATATAATTTGATTAATCAAAAATGGAGCCACTTATAAACTTGAACATGTAATTATAAAAAAAATATTATTCTGAATTAAAAATATATAAAAGATGATGTAAATAAAATTTCATTAACACAATCTTGTTGAATAATGCCATATCATGCGGAAACCAAATTTAGTTTTAAATGGTAGATGCAAATATGATGAAGGTGCATGTATATAATTTGATAATCAATTTTTTTCTTTTCAATGTTTTGTGCATATTTCACTTTAGGCATCATTGAGCAGATTTGCAATTGTCTTTAGGGTTCGTTTTTATTTCTCTGACCATCAATGTCAAATAGACTAGATTTGAGCAGAAAAAATAATCTTGATTCATATCATTAAATATTCAAAATTTAGTCAAAGTGATATCATGTTAATCAAGATATGTGGTTTAAAAATTATTTATTAACTATGTGACTTCTAAGTCGGGGAGATTCCCCTAAGACCCCATTAAGAAATATCCACTTAAACTGATGAATATTCAAGTTTATTAACTTTCTATTGCTATATCTGAACCCACTTAGCCACCTGGTGATGAAACTGGTAACTCCCTACTGGCATCTGGGTTATTAAGTTGTGGCTTTATAAATGATTTCATCGATCACATTCATTCTATGTCTCCTAAATCTTGGATATTGTGTCAATTCAATTTAAAACACCAATTTAAACATGAAATGTGTAGAATTTATTTCAAACCTTTTGAGTGCCTCTAAGTGCCTTAATTAGCAAATGCTGTCTTGTTATAAGTAGTCATGTGCGATTGATATTGAACTTTGGCAATAGGACTGTCACAAGACCATAATGAATCGATGCATCATTGGAACTTGACATTGGAAGCAAAATAATTGATTTTTTTATCATATCATGTGTCATGCTTAAAAATATTTAAACAATGATTCATAGATATCAAAATCAAAGCTCCAATTATCTTATTGATATATACTACAAATGATGATATCTATGTTCTGTAGATTATAAATGCAATTTAAAATTGATAAAATGTTAAAAATGTCATTCTTGTTAAGGGTATCATTCTTGTCGAGGGTATCATATTCATAAATAGTATCATTATTGTCGAGGGTATCATATTCATAAATAGTATCATTATTGTCGAGGGTGTCATTTTTATAGAGAATCATTCTTTGAAAGGGCATCATTCTTGTAAAGAGTATCATATTTGTCATCTAAAAAAAGAAATCCAATCCATTCATAATTTTGCCATAAATAAATTGGTAAGAAGAGAAATAGGGATAATATGAGACACAACTGATTATCTTATGCAAGATTCATACTAAGATGTATTTCTGTTTATCTGATTTATCAGAAATGTGAAAGATTCATAAAGCAACATGAAATCATGTGAGTAGGATGATGTGAACTGATTGCTGGAAAATGAACTGTTTGTATATTTACACCTACTGTTGAGATTGTGTGTGTCATTGCTTTATGAAAATATGGAATATCTAGAAAATGTAAAGAGGATTAAAACCCAACTACAGTGTGGTGTTGGAGGGGTTTGAAATAACATCATGATATCATCATGATATCATGATAAACCATGGCATCTCCTGTCATTCAAATGTCAAGAGGCTTTCTTAATATTCTTGTCCAGGTGCCTTCTTTTTCAAATAATAAGGCCTTCATTATTCTCAAGTCAAGAGGCCTTAGCTCACAAGCTATAAGCCTACATTCTCAAATCAAGAGGCCTTCATTCCCAAGCCAAGAGGCCTTCATTCTCAAATCAAGAGGCCTTGAGCCTTTATTCCCAAGCAAAGAGGCCTTCATTCTCAAGCCAAAGGGCCTTTATTCTCAAGCTAAAGGGCCTTTATTCCCAAGACAAGAGGCCTTCATTCTCAAGACAAGAGGCCTTTATTCTCAAGACAAGAGGCCTTCATTCTCATGCCAAGAGGCCTTAATTCTCTAGCCAAGAGGCATCTGTTCTCAAGCTAAAGGGCCTTTATTCTCAAGACAAGAGGCCTTTATTCTCAAGACAAGAGGCCTTCATTCTCATGCCAATAGGCCTTAATTCTCTAGCCAAGAGGCATCTGTTCTCAAGCTAAAGGGCCTTTATTCTCAAGTCAAGTGGCCTTTATTCTCAAGCCAAAGGGCCTTTATTCTCAAGCTAAAAGGCATAATTCCCAAGACAAGAGGCCTTCATTCTCAAGACAAGAGGCCTTTATTCTCAAGACAAGAGGCCTTTATTCTCAAGACAAGAGGCCTTCATTCTCAAGACAAGAGGCCTTTATTCTTAAGTCAAGTGGCCTTTATTCTCATTCATTCTCAAGTCATAAGCATTTATTTCAAGTCAGGAGACCATCACGGTCTCTTTCCAGCTGAAATCCAAGATAGAGAGTCATGAAATAATAAGTTATCTTTCCAATCTGACTTGACTGAGATTGCAAATTGCGAATTGAGACGAGCAATTACAGCCTATTTTAGGGCTGAAACTTGGAATGGTCACCTCGACTTATTCAATATTTCATTAGAAAATACCTTATTTAATCTCATCGCTCTCTCATGCATGAATTGATTTCACATTCTCTCTAAATCATTTTCCTTGTTTCCATATCATTATCTTATATGATAGTATGGTCAGACATTGCTGATACAGACATATATTACATCAGTCTAATGCATTAAATATGATGATATGATGATGATGATAATGATGATGATGATAATGGAAAAGAATTTAGAAAATGAAGCAATGTTGAAGCATCTGTCAAGACACCGAGAGCATATTCATCATCTGTTTTAACAACGTCATAATTTCCACCTTACTAATGATATTATTGACCTCACGGTCTAAATTAGCTGCACTATTTGTTTTGCTAGCTCAATTAATACCTTTCCATAAAGTGTCTTCTTGTTATACTAGTTATCTTCATGGACGATTTTGGGAAATAGTGATGCAGTAAGATATTAGAAAGAGGTGTGTCTCATTTATCAAGCAATCCTGATGGGTTCATAATACATGTACTATGATATGATGTTTTGGGGAATTTAAATTGAGAGGCCATTTTGGAATTATTTCAAGACAAGAGATTATAAACTCATATATATTTCAAACGAGAACACAAATTGGTAAATGAGTGTGAAATGTTGAAGTTATAGCCAAAAATTATATTTTACTTGATAATGGTAGCTTTGAATAATCCATCATGAAAATCAAGTTTATTTCTTTTCGTATCTTGTTAATTTAGGTAATCTTAAAATAACTTAATACTCTAAGGGACGCTTGGCTTTTTTGACTTCTGTATTACAATCACCAAAGGTCACTGACCTTAAAAAGACGATGTCTCTGAGGAAATAGTGCCTTAGAATACTCTTAAAAAAACAACGCTAGAATATTATTAGCCTATAGATAATTAAACTGATGAATTAGGTTAAGTTCATTACCCCATAGTTTGCGTAGTTCACTGAACTTCACCAGACAGGTATAGCAGCCACATGTTGCAGGTCTCTAAGCTCCTTCCTTCCTGTAAAACCCAAGCTCTCAGGATCAAACGCTGTGGCCTTTGCTAGAAGTCACCAATTCCCATGTCGATCATACATTTCTACATCTATTTTTTCCAGTAATTTCCTCAAGGTTTCTGACTGTCTTCATGTCTGAAGAGTCTATTCGTAAATAATATGTCTCTGAACACTCATTAATGTCTATTCACTTTTGTGTTTTTCTTAGATTAATGTTCATTATTTAGTTAGCATCTTCAATCTCGATTTCTTGATGAATGTGTCTTCTCAAAGAACCTCGATTTTCTTAGATATGCGATCAGGTTGTTCTCCATAAGATCCAATGTTTTTTCACACACCTTCAAATAAAAATACAAATTCAATCATTACAAAGTAGCCGTCTTATTTATTTTAAACTCTGAAATAAAATAGAAAATATCAATAGATAGTGATTTTTTATTTTGACCATATATTTTCATTCAAATCATTTTTCAAATCCAAAATCATAAATCATTCAGAAATGTTTGTATATTTTTCATTTGATCCAGTCAAAACAAACCATCTGCATGTATTTGAATATACCTGTTTTATACTGGCCTATGTAGTTGTGCTCCATAAGTGCTTAATCTGATCAATTAATAACAAAATTGTAATACTTCTAAGTTTAATAACCCTAGCCCTGCAGATTGGCTCAGACAAGTGAAGACAACCTTTAAGCTAACTTATTCCGGCCTTAAGGATACCGTGAAATTGGATGACTGATATGTCATTGTTGGCGGCGAGATTTTATGCACTGCGTGGGAGTCAATTCATCGCAATATTGATTGCTTTTTTAACTCGATTTTTCAACCTAGATAATAAATGAAAGAACAGTTTCAATCAATATTTGTCTATGCTATTCATTGCATACTCATGTACATATGAATTTGATGCAAGGATCAGTAAAGTCAATTGAAACCAAGAAATCCTTGAGAAAGGTATGAAAGCGAATGATCAACACCTCAATAAATTGGTATCTCCTAGGCTAACATAGGGTGGGATAATGATGAAATTCAATATACATACATAATCATCAGAGATGAGTAACTAATTAATTTGTGGAAAGGTTAATAGATGTGACTTTTATTAAGAGCTTCTTTGTTTCATAGGTTGCGACATAACAGATGATTATTACTCCCATATTGTTTGCTATATAAACTTACATAAACGTAGGTGTCTGGCTAGAGTGTAACCTCTCTTACAAGTGACATTTATTTATCAATCGAGCAATCATTTCACCACAGGAGTTGCTCAAGCCGAGCCATACAGCCCAACAATGAGCAATGTCACCATTTTTATTGCTCTCTGTCATTGTTTGAGGTCATGAGCCTGGTGCCTCTGTTTATGTTTATATTAACTCAATTACAAATGTGTTGTTCCATACCCAACCTCAAAAAGCATTGATAAATAATGCTAAATGAGTCAGAACAAGTGAAATGAAGATGGCCTAAGATGATGAGATTATATTAATTCAGAGTATAATTAACAACACCATTGATAGTATTATATAGTAAACTTCAGAAAAAATGTTCTTGCAAAATGCAAATTTTAAGATTACATTTAAAACTTTGACTTTGTGAAAATTTTATGAAAAATATTAAAAAATTGAAATGAGCACATTTTTTCGCAAACTTACTGAACCGGTAAATGCATAATCCAAGGGTAGAGTTAAGAAAAATTTGAAAAAGTAGGAAATGTAATGCAACATAATTTGAAAAACCATTTTATTTCGGATTATATATGCACTCTACCATAACATGTAAATATCCAGATATAACTATGAACAAGCCACAGGGTGAACAATATTGTAGATTTGGTTAGAATATCAATAAAGGTTGTGATTGATTCTAAATTTTCAAGAAATATTCCTTAAAATTTTAAAAAATGAATCTTTGATGGATTTGGCTGAAAATGCCTTAATAAGACTAAACATACAAGATTTTAAGACAGAAAACAAAATGGCAACCTTAGAATTTACCTAACATGCCAAAAAATTTATAAGTTCTAGATTATCATCAAGAAAAGTACATGAAAAGTTGATGTATATTGCTGAAACAGTTTGGTGCAAATATATAGCACTAAAGATATTCCAGAAAAGATTCAAAAATGATAAATCCAAAACATCCATCTTTATTTCCACAGCATGCCCAAAGACCAATCTGTTCTAGTTTGTCAAATCAAGAAACATTATGCAAAGGTTCAGGTAGGTTATCGCAAACAATTTCAGATCTCGGATTATGACTATTTTCTGACAACAGAGGCAGGAACATCATTTAAATCCATTCATTATCTCAAAGAGAAATACACACAATGATAATAAAGTCAATCAGACTCAGAGCTAGCTTTAGCAATCAACCCATCAACATACTTTTTCAAAGATGTTGACCTCAGCTGCAATCATTTTTTACAATGTTAAATAGATCAATATTCTTTGTTTAGATATATCAATTAGTTCTTGAAAGGAAAGGAAAATTGAATTCCTTAAGATAACTGTTACCCGTGTTATATCTCCGTTGAAAAAACTCATGCTTTCCATTGGTTTCAGCTCATTTGGTCATCTTAATTCAGTATCATTTATTTCTAATTGTGCATTCAACAATATAAATAAAAAGATTGCACTTTTAGTGAAAATTAGGTCATAACTTTTGAAAAAGTATGTTGATTGGTCCATTGCCCCTTGAATATCACCTGTCTGATTAACCTCATTGTCATTAGATGTACTTTACTTGGAGATATTGAATGTGTCTAAAAAGTATATCCATATGTTCATACATTCATTCATAACATTCAAACATTCATAATTCAAATTAGAATATCATATGAAATTGTTTGCGATAACCTACAGGCTCCTTTGAAATGAGCTGAATGAGATCATTACATACCCTGATACTGTCTCTGATATTGTTTTTCTCATATTTCGTCCCACCTTAGGTGAGTGGATACTTGGAATTCTGTCTAAGTAATACAAAAGCCTCCCACATATTTTTTCTGGAATCATTAATTTAAATGTACATGTTAATCGAGACTTCCGAACTAACCTTGACGAGCTTGACTTTCTCTTATATAACCTTTTATTTTAAATAAATTTTGATCTATGTCTAATAAGTATATATAGAAAATAATGAGGCTTCATTTCCTATAAGTAACTAATTTCATTTCCCTTTCACATTCATAAAAGTCATGAAATCTACTTTTAAGATATTATCAACATTAAAACTGTTTAAGAATCGAATAGCTAGAAGGCGGTGCGGAAATTAGACTTAAATATAAACCTTATATATGATTGCCTTTACATTTTAAACCATTTTTACTCATTAAATGAAGAGCATGTAGACATCTTATTTCCCCGAAGGATAGATAAATACTAAGCAATCAGAGGGGCACGGCTGGTGACATTGCGAAGGACAATACAATTTATTTTTATGTTATGATACTTTTTTGTCAACCAGACCCAGAAGACAAATCAGATGAGGAGAGTATCATATACCTTAATTTAATTAGATGCATGCTTTATTTTTGTGAACTTGTAGATCTAAAAAATTCACTGACTGAGATCTACATGTATGACAAAATTTCCAAGAACTTGTTGTTTCAAACCATACCAATACTATTAATATAAGCAAATGTCTTTTGGTGAAATTATCTCAGGAATTCATGTCCATCAAAAATTATCTTGGAAAATAAAGCCTGGAATACTCATTGCATCAAAGATTGGGGGAGCAAGATAGGATCAAGGAATTTTCCAAATAAAACAGAAAAACTTGAGCAATGCAGACACCTTATCTAGAGTTCCTATCAAATTCAAATGGCCCTCAAAGGAATATGCCTTCGTCACCACACCATGAAACCCCTCTTAGCACCTTGTTGAAGCCCCCTCTGGGTGCCTTTCATGGCAACATGATTCCAAATACATAACATTTACTCCCACATATGCGGTACCTGAAACCTAATTAAGCTCATTTCATAGGTTTCCTATTAACATCCCAGAAAACATGTGGGAAGTTGTTTACTTCATGATTAGATATTTCTCTGGTTTACGACCAACCATCTTTTCTTCGCAAGTCACAATACAACTTAGTAATATTAAATTGTGGTTCCTACTGTAAGAGTACATAATATAAAACGACATAAAGATTCTTAAATAAAAAGGCCCCCTAAAGATTTGTTCAATTTGAAAAATCAACCTTTTGAATTTTCAAAGGTTACCAAAGGTCAACCAGAGGTCAATTTTCAAATTTAAAGTCAGACTTGAACTCCTAAGACCTAGTAGATTTCCCCAAAGCAAGTTGAAAAGGCTTCTTTTTTACCTTTATTTACCTTTCAATATCTCAAAATATGGGAAAAATTCCTCCAAACAGCAAAAGGCTATCACTTATAGAATATTAATATCTATCAGTATATAAAAGTTCAGCCAAAAATATTGATTTGAAAAGTTACTTTTTTAAACCTAAGTACATGAAGGTGTTTAGTGATTAAGCTGACCTAAATTTGAATCAAAAAACTTTTTTGACCTTTCGAAAGGTAACTGAAAGTCCAAAGGTCAAATCTTAAATCTAAGGTCAGATTTACACTGAGCCTTTTCAGACATTCATATCTCTAAATCCAGGCAAAATGTGTAGGCCGCAAAAGGTTACCACTTATAGTATACTAGTACATGTACTAATACCTATTTGTATGATGATATCCAAGAAAAAATATTGAAGTAAAGTGTCAAGTTTCGAGCGACTTAAAAAGACCTTAATTCTGAGCCTTTGAACTTGACCTAGATAAAAATCTTTTCCATCAAACTTCAACTCAGGTCCCTAATAGGAGCATATAGTAGACAAGGCATTAACATACAAAATGGCACCACCTGCAATTTGTACAGATACCAAACACTGACTACCAAACACCAATCAAAAAAACTAAAAACTAAAAAAAAGTTTGAGACTATAACAATATGTCACCCCTTCTGGTGGTGACATTATAAGTTATTGAATGATTTGAAGTGCAATACAGGATATATTCTGCTCGAGAAATACTGTATTGGAACAAGACAAAGTCGAGTGCCAATACAGAATATCGAGAGCAAAATATATCCTGTGTTGCACTTCAAATCATTACAAAACTATGGAGCATTTGCTTCAAAAATATAATATCATATATCCTCGAAAAAATTGAAAGTTTTACATACAGGGTGATACAAAAAATGCCAACCACATAATTAGTTGCAAGTTTTGTATGTATGATATCTGAATTCTTCTTTAAAACTAGGCTCCATGAATCAACTCCAGAAGAAGTTACAGATGAATATCTGAACCAGATGTACGTTTATAAAAAACAAAATTTCAAACATTTCTAACCCCATTCTCTTGATTTTGAATCATGATAACATGTAAGAGGGAATGCTTTGATATAATAATAATAAAGACGGAAAATCAAATAAGGAATAAAATAAAAAAAATGCTCGAAAGCTCTTTAAAAGAGTCTCCTAATAATCTTTTACAGGTTGGGCCAAAAAGGGTAACCCAAACAAATCTTAACTCAGTCATCCAATATGGGTTTTAAGTCATATTTCACATAACTGAACCAATGTTCATTCATTCTCTTAAATTTCACTGGTCTATTTCCAATGCTTACGATTTTATAGCCATTTTATAACATCATAAACTCAGACAATATTCTTTTTTATTCCATCCTAACTCATACATCATTTACAATTCATACGATATCATAAAATTGTTTTTCGTGTTTTCTTGAGTAAAATACATTGAGTAAAATACATTCTTCCAAGTCATCATTCTCACAAATTTAATGCAACAGAAAGAAACATGAATGAATGTGAATCGTCACAACCTGTGATATAAATATTCTCGTTGTGCATAATGATAACAGATCTAACTAGACTGAGGAAAATGTGAAATGAAGTAGAACAAAATAACAATGCACAGGAAAAATATGACAACATAAACATGAACTTCCTGCCGATATTACATATCATATTTCCCAATAATCATTAACAATACATTCTCTCTTACACATTAATCTGTAAATGCATTTTTATTATCTAGCCTAACAGTAATGGTAATGACAAGCCGAATTAAATGTGAATTAAGTATGATTAAATAGTCTACCCTGTGAGCAGTCAAGTTATAAAATGTTATACAATGTGCCTAGTATGGACTATATAACCATTTAGCAGCCCCGCCCTAATGACCGGTGCCTGTGACAAAAAGGGCATCAGTTCAAAATAAAATCCTATTATATATTTCATATCATCCATATGGACTGTTTTCCGCTTCATTATTCGTATTTTACTATATGTATTCGTAAATTGAACTTCTGTATTCGTTAAATGCACATTTATGTTCGTAACTTGAGTATTTTTATTCATTGTTTGTATTTTTTATTCGTTAATCTGATTTGTTACGTTAAAACGTATATGTCCATGTTTTATACCGAAATACATTGAAAAGTCCTTAAAAGCATTTGTAAGTGACACAGTGTTTATCCGTATATAAATAAGTTTGAGTTCATGTTGTACCTTTATCCTTGTTTCTGTAAATACATTAGTTTAATATCTAAGATAAGTTAATAACCAATTGAATATCAAATTTATCAAAGGATAGGTACCAGCCTTGGCATTTCATTTTTTAATTGTCAAATTCATTTTCGTAACAAGGTAATATGTTTTTGTAAAAGTGCACACTTATTGTTCGTAAATATTGTCATTTGTATTCGTAAATTGCACTTTATATATTCTTTTTCATTGGTTCATTGAGATCACGTGATCATTCTCAATGACACATGGCCAAGCCATGATCAAAGTCATTACCCCCTACCCCACACATAAACCTAAAACTCTTGTGTCACGTGACTTGTGCCTCGAGACTTGCAGTTTATATTCGTTAACTCACATTTGTATTCATAAACTCACATTTATATTCGTAAAGTTTCATTTTATTATTCGCTTAGTATTAATATTTTTTTGCTTTCTGCAATAATTCATAGGTAATATGTAAGATTATTATTCGTAAAAATACATTGCTTCGATAAAATATCATAACTTTTTTGAAATTTACGAATTATAAGCTGTAGTTGACAGATAATAAATTGTTAGTTACAAATATTTCTAGACCTTACAGACATAAAATGCAACCGATTTTAGGATATATTTGTCTATTTGATGCATCATATATGTATTTGTAATCTAGGCATTTTATTTGTTAATGTTACATAAATATTCGTATAATGGAATTTATGTCAAACGAATAATGAAGCAGTTATGACGCTATACATCAAAGGTATAAATATTAGGGGAAGATTGAGGAATGTAAATGAGTTAACAAAACAGTGATGGATACCATGTTGAAATGGACCATGGCCATACCATGGTATACCATGGTATGACCATGGTATACCATGGTATATGGCCATGAAATGCAATGAAATACCATGGTAATACCATGGCCGATCATGAACGTTAAATGGCACCATTGCATTTCATTGTTAACAGTGCGTTTTTAACATGGAGTTTTCCATTGAAAAAATACTGCCGTTTCGCAGTATTTCATGGTCAGAGACCATCAAATGCAATGATATCATGGTCAAGTTCTCGGCCATGATATCATTGCATTTGATGGTTTCTTGACTGTACTTCATTGCATTTGATGGTTTCTGACCATGAAATACTGTGAAACGGCAGTATTTTTTCAATGGGAAACTCCATGTTAAAAAAACGCTCCTGACCATGAAATGCAATGGTGCCATTTAACGATCATGATATACCATGGTATACCATGGTCAATTAACATGTAATTTTGTATCTAAAAAATACCACCGTTTCACAGTATTTCATGGTCAAATACCATCAAATGCAGTGATATCATGGTCTAGACATTTAACCATGATATGCAATGGAGCCATTTAATTATCACGATCTACTATGGTATACTGTGGAAACTATACTTAAAATTTTGCATTTAAAAATACTGCTATTTTGCAGTATTTCATGGTTGCAAACCATCAAATGCAATGAAGTACAGTCAAGATGTTTAATCGAAGACTGGAGGTTTGACTTACAAAATATTAAGTTGATCTCCTATTTAACCGACAACAGTCAAATAAAAGTAAAGCATAATTGTTTAACAAAAAAAAATTGTTTCTAGGGTTATTAACTTAATTATTCATAATAGAAATTAATTTATTAAATAAAGGAACAAAAGTATATAAAGTTGTGATTTTGATGAATATCAGAATCACTAATTATAATAATTTGGTTATCTAATCAACATTAATTAATAAAGATATTTCATGTAAAAAATATTTTTTGAACATGGCCTTTCATTGTATTTCACTGCATTGCAAGAAAGATCATTGCATTTCATTGCATATCATGATCAATCATTGTATTTCATTGCATTTCATGGTTAAACGTGGTATTTCATTGCATTTCATGATCCATTTCAACTCTGACCAATTTTAGACTTGAGACTCTTGTAGAGTTCTTTTTAGCAATGAAATACCATGGTATAACCATGGTATTTGATGGTCAGGTTTGACAATGAAATGCTATGAAATACAATCAACCACAGAATGCAATGATAAATGATAGTTATGATTATGGCAATGAAATACCATGGTGTGACCATAGTATTTGATGGTCAGGTTTGACAATAAAATGCCATGAAATACCACCAACCATGAAATGCAATGATAAAACCATGATAAATGAGAGTTATGATTTTGGCAATGAAATGACATGGTATGACCATGGTAATTGATTGTCACACGGTACAATGAAATGCCATGAAATGTCATCAACCATGATATACAATGGTAATACCATGGTAAATGATGGTCAGGTACATAACAATAAAATATAATGGTATGACCATGACATTTGATTGTCAAATTGCACAATGAAATACCATCAACCATGATATACAATGGTAATACTATGGTAAATGATGGTCAGGAACATGGCAATGAAATACCATGGTATGACCATGGTATTTGATTGTCACATCTTATAATGAAATGCCATCAACCATGAAATACCATGGTAAATTATGGTCAGGAACATGGCATTGAAATACCATGGTATTTGATTGTCACATCTTACAATGAAATGCCATGAAATGCAATCAACCATGATATACCATGGTAATACCATGGTAAATGATGGTCAGGAACATGGCAATGAAATACCATGGTATTTGATGGCAAACGTTGGACATGAAATACCATGAAACATGGTATAACATGATATACCATGGTATACCATGGTCAAAAATTGACCAAAAAAACATCATTGCCACCATGGTCAGAGTTGATGGCAATTTCATTGCCGATCATGATAGACCATGGTAAACCATGGTATACCATGGTATCATGGTTTACGTTTAAACATGGTAAAACAGAGCATAAAAATCATTTTACATTTCAATTTACCAATTTACTGCCATAATGTAACAAAATATATGTTGAGGTGGCAAATAACTGTGTTCATTGAGAGAAACTCTGCATTCGTTTGACTTTGCTTCTTAAAAGAGAGCTTTGTCCTCGGTTTCTAGTAGTTTCAGTAGTTTCTTACTAGAATCTGCATGCAGGGTACATTGAGAGTTAATAGTTAACTATATATTTTTTCAGTCATTTCAATCGTGGTGTACATGTACTTAAAAATGTACTTTTCTTGAATTTCACCATAGAAGCCTTATATTCGTAAAGTTCCTGAATTTAACTGCCCTCAGGGTGGATGATATAATATCTTTTATCTCACCTCTCTTAAGAAGAAGGCTATAGTCCAGTATAGTCCCTACCTCTGTATGGAATCATTATCTTATCATACTAATAACAAAATCATCATGTAAAGGAAATATTGCTTAAAAATAAGTCCTCACTTACCTGTAACGTTGTTCAAGTTTGTTTAGTTTATCGTGCTGATAATAGTCAGTATAATATGTGCTGGCGCTAAATTATAATTCCAAGTCTATTTAATCTCAGTTGCTCCTTCTGCTTATATCTAGATACAAACTGAGGGGACATTTCAAAAATCTTTAATGCTGTTTTCTATGAAATGACATTTTCATGAAAATAAGAATGCTGTTTAAATTCTTAAGTCATCAAAATTATGGGCAATGCATGATTGAAATTTGTAATAGCCTTGATTATAAAATAAATACAATTTCATGAAAAATGTATGTAGAATTTATAGATTTACTGTAACATTTATTGCTTGACATGTCTACTAATTCATATTCACAATGCGTAAGTACAGCCCACGTGTGTCTTACTCGTGACCATAGCTTTCAAAAGAATTATCAACAATACAATGATGCATTTTGTCAGACTCGGGTTACATACAAATTGTAGTTTCTATTGTGCGATCAGGTGATTATCACAATTAAACAATCTGAAGTTAATTCTAAGACATGTGTACTTTAAAAAGTGTGTCAACTTTACCTGATGCATCCTTCGTTCATATAAAAATGCCAGTTAAAGAAGTGGCTTGAAAAACAGAAACTTAAAAGTAGCAACAGAAGTAGCAATTTTGGAGACCATTTTGTAAATTCCTTCTTGATCAGAAATCGTAAGCCTATGAAGTATTTATTTTAAATTTTGTTTAACCAAAGTTGGTGGTCACTTCAAATTTGGAGGGCATTTTAGAAATTCTGTTTTATAAAGCAATTATTGTTAACTAACTTATACTTATGAAGCATTTTTATTTCAAATATTATCCCCAAATGGTAAAGAGGCATTTCATTTAGAGCGCAAAAATACATTTTTAAGAAAAATAGCAGCTAAATTGCACTGAGTGACAATATTTGAAAATTCATTCTAGGACAAAGGTCCTTATCTTATTTTATATCCAGCATATAAAATTTGAACTAAATATGACAACTGGTGTTTGAATTATTATATATGTGCCACTACTTGAACCCTGTCGTTTAAATTAGGTATTCTGACCAAATATTCATAGTCAGAATTAACTGATTCATGCAGTTTTCCACCTACTTGAGAAATGTCCATGAAGAAGACTGCCGAAAGACTAATATTTTTGAACGGAGATTTAAATCACAGGAAGCGGATATCGGTACATGTATTATCCTTCAGCCAAACTGTGTTAACATTATTTCATTACATAATTTCAATATCCTGTGCCTACTCATTATTAATCAATAATTATAAATTATTTCTGACAGTATATCTCAATACTGCGACTGTACATTTAACTGTGTTCATGCAGTTCTACCTTGGCTCCCATTGGTCACAGTTAAAAACAAAGTGAAGAAGGTTTCTTGTCTAAGTGCACATCTCTATTAGAACAATCTACAAACAAAAATCTAGTTTGACATGTACTGCATGCTAACACTTCATATTGAAACATTGAAAAATACATTAAGGTAGGTAAAGTAAGATGGAATGAGAACATTTCACACGTGATGAATTATAATTTATAGAAATCATTACCCTGCGTGCAGAGTCTAGTTATAAACTACCCTCTGCCTAGTATAGACTATATTACAGTTTAGCAGCCCCGCCCCAAAGATTGGTGCCTGTGACAGCCCGTGTAATAAATAAGTCCAAATCTACCACACTGACCCTTTCTCAACCAATTAGGGAAGTGGAAGGAATGCGTGCTAAAAACATGCTCATTAACTATGCGGTGATGTCATAGGAATTGACCATAAAGAAAGTCGAACGTATTTCAATGACAAACTCTGATTGGCTCGGTCGGATCAGAGATTTATTGTAAACTGAAAGAGTGAAGATGGAGAAGAAGTGAAGTCGAACGAATGCAAAGGGTAGGAAATCAAAGGCCTTTGGTTGGTTATTGATTATCAGCCAGTGATATTTCTGATATTATGGAGTATCCATGTGATATTTTTCAGAAAATTGTTTATCAGCCTCGTTTGCTGATATTGTTTATCTGCCGCATATACGACTGATATCGTTGGTCAGCCACATATCCGTATAATAAAGGAATTTGATTTTTTGGCATCTTTGGAATAGTTGATTGTAGTTATTGGATAACGCAATATCAAATAATTTCTTGTGATATCATTTTATTGCTTCGTAGATTCAGATATTGATATTTGCTTCACTCACTTGTGTCAATATTTGATATCAACTCGTCAACTATCAACTCGTGATATTCTGTATATGTCATTGGTAACAACTGAAAATCAGGGACCATGATATATAGTCTTCTAGAATCTGATCCACGTATTAACTGGACATTGAACATGTAAGCAGATTTGAGTTATATGACATACAGGTTAAAAAAGTTCGAACTGGGCACACCTTAAAGTCTGGAAACGTGTATCGTCAACATGTGTGCCTTATCTAGAATGCACTCACAGAACATACACAATTAAAGTTTTAGAATGTTAGAGTAAATATTCAAATGTACACAGATTCAGGTATCCAGGCAAAGTGAACAACAAAATTGTACCTAAAATCAAAAAGGACCATCTTAAAATTTATCCAGCATGATCAGTTCAAAATTCTTATATGACGAAACATCCCTGAAAACTTCTCATCTATCCCTAAAGTGGTTTGTTTGAAAGTGAAACACAACCCAATCAATCAATCAATCAATCATACACTGCCTTACCTGCAAGCTGAAAGCATTATCATACCTTTTTATGGTAAATATGTGTAGTGAAGCTAGACATCAGAGACTTTATGTAAAGAATACACTATTATCTTTATATATATAAATATTCAGAAAATCGTGAAACTACGTTTCTGCTGATTTAAGTTACATTCATTAACATTCAATCTCTTCAAATTAAAATAACCACGATGGATCCATTTGAGATTTTAAGACCATATCACAAGTTATCAGCGTCAAAACTGTCAACTCATCTGTAATAATAAGAGAGAAATCCCCTTCAAAGTAGGGGTCCAGACATCATCTACCCTATCAGTAGAATTAGAGAGAGGTGTGATCTTTAGAAAGTGACAAATATGGTAAGACAGATCTTCTTCTAGCTGTGATATTATTCATTAAACCATAGTCAAATTCTACGAATACTGCATAATTCTCTACTTTATCATTGATCTGAGATTTTTGTTAGAGGCTATGAAATTGGATGTCAGCATTTGTTCTTACTCCCTTGCAAAATCCTACATTACAAAATGTTATAGTATAAAGCTAGTATATTATATCTCAATACAATTTTTTTAGGATCTGTATCATCATCAAAAAGACATTCTCAACTCTTACCAGTAAGAACAAGGGTTGTTCAAAAAAAATCTCTTTACTTGAGAAACTGTCGTGCAAGACTTTTCGAACGACCCTTGTATATAAAAGATAAAGACATGAAAATAATTACTGGACTTAATTGATTAAATTAATTATATAGTTACTGGACTTAAAGCTAAAGAAACGCAACAAAATATTCCAAGATCATGCAAAGATTGATTGATTGTGCAGAATGTAGTTCAAGTTCTTTTATTATTGACCAATCCTATGAACTGTCACTTAATTCTATTGATCTATAGGGTGGTGTGATTTGCCTCAAGACTGCAACCTTTTATAAGATTGGACATACGTGGGGCAATCACTTTCACATGATTAGTCATTCCATCGAACAAAGTTTGGGGGATATTGAGAATGGAATCATCCATCCGTTTGTCCGAGGAATAACTCAAATACTGATGGTCCAATATGATTTGTATGGTATTTATGCCCAATATAAGTAGAAGTTCTGCTAAAAAGCTGATTTTCAAAATGGCCTCCATCTTTAAGCGTCAATTTTACAGTAGTTTAAGTTAACATATAAAACTGTAATATCGATATGTTTTAATGAGTTCAAAATGCCTTGTCGTTGCTGTTAATCAAAAGGGAATGCCTATGTACAAGTATTTCCATGAAAGCTGTTTCATTATATCCAGAACAGAATATAGGGTCCCTTTTTCTATTTATAATTTCAAACAGTATGACAATAGGTGACAGGAGTATCAGAGCCCAGTGCATTGTTGATGAAATTCTCTTTACAGAAGCAAAAGCCAAACTTATGGTACAAAGGGTAGGCAGTATGTTACAAAGATCAAGTTTGTGTATTCTGTGTTATGTTTCATTATAATTATCCCAATAACATTCATCGAATAAGATGTACAATAACTTGGAATTTCATTTCTTTTTTGATTTTAGTGCGCCAATCACAAGTCATTATATGCTTTACTTCATGAGAAAAAAAACATTAAAACATTATTTTTCATAACCTTTATCTTTTTATAGCGGACAAGGCACAGGTCAATAGTAGTTATATGAAAAGAGAATACAAAAATTAATTTTTAATTCATCTAAAGATTTCAGTTAACCTCTTTCATAATTCATTATTTTAAGGGATCGGTAGTATTTTCAAACAGGTGATGTTCGCAGACAATTAAAATTAATTTATCATGACAGTGATCTCCCCACCATTAAAGCAAGTGGGTGCAGCACCCACCTGAGATTTTGAAAATAGGCTTGCACCCACTTGAAAATGAGAAAATCACGAAAAATTGGCATATGGCAAAATTGATGTGCAGACTTTCAAGGGCAATACACACGAGGGGA
Organism: Owenia fusiformis; assembly: GCA_903813345.2. Classification (NCBI taxonomy): domain Eukaryota; kingdom Metazoa; phylum Annelida; class Polychaeta; order Sabellida; family Oweniidae; genus Owenia; species Owenia fusiformis. The sequence goes on from CAIIXF020000008.1 coordinate 9,161,986, forward strand.
AAGAGTACCCGTGTATATACAACCTACCGCCGAGCAAAGACCCGAAGATGTCTGAAAATGTAGGGGGTGAGTTATAAACTTTTGTTTATATCTTGAATTTCTCAATATGGGAAACCGATAAAAAACAGAAATGTGTGTAACTAATAAAGTTATTGTTCCAGGCACTCATGTTTGCAAAATAATGAGTACTTAGCGCAATGTTTACTATCCAATCGCTAAATTCAACTTTTAAATATTTGAATGATGATTTGCATCTTGAATAAGTAACAACCATGGCTGTCTTTACTTCATTCGATTCAAAGATACAATAGGTGTAAATGTATCATATTTATTTCACTGCCATACGTTGCATATCATTGAAATCACTGGTGAAAGTTGAAAATGAAAGACCCGATTATGTCACGAGTACGATTATATAGGACCCGAATCTACCACCGAGCTATTACGACTATACCGTGAGTAGAACCCGATGAGGTAGTGAGTAAGCTTTCGAATGAGCATATAATATCATGACGATATCACAAATATTCCTTTTTATTTATCATATATTTATAATATATATATATTATATTTATTATTTATCTTCTGTTTCCGACAAAGTTCTTAAAACATTGAATTCATGCTTACACTTGAATCACCATAATTTCCTATGTGTCTATGGTAAGTGTGCAACCCAAAAAACATTTAATTCTGCATTGCAAGCGCCATTCTACTCAAAGAACACAACTTGAAGAATTCCAAGTTAAGCTTCACACGCTTCATATCCTCGAAACGAAAATTACCGTGATCTTTCTTTGATAATACAATACCATAGTCAAAAACATTGTAAATCAATTTCTTGCCATTTAACTCAGGCACATTAACTTTAATACTCAGTAATGGATGGTGCTGACTGAAGTGGACCACAAAGTCATCCATCTCGTGTGATTTATAACTACAGTGGAAGCATTTGTACCGAGGACCTGAAATACAATGTTTCGATGTGCAGTGGTAACTGGTGATAGCCATATTTTTTTCAGTTTCATTTATTGTTCACAACAAAATGATTCACATGAATGATGCAGATTGTATGTTTATTATTTTTTCATCAGCACGTCATAAACTCGACGATATAATCGAATCTCAACAGATTTTACTCAAGTAATGTTCGGATTCTGAGATCCTTTACTCAGGATATTTTCGGATCTTTATAATATTACTCGTCGATCACATCGGGTCCGATGTCCGATAACATCGGATCTTTTAGGACAAAGTTTAAGTGAAGATTTTGCTGTTTAAAAGTGCTATTTTGACCTAATATTTTGACACTTAATATATTATGCATATGCACATCCATTTACCGACCCAAGTATGTCTTATGTATGGCTCATTATCAATTAAAGCGAGTATGAATGAGAAAAACAAATCGAAAACCATTATACGTTTACCTTATCTCTTAATTTGGACATAAAAATATATTTCAACTATAATTCTAGGCGAATTGCGCCTGCTAGAACATCTTAGTAACAATTCTAACCATCCAAAGGAATTATTAGTGACATTATATTACCTTTATTTGTCCATTTTCCTACGAGATGACATTATCAAACATTTGCTCGGCGGTATATGCGTGTCTTGCTCGGCGGTAGGTTGTATATACACGGGTACTCTTTCCCCTCGTGAATACATACATAATAATAAGCATGTTTTATAACAATGTCCTCTAATCAGATGAGCTCAGATCAAATGAGCAAGTGTCATAATATCAGACAAAGGAGGTACTGAAACAGAAAGATACTGTGAAGATTATTAGAATCCTCTGCACTTAAATGCTACACACACCTTTAATCTTACTACTTTAGCCTCATTAATATAAATACCTATTATCACGGGGTACCATCGAATAATTTTGGCAACGTACCGGAGAACGACATTTTATTAAGAAATGGCAATAATTTAGCACAATAAATTTTTTAACTAGAGTTCTATTTTGATTTTGACAAAAGTAAGTATTCCATGCAATAACTAATTCATTCATGAGTTTGTAGGAATTCTGTTGGAACCCAGTTCTGATCAAGTACGAAGTTATTGAAATCGGCGCAGACAGACTTTACTCCGAAAGATGGTTTTTCGATTATAATTTTTCACAACATTTAAGTATATATTTTATTTTTTTAAATTATATAATTCAACTGATCTGCTCCGGTTACGTTCCCAGCTCCGGTTACGTTCCTAAGTAATATTTTTAAAACTTTTTTTTTAATTAAACAAATCAGAGTGTGAATCAGAAATAACAGAATTATTCAATAGTATAAGGACTATTCTGTACTTTTTTCAAAAGTCTATACTTAAATGTTGTAAAAAGTTATAATCGAAAAACCATCTTTCGAAGTAAAGTCCGTCTGCGCCGATTTCAATAACTTCGTACTTGATCAGAACTGGGTTCTAACAGAATTCCTACAAACTCATGAATGAAATAGCCATTGCATGGAATACTTACTTTTGTCAAAATCAAAATAGAACTCTAGTTAAAAAATATATTGTGCTAGATTATTGCAATTTCTTAGTAAAATGTCGTTCTCCGGTCCGTTGCCAAAATTATTCGATGGTACCCCGTGATTATAGTTAATTATTTCTTTTACATAAATCAAATTAGGAAGATGGTCTTAACAGCATTGTTAATACAATTCAAGGAAGTGCAATGTCACAGTGCCAGCTATTTTTTCCTAATTAAAGACAAACTAGGACACACTGTAATAAATATTGCACATTGAAGAGCAAAATGGTCACCATGTAATTTACCCAGCATGGCCAAAATCTAATCAAATCTTGGCACTAGTCACTCTGCTCTTGCATCTGTTTAACCTTGAGAAGGTCATTGAAGGTCAAATCTCAAATCTAAAGTCAGATTTTAATTTCTGAGAACTTGTAGATGATTTTGAAAAAATTGAAGCCAGTCTAAACAAGTCTTGTAAGATTTTGTTACAAGAAATTTGTAACGAGGAATTTGACCTTTCTGACCTCAAGATGACCATCGAAGGTCAAATCTCAAATCTCAAGTCAGATTTGAACTTGTGAGAACGTTTGGATGATTAAAAAAAAAGTTGAAGCCAGTCTAAGCAGTGGAATGTGTAAGATTTTGTTACAGGAATTTGTTACAAGAAATTTGTTACAGATGCCAACTGTCATCCAGAAAAAAGTTGGAGACCATAACAATATGTCACATTGAAAACCATTTGAATTTGATATTTATAATTTGAAACAAATGATCGCTTTTAAAATTCAGCAGAAGCAAAACATTGTTTATAAAATAAGAACAATTTCACAGCAACACTATTATGAGATATTACTCTGACAGGTGAACATACATAAGATTATGTATGTTTGAAAGAGGCAGTCTATATATGCCAAACTTTGTTTGATGCATTGGATAATAAAGAATAACAAGGCATTAACATGCAAAATGTCAGCACCTGCCATTTGTTACAGAGACTGAGCATCGACCACCAAATACCAAACTCTGAACACTATTCACAAAAAGTTGGAGACCATAACAATATGTCACACTTGTGGTTGTTACATCATAAAAACAGATTTAGCTAGAATTCATTGACCTGAGAGAAAATGTCACAATGGTTTATGATTGTGAATTAGAAGAAGGAGATTAGTGGAAAATAACAAAGAACAAGCTGACATTCTGGGAAAGCTCTGTAAAGAGACAAAAGTGACTGTGAATTTCCTGCACAGAATAACACAGGTTATTGACCAGGAAGTAAATGGAGGGAGGGGGGGGGGGGGTGACTGCCCAAGAGGATCATTGAGTGTTATAGCACATAGGGTCAAATTTATACTTTCAAAGAACAAAACATATTTGATCAAATAACTCATTTTGAAAAGTTAATGCTAGAAATAACCAGGCAGTTGTAGGGAAACATTTTTTTACAGAAAATAGGGACCATCTTTGGAAATGTTTTCTTGATAAGAGATTGTAATGAGGTTCAAATTTTACTCAAAAATGGCCATCCATTGAATCGAGCAGCCATTTTGAACTGATTTTGAAAAAATATTAGGTATGCTTCCATGTTTAAAGCATAACATATAAACCTTTAACAAATTATTTAAGTTAAAGCAAAATGTAAGCGTGACAAAAACTGATAGACATTTTAAATTAGGAGGCAATTTTGGGCAGACATGCCTGAAAGGGATCAGCTTATAAAATTTGGATAATTTATTTCAGTCTCTTCCTTCTAAGTGCTAATATGCATATTTGTTGGATGAATGAAAGATTGTGTCAAAACTAGACAAATCTTTAACAAGGCATTAACATGCAAAATGTCACAACCTGCCATTTGTAACATTTATTGCAGATGCCTAATGTCAAACAGCAACAGCCAACTACCATCACAGTTAGAGAGACTATAACAGTGCAGCGTGCAAGAAACATGTGACTTTTCTATCTTCCATCTACAAACACATTGATCTCACTTTACATTCTAGCTGATTTGGTAAAGAATTTCAGTATTTCATCCTTTCAACCTAGTGCACATGGAAAAAATGCGAGGGAGAGCCCTAGCTGGCACCATTCATTACTGCTGAAGTCAAGCTACACTGTTGACAAAACACCTATTGCGTATATCTCAAATGTTCCCTCATTACTCATGCTACAAGGCTCTACGAGACCAGGGCATAGCAACCTTAATGAAAAACTGTCAGTTTAATTAATTTATCATCTATTTTCATTTCACAAGTCTCGTAAATTGGTTCTTCATCAAAATAGATGCTTAACCTATTAAAATTTACATATCAGTGGGAAACAAAAGAGTTCACCCTAGATTATTATAAATCTCCCTCTAAGAGCGTGTCAAGCCAAAACCAGAACAACGGCAACGCCAAAGCGTAGCGAATCCCATCGAACAGAGATGGCTGGCATTTTTACAAACGAAATATATAGCAAACATCATAAAACAACACACCAGAAAGGCCACCATTTTCAAAATGGTTGCTCACTAGCCAAGTTGTCATCAGAAGAAATAATATGCTTTTAAGTAGCCACCTATAAAATCTTTGAAAAATCGCATACATGTACTTTTAAAATAACACACATAAAAATGGTGGCCATTTTTCAAAATGGCTGACTACTCCCTAAAGTTTTATTAGACAATGTGCCATGCTTAAAGTATTCACATATCAAATATGAACAAAATCGCTCCACTACTTTTCGAGTTATAGTAAAAAATGTAAAAATGACAGCCATTTTTATAAAATGGCCACCTACTATCTGAAGTGTCATGAGACAGTGTGCAAGGCTCATGAGTATTCACATATCAAATATGAACAAAATCGCTTCACTACTTTTCAAGTTATAGTAAAAAACGTAAAAATGGTGGCCATTTTTCAAAATGGCCACCTACTACCCAAAGTGTCATTAGACAGTGTGCCATGTTTATAGTATTCACATATGAAATATGAAACATACCAAATATGGACAAAATCGCTTCACTACTTTTCGAATTATAGTAAAATACGTTAAAATGGCGGCCATTTTTAAAAAAAAATTTCAAAATGGCCGCATTCTACCAAAAGTGTCATAGGACGGTGTGCCATGCTTATAGTATTCACATACTAAATATGAACAAAATCGCTCCACTACTTTTCGAGTTATAGTAAAATACGTTAAAATGGCGGCCATTTTTCAAAATGGCCGCCATCTACCAAAAGTGTCTTTAGACAGTGTGCAATGCTTATAGTATTCACATACCAAATATGAACAAAATCGCTCCACTACTTTTCGAGTTATAGCAAAAAACGTAAAATAACGAGTAAAGGCCGCCATTTTTCAAGATGGCTGCCATGTGCTTCTTTAATGTCTACATTTTTAGTTTTATTAGCCCTTCATAATTTTTTTACATTTAAAACATATTGCTATTACAGTTTTACATATTGCACCTAAATTACAGTAAAATCAGCACTAAAATGGCCATTTTGAATTGAGCGGCCATTTTGAAAATCAGCTTTCGAGCAGAACTTCTACCCCCATAGGGTATATGTGTACAAAATATGAACAAAATTGGGCCAACGGTATTTGAGTTATTGCCCGGACGGACGGACGGACGGACGGACGGACGGACGGACGGACGGACGGACGGACGGACGGACGGACGGACGGACGGACGGAGGCGTTCCCTATATCCCTCCGAACTTCGTTCGATGGGATAATAAAAAAATGAGAAACTAGAACACAGAAATCATTAATAATATTGATCTTAATCATAAATTAAATACCTGGCCTCTAATATGTTTATTATCACGTGATTCAAACATTGTTTTATTTTTTTAAATATTTCCTGTGCAAATTTCATGAAACCATTCATTACTGCTTAATAATGCATAACATACAAGCAACCTGATATCTGAATTAGCAATGCCTTACCTTGGGGGTACAGAGTTAATCATTGTACGGGTCTCCACCAGGCTATCTCTCTACAACTGTATTACGAGCTGTCATCTTCCCAAGTCCTGAAAATAAAATAACATTTGATGATAACCAAATTGAGACATGTGCAAAATCTAATCCAGCAACTCTGAATAACTAAACCTATGATGTCATTTTGATGTTATATTGTAACACTACCCATCCCTCATAAAGCATCTATAGAGCATAAGGAGGAGTGATTAGCTGAAGCATAAAAAAGAATAATCATAAAAAGAAAACAATTATACTCCTACCTTTCCTCTTCAAAGGTTTCTTATTAGTTATCTTATTTGTGAAGTATAATAACAAATGCCCTCATAAGTATTTCCCTTGCATGACTAAACTCTATCTTGCCTGCAGTCCTAACAATTGTGATGCCTACAGAAATTGCCTAATGCTTTAATTGTCAAATCTTACAGATCGCTAACATTTGAACTTCAAAGCAAATAGCAAAGGAATCAACCTTTAGATCGAGTTTAAACTGAATTTGTTAGTACCTGGTCTAGAGAATTATAATCCTAGAATAACTAGGGGCGAACTACTTAGATTAAGTCTAAACAACACCTCCTCATAAAGATCACTGTAAATGTTATCAGGTCAAATATGAGTTAAGAACTCCATAAGTCAGCTCGTGATTTATGTCTGACCTTTTATATGTGTTAACTGGATATTTTTCCAGCACCTAGAGATTGCGAAAACAGTAAGTGATTCTAAGCCACAGGCAATTGAATCTCTCAATAACATGATTTTTAGAGCAGCAAAATGATAAATAGTGCTGGGCTAAATTCTATGAAGATAACTTTAAGGTATTCCAATATGATGCTATCCTGGACAATGAAGCCTAGCAAAAGAAGGTCTAAAATTGCTACTTCAGGATCTAATCTGTTAAAGGATGTTGTGGTATCCTGCATATAATATGATAAATTCTTTATTGTTATTTTTGGATGCTAGGAAGAAAAAGGAGTACAACCATATACGCACATATAATTAAGAATAAGAAATATAGACTGAAGAGCAGGGCTACTAGTTTCGAATACACCCCGCAGGGTCTAGGCACAAACGTTTTCTGTACCCCGAACGATCAAAGGGAGTGAGGGGTTCGAAAGCTTTTGTGCCTAGACCTAAGGGGTGTATTCGAAACTAGTAGCCCTGCTCTGAGGTCTATATTACGATTCGAACATGAAAACTCACCAGAATATTCAAAATCATCAATTACGATGTTCATTTTCACTTTTTTCATTTCTACTTCCGGTTGAGCTTTTGGCTGTTCCAATTTGTTTACTTACCCCCTGACCCCGTTTTTTATTGATATTTCGGCCTATTTTTGCTCTGACAGAAAATTTTGGCCTGGATAATTTCTCCCTGCCATTTTGAATTTTGCAGACGAGAGGGGGATGTGAAAAGAATGGAATGGCCTAAACTGACCAATGAGTGCACTGAACGAAACACTTAGTACAGAGACCGGGATTTGAAACATTGACTTTGTTTACAATTTATAGAAGGCATGAATACAGTCATGTTCGAATTTCTAAATACTACTCACTTACACTCACATGCAGGCCTGTGGCCAGTTTTTGCCAAGAGGGGGTTCCCTTTATGGGCTATGAGCCTGACATGTACTTTAGAGTTATTATGTATAACCTTTTGACAAACGACCCTTGATCTTTTAGACACTTTCCTATATCTCAGTTATGTGCCTTATAAAGGCTTATGTAATCAAAGAACAATGGGTCTCTCAACTCAGGGCTTGCATTAACGGCGTCCCGTACATGTTAAGGACTCAAAAATAATTTGGAGGACGCAAAAATTGAAAATATTTCCGTTTTTTAGACGCAAATTTTTTTTTAGGTCAACTGGGGTTTCATTAACAGCCAGCGGCCGGCGTTTTCGCCGCTTCAAACCCCAGTTACCCCGGTTCAAAAATTGAGAAAAAAATTGCCGGTCCAAATGATGAGAGATTTTGCTGACACATGAGACAAATCAATTAAGTTTGACATATCAAATGAAAGAATATAAATTGGCCTACCTTGTGAAGGCAAAATCTAAGTATAATAGGCAGATAATCAGCAGTGTTTTACAGAAACACTGAGATAATTATCTTACAATAATCCCGCCACCATTTTTATTGACCTTCTCTCAAAACCAAAACATCATTGCTTTGAGACTAATGGGTCAGTAGCAAAAAACCTTTATCACTGTCCTGCCAACTTTCAATGGATAAAACAAACACTATAATACAATTGATCCTCTTGGCATTATCTCACATCATAGTGAGGAAGCACAAAGGGCAACATTTGAAAACAAAAATATTACAAGTCAAAAATGCATATCAAACTATTGAATGTTGATCTTTATATTTCATTGAAATAATAATGTGTCAGAAAGGAATATTGAGTTATTATTTACATCAGAGTGAGGAGGAACAAGGGGCAACATTGAAAAACACATAAAGAAATTAACAAGTCAAATAGATCAATTGCTCATATACAGTTTGCATTTAAGTGGCTGGAAAATACTGATTTTATGATTTCACATCAGGATACCCTAGTCCTTCTATTTTGTAGATTTGAAACCATGACACGCAACAGTTTTTCCTATTCAGAAACAAATATTAGGTTATTCATGAAATAAAATGTATTCATTGTCGAATGAACGAACATGCATTTATTCAGTCCGTACTTAACATTTACTTCCGTTTTAAATTCGCGGCAAGAAATCAATTAAAAACTGAAAAATAAGGGACACACTTTTTTTTCAAAGGACACACTTTTTTAAAAAAATTGCGTCCTTGGGACTCACAAATTTTCTAACCTAATGCAAGCGCTGCAACTTGATTCTTTATATTATACTCCTTTTACATATTTGTTCCTTTCTACTGACAGTGATGCATGGAAACTTATATCTTTGGCATTTCTTTTTCATATCCAGGTCCCTTAGAATTTCGGTAACTTTTTTAACAACCATTTTCAAATATGATTCAAATAAAAAATATAGTAGTTTCTCACAATAGCCTATTTTTCTGAAGTTTTTATTGGGGTTATATACAATTATGGTTTTCAAACATTGCGTTTTGTGCTTTTAAATCATACACATATATCTTGCATATTTTATGAGTATCATATCTAATAATATGAAATATTCTCTGCTTATTTGCTGTTTAATAAGACTCTTATCAGTCCTCAGTAAGATTTATTAATTCATCAAATCATATATTGATAGCCAGGAAATAAATTGCAGTGATAGGACCCTTGGTAAATTACAGATATACTTAGAGGTTATGTCACTATGACGTGAAATATGCCTGAGTTCTCCCAATATAGGCCGACCTTGGGAGGCTCTATATTTGGGCAAGAACGAAGGCATATTTCACGTCATAGTGACATAACTGATGTATTACATGCCTTTGTTCCCATGGTTACTTTGTATCAATGACGTGACGTCATGATATTATCATGGTTATTAAAGAAATCTAATATCAAAACGAGGTAAGCAGGCTATATCGGGGTAATCGGGCAATATCGGTGGATATAGCTCGCTAACTTTCCCATTGACTTCCATACAAATGCTTCGCTAGGTATGTAATACAATAAAATATATCCTTATGAAATCCCAAACAATATCAAACTTGACCAAGCTCCATATTTGATTCTTAGAGTGGAGAATATATGACTTTCAACAGATCATAAATGATTTTGACCCTAAATGTTGTATTGCTTCATCTTGAAACATTGTTAAATGAAAAAAAGAAAATTACAAGGGAGTTTAGTGGAAGAGATAAGTGGATTTATATGTTTTCTTATCTATAGAAGATGTTCTGGTATCTCTAGGATATCTTGTATCATGACCACCATCATCCACCATAATACTGAAAAATTGATCACTTTTAATCTTAAATCTTTGTATCTACGGTCGACTATGATTTCACACACCCAACTACTCGACTAGAGATGTGTAACAATAATAATTTTTTGTTATTTATTAATTTCACAAAGAACAATTTTACAGGTTTATATCATGATGAACCGCAATCTCCTTGTAAGAAAGATGTGATAAAGTAAATTGAGGTGGTGAGTGTCATATGAACACTCCCCCTATTATTCGCGGGCAGAATTGGTCTTCACTGACTCTCAACTGAACACCTCTAGTAACATTGACTCTCAACTGAACACCTCTAGTAACATTGACTCTCAACTGAACACCTCTGGTAACATTAACTCTTAACTGAACACCTCTAGTAACATTGACTCTCAACTGAACACCTCTAGTAACATTGACTCTCAACTGAACACCTCTAGTAACATTAACTCTTAACTGAACATCTCTTGTCACATTTGTCTCTCAACTAAACACCTCTAGTAACATTGATGTTCAACTGAACACCTCTAGTAAAACTGACTCCCAACTGAGCATCTCTAGTAACACGGATGTTCAACTGAACACTTCTAGTAACACTGACTCCCAACTGAGCATCTCTAGTAACACGGATGTTTAACTGAACACCTCTAGTAACACTGACTTCCAACTGAGCATCTCTAGTAACACGGATGTTCAACTGAACACCTCTAGTAACACTGACTCCCAACTGAGCATCTCTAGTAACACGGATATTCAACTGAACACCTCTAGTAACACTGACTCCCAACTGAGCATCTCTAGTAACATGGATGCTCAACTGAACATCTCTAGTAGCACTGACTCCCAACTGAGCATCTCTAGTAACACGGATGTTCAACTGAACACCTCTAGTAACACTGACTCCCAACTGAGCATCTCTAGTAACATGGATGCTCAACTGACCATCTCTAGTAACATTACCTCTCAACTGAACACCTCTAGTAACATTGACTCCCAACTGAGCATCTCTAGTAACACGGATGTTCAACTGAACACCTCTAGTAACACTGACTCCCAACTGAGCATCTCTAGTAACACGGATGCTCAACTGAACATCTCTAGTAACATTACCTCTCAACTGAACACCTTGAGTAACATTAACTCTTACCTGAACACCTCTAGTAATATTGACTCTCATCTGAACACCTCTAGTAACACAGCTGCCAATTGCTCAAATGAACAAATATAGTAACATTGTCTTGCAACTGTACATTTTCATTTTATTTCTACTATTTCATGTTTCACCCACATATATCCAAGGGGAAACCTTGTCCAAGATGAATGTTTCCATTAGTGGCAGGAAATATGTAGGATGTACAGTGTTAATTATTACCTGGTCACTTGAGAGATTGCATTATACGCTACAGACTCTTACCAAATCTACTGTAACATAGTTGAGGAATAACCCTGCAAACAAATTAATTTCTTACACTTATACTCTGTAAAAGAGAAACATTCACTTTTCAAACTATTAGGCAATCATCTTAAATACCTGTGAATTGCTTATAATGAAGGAATACACCTACATTTGTACTTCGGATTAACAATCAACAATAAATATATCATTTTCCTGATTTCTAACCTCTTGTACATAAAAGCTCTTTGGGGCCAGGCTGAAAAATCTAGAATGTTTAAAGGTAGATATGGTTGACTGATACAAAAATCATATTTGAAATATTGCCTTGACAAATTATAGACTGACAGACAGATGGACTGAGGGCTTCACTATATTCAAACCAACTTAATTTGTTTGGATGGGGTATATCTTGTTATTTAAAAGAATTAGGGGGATCAAGGTCAGAAATCAATTTTCTGAAGGTTTACAACAGAAGGTTAATTATGTATCTTAATTAAAAGTAGCTTCTAATGATCACCTTACCAGATGACATGATAGGTCCAAAAATGATGTGAAAGACAAAAGTCTCTGCCTGACTAACAACAATGTTGAATTTGAAGACATATGAAGAATTTGAGAGGGAGATGTAAAATTAAGAATGTACGAAGGGTAGCATTAATACATTCTCCCCATATTTTAGAGTTCTGTTTCACCTTAATTGCAAATGTTCTTATGTAATATCACTTAACAGTTTACCTGAGTATGTTAACTAATAGCAAATACGAAATGGCAATAATGAAATATTTTGAAAACCTATACAATCTAAATCATTATTACTTCTCCCTAAGATTGACAAAATGCGGTTAGTCAATCCCTTAAAAACTACATCCTTTTAAGTATAAATTATATAATTATGTAGTTATATGCCACTGCAATACTCCAATTCGCGATAACGTTTAGTTTAGTTCAGTTTAGTAACAAGGCTTTTTGAACTATAACCCCCAAATCTGAAGAAATCTGAAGTTGAAAAGGCCGTCCAATTCCAGTGACGTCACTGATTTCCCAGAAAAAATTTAAATAATGTTACTTCGAATCTCCGATTATCCTTTTGATTATTGAATAGATTGGATCATATAAATATGCTTGACGGCTGATGGAAGATTAGAAGCTGAGAAATGTTCAGAGTTTTTGACTCGTTCGGTGGGCCAATGAAAATTTGTCCCTTCCAAAGTGATGCATCATGGGAGATATTTATGTAAATTATCAACTGAACTCTTATCGCGAATAGGAGTATTGTCAAATATCTGCAAAATTCACTGTTCCATGACAAGTTACTTTGAGGTAACGTCAAAGTAACAAAATGGAGGATCTAGGAACTGCTTAAGTACTGCTTACAATTTGGCTCAAAATAAGAAAATATTGTCAAGTTTAAGAATAATAATATTAATAGTAATAATAGCAAGTTACTGCAAATTATGGCTCAGCTGTAGAAATGGAAATCATAAATTTAACATGGAAAAGTTGAAAAGTCTCTAAAAAACAAAACAATAGTAGGTGATTTTGTGAAAACAACAGGAGAAAATTGCCTGCTTATTAAACTCAAACCCAGCCCCAGGCAGTCCCTCAATTTTGTAACATTGACGTTATCAGAACTTATTACCACCTAATCAAAATTATAAGGAGGTCTCATCCCATTAACATCTTATTAATTTTGTCAATAATATGTTTTGTCAACTTCACTCACATTTCTTGAGTTCTAAACTAACTTAATATGACGTAACATAAACATTGACGAAACAGCAACATATCATTCTGAGCAATATTAGACTGTGTAATGGGGCACTATTTATTGTTACCCTTTGCATTCGTTTGACTTCACTTCTTAAAAGAGAGCTTCGTCTTCACTCTTTCAAACTAAAATAAACCTGTGAACTCACCGCGCCAATCAGTGTTCGTCGGCCAAATTTGACCGACGTTCTATATATGGGCATTCCTTCTGACGTCATCGTTGAGCCCGGAATTGACCAATGACATACGCATATTTAATTAGAACGCATTTGGCGTATGTTTCTTCAAGCTCGCTGATTGGTGGAAGAAAGGTCATCACGTAGGTCAGAAGTGATTTACTACCCAAACTGTCACCGGTACCCGTCCTGGGGGCGGGGCTACTTAACTGTAATATGGTCTCTACTAGGCAGAGTGTAGTTTAACTAGACTCTGCACGCAGGGTAATTTATTGTATACATGTACATTATATTTTGCATTACTTCTTTATTTTTTACAACAATTTATTTTTTGCTCCATCATTTAGGGTACGCAACTTCATACCCTCGCATATGCCTGGTAACGCGCCTGATCATGATAAAGATTATTATTTTTTTAAAAACATCAATATGCTTTTCTGAAGTTAGCTTCATGACCTCTTAATCCTTAGAGTTAAGGCAATCTGCACAATGTTCAGTTTTTACTGTACTTAGTTTGGGTTTTGTGCACCCAAAAAGGAACGTACATCATTCCCATTCTTGAAATTTCTTTTCTTCAATCAGTTCGGTTTTAGTTTGTGTACCAAACGAAAGCTTGCTAAGGAAGAAATAGAGAAGTTGGAGTTTGAATCCCATGTAAAATAGAAGGTAGAAACATTATTAACATTTATATTCAGGATCATAATATTTTGTTGTTTTGAATTTGCCTTTAATTGCACGGCCAGGCTATTTTTTACTGATGTAAACATGATAAACTCACCTTCATTGATCTTTACACGCAGTCCTAGTTCATAGAATTGTCTACCTCAAATGATATTTATTCTTTTTTATAGTGAAATAAAATTTCTTGGATTTCCATCATTTTCCTGTAGACTAGGCTGCCATCTATATGTAAGCTTATTGAGAACAGACAAAAACGGGACGACTTCTATTTCAAATGAAAGCGTTCAATATCTCATCAACAAGACAATCCGTTACCATTTCAATTCGTGAAATACAGTGCTGGTATATATTAATTGATCAGTCGTTTAATTGGCATATTTTCTTGAATTTTAACATTTAATGTCCCAAACTCCCACAAACTGCAGAAAAGTATACACCATAAATCATATTTACCAAAATGAGTGTATCCAAGGCTTCACACCAGCATATACATAATGCATTTGTCACGAGTTTGAGCTGAAATTTCGCCAAAATGAAGTAGGCTAAGGGTATAGTCTCTGCCAGGTTTGTTTATTGTGTATTGTACAAGTGCGTGATACAGGGGTTGCCATTTTAGTAAAGGGTGTAAATACGTTTCTGTGCTTGATACAGGGTATATTTAATGGAAAAGGTTAAATTATGATGTTGAATTATTGGTGTCTATCATATATTTAAGAACTGCCATCTATATATGAATATAAAGTTTAAATAACTAACGTGAACAAAAGATTAATGAGATTCTGATTGTTTTGTTCTGAGAATGCTGCTGCCATCTTTGAATAAACTCTAAATTATCAATGATATAATTATAATCTATTGTGATAACGAACACCTCCCAATCTGAATGTTTTTAACTGCACGGTGGCATTTGGATTAGACAGGTATTACTGTAGGAGTAATAGTAATACTGAAATTAAAAAAAATCTGAAGGCCTAGTCAATCTATTTTGGGAAATATTCTCAGCTATTTGAAATGAAGATCAACTTTGTAAGAAGTCTCTATAATTATTTTTTTAATTTATACAATAACATTATACTCAACTTTAGTTCAAATTCCAATGCTCTGGCCTTGGCTAATCAAAACAGTTCATTGCAATTGTTTCATCAATTATTATATTATTATATTAATATATCATAATTATTTCACATGCAAATACTGTACTGCCACTAATATTTGATGCTGTTATCTTTCACAATTTTGCAATTTTGAAATTTTGCGGATATCAATTTTCGCTAATTATAAATTTTTTATAATTTTGTATCTATTTCTTTCACCATCATATCATTTCTCAAAAAAATTTCCAGCTTATTTGATTAAATGTTTTTAAAACCAAGAAATATGAATGAAACAGTACCTTCTTACCTTTAATTATTGCTATACCATGTACTTAAAGCCTTTACATGACACCTATCAGCTATCACCTGCTTCAAAAGCATAGGTGAAACTAAACTATTGAAATCAAGTGCTCACTTTAATTTTTTTTTATATTTTCTGTTTGGGAAAATCTGTTAGTTATCAGCTGCATTTTTGTCAGTCAAGATTTCTCTTCATCAAACCAAATCAAATCCAAGGAATGTTTAGTCAAATATCCAGTTGTTCAGGAATCGAACTTAATTCAAAGAATGATTAGTTCCATAGTGTAAACATATACAACTTTGAACAATATTGGTATCAGCCATTATGTTACATTAAAAAAAAACAGAATGAAAAACTGTAAAAGACTTTCATGTAAGCAGGAAATTTCTTGAAAGAATACTAAAGGTTTCGCAACAGAATTTAGACGGTCATATGTTGAATTGCAGAAATTTTCTGAAAATGTAAGGTGTGTATGTTAGGCCAATGCATTATCTAAAGGAAAAGTACTCATACAGATGATAAAAAAAATTGGAGATTGAGACAGGGAAGGTGCAAAGACCCCATCAACATTTTTTTTCAAAAATGTTTTCCTGATTTTCAGTTCCTTCCATTTTTTTATAATGTTTTCACATTAATATGTTGCATTTGTAGACAAAGTTAACATACTAAAGAGAAAATATTTTCCTTTTAAGAGTTTATTTGTGTCTCCAAATGCAACATACTGATGCATAAAACATTTATAAAAATTGAGTAGAAGGGGAAATTTTAAATTCAACGAACATATAGGCCCACTGAGCATTTATTTTGCACAGGGCCTTTATTAGAAAGAACTCAAAATAAATGCCATTGGCTTTTATTAAGACTAAGAGGGAAATTGAAAACATTTTTCCAAGGGGACAGGCATTTATTAAGAGGGAAAATAGCTTTCCCAAGCCAGTGGGTGTTTATTTCGAGGCGTATTATCAATCGAAGAGTTGACACATGGCCTTCATATACTCATGCAATAGTATCTATCATCTCTGATTGCACACTTCTGTTTTACCTTTCAAGCATTCGATTTGGATTTTGGAATGTCATAAAGCTATGCGGTCAAAAGTAATCTTAATACTTTTTAGTGAAAATGCATTTATATTTTTAAAATGCAGAATCTTGCGAATGCAAAATCCTCGAAATCCGATCACCTCCACATCTGAATGTTTTTTTTTTAACTGGTCATGGTGTTTTAACTGGTCATGGTGGCATTTGGATTAGACAGATATTACTGTATAAGTATTAGACAGATATTACTGTATAAGTATAATAGTATTACTGGAATTCCAAAAAATCATAACGCCTACAATGCTAGTAATATTAAGTGAAAATGCATTAATATTTTTTCAAAATCAAGAATCTTTCGGATGCAAAAACCTCGAAATCAGACGTTTAAATCTGAATGTTTTTAATTTGTAGCGGTGGCATTTGGATAAGACAGGTTTTACTGTATAAGTATAATAGACATTAATAGTATTACTGGAATTCCAAAAAATCATAAGGCCTATAGCAACAATCATGTGAACTTCAGGTCAAAATTCCAATGCTCCCTTGGCCAATCAAATCAGTTCATTGCATTTGTTTCATCAATGCTCTCAATATCATAATTATTCCACATGCAAATACTGTACTACCGGTTAATTTGCGAGTTTAAATTTCATGAATTTTGAGAAATACCAATTTTGCGGCCATTAAATTTTGCGGATATCAAAGGTTTAACTTCCATTATTCTCTGAATCCTCAAAATTAATTTATCTTATCTACAGTAATTACACCTACCCAATATCATATACTTTGGATAAGATTTACAATCTCTAGATCTTAGTCAATGGCATGTTGCTGTTGCACCTCAGCCTTTAATTGGCGATATTCGCGACTATTAATTTTCGTGATTTTTACACAATCGCGAAAAGCACGAAACTAAATTGCACGCGAAAAATATCGGGAGTACAGTACATTGAAACCATACACTCTTATATTTCATAAGCATTTGCAATCAAGCCTAACAAATCTATTGGCAAAATATTAGAAGGCCAGCAAATGTACACATGCTAAAGTGATGAAACTTTAATGAATTTTAATTTTGCCTATACTGAGATGTGTTAAACTCTATTTGGGTTAGATTTATTCGGCTACACCCTCTACTTACAGCCTTAACAGGCCCCCTATCGGATATCACCCGCTTCAAAATCATAACAGGTTCCTTTATATCTTCCTTTATCTTCTGTTTAAGAAAAGCTGTTAGCTATCAGCTGTATTTTTGTCAATCAAGATTTCTCTTCATCTGTGAATTACCCAGCGAGAAACCAAAATGGCAATTTTGATGGAAAGACACAAAGTACCAGTCAAAATCTCTGAAGATTTCCGGGCAAACAATGGCAGCTCTCTCAGTTAGGTTTTAGACTGTCTTCTCATATTTTGTCAATTTTATTCAATTTCAATTGTTTAGAGTTGTGCGTTCAACATATTCGAGAAGTCAATAGCTATAATAAATCTGCAGATTTTGCTCGCATTTATGTAAGCTTTTCTCTTTTGACGGATACTTTGTGTCTTTCCTTGAAATCATGACAGCCCAGAGGTGTAACTGATCTACTGAAATCAACTTCAAGTGCTTACTACTATCTCCCAATGTGAGCTACATCAGTGCTTTTTGTTGAGAAAATATGTAAGTTATTAGCCGCTTTTTTGTCGATCAGGATTTAAATTCTCTTTATCTGTCATGTACCTAGCAAGATTAAGAGATTTTGACTTGTACATCATGTCTTTCCGTCAAAACTTCCATTTTTGGTTTCTTGGTAAAGAGTATAGCTTCTCAATGTATAATGAGAATTTGCTGTTCGGCACAGAAGCACCTTTTAATTTTTTTCGATTTTCGCAAGGAGGACACTAACACAATTTTGAAGCGGTTGATAGGGGGCTCTAAAGGCTGTTCTAACATATCAGTCACAGCCTCTGAAAGAGCTAGATCTAAGGCTCTAGCTTTAGGCTAGTCTAAGTCCTATAGATCTAGTAGTCTAGGCCTAGAGTCATAGGCCATAGCCCAGGCATAGCCCAGGCATAGGCCCGTAAAAATGTAAAGAAATAAAGCTTACAGCATGTTCTATTTAAGTGAATTTGACTCATGTTATACATGTTCCGAGCCTATGCCTAGTATAGTCCCGCAGGACGAAGAAGATAGAATGTAAAAATCAAATTGAAAATCAAAATAATCGAACGAAAAAAAATTGAAAAAGTTGAAAATTCGATTTCGATTCAATTTGATTTTCTGCCATTATAAATGAAATACTGTACTTACCAACATGTTTCTCGGATATATATGTTGTTCTTACTTTATCTTCGCCGAAGATCGATGTTTATTTATATATAACAATCGAATAATCGACATAATTCAAACTCATCACTACGACACAAAAATATATCACTTTCGAAACCATGTAAACTGCGAAGATGACGTCATTTATATCCGGGATTGCTTTGCAAACTCCACACAACAGACTGTCCCATCTTTTCTCCTGCTTTCTCCCGATGCAATTCATACATTACTCGGAGATTACTGTCAAACGTTCCAAGTTTTACAATTTTAGCATGTTTATTACGATCTAATTCCTGCCAGTATCAATGAATAAATCTATTGACCAACAGATTGGAAATATGTATTCCAGCGATACCCTCATTTTGACGAAAGAATGGTACAAATATGTCCACTATTTATCGAGATATCGTGTAGAAAAATTGAAGAAAGACATAATTTCTATTTCTAGACTGAACTGTTCACGCTCGCAAGTGGCATCTCCAACTCCATATATGGGCAAAAAGGTGGAGTTAACAATAAGCAATGCAGGGATTGACATGATTGACACGAAGAAGTCTCGATGAATCTCGCTTAAACTCCGCCCCTTCTTCGTGAAAAATCACGTGAATTCCGGCTTTTGCTGGGACATATCCGGGCATCTCGAGATCGGCTTCGAACCCAATCAGAAGTTTCAATTTTGACTGGCGCCGCATACATTATCTCAAGTCTCACCCAATATTTTTATGTATACGTTAATAATCAAATAATCTAATTGGTTTAAACTTTGCTGCACATGCGCGCAATGTGGGCCATGTTTTTTCTAGTGATTTCGTTTCGTTTCATGGAGTTTGCGTTTCAGTGAAACTTCCGCAAAAATGGGGGGTCATGGACAGAATTAACAGGTAAAATCACTTCGAAATTTCAAGAGAACTTTTTACCTATTATAGCAAAACTTTTGTTTTATTTGTGGATTCTATCAGATAAGAGTCTCAAGGGTATGTAGGCAAATTCATTTTGGTAGGAGCACTCTGTTTAGTTTGAAAACGCACTCTTTATATATCAGCACTGTAGAAACATGACGGTATAAATTTATTGAACCCCGGCTAGAAATTTTACAATAGTTCACGGTGTTCCAAATAGAATTACTTTTGCCAAGAATTGACTAGAGACTCGAGTAACACAGGATAACCTGTATCAACACCTGATAGTGACATCTATTGGTGAAAAACTCGAGAAATAAGCCTTTTATCTCTTATAATCGGGGAAAAAATCACGGACATCTAATACGTTCTTCGAACTGCCCTGGAACTATATCTATATACCAGGACTGGCATCCAGATCCAAGTATTTTTTAAGACCGCCGACTCTCGTTGGGCTATTTATCCCTATTGACTCAGTTGTTCATATAAATTTACGTACCTTAGATGCTTTGTAATCGACGTAGATAGAAAATATTGTTTCCTAAATTGTTCTGAAAAGCGATAATTATTACTAAATGTACTTTGAACAGGTCGACTGACCAAAAAGTCGGACTTCTGGCACAAGGTCACGTGACCAAATAGAATTTGTATAGATAAAATTGATGACGTCACCGCCATCGGTGTAGGTCAGGTCAAAAGTCATCCATCTTGCCATTTGCCCAGCGTATTCTTACCAGTCGACAAAAAACGATGAAATCACGTTGAAAATAAAATATACACTTTAAAATTGAGGCTGCATGATTGAATATGACAAGACTCCATTGAATACAGCTGTGCAATTTACAGTCACCAAGATGAGCTAATTTCGGAGAGATTCAGTGAGATTCGGGAATTAAAAAAGGTAAGCCCTTCCGGTTTCCCAACTTCAAGTATTTGAAATCCCAGAATTTCGCCAGAAACCACGGACATCTAATACGTTCTTCGAACTGCCCTGGAACTATATCAATAACAGGACTGGCATCAGATCCAAGTATTTTTCAAGACCGCCGACTCTCGTTGGGCTATTTATCCTATTGACTCAGTTGTTCATATAAATTTACGTACCTTAGATGCTAATCGACGTAGATAGAAAATATTGTTTCCTAATTTGTTCTGAAAAGCGATAATTATTACTAAATGTACTTTGAACAGGTCGACTGACAAAAAAGCCGGGCTTCTGGCACGTCTCGTTCTCGCTCTCAAACAAAACGTGAAGAACGTGACGTCACTTCCGAATCATAGCATTCAAAATAAGTAGCGTTTAATTCCCAACAACATATGTAATATAACGGTGGTCTAGTGGGAGAATCCTCACTTAGCACGCTGGAGGCCCGGGTTCGAATCCCGTACTCGCTCTTTTTTTTTTTTCGAGGTCGTTATCTTCATCGTCAAGATTACGAATACCAAATGTCGATGTGATGTTTTAATTGATAAATACGAATTCCTTACACATTTCGTTATCTTATTGTGAAATAGCAAACTAAGAGATATCTTTACTCGCTAGGAATTAACATAATATTATTTGAAGCGATTTTAGAAAATTTTGAAACCGCCATCTTGGTAATATTGATGACGTGATCACCATCGGTCAAGGTCAGGTCAAAAGTCATCCATCTTGCCATTTGCCCGGCGTTTTCTTACCAGTCGACAAAAAACGATGAAATCACGTTGAAAATAAAATATACACTTTAAAATTGAGGCTGATCGAATATGACAAGACTCCATTGAATACAGCTGTGCAATTTACAGTCACCAAGATGAGCTAATTTCGGAGAGATTCGGTGAGATTCGGGAATTGAAAAAGGTAAGCCCCAACTTCAAAGTGTTTGAAATCCCAGAATTCTCGCCAGAAACATTCTCTCTGACTGTGCCAGAAACTTATCCCGTTCCCGGACTATGGTCCTGTGAACATCTCAATCTTTTGCCTGTGCGATTACAACATGGGAGAATTTTTTACTGATCTCACACTTCAGATACCTACTTTAATAGATTCCTTGGTAATTTAGCATTCTTTTCGTGTAGTTGAATCCACAATTGTCTGGGTTTATCGGCAGAACGAAAACATTTTCGTTTTTGATCGCAATATTTGCGTATAACATTTAACTTATTTCAACCGTCAAATTCCTCCATATTGGTACTTCCGGGCTACATCCGGGACAGCCAAACGGGGGATTCTCCTTTTAAATCCAACCGCCATTTTGAAAAGTGATGGAATCTCTCTCAATGAAAAAGAGAAAATGTTCCCGTTCTGCCGATATACCCAGACAATCGGCGGTTCCAATATATTAGAAGTTACATCTTGAGTTCTATAATGCATTGAGGTAGGTATCTTAAGTGTAAGGGGCGTAGATAATTCTCCCAAGTTGTAATCGTACAGGCAAATGAATGCGATCAGTGCAGGACTATAGTCCGGGAACGGGATAACCAGAAACATTCTCTCTGACTGTGGAAAAAATCTTATTGTACAACAGTTTAATTCACCAGTTCAGTTGAAAGCTTTGTCACATAACCAATTAACAACCGATTATCACATCTATGTTCCTGGGCCTATATTGAGGTTCTAGACTTCACAAGTTTTTACCAAAATGAACTGAAAATTTTCTTCAGGCGTCTAAAAAGCATCTTTACGAATGTAGTAAACGCATATTAGTTTTTAAATGACTCACCATTAGTCCACCACACGCCTGTCCTGTTTAATAAGCTGAAGAAGACTTGTAACTTTGCAGAATCTGTTTTTAACACTGACAGGAGTTTCGGACGACATTAGTTTTTAAACTTTTAAAGATGGCTCTAAAACTGCAATACAGCATCAACGAAATCATTAAAAATTGATATGATATTTCGTAATTTTGACCACTTTGCCGGATAAATTATACTTGATACAATTATTTTTAAATACAAAAATTGTTACTTCAGGTAAAATATTAATTCTGAATGAACCGTATGGTAGAGATAATTTGTGATAGTTTGTAATTTAGACATATCCACTAATTGATTAGGATGATCCGCGCAGTTCGCTTTTTTTAGTTCGTTTTTATTGCGCATGACTAGTTTAAATTGTTCATTCAGTGCAATTGTGACTCTACAGACCCGGGTCTACAGAATTAAGGTAGTAACGCAACTAACGATTTGATTTTGATATATATGTATATTTGAACTTTGGCTTGTTAAAGATTCTGTTGTATTACACCATTCTAAACCATTTTGATTCATGTCTGATAAATTCACTGTGAAAAGTTCCCGTAGTAGTCGTAGATCGAAGTGCCATCTAAATATGAACATATATAACTAGCCCATGCGCATGCCTATCTCACAAACTGAACCAAAGAAGAAACTTTGCGCGGATTTTCCCTCGTATATATTCTCGCTGTAGCGGTATAAAATTAATTTTTTCAGTTGAATCTTCCCGGGAAAAAATGTTCAATTTGGAAGAGCTTGAAATAATGTCCAGATTACTAGAAGCATTAGAAGCGTTATCTATTTTTTATTTTTCGGCTTGTTGGCCATGCCCCTCTTGTAAGGGGAGGCAGAGACATATAAAACATTTTATTTGTCTCTGGGGAGGGTGAAATTTTGGAGATCAACACGCCGCATTCACAAATTAACAGTCCCCGGGAGAACATATTTCGGCTTAGTTTTTCCATCTAGCTGGTCCTTAGGATTGAGAGTCTCCCAGGTCCTAGAAGTTACAATGGGTTATAATGGATTAATTTATTAAGTCCAAATATAAGTCTGAAATAATATCGGGGACGATCCGAAATCATCCAAGAGCGTATTCACAACGGTATTTAACGTTGGGATCCATGGGCCAAGAAAATGTATAAAACGTTTAAATGTCGCATGATTGAATAAATGCACTCAGTTTTAACTATATTTAACGATAGTAAGGGAAAGAGGTCACCATATAAATCAATGGAGAGTAGCCTCGGACATTATTTGATAGGACCTCCTACCCTTTTACCTATGGCCTAAGGTGGGGATGAATGACAAGCATAAACACGCCCGGTGATCGTACAAAATGTATAGAGGGGGGTTAGAAAACTCAAAAAATTTGGAAGATTTATTTTTTCAAGTTTTATTGAAGAAATCGCCCTCCCCCTCCATCCATTTTGTACGATCACCGGGCGTGATAAATGATAACTCTATTTTCTATTATGAGTATTTAACGCAATATTTTAAGGGAGATAAATGGAAGAATCACTCGATTACGATTGGCGAAACCATAGACACGGGAACAAGAGTTCATCCCCCTCCCACTCACTATGTATTAGGTAGAAAAAACATTAGCTATACAGTGACTGGGGGGTGGGGGAGGTTTAAATCTTCCTGGGCCTGTGGGCGAAACGGTGTTCATTTCGGTAACAAAATGTCGGAACGTCGAAGGTAGTACGATTTTTTGTCCCTTCGTACGCGTTGTAGGCAGAATCTCCCCGACATTTTTACTCACAAACGTATCAGTGATGTTTGCGAAAAATAGCTCAGAAGACAACAGAATTGTCGATTCAATTCCTCACTTAAGTTACAGAAACGGTAAGGGTTAAAAGTGCAGATCTTCACTGTTTTTCGAAATACCGTTTCTGTAACTTAAGTGAGGAATTAAATCGACGATTCTGTTGTCTTCTGAACTATTTGTTCACAAATGTGTACATTTTCTTAAACATATGATACTGATACACGTTTATGATAAAAATGTCGTGGGAAGTCTGCCTACAACGTGTGAAATAAGGAAAAAAGAAAATTCGTAGCTTCGATGTTCCGACATTTTGTTACCGAAACGAACTTCGGTAACCAGCGTAATCGAGTGGATCACCAGTCTAAGTGAAGAATTGATGAATTTATATGGAAATGATGGAGGCTTTTTCTTCAAGAAGAATGGATGAATTTTGTTGTGTACGTCATTTTAAAAATTTGCATTTAAAACGTTACATTGTTGGACTTTTCTCCAAGCAGAATGGATGATTTTTATGTAGGCATTCATCATAATTATGACAATACAGAGAGTGAACATTCTCCCACAAATTATGTTTTTATTGGAATGTGTTCTTGAATAATTACTCACAATGCAACACTCGAAGAGAACACCATGATACCTCTTATTCTTATTGGTCTTTTTTGTTTACTTTTACATGAGATTGAATATATTTTATGCTCCAATCCTATTGAAAATTGATTTTTATTGAAAATAATACTAAAACATATACATTTTATCTAATACTTTTTGAAATATTACCATAAAAGGGAAGCATGGCATTGCTCATTTTGAAGGTCTCATGTTATTACACAGAGTTGCATACTCTTCTAATTGAAAGTCCATGGATAGCACAATCAAGACCCTTACTTTTTTGCATATTGAGTTTCACCACACCATATACCCATACCCATCTACTTAATACCAAAAGAAGAAGTCCCAAATCCCCCTCGTTCAGTGTTAATTTTGCGATTTTGCTGGCCGATCTAATTATTTTCGAAGAAATTAATTTAATCTGAAGTTTGAATATACCGGGAAAGTCCTAGATTATAATCCGATTGATCATTGAATTTGTTTATCATAAACTTGATTGGCTGCCTGGTTCAAGGCGTTTGTGGGCGCTTGTGTGACTCAATGGGGATTCCTCTCGCTAGCCGAGGAATCGATATTGTGTTTAATTCTGGAGTTTGGTTGTTCTGTTGATTACTTCCGATATTTCGGCAATAATATACCCAAAGTTATTCTCAAGATATATCCATGGCATGTGAGATGTTATATGAGCAATAACAATAGGACATCATTGATTGTCTGGGGGAGAAATCTATGGCAAGCATCTTTAAACATTTCTTCACGAAGAATGGATTTATTGTAGGCCTTTTTAAAACACATACTTTGCCTTTAAAACGTTACTTTTTTGAACTCTAACCCTTTTCCATGAAAAATTGATGAATTTTTATGTAGTATTTTCAAAACACGTTATTTTACCTTTAAAACGAGAACCTTTTCTCAAAGAATTAATAGTTTTAGCATTCTGATACACATCGCATCTAAAAAGTCTGTTGAAAATAAGCGTTACGTTGAAGACCCCGGGAAACGTTTAAGGCATTTTGTCTCGTCTCTTTCTTCCTTTCAAAATCTTGTTTTTTGAAAAACTTGAAACAAAAATAAATGGTTGAAACAAAACAACTTTTCTTGATCTATCCTAAGTGTAGGAAATAACCTGTTTTATCCCATGCCCAGTAGAGTTTTACGGAGATAAGTTGGTAAGATACATGTTTATCCCGTATTCTGATTTTGAGGTTTCCATATACGAAACCTCCATATCTCCCGCCCCAGGACATATGTTCCCACTGAAAATAATTTAATTTTGGAAAAAATGACAAAAACTAAAGATTGAAAAAATTAGAAAACTACTGGATATAAGATAAAGCAGTTATGTATGGTCGGTTTGGATATGGGGTTTATCTCACGTGAGATACGCACATCTATATTCGGTCCCTCAGGTAGATATGCATATCTCCCTCTGGATAAACCCCATATCCAAAACCTCCCAGTACACAACCTTTATTTATGGTGTTTAGTGTTGTATTATATGATCTAAATAGCTTAACTTTTGGTGCGATATGGTGGGGAAGTCAAACATTTGAAAATTAAAAGACAAACAATTTTTCTTCAATCCAACCCTTTTGGGTCCTCCAAACCATCAGATTTATAATGTATTGCACTCTGAGCTGAGGTTTCAAATTTGAAAAGGTACATAAAAGAATAATTTATCCTGAGATTAGATATTCTTTTGTCAAGATACAGTTATTAAGTCCATGAGTTTATGAAGGATCAAAAGATTGGCCATGTTTTACTCTACTAAGAAACAAAACTTTCAGTTTCATTTTTCTGAAATCTTAAGACATACTTCATGAAAAAGCTGGACTCTGCTTCTCTCTACTACACTAAAAATTCTTTACAGAGGGTACTGATTTCTTTCTTGATTTGCATTTTGAAGGATCGGAATATGCAAAGTCAAGTTCTGTTTATTTCAGGGGGATGGGTTCTAAGGATTTAGGATCCATTTTCCCACTAATTCTTTAATTACTCCAAATATTAAACTGAGGTTTAATGAAACACAAATACAGAAAATACACTGAAATCCAGTGCATAATATATATGAAACATGATGTGGTGTTCACGCCACAGTGATTTCAACCTTCAATCAAGCCAGAAGTGGACTGACCACAAAAGATATTACATGTATATGGCTTCTTATTTATATAAACCAATTACTTAGGACATTCACATGTCATGTCATGTGGCTACTAAGGGTACAGGTTGAGAAAATAAATTTATTCATATGTGACACTTATACATTCCTATTGCCTTTTAGCAGCCTAGTTGTCTTTGTTGATCATAGTTTTTATCCTACCTTGTAAAAGCATGACAAGGCATGTGCTGCTGATTCCTTATTTAACATTTTGGCACAGGTATACACCTGTATAGATTTGAACCTGCTGAGCTGCTTTTTTATGTTTTTCAATATTCTGAAATGTAAAACTATTCAGACCAGAGAGTTCACAACTGGACATTTAGACTAAAATACAATTCTTTTAAATGTCGTTTTTTTATTTAACAAAATATACAAGTCATACAAAATATAATGTGAACACTTTCATAAAATGAGCCAGGTCACAGGAAAAGGGGTCTTATTACAGATTTTTTCAATAATCTGATTTTTTGTTCTTCTTACAAAGCACTAAGAGGCCTTTCAAATGAGACATGGCTTATGCCTTAACAATTTTCCCTTGCCTGTATAGACCAAAAATTCGGATTTGAATTTAGCATATTTTCCTCTTAATCTTGGCCACATTTTTGGCTCTGTAGCATAATTTTAATTTTTGTGATAAGACCAGTTTTCCTATGGCCAGGCTCAAATATCATAATTATCTATCTGATATTTCATCATACCTGCAAACCTAAGACCAAAAATTTGCGGTAGTTTTTTTCCGTATTGCGTTATTTTTGCGGTTGATTTTTCAAAATGCGGTAGTTTTTGTTGTATTTTTCGACAAAAATGCGTTAGTTTTATGGTCGATTTTGAAAAAATTTGGTAGTTTTTGCGGTAGATCTTTGAAAAAACTGTACTTTTTCAGAAGTTTTTGAAAAATGTGGTAGTTTTAAGGTAGATTTTGAAAAAATGCGGTAGTTTTGCAGTAGATTTTTGAAAAACTAGTTTTGCGGAAGATTTTGAAAAATGCGGTAGTTTTACGATAGATTTTGAAAAAATGCAGTAGTTTTTGCGGTAGATTTTTGAAAAAACTATAGTTTTGCGGAAGATTTTGAAAAATGCGGTAGTTTTACGGTAGATTAAAATAAAAAATGCGGTAGTTTTTGCGGAAGATTTTGAAAACATACGGTAGTTTTTGAGGTAGATATAAAAAACTGATTTTGCGTAGATTTCGACAAACTTCAATGAATAAATAATAAAGTATGTTTTTCTGACACAGCATTCACGGAACTCTAACAGAACAGACTAACAATTTGAACACTTCAGTGTTTTTATAACTACAATAGAACCTGTGGTAGTTGAACAGTGTTTTTGCATCACGATACTCCCCAGTGTGTTGACTGATTACACGCCAGCTTTCTTAGTTACTTACTAAGTACGCAATAACCACTGTCACAGACCTGCCGACAACTATTTATTTTCGGGTTGGTAATGGAATATTACAAGGGCAATACAGGAAGACTTGAATTTTTCAGAATTTCCAAATAATAACCATAGATTTTACGGTAGTTTGAACAAGAATACTGTTAATTTCAGCAGAAATATGGTAGATTTCCAAATATTTAAAGTATATTTTACGGCCGTTCTTAAAATATTCTACGGTAGATTTCAGTAAAATTACGGTAGATTTTTTTCCTGTCATTTTCCAAAAAAGAAATGGCAAATTCTTTACGGTAGTTTGTCACTTTTTTTACTGAAAAACGAAAATTTTACGGTAGATTCCCGTAAAAATAGGTTGGCAGGTATGTTCATGCTGTACAATGACAGCATATCAAGTAATATGCATTTTCAACAAAAATGATTGAGTATATCAGAACAGTTAAACATACCGGTATTTATAATACATGTACATATTTACATGCACATCCATGTAAACATACATGTAATTGTTAAATATACATGTACATGCAAAACATTCTTGTAACATAACAATGTAGAGGCTATACACAAATATCTCTTATCCAACATACATTCCTGCTCAATGTCACACCAAGAACTGTATTAATATATTACAAAAATTTAGTCCGCTATTCATCCAGGACATTTTGGCAATTTTGTGTAAATTGACAGTTCTAAACTGGTCAGGAAAGATGTAATTCTGTTCTGAATTTTTTCGCTTTAATCTCAGTGATTTTAAGACAATATTGGTGAAATTATAAGTGGAGACCTTTCTAATTGTACAATACCGTACATAAATGGAAATGTTCAAATGGAATAAAATAATAATTTACTCATCAGAAATCAGGATAGGATATGGGTTTATCCATATTTTGTCCTTCTGGATAAAACACATATCCTATCACCCAGTAAAATATACATATACAATATGTACTATTTGTTAAAGATTATTTAGTCTAATAATATATGTCATGAAAATACAAAATGCTATTCACAATGATTAATATACAGATCTTGATGAATAACAAATAAGATATTCTGAGTATTCTTCTATAGGGATACACGTATAATGTATTTGATGCTTAGTTTATGTTTATCAAAAATATACAACTATGAATAATTCTGAAAGACATTATGTTCACAGTTTTAGTTGAAAAACATCAAAAAATATCTTTCTCACAACTTTTGGCGAGGCGCCTGGAACCAGCTAGCAAACTGTACAATATGGAAAAATATCTCTTGAAACCCCTAATGAATTACATCGTTCTGAAAAGTAGTAATAAGATCAAATAGGCATTTTGGCTGCTCTTGACATCACTAATTGTCCAGAGCAGGACGATATAAAATGGAGTTAGTATCATCCAAGATGGTTAACAAAATTTGTTTGATATTAGTAAACCTCTGATTTTAAGTAACTTACTTTTGATACTAATGTTCCCCATTGATGAAACTAATCCAGAGGAGATTTACAATGTTTTCATTCCTCGTTTGAGTTCACTGCCACAAAGTGTAAGTTACCTATATTTGACTTAGTTCAGATCAGCTGGTCCAACCTTCATGTTCATTATCTTACTATTAAAAGGACTAAATACATTTGATTATTGAGGTTAGTTTTCATCTCATAAAGGAGAAAAGTGCATTAACAATAATTGGAATGAGTTACAGTATTGATATTCTGTTAAATATCATGGTCATCATAAAAAATGAAAATCCTGAAAAATAACTATGCACTTTAGTAGTTATCAAATCGACACGTTCCATCACCCTGAACTGGTTCACCTGCACAACTATTAGGTCCCAGTTTGTCACATGTTCTATTTCTGTATGATGTCTGCCCGATACATACCCAACAACCCCATGGCATCCAGTTGGACTCACCCAAACATGGGGTATAACATGGCTTCTCTACATATTTCACTTGGTCATAACTAAAGTTATATCTACGATGGGAAACTCCAACCCCACATTTACTTGAACAGTTTGACCAATCACCAATCCAAGCAGTTTCCTCCACACAGGGTTCGATGTTACAGCAGGTTGTTTCAGAATCTACCCCTGAGCAGAGGTATGGAGGGTCCTCACAGGTTCGTGACCTTGACTTCAGCCCTGAGCCACATGACTTGGAGCATGGTGTCCAGGCTTCCCATGAACTGTATTTGGGTTTATTTGGTTCAGGTTCTGGGAATGCTTCCTCATCGTCATCCTCTTGAGCTTCGCAAAGTTGTGTGTTGCACTCCCTACTCTCGGGTTTGTCAGCATAAAAGTCATCACATGTGAAACCATCCTTGCAGTATTGGAATTTGAACTGGGTGCCAGTTCCACATGAGACACTACAAGGGGTCCAAGCGCTCCAAGCGTACTCTGAACCAGCTTGGAGAAGACAGTCTTTCATCTTGCAGAATCTTGAATTTGAACTAGTGCCTGCACAATAGCCAGGGGCCTGGCAAGACCTTGTTCTATACTGCACTCCTCTGTCACAAGTGTGTGAGCAACTACCATAATCACTCCAAGCATTCCAACCACTAGTCTCACTCCCTGAAATCAAATTAAAATATTGATAACCTGGCACAATCAATGCAAACCTTACATGGTCAATTACTGTTTGACACTGATTTCTAATGATTTAAAAAGGCAACAAAGACAAAAATTGAGTGGATATCGCCCATCTCCACGAGTGAGTGCAGCGAATGAGGGGAGATCGGGGATATCTAAGAGTGGATAAAAGTGATAGCCCGAGATAATCATAGGATATCATATTCATCCTATGGTCGCTGTTTTTGTATGGTCGCTGTTTTTAATTTGACCTAGAAGTTGTTGTTTTCTTATTCCCTCCTAATTTTTTTTATTTTATTGCATGAAAAATCCAATGGATACTATTTTCAAGACGTCATATGAGTTGGATACAATTTTAGTGACACATACCAAAATAATCTTGTGTCGTTTTCCCAATATGTAACTACAGCAGTATCCAATGAATAAAATATTTTATATGAATAACAAACTGCACCTTTAGACTTATGGTCCCGTGAGAGGACCACTGCTATGACGACAACAGCCATTATACCAAATATCACACAACCCACAAGTTTGACTCGTGTGCGCTGTGAGAGTGATGGCCCCATCTTCTGGCGATTTCTCTCTCTATGTACACGATCTCGCTCTATTTCTGCCATAAGTGGAGAAGGCAGGGGTGGCGGGACACTAGGAGTGGCAATGATGTAAGCATTACTTTGCTGAAGATACTCTGAAGGGGGGCCATCTTTGTAGATACTGTCATAGGATGGAGGTTGAGAGGGTCTCTGTTCAGCAGAAGTTTCTTGAGTTACAGACAACGTAACAGCATCTGTATTAGCATCACTATTGTTTTCTTCTGCTGGTTGCCTAGCAGCTCCTCCTGTTTCTGTTGCCATAGTAATAATTTTCTGTTTCAATCTTGTAATGAGTATTTTGCTTTCTTTTGTGTCGATCAATGATGACACGACCTGGAAACACATTATCATTGTTATCTTATAATTTCAGCATAGCGGACTTTATGTATATTATATAAGAGTTTGAATTTCAAAACAGTTGGCAACAGCAGGAAACAGTGAACGCAGGTTTACAGCACATGTGTGACCCATGTTCTACTTTTCCATCTTCAACAACAACACAATCTTCATCCTACTATCGTTCCAAGTCCCTTCAGATTTGAGATATTGGGTCAAAGAGTTTCCCAGATTGAGGCAATAGATTTTTCCAGAAGAAAGAGTGATTACCTATTAGTCTCTGAGTCACTTAAGAATCATATAGTAAGTTCAGAATTTTACACATGTTATCTATTGCACCCGGGCTAGACTTGAGCTACCATTGACCTTAGACTATATCCTCTAGTCTGAAATTTTTTTGAAATTTGGAATGAAAATATTCAGACTATAGCCCACACATGTTAAAATTTGGGATTGAAAATTTATTTGTTCATAGGATCCTAGGAAGTGCCATTCAAAATGGCCGACTGGGTAAATTATTTTGCATATTTGTTACTTCTAGCTTTATTTCCATTTGACAATATGCTGTGTTACTTTTTACAGCATGTTTAATTGTACCTTACTACTTAATTGAATTGTTATAAATTATGCTTATTTTTGGGAAGTGAAGTTTCCTAAAATTGATAATAGTTTGCAGGAAATTTCCTGTTTTTTCCCACAGGAGGGACATAATGATCAATAGACTGAATTCTCAGGAAATTCAGTCTATTGGATATAGACTAGAATTTTTTTCATGGCCTGACTTCGTCGCTAACATACTAAATATAAGAGTTAGCTGACGTTTGGGAGTCTGACTTACCTTCTAAAGGTTAGAACCCGAATCTTAATGAAACCATATCACCTTTGTTGCGTCGATGATGATGCATAAACACAGCATTTGATAGAAATTAGTGTACATGTAAATGCTTTTCCGACTTTTTCATTTTTCATCAATGTTGACTTCCGGGAAGGCGTTGTAGTTATCACGAAATAACGCATTGACCCTTGAACTTTACTTTGTTGATGTGTCAACCAAGCATGTCTGCTGTGAAAATTAAAAGAATATTAAGCAATGTTCTATATCCGCCAAGCTAAGTGAAGTAGCCAATATTTAAAATTACCAATTTCAAGTGAAGTACGCAACGAACGAAACTACGTGATCTACACTCCCACTATTGGTCTGAACGAAATGCTACGTAGAAATATGAGCCGTCTGCTGTATTAGTCGATTAATAGAGTAAGACCTGTTGGTGATGCTTTATAATTTAGACCAAAACATTGAAGAACAAACGAACCTGTAAATCGTGAAAACAACGAACAAATATTCAGTTTTCACATATGTTCGGTAATTTTTCGTATTGAAACTTCCGAAACTTACAAGGAAAGCATTCATTTTCACGGTCCATGATTTACCTCTTGGATGTTGTGGCAAATGCTCCATGGTTGACGGAACAAAGGTGATATGGTTTCATAAGATTCGGGTTCTAACCTTTAGAAGGTAAGTCAGACTCCCAAACGTCAGCTAACTCTTACATTTAGCATGTTAGCGACGAACTCAGGCCATGAAAACAATTCTACCATTGACCTGTTTCCAGGTAGTCCAACAACATTAGACCTAGCCTGGGCCTCGTTTCTTATCTGACATGTCTTATGGCCCCTGCTAGGTCTAACCTCCATGACCATTTTGCCCTTGATGTGTTAAATTTAGTCGTTCAGCAGGTTCCGACATGCGGAACTAATTAAACTCCGAAAACATGGTAATATTACATAAAGAATGTGATTCAAGCATGCATACATACCTTATAAATACATACACACCATCCCGTACCCCCCTTAGACCATATTGATGCATAATTACGAAAATATTGGAGACAGGTTTGGAATTTTACGAAAATATCGGTCAACTCCGGTAACATCGAAATTGCAAATCGTATCAGGAATTAACCGTCATTGCGACACTGCATCAACGAACAGTAGGTTTGCAATTAATAACTATTTTGTGTGTATACAAGCGCTATATAAATCAATCAAAGATACCTGCTATCCTCAAAAATAGTTATTTTATCCCGAGTAATCGCGTGATAATTATCAATCTATTTGACAACAATTTCGTTTCAATAGTTTACATTTTAACCCGGGACGAACAGACACAATGGCGGACATGCGGAAATGTCATTTTAGAGATTGGTAAGTTTAACCTCATTTTACTTGTATAAATGACCATTTAATACAATAATATTGTGTTTAATCGCTTGATGTTATGTGTTTTTATATTGTTGTCAAGTATCAGTTGCATGTTATCGCGGAAAAATGGTTTCGGTGGATCCAAAACTTGCATCAATGCACAGTCAGAGAGAATGTTTCTGGCGAAATTCTGGGACTTCAAATACTTTTAAGTTGGGAAACCGGAAGTGCTTACCTTTTTTAATTCCCGAATCTCTCCGAAATTAGCTCATCTTGGTGACTGTAAATTGCACAGCTGTATTCAATGGAGTCTTGTCATATTCGATCAGCCTCAAGTTTAAAGTGTATATTTTATTTTTAACGTGATTTCATCGTTTTTTGTCGACTGGTAACAATCCGCGGGGCTAATGGCAAGATGGATGACTTTTGACCTGACCTTGACCGATGGTGATCACGTCATCAATATTACCAAGATGGCGGTTTCAAAATTTTCTAAAATCGCTTCAAATAATATTATGTTAATTCCTAGCGAGTAAAGATATCTCTTAGTTTGCTATTTCACAATAAGATAACAAAATGTGTAAGGAATTCGTATTTATCAATTAAAACATCACATCGACAATGGTATTCGTAAACTAGACGATGAAGATAACGACCTCGAAAAAAAACAAAAGAGCGAGTACGGGATTCGAACCCGGGCCTCCAGCGTGCTAAGCGAGGATTCTCCCCCTAGACCACCGATATGTTACATATAGTATTGGGATTTAAACGCTACTTATTTTGAATGCTATGATTCGGAAGTGACGTCACGTTCTTCACGTTTTGTTTGAGAGCGAGAACGAGACGTGACAGAAGCCCGGCTTTTTTGTCAGTCGACCTGTTCAAAGTACATTTAGTTATAATTATCGCTTTCCAGAACAATTTAGGAAACAATATTTTCTATCTACGTCGATTACAAAGCATCTAAGGTACGTAAATTTATATGAACAACTGAGTCAATAGGGATAAATAGCCCAACGAGAGTCGGCGGTCTTAAAAAATACTTGGATCTGGATGCCAGTCCTGGTATAAATATAGTTCCAGGGCAATTCGAAGAACGTATTAGATGTCCGTGCATCAATGGAAAGAATAGTAAGGAGGTTAAACTCAATAATGGCCCCAAGAAAATTCTTAATAATAAATAACGCCGTTATTGAGTTTAACGACGTTGAACTAGTTTCCAGGTTGACTAAAAATAAATAAAAATAAAATTTGTAATTCTACCGCCAAATCGTGTACTCTGATTTCCTAGACAATTGCTAAACGTAGTGAGTATGTTTGAGTTAATTTTTGGCCATCACTGATACCTTAAAAGGACCGATATAGTAAAATAAAGTGAGATATCTCACCTGTTGTAAACTTACCTGTCCTGTTTAGTAATTGGCGAAATGCACCCTGGGATACCTGCGATAAACAGGAAGTAAATAATATCACGTGACATTACAAATACGGAAGTGAAGTTCGCAACAAGTTTGGAATGTATGTATCGTCCATTTGTGTTGATTTACTGGGGATTGAAGGACTTAAACGGTCTTAACATCAAACATTCTAAGTTATAGTTTGGTTCTACCATGTCCATTAGTATTTGTAAGTATGAATTACCATGTTTGATTGACTAATAGGCCTAGTATCAACACAGAGTTTTTATTGAGTCAAGGCTTGCTCTATTGACTTCTTTTTCCTTCTAGACGAATTCCTGTGTATCAACCATAGGCCCAGGTTAAGAACTGTAGTAATCCATACATAATAATTCATGAATTATATGTATTGATTACTACAGTACTACCCTATGGTATCAGCACTATTTTATGGGCAAATATTTCAATGGGACATTTATTTATTCATGTATTTTTTTTTGATTTTTTTTGATTTTTGAAAATTATAAAGGCACGAACTTGTAGTCAATGTTTCTTTTGAAAGTTAGATCTATTGCTATATAATTTACCAGGATTGGAAACAGGAATTCAAAAAATAAAGTGACCTGTTTTATTTCACTTTTCTTGCCTATTAGCTCATCTTTGTGACTTGCACACCTATATTAACAAGAGTCGTATAGTATCCTTTCACTCAAAATGATAACTGTATAGTCGGAGACATTAATAAACCTCAACCATCAAAAGTTGTCTAAATGAGCTAAATTCTAAGTTTCATGTCTCAAACTCTCCCAAGCGGGAGAAAAATAATTCCCGTTCACTCTAAGTAGCACAATAAATGAATCCAAAGCTTCATACATGTACCTGCAAATGGTAAGTATCTATTAGCCTCATTTGACTGTTTCTTGTCGACTGGTAAGATCCAGTCAGAGTTTTGGCAATGGATGACGTTTTCAGAATTATGTACATCAGTCTATACGATGTCCAATCAAATAGCATGATATGATCACCTGATCAATCACAAGCACATGTTTTCCAAGAGTTAACCAATGATGCCTGTTTATAAAGAGGTGATCACGTGACCTCCTGGGCTCTCCTGCCAAAGCTGCTTGTTTCTAATCCTGGTTAAATTATATGGCAGTAAGTTTTGAAAGACATGTTGACTCAAGTCTGTGGATAAAGGGTTCTTATTCATCATCATTTATCATTCATTCAAATGGAAAGTCCAATTTAAGCTGATGATATACACCACGTAATTGAAAGTTAAAATCCCTTATTGGAGTCTCTAGCCAATAGACATCATGGCATGTTTAATGCTGTGTACTAGGAAAAAGTTTGAGTTTGAAAATAAAAGAAACGACTAGAAAATGGCTGATATTCAAGCCATTTGGATAACAACATCGAAAATGTTGATGTCTGTTCTGGGTATGAATCAAAATAGCAATCCGAAAGATTTGAACTAGTGTTGATCAATTCTTGTACTACTTGAAAGAATACAGGGGTGGATCTGGGAACCAACAAGGGGGGGGGGGCTAAATTTCAGGTCCGAGAAAAAATTTTGGGCCCAAATTTTGAGGCTCATTTTCTTGAAAATTTGGCCTGAAATTAAAAAATAAGGCCTTAAAAGGCCCAGTAATGATCAAAAGCCCTACTTTTTGGGGCATTAAGGCCTAAGGGTCACAAATCTTGCCATGTACATTAAATGCTTTGTCTGTTCATACTCTCATATACAGATTTTTAAAAAATTATTCTTATTTGTATCTTATAACTATTCTTCATGGCAACAGCAAGTTGTACTCATGGCGATCCTATTAGTATAGAATAACACCCCCATTCCTAAATTCAGGTATTAAAACTGCTTTGTATGACACATGATTTATCTATATATATTATTCATTTAGCAATAACATATTTTCATTACTTTTTCAGAATATGCAATTGGCGAATATCATATATGATTGAGAATGATATTTTGAAATCAACACTCTGAAGTACATTTACAATATAAACAGTGATATATTGAACAGGATGGCTATTTACAAGTGATTATAAATAGAGTGGCTACGTGAATAGTCAGTCCTTGTAACTATATCAGTGATGAATCAAAAACCAAACATTATGTACTTGATACATTATCGCTACAGAACTAATGCTCTTAGCTAACATTGGAGAAAAGTATTAGTGATGGAGCAGATATATGCTGCATCAACCATTTTATCATGTCTTGTCTTCATCTTACAAACACTGTATACAACAATATCCAGTAACAATAGTGACCAAAAGTGTCATTACCATGGCAACGAAAGTGCATACAGACTTTATAGTACAAGAACAGTTTATGGTGTCATTCATAATGAATCTGCAGATCTGAAAGATGACCCACCTCAAGGTAAATATTTTATAGCTATCATATAGATAATGAGGTGAGAAAGTAGATGTAAACATGTTATGCTGTTTATATTATGTATTTTACCTTACATTTTGCACATACATGTACAGTAAAACCTGTAAAATAGAAGACTTCATTATGTGGAACACCTCCATAATTTAGTGAACACCTTTCTTACTATCCATTACTCAGTGCAAAATGAATCGCTGTAAAAGAAACACCCCCAAGTAGAAAACAATTTTTAGGTATTTCACTAAGAAAGGTTTTTCTATACATTTATTTATTTAAATTCAGTCATAAAACATGCATTTTTCTGAGGCTGGATTCATATACATACTTCAAAATGAAACACCACCCCCTCCCCTATTGTTCTTGTCTGAATGTCCATGTTCCTTCTAGACAATATAATTACAGAAAATGGATTCCTTTATCTATAATACCTTATAAGGATATTTGGGAATTTGCAGGAAAAAAGTTTTTGTCAAGTTTTCATTTTATCAATAAAGGTAACATCTCGGCAAGTACAAATGATATAATGGTAGAAGAGAGTCATTGAATGCATTAAATACCAGGTGCTTTAATATACCAAAAGAAAGGCAATAATCAGGAATTTAGGAAAATATTATGGGTGTATGTACTGTCTCTTATAAGATTATTTGCAGACTTTGTTTCAAAATGTATGGGGTTATCAATATTTACTTGTAGTTGAAGACTATAGACTCCTGCAAGATAAAACACAGTCTTTATTAAAAACTACTGAACTTACAAAACTATATGTTATGTTATTGTGGTTATCAACTTATGAAATATGATAATAACATGCACTTGAAAAACAAAATATCACGCTTTGTGTTAATACATATTTAAAGCAGCCTACTTGAATTAGAAAACACTGATAATATGTAATATACAAATGTATGTGAAATTAATATACATGCACCTGTTTTTTACTGTAATTTATAAATTTAATTGCCTCTTGAGTTAATTTTCATCTTAACCATCAATAGGTTTTAAATAACAATTTTAAGCTCTCATGGTGTGAGCTGTTAATTGCAATCACCTATTTGTTTAATTTGGTTGAGTCTCCTAGAACCTCAAGTCCAGCAAATGAACACTGCATGACTGCCATTGTGGCAACTAGTTGTTACCCTTGGTGATTGAGTAAGACGTTGAAATCATGTTTCTAAAGTCACGAACCCTGTGTTAAATGTCAAAGAGGTCATTGCTTCAGCAAATTACAGGTCAGTAAGGTCAAGATCACTGTAAAGGTCAAAAGAAACTAGTATTAATATCTCTTGTCATTCTGATAAAACCTAGAAGGCTTCAAATGTAATTTTTGAACTTCATAATATCATTTATCAATTGCCAAAATCATGAAATCTTTAAAATGTCACAGAAGGTCAGCACAATTATATTTTAGGTCAGGGTCATGCAAGGTCAAATAGTGAAATAAAACAATGAACTTTCCTCAAGTAAAATCATTGACAATCCATAGGTTACAAACAGCTGGCTCGCTCATTATTACTTATTGAGCCCTTATCATATTAAATCTTTACTATTTGACAACCTTGGAAGCAGAACTTTTTGTTTTATGATGCTGTCCCCAGCTCCGATTTTGGTGATCGGCTAGTAAAAAAGGTTTGAGGGTATCATTTTGTACCAGACACTCTCTAAAGTAAATTATCCTAACTTGAGTAAAAATGTGTGGTAAGTAAATTCGCTATGGGCAGTTAAAGAGGCGCCATCTATTCATTTTCAAACAGGGGGTACGGGTATAAAATAATTTTTAACACATCTTAATAGTAAAATGACATTGAAATACTAATAAAATCTTATCAAAAACATTATTTACAATCAGTATGAATTTTTTTTGTGTGAATTAGGGTGAAAATAAGGGCATATTTTGAAATTCACTACAGGGGCGCCACCTATTTTCATACTTCTACCACGTGTAATAACTTATTTTAAATTCGTTAAGGTATGAAATGTACTGAAAAAATTCATTCTGAAGGACCTATATATGTTCATACCACATAGTTAAAATTGGATCAATAGCTTTTGTACTGGCGGAGAAAAGAATTATTGAAATTTAAAATTGTGGCATCATGCAGGATAGGGGTGACCATATCTCACATGATTAACTTCCAAAATATGGAGCATATGTATCTCAAATGTACTCAAAATGGTGTATGTACTCTTGCTTTGTCATAATATTACTAATAAGAAGTAGAAAAATGATTGTACATTTTGAAAAATATTAATTCTCATTTTGGCTTCTGACGTCCCAGGGGTGACCATATCTCACCTTAATAACTTCCAAAATATGGAGCATATGTATCTCAAATGTACTCAAAATGGTGAATGTACTCTTGCTTTGTCATAATATTACTAATAAGAAGTAAAAAAAAATAATTGTACATTTAAAATAATATTGATTCTCATTTTGGCTTCTGACGTCCAAGGGGTGACCATATCTCACCTTAATAACTTCCAAAATATGGAGCATATGTATCTCAAATGTACTCAAAAAGGTGTATGTACTCTTGCTTTTTCATAATATTACTAATAAGAAGTAGAAAAATGATTATACATTTCAAAAATTTTAATTTTAGCTTCTTAAGTTCCTGGGTAATCATATCGCACCATATAATAATAATAATAACTTCTAAGATATGTAAAATATAATCCTCAAATATTCTCAGAAAAGTCCTGTCTTTTTCATATTACTAATGAAATGTAGAAAAATGATTGCATTTTTTATAAATTTTAATTTTAGCCTCTGGTGTCCCAGGGGCTATCTCACCTTGATAACTCTCACGATATGCAACATATACATCTCAAATGTGTGCTCAAAATGGTATAAATAAAGTCTTGTTTTGTCACATTTATTGAGAATCATAAAATCAACAGTTCAGAATCAATGGATTTTGACTGTTTCCTCTACTGTCTACAGCTACATATAATTCAGGGCAAATAATATCTGCTTTCAAATATTTGCATCTGCTCCCCAAACACCCTTTACAAGTACAATGGATGAGATTATTCCCTTGCATACCTTGGACCCAACATCTTTTGTAATCCATACCGGAATCCTTTTAGCCTGTCAATAGTGGGAGTACTTTACTCCATTCATGAAGTAATGGCAACTGCTAATGTAAGGTGTTAATATGTTATCCTGTGGCCTGCAATATATGCACCTTGGATTATACACTGAATTAAGGGATTTTGAGTATGGAAAATACGGGAAAAGGAGCTCTTTGTAATGATAAATCTTTCTAGCCACATTAACATTCTCTAGTTTGCATGTTTGTCATACAACATACATTGATTGTAATGAAATATTAATCTATGATTGTGATGTCCCACACTTCTAGGGTCCCAAAGAAGAGCTTAGCTTTTGGAACAATTGCATTATTCTTGGCACGGTAGGCCATACAGTGAATACAACTGTTGAGATTGGGCAATAACAATATAGCACAACATGACAAACCATGCAAACTAGAGAGTGTCAATCAGGATTAGAAGCAACTTATCGCCCTTGTAATTTAGCAGTGGGACAGTTTGGTGTATGTTTGGGCATAAATGCGCCTTTTAGGCCTAATTTTTCAGGATATTTTCAAAATTTCGGGTCAGATTTGGGGTTAAGGGGCCAATTTTGGTAAATGAGGCTAGGCTACTCACACTACTGATAGGCTACCAGTATACAACAGATGTTGCATCCAAGGCATGCAAAAGACTTATCGTCCATTGTTCCTGTAATATAAGGAGTGTTTGGGGAGAAGATGCAAATATTTGAAAGTAGATCTTAATGTCTCTGGACTATATGCAGCTGAAGCCTGCAGGGGAGACAGTCCAATCCATAAATTCTGAACTTCTGATTTCATGAATCTCAATAAATATGACAAAACGAGACTATATTTATACCATTTTGGGAGCGCATTTGAGATGCATATGTTGCATATCGTGAGAGTTATATCAAGGTGAGATATAGTTGCCCCTGGGATGTCAGATTCGGAAGCTAAAATGAAAATTTCGATTAAAAAAGGTGTAATAATTTTTTCTACATCTCATGAATAATATTTTGACAAAGCAAGACCATATGCCCCAATTTTGGTATATTTGAGTTGTATATGTTACATAATTTTAGAAGTTATTGAGGGACGTCAGAAGCTAAAATTAAATTTTTTTAAATGTATAATCTTCTTATTAGTATAATTTTATGACAAAGCAAGAGTACATACACCATTTTGAGTACATTTGAGATACATATGCTCCATATTTTAGGTGAGATATGGTCACCCCTGGGACGTCAGAAGCCAAAATGAGAATTAATATTTTTAAAAATGTGCAATCATTTTCCTCCATCTTATTAGTAATATTATGACAAGACAAGACTATATACACCATTTTGAGTACATTTGAGATACATATGTTACATATTTTTGAAGTTATTAAGGTGAGATATGGTCAGTGGATCCCTGGAACGTCGGAAGCTAAAATGAAAATTAATATTTTTAAAATGTACAATCATTTCTCTACATCTTATTAGTAATGTTATGACAAGGCAAGACTATATACACCATTTTGAGCATATTTGACATACAAATGCTCCTATTTTGGAAGTTATTAAGGTGAGATATGGTCACCCCTGGAACGTCAGAAGCCAAAATGAGAATTAATATTTTTTAAATTGTACAATCATTTTTCTACTTCTTATTAGTAATATTATGACAAAGCAAGAGTACATACACCATTTTGAGCATATTTGAGATACAAATGCTCCATATTTTGGAAGTTATTAAGGTGAGATATGGTCACCCCTGGAACGTCAGAAGCCAAAATGAGAATTAATATTTTTTAAAATGTACAATCATTCTTCTACTTCTTATTAGTAATATTATGACAAAGCAAGAACACATACACCATTTTGAGCACATTTTAGATACATATGCTCCATATTTTGGAAGTTATTAAGGTGAGATATGGTCACCCCTGGGACGTCAGAAGCCAAAATGAGAATTAATATTTTTTTAAATTGTACAATCATTTTTCTACTTCTTATTAGTAATATTATGACAAAGCAAGAGTACATGCACCATTTTGAGTACATTTGAGATACATATGCTCCATATTTTGGAAGTTAATCATGTGAGATATGGTCACCCCTATCCTGCATGATGCCACAATTTTAAATTTCAAGAATTTTTTTCTCCCCAGGTACAAAAGCTATTGATCCAATTTTAAGTATGTGCTACGAACATATATAGGTCCTTCAGAATGAATTTTTTCAGTACATTTTGTACCTTAACGAATCTAAAATAACTTATTATATGTGGTAGAAGTACGAAAATAGGTGGTGCCCCTGTAGTGAATTTCAAAATATGCCCTTATTTTCACCCTAATCCACACAAGAAAATTCATACTGATTGTAAATAATGTTTTTGATAAGATTTTTTTAGTATTTCAATGTCATTTTACTATTAAAATGTGATAAAAATTATTTTATACCCCTACCCCCTGTTTGAAAATGAATAGATGGCGCCTCTCTAACTGCCCATAGCGAATTCACTTACCACACATTTTTACTCAAGTTAGGATAATTTACTCTAGCGAGTGTCTAGAACAAAATGATACCCTCAAACCTTTTTTACTAGCCGATCACCGAAATCGGAGCTGGGGACAGCATCATTAGTAAGTTTTTTATAGATACAAGATCTAGCAATAATGTACTACATATGGTTTTGTAAAATTAGTCCCACAATTTCATGCTTGTGAAATTTATTTGATACAATGATAAATTGTGATAATAGCATATTGTTGTGAATTTTATAAACTCTTTTGTTATATATCCTGCTTTATGTTATTAGTTCATTAATAGGATATCAAAAGGTACCATAGTTCCATCATGTATTGTAAAAGCTCATGTCACTGTCAACAAAAGTTTTACAGAATAATTTTGTTTCAAATTTAGTTAAGATTTATATCTGCTCTAAATCATCGCCTATTTTTGAATTTTCCATCCTAAATCTTGTTTATGAAGGCTTGTTTTCAGGTTCCAAACCCAACCCATGTCTTCTCAACATGGAGAGCCAATTAATCATTTTTTGGATAAATGTGATG
The DNA here is from genome assembly GCA_903813345.2 of Owenia fusiformis. Classification (NCBI taxonomy): domain Eukaryota; kingdom Metazoa; phylum Annelida; class Polychaeta; order Sabellida; family Oweniidae; genus Owenia; species Owenia fusiformis. The sequence continues at coordinate 9,206,238 of CAIIXF020000008.1, forward strand.
AAAGATTACACCTGATTAATTTTTGTGCATTCTGGGTAAATGTTAAGGTGGCCATTTTGTAAAATCGTGTCTTTTTTTGAGCTATACCATGGGCCCGGTACCCGTGGTACTATTTATATTCTTTATTTGAACCTAGAAAATGAATGTTTTTCTTTTTCAGGATGTGTTGCCCAGGGTGTGTATATGGTCAGTCGCCATGGAACCAGATTTCCTGTTATCGAGGAGATAAAAAGGATGCAAGCTTTGCTTCCAAAGATTGAGCAGGACATATTACCTCATCTAAAGAAAGGTAATAACCTAGCTATTCTCTCTTATTAAATTACCCCAAAATATAATCAATTATTTTTGGGTTTAGCTTACCTACTTATTTTCGAAAAAAGGTTACCTTTCAATTATTTTGAGAGCTTGATATATTCAATTGACCTTGAATAATTTTTTGCAAACTTTGAAGATAAAGAACAGCTTTACTAAACATACATTTTTCACAAGATGTCAGCTATATGTTATTGTGTATGTTCACATTCAAACGAGAATGGCATGATTGATTCAATGCTGTAATAAGAAAAACATGTAGATGTTTACAGGTGTACAGTTAAGATAACATTTCTGAAGTGAAGGAGAACTTCACCTTAAACTGCATCAGATTCACCTGTGTTCTGTTCATATACTTGCATGCTTTGTATAGTCAGTATATTTTATTGAATATTTTATTTTTTTATTTTACTGTATTCATGCAATGTTTACATTAACACGCGTGATTAAAAACCTGCTAAATCAAGAATTGATCGTGTCACTCATGAATGTTTTTTTATGGTCAATTTTCATATTGAATGTTGAAGTCCAAAGTAGACACTTCAAAGTCATCATGGGTCACTTTAAGGTCTCAAAAGCAATTGATGACTATTTCAAATACTATGTATACAGCCTACAAGAACATATCTATAATATGTGGTCTATTGAAGTTGAAATATATACAAGTAATCCATTAGTTGTTAAGTTTAGTTTTATTTAATATTGTTCATATGATTTACATGGATTTATGTTGTTTAAATGTTTGTGCCCATTGTGTCATACACAATACAAACAAAATCCACGGGGTCATTATGGTGGTCAGTATGCTCAGTATGGTGAAAACTCCCGAGAAAAACTGCATGATTCTGAAATAAATTTTGGCCAGGAGGAGGGTTCTCTCAACCCTGTAATCACCTGCAATATTTTATCTCACATAATTAAATGTGTTTTTAAAATCGATGAAGCTTGATATATAAAATGTTCCATGTATTTTAGGTCGACTATGTAGTGAGGAGATCCAAGCATTAGAACAGTGGCATCTTCTCTACCAGTCTCATGTAGACATGAACATGAACCTTGCTGATGTTGGAATACAGGAGATGTATGGTCTGGGTAGGTGCTGTACAGTCATGTAGAGAACACAGGAAGCATACATAATAGCTCATCATTTTGTGTTTCTCCCACCCATTTTACTTGATACCTATTGTCTAGAATTCTTGATTAAACTTAAAGTACAGTAAAACCTGTTTAAGTGGAACACCTTTGGTACCTCTAAATGTGTTCCACTTGGGAGGTGTTCCACTTATAGATGTTCATTTAACATTATGTCAGTTGGTCTTGGGACTCTGAAAAGTAATCTAACAGATGTGTTACACTATTCTAGAGGTGTTCCACTGTACAGGTTTCACTGTATCTGATAGAGATGATAAATCCTGGATTTCAATATTGCAACATATTTTTTTGAGTTTCAAGATTTGCCATATGCCATGTATTATTTATTCTTTACCTCTCAATAGAGAATTGCCATAATCATGCACTACTATTATCTCGTTGATAGACTTAATAAGGATATGATGTGTTGTTTCAGGGAATAGAATGCAGCAAATGTTTCCAGAGTTGCTAGATGTAAAGAATCACAATAGACTTGTATTTAAACATACAGGCAAACCCAGGGTACATCAAAGCACTGCAGTTTTTATACAAGGTCTCTCCAATGTTGCAGGTTAGACACTGTTCAATGTAGTCTTGCTTCAAGACTGTGGATCCCAACTTATCTACTTCACCCAGACAGCACAGTAGTTGGGGGGGGGGGGGGGGGGGTTGCAAGGGCTTGTAGCTAGACTATGTTCTGTGGTAATTTTAAGTGACAAAGTATCATGTACCAAAAATCATGTTTTCTGAATACAATTTGCTTAAAATGATATATAGTGTATTTATGTACAAATGCACACTTGCATAATGATTAGCAACATGAAAACCTCAAGCATATAGTTTAATCCCAGAATATTGACATTGACATACATGTAGCCTCTAATTATACTATCTGTTCTTGCAGAATCTTCCCCAGTAGATGAGGTAACAGAGAGCTTTAATATGGAAGATCTAAGTAAGAACAAAAGACTGCTGGAGTCCATAGAGGTTTGTAAAAGAAACAAAATAAGTTTCAAAACACGTGAGGAGGAGCCTATTAGGAGGTTTGATGCAGGATACCAGATGTTGGACCTCATTGCTAGTGTAGAGGCACGATTGGGTCTGCCGCATGATACTGTCACCAATACTGATATTGATGTACTATATGATATCTGCCGCTATGACTATGCCATATACAGGGTTTCCCCCTGGTGTGCAATATTCAGTAAAGAGAATCTCAGACTATTAGAATATCGTCAGGATTTGAAGTATCATTGGCGATATGGCTTTGCGGATCCAGTGAACTATGAGTCAAGTTGTGTGCTTGTATCTGATTTGTTGCAGTATTTTAAAAATCACAGTGAGAACAATCATAGCATTAGGAATGTAGGCCACTTTCATTTTGGTCATTCAAGGACCTTACTGCCTTTTTATACCAGATTGGGATTGTTTTTCGATGATTTCTTAATGTCTGAGAAGTTTGAAGAGTATCATGAAAAACGGAAATGGCGTTTGAGCTACATAGATTCTTGCTCTAGTAATATTGTATTTATTTTATATGCTTGTGAAGGAGATTTCATGGTAAAGACACTTGTTAATGAGAAAGAAATAGTCCTCCCATTCTGTGCTTCCTCGCCATGTAGCCTAACCGAAATTTTCAATAACTGGTCTCATATAGCCGAGGAATGCAATTTTGAGAATATTTGCAGTCTATAGATTTAAATGTAAAATCAAGCATTATTGTTAGGTTATGTGCAGGAGCCAACATGATATTGCGACATCTTTGGGTTTGCAAGTATGGGTTTCCATGAAAATGTAGGTTTGTTCCAGTGGCAACGCGTGGGTATTTTGTGAGTGTACGCCACAAATGAGCGAAGCAAACGAGCTTTGTGGGGGGTTCTCATGCTTCTTATTTTTTCTCTCCTCCCAGGAAATATTGAAATTGAGATTGCATTTGAAGCATTATTCTGAGGTGCTTTTAAAATACGAAAATTTGAACGAAATTCCGACAACATATGGACTAATAAAATGTAAGTCATGGCCTTTTTTCAGAAGATCCAACTATAAAGTGTAGGGCATTTCAATATAAAAAATCATATTTTCTCTTGATTTTAAAAGTACATGTTACTTCATGGTGTTTTATGCATAAAAAATGTAACGACTTATATAAATATAATGGCCCTATAATGAGAAAAATATTTATAGCTACTTCGATAATAAATCAACACAGTCTTTCACTTGTTGTGAGAAGTGAAATAAAATGATTGATTTCTAGATAAAAGAATAGTCTCAGCCCAGTAGATTTTGATATTTATTTAAGTACATGTATATACTGTATGTATTCATAAGTTCATGTAGGGTTAAATATGTTTGCCATTGTCAGAGACTTTTTCTGGATTGTTTTCACTTATAATATGAATCAGATGTCCTCTTGGTCCACCTTTAGGAATAACTTTGTCTATGCCCATTTGTTGGTAAATATTGATATGATATTGACTTACCCATGGTCTAATGTGTTTTTTGGTCAGACTTCAATTATGTACAATGTAATTATACCACATACTGTACCACATATAGTTAAGAACTTAATTTAGTGATGATGCACTGTGAGATTTTTATGTACCTTGTTGGTTTTGTAGTGTATTCTATTGTTAGAAATGTAAGATTACACATTTTAAATACATATTGTGTATGGCTAATGTAATGAAATGTAAATATTAATGTGCATATGCATTTTGTAACTCACATTTTTTATTTTTATATAAAATTATTTAAGTTTGTTTATGATAAGTATTAGATCAAGTTTCTACCCTTACCCCCCCCCCCTACCCATATTCTCTATTTCCCTTGCCCTTGTGTTGAAGGTGTGCATGTTAAGAGGGAGGGGGTAGGCAAAGGCTTGGTGCAAGGCTAGTAAGTATTTTGTTCTATTGTGTTCATACTTTGTTCATAGCATGAGTGTAAGTTTTGATATTTTCACTTTATTTCTGTATTAAAAAAACTCAAAATTGATAACATTTTGACAGCATATTTCTGGATATTATGGTGTGTAGTGCATTTATGGTGATTAAATCTGGGTAATTTTTTATGTTTCTCCCCCAAAGAAGGCATTTGAAACCCAAACTATTTTCCTCTCTTCTTAAAAATATCATCAAGTTATTATACCCGGGTTATTATAGTGGACCAGGTCCTGCAGGCCTCCTTGACTTCCAACAACGCAAACATCAGTTCTGAGCTCGCGAACTAATTTCCTTTGCACTTGAACCACGTTTCGTGTTTCTTGGAGCTTGAAGATGCTGTTATCTTCAATTAGTGGATATTCATTAACATGCATGAAAACTGGAAAAGTATTTCTTACGAATTCCAAATAAAAACACTTCATTGGAATTTTAGTTATGCGTAATTATATGAATATAATTACTGACTTTTTCGATCAGGTGTGTGGTTCGCGAGCACTGATCCCTGTTTTGGAGTGGAGAAATATGTTCAGGACCGAGGAAATGGTGCTGCGCGACTAAAGATTTCTTGTTCGCAACATGAGAATCGTGGTTCGAACGCAAAGAACATAGTTTGCGAGCTCAGAACTGATGTTTGAGTTGTTGGAAGTCTAGGAGGCCTGAGATGAATATTTTGGTTTTGTCCAAAATGTTAATTGACCACCCTCATTGAATGAATCTCTTTCATTGCAAAATATCAAATTAAATCAAAGTATCTTTGCTTTAAAACAGTTTTGCTAACAATACATGATGGACTTTAACCACACCCCAAAAATGATTTATTACATTGTGACCTACATATAGTATTGACCTTTGTATTGACCTTGTCTTTATTTTTAACCTCACATTTGCTGATAGAGATAATATACCTATAATATATGTTCACTACATTTGTAGTTTCCTTCAGTGCCTTGCATGGGAGAGTATGTTCTCTTTTTAGAGATGGATCGGTGGATTCTAATATTTTATACTCCAAGTGGAAGCAGTTGTTTGTAGTATGTACTTTTATAGTGTCATGCCTGAATTGTTTGTGAGAAATGAAAGTAATATGAATTAATGAGTAATGTAAGCAAAATGAATATGAAGTCAATATTTCATTCTACAATTTAGTATATGAATGTAATATGTTAAACAGTAATCAGCCATACTAGATAAAGCATACTATAAATCATGTAATGATGTACTATAGATACTCACTGGTATAAGGGGCAAATCATTTGATTTTGGGACACTCTTTTTCAGAAATAATTATGCTACTGTACTACTTTATATCAATTTTGGCAGAGTTGTACATTCGTTACTTTTCAAGTATTCATGTTTTCACCTTTTTTTCAAATGTCCAATATGTGCCAGTTATACAATTTATATTCACACCATTCTCAGTTTATGATTTTACAGTACACTCACACGAATATATGCAAATTCAAGAATTTAATGTGTTTTACAGTATACATACATTTGTGTCAATTTTTTGTTAGATTAAAGAGTGTTATTGACACACAAATACCTGAATACAAGCATGTGCATCATTGAGGACACCCCCTACTTCCTAAAGTAGTAGAAAACTTGTGATCATGAAACCGGTTATCTTATGCTATATATATATGTTGCAGAGTTACATGCACATGAGGCTGGACCCCATGCATATTAATGAGAGTATTTGTGATTCATTAGACTGTACATGTATTTTATATCAAACTTTATTTCAATAAATGAGGAAAAAAATTACAAGTCTTAAATGTCTTAAATGTATAATTTATTTTGTGCATTTTTGTAGATGAACATTTTTGGATATAAAAATATTTTACAACTAGTACAACTAATATATTGTAGAGTCATATAAATCTAGATCTGATTACATGTTTATGGTTCTGAAGGTAATTTCCTCATGTTTCAACCTCCCTGCCTCTTTAAAGTCCCAATCTAAAGTTTGAAAATATTTTTTATCATTCATTTACTATTTGTCATGACTTTAAAAGTTATTTTAGAGATTTTTGAAAAAGAAATTTAAAAAAAAGTTATGGGCATTTCTCAAATATTCAAATTTCCCGCCATTTTTCAAAAAAAGTTGAAATTTTTTATTCATCAAATATTTCTTCATACATTTCAAAAAAGATTATCTTTTAATACCAATGCAAAGATTGAACAAAGGACACACTATTTCAATAATAAAATGCCATGTTTGATTGGCCACTTCAATGTTTTAGCATATTAAAAATATTTTTCTCACTCCCATATATTAGCTATATGGGGATGTGCCGGTATTAAAGTGGGTCACTTTTTTTGCCGAAAAAATCCCTAGATGTGGGTCCCATTTTGAAGAAAAAAACCTAGATATGGGTCCCATTTTGATGAAAAAATCTCTAGTACTGGGTCTACTTTCTGAAAATCCTAAAATTGGGTATTGAATTTGAAAAAAATCGCGGGAAGTGGGGCTTGTTTTATAAAAATTACCTTAAAGTGGAACTATTTTTAAAAGATCCCTAGATGTGGGTAGATATTTTGAGTGTCAGCGGTACCCCCCTGTACAAAAATTTGACCAGTACCCCGTCCCCCCTTGTGGGCCTTTTTGGTCATTACTGGGACTTGAAAGGCCTCATCTTTTGATTTTAGGCCAAATTCATAAACTTTTTGGGCCCACTTTTTTAGGGGCCCAAAATCTTTTTTCTCAGGCCTGCCATTAGTTCAACAAGTTAAACCTTGTCTGGGCCTTATTTCTTATCTGACATATCTTGTGGCCAATCACGGCAACAGGAACATTCAGATTAATAAATGAAAGCCGTGGGGTTTAACTTGTTGAACTATCCTGCCATCTGCCCCCCCCCCCTCCCTTGCTGGTTCCCAGATCCACCCCACTTATTTAGACATTTGATATGGCTTTGCCTATACGTGTCATTTACATGAAACTAACTAGGACTCACGCCAAATGTTTTATCCAGTGACCCCCCGCCCACCACCTTGGACTAGAGCCCATTATAGTAATTTCCCTTGGTTTGCCTCTTCCCGGGTTTAGTTTATTAGTTTCGTCCAGTACTATCCCGGGAATTTTAGACGATAGGAGGCGTGACAATGTTTTGATATGGTAAACAGTATTATCTTTGGATGTTTATTCGATATACATTAATACATCTCAAATAGATCATTCCATGGTGATTTTGACTAACAGGACATAAACAACATTACGATCGAACTCAGGAACACTACAGCTTTGACCCGTCTTGCTTAAAAAGCTCCTATATTCGATGAAACTACGGAGTCTCAAACCGGAAATCCAGGATTTTTATGTTTTGGAAAGTTTTGAGAATAATTAATTGGATTAATAAGAATGAGGAAGAGGCTTGCTTGCTGAATCATCATAAACCATTCCAGAAGAAGTCATCCTATTTGAATCTCACACAGACAGATCTGCACATAATTGGTGAGTAGATTTTTTGTTGCCTTCCTTCAGGCATCTACATTTCAGTACTGATACCTGATCTTACTAACAGTTGTCGATGGGACACACCTACCCTGAAGTGTGGTGAAATTTTATGTTACTTTTCAAAAGGACGATTCTCGGTTTTGAGAACAGTCTCCTGGGCTAATAATCTTTTTCTTGAAAAATAAAGAAATATTACCCAAATTAAACTATGAATATTCAAAAGAGGACATTTAAATCTACAAGATGTAAAAATAATAAAAATATCAAATTGGTCTGAAGCAGGGATAACGCTCAATTAGACCGATTCAATAAAATACAAGTCTCGATTTGGGGAAAGAAGTTCATCAGTGTACTGCGCTAATATTTTTTTGCGAAAAATCTAGAAATATTACCCAAATTAAATTATGACTATTCAAAAGAAAACATTCAAATCTATATTATGTAAAAAAATCAAATTTGTCCGAAGCAGGGATAATGCTCATTTAGATTGATGAACTTCGTTCTCCAAACCGAGAATCATCCTTTGGAAATTTTTGACAAGCTCTGTTTCATTCCTCAAACGATTCTAATATCAAATAGACTAGGCCCGTAGCCAGAGGTGGAGAGAGGTCACTCTAAGCCAGACCAGAAATTCTTTCAAAAAATAGACTTGGCAATTTCCTTCCAAAGCTTGTAGTTTTAAAAATGCACTACAAAAGCAGAACTACACAATCAGTGCACTAGATTTAAGCAAGTACATGAATGATACTGCTACAGATGTGATCTTTATTTTCATGCATAAATTTCTAGGGGTGAACTACTTTACTCCCTCTTTTGGGCTTCCTTTGCTCAAAGTGATGCAAACCCAAAAATTGAACCCCCCTTAATTGCTGGCTAGGCCCCTATGTTCCAGGGTTTGTGTAAAAAAGTGGGTGACTGGGTACCTCATGTTCCTCCCAGGGTTAGGAATTTGATTTTTTATTTTATGCCTCAAAATGCCTAACTGACCTCCAACTCAACATACCAGCCATATGACCAATCAAGCAAATAACCAACCAACTAATCAACAAACATCATTATTTATAATCACTCAGGCAATAAATCAACCAACTTACGTTGTATTGTACATCATACGTTGACAAATAACAGCAATAACTTTTCAATTTACGCGTCCAGATTTGTTTGATTTCTAGTAGAAAACTCCATCCTAGAAAACAATCATCAGTATCCTGTCAATCAATCAGACAATAAATCAAGCAACTAATGCCATCATCTTCTGAATTCAGTCCATTTCATGTTCATGTTTATTCAGAGGATATCTTGTGTAACCAGGTGACCAGCATTTACTTTTTTTCTTATATTGATAAAGTAGCTGATTATTTTAAAAGTTCTCTTACAGTTTCTTGTTCAAAATGATAACGTTTAAATATGGAACATTAATGGAAATCCTAAATTTAACATGGGAACGTTGAAAAGTCCTGAAAAACAACAGGCGATTTTGTGAAAACACTGGTGAAAATTGCCTGTTGCCTGCTGCTAATGAAACCCCTATGTAGTTTACACTTGGTAGGCTATGTCTATTTAATGCTCGACAGGTCAATTGACTACTATATAATATGATATTATATTATGGGAAAATGTGCAACTTTGAAAGTTGGTAACCCTGCAATGTGTACAGCCACCTGGTCACTAGTGTTGTCGCGATGTGCCATAATCGCACATCGATGCATCGGCAATTTTCAGGAGTAAACATCGATGCACATCGCGATGTACATCGAGAAAAAGTCTGAGAAAAGTGCACTGAAATACCGAACGCTAATACACTAAATTACCGAACGGAACAAATTAATAAGAGTACGCTGGTACATCCGGGAACTTCTAGTAACGGTGAAATGAAAGTAAAAGTAATTTTTTTAGATTAATGGTTCATTTAGACTAGCTAAAGCAGTTTTAGAGCGAAAGAATATCAGAAAACATTGGAATATGAAATAACTCATGAGAAAGGTAAGCGATTTGCGTCAAAATAAGATAAGAAAGGGTGATTTTTAGCGAATTAAATTTTTTTCAAAAACATCGATGTTTTGTTTCAGACATCGATGCATCGCCAGAATCAGCTTTGGCGATGTATATCGCGATGTATCGATTAATCCCGACAACACTACTGGTCACCCAGTTTTTTTACACAAACCCCTATGTTCCATCATGCTCAAATATACAAGGGCCATACAACTGTACATTCTTGATACATTAGAAACGTGGGTCCAGAAAAATACATTTTATCAATTTGTAGAGTTGAAAAGGAATTACATTCATTGTAAAATAATGTCCTAAATTAGCGATGTCAACTAAGACCATATTATATTAACTGACTTGGGATACCTTTGAATGAAAAGGCAAAGGTCCTTTTCAATTTTTATTTTATTTTTTTGCGTTTCATAAGTATGTGTCAATATTAGTATTTTAATAGTTTTTAATAAACATATAATGGCTATTCACAGGCTTTACAATAACTTAGAATATACCTTTATATATTTCATCACTCTCTTCAATATTTTTCATAAACTTGTAACAACCTTTAAAACCAATTTGCTATTATAGCCTTGCTTCTAAAGCCTCAGCTTTTGTAGTTCCATGTCCCTAAAGGCCATTTCAATGAGGCTGTGCGCCAATACACTTAAAAATAAGCAATTAAAAGGTCCCAGGTCCAAATAAAGAACTAAGGGAGTAGTTATGTAGGTGATTGGTTTCAGGGTAGAATGGATCCAGGGGTATCCCATTTAGTTCACTTGATACGTGCATGCCTCATGTAGTACAGTTCTACAGTTTTTCTTTATTTTGAAAAATAATTCTTCAGTGATATCTCCAGGAAGGTTGAGAAAGTTTGAGAAGTTGATAACATAATCTTTAACAGGTCAACACCAGTTTTTTATTTATGATATCAACTTGACTTGAATATATTCAAGGGTGATTTATTTATTAACATCAAGTGTTTTCACTTAGAAATAAGGAGTGTTTGATTGACTTCAATTATAAACCCATGTTCATGATATGAAAGTGATTTACATCATTGATTGACTTATCAATGACCTGTAGATCTTACTATTATAGGATAGGTTTCACAACTTTATAAAGTTAAGAGAGATATATCAATCAATAATGTAAACTTTGCATAATACTTGTGAAAATCAATAATGAATTGTATATAAAGCAAGAAACAATATACTAATCATTTAGAGATAAGACTGAGATGGCCATTAAAGTTTGGAATTTTCATACTGAATGCTTCAATAGGTTCATACTTGGATGCCAGGCCCCTAGCAAGCTTTGGCCAAGGGATTACTTTTCAAAAAATTCCAGATGGTTCACATCTGACAACTTTGGCCCAAATGCTCAAAATGGTGAAAGATTGTATGATTTTGAAATGATTTTTGGCTAGGATGAGGGGGTGCAGGGGGTTCGAACTCTGACTACAGGCTTGGATGTTTAGATATTATTCTTAGTATAGAGGGAATAACTTTTATAGATATACTTAAATAGAGTTAAAGCAAATTCCTGGTCTACCCACTTATCTCTTAACAAGAACCTTTCATAAGGATGAAAGAATGTTATATGAGGAAGTAATGTTTATCATCCTACACATAAAAGATCTTTCGATGAAGATAGGATATGACAAAAAGAAAATATCTACTTTAACATGTTCAAGAATCTAGACTTATTTCTCATATTAACCTGTGGAGTTCTCATATACATTGGAGGATATTTTTATGTGGTCTAGCCTAGGGTGTGGTGAAGGGTATGAGGCAGGGCCATAGCCCCAAAGGGGGTTGACTTCAAAAAATTCCAAGGGGGTTCACATTTGACGACTTTAGCCCAATATCGCTTGAAAAGTGCTCAAAATTATGAAAAACTGCATGATTTTGAAAGAATTTTGGCCAGGGGGTTCACTCTAACCCTCCTGGCTATGGGCTGGTGTAGTTGGGAACAAGGGGGCAGGGTGGTTAGGATTGTGATGGAATGTGTAGGAGATCTTACTTCCAGCATTAGAGAAACTTGATGTTGCACCCTGATGAATATCTGAAAATTACATCCTACCCTTTTGAACATTTGTTTGCATTCTAAAAACTCTTAGTCTCGCTACAAGTCCTTGTGAGCCTCCCCCCACTATACAACTCTTACCTCCCCTGTGTGAGAAGGTGTGTAGTGGGAGGGGGCGGGGTCACAGGGGCTTGAAGCTAGACTGCAAAACTCAAAAATATAATTCACTATATATTGATCATCCCTTAGATGAAGTTGATCAATTTATTAATTTTCATTTGAAAAGGAAGGGATGTTTGCAAAATGAAATTTGCTTACCCTCTCCTTCTTACCATTGGTTGCTTATGATATTTCATCAATATTCTATCATATTATGGCTTGAGCTTATTATAGAGTGAATAATCTAGAAATCAATGTTGTATATCTCTAACTTCTTTTAGTGGAATTGTAGTTTTATGTGCAGTTTATGTTCAACATAAAACATCTTTGTTCTGAATTTTATGTGGCTATATCATGTTTAGTACTGTAGGGTTTAAATTGGTCAGTTGAAAAGTAAATGATCTAACTTTTGGTAACAAAGTTATTTTCACCATTTGATAACATTTCCTATGCCAATTTTTCATGATTTTTTTTATTGTTGAAGTACATGATTGTATGTTCAAATGGATTTCCAAATTGTTAATGGCTGCAAGCAAGTTTTCAATGTTAGGGGATCAAATCCATAATATATGATAATATGTTATTCAGAGGTTAACCTCTGAGTTCAGGGTAAAGGTTGAGGGTGAATTTTGGATTTTTGTCGGTGATATTATACATGTCTGTGAGACAATAGCCAGATTTCTCGGTGCATTTTCTTTTTATTCTGATCATCTGATACTCATCACATAATATTTATCATTGTTCAACTAGTAATATGATCTTAAGGTAATTCCGTATGTTCATAAATTGGCTTCTTATTTTGAGTCTCATGTCATTTTCAGGTAAATCATTCCATATATGGTCTTCATCTTTCATCTTTGCATAAAGAGTACACAAATATACCTTTGATTATAATTAATGAAGGTAAGTAATTTCCTAAGATGTCTGAAAATTAAGAATTCTGGCTGGAAAATTTAGAGAATCGAGTGACCCTACAAAAAATATTGTCACTAATTTTTCTCCTTTTATCCGTATATCTAGAATATTTATTAACCCTTAACTTATAATCTGTGTATATTTTGTATACTACTTGTGCAAAGCTGAACGATGTAGACCATATATTATAGAATGAATTATGTGTTCCTGAAATAACATGGGACTTCAGTTAGGGAAGCCATTAAAAGTCCTTAACAAACAAAAATTCCTTAAGACTTAGTGAACTCAACAGTAACAATACAGAATGGGTTGTTTTTACATTACTACATGATGGTGTATCATATTTGTACAGTGTATGTGGGAATATCTATAGATGTTAACATGATACAGTACTTTAATTCTTTATCCAACCCTAATAGAATGGCCAAAGTCTTATTGCAAATCGATAGTGACAAATACACTACTAGCAGTTTGAGTATAAAGATTAGGCCAAAGGAAAATATTTGTATTTCTGCTCACTAAATGTTACAAGGTCAATTATTTTCTTACAATTTTTACCATCAATCTGATGCCGCCGATTTTCTTGAATATTTGACTTAAAATTAAAAAGCAAGGCCCAAAAAGCCCTATTATGCCCAAAAAGGCCCACAAACTGCCCAATTTTTTTCTGGGCCCATCCTAGGGGGTTGGGCCCCCAGATCTACCAGTGTTACTTCATGCTATATTGAAGACACGTCAAAATGCAACCCCCTTCAAGTGACCCTATCAGCAAGATTTAAGTGGTCTCTGTGAAGAGGGTCAGATTGATACTCAAATTTGTGTGTGGATCATACATTTAAAGGACAACTGAAATAGGTTTTCTCAACTTGCAGCTACAAAAATGCGGCTTTCTTCATTGTAAGCCCAATGTAGAGTTCTTGCGATAGCCATTATAAAAGAAATGTTAGATAACTGTTAATGGTTAATAACGTAATTAAATAAACTGATCAATCAGATTGGCCCCCATGTGATTAGTAACGTCATACATAATATAAAGTTTTGGATTATTGGTTCCTTGGTAATCACGGCGTCACAGCAACCATAGTGTTGTTGTGTAAACAAATAACAAAACATCTTTTGGCATTATGGCGTCATGCTTTAATGGACCAAAACTGGCCACATGGGGACCAGTTAGAGATCACGTGGTGGCACAATAACGTCACCATTTCATATCTGCTTTAAACACCACAGTTCAATTTCTAATATTGATAATCTTTAGAATTAAAGTACATGTACATTTCATTATGTGTAGTACATAAAATTCAGGTTTATTTCAGGATGAATTAATTTTAACTAAGAACATAATTTGACTGAATAATTTCTGGATATTTTTATTCAATTTTAGACAGCAGTGCATTGAGTATAAAATTGCATCTATATAAGTTACAGGATTTCCAACCAATGGGTCCTCTACCATTCCAAATACAAGATTTTATCAAATGTTGAATTTATTATCCAAAAGAATGAAGTTCGAGGGGGATATAAAGAAGCTGTCCAGCTGTCCATTCATCCATCCTTTTCATCCATCTGTTTGTCAATAATTCAAAAAACCGATTGATAGATTTGATTCAAATGTTATATGCTGATGCCTTATAGGACCTTACCCTTCGCGCAGAGTCTATTTTTAAACTAGATGTTGAAGCTCTCTTTTGAGAAGCGAAGTCAAACGAATGCAAAGGGTAATAGGATCTATGCTTGAGAAGTAATTTTTTAATATGGCCATGCAATTCAAAATGTCTGCCTTTTTTCGTAAAAAATATAATCTTTGATAACTCAAATACTTGTTGACAGATTTGGTTCAAATTTTATATTTTATTTCCATTTTCCCCCTAAATGTCTGCCAGGTGCAAGGTCCGGCTCTGCCAAGTGAGCACCTTTTGCGGTAAACACCCCATCCACAATGTTATCCAAAGTAGAACACATTCAATGCCCCTAATTAGATGAAATATGAGCTGGGACGAAATATCTCAAAAATCCTAACTTTTGGGCTCTCCTGGATCGGCAAATCAAGCTCATTATATCATGGCATCTCAGGGCTGAGAAGAAATGAGATGTCATGGTTTCATGATGCAGTTACATCAATATTTATAACTATAAATGAAATCACATTATAGAAGAAGAGATTTTCTAGATGGCCACTAAATTTCAAAATAGCTGCCATTTTTGAAAAAAAACATATTTGGTTCAAATTTTATACTGATTATATGCTGATGCCTAGAGATAAAAGAGCTCAACTCGAGAAGATATTTTCAAGATTGCAGCTAAATTTCAAAATGGGCCCTATTTTTCGTAAAAAGGTAATCTTATACTAGCATACTAGCTCTGCTAAAGAAGAAATTTTAAAGGCAGCTGAATTTGGAATTGCCCCCATTTTTCAAAAAAACCTTGGTTCAAATTTTATATCCTTTACCTTAAA
Organism: Owenia fusiformis; assembly: GCA_903813345.2. Taxonomy (NCBI): domain Eukaryota; kingdom Metazoa; phylum Annelida; class Polychaeta; order Sabellida; family Oweniidae; genus Owenia; species Owenia fusiformis. The sequence goes on from CAIIXF020000008.1 coordinate 9,221,620, forward strand.
CTACAATTAAGAGCTACATTCAAGAAGAAATCTTCAGAACAGCCACTGTTTATCAAAACTTGTTCTGTCAGTGGGATATGCTTCTCTTTGGAGTTGCTGTTTTGCAGAAGAGAGTATTCAACAATCATAGATGTATTAAGTGCATTGGTTTTTATAGCAGTACTGGATGGTGTCTAAAAGCTGACAGTTGTGGATTAATGAAGTTAGTTTCGTTAGGGGAATGAGTAAATGACTTAGTTAATCTACAACTATATTTGGACACCATCCCTTTGGCCTAATTTTATTTATATCTACATTTATTTTTTAGAAATGTTAAAATCTCTATATTTTTCAAGAAAAATAGGCATAATATAACAAGGAATGATAATAGATGAAAAAAACTTGATGTTTATATATTACCAGTTGTCCTCAACTTATTAATGATTCAGGTGAAATGCATGTATATTTATTACCTATATAGCAAGGTTGTTGATGGGCTTATTTGAAATTCAATGAAACTATATCTACCAGAACGTTTCATCTAAATACAGGTAGACATGAAAGTGGGATGATGTAAGGTGTGTTGCTTTAATATTAACCAGTCATCATGTTGTTTATATCCTATTGTTTATCTGCTCAGCATGTCATAGTGCCTTGATTATGTCAGCATCATTCTGTCCACACCTGTGAATGAACAAGGGCATAGCTTGGCAAGGCAGCAATTGCCACAACAAAAAATTCCAAAAGCCTATATTCATTCAGATATTTTTCAAATGAAACAGTAAAAAATAGTATTTCACCCTTGTTTGGATATGACCTTATTTTCTATTTGCTAATTTTTTATTATATTACAAGTTATTGATGGGCTTATAAGTGAAGCAGGATTCTTTTGAAAGCCCAGCCCATGAAAGAGTGTAGACCAAGCTCTCTTATACTGGAGTAAGATCAGAATATTGACATAAGGTATTACTTTGGGATGGTTTGGCTGTTATATGTCAGGTAGAACTTGTGAGATAAAGATGTTGATGTTTATAATCAAACATCAGCTATGAGATCCTTGGCTTAAAGCCTCCTCTTTGGTAATCCTGTTAAAGGGCATGAATGGCTGATCTGCTACTTGCTATGTAATTCTAGATAAAGCCCTTGTCTAATAATCTGGACATCAATGTCTACCCAGATACAAGCTTAATGCAATCATAGGCTTGAAGGCTCTTTTCATTTAACAAGTATTGGTATTGCATGTTACTCATATCTAAAGCTATATAATAACCAATGCAAAGATGATCATATTCAGCAATAAGTGCTGCTTTATATTCTGAACATGTTTGAAATATGACTTATGTTGAACTTTTACGTTTATCTCTTAACTACCGTATTCTCTGTAATAAGGGCCCACCCCCTAATAATCGCCCACTCTGCGCTTCTCAAAGCTCAAAGAATATTGAGGAATATTGTCGTTTGTATAAGAAAAAATATCGACATTTAAAAAAAATAAAGGTACCGATAAAAGAGAACTTGTGGTGAAAATGACACATTTTGTAATTCAGTGCATCTTCCCAATACATATTCTATTATTGAGCACTTAAAATCCCCAGTGAGGCTCCACATCATTTTGTATTGTATTTTGTTTACCACCAATGAAGGTGAGCAATACCTCTAGGGTATATCCCGTATATATACGGTCGTAACTTACGTAATTAACCTGGAAGATAGACCCAGAAACCCCTCCTTGAAGGAGCCCTGTGTTCTTTTATGTGCACTTATACATAGACATACAAGTACACACCACAGCCTTTTGTACGAGTTGCGGACCACTCAGTCAAACACCCTGAAGTACTTCACGCAAACAAGCAAATTTACGCATTAGGTAGCAGTTTATTACTACAGTGGTAAAATCATACATGCATGGATTATATTACAGAAACTAACTCTTAAATTCTCTTTTTTTATTTATTATCGCACTTTGAAAAAGTGCTATATTGTCATCGTCTTGTGCTGTTGGGTGGGCGGGCGTGCGGGCGGGCGGCACATAAACCAAATCTTGTCATCAAATTTCCAGGATAACTGCTTACCTGTTCAACTTGAAATTTTTACAGATGCAAGAGCAGACTAGTACCAAGATCTGCTTAGGTTAAGGGCATGCTGGGTAAACTACGTGGTGGCCATTTTGAATTTTTCAACAAATCTTGTCATCAAAACTCCAGGAAAACCACTTATCCGTTCAACTTGAAATTTTTACAGATGCAAAATTGATATTTTGGATTTAAATTTAGGTCAGCTTAATTACAAAAGACCTACTGAGGTCTGAAAAAGTGAAATTTTCAAGGTCGAAGGTCATCAAATTAGGTCACAAACAATGTTATCTAAATTTTCCCAAATTTTAAGACTACAAATAAATTCTTGTCATCAAAATTGCAGGAAAACCGCTAACCTTGTCAACTTGAAATGTTTACAGATGCAAGAGCAGACTAGTGCCAAGGTCTGATTAGGTTTTGGCCATGCTGGGTAAATTGCATGGTGGCCAGTTTGCTCTTCAAAGTGCGATATTTATCACTGTGTGTCTTGTTCCTTTTTATAGGCAGGGAAAAAGGTGGGAAATTATGGGTACTAGATTAGATTAGACTAGTGTGGTTGGATGCCTTAAAAAATAGAATATGACCATGGAAAATTTTGTGACTCCTATGATATTATTATGTATATTGTATATGTTAATGTAACTGCTTTGAAATGTTTTTTCAATGAATAATAAAATAAAATAAAGACTGTTAAATTCTTTGTGTTTCAGGTGATGATGAATAATGCCAATATTAAGAGGGTTGGATTCTGGATCAATGATCTAAAATATAAGAAGCTGGGCTTCGAGAAGTTCAAAACCATATGCTGGTATGTTGAAAAGTTGCAGATGGATTGTACTTAACAGTATAGTTATCCAATAAGGCCAGAGTAAAATGTAAATTGTTTATTCATATCCATTGTATTGATAAGTGATATATATATATAAGTGATATTGTGATTGAGAAAATCTCATCCCTGTTCTCCCTGCCTCTTTTGAACATTGCCTTGAAGAGTCCATGTTTTCGACTACATGTACTAAAATGGAAAAAGTCCCAACCAACTTCAGGGTCTCAAAATTCAACCATGCTTGACACTAATATATTTACACTGGCCTTGTTTGATCACTATTTTATAATCAAGTTTAAATTACTTAGAAATAATAGAATGTATTGTGTTTTAAAAATGGTAAATCATATTTTGAATTAATAATTATAATTGTATAATCGAGTTTTTGCATGTAAATATACCAAATATACATGGTACATGTAAATCATGTTGATATAAAATTTTGAAATATGCACGCATGTTGAAATATATTACAAGTTAGATGCACAATAATCGACATGATGGGCAAATCCATATGGTATATATACCAGTGATTGAATAAGTTAATGAACTTAATAGTTGGAACGGATTCAAATGAGGGAATAGAATGTTTATGTATATGTCAGAATTTGCATTGTGCATATTTATGCAAGTTACATCTAAAATGATAAAATGAGATATTCATATTATATGAATTTCTTGACATTGCCAATGTTATTAATCCTAAAATGATATGATTCATGATTATTATACACTATGTACTCAAAGTGATTGCCAAAACTTTTATCTAAACATATATGAAGTACAGTATTTGAGCTATCAGGTTTAGGATCAACAGATAATATCCCATCAAATAAAGTTTGCCGGGGATATAGAGAATGCCTCCATCTGTTTGTCTATAACAAAGTATGTAATATATGTATGTTAGTCAGGGAGTTATTCATTGAATCACCAACTTTTTTGTGGATAGCTTTCGATGGTTAGTTTTGGTGGATGGCATTCTGCTGTTGGTGTTTGGCAGCTAACAAATGGCAGGTGGTGACAGTTTGCTTGTTAATACCTTGTTTATTTAGTCATTTTCTCAGTTTCTCTAACATGTGGATGTATACATTTTTGATTGTATACATATCTGTTAATATGCTTTGTGATACCCTGATAATTATCTGGAATATTATACCAATAATAGTGTCTTGTAAATCGTTTTATTGTGAATTTTGAAATTGTTTTTGAACAACATTGACACAGGGTTTTTATTATTTTATTGTTGTTATTATTGTTTATGTGTAACACAAGTGCATAACACTATTTTTAAAATCTGTTTACATTTTCATAAAGATGGAATATTGAAAGATTCTGGCCCTATTGAGAAAGACCCTGGCATAACCACTATTATTATACATGTGCAATCTCAATGAACAGTTTTGTTTGATTGTTGTTTCATACACTTATAGTTTAATCATACAGGTTACTATTTACTGTAGTAATTGCAAAAAATGTCATATTCCTAATAATGCATTCATTGCTTTGTATTTGTAGGAACAGTGGCCTGGAGCTTGTGAAGGTAAATACGTATGTTATTGTATTATTATCCCTCTGAACAAGAGGGATATAGATAAGTTGTCCATTTGTCCACTCATTTGTTCATCTGTCCAGGTAGTAACCATACTGTTAAACCAATGTATTCCTTCAGTCACACCTTGTTTATGTAATACCTTGATGGATCAAGATGAGTAGTAACTCAAATAATGATATATTGATTGAGTTCTAATTTAGTAGATTGTTGTCTAATGCCTCAGTCACATTTGATCTACAACAACTGTATGGTGACCATAGTATTCCAAAATCAAGAGAAATATGCAGCATTAAATATTGGAATAAGCTGTACAATGTAGATTTTCTTCATCAATTTTGAGAGTCAAATATGCCTGATGCTTAATGGGCATAGGACCTCTGCTCCGTAAAGAAATTCCAATATGGCCACTCATGGTCAAAATGGTCACCTTAGACCTAGTTATTGATTACCTTAATACCAGTTTTCAGATTAACTTCAAATTGTACAGACTTATGTATTATGGGAATAAAACCTCTGTTTGAGAAAGAATCTGCAATATGACTGCTCAATTAGATAGCAAGAGTTAGTTTCTGATATGTTATCATGTCATGGGTGTTGACTTCGGTTCGTGCTTTGTACGACATTCTGTCTGACTCGTGCTGAATTTCACCATATTGAATGACCATTCTTTATTTATTCCTTAAATAAATGGATACTTACAATGCACCAATCCATTAACCTTATTAGGGCACTTGAAATGAAAAAAACTAGTATTGCTTTGTATTCATTCAATTATTGAATTATTTGTTTAGCCTTCACCTTACATTTTATAAAAACATGTTTACAAGATTGTCCCCTGGTTGCAGGTGGTGACATTTTGCATGTTAGTACAAATGTACCTTTTATTAGCTAGATTCATTAATAGATAGGGGATGAAAGAATTTGAAGCAAAATCTGATTTGCAACTTACTAGATATAGTATGTGTTCTTTACCATTCCAAATATTATAACCCAACAAAGATCCATGATCTCTTACTGAATGGCGAAGGAACATATATTGAACATACACAATATATATTTAGTTTTATGAAGACAGATGTTGCCTTATCATTTTGACTCTTAGACTATGTGTTGACCTTACACATGGTCAGAGACATTTCATTGATCTTCATCTTGACCTCATAGATGTATGTCCTAAAATAAAATTACAAATAAAAATATGCCAAAATCTGCTAGAGTCAGTGTCATTCATGTACTGAATTATCAGCCACTCGGTGCAACCATTTTTCTGACAATCACTAACATGGATGACATTGCTTCCCTTAATAATAATTAAATATATTTATTGAATTGAATTTGATGTTTTCTTTTTAATATTCCAGATTGACTTGGCTAGATCATTGGAGGAACAGGGACCATTTGATGTAATCATACAGAAATTGACAGACACCATATTATATGAAGCTGACCAAGGGGACCCAAAAGCACAGCAGAAAGTCTGTCGATTTCAGGTGGGTCATTGGAATACATACACGATCTGGTACATACCATGACGTAATAGTCTTGTATATAGTTATAGTCTCTGGTAGATAAACTAAGGTGGATCCAAGATTAGGACCATAGATTTGCCAAATTACTTTGCTAAAATCTTATAACAATGTTAATCTGTATTACTGACATTAAGAATTTGAGGATTGCAGACTTCATTTCGATCATCAATCTAGATGACCTTGATTTGATATTGACCTTGATGTGTGACCTTGTGTGAACCATGTCATCAGTGATTTTATCCTTGAGGGTAACTTTATTACAGGAGTACATATGTGACCATCCAGATGTTATTGTAATAGACCCACTCAACAAGACCACACAGCTCAGCAGGAACCGCTATGAGATGTACTCAACTTTACATGACTGCGCCAGTGATATTACCAAATTAGGTATGTATATGTATACTAACTCCGAGACTTGAGAAAAGGAGGTTTTGACCCATGCCTGCATATTGTTTTAGCATGTCTAAAATAACATGACTACAAGTTCAGTTTAGTTCAGTTCAGTTTAGTTCAGTTGGTCCCTCTCTGATGGTGCATCCTATATGTATTTGTTTTACATTGCATGAAAAGTCAGCTAGCCTGTATCTAGGGGGGGGGGGGGCGCTAGGCTGGCTAACATCAACATCTTAAGTCTGCAACCTTAGTCTGTTGAACGTTTTAATACTTCCCCTCTGTGAATAAACGAATCATGGTACTATGATCATCAGAAACCAAACTGTTCACACCAAATAAAAAGTATGTTATAATGTTATCTTATCTTTGGATGTTTTAAAGCACCTTGCAGGCTTTTCATTGCTATATGATAAACACAAGTTTGAAAAGCCCAATAAAACAAGGCAGAAAATGTAATCTACTGTGAAAACATACATAAAATAGGTTGATCTGGATAAACAGCAGGTTCATTCACTGCTTGTAGCCACCACCTTCAAATAAAACTAGAAAGGACTAGCTGTGCTAACATACAGTAAAACCTGTGTACAGTGAACACCTATGGAGCCAGTGTGTTCACTATAACTATATGATCACTACAAAGAGGCAATTTTATACTGAACTTAGTGGAGTATGCAGGCCCGTAAGACACTTTTCTCCAAGGGGGGTGCGGTTTTTAGCTTTTATAAAATTGTCATTTTTTTGCCGCGTAAATCAAATCGCGTAAGACAGAGGGGGGGGGGGGGGGGGTCAGTTACTCCCTATATTGGTTTGGAATTAACAAATGCATGCAACTTCCAAACGTTCCAATTGTTTTGTGGGGGTAGTGAGGAGTGGTCCACTCCCCCTAAAAAAGTTTACAGTTTTGAGATGCTATTTGGTGCTTTCTGGGCACTTTCAAAGTGTAAGTTTCTAAGTAGTACGCCACCACCACGGGAATAAGAGTTGAGTGAATAAATCTAAAAAACCGAGCATTCAGGGGGTTCTGGGGGTTCTCCCCCAGGAAAATTTTGAAATTTGGTTGTATTTGGAGTGAATTTGCAACCATCTGGTACGCCTGTGCGTAATGAGTCAATAAGAAAAATGTGATTTTTTCAAATTCTTTTGGGGTGTCAAAGAGGATGAGAGGGTGAAGTGGGGTGGGGTGCCAGTAGAGGAGCAAGGGGTTGTCGCCCAGAAACATTGACCATATCAAGGTGTTATTTGAAGATGTCTGGGCACTTAAAAAATGTCTGAGACAATACATGAAATTCAGAATATTTTCTTTTGTTTTGTGGGAGATGTGAGGGGTGGCTAACTCTCCTAGAAAATTTTACAATTTAAAGATGATATTTGGTGCTTCTGAGCACTTTTAAAGTGTACTAGTCAATAAAAACATTGAAAAACAATCACAATTTTTTTCAAATTTTGGGGGTGTCAAAGGGCGGGGAGGGGTGCCAGAGGGGGAGGTGGGGCTGGGGTGCCAGAGGGGGAGCAAGTGTTTGTCCCCCATATCAAAATTTACAATATCAAGGTGCTATTCGATGAAGTTTGGGCACTTTAAAAGTGTCTGTGCCTATTTCCCAAGAAAATTTTACAATTTTAAGATGCTATTTGGTGCTTTCTGGGCACTTTCAAAGGGTATGAGACAATAAAAAAATTTGAAAAATCTCAATTTTCTTTTTTTTTTTGGGGGGGGGGGGGTGATAAGGGAGGGGGGCTGCCAGAGGGGGAGGTGGAGTGGGGATGCCAGAGGGCGAGTAAGTGTTTTTTTCAAATTTTTTTTTTCAAATTTATTTTGGGGGGGTGACAAAGGGGGGTGCGGTCGCACCCATCGCACCCCCCCATCTGACGGCCCTGAGTACGTGCTGAGAAGAGCTGTTCGCTAAGATAGGTTTTACTATTTATGCCATAATTTGATTGTATCCAATTTACTCCATACAGTACTTGCTTATCTGATTTAATTATTGGAATAAGTTGGCCACTATATCAATAAGATTATGTATATGTGGAGTAATTACTCGCTAGTTTGATCGATGCATGCAGGGGCGATAGCATGATAAGTTTTCAGTGTATCATAAATACTTATCCTGTATTTATTTCAAGGTGCATAATCACAGGTATTGAATACCACATAATTTTGCAAATGGCTTGCACTTTTACACACTACCCTACCACGTGACCACGTTTAAAAGGGAAACAGGGTACAGCTTAGTTGCAAATGGAGGACGTGGGTTTAATTCCATATTTCTGAACGTAAAATACATTTTACATTTATTTCTAGTGTTCTACCAGACATAGAATTGATTCATCAAGCAGTGTGTAGAATATTGTTGGCAAAAAAACACTATAGGCAAAGATAGATAATAGTGGGCGCAGTGAAGCAAAACACGAATGCAATACACGATACATTTCAGTAAATCTATCAACGTACAGGGAGCATGTAAGTTTCCCTTCGAAAATGTTACATTGATATGTAACAAAAAACCCAGTTAACTGTTATTTAAACTGCGTGTCATCGTGTTATAGGTGGATACGTTTTCTAGTATGTTAGTCAACTGTATTTTTGTGAATTTGAATAAAACATTTTGAATGATCGGTTTTTGAGGACGGTAGTGAATAAGACCATTCAAGGGGTTCTATAGAAAGATTCTTCACATGTAGTTCAGGCAATTTTAATTATTCTGAGGAGCAGATAGTCATTAATACTGAGAGCAGATAGTCATTTATCATTAACGTGTTAACATTTAATTTCGTTATTTTATTTCAATTTGATACCTTAGTAACACATATAATCTAGCGTTCTTGTTAATTTAATGACTAAAATCCATACGACCTGAAAGCCCGTGTCTAAATCTACAAAATAATGTTTACTTTATTTGGATTAAATAACAATTGATGACACCTCAAAGCATCAACAGGCGGCCTTTTTAGCATTACTTTCACTGTTTGCAACGTAAATGTACATGAGGTCGGGACATAGTATGTCTGTATAATCAGCTTACTTTCTCGCTCCCTGTACTATTGAACAATTTACATTCCTTGTACCCTGTATTGATCAACTTTTGCAACTGTGTACCTTGTACTATGACATATCAAATATTTTAAAATCTAAAACGATATTATTTACATTCTTTCTTCAACTATCATATAACTTGGAACATGGACTTCACTATTGCATCACTGAAGTGTAGCGAATAGCAATATTGACTCACTCCGAGCACAAACGTATTAACCTTTTGACTAAGCAGTCGATATACTCAAAAGCGACCTGGTTGAAAGCCAGAAGATTCGCGCATGCGCGATCGAGGTAGGGTAGTGTGTTTTAGTTCAAACATATTAACACTGTCTTGTGTCTACATTATTGTATACAAAAATAGGCTTACAGGGAGCTTGTCTCTCATGGAGATACATATGAAGTGTAATTTTATGTTTGACTTGTTCCAGTTCTGAGCTTGCTTGACTTGCCACTATGACCACCTGCCCCCTTTAACATTCTTATAAAATGCCTTATAGGGCCATATAGGGTCAACAACTTTGTATACATACGTATATATTCAAATAAATACATAATATTGTGATTGGTTAAATTAAAGAAAATAGTAAAAACCTCAAAAAATAATGTCCCTTTTAAAATAATGGTCCATCACTGGTCAATAATGGAGATATTTACACACTAAACTCCTGTACAGCTTTGTTGCGTATTATGTAAAAAATACTTTCCATATATGAATTTTCATTTTTAAATGCTGGTAATCAATTTTGCACATGTTGAATCCCAGATAGACTATCGTTATAACTTCTGCACTTATTTAATTATTAATGTGTGCATGTACTTAATTATGCTGGTATGTATCCATGCATGGATGTAGCCAGCACAACCAATGCCTCACCAAAAGTTTTACAGCAGTATATTTTTCAAATGTGTCTCAATCAGAACTATGGAAATGATGTTCAAAGGTAATATATGTAAATTGGAATACATTTGACTGGTCCATTCTAAATTCTCTCACCTATTTTAAGATCCTTGCTCTGACCTTACCATTTGACTTTGTATCATCATGGCTTCATATTTTATGCATTTGAATATGAAGCATACCATTTCATTTGATTGCATCTTGATTATGGATTGATGAAAATAACCTTCAATTCAATTGAAAATGTCTTTGCACCAAGTTGATCTAAAACCTATTACGGTCTTGGTAGATGACATCCAAGAATATATAATTCTCTAACTTTAAGAGTAGGTTGGATATTTATGTATATGCCCCACTATCTCTGGGGTCTGCGATACACCTATTTCCCTATGAATAAACTCTGTATTTGAAACCTTCAAGTATATAAACCTAATGTAAACTTACATAAATATTATGATCAAATGTATTTAGTTATGTTTGTAATACATGTATGTTGAAATATAAAGTATCCGTTCATTAAATTACATGTACAAATGTATAAGCCTACCAATAGTTCAGCGTTTTGATCTTATCATCAATATGCATATTAAATCATCAATATCAATAATATGCAATAATTGTGAAGTTTTCTTTATAGATGTCGTGGATATTCAGTGTGTATAATAAAAGTCTCATGTATTTGCACTTTTGCAGATACTGAACTCCTTGTCCCAGATTTTGTAGAGCTGCCAACAATAGATGTCACTAGGAACAAAGCTGCAATAAGAGAAGCAAATATTGGATATCCATTTGGTAAGAACATATCCTTATATGGTAAAAGAACATATTCTTGTATGGTATAAGAACATATCCTTATATGGTAAAAGAACATATTCTTGTATGGTATAAGAACATATTCTTGTATGGTATAAGAATATATTCTTGTATGGTATAAGAATATATTCTTGAATGGTGTAAGAACATATTCTTGTACGGTATAAGAACATATCCTTATATGGTAAAAGAACATATTCTTGTATGGTATAAGAACATATTCTCAGCGCTTGCATTAGGTTAGAAAATTTGTGAGTCCCAAGGACGCAATTTTTTTAAAAAGTGTGTCCTTTGAAAAAAAAGTGTGTCCCCTATTTCTAGCCTGTTTTTAGGTATAACTTTATTTTAAAAGCATTTTTTCTTGCCGCAAATTTAAAACGGAAGTAAACGTTAGTACAGACTGAATTAATGTATGTTCGTTCATTCGACAATGAATACATTTTATTTCATGAATAACCTACTATTTGTTTCTGAATAGGAAAAACTGTGGCGTGTCATGGTTTCAAATCTAAAAATAAACAAAGTCGAAAAAATTCGAGAGAATCATGATTATTTGTAAATATTCAACATGTTGAGCCTTATTTACGATTCAAATAAAGGTGAGAGATCCTAATTATTTGTTTTTGTTAGGTATCGTTGTAAACACATTGTAGTATTGACCTAAAGATATTTTGCGTCCAAAAAACGGAAATATTTTCAATTTTTGCGTCCTCCAAATTATTTTTGAGTCCTTAACATGTACGGGACGCCGTTAATGCAAGCCCTGTATTCTTGTATGTTATAAGAACATATTCTTGTATGGTATAAGAACATATCCTTATATGGTAAAAGAACATATTCTTGTATGGTATAAGAATATATTCTTGTATGGTATAAGAACATATTCTTAAATGGTGTAAGAACATATTCTTTTATGGTATAAGAACATATCCTTATATGGTAAAAGAACATATTCTTGTATGGTATAAGAACATATTCTTGAATGGTTTAAGAACATATTCTTGTATGGTATAAGAACATATCCTTGAATGGTGTAAGAACATATTCTTGTATGGTATAAGAACATATCCTTTTATGGTATAAGAAAATATTCTTGTATGGTATAAGAACATATCCTTGTATGGTATAACATATTCTTGCATGGTATAAGAACATATTCTTGTGTGGTATAAGAACATATCCTTGTATGGTATAAGAACATATCCTTGTATGGTATAAGATCTTTATGGTATAAGAACATATCCTTGTATTGTATAAGAACATATCCTTATATGGTATTAGAACATATCCTTGTATGGTATAAGAACATATCCTTACATGGTATAAGAGCATAACCTTATATGGTATAAGAACACATTCTTGTATGGTATAAGAACATATCCTTGTATGGTATAAGAACATATCCTTGTATGGTATAAGAACATATCCTTATATGGTATTAGAATATATCCTTGTATGGAATAAGAACATATCCTGGCGTAATGTAAGATCATATTCTTACACTATATTGGAACACATTCTTGCAAGATGAGAGAATTTATTGTGACATAATTCAAGAACATAACCTTGCTTGACATAAGAACATAATCCCTGCACATTGCAAGGATCTTTCCTTTCATATTTGAAGAACATATCCTTGCATGAAGTTATAACATTCTTTGCATTATGTAAGTTATATCCTTGCATGATATGAGAATGTATTTCTTGCATGGCATAAGGACACATTTTTGCAAAATGCAAGGACCTATCCTTTCATATTGGAAGAACATATCCTTGCATTCCACAGATGAAGCATAAGCTTACATAGCATTAGGATATATCCATCCCAATGCATGACATAAGATAGGATAGCCTTGCATGACGAGAAAAAATATCTAAATAAAGAGATAAAGCTTTACAAAAAATGTTGTAAATTAATTTTTATGAATTATTATATTTTTAATTTCATCATAAAAGAATGAATTTCTATTAATGTTTGATTAACACAATCATGTAAATCTTCCAATACAAACACTCAGCCATGTAGGAATAGAAGAACAATCAATTAAAAATAATATTGTGTACACAAAGCATTGTGCGCTGAATAGTTGAGCATGTTATAGTATTTTATGTTTTCCATAAAATTAGTTGTGCATACAAGATTGTTGGAGATGGGATGGGCTGTTGGAATATATCAGATAGAAGATGATTGGTTATAATTACAACATCTCAAACTTACCAATTATTTGCACAGATAAAGTTTGGCTGTTGTAGAATTAGTATAACATGCAAAAACATTTTGTGATTTGACAGAACTTCTGATTTTACTGCAAGTTATTAGTCAACCTACAAGCCCCCGTGTCTCCCTCCCACTATATACCTTCTCACACAGGGGAGTTGTGTAGCTGTGTGTGCAGCCTACTTTACAACAAATGTAATTTGATTATTTCAAATCTAATAATGAAGTTATTATGTTTTCAGTTTGTAAACCAAGGTCTGCAGATGGATCTGAAAATTCTCATACGGTATAGTTGCCTCTTTATTGTTCACCTTAATTTCTTTTTCTGCTTGTGTAATATATTCTTCTCATATGGTATAGTTGCCTCTTCATTATTCACCTTAATTTCTTTTTCTGCTTGTGTAATATATTCTTCTCATATGGTGTAGTTGCCTCTTCATTATTCACCTTAATTCCCCTTTCTGCTTGTGTAATATATTCTTCATGATGGTGATGTGATTGCTATTATGGTGGTTTCACACTTTTAAAATGTTGGTAGCCATTTTGAAGCTTTCCATAAATTTTGCCTTTGTTATTCCACTCACCAAACCTTTTTCAAATTTGAACACATGTTAGTGGTTATGTGGCTACTTGGTGGTGTGATATCATTCAGGTCATATGCTATGTTGTTGATGTTTTTCACATCCATGGGATATAGGGAAGAGAATCATAAGGCTTTGGGTTAAATGGAAGTGAGTGCTGTGAAAGAGTGAAAGAGTGAATATAAGTAATATCCTATTTGAAACCTTGGGGAACAATCACATAAGATTTATTTACTACTGTATTAACTTTTAATATCCAATGCATGTGCAGATATCTCTTTATAAATTTTTGCTTTGTATACAATGTTTTCATCATAATAATTATACCTTCATTCTGATTCTTACAACCATAGATAAACTTTTAACTTAAATGCTTCTAATAAGTAAATGGAGATGTTGTATGTCAATATCTTGTGTAAAATATTTAGAAAGAAAGATTACTCTCCGCTTGGAGCCAGTTTCATTCAGTTTATCACTGTCATATTTCATATTCATATGCCTAATGAAAAATCAAGACAAATATCTTTTGTTCTGCAAAACTAATCTAAAATTTGTCTGGTATAGATCATGATTTATGCAATAAAATTGTTTGTAAGGTCATATTTTATGAGGCAATTTCAACTTTTTCTGTATTCAATTGCTTTGCAATACATGAATGCCAACTCCTTTTGAAGAATTACTTAGGTTTACAAAGGAATATATTTCTTTGAGAATAAGGTCTTCCAGCATACATATGAATTTCATGTCACCACCAAGAATGACATATTGTTGTTAGAAGAGATGACATATCTTTAATACAACTTATTTATACATATTTTTGCAATTAATCTTTTTATTTGGCGTCAGCGTTCGGCATTCAGTGTCTACATTTTGTCATGATAATAGTTTGTTGGTTATTTATCATATTACCAGTTATTGAAATCGTACCTTTCTGTGATCTCTAAATCCTGAGTCACATTTGCTCCGATCCATCGGCCGGCTCCCGGCTGATTGATTGTTTTGTTCAATATTGTATTCAATTTTGAATATAATACTCAATCGGCCAGGCACCGTAGTGAACATCGGAGCAAATGTGACCAAGGCATAACATAGCCTTTCTTTATGTCTGATACTTCACACAAATTACAGGCCACACAGTATCTACATATTTGTGTTGAGAGGCTATTATCTTGATTTAATTTGTTTTGAAGATGAGATGTGTATTATGCGATATGGAATTGTACATGTAATGCATAGACCTTTTCCAAAAACAACCATGGTATGATTTAAAAGAAATCAACAAGATAAAAGAAAATTGACTAGATTTTTCATTTCAGAGATCTATACTTATGGACCTCACCACTGGCAGATTGTAGTTTTTCTTCAATTACGTCTCAAAGTAAAGTTAAATATTTCAAAATGTTTCTTATTTCAAACTTAATGTTGTTGTGTTATCATGTTATTCACTCGTGTGAAAACAGTAACCGTATAAATCAAAGTTCTTACGTCCGTCACTTGTAACAAGATTAAGTTATTGGCTGAAGTTTCTTAGCAGATTTAAAAACAATAAATGTAAATATTATTCCTTGGGCATTGACTCTTATATCTTAGTCATTAGTCTTTTCTTCACAGCTTAGTCTTACACCTCCACTGTCTCCATGAACGATTATATAGTTATTAATGGAGATGTTTTGAAGAAAATACTACTTCTGTTGTTTATTAAGTTTATTGTAAAGACAATATTTGAAGTCTACAGAAGAGTAAGCTGACAATAGTAGAAACATTTATGTCAATATGAACCCATTTATTCTGCGGTATAGTGAAATCTAAGCTATTGTAATGAATGATAGCATATTATTATGCATATCAGCTCAGTTATTACATCCTAAGACAATCTCATTGTCAAGTTATATTTAACTTTGTGCTTTATGTGTTTTCCCATCATGCATTTTATCTTCAATGCTGTTTTCTTTTTCTACATTCCATTTGAGCTATATTTTCAATAATTTGCTCTCCATTTGTCCAGAATCTTTAATTTTGTTGTCATCACCAAAAGTGGTGACATATTGTTATAGCCTTTTTGTGACAGTGGTTGGTGTTCAGAGTTTAGTGTTTGGAGTTCGGTACTATTTGGTATCTGTATCAAATGTAACAAATGGCAAGTGGTGACATTTTGCATGTTGATGTCTTGTTTTCCAGTTTGCATTACCTTTGCTATCACTTTTCTTTTAGTGTATTATTCAATTTTTGTTTTCATTCTGTTGATAACTTAATGGTCTGTTTTCATCCTGTTAAATGATGTAATGTTTTGTTTTTTCATTCTGTTAAATTATTTAATGTTTGTTTTTGTTTTGTCCATTATCTCCATTGTTTGTTTTCATTTTGTAAAATATCTTGATGTTTGTTTTGCAGTTGTGCATTATCTTCAACGAGGAAGGTTTACGTGACATTAGGGTTCCAAGTGTTGCCCAGAAACTAATCAAACACAATGCAGTTATGTACAAAGTATTTGTTGTCGGAGACATTCACCATGTTGTTGAAAGACCATCTTTAAAAAATCTAAAACCAGGAGGTAGGTTCCAACATATACATCATTGTAGTCTACCTACACGCTCTTCTGACCACTCCCCCTACT
The DNA here is from genome assembly GCA_903813345.2 of Owenia fusiformis. Taxonomy (NCBI): domain Eukaryota; kingdom Metazoa; phylum Annelida; class Polychaeta; order Sabellida; family Oweniidae; genus Owenia; species Owenia fusiformis. Next base: position 9,238,135 of record CAIIXF020000008.1, read on the forward strand.
ACACATTCCAACATCCTTGTGTGAGGTGTCACTGTGTAGTCAAGTAGAGGGGGGTCACAGGGCCTTGTAGATTGACTAATATCATTGTGAAACCCAGAATTCATCTCAGTTGGATGCAAAATTTTCTTTTTCTTGCATCCAAAACTGACCAAAATATCTCATTTTTCATGATTTAATTTTCAACTGAGTGCAATAGATACAAGGTAAGGGCAATTAACAGCCCCAATTTCTCCAGTGCCATAAGGAGATCACTGTACATTGTATACATACAGTATCTAGATGTTCTACATATTGTACATTGGCATATTCACATCAATTAATAGCTCAATTTCTTCAAGATTTGACAACGATGCTGGCTGGTTATAGATATTTCTTATTTGTTCAAAATTCAATATATTTAAAGGAATATTCCTTGCCAAACAATCTCTCTCGTCATATGGTAGCTATAACCATATATATGCATATACATATTGTACATTGGCATATTCACATCAATTAATAGCTCAATTTCTTCAAGATTTGACAACGATGCTGGCTGGTTATAGATATTTCTTATTTGTTCAAAATTCAATATATTTAAAGGAATATTCCTTGCCAAACAATCTCTCTCGTCATATGGTAGCTATAACCATATATATGCTTGCCATGTTTAGCAAAACACGCAAAAATGTTTTGATATGGTCAAATTTGATCACTTAGAAATGTGATGCTCAATTCCAGTAAGCTGCCATCTTTTAAAATTTCACACAGGAAGTGATGTCATCGACTCTCAACTTTGCATATAGCATTAGGTGAGGAGCTATTAAGAATTACAAAACCAGCTAAATATTCTTTTTTAACTTTGTATCTTATCTAATCCTTCTGAAAATCTCTTATTTTATTCTAAGTTGACGAGCACTGAAAATATTTTTGCACAGAAAGTAATGATCACTTGTCTAGAAGTGATTTTGTGGTACTTTCCTATACTGTTATGGGCAAAGTTATAGAAGTTGAGAGTTGATGACATCACTTCCTGCAAGAAATCTTAAAAGATGGCAGCTCACTGGAAATAAGCACTAGATTTTTAAATGATCAATATTGACCATATTAAAACATTTTCCCATGTTTTGCTAAATATGGAAACTATATATACGATTATAGCTACCATATCAAGAGAGAAAGGGTCTGGCAATGAATATTCCTTTAAGGAATAAAGACCGAGATTTTGTGACTTGTGGCGTGAATGATATATGACTGAAAATTTTATTCTGTTCATTGTTAAAAGACCGAAATTGCTTAGCAATTGAGGGTCTTTGGCAATGGCCAGAATAAAATTTAAGGTCATATATTTGACATTAATCATAAAATCGAGGTCTTTGTTACGATTCTAATATTGATAAACAGTCAAGAAACAAAACTTTTTGCATTTATGAATTTTAGCGGTCATACATACTCCAATAAATACCAGTAAATGAATTGTTCTAGCTATTGTGACATCACGTATCATATTAGAATCATTTGTAAAACATAGATTCTTTAAAGGTTAATTGGTATTTAATAATGTTAGCTTATAAGTGAAACACCACTCTCCATTAAGTAAGTGGAGCAATGTGTAATTGTTATTGTATACAGTTAGATGATTTTGTAATTGTATATTTATTCAAGATTGTCTGACCGTTTAGGAGAAAATATGATCAGATCAATACTTTTGTCTCACTAGAATTGTATCAAATGCAATAAAGGATATAGAAATTACTGATGATTAAGGTGAAACAATACTCATGAAATCATCAGTCACCTGTAACCTGGGCCTCTAGGAAGACCAGTTTTCTACTGATAGAGCTACCAAGAATAAATTTGGTTTTCAAATCAAATCACTTGTACAATATTGAACTCTCGTGTATTAATGTGCATGTAGAGTACCAAGCATTAAGTGTATCAAGCACAATGTGTACAAGCACTATGTGTACCAAGCAATTGAATCTAGCACTAAGTCTACCAAGCCCAGGGTGTACCAAGTACTAAGTGTATTAACCACTAAGTGTACCAAGCACTAAGTGTATCAAGCACTATGTGTACCAAGCAATTGAATCTAGCACTAAGTCTACCAAGCCCAGGGTGTACCAAGTACTAAGTGTATTAACCACTAAGTGTACCAAGCACTAAGTGTATCAAGCACTATGTGTACCAAGCAATTGAATCTAGCACTAAGTCTACCAAGCCCTGGGTGTACCAAGTACTAAGTGTATTAACCACTAAGTGTACCAAGCACTAAGTGTATCAAGCACTATGTGTATCAAGCAATTGAATCTAGCACTAAGTCTACCAAGCCCTGGGTGTACCAAGTACTAAGTGTATTAACCACTAAGTGTACCAAGCACTAAGTGTATCAAGCACTATGTGTACCAAGCAATTGAATCTAGCACTAAGTCTACCAAGCCCTGGGTGTACCAAGTACTAAGTGTATTAACCACTAAGTGTACCAAGCACTAAGTGTATCAAGCACTATGTGTACCAAGTAATTGAATCTAGCACTAAGTCTACCAAGTCCTGGGTGTACCAAGTACTAAGTGTATTAACCACTAAGTGTACCAAGCACTAAGTGTATCAAGCACTATGTGTACCAAGCAATTGAATCTAGCACTAAGTCTACCAAGCCCTGGGTGTACCAAGTACTAAGTGTACTAACCAGTTTGTACCTTGTTCTAGGACAGTGATCATTTTGCTTGATTGATGATACCAAAATATGCAATTGCCAATCAATATTTCAGTATCTCTGAATCAGTTTATGATATTGTTTATGCATCCATATCACAATAACAGTTATTCTTGGTCTATTGTTACCTTTTTATTGTCGCAACCTTGAATTGGTGACATTGTTATAGCCAATATTTTTATTTTTTTGTTATGGACGTAACAAATTTTTACACTTTTACTATATCAGGCCCATAGCCAGGGGGGTTCGATGGGTTCTTTCAAAATCATGCAGTTTTTCACCATTCTGAGCAATTTTTAAGTGTTTTTGGCCATTTTTGGATCAAAATTGTTACAAGTGAACTTGGAATTTTTGAAAAAGTGAACCCCCTGGCAAATCCTGGCTATGGGCCTGCATATACTACCAGTCTTTTACTATACACTACCGGGAGTTGACACATTGTCATATTCATTTCTGGTATGATATACATACTTGGTTCATTAAACTTGGCATTTTTGCTGTTTTTTCCAGATTATTCTTCAATATTTTTTCACTCCAGAGATGTCTCAAAATCTACCTCATGCAGCTTTCTAACCAAGGTAAACAATGTATGTACCTTTGTGTAAACAATGTATATACCTTTATGTAAGCAACGTTGCTTATTTTGTAAACAATGTATGTATGTTTAGGTAACTGATGATGTACATGGTACATTTAGGTAAACAGTATATGTACAATAAGGTACCTTTTACATTTAGGTAAACAGTATATGCACAATAAGGCAAACAATATAGCATTATGAATATTAAGTTAAATAATATACACATTTGTTGTTATAAGTTGGTAAGTAATGTATGTCCATTCTAATAGTGAAAGAGCAAATGGATTAGTGTGGGAGCAAAGAAAATTAGTGATAGAGCAAAGGAAATTAATGATACAGCAAAGGAAATAAGTGAGGGAGCAAATGCAATTTATGAGGGAGCAAATGAAATTTGTGATGGAGCAATTGAAATTAGTGAGGGAGCAATTGAAATTCAGGAGGTAGCAAACTAAATTTTGTGGGGGAGCAAATGAAATTAGTTAGGGAGCAAAGGAAATTAGTGATGGAGCAATTGAAATTAGTGAGGGAGCAATTGAAATTAGGGAGGGATCAAACTAAATTTTGTGGGGGAGCAAATGAAATTAGTTAGGCAGCAAAGGGAATTAGTGATGGAGCAACTGTAATTAGTGAGGGAGCAAACTAACTTTTGTGGGGGAGCAAATGAAATTAGTTAGGGAGCAAAGGAAATTAGTGATGGAGCAATTGAAATTAGTGATGGAGCAATTGAAATTAGGGAGGGAGCAAACTAAATTTTGTGGGGGAGCAAATGAAATTAGTTAGGGAGCAAAGGAAATTAGTGATGGAGCAATTGAAATTAGTGAGGGAGCAATTGAAATAAGGGAGGGAGCAAACTAAATTTTGTGGGGGAGCAAATGAAATTAGTTAGGGAGCAAAGGAAATTAGTGATGGAGCAATTGAAATTAGTGATGGAGCAATTGAAATTAGGGAGGGAACTAACTTTTGTGGGGGAGCAAATGAAATTAGTTAGGGAGCAAAGGAAATTAGTGATGGAGCAATTGAAATTAGTGATGGAGCAATCGAAATTAGGGAGGGAGCAAACTAAATTTTGTGGGGGAGCAAATGAAATTAGTTAGGGAGCAAAGGAAATTAGTGATGGAGCAATTGAAATTAGTGAGGGAGCAATTGAAATAAGGGAGGGAGCAAACTAAATTTTGTGGGGGAGCAAATGAAATTAGTTAGGGAGCAAAGGAAATTAGTGATGGAGCAATTGAAATTAGTGATGGAGCAATTGAAATTAGGGAGGGAACTAAATTTTGTGAGGGAGCAAATGAAATTAGTTAGGAAGCAAAGGAAATTAGCGATGGAGCAACTGAAATTAGTGAGAGAGCAAACTAACTTTTGTGGGGGAGCAAATGAAATTAGTTAGGGAGCAATAACAGTTTGTAAGACATTATAAAATCTTTCTAACTCAGCCTTGTTCACTTTTATACTCATTTTAGCTGGACATTGAAGATCAAAACAAAGCACTGATAAAACCAGACAAGATGACGCTCACAAAACTTGTCAACAAAGTTCAGCGGAAGATAGGCATGTGTCTATTTGGCATTGATGTCGTTATTGAGAATGATACTGGACGATATTATGTGATTGATATAAACTATTTCCCAGGTAGGAGAACCATATTCTTGTCTTCAAAACATCATTTACTTTTGCATAAAATGAAGTTGCAAGTACAATTTAAAGGCTGCCATTGTAGAATAAAGTTCTTTTTGCCATTATATGCATATGGTATATCAGCACTTTGAATCAATCATTGTTATGCCATATTATAATTCATTGTATGAAATAAACCATATCATATGCCATAAAATGAACAAATGGCAACATACTGAAAAGAAAGGTGACAATAAGATGACGGATAAAACAGTCAAGCAGAGTATCAGCTGTCAATTTTGCAGTAATTATTAGTATTATAATTTGATCTGTTAATTGAAGCACTCTGATTGGTCAATTATTATGCTGTACCAATCTGTATTGCTACTGAGATTGTCCCAGTTGATCATCTTCATCGCAATACAGAAAATATTGGTACGGAGGGGACAATCTCAGTAGCAGTACAGAGGATCACACGATACGATATTCTGTATTGGCACTCGACTTCGTCTCGTTCCAATACATAATTTCTTGAGCAGAATATATCCTGTATTGCACTTCAAATCATTCAATAACTTATAGTTTTATACTGGAACAGTCCATGCAAGAACAAAAACAAAGCGTCTAAGGGTAATGTAATGCAATGAATTACTACTCTTGGGCCAAGGATGTCATGAACATGAGTGAGAAAGATGCCCCAGAAGGATGCCACCTTTTGGTGGTGGCATTGGCATTTGGTGATTGAAATGTAACAATACGAAACAATTGAATTTTATTCCATTTGGAATAATGTTTTTAATGAATCTGAATGTCATATATTTATCACGTAATTGTTTGTCCATTTATCTTTTGGATAGTTTCCAGGTTTTCTAATCCTTTAGCGGGTAGTGTAATTGGCATCTTTTCAATTTATATGAATGCATGGTTGACCCCAGTTTCACCAGTGTACTTTATAAAGACATTCAGTTCAGTATGTAAGGCAGTCCACAACACGTGGAAATTTCAACTAATTACTGCAAAATTGGCAGCTGATACTTGAATGTTATTAACCATCATCTTGTATTGACTCTTATATTAAAATGTAAAAAAATGTTATGCCATAATCCACTGAATCTAGTTTTCAAACAAATCAGACTTCAGGACCACGGATTTACATGTATTGTTTATTTCAGGTTATGATGGCTTCCCAGACTTCCTGCAAGTGTTAGCTGAATATATCCTCAAAAGACTACATACCAAACAGATGCCCCAAGGCCGGACTGACTAAAGCCCTCTCAAGGGAGCTTCAAAGTTTTAGAGAATAATCAGTGATGTTCCAATTTATATGGTCGCATTCTCAGTCAGTTTGATGCAATCAAATGTTGTTTGATTTTGAGTCAAATCAGTGTAATTTTGATTTTAATTCTTCTTCTCAGAAATCCTATTTTGATCTTGTTACAAAATCTGATTTTATTACCCCTGCTACACAACTCATATATCCATAGAACATAAATACAATACAAGTTTTTGAAAAATGTCAGAGCTCAGGTGCAACTCTAGTGAAAAAGACCAGAGTGTAAATTAAGAATGTGCAAAAAACAGCTGTATTAAACATGGAACAATATAATAAACTTTACAAAGGGCCTTTAAAAGTCTATGAGTAAAGGTGCAGTAGGTCATGGTAACCTTATTGAGGTATATGCAATGATATCATTTTTGTCATAGATTAGATAGATGTCAACTAAACTAGAATGTACAGCACAAGTTATAAGTATGTGTAATCTATGATATATACCATATACATGTATAGTGCTGAACTTATATTGAATTTTTTCTAGATTATATATATAATATATTCCAATATCATTTATCTTCTTACATTGCAAGACCCCGGATACAGGCATTGTGTTCATGGGAATATTTGTACTGATAAAAGTTTTCATGCATGTGACATCTGAAATTCTAAATAGGTTTGCACTTTAGTTTAACAATTTTATAATTTACTGGATATTGATGATAATCTAATTTGCAGGTTTTTGTGAAATACTAATAGGTTACATGGAAACTTGTCTTTGACCAAGATTTAAATTGGCCATAATTGTTGAATCATAAAATGAAAGTGAACTGATTTTAATAGCATTCTCTGGATGAGCCTATCATGAATGAGGATGCAGAATTGTCCGTGTGAACTAACAAGTCTAATCAAGTCTAACACAAATGTAAAATTCACAAAATTTAATGTAATTTATTATCTTTTGGGAAAAGGTTAAATTTCATTATTGTTACATTCATTAATTTTTAATAGTAAGAAATTATGTTTTGATACTAAATGTTTGACATGGTCCCTGAAGACCTGAATGTGGTCATCTTGTCATTCCAAAAGCAACTTGGTTTAGGAAACCATTCCTTCTACTGTAGTTCTTCTGTCATATATTTATGGATGCTTAACAATGGCTTTTGAAATGGATACAGCCTTAGGAATTGTATCCACTATCCAGTTGTCAACAGTTGTGGATGGACAATATTCCTGCATTAGGGGAGAGGTGGTGACTAATGATTTCATTGTCAATTGTCGATTTTCAATTGAACAGCAAGTTGACATTTTCAAGTATCATGATATAAACCATGACGAAATTATATTCATTTTTGCACAACTGCCTACATTTGGACATCATTCCTAAACATTGCCTGTTGAAATAAACAGACTTACAGAGTCAGTTAAAGAATGGTAGAGCCCATGGTTAAAGAAAGGACCATACATGTACTCTACCTGTATGTTGCGTCTTTGGAGTGTTTGGTAAAAAATAATTATGTTTCTGAGTGCTCATTCATCTCATACAATATGTGCAGACCAATAATTTAGAGGACTTTCAAACTTGGAGGTTTAAGAAAAAATATCGGGCTTAAGTTCGAGGCATAAACATGTGTTTTGAATTTCTGTGGTCCAAAACACAATTGAGTAACATAAACAAGTAGAGAAAGATCTTTGATCCTCTTGTTTAAGAAAACTGTAATCTGGTTCATGGTAATTGAAAATAAGACATCCTTCCCTTTTATGGTCTGCTCCTTATTAACTGAGAAATCAGCTGAAAATTAAAACATCGTTTTTGTACTTGTTTGTATATTCTATCACTTTATTATTTATTTTGTTGTAATATAACTGTATGTACATAGTTGTATAAATGTAAATCATCAATACTCGACAATCTATTGCTTTTATACTTCACATTACTTGATTGAACCATTGACCAATTTTAACCATTGATTGTTGTTGTCTCACAAATGTACATTGATGAATAATATTTCCACGTTTTGTTTAAATTATCTTTCACTTTCTTAGTATATAATGTATATTGCTATTGTTTCCCCATATATTGACAGGAACAAATGTCTATTAAGTTCAGTATTGACACAAATTTCAAACCAGTCTAAAGAATTCTTCAGAAAAATTGAAAAACCCTACAGATTTGATTTGACAGTTAAACATTTTTAGACCTGCTTTCAAAATTGGTATCGCAGCGATCATTTATGTCAATGGTCCAAGTTAACTGGTGGAATCCAATAAATAGAGGATGTTTAATATGAGGAAAGAATATGATTTTTTTGAGGGAAAATACAATATTTCAAATTCATACCTACTGATTACATTAATGTCTAATGTATATCTAATGTAAAGTTTATGCTCAATCGCAACTATAAATAACTTATTTATTACTTAGATAACAAATAAATTGTTCTTGCATGGGAAATCAACAGTAAAATATTTGTAGAATCTATTATGAGATCTCATATTACATACAGTTTCGAGTTTGTAAAATTGTTCTTCACTGTATTTCCCTACTCTGTATTTCCTTTGGAAATGCTGTATTGATGGAATAGACTCTATTTTGAATATTAGTATAAGTATAACGTAACAAAGGAATGCCTAAATTTGAGATACCTTCTGTATACATTATCATGGGCCATGTGACCCCATTCCCTTCATGCTCTTAGTGCTGTGTATGAGATCGAGTATTTAAACAATAATTCTGGCAATTAATTATTCCAATTATAACAAGTTCAGTTTGACTTCAGATTTATGCCAATGATTTATAGAGATCTTAATTTATGTTAATCAACAAGTGATAAATGAATAAAAAAATCAGGTTCAGTTGTTTGTTATGATATAAATCAGTTTGTACATGTATTGTAAGAAATGGCAACAACGTACTATTAAACCCCTGGATATTCATCTTGAAAAATTATTTATTTGGACATTTCAAAGATATTACCATAGGATCATAGATGTGAATTGTAATGTCCAAATAAGGAATTGTTCAGAGAAAAATGGATTGTTTTGTATTCATTTACATATACCAGTTACCATGGCAAACCCTGATTGAACTAGCTGAATATACTCATGTTAAGTTGTTCTCATTAACATATTAGTCAATAGGACATGTAAACTGAAACAATAAAGTGTTCACATTGTAAGATGTTCACTGTTCACATATTTACTGTACTTGTAATTTAAACGTATAAAAAAAGAAAATGTGAATAACTTACAACTGTACATACACATAAAGAAGTATTGATATCTTCTTAGGTCTCATCTTTGTAGTTATAATGTTAATATGTAAATTATATGTGCAATGGTTGTTATACACTCTATCACAAATCAAAAGAAGAGTTGTCTCACACAAATGTAATGTACAAATGTAATGAGTTTATGTCTTGTGTTTAAAGGTACAATCAGAGTTAAAATGGTAAAATAATTGTGACATTCACATTTGAACCACCACTGTATTCTGTACCATCCCCAAATATAAAAAGATATTTCAGATTTGAAACGTGTTCATTTTTCAAAATCATGGTTATACTTAAAAAATTGTTTTTGAACTTAATATTTTTCTTGAGTATTATGTATGAAACATTGAATTCTTAAGAACATAGGTATTACAGTATTACATGAGGAATAAATCCATGGCCCCAAAAGATAATGAAATCAAAACAATTTGTCAAAGTATGGCTCACTATCTCTGATTCTCCCTTTAACATATAATATAGTGTAAAGGATATTCATGTGAAGTTTGCAATATCCATTGGTGTGCAACTAACTACCATTTAACACTGCTGTCTCCATAAATTATTTCATGTGAATATTTTTAATGCATTAACATTGTTGTTTATGTCAACCTTGAGAGATTTGTATTACATATTGACATTTACTCCTACACTACACTAACAACACAGATATCAACCAGGTTGTTGCAGGCCCGTAGCCAGGATTTATCAGGGAGTGAGCAGTTTTATCCCCCCCCCTGGCTACGGGCCTGTGTTGTATAATGTAAAATGTGTGTGTGAGGGATGTTACCAGTTTTGTTTTGCATAAAATTCAGTGTTCATTTTTTAAATTTCCCAAATCTGAAATCTGGTTTATTGCTGTCAATTTTTTTAAAATTGATATTAAAGAGATTTTTTGTGTCACCACCACAAGTGATGACATATTGTCATAGTCTCTTTTTCGTGAAGAGTGTTTGGTGTCTGATGGTCGTTGTCTAGCATTTGGTGTTCGAAGTTTGGCGTCTGTAGATTCCAGGTTGTGACATTTTGCATGTCAATGTCAATTTTGCAACCACAAAGGTAATATGCACAAAGGTATTCAGTAGATTTGGGATCACCAAGGTCTTCAGTAGATTTGGGATACATATTTTATGTACAGTTAGTCTTTTGATACAGGGTTTAACCTCAGGAAATATGTATATGTCCCTGAGGATAAACCCCGTATCTATAAGCTTCCACTATAACTCTTATATATATTTAATATATACATTTCTAATAAACTTTACACTGTAAATGTATTATTTTTTAGTAAATATCAATTGTACTCTATATAAGGGGGAAAATATGTTGCAAAAATGGAAATATAGAATCTTAAACATATACCTGGCTTTGTTACTTTAACTCAATGTTGAAACATAAACTGCCCTTCCTTTTATACCAAGACACGTGACACTTAGATATCTACAGCTGGTCCTATCGGAATAAGTTGATAATAAAATAATCCCAGAGTAATTTATCTTCCATTTTCTTTAATAATTTATAGAACATTATCCTTAAAAGTAAATTAAACATTTCATACAGTGCTTTACCTTTGGCAGTGAAAAATACTAAGAGTGTTCACTTTACTCTGAATGAAGGGTGCCACTGCTATGTGACGTAATGGTGGCGCATCATCAAGTTAAGGATACCACCTCCCTAAGCTAGTACCAATGAAAGTTGGCTCCCAGGGACGCAACTCAGTATTTTCCAACAAGGTAATGATAGAATGTCGGGCGTTTGAATTCGAATTTTGCAATCACTACATTTCCATGTATGGCAGAATATCGAGTTTGAACCCCCGGAGCCAAGGAGGATTGGCTCCCAGAATGCAACATCGATATTCTGTCCCATATTGTATGGTGACCTTTAACCTTGTGTCAGGGTCCAGAAATATATCACATGTAAATAAGGTGAAAGGTCACCATACCATATATGGGACTGAAAACCGAGGTTGCATTCTGGGAGCCAATCCTCTTTGCCCGGGAGCCAATCCTCCATGACTAGTGCCAATTTTCGTGCTTCCCATATTTGCGGCACTACAATTTGGTGCCTTGAAGAGACTAAAAGATTCACAAACATTATAGATACGCTATTAAATTAGCTTTAGATCTTTCAGAAATGATTTTTTACATTGGTGGTAGTTGAAAATCGTTGACATACACATAAAGGCTATACCAAAATTCAAAAATTTAGTTGGTTTCTTGGTAGAAAAAGCAAATTTTAAAATAGTGTCTAAATTAGACTACACAATGCTATTCCATGAGATACTTTACCGAAGTCCGAATACTGATTGTTTTTTGCAAATATTCTTCAGTCTGTCAATTACATATTTAGTTTTTGTTGAAGTATCATGTAAATTCTGAATACCTTCTTATTATTAGGTTGGGATTACATCTACAGAAAAGCGACTAGCGACTGAATCCCATAATTCAGTTTAACGTTGCATAACGACGTAAACGACTTATTTAAACGATGGGGATAAAACAAATCTTAATGGCCTAAAATGTAATAATTCAGCTATGAAATCAACACATTCATTCGTTTAGTTTACGTGTATAAATCAGGCAATACATTTTATGACTTTATTACTTAACATTTCCAGACATGTAATGTCTCATACGGATGAGGAAATCTAAGAATGATGACATTGTTAACATAATTTTATAATAATTTACTCCAGTTAATAAAAGGTGAAATTGTATTTCAACCTCATTACTTTAATCGGGGATTCAACATCGGCACTTTTACACTAACATTTCACGAATTAGTATTGTGGATTTGTATTATATTCAAAATGGACAAATGGATGATTAACTTTATATTTTTCTTCACTATTCTCCACATTGGTAAGTAAATACTTGTATACACGAACCAGTAAATTAAAATAAATCAATGCAACATAACACACCGTAAACCATTTTTGGAATCTTTATTTAACCATCAACCACGGCATTGTCTACATCTACATCTACATCAATAATCCACAAAAGGCTAATAAGCCCATTTAAAGCAGATGTATAGGTTAACAGTGACATAATTTGAATAGACATAGTCATTGTCATAGACACGGTTAGAATACATTTATGAGTAATTAACGCATGTGCACCCCTTCCAAAATCCGACTCCTGAGTCCTGACACAGTGCAGGGTGGTGAATGTACAGGACGGTCCAAATAATGGGACACTCATATTTCAAAAATAAATATTGATTTTATTTACGAAAATATATACCAATGGATAGGGAATTTACTTATCTTTAATTTGGTATATCATAAGTTCAAATTTATTATATTGTCTGTTATCCAGCGTCCAAAATATAAATGACGCCATTTTCGTCTCAAAACGGGTTTTCCAAAACTTGCAAAAAACAAATTTTATTGTCAACTTTATTTACATAAACAGAACAAATGTTCAATATGTCCATAATTTTGATTAATTATAGCCCTCAATATTGGCCTAAAGTAGTCAATAGCACCATTGATGTGCTGTTGAGACAATGAATTTCACTTCTCAATAATTCTGTCCTTAAGGGACTGAATAGATGTAATTTTATTTATATAATCAGACGTTCAATATGTCCATCATTTTAAGCCCTCAATTTTGGCCTCAACTGGTCAATAGGATCATTTACCGTACAACAACTCAGTCAACAATTCAACTCAAGGGACTGAGTTGTTGTACGGGGTTCATGGTACACCAATTCTGTTAGTTCTTCCAATACGTGATAGTCGCAGATGTTGGATGATCGGGTGATCTGGGGGGGGGCAGTGATTAAGGGGGGTGAATCTGGGCACATTTTCCTTGAAACATTTGACACTCTTGTGGGATCTGTGGATTGGCACCTCATCTTGTTGGAAAATGTAATGATTACCACGTAACAGAACTAAACTAACAGAATTGGTGTACCATGAGCCATACAATGTTTAGAAGAGGAATCCATTGTCTCAACAGCATATCAATGATGCTATTGACCAGTTTAGGCCAACATTGAGGGCTTAAAATTATGGACATATAGAACGTCTGTTTATATATAAATAAAGTTGACAAAAAAACTTGATGGTTTTTGCAAGTTTTGGAAAACACGATTTCAAACGAAAATGACGACATTTATATTATGGGCGCTGGTTGACAGACATTATAATAATTTTGAACATATGACATATCAAATTAAAGATAAATAAATTCGCTGTCCATTGGTATATAATAGGACATGATTTCAACAACAAAAATCTATATTTATTTTTTAAATACGAGTGTCCCATTTTTGGACCACCCTGTATATCTGAAAATCGCCAAATATAAATCGGCTAAAAAGGTTGGGGTTGTCAAACGTTGAAAAATCAGGAGCTATAGTTTTAAACTTTACATCTTATTTCCTTTTTGATACCACGTCATACCTAATTTTTGTAAACCAACGACTTCACCTTATTCGAGGATACACTCAGTGTTAGCAAACGGCAGAGAAAGTATGATTTGCATGTCCAGTGAGAACATATTAGAAAAAAATGTATTTTAATGAATGTTGGAACCTTACATTTAAATTAGAAATAAAGGCGGTTACTGTCGGACCACAGGGGCTTATTCAAATCTAACCTGCAGTAAAATCACGTCAACCTAACGCTTATGTCTTTAAATAGGTAAATTCATCAACTGTGAAATTTTCGTTATTTGAAAAAACTGAAATTTTTCGTTTTCGGAAAAGCGCCTTGACGGAAAAACATTCACAAATTCGCATTTCTTTGCTCATAAAAAGCCAATTTTTGATATTTCTTGTATAGGGAGAGGTGCGAAATTCTCTGGTCCTCTGGGCCTATCTAATGGTCGGCTACGGGTAAGACCAAGGCCGCCAAATATTTTCTACGATCCTGGCCCTCCACGTAATCCTATGGGTCCTATAAACCCTGAAGAATGTAAGTTACATAGATATAAATAACCAAACTAAATGATATGTACGAGTATTCCTATTGTATTAATTTCTAAGCCACCATAAACGCCAAAAACGATCTTAGATTATTAGAATAATATACAACGGGCCTTCATTAGCGGGCGTCCATTTGTTTAAGCTATTATAAGAAGATTCAAAAATTGTAGTATATGTAATAATATATATCTATCTTCATTTTTCACTTCATCATGTTGAAATAGTAGACTTGCTCTGCTTTGCTTTAGTTAAAATATGCCCTGCTAAATATCTCTCTGGAAATCCAATCACTCGAGAGAAGATAAGTAAGTGTCAATACTTCACTTGCTCACCGGGAGGAATATACAAGAAGCATAGCTGTCCAAATGGTCTGGCTGTCCAGGTATCCGTCCGAAGGAAATGGCAATACGATCGTACGGGGGTGGATTACATGCCATGTACCAGGATCTCTTTAGGGTGCGTCAAACCTATCGCTGGAAACGGTACAGGTCAAATATGTGAGTACATTTTTATAATATCGGTTAAGGCCAGGGTGCATGTTCGGAATTTTTTCTACATTCCCCAATCGAGTCACATGTTATTTTTCAAACAGGTAGGAATTCTTCCACACATTGTCTACATCTTCCAGTTTTGCATAAAGAGTGCACTTATGTGCCTCGAAAAGTCTGGTGGGAAGATTTGTTTTGTAAAATGTATAAAAAACGAGAAAATTCAGTGATAATTTTTTCTTGTTTTTTATACATTTTATCAAAACTTTCTTTTCTAGGTACATTAGTGCACTCGTTGTGCAAAAGTGAGAGATGTTGACACTGTGGGGAAGGAGTGATTCAAATTTGAAAAACAACATGTGACCCTATTGAGGGTAATTGCAGCAAAATTCCGAACATGCACCCTGACCTTAAGTATGAAAGTTCTGTGCAACGTTCCAGTCAAATATGAGAGTACAATATTAAGTCAACTCTTGTAGGATAAGAGAATGTGCAATTTTGGTCAAATATCAGTCTATAGCTACAAGCCTCTATAATCTCCTCCCCTTAGTAGTAGGGGGGGGGGGGGGTCACAAGAGCTTGTATCGAGACTTGTCAAATATGTGAGTAAATTGAGCAATTCTAGTCAAATGTTAGTAAAATGTTCAATAGGATAGTTTCTAAATAGCAGAAAAATCAATGAAATCTCGTGCTGCCATCTTTTATTCAGCTTTTAACTCGGGCTAGAGCTCCATTCATTTACATGCCAAAATCTTGGAAAAGTGGCTTAATTTCATGATTTATCAAAGTGTGTTTGTTGAATCTGTATAAAACTTGAATGATATACCACACGATGACCCTGTTTATGTACATGATGTGATTAAACATGCAAATGTTGATTGACATACAAATAATCCACGGATTTAAAGAATTTTAGCATTGCATCTCTGGACATTTGGCCCAAGTTTTTTTAAATTGTTATAGAAAATTATTCAAATTACATAACTGTGTAAATCAAAGCTATTAAAGGAGAAAACATTTCACTGAATTCAGATATGCCATTTAAAAGAAGGTAATGTAAGTCATTAAAGTCTAATATGCAAGTCTCTTAAAATCTCACGAAAAACGAGATTTAGCGAGATTTCAAAAGCTATATGGAAACTATACTAATTCAAGCCAAACATTTGAACACAGGTAATGAACAATTTCAGTCAAATATAAGAGTAATGAACAATTGCATCAAATGTGACAGCAATTCAAGTCAAACGTATGTGTAAATTCCTGCAACATAAGGGTGCCACATTAGTAATATGAAAGAAATGTATAATTCTATTGCATAACCACCTTTGATTCTGTCTAATTGTAGCCGATACGCCAGTGGAAATTTGTGGAATAGATTTGGTATTCGCCGCTGATATTTCCTGTTCAATTTCACCTGCCAATAAAGCTAAAGTAAAGAAGTTCATAATAGCAGCATCGAGTAGCATTCCAGTGAGGTCCCAGTATTCTAGGATTGGTGTTCTGACATTTTCTGACAAGGTTTACCATGTAGCTTACATGAATGAATTCACAAGGCAATCTCAAGTAAGCTGTAATTAGATTTAAAGGGACACAAACACGAACGCCAACCGCCGAAAAGCAACCGCCAAACGCCGAACACCGTCCACAAAAGAGTTAGAGACTGATAATATAACTGTTGGTAGTGACATAAAAACCATACTAGTATGCAATTTATAAAATTATTTTATTCATCATCAATATATGCCATGGGATACTACAAGGCTCTGCTTTTGATAAAGGTACGAACATGTCAAAATGTGTCTTTGATGTTTGTTCAGAAATTATGCATGAATCATGAATACCAACATGAAAATGTTATTGATTGGATCATAGCAAATATGTTCAAACAACAACGTACAAACCTACTTTGTGTGTTCCAAGATTTACCCGCCCTTACATGTTCCTCAATGACCATTAAAAAAGAAATAACCATTTATTCATTCGTGTTCGTCCATATAATATCTCTAAAAAATGACAATTCATTCATTTATGTTCGTCCATATATAATATTTACAAAGAAATGACCATTCATTCATTTATGCTCGTTTATAGAATATAATCGGAAATGATCGACCATTCATTCATTTATGCTCGTTCATATAATATAATCAGGGGCGTAGCCAGCTTTCAGTCAGAAGGGGGAGGGGTGCGATCGCCCAAAAAATTCGGTTTTCAGATTGTGGCATGAACAAGCCAAAAATACGATTTATCTTGAATTTTACAAAAATTGATGCAACTTCCTTCAAAATTGAGCTAGAAGCATAGTCATTACAAAAAATGACCATTCATTCATTTATGATCGTCCACATATAACATAATCATTACAAGGAAATGACCATTCATTCATTTATGCTCGTTCATATAATATAATCATTACAAAGAAATGACCATTTATTAATCTATGGTCGTCCATATATAATCAAAAATATGACCATTCATTTGTGTTCGTTCATATAATGTAATCATTACTAAAAATGTATGTTCATTCTTCTATCTTCAGCTTATTGAAAGACTTAAGGCGATGACAACTGAACCCCTCGCTTGTGGTACAAGAACCGATGAAGGATTGAGAGAGGCCAGAGAAAAATATTTTTCGAAAATGTTCGGTTCTAGACCAGATAGACAGGTAAACATTTATATTGATTTCAACGCATTTATTTTTTGTATTTCAGTACAATATTGAGAGTTAATGGGTTGCACGACTACTTGACATTATGTAATAGTTGTAATTATAATATATTATAATAACAAGCAATATAATATAATACAACAGGAAATGTTTGCGCTTACAGAAAGTTTTAATTGTGCTGTCCGACGGGTTTACATACCCAACGTCGTTCCAGAAGGACACTTTCTATCAGGCGAATCTTATACACAAAGCAAATATTCAAACACATGTAGTTGGACTCCCTAATTTGAAACTATTGAATCCACCAAAGGATGCCAAGGGAAAGGCGACCAATCGATTCACACCCGAGGCTGCACGAGAGGAGTGGCTTAAGATTGCATCAAAACCAGAAAATGTATTCACGCTCTCATCATTCGACCAGTTATTTTTACAACTAAATCAAATTGTCAAAACAGCTTGTTTCACAATTTAGTAACGAATATGTAGAAATTGTACAACTTCGAGCTATGAATCAAATTATGAACCCGTCCAGTAAACCAATATCATACCGCCTCATATCATACTATACCCAATCTATCATATGAATTAAATCCATAAACCCGTCTAATAAACCAATATCATACCGTATCATATTGTAGTTAAGCAATCCTATCAATCAAATCTTTAAACCCGTCCATTAAACCAATATCATGTCGCCTCATACTATACCAAATCTATCATATGAATTAAATCCATAAACCCGTCCAATAAACCAATATCATACCGTATCATACTGTAGAATAGCTATCCTATCAATCAAATCTATAAACCTGTCCATTAAACCAATATCATACCGCCTAATACTATACCCAATCTATCTTATGAATTAGATCCATAAACCTGTCCAATAAACCAATATCATACCGTATCATACTGTAGAATAGCTATCCTATCAATCAAATCTATAAATCCATCCATGAAACCAATACCATGCCGCCTCATACTATACCCAATCTATCTTATGAAATTGATCCACAAACCCGTCCAATAAACCAATATCATACCGTATCATACTATAGAATAGCTATCCTATCAATCAAATCTATAAACCTGTCCATTAAACCAATATCATACCGCCTCATACTATACCCAATCTATCTTATGACTTAGATCCATAAACCTGTCCAATAAACCAATATCATACCGTATCATACTGTAGAATAGCTATCCTATCAATCAAATCTATAAATCCATCCATGAAACCAATACCATGCCGCCTCATAATGTAGACAAGCTATCTTATGAATCAAATACAGGCTTTGTATAAAAAACCACCTACCTCATACCCACCTAGGCACCTACCCACATACGTTGGACATGATACAATCTTTGAAGGGTTCAATTTTAAAGATCTTAGTTTATTAAATCTTAGTTAATGATGAAATATAGATGCATTTGTAACGACCCTTGATAGCAAGTTGCTACTACAGCCAAGCTGGGTTCGATTCCCACTCGGGGCATCGAATTTAGCACACTTTCTTTCAATTTCTTTATCTGGCTTGTTGGACCTATGCTCGCGGTCGTAAGTTAGTTATTCCCCAGGGGCGCCCTCGGGTCATTACGCATTACAATGTACTTATATGCCTTTATTTATGGATCTGCCATCCGTCTAGTCATAAAATAAAGCCGGAATTGAAGAAATGTTAATAATTAGAGCTATTTTAATATTTAAAAATCTTTAAATTGAACCCTTCAATGATTGATCATGTCGGTATGGGGTAGGAGGTTTTTTATACAAAGCCTCAAATGCATAAACCCGTACATTTTTTTTATAATAAAGTTAATCTATCTGACAAAAATAAATAAATTAGGAAATTTTCTTGATGATTATATAATGTGTAAGCAGGTTATTCGATCTTATATTGTATTACCAGATTTGCAGGAATAATATGAACTGGTCTCCTTATGTACTGAGATCCATTCCTCATCTATGAAGACCAATGGAATAGTTCGACATTACAGATATTTCGATTAAACTCTGTCATAGTTTGCTGTATACTAAATAAGAAAGAATCGTGATGTCATATGTTGTGTGTAGCGGACGACGGCCAATATATGCTCCTCAAAAAAGTTAAGGGGCCGTTAAGGACTGGTCTTTTTCCTCATAGGTTCACATGTTAAACCTCATGTATCTTTGAACTCTATTTTCTAAGTCCGAGATGAAAGAAAAACTGATAGTGTAAATGGGCATGTACCTTGACTCTATTCTCTATATTTCAGAAAAGTTTCAATTGAATCTCTCTGTTACAATAGGTCAAAAATTGATGTCAAATTTGATGAAGTTTAAAAAATGGTAGAACCTATGTTAACCAATGGGAAATGGTTGGGTTGATAAAAGTCATATGAGAAAATATCCATCCATCATATTGCTCTCAAAAATGGAATCTAAATAGACTAATGAATTTGCTATCTTGTCTTCAACAAGAGTTTCAAAAGTCACTCAACAAAACTCTCAGTTAAATACCATTCTACCATTTTTTTAATTCATCAAATTTGTCATCAATTTTTGACCTATTGTAATAGAGAGATTTAATTGAAAATTTTCTGAAATATAGAGAATAGAGTCAAGGTACATGTTCATTTACACTATCAGTTTTTCTTTCATTTCATACTTAGAAAATACAAAATGGAGTTCAAAGATACATGAGGTTTAACATGTAAACCTATGAGGAAAAAGACTGGTCCTTAACATTTTTGAGGAGTATATATTGGTTCCTCGGGTGCAGCAAAAATGTGGCAGAGTTATCTAAAGGTCTATTTTTCAGTTTTGTAATAACACATTTGCACAATTTTATATCCAGAAATCAGAGACATGTAATATATAATGTGCATGAATATCTGTTAGAACGAAATAGTTTAAGCCAGAATATACAGTTATAACAAAGAAGACACAACGTGATTTTTGTTCAATATACAATTCATATTACCCTTTGCATTCGTTTGACTTCACTTCTTAAAAGAGAGCTTCGTCTTCACTCTTTCAAACTCAAATAAACCTGTGAACTGACCGCGCCAATCAGTGTTCGTCGGCTAAATTTGACCGACGTTCTTTATATGGTCATTCCTTCTGACGTCATCGTTGAGCCCGGAATTGACCAATGACATGCGCATATTTAATTAGAACGCATTTGGCGTATGTTTCTTCAAGCTCGCTGATTAGCGCGTAGGTCAAAAGTGATATAGCGAAACTGTCACCAGTACCCGTCATGGGGGCGGGGCTACTAAACTGTAATATGGTCTCTACTAGGCAGAGTGTAGTTTAACTAGACTCTGCACGCAGGGTAAATTCATATATACAGTGATACTATTTTACCATACTTAATGAATAGGTATTGAATGTAGACACGGTGGTATAGGACTAAATAATAAGTCTTGTCTACGCGTTTTCAGGTGAACCGTTTGGTAGATCAATTTCAAATTTTCAGGGATGATTCTAAATATGAATATCTAGATCTGATTAGTTTTTTGGCATTCTGGATAAATGTCAAGGCAGCCATTTTGGATTTTCCGTCTTAAAATCTTGCCCGTAAAGTCTTGTCTACACGTTTTTAGGTGAACCGTTTGGTAGATCAATTTCAAATTTTCAGGGATGATTCTTAGTATGAAAATCTAGATCTGATTAGTTGTTGGGCATTCTGGGTAAATGTTGAGGCAGCTATTTTGGATTTTCTGTCCTAAAATCTTGTCTGTAAAGTCTTGTCTACACATTTCCAGGTGAACTGTTTGGTAGATCAATTTCAAAATTTCAGGGATGATTCTTAGTATGAAAATCTAGATCTGATTAGTTTTTATGCATTCTGGATGAATGTCAAGGCAGCCATTTTGGATTTTCCGTCTTAAAATCTTGCCCGTAAAGTCTTGTCTACGCGTTTTTAGGTGAACCGTTTGGTAGATCAATTTCAAATTTTCAGGGATGATTCTTAGTATGAAAATCTAGATCTGATTAGTTTTTGGGCATTCTGGGTAAATGTCAAGGCAGCCATTTTGGATTTTCTGTCCTAAAATCTTGTTTGTAAAGTCTTGTCTACGCATTTCCAGGTGAACCGTTTGGTAGATCAATTTCAAATTTTCAGGGATGATTCTTAGTATGAAAATCTAGAACAGATTAGTTTTTTGGCATTCTGGATAAATGTCAAGGCAGCCATTTTGGATTTTCTGTCCTCAAATCTTGTCTGTAAAGTCTTGTTTACATGTTTTCTGGTTAACTGTGTGACAGATCAATTTCAAATTTTCAGGGGTGGTTCTTAGTATGAAAATCTAGAACTGACTAATTTTTTGGCATTCTGGGTAAATTTTAAGGTGGCCTTTTGGATTTTCCGTCCTCAAATTATGTCGGTAAAGTCTTGTCTACTCATTTTTAGGATAACCATTTGACGATAAGATTTCCCCTAGGTACCACGAAAAGGAACTATAAGCCCCTGATGTGTAAATTACATGGTCACCCGTTTTTAACAAAGTTTTTTACCATGTGCAACAGCATTATCATTCTGCAGTTGAATGTTGCCCCAAAACACCACGGGGGTGTAGCATTGCTCTAAACAACCTCTGTGATACTGCTCCAAACATAAATAGGACTGCCTTCATGGACTACCACATCAGTAAGTGTCCTTATTGTCTCCTTCCCCTGCTAGTTTACGACAAAAACGAACACAATTATCAATTTTGTGGAGGGGACATTTTTCATCACAGGCTGTCATATGACACCAAAGATGAAGTCCAAAGTTTTGGTGCCTTCTTGCCCATTTAAGTCACCTTTCTTTGTTATGGTCAGTCAGCTTTGGTCTCTTTAAATGTCTTATGGCCTTGTATCCGTTATAAAAAATCACCGGTTGTTTATAGCTCTGAAACACGGGTTTTGAGCTGGGGCAGCAATTCATCTCGTAGACTTCTGGTTGACTTGAAGCGATTTTGATGACATGAATGCAGCAGGTGGTGGTCTTTTCTTACATTTTTCTCACTTGGGCTACTATTGCTGTGACCTGGTGTCACATTCCTGTGGCTTTGGTACCGCTGCAGAATTTTAGAGACTGTTCCTGACACACCATTAGGGTCCTGGCAATGGCATTTTGTTTCATGCCGGAAAGCGCCATCCCTATGACTAGCCATGCTCTTTTTCGCTTATTCTATGGGGAATGACTTCTAAAAACTCTTCCAACTCAAAATTAGATGTTTATGAAATGTGTACAATGATTACAACTTAGATTTAGTCGCCTCTTTCAAATTACCAACATCATGACGCCATGGGGTCACTTGAGTGAATGCAAGTTTACTCAACCATAAATGTTTTAACTTTTCATACCAATCAGTTTTATATGCAAATTTTCAACAAAATGTCATCATTTTGTAGAAATTCCATCAAACAATTTATAGCTATAAGATATTCCATATTTATGAGCAACAGAATGTTATAGACAAAGCTGGGCAAGGTGTGTCCGATTTCAACCAATCCGAACACAGCATTTCGTTTAACTGCACTGCATTATTATTGAAATAAATGCTAATGCCAACTTGACCCTCGAAAAATTTTCATCGAAAATATGTCCTGTTTAGTGAATTCGTATCTTTCATGTGATTTTGTTTGTGCGAAAAGAAATTAACCCTAAAACTTGATGGATCGGGGCTGATTCACTCTTCTCGGGCGTTATTTCCTAAACTTCACACTCGACGCTGCGCATCTCGTGCAAAGGTTGAATTAACACCTTTTTGAGAAATGATTTAGTCCAAGGGTTGAATCCTTCAATCACTTTTTGCCTACCAAGAGCACGGAGTCTAGTTTTAAACTAGAGAAAAAACAGACAAATGTAAAGGATAATGTTTATACTTACGCAAAGAGTATAATCATTTCCCTGGTGATTAAAAGGCATTCATTTTATGTTTACTTAAAGTACCATCATTTCCCATGACGACATTTAACAAATATAATATACAAAGTAATTGTAAAGGCGTTAATGGTTATCATGTAACACGTCTTAATACAACAATAGTACCAGTAGATATCATCATATTAACGTATATATATCTTCAAATGGACACGGAACAATTGGAAAGCGGAAATGTTAAAATCTAAGACATAATTTTGATGAGGAATTGATGAAATGGGACCAGATATATTTAGATTTCTGTTATGTTGTGTTTTAGTAGAACATGGTAAGTTAACTTTGTGATGGTAGAAATATATTAACGTCAGAGATTTAGAATTTATTTCATTTTAGCTCTTGGGTCCATTGATTTATGATAGCTCAAAGTACGAAGTTTGAAACTGATAAATGAAACACGCAAAAATACAAATTTTTCATTATTCTTAAATGACATTGATTTATAAATTCCATTTACATTATACAGAATAAGTTATTGTTTCTGGTATTTTCGTTTAATGGAAATTCCATGGAAAAATCGAATTCATCCTATACAATGTTTTTACCATTTGTTTTCAACAGTGTCTGTATAAAAGGAGCGTTTCACTTTCTTCAATTTTAAGACTATGGCCTGCGATCTAAAAGTTCTCAAGGCTTTTGTTTACTTGAAATTTTAAAACAGGATAAATATTTTCAAAATATATCTTGGTTTTATAAATAAAATGCTGGGGCTTTGTTGAGTTTTGAGTATATAAATGTCCATGATTTCGTTGAATATCTTAATAAACAAGTAATCTATTACAATCAATTAACATTTCCGTTACAGGTATAGGTTTTAGTAGATTTGCCATCGATATATTTCAACGACCACGTCCTCGACCAATGTCTGATGATATACGTAAGTACAACCATAGATATATAGATTTTACTCGTATGGAGGATAGTATATGTATTTCATCAGAGGAATGATCATATCAATCATATCGGAGGGTATTCCTCCGCACATACTGTACTGACTTCTGTATAAATTACCCTCTCTGCAGTAAAAACTATCAACACTTAAAGGGGTATTCCTTGCCAGACTATCTCTCTCCTAATATGGTAGCTATAACCATATACATACTTTGCAAGTTCATCAAAAACAGAAAAATGTTTTGAAATGGTCAATTTTGATCACTAAAAAATGTAGTGCTCAATTCCAGTAGGCTGCCATCTTTTAAGATTTCACTCAGGAAGTGATGTCATCGACTCTCAACTTTGCATATAACATTAGGTAAGAAGCTATTAGAATCACTAAACCAGCTGAATATTTTTTTCAATTTGGTCTATGATTAAAATCCTTTTGATGATCTCTTCTTTAGTTATGAGTTTACAACTCCTGAAAATATTTTTACACAGAAGATAAGGGCTTCTTGTTTAGAAGTGCTTTTGTACTTCTTTCCTATACTGTAATAGACAAGGTTGAGACAGGTGAGACAGGTGAGAGTCGATGACATCACTTCCTGAAAGAAATCTGAAAAGATGGCAGCTTACTGGGAATGAGTACTACATTTTTAAATGATCAATATTGACCAAATGAAAACATTTCCCCGTGTTTTGCTAAATATGTAAAGTATATATATGATTGTAGCTACCATATCAGGAGAGAAATAGTCTGGCAAGGAATGTTCCTTTAATGTTTTTTCTCAGTAAAAAAATGTTCAATATACACAGGTTTTACTGCAGTGTGTTCTAGACTGGTGTAGGGTTTATGTCCCACAAGGTATAAGTTTATAATATAATAGCAAATATCCAAGGTGTGTGTGGAAGCAAATGTAATTTTTTCATCTTCAAGGAATATGCAAAGGGAAATACTCACATGGGGATCCTAACACTAACGAGAAAATAACCAAATGTGAATATTTTACGTGTATATCTGGAATTTACAAAAAGAAAAAGTGCCCAAACGGACTGGCCACACATGCGGCGTTCAGACGTTTATGGACTCAAGACAAAATGGGAGATGATTACTTCCCTTGTACCAAAATGTCTTTTGGATGTGTATTGCCGATAGCAGGAGAAGGACCAAGGCAGCTTTGTAAATAAGTTTAATTTGAATAAATATAAAGATATCGAGACATCCTTATTTTATCAACTCCTTGCAATTCGCCAATTGAGTTTTTTTGAAATATGCATATTATTAGCATCCTATATGGCATTTGTATTTAGAACTGGTCACAATTCATTGCAGCCAATACCAAAGTGGAAATTTGTGGAATAGATTTGGTATTCGCTGTTGACATGTCCTGTTCGATCTCTAATGACAATAAAGCTAAAGTGAAAAGGTTCATCATAACAGCAGCAAGTAGTATTCCAGTGAGGTCTCAGTATTCTCGGATAGGTGTACTGACATTTTCAGAAAAGGTTTATCACGTGGCGTATATGAATGATTACACACGTCAAGCACAAGTGAGTGAATTTGAATCTGGTTTTATTGAACCTGGTTTTATTTCGTTAACGTTTTTTTTATTTAACGTTATTCCTTACATTTTTAATTACTTTTTAATCAGACCTGGTGTCCTTAAACATCATCATTTTGACACACTTAAGCAAAATAAAAACCATTTCCTAATATGTTAATTATTTGGTAAATATGCACACATAGTGGCCAAAGGGAAATCCAAAAAGAACTAGTATAGGGCACAAAGTAAAAAAGCCACCGGAAACCACGAGAAAGGAAATGAACCCAGTATCATGAAACGCATGTAACAGTTTGAACATACGGACCCCTCCCCCACTATAACTTAACTCAATATCATAAATCAAAACAACAAAACAATGGGATATTTCAGAAGAATGCTTAGACATCAAATAACGTTTGACCATGTGTTATATGTCATTTATGAACCTTGCATTTTCCAACACAGCTTATTGAACGGCTAAAGCAGATGAATACTGACCCTTTAACATGTGGGACCAGAACTGATGAGGGACTGAGGTTGGCTAGGGAAACATACTTTTCAGAGCTTTTTGGTTCAAGGAAAACAAGACAGGTGAAACTTTAACTTTATTTGTAGCATGACAATAATATTAAAATAACACAATACATGTAGTATTAGTTTTAGAAAGATGTGACCGTTACTTGTAAATAGATATGAAGTCGGGCTATTGGCAGGCTAGAACAAAATTTAAAATAAGGCTTGTGGGTTTCGTATGTTGAAATTTATGAAATCATAAAAAATACAGTGAACCAGAAATTAGACCCTGGGAAATTAGATAATCTTCAATATTTGAAGATTTTCAGCAAGTGTGTCCTTTGTGTATCTTGACGACTTCATAATTTGAGATGTAGTGGTCATTATGGTCGTCATTACATACCTTATTGAACTGACACATTTGAATTGGTATTGTTTTTCCAGAAAGTTCTGATAGTTTTATCTGATGGTTTTACCTATCCGCTATCATTCCAAAAGGACACTTTCTTCCAAGCAGCTCTTATACACAAAGCAAAGATTCAAACTTATGTCGTTGGACTTCCAAATATAAAACTCGAGGATCCACCTAAGAATGCAAAAGGCGTCGTTAATACTCGATTCACACACGAAGCTGCAATGGAAGAGTGGCGTAAGATTGCATCAAAACCTGAAAATGTCTTCACAATGTCATCATTTGACCAACTGTTCTTAAAACTAAATGACATCATTAAATCTGCATGTTTCACAATTTAATTAGACAAACACTTTACATAACATTTATAGACATATCTGTTTAATATATGAAAGTTCTATAATTCAGGTTAAGCAAGCATTGTGTTTGTTATATGTGAATGCCATTTGAAGTGAATAACCTTACTGACTAACAATGAATGACCAGGTCTTTGTTGTTTCTTGGTCATTGTTTACTTTATTCAAAGGATGTGTTATAAAATCACCATAAATCACATTATAAGGAAATATACTATTTCTTTAGTGATGTCCATTTAAAGTAGAAATGCAAATGTTTTCTGATTAATTATTTCAAGGACTAAAAATAGAACCATAATTCATCGAGGAAGAGACGCACGTATGTTATTTTATATATGCATTGTAAGTGTTTCATGGACATATGTAAATAAATGATATTTTGCCTAATGTTTTTTCATATTTTATTGCCATCGTTTGTTTGCTGCCTCCAAGAAGGGGCTTTATATATCAGGCCAATTTGATTCTGGATTCCCTTTCTTTGCTTGATACGTCCTCTGGATAGTACGTTGTACAACAGGAGATGTTACTATGGATATATACAACGGTATTTATTTGTGCGGTATTTAATACAGGTAGGTGTACATCTTTTACTTCTGATTCAAAAAAGGATGATCCTTATAGTAATAAATGATGAAATTATACTTGACCTTTAAAGGATTGGTATCGATATGGAGAACTGAATTCAACAACGTTTTTCTCTTAAACCAAGCATTTGAATACAAAGTTTCAGCATGGGTACAGTTTTTGTCACCCCTTACCTTTTAAACAGGCCACATTACCTTTTTTGAAGCTCTTTGCAGTGTTTTTATTACTAAACACCAAAACATTGCGCCATGCAGATTTAGTATTGCAGACGTTCGCAAAACGTTTTCAAATTTTATATTCTCTTTTTAATCTTAAGAACATAATTTTTACCAAAATCAATTGATGTCATACTTAAAATGCAGTTATGTGGTAAAAAGCAGAAAATATATATTACTAAAAGTTGTTTTTAGAAAGCAACCTTGTGTTACCCCAATTTAGAGGGAAATGCCCCTGTTACAATCAAAAATGAAATATATTTCCTTAATAAGGGAAGTTATTACTTTCAAACGATATATTCATTTATGTTCATTTTGTGACGGAGTACCAGACAACGACACTATTGGCTTTTAATGTAAGAATCTTTCCATTAAAGGATCTCATTTTTCCTTCACATGTTTTTCTTTTCCAGTCGTTATCGACGCCGCTCAGAAGAAGAATAAATTTAATCTACGGGCGTTCAAACGAGCTCCTCCTAGGAGACAGAACGACCCAGGCCCAGGTAAGTTGTAAGGTTATGAGTTAGAAGAATAAAGAAACCTCAACACTTTGCGTGTGTATATAGGAAGAAAAATGCAGTGGACTAAAACGTACTTTCTGTTCAAATATACAACATTGGTTATGAGCATATCATCATTCCAGAAGTAGTGACATATCATTACAGTCTCCACTTTTTGAGGACGGTGTTCGGTGCTAATGCCTTGTTCAATTTTGGAGTGTTCCATTGAGTTAAATTCAATTTCAGATGGTCCAGGAGATTGTAGGGCAAGATATCTGAGTGGTAACCCACACACTAACGATACTGTGAGCAAATGCAAGTACTATGAATGTAACGGAGGAGTATACACAAAAGTCAATTGTCAAAATGGATTGGAAGTGTTTGGTGATCTGAGAAAAATGTGGAAAGAGGACCGGAGCGGTACAGATGTATATCCCTGTGTGAAACACAGTGTGAGCTGTAAGAGAAAAATCGCTGGCGAGGAAAGAGGACAAATACGTAAGTATGCAGTTTGCAGTTTTCTATGCAGTGTGAGAGGCCATTTATTCGTGAAAACATCAAATGAAATTATCAATCATGCTTGAGAATGATAATTAGTTTTGACACTGCAATTACACTACACTACGTGAAATAAGTTTGGAGGAACTCAGGAACTAATCTGTAGCTCCAACAAAAAATACTTTAAGTAAACTCTTTTCCTTTGTTCTCTATACAGAGAAAGTGTGAGATTTACACAATGGGTCAATAGTAAAACACCAAAACACACCGCCATCTTTCTAACAACTCAACACCTATGACTTATCTCAACCTTTACAACGTTTACTTTTTCCTCTATAGCGGACAGGGTAGTAAAAGTGTGTGGAATTGACCTTGTTTGGGCTGTTGACATATCCTGCTCAATCCACCCAGATAATAAAGAGAAGGTGAAGAAGTTCATCAATAAAGCGGTAAGAAGCATTCCAGTCCGGGCACAATACTCCAGGGTGGGGGCGTTTACCTTTTCTGACAAGATCTACAACGTAGCATATATGAACCAATACCTTCGACAAGGCCAGGTAAGTTTCTTCAGTAGTGTCCTTATGTTCTCTAGGGTGACCTACACCATTAATATTATAGCTGTTTATAAATTAGTTCCTCGTGTCTAGATCGTCATTATCTCTACAAATAAGCATTAGATCAAACTGCGGCATTTCAGGTATATGTGATTTTGGTAACAGTCAACCATGTAAGGGACTTGTCATTTTATAGAACTATTCCATTTAAATGACTTCACACTCTGTGTTGCTTTTGATTTATATTCATAATTTTGATAAACTATCGTTGTTTCTCATTTGAAACGCTGATAGCTTATGAAAGCTCTGGCAGCGATGCGTCTAGAGCCAGACCAATGTGCCACGATGACGAATGAAGCACTGAAGGCGGCCAGGGAAATTTATTTCAACGAGGAATTTGGCGCAAGAAGTGGAAGACAAGTAAGCATATGATTTCAGCCATGGTCTCTTTCTTCTTGCCTGGAATTTATAACTGACCAACTAGTACATTCTGGCTAATATTTTCGATTAATCTCAGCGTTACTAAACGGCCTACTTTTTATTCACATACCATGGGGACATACAATGCAATTATAACTCGTGCTATCCTTCGTTTGAAATATAGACACACGCCTCGGAGCAATGTTTTTTCTTCTTCGTCATAGGTTCAATTTTTGATTGGCTCTGACTCAAGAACCATCCGAAAGTTGGATTTTAATCCTAGGATTTTTCAATTTCATAAAAATGTCATCATGAAACAAACATTAGAGACTTACAGTAGATATTATCATACAATTGTATAATTGAAAATAAACAGCAAATTTGCATGTTTTAAACGAATTGCTGATTTAGATCATATAATTTTTCGCATCATGGCCTCTCTGTGTCATCATTATAGCAGTATTGTGCCCCAGGGGTCTGTTTTGGAACCCCTACTATTTCTAATTAATATTAACCACTTATCCGACAATTCTCTACTTGAACTGTTTACTTGAGTTTGAACCTTACTCAATTCAAAGGAAAGCATATTTTCTATTGAATGGAGATAAGAAATTTGGACATTGAAACAAATAAAAAAACTGATTGAAATCACTGCTCACTATACTTTTCAAGCTATACAAAGTCTGGGACATGGTAATTTTTAACATTAGATTTTGATACCATCACTTAGGTCCGGGGAACAAGCAAACCAAACAACAACAAAAAAAGAAAAAATCTTCTCTGAACATTTTGTGTATTTCTAAATATCAATTTTTTATTTATCAACATTGTTCCAATTGCCGATAATGTTGTCTTGTCAACAATGGCAATTTGTACATATGTAATCTATTGATTTGTAGAAATAAATGTGAAGTAAGCCTACGTAAAAGAATTATAGCAGCATTGGAAGATTACTAGTATGAAAACGTAATATCCCTTTTTTCTTTGATTATTTACAGAAGGCACTAATAGTATTGTCTGATGGGTTCACATATCCAAAAAAGTTCCAGGAGGATACGTTTCATCAAGCAAAACTTAACCACAAGAGGGGCATACAAACGTTTGTGGTTGGCTTACCGAACGATAAACTAGCTCAACAGAACGCAGGGGATAAAAATGCTGCATTTGCAGGCATGGTTGAATGGAACGCCATTGCTTCTAAACCTGAAAATGTTAAAACAATGCGATCATTCGATGAACTATTCGATGTTGTTTCGGACATAATAAAAGCTGCATGTTTTGAATTATGAAATGATTTCCAAAAGTATACAGATCCAACGTTTAAACAATTCAGATTCTCTTTTAATTTTGCAATTGTAAAAGCCTTCTAGGAAAACTCAAAAACAGTAAAATGAGCTCTGTATCAACATTCACAGAATATGTCAATATTTGTAAACCCCCGCAAGAGTGACGCATTATTATGAAAAAATGTCTTTCCATGACATCAGAAAACCCAATTACTTTTACACGAGAGAGGATTAAATAAAACTCGAATCCGAAAGTAAGTTATTGTTTCGTCCACCATCGGACGCGGATTTATTAAATGGATATATAAGTTAATTATCGAAACATTGAACTCTTTACATAGGCTGCATGACATACACTATAAATAAATATTTGAAATGTCCAATGTATTTTCACGGATTAGATACAATGGGTCATTAAAATCACACTGCTAAGCCTTATATCTACAATGGTCAGTTCTTCTGAGAGATATACAGATTATTGACAAAAGTTGTTCGTGTTAATATGGAGATGTTTTGGATTTACTGGATTGTATTCACATATCTTTCAAAGTCACTAGGTAAGTGTAGCTAAAGTCAAGGTAGTCATCATTTTGTTGAAAAATCTGAAAATCAAAGTACAAATTACCCAATGATTAATTTAACCCAGCTCCATGGATATCAGGTTCGATTTCGGGTGGATTAACTTGGCTCAGCTAATTTGAATTATTGAATTATTCTAACAGACAATAATGAATCATATGTATTCATATAATATTATATTATCATACTTTACATCTCTGTTTTAGAGGCAGCAAAGTTCTTCATTCCAAAGTTACAACTACCAAGAAATCACGACCCTCTTTTAAACAACAATGACGTTTCAAACCCCGATTTTTCAAGAAGTAAGATACATTAGCTTATGTCACGAGACCTTTTTGAGATATCAGGTATTCTATACTTATAACATAGTTTTTGCACTTAAAACTGTCATTGGATTGCAACCTAAAAAATATAATGGTTTAAATATTAATGATCACATACATCAATATATTGTAACCATGTTTCTCTTGTAGGATGTGTGTCAAAATATTGGTTTGGGGACCCTTTAACAAACACAACTCATGGAATATGCAACTATTTTGTATGTAATCACGGTATATATACTAAAACAGCATGCCCAAGTGGACTTAGTGTACTTGGGTCATTAAAAAACCGATGGCATAAAAAGAGAATAGTGCAGTCAGAATGTGGGTTTCGGCGTGCGTTCAGAGGGATTTTATGAGACATAATTTTTCATGTTACTACTATGATTATACATATTTATATGGATTATTAGATCTTAGTTTTTCAGCTTTTAGATTTTGTGGCCATTTTACCCCCCATGGGCTAAAATTTGGACCCCTACTATAAAATTGGGCAAGAACTCAAAAAATACTCAGTGGAATGTTTCCAAATTACTAAATTATATTGGTATAGGCTTACTAAATATATGATAAAAATTTCATGTCACATGGTTAAGTGGTTGCCATGGAAATGGATAAAACATGCCCTTCGAGTGTCAATTTTCAGGCCAATTTTTCAGGACTGACAGAGTCATTTCATGCATATTTTGTCACCAATGTGTTAGGAAGGGTTAAAATGTAAATAGAAAACTTCTATAATATATTAGCAACAATTGCATGTAAAGATCAGTCCACAAAACCTCAGATGTTGGCCTTGTATTGGTCCATGACTTATACAGGGGTCTATTTCATAGACTCGAGCTCCCACATTGGATGGATGCTATAACTTTTGAAATAATGGAGATACAGGTCTCATTTTTTCAAATCTTCATAAATGGTTAGTTTTAAGTATTTTATTATACTTTGGGAGCTGACATATGATTGGTTGCCATGGTAACCGGGGTTTTAGGGAAATTCTCACCCTTACATTGGATGGATGCTATAACTTTTGAAATAAGGGAGATACATGTCTCATTACTTCAGATCTTAGACAATGATTGATTATAAATGTTAAATTAGACTTTGGGAGCTGAAATTTGATTGGTTACCATGGTAACTATAGTTTTATTGAAATTTGGACCTCAATTGATAAATGGTTTAACATTTGAATTTAAGCAGATACAGATATTATCATTTCAGATCTTAAAAATTAATTAGGTTTGTGTATTGAATTAGACTTTGTAGCTTAGCATTTACTTGATTGCCATGGTAACCATGTTTCGTCGTCATGGTACCCTTAATTTTTTGTTCCATTCTTACCTTCATTTGAGAATGTTCAATTCACAACATGTTATACCGAAATGCTCAAAATTGTCATTTTGCTCTTAATTTCAGCAATTTATCCTGTATGTCTGACAGTATAGCCTCATTACATTCTACTAGTTCTCACACATATTCTGACTCCCAACTTGTTTTACTCATCATTATGGTTTTCATCTTCCACAATTGCCTCTTAATTAAAAATATCAACAATTTCTATTGGAAAGAAGGATTCTTTTGACCATTCTTGTGTTAAAGATTTGTCAGGGAATTCACAGTTCATTCATGCAGTGTTGGGCATAATGGTAGAGCTGGGTTTAGGCTGGTGGGAATGTGTCCATATATAGGTTTGATAATTTACCCTCTTCAAATGTGAAAAAATGTCAACACCTTCATAAGTGAGGGCAGCACTGTTCTGTTTTGTTCTGTATCTCATGGGAAACAGCTCATCTCATAATCTATTAGTGGCAGTTTTTTTCTATTTCTGCTATATTTTTGCAGGTGAACAATTCAACTTTCGACTTTATGGTAGCGGGAATTCCTATATTGTTTCCTATTGAAGAAAATAACTTTAAGAATTGTTTGTCTTCCGTTTCAGTTGATTTACTTTTCCTTTGTTCAGAAAGGCACTGGAGGAATCTGATATAGCTAATATAGCTTCACACAGGACTTGGTCCTAGGTTTGCAGCTACAGGGGTTGGGTTGAGCTTCTGACATCTAATGGGACAGAGTTCACATCAGTTGAGCTTCTTAAGGTTGTTTTCTTCATAATAGGAATCAATATAGAAATTCCTGACACAAAAAAATTCAAAGTTGAATTGTTCACCAGTAAAAGTACAGCAGAATTACAAAACTATATTTGTAACTTACATCAATAGATAACTATATGAGCTGTTTCACATAAGATACTATTCTCCAAACCAGAACAGTGCTGCCCTCACTTATGGAGGTGTTGACATTTCAACTCTTCCCATCTTTCAAGATTGGTCCTTCACTGCTTTCATAGCAGCTAATATAATGGAATGAATTAAATGATGAACTCTTCTTCCTTGTAATGATTGCTCATTATAACATTTGAAGAGGATGGATGATAAAACTTATATTTGGAAGTGGAAACATTACCCCCTGTCTCCCGGGAGTTCACTGTATATAAACCTTGAGGGGATCCTCAGCTCAGGTGGGGTACTTTTGACATTTGATATGGCAATGGACCCAAATTTTAGGATCTGGTATGAGAATGCTCTCTAAATTATGACTTGAGAGGTATGGCAATGGTATTTGGGAATGGTCGTGAAAAGTATGTTGCCCCTCACTTGTTGTACATGTATGGCATTGATCTAGTATATCCTTGATGTGTGGTTGCTTTTGGTTGTTTTCCTTAAAGATCTGCCTTCTCGAGGCATTAGAAATTTTTGAATGGCCATGTTTTCACATCTGGATATTTGGAATGACACTGTTCCTATATTTGGGCATTTGGTATGGCTTTTGGGCATTATTTTGGTTGATATCGGAACACATTCAAATTTGACAGATTGGATGGGAACATATTGATATCTGAGGGTTCAGCCTAGGATCGCAGCCAAATTTTATATTCAGTGAACCCATAAGGACCAGTCTTAACCCATTCTGCCAAGTCCAATACTGCATGAATGGACTATATCCCCTGAGGATCCTTATCTCCAGAATGGTCAAAACAATCCTTCATTCCAACAGAAATTGATGTTAAGAGGAAATTGTGCTAAATGAAAACAGTAATGATGAGTACAAATGAACAAATTAGGAGTCAGAGCTTTTGTAAGAACTAGTCGTATGGAATAAGGCAATATTGTCAGACATACATGTATTGTTCACTAGTATTTGATATTTTATGAGCCAAATAATGTTTGCATCTCTAGTATTATTGAGTCATAAGCATGTAAATCATATAAAATAAAAAAATGATAAAAATTAAGAATAAAATGGTAACTTTGAGCAATTTGGTATTTTATGTCATGTATTGACCTATCTAGAATAAAGGTGAATCTGAAAACGAAAACAGCAGTTACCATGACAATGAAACATGGTTACCATGGCAGACAAATAAATCCTAGCTTCCAAAGTCTAATACAATACACACATATTATTATTATCTTACATCTGAAAAGATTATATCTTATCTGCCTGTATTTAGGAGTTATAGTGTTCATCAATTGTGGAGGTCTGAATTTCAACAAAACCCTGATTTCCATGGTAACCAATCAAATTTCAGCTCCCAAAGTCTAAATCAATACTTAAAATCAATCATTGTCAAAAATCTGAAACAATAAGACATGAATCTCCCTTATTTCAAAAGTTATAACATCCATCCAATGTCGGGGTCAGGATTTCCTTAAAACCCTGGTTACCATGGCAACCAATCATATACCAGCTCCAAACGTATATTAAAATACTCAAAACCAACCATTTATGAATATCTGAAAAAATGAGACCTGTATCTCCCTTATTTCAAAAGTTATAGCATCCATCCAATGTGGGGGTCAGAATTTCCTTAAAACCCTGGTTACCATGGCAACCAATCACATGTCAGCTCCCAAAGTATAATAAAATACTTAAAACTAACCATTTATGAAGATCTGAAAAAATGAGACCTGTATCTCCATTATTTCAAAAGTTATAGCATCCATCCAATGTGGGAGCTTGAGTCTATGAAATAGACCCCTGTATAAGTCATGGACCAATACAAGGCCAAAATCTGAGGTTTTGTGGACTGATCTTTACATATAATTGTTGTTAATATATTATAGAAGTTTTCTATTTACATTTTAACCCTTCCTAACACATTGGTGACAAAATATGCATGAAATGACTCTGTCAGTCCTGAAAAATAGGCCTGAAAATTGACACCCGAAGGGCATGTTTTATCCATTTCCATGGTAACCACTTGACCATGTGACATGAAATTTTTATCATATATTCAATTAGCCTATACCAATATAACTTAGTAATTTGCAAACATTCCACTGAGTATTTTTTGAGTTCTTGCCCAATCTTATAGTAGGGGTCCAAATTTTAGCCCATGGGGGGTAAAATGGCCACAAAATCTAAAAGCTGAAAAACTGAGATCTAATAATCCATAAAAATATGTATAATCATAGTAGTAACATGAAAAATTATGTCTCATAAAATCCCTCTGAACGCACGCTGAAACCCTCATTCTGACTGCACTAGAATGGGCTTAGAGGAAATGCCCTGTAAGAAACCACACCAGAAATGTAGGACGCGGATAGCTGCGGGTAGTGGCAACGAAACAGACGGACGGGAAGGCGTGTTGTGTACGTATTCATGTGTTTTATGTTATACTGCTTTATACTTTTGCAATTTCGGTTGAAAAGAATAGTTTTTATAAACTTCAGGCGAGGCAGTTGCCTCTCATGCCTCATAGCTAGCCTCGCCAAAGCACTCAAAGCTTTCATATGATGCAAATGTCCAATTAATCATAGTGAAAATATTAGAGGTCTATAAAATACAATGGTTACTATTTTAAGTTCAAGTCCACTGCACTTTATGCATAAGAATATCAATAGGTGTTAAATTACATGGCATATATAACTTGATATTAAGTACAATTGTAATCAATAAAAGTGTATTAATCCAATATTTTCATTTCAGTTACTATAACTGAATCAGCAAATACCATTTTTAGATTTATCTTAATATGCTCCGATAGTTTACGTTTTAGATATGATGTATAGTAGAATTATTTTTTTTCAAACTAAAGATATAGCCCTTTGAAAAATGCTTGCCATATCTTACGTGCTCTTTTCAATGCTTTTCAAATACTCTAATGTACATAGATGTACGTGTACTTTTAAATTTATTGATATGTTCTTAGCCAGAAAACCTATCAAAGTCTGTGGGATAGATTTGGTCTGGGCCGTGGATATATCATGTTCTATCGATCCGGACTCAAAGAAGAAAGTTCGGAACTTTATTGTGAAGGCAACAAATAAGATTCCCGTAAGAGCTCAATATTCGCAAGTTGGAGTCTTGACGTTTTCTGAAAAAGTATATCACGTGGCATATATGAATGAGTTTAAACGTCAGGGTAAGGTAAGAATCTAAAAGACCATTGAGATTAGATCAGCTAAATGTTCCTCTATATTGTATCTTTGAATGTCAGATGCTGGAATCACCAGGACATTGCACGCAATATGATGGCATACATGGTGCCAAAACCTCTTGCATATCACCAGTCTAATTGTACGCTTTATAGTTCTAACATTTCGTGAATGCCAGTGGACCGATGGGCTGTATAACTCCTTTTAAAGTGTCCCACTGATAGTCACTACTGAGTACTAATTTATGTTTCTATTTTTCCCTATGTTCTTTCTGATTGTGTAATGATTTCGGGATTTGTTTTCCAATAGCTCATGGACCAGATAAAGAAAATGAAACTTGAACCAGATGATTGTGGTACGGTTACTAATGAGGCTCTCTATGAAGCTAGAACCAAGTACTTCTCTGAAGAGTTGGGTGCTCGAAAGAAGAGAAAAGTAAGTACCTTTATCCAAGACCTTCGCCATTGGTAGTATCCAAAATATGACAGCCCCTTGATAATTCACCATACCGTGTACTACGCCACGATTATACCAGTTTCTTGACAAAACTAGCAAACAGTAAAGCACTAACCCTTCCCGTCAGAAAATATTTTGGATAATCAAATGTTTAAGTCATGCTAAAACCGCCTCTTCTAATTTCTTGGATAATGTATCAAGGTATTCGACCACGTCAAACGTGAATATTTCAGTAATTCTCCTTAAGGAACGGGGTCAACCACATTATAATTCGTTCAATGAACTTCTGTTCGTAAACCATAATCTCACTTCGCCTTGATTATTTACTAATAAAAAATAATGAGATACTAGTAATTGTTGTGGATATAAATTGATACACTACTACAGATCGATTTACTGAAGATTGTTTGTTTGAATTTGAGCCTGGACTAACAGATCTCAAACTAGATAAATAATCAATGAAAATCTCTCATTTGATTCATTGATTTGTCCAATGAATGAAACGATCAAGTAATTTTTTTCTTACTTATGGTGGCAATATGCTTTATTGATATAAAATGCTTGACTGGCAGTTTTTCATAATAATTTGCTTTGCTTCAAATGGCGGCCATTTATTTTGGCTCGGCTTGACGGATTTATATGCATAATAGAGACTTCAAGCTTGCCATGATTTTCACAACCTAAACGTGAACAGAAAATTTAAGCGATGCATTTGTATGGGCGATTGGTCATACGTATAGGTTGGCGTTTCGATTTTATAGGCAAGCTTAAACTAAATATTTGCTTCTTCGTGGGGCTGCTTCTTTCTAATCTTGCCAATCGTATTTATGATTTCAGAAAGTTCTAATTGTTCTTTCTGATGGTTTCACATACCCCAGATCCAACATAGAAGATACATTCAAACAAGCTAAAGACGTCCACAAAGCTGGAATAGAAGCATTTGTGTTAGGAATGCCAAATGCTAAACTTGTTGAACAAGGAGCCGATAATATTTTTGCCGGGCAAGAAGAATGGGAAGCAATAGCTACTAAACCAGAGAATATCTTTAAACTCACATCCTTTGATGATCTTGGCAAAATTATTACTAGAATTATTAAAGAGGCCTGTCTGACAATTGGTATACCAGGCTCCAACTGAGGAAACGACAATGGAAATCACTATTCTTTCAAGCAAACATATGTGGATACACGTCGTAAATGCATAGAGGGCCTTAGAGAAGGCTACACGTTTTAATAGAACTTGTACGTGAGCCTGTAGAAATATTCTCCTTTAGGGATTAGTCCTTCCCTTGATAGCAATTGCTATCCCAGTTGAGGAAGGTATATGTAAAATAGTTATAATTAGGGCTAGTCACTAGAAAAAACAATTGAGAGAAGGACAGCAATCCCGGGGGTCATAATTTTACATGTTCACATACACGTTATCGTTCTCTTAAAACGTGTAGCGTTAACCTCTCTAATTATACGCCCAGTTGTATTTATTGTTGTTATTAGTATTCTGCTGGAAAAGCAATATCTGTTTTTGATAATAAAATATTAAATATAAATTGTATTT
This sequence comes from Owenia fusiformis, assembly GCA_903813345.2. NCBI lineage: Eukaryota > Metazoa > Annelida > Polychaeta > Sabellida > Oweniidae > Owenia > Owenia fusiformis. Next base: position 9,277,681 of record CAIIXF020000008.1, read on the forward strand.
AGTTAGTTATTTTATGAGGTTTTGATTATCCTAGAATAGTCCTAATTAAGTCTTTATAATCTGGTCAAGATTGTCTCAAGCTTACAAGTTAGTCAGGCATTCAATGCATTTTCAGTGCACGTATTCGTAAAAATGCCTCCAATAAACACCCGAGGATGTATAAATATCAGGAATCTAACAAATATATTGATAATTTTAAAGGAGCAAGTTCTGAAATATATCATCCGAAAAGAACTCGGTAATTTGTACCTGGATCAGAATTACAGAGACTGCCCTCTAGTGAAAGTCGGAAAAATATTAAAAAATAAACTGCAATAGTAAGATTGGTAATGATATCAGTTGGCAGGCTGATAATCTTTGCAGTACAGTTCACGAAACAATCTATGTCAAGCATCAATTACATTTGCTCCACGGCTGGCGTACGGCGGCCGTAGCTTAATAATATCAATATAGAAATTCTATATCGTACTGCTTATCCCTATGTTTTATGCTGCATATTTCTCTCGATTTTGGGATGCTTTAATAAATATGACCATGTTCATAATGCCCATCAGAAAGTTAATGTTACATTGATCAACTCAAACAAAATGTAGGTCAATTAAGCTTTGGGCATTTTAGGTTACATACTAGTAGCTACTAGGCTATGAATCTTACGTCTTCCGATTATACTATCAGTATATCAAAATATTTTATAACATCAGGTTTCACTACTAATTTATAAAGGGATTAAAGGTTAGCTACTTCCAAATTTATTGGAAAAAAGATATTTTGTGGGACCCTTTTGTCATTTTGAAGAACAGACAAGGAATGTCATATGAGATTAATCCTTTCTTAAAATACCGTTGCAAATGTAATGTTTACTGGTAGAACTATGAATGAATATCACATCAATTCTTATAGCAAAAAAAGTCCAACTCTTTACATTAGTCAACAGTTCCGAAAATTAAGAAAAGCATACAATGATAGATGGGTTGCATTTTTCTGATCTCCCTTTAGCTAATCGTCACCTGATTTGATGAACTTGAGTGTGCCTTTGAACTATGGCCGATTCGTTTACAACATAGATGTGACATTTCGTCATCCATGATGATCTGTTTTATTTCATTACGTTTTACTTGTGATATCAAGGAGTTAATGATTTTTCTTATTTATAATCATGCACTTATTTTATAATATAAACGGAATTGTGACCTTTTGGGTAATAGCTGTGGCGGTTGCGAGGGAGTATTTCAGGATAAGACTTGGTTAACACGCAAAGGACATCGGGACCCACCAAGATAACAAGAAAATCTTTGAAAATATCTTAATCGGATTCTGGTCTTATTCATTCAAGGTAAGTGAAGTCAACATTGAACCTGGACATGAATTTAGGTGTTAATAGAAGGTGAAGGGGTACCATTATGGCTGTACCATTTACTGGACAAGTAAATACTATTGAATACAATAATTACATGCATTAACCGTATAGAAAATGATAAATTAATAAATTAATGTTTCCATGCACGCATTTGCATGTTTCAGACTGGAAGGTCATTCAGATGTGAAATGTGGCTTCACTGTATTCTTCTGATGAACTTGTTCATGATCAGCCGTAAGTTGTTTTTTTTGTCTTGCGTACGTATTAGTGAGGTTATCCCTGAGTGTTGCTCCCAATCGTATCCTTGAGGGATAACCCACTTGATATGTTTGTAACCCCTCCCTTTTGTACTTGCCCACCATAACTCTTCAAACACACACACGAGCAATACCCTACAATGTCACATATTTCATGTCAACCCGTCGCTGTGACACAATGATAGACAGACGTCCATTAAGAGAAAGACATTAGGTCACACTGACAGTTGCAATTGTAAATTGAATGGTATATAGAAATAAAAAGCTGGATTATATTGACGCCTGCAAAATCCAACGATAAGTTATATCTAACTGATTGTTGTTGATCAACTATAGTGTGATCGTTATGTTCTGATATAGTTGGGTGATGATCTTTCATTTGAACATCATCATTGCCAGTGGCTATGAAGAATTGACTAAATTGAGATCAATAGGCCAAGAAAACAATGTTTAATATTGAGAATTTCAATTCAAACACTTCAAGATCCTGTTACTTTACTTTTGTGAAGGCAACCCTCCCAACTGGAACACTACATTCGTATTTTAGAGAGTACCATAAGGTTTCACTTGCACAGGTTTTACCACATATATATCTAGCCCGTTCAAGATGCATTGATGATCAATTCATCATCTAATCGTCTTTATTTAATTTGTGATGATTTTCCAGAATGTAAGCGTATGGCTGGGTTTGGATTTCAACTATTCCCATCGATAGAGGGACCAACGTGTAAGTTCTATTATCCAGCATTGGTTTTTTAATAGCATCTGACGTTAGTTCGAGGCTAGCCTTTATTAGTTCAACATTTATGAGTACACCCCTGCCCATGTTTGTAATTGAGATACAAGGGCTTCGCGCAAGATCATACATACTAGGTTAGTAATAAATCCGAGAACCTGAGAACGTTTTGTGGTAAATGTTTCGCATTTCTCGGATCACAAATCAATCGTTTAATACAGTCATACATGTACGTTTATTAAAATAAGTATATTTTATGAACTGATGAAGAGGGTAATACGTTTTATTTTCATCTGCAGCGTGTCCAGGGAGGAGTAGATTCCTGGCTGGTGTTCCAGGTAACGATTCAGTTATAGGACCATGTGACTACATAAAGTGTGTATCTGGTCAATTCAAGAGACTTCCTTGTCCTGCAGGCCTAGGCACCAGAAAAAAGTTTATGCAGGCCTGGGCACAGAATCAGACAGGCGATAACAAATACCCTTGTGTGAAACGAACACCGGCTTGTAATTTAGAACTTGGCCTATCAGATAGTGAGTTTTTTCATTGAACATTAGGGTGCACTTTTTGATTTGTTCAATTTTATCCCAGTTTCAGCGATTACCTTCAGTGTAAGCTCGTTTAGGTTCTTTCATTTGAAATTAAAAGATACTGTGTGAAAATTAACAGCAACTTGTTTTGCTTGGGATTGTTGCTCAATGCCTCAGTCACATTTCCTCTACGGCGGTCGTACGTTGGCCGTAACTTCCCAAAATCGACATAGAAATCTACTGCTTATCCCTATATTTTATGCTGTATATTTCTCCCTCGATTTTGAGAAGCTACGGCCGCCGTATGGTTGCCGTAATTTCACAAAATCGACATGGAAAATCTACTGCTTATCCTTATATGTTATGCTGTATACTTTCCCGATTTTGGTAAGCTACGACCGCCGTATGTTTGCCATAGATCAAATGTTACTGGGGCATTAGTAGTTGTGTACCTCTGTTTTCAGATCCCGTCAAGATATGTGGGATAGATTTGGTCTGGATTGTGGACATAAGCTGCTCCATATCCATAGAGGACAAAATGACCGTGAAGAGATTTCTAAAAAGGGCAGTCGCACAACTCCCAGTGCGTGTGCATTTTACAAGAATAGCGATGTTCGGATTCTCTGAGAAAATCTATCACGTATCGTTTTTGAACGAATATCGACGCCAAGCTAAGGTAACTTCAATCCCCACTGATGCTATTCATTAAGGTGTGGTTATATTTGGCAACACAAATGAATTTGAACCACACAATGTGATGTATATATAAAGCTGTACTGAGTTCGAGTATGTCCCAATTTTTCTTTCTATGAAAAGTTTCTCACTTATTTTTTTAACTACTGTCAACCACCCAACTGTATCAGTCAACATGAAAATTTGTAGAACAACCAAAATGTCTCTAAGGAACATTTACTGAACATTTCATGGAAAAATATCAATTATTGATAAAGTTAGAGCATATAGTGCATTACTTCTGGGACAACCCTCGTAATCTTCGATCAATTTTGATATGTAATACCTTGATATTGAGTATGATCAGTAGTCTAGCCGGAGTATTTCAACTGATACAGAATAAAATAATTGTTGTCCTCAAACAATTTATAGCTGATGGAGGCAATCGACGGGATGACGTTAACGCCGACTGAGTGTGCGACATATACCTTTTCAGCCTTGGAGGCGGCCCGAAATGTATACCTTTCCCGGGAATTTGGCAGGAGAAAGGCTCGCAAGGTAGATTTTAATTACTGATATGTTTACTTGTTCATATTGTTTCAAGCTCGTTTTCTAGATCTAGGTTTGTGATCTGTAACGATTTCCAACTCTGTTTTGCTGAAATGCGATTACATTGTTTAAAAATCGTTGAACTATCGGCAAAACATTTTGCCAATTCAACTAAGATAAAATGAAAGCATATCACTGTTACTTCGTATCCATGTCAGAGAAAATGCCAATTCCATTCTAATATCCTTCCAGGCTGTTGTAATAGTCTTGACTGACGGATTTACGTGGCCACAAGAGAGGAAGCTAGAGACGCTTGAACAGGCCCGACTTCTGCATAAAACTGGAGTTGAAACGTACGTCGTGGGCCTACCCAATATGAAACGTAACGTCTCGGCTGGGAAAGATGAATGGGAAGCGATTGCGACCACTCCTGATAAAATATATGACCTCCAATCATTCTCAGAGCTACAGGGTATTATGGATGATATCTCTAGAAGTGCTTGTTTCATCTTGTAAGATTCAGAGAGAATAAATAATAAGCATATGGCACCAGCCAGTGTTTGATTTATGTTTGGGGTTGTGTTAATCTCTATTTTATCTCTTTGTGGAGTCATTTTTAATTTTGGAACAATAGCGGCATTGACACTAAGCTCAATTGGTTATTACACGAATGTATTGTCGCCGGGAGTTCGGTCGCCTATGCGCTCTTACAAGTGTGGTAATACCAGGCCAAAAAATAGTCCACACATACGGTACCATGCATAGCCAATTAATTCCATTAAGCCCATTAAATTAATCAAGATTTGGATGATGATACATGTCATGTACATATTATATGGACATACTTGTTAGACTGTCGTATTTCCACGAGACGTTTGTGAGTCATCCTACGTCCTCCAAACAAGTTATTTCATATTAGGAAATGGTCTAATAACATCAGACTTACGTTTAAAGACTTAAAGATGAGTATCAGAATGTATATAGATTCGCTCTCTCTCGGGTTATCGGGAAGGTCCCTTCTCTAGATCTACATATATCATTGGTTTATTACCAAAGATAAGCTACAATGACTATTCGCCCTTATTCGTTAATCCTAAACCACAGAGAGTTGGCGAACCTTAATCCTTGGAAAAATATTTTTACTTTAAAGTGCAGAGTTCTTACAAAACTATTAAGAAGCTAAACTTGTATTTTGGAATGCATCTTTCGTCTGTCGGCTGACAGATTAACCTGCTATTTTTTGACAAACTCATTTTAATATAAATACTGAGTTTGCCATAAAAAGTAGCCTAATCCGGACTGCTTACAGCCACAAGTTGCATTCGAGAATACAAGCTAACCTTGTATTCGTGAATGCAACTAACGCCTGTCGGCTATCGGATTGACCTAGTATTTTATGACCAACTCATTAAATATGAACAGAATGGTGGCATGTACTATTCATATTTAAATGAGTTTCCAGTAAAATAGTAGATTAATCCGGTAGCCGACACAGGCGTTAGTTGCATTCGCGAATACAAACTAAAAGCTAAGTCAAACGAATGCAATGGTTTTGGTATCAAGCTCTCTTTTAATAAACTATTGGTAAGGTGTGTTGTTTTGAGACTTGTGTTGTGACCCGTTTAAACGACGTTTTGAGTGTGTTTTGTGCATCGTATTATAACATTTTTCTTCTTTCCAAAGTCTACATCTGATCCAAAGTGTATGCATAAAATTCAAACATTACTTGAAAAATAAACATCTAGTTGAATGAAATCAAAGTTTATCAACGTAGTAAATATCAATTTACGCATGAACCTAGTTTACGAGTGCATCAACGCTAGGGTTGTGATAATCTCATTAATAAACCCTGTTTATAATTTTAATTGATTATAGAACGTACTTGAAGGACAGACGGGGGACAAGGACATAAACTTACGTGAAGAACATCTATAGTTTTTGAAGGGTCTAAAGGGGAGAAATCATTTCACGTATACAGTCTTGTGCGCAGGCCCAAGAAACTACTGAATTTGAGCATGCAATATAACGGAGGATCGCTTCATACATGAGGAAAGTTTGGTTCCGTGCCACATACTTTATTTATATAACTTGTACCAAAGACGGCATTGACGTTCTTGTTTCCTGTGGTAGATATCATTACAGGAATAAGTCAGGTTAGACTTATATAGCTCAGCTACATCACATAGATTATTAATAATACGTTTGGTGCTAAGTGTAAATATTTCGAAACAAAGATGTCCATTCTGAGCAGCATCCACGAGACTCTTGGAATACCTACCATGCTCATTTTCACTACGGTGTTTCTACTCTCTCTGTGGATTGTGACGAGACGCCAGAAGTACTCTAATCTTCCGCCAGGACCCCGGCCTCTCCCTTTCATTGGGAACCTTCTGCTTCTCATAAAGACACCATCAACATATAAATTATTCCACGAGTTGGCTCAACAGTATGGAGGTATCTTCACTATTTGGTTTGGTTCCCAGTGTACGATTGTGTTGAGTAATGTCGACACCCTGAGGGAAGCGTTTGTGAAGAACGGTGAGGTTCTCGGCGGACGCCCTAGAGGAAAGACTTCAGAAGAATTAACAGGCTACAATGGTAGGCTATTGTTCCAATAAATAATGTAAAGGGTTGCATTTGGTTTAATACTCACCGGTAAGCATACGTTGAGGACATAATATCAGCAATAGCATCAGTTTTACGGAAAATAATTGTTTGCGAATGTTACATGTTTTCTCCGATCTGAAATATAGGTTTTTCTAGTATATGATGACTAATGACTTTTCCTATAATATAAAAGAACGATGCCTTGTTTTAGTAAAATGATCCCTTTCAGGTATAACAGCAAATGATGGAGAATCTTGGAGGGTGCTGCGAAAATTCAGTCTTCTAAGCCTTAGGAATTTTGGAGTCGGCAAAAACTCCATGGAGCTGGAGACCAGAATACAAGACGAAACCAAATGGTTGCAGACAGAGATATCGGGATATAAAGGCGAGCCATTCGACATTGCTGAGCTTTTTAATAAGGCAGTATCTAATGTAATATGTTCTATATGTTTTGGAGAAAGGTTCGATTATAATGATGGAACATTTAAGAAACTCTTACATATGCTGGATTTCTTTTTCGCACATGGAGGTCCAAGGACAGGATCCAGGAAAATGGTATGTATTCAGTTAGTACCCACGTGAGGAACCACAAATAATATTAAAAGTCCACATGTAAAGTTTGGAAATATATTTTTATCATTCATTGACTATTTGTCATGACTTAAAAGTTGTTGTAGAGATTTGTGGAAAAAAACTTTTCAAAACAGTTGTCAGCTTTTCAATTCTCAAATATTCAAATTAACAGCCATTTTTCAAATAAAAGTTGAAAATTTTTAATCACCAAATATCCCACTATACAGTGCAAAAACATTCTTTTTTGAACACCAATGCAACGATTGAACAAAGAACAAACTATTTCAATAATAAAATGTCATTTCTAAACAAATGTACCGCTTGTTTTAGCATATTAAAATAGTTTGCAACGTAATTGACATCATCGTGACATCACGGGTGGCAAAGCTGTAAAAAAATGAAAATGCTTTTTCTATGTGAATCTTTTCGAAATATGCTTAACTTCAAAATAAACCTATGTTGATTGTCTAACCAAGTTAAAGGAAGAATATATAGTTTTAAATATTATTGTACCAGTGGTTTCTATGAGAACTAAAATTTGAAATGCATTTTTCTCTGAACCATTTTCATGCATGGATGAATATTTATGAACCAGTTACTTCATTTTTCGGCATAAAACACATGAGGATGAAAACTATGCATTTTGTGAGTTATTATGATTTTTCGAATGATTATTATGATTTTTCGAACAAAAAGTCACACTTTGATAAAAAAAAAGGTAAGACTACAATTTAAGCCAACGTGGTTTAAACTTTATATGGGGTCTTTAAGGAATATATTCGAAAATAGGGAAAATACCCATGGTGTCCAAAAACGTAAATAAGTATTTACCCCTCCAAATTATAGACACTAGTTATAACTTTGTCCCCTACTAGTTTTGTCAAATAGGGAAAATACCCATGGTGTCCAAAAACGTAAATAAGTATTTACCCCTCCAAATTATAGACACTGTTAAGTTATAACTTTGTCCCCTACTAGTTTTGTGCTAACCTGAGTTAAATTGATTCATATGTAAAACAATACTTTATATTCTTTTAGTGGAAACAAGTTGTTGAAAATGATCGAGCTATTAAAAGGTTTGTAAAAGAAAAGATTGAGGAGCATAGGAAGACGTACAGCGGTGACACAATTAGAGATTTTGTCGATTTGTACATTCAAGCAGAAGAAAACGAGGAAGATAAGACACACCTAACAGGTAAGTTCACTGAAAAAAATAATGATGCGCGCCGTATAATCTAGGTCTACTATACGGGCCTAGCCCAAATCCATGGTTGGCATGGTGGTTACCTCGATGTGGAAAATGGACATTTATCACTTTAATTACCAATTCTGGTAGATATTCATTGTGTTCATTTGCAAGACTGAATAGTGCAGAAAGAATAAGTCTACACGTTGTATGGGAACATATTATATCTAATCTACGATTTTGCTTCAGAGGAGAACGTGTTCCAGCTCATCGTAGACCTTTTCGAGGCAGGGACAGAGACGACCAAGACGTCACTCACTTGGGGGGTTCTTCATATGACGCAACACCCTCACATACAAGACAAGTGTCATAAGGAATTAGAGATAGTAAGAGAAGGAGACTTGCATCAAGTCTTTCTTTACACCGACTAAATAAATATACAATTACCAAAATTAACACAGCACACTACAGGGTGACACAAAAAATGACACCCACTTTACGTTGCCACACATTTTATGAGCGTTACAACATTTGCTCTAAATGTTGTGACGTCCATTCCTTTGCAGACACACGTGGATTCTGCTCAAAAATGCCACCCAGCTTTGTAACATAACTTTGTAAATATTAATGATTTTCGGCTTGTGCTACCAGGTAACTGAAGTCCATTCAATTAATCATAAAATAACATACTGTAGTTGTCGTTGATAAAACCCTTATAAAATTATGTTACAAAAGGTGGATGTCATTGTGTGTGTAAGACCCAGTTGTGCCAGCAAAGGAATGGACCCTTTTATTTTGTAACGCTCATAAATGTACACCTAGGTGAGCTAGTCATCTGAAACTTCTTGTGGAGTTGCATAATGGAGTATGGTTTTAATGTGCGAAAAGACAAGTAAGAATTTCTCCAGACAAAAAAGTGATGAAACACATTAATTGGTGGTGTCATTTTTGTGTCACTTGGGTATTTACATATGGTCGATATTAAAGGGTAATAAAGGTAGGGGAGGGATAATCCCTCTGATCACAACTTTTTAACACAAGAGTTTTTCTGCAGGTATTTGACAAAGATCACATCCCCTCTGCCGGAGATCGGCTGAAGATGCCTTATACTGAAGCAACCGTGTATGAACTACAGAGGTGCGCTAACATAGGTGAGGAAAATCCTAATATTCTGTATCACAAGTATGGGTACTGAGTACTGGTTTTGTATATTAATCAAAGTTTACCACTTTTGATTTAATTTACTTAAGTAGAATTTATCCTTATATATCACCAATTAATATATACTATACGAGATGCTATCTAAAGAGATTTTGGATATTGAGTTTATCCTGATGAATACAGATATATTGACACTGATGCAATATGTGTATAAATATATAAATAACTAGGTGAGATCATACTCATTAGTAATTTGTCTAGCCTACATTAATTTACCTTATCAATAACAATAACTGACAACACTTTTATATTTTCTATGAACAGCGCCAGTAACAATTCCCCATAGGGCACAAGAGGCGACATCTGTTGGAGGCTACATCATACCGGCAGAAGCTATGATTTTTGGAAATCTCTTCTCAGTTCATATGGATAAAGAATACTGGGAAAATCCTTCAGCATTTAATCCCGACAGATGGATTAAAAATGGCATGGTCATAAAACATGAGAATTTCATGCCATTTGGAATTGGTAAGTCAAGACATGGAATAGGGTTCATTGTCTTAATAAAAATAATTTCATGCAGCATGTGAACTGTTTCTAACTATATTCTGCTACATTAATGACATGGTTAGTTATACAAACCTTAATATTTCCCCATATCAATTCAAAATATCAATGTTTTGAATAATTTATATGAGAGAAGACTTTAATTTTTCATTTTTTTCTTCTCGAAGAATAAGTTTTAAATTTGGAAAAATTGCAAAAACAATTCAGGCTTGGTTAAACTTATCTTGACATCATGTATGTGATTATAGGTCGTAGGATATGTTTGGGAAAAGACCTAGCAAAGATGGAACTGATTATCATGTTTAGTGCCCTAATGCAAAGGTTCTCATTCAAATTACCTGATGGCGCTGTTGCAGATATGGAAGGAGTACAGGGAATGACCTTGACACCTAAACCCTTTAAAGTGTGTGCTATCGATAAATACCTTTCATAAAAGCAATAAAGTTAATATCAATGATGCAAAATATCGCTACACACAAATGAATTAGTTTTGTGGATTTTATTAGGTTTAAGTAATATCATATTTATCTATCAGCTGAAATCAGAATGATAAAAAAATTCACATTTTCTCCCAAATAAACAAGAATAATTGATGAAAGTGAAGCACTACACTGATTCTGATTTATATTGATCAATAACTTATTTTAATTTATCTTTAATTGCAAGGCTTTAAGCTATTAAACATTGTTTTCACAGTTTTCCTGGCCTATTTCCAGATCCTGGATATGTTTCTGATAGTGTAAATTGCTTTGTCAAAAATGTGTTATATGTCATAATAATGCACTGGTGAAAATTGGAAATAAATATAATTTAAACATGTTTCTAATATATTCCATGTTGGGTTGGATGTAAAGCCAAAAAATACTAGACATGTGCCATTTTAAGTGTGTTTCTTTTTTCTTTGAAGATCCTCAATTCATTGACTACTGAGAGTGAGAATCCCAGTTAAGAGTTTTTAAAAATCCATTACTTTACAAAGTTTGCAATTTTTGACACACATCTTAACATGGTTTTTTAAAATTTCTAAGTTGACATTTTGTGTAAAGGACCAATGAGAATGAACCAGTTCAAAATCTTGAGAAAATAAAAAATCTGCAAGAGAAAAGGAAGGGGGTGCTATATTGTACAGAACAAATTACTGCTGGGATTAAGACTGAGCATTTTCTTCACATACCTGGTATGCACACCCGGGTATGCACAGTGAGGCAAAGTTTGGGTTTACATGTTGTACATGCGTCTGTAGAGACAAATAAATAATCACTTAATAACATGATATAATTATTTCATTTTCACCCCTTTATATTTCCAATATGACCGTACACCCTCATCTACAGTATACAACCATGTTACATATTTTTCTCTACAATTAGAGTAAAACCTGTCTAAAGTGACTGGGACTTTCTAAATGTTCTCACAATGAGGGAATCACATTATACTTGGAGGAAGTGTAAGATGTCACTGTTTAGTTTTTGTGACTGAAATTCCATACAAAATTTCCCTGCTCATCACCCTTATTTCCTGATATTGAGAGAATAAAAGGTCAGTGAGGCAAATTAGAAGGTGGTGTAAAATTACTACCGAAGTTGATTTTGAACTTTGATATCCAGACATGACTTCAAAATCACCAAAAAGTCGAGTGACATTCTGCATTTCCTCCAAGCTTAGGAAGTTTCATTTGGAAGCCAATGGGATATTCAAGATGACACTGAACTGGACACATTTTATTATTAAAGTGTTCCATTTAGAAAGATGTTCAAATAAGCACAGTATTATATTAAATGTGCCACTGTGAATTTTAAGCGACTAGACTGTGTTCAACTGTCGATATAATACAATATTTCATATTATATGTGAGGGATAGACTGAGTTTCGATGTATGAACTTGAATTTAGTGCCATGTCACATATAAGTACATAGGACAATTCAGGTTTGGACTGATCATTCCCCAAACATCATGATGTCATCACATAGCTTAGGCTGATCATTAATACCGTTTAATCATGCTATTTTAGGTTCCACACTGTTTAATTTGTTCAGAAATTGGAAGACAATACGTACATGTACAGTACAAGGCATTAACATGCAAAGTGTCACCACCTGGCATTTGTTACAGACGCCGAATGCCGAACACCAACTACCAAACACCAACTGCTGTTCACAAACAAGTTGGAGACTATAACAATATGTGACAAGTTCTGGTAGTGACATAAAATACAGTGTATCAGATGTATATGTGATTGAAAAAGAGGCTTCAGATCAAACAAAGACTGCTAGTTTGAAATAAATATACATGTAATATCATATTGAATGATTTTGATGAGTTAACTGAATATCCCCACTTCCACACTTTATACTCATGTACTGCTCTCTCCTCTTTAGGGCTGAATTGTAATGATTTTGATGATTTACATTGAATATCCCCACCATCATACTATATACTCATGTACTGCTCTCTCCTCTTTTGGGCTGAATTGTAATGATTTTGATGACTTACATTGAATATCCCCACCATCATACTATATATTCATGTACTGCTCTCTCCTCTTTTGGGCTGAATTGTAATGATTTTGATGATTTACATTGAATATCCCCACCATCGTACTATATACTCATGTACTGCTCTTTCCTCTTTTGGGCTGAATTGTAATGATTTTGATGATTTACATTGAATATCCCCACCATCGTACTATATACTCATGTACTGCTCTCTCCTCTTTTGGGCTGAATTGTAATATGGTTGCGATAGCCCGCAACATTTGTTTTTTCCCAGTCGTTTCTTTACAGACCATGTACTGGTACACTACGTTCTTTAAATATTCCAAATTTGCACTTTCCCTAGATTTATTACGTTCTAATTTTCGAATTTCCTCCTTTAAAGAGTCAATATGTTCATTAAGTTTTTCAGCCTTTGCAACTGAGGAAAGCTGTAAGTCTCTTAGAGCACTTTCTGTGGAATGTTTTTGTTTTCGTAAATTCTGGATTTCCACTTCCCGCCTCGCTTGTTCCTGGTTAAAATGTAATAATGATACCTCCCCCTGGGAGGGTGTATTATGTGGACTGCGAATGAATAGCTGTGAGACTGAAGAAGATTCTGGAGCAGATGCACTATCACTTTCTGAGTCACTTTGAGATGTTGCTCTTTTAAATGTAAACCCAGAAGATATGTCTGTGGTGTATGGTCCAGGACTGTTAGACCTATGTCGTTTTATTGCCTCGATCTCCCGATCTTTTTCTATAAGTAACGCAATAGTTCTATCTCGATGTTTATGTAACTCTTCCTCTAGTTCACTGGCACGCCCTCTATAGTCATTTTCAGCTTGTTTCAGCTCTTCCTCATGACGGTCCTGTATACTTGCAATGCTTTTACGCAAGTCTTCAACAGTTTTTCTATGTGATTTTTCTTCCTCTTCTGAATTTGTGAGTAAGCCACGGATTCTATCCTTGAGCTCCAGCACTTGGTTACGCAACACATCTGTCTCCTTGGCAACACCAGGATCCTGGAAAATATTCATAGAGACACTAGAATCAAAAAGTTTAAAATAATAGAAAATGAATGTAATTGATTTGCTTATCTGGTTTAAGATTTAATTGTTTGAATGTTTTCCAATACTGTCAGGAACTATAATAAAATATATTAAATAAAAATCAACTAAGAAACAAATATATGTAAGTGATGATAAATTAAAAATTCAATTTGTAAAATGATTTCCTGAATTCTGTTGAAATGGCTTCATGCCAAGATTACAAAAGTGCCCTCTTATCCCCTTATCCTCTAACAATCCCATCTATCAAAGATCTTACATTTTTGGAATAATAAATATATTGAGAAGTTCTCCCACTTTCTATCAGATCACCTACCTTTGTCGTTTTAGTCTTCAGTACAGATTGTGCTCTTAATTTATATTTCTCAAACTCTTCTTTGAGACAGGTATACTCCTCTTGGCAGTGTTTGTGTACATTAGTCTCTTCTACCACACTGATGTCAATTGTCTTGAGTAGCTCTACAACATAGGAAACAATCATTCAAACAGAATCAACTCTTGTATAACCTCATAAAACAAGAATCAAGAGACTTGGTGCAAGAATATTCTGTCTTGTATTAAAGTGTATTATATTTGGAGTAATTTAAAAAAAAGACTGGTTATAATTTTCTCTTCATAAAATTATCTACATGTGTCTATTTTTTCTTGAAAATCGCTTATGAATATGCAATTCTCATTACAATTGACAAATACAAGTCAATATAAACAAGGCATAAACATGCAAAATGTCACCACCGCCACAAAAACTTTGAATACTATAACAATATGTCAATTTGTGTGATGCTGACATAAAAATAATAATTTAAAGTACCTTCAACATTAACTGGTTTCTCCGAGCGCTCATTTGCCAACTTCAACATGCCTTTTAACTTGACCATCTTCTCAACTAAAGCTTGTATGTCCAGATTCTTATCATCATCATTTAACAGATCAGGGTCATCAGGAGAGGTATGAGCAGCTCTGGCTAAAGCTGTATTCTCTAAGTCCAACTGTGTGACACGGTCCCGGAGTTTACTAATCGCAAGCTGATCCTGATAGCGTAATCTCTCATAATTGCCAACCACCTCAGAGAGTTCCGAGAGCTTTGATTCCAACCCACACACTCGTTCCTCTCCTTGCTACAATCAATTCAATGAAACAATATGTGTGACATAAATGTAAGAACTGCAGGGGCCCAGAGTCATTTACATGTAGTTTCAATCTCAGCTATTTAACATGAATAGGAAAATATTATTATACCAAAAATAGCATAATGGGCCCATATTTCTATGAATCTATAGGATGCACACTGAACTTATTACATGTAAGAAAATGTTTTTCGGTGTTAAAATTGAAGAAATATTTACATAAATAATGTCAATCATCCATTATATTGAAGCAATGATAAAAACACTGGTTTAAAGTTCACATGTATTTTTCAAGAAAAAACAAAAATCATTTCACCTTACAAAGGAGTGGTACCGATATGGTGAACTTTTTGAATACACGTTTTTCGTAAACCAGTCATAAAAACATTCTGAAAGTTTTACTCATCGTCAATTTAATGGTCATCATTTGGATGGTAACATTATAATTTGAAATATATTTATATACTTTTCCCTATATTGTTTCAGAAAACACATAAGACACGTCTTCTGTTCTTGGTATTTCCTTTGTACAGCTATAATATTATGAGGTCTGAGAAAATGTTGTTTATGCTATTTTGTTCCAACAAGGTTCGGAAAGACATTTTATTTCATTCTCAAGAATTGGTAGAAAGGAACAAAAAACAATTGCACTAAAAAACAAAAAATGTTAACAAAAATAGTTATATAAAATATAGAGAAATAATTTTTGCATTAAATTGTTGCCAATCGGTCAACATTTCATAAAAGACCGTGTTTTTTTACAGAATGTTTTCAATAATTGGTTTAATTGTTGAATTCAGTTCACCATATCGATACCTATCCTTTTCACCATAAAATATTTTTCTATGTCTGACATTTGACATTAAAATTCAACAAGTACTGGATCAGAGCATCATACCTCTGCTACAAGTCTCATGCTCTCCTCTGCCTTGTTAGCTCTCATCTGTTCCTGCTGCACTGCTATACGATGATGGGCCTGAAATACATAAAACACTGTTAATCACCCTAGTGAAATAAAATTAGGAATACAAATTCACAGTGAGATGAAAGAATATAGGGCCCATGATCCTTATGTTCATACGGTGCACTGTAGTGTCTCAAATATAAACTAAGTGTGACTTTCTGACCAAAGTATGGCTGCCAAGTAGATCCAATGGGCTTCCTGTGTGAGCCAAAAAACAAGGCATATGGTAAACAATACTAACCAAAGAAACAAAAAATAGACGTCTTTTTACCCAGCATTCACCTAAAAGTAATCACTTATAGATTTTCATACTAACTTAAGGAACATCCCTAAGAAATTCAATCCATCAAGCAGTTTGCATGGACAGGATAAGATTAAATACTGCCACTTGCCAACCGCCAATCTGGCAACTATATCATACCCTTTTTTAAGTGCATTGTTAGAATAAGTGTTTTAATGATCGAATATTCTACCTTCATCTCAGCCATTTCAGTTTGTAACTGTAGCAACAATGGTGAAGGTTCAGAAGCTTTCTCTTCAGATTGCTTGAGCCTTCTGCGTACTGTTTCCATCTCTTCATTCATCTTGTCAATTTTTTCTTGATATTCCACAGCAGGGTCAGGCACATCTTTGTACTCTGATAATTTCTCCTTCAAGGTGTCAACCTGAATTCAAAATGTTTCTATATAATTACAGATTAAGCACTTTTAAGATCAACATTTTTGATCAAAAAGTCTTTTTTGAAAGCAGGATATTAGAACACTAGAACAGACTATGTTATACATATCATTGGAATCCTTTATATAGCATACAATCCCAAATTTTCCCAAAAGATCTAGTGCACTCTCCATTATGATTTCCCCATGAACAAAATGAATCATTCTCCTGTTCCTAATTTATATCAATGATCTACCTGATAACTTAAATACCAAATGTTTTATATATGCAGACGACACGTCACTTTACCAATCCTTCACAGCTGAAACAGCAGCTGCTAAGAATAATGAATTACAAGAGGATCTAAATAAAATTCTCTTATGGTCAAATACATGGAAATTAAACTTCAAAGCTAGTAAAAGTAAAGATATGACTTTTTTTAATCCAAGAAAGCGCGAAATTTTGACCCCAGATCTTTCCCTTGGTAATGACAAGTTACCAAGAGTAAACAATCACAAGCACTTGGGGTTGATTTTGGACAAAAATCTCACTTTTGACTATCACATTACTGAACTTGTAGCAAGAATAGATAAACTCGTAAATCCGTTAAAAGTCTTCAGTAAGAAAATAAGTGGAAAACACCTTGAAACAATTTTTAAGTCTTTTATTATGCCACTCTTTGATTATTGTGATATTCTTTACGGATGTGCAAATTTGACAAAACTACAACTTTTAGACCGCCTTTACTATAAAGCTGCACTTATTTGTTCAGGTGCCATGCATGGAACATCAACCACAAAAGTGTTGAATACTTTAAATTGGCCCACACTCTCAGATAGACGTCAATATCATAGAGCTACCTTTATGTATAGAGCTCACAACAACTTGCTGCCTTCTTATGTTACTGAGATATTTGAACCACTAAAAAGAAATCAAACACATGTACTAAGACACCAACTTGACTATATTTTACCAGTTAAATCCAAATTTTATGAAAGATCTTGTATCTCAAAAACAATATCAGAATGGAATCTACTGCCATCTGATATAAAGAACTCATCTAGCTTAAGCATATTTAAATCAAGCCTTAAAAGAAATATTTTTAACGAAACTGTCATTAACTCATCTGAACTGTCCATCTCAAGAAACCAAGAAATTATATTTATCAGAGTACGATGTGATTTCATTTTCAAGGCTCACCTTTACTCGCATAACTTTACCAATGTAAATTCCCCCATCTGCTCATGTGGTATTAACAGTGAAACAACCAGCCATGTGATTTTTCGATGTAACTTGAGATTAACATTCTGGACTGAATTAGAAAACCAACTAAAAAATATGAATATACAATACTCCCATAAATATAAGACACAACGTGATAAACTTTCTCTGATCCTCAATGGTGATAAAACATGAAGTAGAGCTGAGAATCTGATTGTTTTAAAGTGCAGTGCCATTTTCTTCGAGCGATGTGTAAATGTCTGAAATCCTCCACAAAACAACTTTTATCTTATTGTATCTCATTTATTTTAATCAAATATTATTGATTGAATACATTGTATATTGTAATTGTAGAACGTGGCTTATAATGCTAAAAGCACAGCCACTTACACTGTATTATTGTATGTATTCTTTGTACAAATGATTAATTTAATAAAAAAAAAAGAAAAAAAAAAGAATCATTTTTAGGTGTAACATGAAGAATACAATGCCACATAATACTTTGAAAAATATCTAAGCGTTTGGACCCACATGGGCTGAGGTTAAGGTCAGCAAGGATGTATTGACTTGACATTGGATGTGGTCAATTGACTTAACATGTGGATATCATCAGATATACATGGGCTGAGGTTAAGGTCAGCAAGGATGTATTGACTTGACATTGGATGTGGTCAATTGACTTAACATGTGGATATCATCAGATATACATGGGCTGAGGTTAAGGTCAGCAAGGATGTATTGACTTGACATTGGATGTGGTCAATTGACTTAACATGTGGATATCATCAGATATACATGGGCTGAGGTTAAGGTCAGCAAGGATGTATTGACTTGACATTGGATGTGGTCAATTGACTTAACATGTGGATATCATCAGATTCCAATGGAGGCCATTGGTTTCTATTGATATTCACAAAAATATCTAAAATGCACTATGACCTGAATCAATTGCAAATTAAATAATTTCACAATATGACACAAATGGTATATCACATCAGATGTGCAAATGTGAAGTTTTTTTCCAACAAAATGGCTATAGAAAAATGATTCAAAAGCAACTTTTACACTTATGAAATGCCATACAACTTTGTAAATTCAAAGATTATACTGTTATGTTTCATTAAGCAATAACATATTTGGATAAGATGTAAGGATGCATAGGATGCAAATGGATTTTGATAGACACAAAAAGACTTCCTTGTTTGGCATCTCTACACCTGTGAACTTTATGATTGAATATTGGCCCTAATAAGTGCTCCATTCATAAATACAGTGCTGAATATAGGTCAACAAGATACTAGTTTACATATAAATGCAATAATAAAAGCAGTATATTCGTTTTGTAAAATCAGATGAATTAATCTTTGTTCATGGGGAGATTATAATGGAGAGCGCACTAGATCCTTTAAATAAACAAATCTTAACATAGAATTGTCTCATTGAGTGAGCATAGCATGCTATTAGAACTTGTTGTTTAGATGAAAATATGTTGCCTTCGTAAATATTTCTTCTACAAAATCTTAGAATTACCTGTTGTTCAAAACATTCCATTGACATCCACAAAATATTACCTGTTGTTCAAAATATTCTTTTGACATTCGTTCTGCTGCTACAAGCCTCTGTAGTTCTCTCATCGTAGCCGCATGGTCTATCTGCTCCTTTTCCCTTTCTCGCTGGTGCTGGATCAACTTGCTCTTAGCCTGAAGAAAATTAGCAATATTAAGCCCAAATATTCTTGTATGCTGCTATACCATATTTACACTACATGTACCTCCTTAATTTGAAACCAATTTTGGCTCTAAGATAGTTAAAAGTTATTAAATCAAAATTGCCATATTGACCTTCTTTCAATTCAAAATGGCCACTCAAACAACTTACTTTAGCATTGAAGGTATAAGAGAAAATGCCAGATGGCATACTTAGGAGACAACATCCATTTAGAGAGAGAATGTGTCATATGGGAAAGTTATGATTCATCAAGAAATTCCAGAATCAACTAAACAGAAATTGAGGTAGACTTTATGATTTTATGTTGTTGGGGCAGCCATTTTTGAATCTAGAACTTAAATGACAGCCCTCAGTGGATTTATTAATATCATTTAATATCAACTATATTTCAAAATTGATGGCTGCAATATATGCAAGAGTTTAACTGCATTAGAAAACTCATAAACAATAGCTGGCTCCATGAATTTCTACTAATTACAATTAGTCACCTCATTTGCCATATCCTGTATCTCCATGTTAACATTGTTCTGTGTTGCCAGTTCATTCTCAAGTCTACTCACTTGCTCCTCGTGAGCTTGCTGAAATATATATAGCAAAACTTGACATTACATGCACACTGCCCAGGCTCTATCAGCCACTATATGATTTTTAGGTTAATTGTTTTAATCATATTAAACAAACATTAATACAGTACATTACTTTACACAAGATAATTTAAATTTGTAGACTTATTACAAACCATTTTTACAGACTATGTCCGTGTATTATTTTATATTTCAAAATGAAATTGTTCAGACTCAGTCACTCAACTCCCTTACAGAAGCATAACTGACATGTGGTGGATCAATTACAATGGACAATATTTGAAGAATTTACAAATTACAATTTTGCAGGAAAGATCACATACCCTCATTGTCTTTTTCTCACTTTGATATTTCTTCTCCATGGTTGACTTCTCCTGCATCAGAGTGGAGAGGGAGTTTGTCAAAGTTGCCAATTTCTCCTTCAGATGTAGCACCTCTGTTGTCATCTGGTCCACATCTCTGGTAGCTCCTTTTGTCTAAAATATATTCATTAGGCATGTTAGGGGTGACAAGCTAAAATTAGAATGGGAATTGATATAAATATGGACTCAAAACTTCCTGTATATGCTGTGCATGTTTCCTAGGCTGAGCAAGATGTTTAAAATGTAGCTACATTTGTTCCATAATTTCTAAATGTTTTCAGTATTACTGTACAGATTTTCTTGCAGTAAAATGTGAACTAAACTTTGATTTATTTAGATTCTTTTTTTCAGAGACATTATTTAGTATATGCATTTACGATATACATAATGACAATGACAAAATGAGTAAATATTTCTTGTGGCTAAAATATTCCATTGCTAACACTGAAATAATACTTCAATAATAAATATGTTGTAAATTATATAAACAAACCAGACTAACGGGACTGAAATAACATTTTGCACCACACAATTTTGAATTCCTATTTTAGCATTAATAATTCCTATACCCCAGGAGCCATAAATTTGATCTTAGATTCAACCTGATCCTAAACCTCCTGGTGTAATCATTACTGAGATCTATTTTCTGACTATAAATTTTTGATCCAAAGATTATTATCTCTCGAGCCAGAAAGCGATGATACGTCTATTGTTAAAGAGGATGCAAATTAATTGAATAATATGAATAAAAATGAATCTGTTAAAAGGAATCAATTCTTTTAAGAAGAATTGTGATCAATACGCATGATTTAGGACCATGTTCAGGACCAGTATCGAATTAAGATCAAATTAATTCCCCAGTGTTGAATCCCTAGACAGTACAATGAAACCCAAGAACAGTATACCCCATTCTCAGACTATTACAAGATGTGAAATCAAGTGTGAAAAGTTCAATAATGTATCTGAATTACATGTACAGACATATGGCTTAAGTTGTTACGGTTACAAAATTAAGCATCAAGAATATGAATATTTCGATTGAAGATCTTTTCACACTTTAGGTCCATTGTAAATAAGTATAAATGTACAGGGTGTTACAAAAAATATTGGAACATTTTCAATTTAAAGTAACCTTTTGGCCCTCCCTGTACACATATATTGTTTCTCTGCTACTACCACTTGGACATTACTGCTAATCCCCTATTATGAAACCCCAACTGTTTCATAGACAGATCTGAGACAGATGATATATTTTAAAAATTATTGTAAGGAGTAAAACATCATACTTTCATTCTACTAGAAACAGGGTTAAATGTGTATCTACATGTTTATACAGAATTCCATTCCAAGGTATTGTTTATATAATGGAACCTATTTGTATGATAGACTACAATGAACTATGTACTTGTTTATAAATGATGTTCACAAGAATAAAATTCAGAGAAAGGATTACAGATGAAACCTATTCCTAATCAGAACCAGCTGTAGATCCATATACATGGGATGTAGATAGGTATGATTCAAGATAATTTAAAACAATACTAGATACCATCTCATCATCTGGCCTTGCGTCTACATCATCCTTCTGCTCCAATTTTGCAGCATCATTTGATTCCTTATATATGAGTACATTAATGACATAAGAAAATCCATAAATTTATGTTGTGTCAGGTGTAGTATTAATATTAAGGTAGGTAGAATGTACTTTCTGATTGTCTACACATGATTTCACTGTGCAAAACCACAATTCACTAATTCTTTTCTGCCTGGCTACCTTAACTACTGACAAAGTGGAGAACATGGACATCAAATTACATAGGTCACCACTCATTTATGCAAATGGTTACAAAAGTGTGACGATTTGTTACAGATGTTGACCACCAAATAACTATAACAATAGTGATCATTTTTGGTGGTGATATAAAAATGTTACCATTGAGCAAGAAACTTACACTGTTATCTTGTAACGGGTGATCCTGATCAGAATCACCACTTGCCTGGTTATCCGGCGAGTCAGCATTCTGTGGTTGAGAACCTGTGGTCGGAGGAGGAGGTTCAGGTTGGCTCACAGTGAGAGCACTCAATGTCTCCTGCAAGGCTTCTTTCTCTTTAAGTGTACCTTTGTAGGCAGCAACCAAATCTAAGACCAAACATGAAGAGATTTATTAACTTGTGGTGACCTTGCAATTTGTCTTTCAGTGAAGGGATTTGGTAACTCACATTTAAGCATCTCCTTCGGTAAGAACAAATGAAGGGATTTTCGTACTTTTACTGAGGTGTCTCCTTCAGGAAAGAGGGAAGGTCGTTGGAGTGAATCAGTAATCTGTGATATAAAATTACATACTCTATGGCCTACGGGAATATTTTTAATGAGAACTTACAAATGATAAATATGAAAGGATACTATGAGATACATAATAATTTACCTCTTAATCTTTTTTCATAGCGTTCAATCTTCTCTCTCTGTTCCTCAATGGTCTTTACCAACTCACTTCTACTGCTTCGATCCATTTCTTACCTAAAACACAATAATATAAGTAACTAGATTGGTAAATTGAACAAAGTTCAATTTAAGACTCCAGATTGATTTCTTGAGTAGGTAGCTGAGTAAGTAACTGAGTAGCAAGCTGAGTAAGTAGATGATTAAGTAATTGAGTGAGTAGCTGAGTAGGTAGCTGAGAAGGAAGCCGAGTAAGCAGCTGAGAAGGTAGCTGAGTAAGTAGCTGAGTAGGTAGCCGAGAAGTAGGTAGCTAAGGAGGTAGCCGAGTAGGTATGTAGGTAGGTAGGAAAGTAGGAATTTTTGACCGAAAGTCGGATTGAAATTTGGTTTGCAGATTCAGATTCCTGGGAAAATTCTACCCTTATTTCATAACTCATACATTAAATTTGGAGATTTTTTTATTTTGACCCACTTTTAGGACGCCATATCTCAAAAATGGGTCAAAATACTTTCTGACATCAAAAGGCTATCACTATCAGCACACTCTTTTCTACCTGTATACAAAATTTTGAAGCAAATCCTAAAAGTGTAGTGCCAGAATCGTAAAAATAAGGAAAAACTATGAATTTGACCTAGATTTTGACCTAGGCATTTTGGTGTCCAAATATTGAAACTAGGTAGCTTTTGAGGTCCCCTTCTTTTATAGGAATTCATTATCTTAAGCTGTACTCAGTCTATATCTCGTATTTTACACTTCTAAAAAATCTTTTTTCCTTGACTTTCTATCAGGATACCATCAGATCGATTTTTCTCGAAATTTCAAAACGCCATAACTTCCGAGCGGGAAGTCGGATCGAAATTTGGTTTGCAGATTCGGATTCCTGAGAAAATTCTATCCTTAATTCATAACTCATACGTTGAGTTTGGAGAAATTTTTATTTTGACCTACTTTTCGGACACCATATCTCAAAAGTGGGTCAAAATACTTTCTGACGGCAAAAGGCTAACACTATAAGCACACTCTTGGCTACATGTATACAAAATTTCGAAGAATATAATTAATCTGTAGTGTCAGAATTTGACCTAGATTTTGACCTAGGCATTTTGGTGTCCAAATTTTTATGAAAAGAAGGTCTTGAGGTCCCTTTCTTTTATGGGCTTCCATTATGTTTAGCTGTGCTTAGTCTATATCTCAAACTTACACTTCAAAAAAATATTTTTTCCCATTGAATTAACATGGGGCACCAAATTTAGCGATTTTTGAATTTTCAAAACGCAATAACTTCTGAACTGGAAGTCAGATCGAAATTTGGTTTTCAGACTCGGAATCCTGAGAAAATTTCCTATAAGACTGATATCCTGGACATTGGATTCGGAGAACTTTTTTTTGGACCTCGTTTTCGGACACTGATATCTCGAAATCGGTTTGAGATACCAAAAAACTAAATGACCCTGGCTTTTCTCTTTTTTTATGAGGAACACAATGAAAAAAACCCGGATCAAAAATATTGAAGGACGACCGAGATAATGGGAAAAAGTGACAAAGTACTGGATTTGACCTAGTTCTTGACCTTTGACCTAGATAAAAATTTGACCTAATTTCCCATAATCCCAGATACATTCCCTAGTTGATCATGTAAGCAGCTTAAAGTAAGTTCTTCTAGTTGGTGAGAAATCTTGTAAGGAGGAAGAATAAGAAAAAAATAATAAGAAGAAGAAAACTGGCAAAAGCAATAGACTCCAGATTTTCAATCTGGAGTCTAATTACAAAATAGAAGGGGAATATGCATCATACATGTACATGTATCAATCATGTGCATCTGCTCTCACACAATTCAATCGTAGGATGAAATTTCCTGGGATTTCATTTCTTAATTAAAGCATTTCGTCCAGTTCTTGGTACTTGGCAAGAGTTTGAAAAATAGTGTCATCATCTCAGTATTTGGTCCCCATCATCGTCATCTCATTCTCTGGTACCCGTCTTCTCAGTTTGAGTGCCGTCATTTTATTTTATGTTACCCCTTAACTTAGTTTTCATATCCTTTTATTCAATTATCCAATCAAATAGTCTACTAATGGCCGCCGAATAGCAGTTTTAATTTGTGCGGCCAATGTTGACGGACGGACCAACGGACGGACGGACCAACGGACAGACGGACCAACCGACAGACGGATGGACCAACGGACAGACGCCTGGTCGATCCCATAGGCTCTGTGTGAGCCAATAAAGCTAAAGCCAATAAAGGTGGTAGAGCCAATGTAAGAATTTATGACATATATGACAGAATCTATTTTTGATAGTGTTGACTGTTGTCATTATTTATGTTCACAACTTTATCTGTGGGTCTGGTACTGGTAGATTATTATTTCAAGATCAGTCACAGGAAGTTGAACTAGATATTCAAAATATTGTTTCATATCTGATACATAAACAATGACTCACGTGTAAAAATTAAGGCAGGACTGTGGTACTCATTTCTATGCCATTATCTCGAGCAAGATCTCGTTTTTTAATATAAATCAAATATTTAGAATATTTCTGTTTTTATTTTCCACATCACAATTTTCTCAAGATATCTAGATTTACAACTCTAAAACGAATTTCAAAATTTCACCACTTTATGTAGAGTTACATAATCAACACTATATATATACAATTTCAAACAGTACGAAATTCTATCGAAAAAATGAAATAATGAATAAGAAGCTCAAAGAACTATACCTGTTTGTAATTTCGATTATCTATCAAATCTCAGTTCTAGTGAAACAGACTTCCGGTTTTCAATTTCCGGTGAGCATGTTTTTATTTTTATAACATGTTTTTACATCATTTACTGTGATTTCTGCAGGTGATTTTATATTTATGGCATTGAATGCATACTTAGAAAAAAACATTCAGTTTAATTACTTAAAAATATGGTGTAAGAGCTTCTATGTTCTTAATTTTTTACAAAACTCAGAATTTTTTTTTGTAAAGTGGGAGACAAAAATAAATCTCAACCCAAAAGTTGTCACAATGAGCTAAATTCTAAGTTTCGTGTCTCAAACTCTCCCAAGCGTTAGAAAAATATTTCCCATTCACTTTAAGTAGCACAATAAATGAATCCAAAGCTTCTAACCTACAAATGATGGATAAATCCCTACCAAATCGAACGAATGTTTTCATGAATCGCAATGTTTGTGATCCAAGGAGGATTGACTCCCAGAATGCAACATCAGGTAACCTTAATTACTCATGACAGATTTCAAATGGCGGAACAGCATTTTGAAAGCTTACACGTGCCTTGTTGCATTCTGGGAGCCAATCCACATTGCGGCGTAATCGGGCTCCGAAATCACCTCAACATTTGAAGAGTCAGCATTAACATGTGAATTCCACTTCAAATTTTTAAGTTCTTATTTGTCATTATGGACACAAATTCCACTATATCTGGACTTACTAGAACGGAGAAAATAGAGCACTGAATACACTGAGGTAAGAATTTATTACATGTGCGACAGCATGTAATTTCCATAGCTTTTGTAATTCTTTATGTCCCCCACTGTACAGCTCTAGCTTTGTCAGAGTAAGTAAAACCTAGTCTACACTTTGAATCTAAAAAAAAGCAATTGAAGGACCATATTGAAACAGAATATGTAAAAATAGAAAGATTTATACTTGTCCTAACTTTTGAAACTTGTGAAAACTTATTTTTTTAAAATATCTAAAATGACTTTAAAATAAATAGTTGATGAATGATAAAAACATATTTTCAAACTTTACATGGAAACTTTAAGTTGAAAATTCATTTGCTAATTTCAGACATAGTTTCAGCAGAACAGACTAGCAAGATGGAAGAACTAAAGAAAGATGAACGCTTTTGTCACATAGCTAAAGATCCTCGCTATTGGAAGATGAAAAAGCAAGAAAGGAAAGTTAAAATTGACAAAAGATTTAATGCTATGTTTGAGGACAAAAGATTCAAGTTAAAGTACAGTGTTGATAAGAGAGGTAGACCAGTCAATACAACTAGTAATGAAAACCTGAAAAAGTTTTATGAACTTTCTGACTCTGATGTTTCCGATGACAATGACGAGGAGACTGAAAATGATGAAATTAAGAAAAGTAAAAATAAAAAGGAGAGTAAAATGGACAAAAATGTGAAAAATAAGTTACAATTGGATAACAAAACTAGTAACGTAAAACAATCAAATAAAGACACCTCAAAGCATAAAGACAACAGAAGCAGTAAAACAAATATAAACACTTTAAAGCTTAAAGAAAATAGAACCACTCATAAACATAATGCAATTAAAGAAACAGAAGATCCAGAATCTGATGAGGATGGTGATGATGAGGAGGATCTGGAGGAAGACATTGATGAATCAGATGTTGAAGAAAATGGTGAGTCAAATTAAGAACAATTTCAAAATTGTTGCATTTGTAGTCTCGCAATATGCTACAATACTGTCTCCCTTCCCTATACTAAAGATGAATTTCCATTATATGCCTACATAACATGTATTAGATGTAAAAGATTAACATCCTGGCATTATTTATTGATGAATAACTTTGATATTGTTGCAGATACAAATAAAAGAAATGAAATATTAAATGGACGCAGTAAGCGCCCTATAAATGTGGATGCTGATCAGGAAGATTCAGATGAAGAGGGTTCAGAGAGTGAGGGTTCAGGTAGTGAGCAGTTGGAGAGTGAGGGTTTAGGCAATGAGGGTTCAGGGAGTGAAGGTTCAGACAGTGAAGAATCAAGCAGTGAGACTGATAATGTGGATCTTGCAAGAGGAGCTGGGAATATTCCAACCAGTGATGAGGAATCAAGTGGAGCTGACTCTGATGAAAATGAAGGTAAGGTGAAGGTCCACACCAACAAATTGAATAATAAATAATAAATTAAAACCCCACATAAAGGTCACACTGCTTCATAGTGCTCAGATCAAAATATTTTTGCTACAATTAAATTGACAGAGATGTGATTTGATTGCAACATGTACACAAACAATTTGATCTTATTGATAATTTATTTGTTGATATATGATTTAAAATCCAACTAAACTATTGTAAAAAGGATGTTTAAGAACCAAATCAGATTTTTTATTTTCTAACTTCACCTAAACGTTACCTTGCCTTAAATGGTTGAAGATATTGTTGAACTGTGGTGCCTACGCATGGTATATGGAGAAATTATCACACTCTAGAGTTTTCATGTCATATAAGTTTGATATTGTTCAAAGCATTACCTCAACTATAAAATGGTTTAATTCGATGAAAACATTGTGAATGCAGCACTTTGCTGAATGCTTTGATGTAAATGTTGCAATATAGTAAGCTTGTAAATGCTGGTTTGATTATTATTAAGTACAGTATTGTTTTTTATTATATACCCAATATGTAAAACTAATCCTGATTGGTCAATACCTAGTCACGTGTTCCGAAATAGATTTACTATTTCCCTTCGAAAGT
Source organism: Owenia fusiformis (assembly GCA_903813345.2). Taxonomy (NCBI): domain Eukaryota; kingdom Metazoa; phylum Annelida; class Polychaeta; order Sabellida; family Oweniidae; genus Owenia; species Owenia fusiformis. The sequence goes on from CAIIXF020000008.1 coordinate 9,305,962, forward strand.
TATATTCCCTCAAATGTGATGTCTGCGGCTTCAGGAATAGTACATTTTAGAGGATATTCCCTCGGGGAAATAATTTAACACTATTGCCCTCAATGGCAGTCACTATTTGTATACTATTATACTATTTAATCTGGATAATTGTATTTTATACAGGTGTAGATCCCAGGATAGGTGCAGAGAGCAGCTCAGAGGACAGTGAAAGTGACCAAGATGCTAAAGGTAAGTGAACATAGGCATTAGCATGTCAAAATGAATAAAGGACATGTTCTTTTTATATACTACTTGATGAAAAGTCAGTTTATCTGGATTAAAACTAACTGACCTTTGGACTAGCACAAATGTCATATTCTGAAAGGGTCAATATAAGCTAAAGCATTCATTCTTAGGTTCTTTATAGAAAGCTGTCTGAATTGGCACTAACCTACATATTTCTAAATGTATTTTTGATATGGTCTTGGAAAGAAACTATTCTATTGGTTTGAAATTATTCTTTTTATTTATAGGGATTTTTGTCATTTTTTTTCAAATGTTACCCTTGAATGATTCCTTATTGTTATACAGTAATGTTAATTTAAGTATTAATTTAGATATTTTAGTTTTACTCATTATGGCGTAACATTGCCCAATGAAGATTTATCAATATCAATAAATCAAAGGTGTCCAAATGAAATCTTTATAGCAGGTGCTTTATTGCTTCAGATGAAGACTTTGATCACAAATGGGGAGAGTTGGACACTGATGCCCGGGAGGCTGTGGAGATCACTAATCGTTTAGCTGTATGCAACATGGACTGGGATAGGATCAAAGCACAGGATTTACTTGTACTATTTAACTCTTTCAAGTCTGCTGGAGGTGTCATTCTCTCTGTTAAGGTAAAAGCAAGGATCTAAGTAAAAGTTATTTAACATTAAAATATATGATAGTTTAAGTATGAATTATGTATAAAGAAAGCAAATATTTAGCTACATAGTGCAAAAGCCCAAATATTTGCCGACCAAAATTTTTGCATTTAGCACTCAAAACTCAGGACGAGAACTTGAACATTGCAGAAATAAAGGCACCTTGAAAAATTGGGCTTTTACATTATACATTGCCCTTCATATGGGGCAATACGTTGCCATTGTTGCCAAAGTCCTGAAACGTGAAGCCTGCCACTATTGTGTTCTGTAATATTGTAGATATACCCATCAGAGTTTGGTAAGGAACGTATGGCACTAGAAGAGAAGCAAGGACCCACTGAGCTGGTGGAAGAGAAACTGGCCAGTGACGAGGAGGAGACTCCAGAGGGTAAGATGATATATTGTTTTGTCACCATAAGAAGTGGTGCGACATATTGTTATAGTCTCCAACTTTTTGTGGATGGTGTTTGGGGGTTGGTGTTCTGCAGTTGGCATCTGTAACAAATGGCAGGTGACATTTTTCATGGTAATGCCTTGTTTAATGTTGTTCCTAGCCTCCAGTTTCTTTAAACATATAAGTTTTCCTTCTTTTCTATGGCTGTTCCTGCATTATTGTTTAAGATGGTTTTAGTGCATACATTGTTTTGGTGTATACAGTGGAAGGAATGAAAGAGAATAATTGAATTAAGATGTTAAATTGAATTTAAGTAACAAAGCACATTTAATTTTGAAATATGCATCTTGGAATATAGTGTCCAACATTGATACAATTAAATAATCCCAAAATTTATTAGAAGCTTGACATTTGTGTACTCTAGGTGCTGATTACCATCGAGAGAAATTACGTAAATATCAACTCCAGAGATTAAAATACTATTATGCAGTTGTGGAGTGCAACTCCCCAGAGACAGGCAATCAGATTTATACAGAATGTGATGGGATAGAATATGAGGCCAGCGCTACTAAATTAGATCTTAGGTAAGCACTTTGTCTTATTTACAGCTGTGACATAACTACTATTATTTGTTTTGATTACCTTTATACAGAATATACAGTAAAAAACAGAGTTTACAGTATACAATTGTTGACCTCTTCAGAGGTCAACCGGCAAAATTGTATACCGAGACTGTAAACTGAGAAACTACTGTTGACAGAGACCGAAGGTCGAGGTCAACAGTAGTTTCAAGGTTTACAGTCGAGGTATATGATTTTGACGGTTGACCGAATGGAGAGGTCTACAATTGTTTTGTTAGTCAGAAGAAACTAATAATACACATATAGACGACAGTCATCAATCATGGCTTCGTTTTACCTTGGAATAAATAATAAAATAATTTAGTATTCCCAGGTTTTACAATCTTTTCTCCGAACCACGCCAGCAATAATTTTTTAAGAAAATCTGAAGACAGTGGTAGTTAAACTCTCTGTTTTCGACACATCACTGCATAGGCCTGCTCACTAGTAAAATATAGCCTAATGTAAAATTTTACGTTTCTATTTGTATTTTTGCTCTACTTGTCGTCTAGCAAAGTCAAAATATCACTTTCATCAACGTAATGCAAAATGTCCGTCTACCGTGTTTTTTTCTGTAAACATTATGACGTCATATTTCCCATGATTCACAAGTGTAGTACAGTAACATGCGCGGTCAATAATATGATCTCCCGTGATGCACAGGTGGGGTACAGGCAAAAATGTTGACCACTAATTGACCAATCAGATGTGAGTATTTACACTGAGGTACTAACAATAAAAATTTATGACCTTACTATACAGAAATGGAGACGGTGATTCTTACCAAGTTCATACTCATTGTGCATACACAACTACCCTTGTAAAACATGGAAAGATTTTTAAGCACTGTTTGTCTGATCAGATTCCCTTGAATGCATTATAATCCGTCTTACAAATAAGTTTAATGTGGTCATCAATGTTTAAGATCACATTTAGAGGTCAACGGGAAACAATTGTAGCATTTTATTTACAATTTAATAATTGGTCCAAAACACTTTAAATCACTACAAAATTTATACAAAATTTATAAATACTTGTCCTGTGTATTAAGGTTCTAGTCATTTAGTAACTGAGTCTTTTTTCTTTTCTGATTGTTTTAGGTTTATTCCCAATGACATGACTTTTGATGATCCACCCTCAAGTGTAGCTAGTGATATGCCTGACCAGGCAACCTATAAACCTTCAATGTTCTTCACCACTGCACTCAACCAGTCTAAGGTAAGTAGGAAGTCCTTGTTGATCTCAATGCATTAAGTTATTATATTCGATTGAAAGGGGACACATCGTTCTTTCCCATTTATGCCTTTTCCTGTGTTTTTGTATTCCCTATAACATTTCTTTGTAAGAGTTTAATAACACTACTCATTCAGTATGGTGAAATTCAGCACAAGGCCAATTCGTGTACAATTTCACCATATTGAATGGCCTATCATGGTTTATTAATTCAAACATAATAAATGAAAATATTGTCTAGAGAATCGGAGATTGAACTCCATGAAATAACCAAACTTGGTGTTATTTGCGCAATCCCCAGGTGTGATGTCACAATGTGTTACACAATACATAGATAAGCTGCATTCTGATACTCAATTCGAGAACAGTCGTGTTTTAATAGGATTTCAGTCTTCATACATGTATTTACAGGTGGCGCTAACCTGGGATGAAACAGACCCTGATCGCAAGCAGGTGCTCAATAAAAAGTTCACTCCTGATGAACTAGAAGAAATGGATGTGAAAGATTATCTAGCATCTTCTGGATCTGATGATGATAATCAAGGTATGTATAAACTAGGGCTCTCACGGTTTCATAGTTCCTCGGTTCGGTTCGGTTCACGGTTTTTATCTCCTCAGTTTCGGTTCGGTTTTCGGTTCTTATCGCACGTTAATGTAAAAAATCAAATAACTCAAAAAGATGGCGCGATTTCATTATTTATATGAGCAGCCCGGGAGCATGTTTACCTCTGATATAAGTCAGTTTTATTTACAAATTAATCATTAACTTTGTATTGTATTTTATTTATGCGATGAAAAATAGATGGCGCGATTTCATAATAAATAAGCGGCCCGGGAGCATGTATAACTCTGATCTATTCTATTTCTGCAGACAGCAAATTTTAACATTTTTTCACACGTACCTTTCTCATATACCATAACGATTTTGCAAAGCCGGCATACCGTTCTTTCCGGGAGAGAAACACCATCTCTCGTTGGAAATCCAAAATAACCCCAACAGTGGGCCTTGTACGACTTTTAAGCGTTTAGAATGCCGAAATCTTCACCTCTTGTTTCGAGATTCATCTTCCTCTACTTTAACGAACGGCACTTTTTCTGAATTAACAAACCGTTAAAAAATCGAACATCGGAGTTTTTCGAACCGAACGTACCGACTGAGGCCCAAGAACCGCGGAGCACCGCGGTTTCGGTGCACCGTTAGACCCTTAGTATAAACCAGCAATTATAAATAGCACCATATAATCTTAATGAAAAATATATGAAAAAATAGATTTGACTTGATCAATATCCAGGGCAACTATGAAGGTCTTGTAAATTCTATTAATAATGAGAGGTACAGGATATTATGTTTATCTCACATTGCCTATTTTATACCCAATAACCCCATGATATTACATAATACCAGTCCAGCTAATGGTCATTTCACTGCCTTTTCAATAATTAAGAATAACACAATACAGGTGCAAAAATTGCCCCATCCCCCACCCAGTCTGTCTGTCTTAAACTCTAAATAATCCCTCAATGACTACATTACACAGGTGCAGAATATGAAGGTCTTGACAACGACGACTCTGACTCCGAGGATGAGGCTGAGAAGATGTCCAAGTACAAAGCACTCTTAGAGGGACTTGAGAAGAAGGACCCTGTTGAGGATGACACTGATGCTGGCATGGAGATTACATGGGAACCAGGTAGGCATATCATATACATGTATTTAAATTTAAACATAAGTATTTCAATCTCGTCTTTTTTGGTACGATTCAAGATGGCTTACAAGTAAAAGGAGAAATCTGACTTTTTAAATTTGAGCTTGCACATTGCATATATCATGACTAGCTGTAATATATTATTTTGTTGTAGGTTTGAAGGAGACTACAGAAGATCTGGTGAAGAAGAAGTCTAAAGAGAACGAAGGACAGACACCTTGGGAGAAGTACCTTGAGAAAAAGAAAGAAAAGAACATAAAGAAAAGAGAAGCTAAAGCAAAGGGGAAAAAGAATGAGAGTGAAAATGTGGAAACAGTAAGAGGCTTATACAAACTAGAAATGCAGAGATCCAAGACATGCTCTGAATAATTCTTAACTGATGAATTCCTAAATTAATTGTTGTTTTCATGGAAATCATATATCACAGTGAAAGAATAACAAACTTAAAATTCCTTTTGGGAATACCCTGAATTATGAATAATATCAATCTTTTATAACTTTGAGCCTGTCTATGTTAAAATTCCTCAGATCTTTGACAATTTAAAGCGTAAATTAAAGATTAGAATGTGGTAAATGTTTGATAATGCCCATGTACTTATCCCTTGTATCCATACCCCTATTGTTTTAGTGAACAGTTGAATCATTACTTTACATTTTGTTTTACAGACTGTATAGATCATAATCATTTTCCGATATATTTATGTAACTGTAGATTGTGGCCCCTGCTGGGAAGGATGATGCCGCTGCATTCAGCGATGATGAATTACCTGAAGGTGTTGACATGAATGACTCATACTTCACTGAGGCTCTTAATGAAGGCACAGCTGGACAACCAGCTGCAACCAAAGGTAAGGGAATGTCTGGGTTCTTTTATTACGTCACTACCACAATTGGTGACATATTTTTATAGTCTCCTATTTCTTTGTGGCACGGTTGATAGTTGATGTTCAGCATCTGTAACAATTGACAGGTGGTGACATTTGCATGTTAATGCAGTGTTCGAGTACCACTGTTATGAAAAGTCTTTATCCAAATAGTAATAATATATATATATATATAATACTAAACTAAACTTTAGGGTATATAAAAAATGATTTTTGCCCTGTATCCCCTTGTTGGCAAAATGGTGAGCCTCCAAGTTTTGCCATCTTGCCATAGTGGGCTCATACTACTACTATTATAATGTAAGAATCTCATATTGATGCCCTTCAAAACTGCCAATTATAAGCTTCTTAAATGTGTTTATTTTAGATGGTAAGAGAAAGAAGTACAGGAAAGGCAAGAAACCCAAGGATTCAGATCTCAACCCTAAAGATCAACAGGAACAGGTGGGCAACCAAACATGAATAAGCAATCTGGACCATTACTAACACATTTGTTAATACTGTAGCATCTGCTTTCAACAAGTTAATTAATGTACATTAAATTAAATTCACTTAAAAAGAGAGTGGAAAATATTGCAAAAAGTGATATTAGAATAAGAATTAGATTATATAACATTAAAGGATGTTTATGAAACTTATGTTATTGTATGCCTCATACAAATATTAATTCAAGTTGTATCATTTGTGATTTAGGCCGAGATGTCTCTGTTGATGATGGATGAGGATGATGGCAAGCAGCACTTTAACCTAAAGGACATCATGGCTGTTGAGAAGAAAACAAAAAATAAGAAGAAATTGAGAAAATTGAAGGAAAAACTAAAAGCAGCTGAGGAGGATACTTTTGAGGTAATACTTGTTTGCGTGAAAATGAAAGTGTGTGTTGTTCCATCATTTGAGAACTATATAAATTGTTAATAATCATAGATATGACATGCACAGACATGGGGACGATATGAGAAATATGGGGTAACTAATCCTTTAACTGTTAATCCCCACCTTATTCAAATACCATGTCATTTACATATCATTTTGAACTATCTTTAATACCTTTTTCAGTGACACTATTTTTTTTCTTGAAAGATTTAATGTGATCTACCATATTTTCAAAGTTTAATATACCCCAACGTTGTTAAATACATTCGAAGTTCATGAATATTACGCATATATTAAAAATAAGAGCTGATTTAGTGCTAACAAAATGTAACGCATCCATTATGTATCGCTCATCAAGTTTTTCCAATGCCTCCAGAGGATTCAATTCAATTGTTTTTCAATTAAAAATAATTTCTGAAATATTGTCCTCGAGATCTTGTTACTGCATAATTTTTTTTAATTGAAGAATGCTAAAAAATGTAACACTCATCATTTTTGATCTCATAAGGCTACTTGCGCCCTATACTACTCATTGTTTTGTTTCAGTATTTTGACGCCATAATGTGACACTAATTCTCCCCAATTTCTGGCATGTAACAACATATTTTGATTTTGACTTTTGTTAAAGGACAGAAGCCTGCATTTGTTTATAATAAAATTTGATACCTCTCTGTTTATTGATATTCATTGAACATGTTGAATACATTTAATTTCAGTTGTCAGTTGATGACCCACGGTTTTCCGCTGTGTACAATTCCCATTTGTACAACATAGACCCCTCTGCACCAGAGTTCAAGAAAACAAAAGCCATGGACACTATAGTAAAGGAAAAATTCAAACGTAAGGAAGAGGGCAACAATAAAAACACTGAAGAAAAACCTTCAAAAATACCAAAACTCCAAGAAAAACCAGACAATAGTTCAACATTAAGTGCTCTTGTGAAATCTGTCAAGAGTAAGACTGCACAGTTTCAACAAAACAAGAAAAAGAAATAGTATTTAATTATTATGTATATTGGATGACTCTTACAGAACAGCATGAAGAAGAACTTCTGCTATTAAAATAAAATTTATAAAAATTAATAATCAGAAAGTATGGTATATTTTTCTCGACTGATTTATTATGTCCCCTCCAGAAGTGGGGACATATTGTTATAAATCTCCAACTTTTTTGAGCACCGTGTTTGGCAGTAGGTGGTTTGCGTCTGTAACAAATGGTAGATAGTGACATTTTGAACGTTAATGCCTTATATTATTTTTAAATTGGGATATGTTAATCAGATCTTCATACTTGAACCAAGCTATACCATCTGAATCGAGGCATTTATATCCATGCTTATCACCTATGCATGATACAAAATGATGCAAAATTCAAAATGATATAAATTAGAATATTCCAAACCAGGATGTCAGAATCTCCATGAATAGTGTTTTAGTCAATAGACAATACTAATGACAATTAGCTTCCATGAAAACTGAAAATAGATCTTGAGTTTTAACAAAGCATACATATTTATTTGTTATATCTTTCAAAGATTTATTCATTCATCTATATTAAATATCTTTTAAAGATATATTCATACATCTACAATGTTAATTGAATTGTTATATCTTTTAAAGATATATTTATTTATTTAAATATTTAATTTAAGGTCTCAAATAACCACAAGTTTTAATAAAAACAAATTGAGAAGATTCAAGATACATCCAAAATTGTGAAATATGACTAAAATCTTAGTATTAATTTAATGTAACTACACATGTACTCAAATGCCATTATGCAGAACTGTTCATACAAAATATCACTTTTTAAGTGTAATATAAAATACAAGACAGGGAACCGTAATTGAGAAAAGTTTTTAGAAAGTGCGCTTTATGCATATGTTGGTCTCTCATTTTATGAGAAATACATGTATTGATCGCATAAGGTTCTACTCATGAAGACTTTCCATGCATAATTACATGCTGAGATGAGTATTGTTCGCTAAGTTCCCACTCATAGGCACCTCGCATTATTTCTGCAATGCGTTTAGTCCATCCATTGTTGCTATGTTTAAAGAAGTTCCCAGTCACCATCACTTGGTGACCTTTGCCTTGTTGCTATGGAAACTTCTGTATCTTGTTGTTTACCAATGTGAAGATTTGTGTCTCTCTGGTACAACTTTTCATCACTGTCTATACCCCAAAGATTGTTACTAGGTGACACTGGAAGTAAACACATAGAAATTCTTATTAGGCTATATACTATATAGAAAGTCCAATTAACAACATATGATACGGACTGGAGGACATATATTGAAAGATAGGGGACCATTCCAACAAAGTTCCTGATTGATTCAGCCATTGCATGGGGATGTTTGTTAACTTTGTCTGAGATTTAAAGCAGCGTTAAATTCAAAAATAGATTGTGTGCAAGTCTTGGTATTGCTTGATAAAATACCATGCACTGACCAAAATAAGGCGATCCCTGGGATTTCATTTGTGTGGAAATACATTTGGACAATTCAGTAAATCTCTATCTGACATTTAAAGAGAAATTGCTTTTATATATAAAACTATCAAGTCAACGTAGACATACATTGTGAAAGAATCGTTAGAGAATAATTTTATGTACATAATACCTGTAAGTTTGGAAAATCTGCCAGGTATTTTCTTCCAATAATCCCCAGTTTGGTTATAGGGTGAGATACCATATCTGCACAGGATCTCCCCATCATCATTCAGTGCCCATACACTGTCTTTGCTCACACACAATTGTTTGGCAGTTGTACCTATAAGTATATTACCAGTGGATTACTATTGATAATAATTTCCTCTTTGAATTCATTCTTCCTTCCTGATTGTGTCCTCCTTGGGTACATATGGCTTTGATTTGCATTACTATGTGTATATTTCTGAATTCAAAATGAATGGCAATCTAGACCTCTTTGAAAACTGTCAGGTATTCTTATTTGAAAGTCACAGCATGTTGCACATGTATACTTTATTTACTTACTTATATTACATCTAATCTCTTATATGAATAAATATCACAAGGTGTGGAGAACATGTACAGCCCTGAGCCTCTACAGATGAATATGATTAATTTACCTGAAACCAGCATCCATTCTGTCCCGATAGGCATGTGTCCTGTTACATTTAACCTAACATAAACATTGTGTTTCACATCCAATCCCCACACCTACAAACACAACAGTTAACAGATATGGACCAAATCTGACTAGTAACTGATATTGAAGTTATCAGACAATTAACTTCACAAAATATGGAGGCCAATTTGAATTCAGCGGCCATCTTGAAAATTTCTTCTTCAATAGAGGTCATTTGTCCTTAGGTAACTAAATCTTCATTCAGTTGGAAAAACTAATGAAAACAACAGGCAAAATAAATGGTTATTTTAATTTTTTAACAGAAACATTTGAAAAATTGCTCACAACGTCCGGCAATATTGACATGCAAAGGTATTGTTATTTGCTGCTAATGAAACCAATGCATTGTATTATAATACGATAGTCATTACTGCTGTACAATAATGTGTGGAGTATAAGTCCTTTATACTACTATAATATACATATACCTACCATCCAGTCACATGGTCCAGTGACCACTTGAAGAAACTGGATCCCCTGTGTATCTACAGGAAGCCATGCCTGAGGGAGACGTCTGCTAGTGGGGGGCTTTACCCCGATACGCTGATACACCATCCCAGAGTTGTCAACACCCCATACATTCTCAGCCCCGCAACATATGTGGACAAACCAGGCTTCATCTGGAATGAAATGAAAAATTATATTGTATGTATAGCCATTAGGCCCCAATGCATTAATTTTATGTTTAACAATATATCTTAAAAGGACTGGGTCATCAGATTCTTCCTTTTTCATTTCATTTGTCCAAATCATATGAAACTGAAAGGAAAATCCTAATAAAAGCCATGGGAAAAGATTCATCACGGAGATTTTGAGATGACAATGCTGCTAAATAAACATTTGAATTGCATGGGCCTGATCTGTTATCTTTTACAAGGTAGATACTGTACAATTACTCAATGAATAACATTAACCTTTAACTGGTTTGTATCCTAAAATCATGTAAGATTAAAAAATTTCCCTCAACTAAACCCAACTCCAATAATGATTTCTTGAATCTTCAAAGTGAGCCTCACTAACATCTGACCATACATTATGTTTATCACTAAATGTTTGCAAATCATACCTAACTGACTCAAGTCAAGTTTTAACCAGTCTGTTCCAAGTTGACAATGGGGAGCCATGCCAGTTCGGAGGTAGACATCGCCACTTGCTGTGAGACACCAAAGAGCCTCTGGAGTCGCACTCATACACACAAACAGGTGATTGGTGACTGGGAATGCCACAGAAATATAAACACTAGGCGTGGATGAGCAGAAAATATCGCCAGTTGATTGTTGTAACCACATCTGCTCGCTAATGGCCGCCACTGTCACCTGCTGCCATCTAGTAGTAGAGGCCATTCCAGGGGGATTCACAATTTCCCAATGGTGCCCCATTAAGTTGCCTCTGCATACTGTAAGGATATGTTTAAAGCCCAAACAGAGCCACAGGCCATTTGATCCAGAGGCAGTGAGGCCACCATGCTGTTGGAGCACAGCAGAGGCTAAGTTACCTAACTGGGTGGGGCCTATCATACTCTTCAGTGAATCTAAGGGTGATGTTTCCTGCATTAAGTAACCACCTGTTGACACCTAAAATGCAAATGCATATTCCATCAGTGGAACACATCAACATGTCCAAAATGTACAACCAGGTGCATCATAATGAATTTAAATTGATTTAGGTCAAAACCGTTTCACAGGCAGTTGTCATAATATATTCTCCAGTAATCCATACCGGGATTTTAAATATATTATGTACGATATTTGGTGAATCCAAGAAGCAGGATGGATGGTTATCTCTATCCAGCTATCGCTGAGTTTTGTAACATCTATCATGAGCCTACTCCATAAAAGCAAACTTACTTCAGAGGGTATGGGATACATCTGTAATGTACCATCAGTTTGGTTACAGGGTTTATCACTGAGGAAATATTCCATTACATGTTTCCCTCTGGATAAACCCTGTATTGGAAACCTTCCAGGACATAACCCTTATATACATGCTGGAAGTATCATGTCAAAAAAATCCACTTGCTGACATTATCCAATGGACTCATGGTGCATAGCACACAGTGTAACATAATAACATGCCCAGTTCAACTACAAATCTAATCAAGTTCTGTTTACCTGCCAACATTTTCCACTGCCTTGGGGTGTTTCAGAAGTTACCCCTGTTGTGAACCAGAGCTGCCCACTCAGGTCTAGCAGCCATAAGGTGTTCTTATCCCCAAAGGCTACACTACACACTGACATATCTTTACAACTGAAAATAGAAAACGTATGAAAATGGGAAAATTCATGTTTCATATGGACTTGGTGGTATAGGAAAATAACTATCAAAACTAATCTCCATTGATATTTTTTATCTCAGCAAGTGACAGTTCATTATGCACAAGAATTAAAGGTTAAGAATGAGCCTTAAATTGTTTTGGTTGGCTCCACAGGATTTGAATGTCCTTGTGCTCTTCTTTAGTTAAAGTTCCAGGATTTGGTTGCTACATTTTTCTCAATGCATACATGACAAAAGATCACATAAATGTATAAAACATACCATAGGACATCCTTCCAAGATGTTCCCTGAAGGCAACCCTTTCTTAAACCATCTCTATATATGAGTTTGTTGGTCCCAGTTATGGCTAGCACAATTCCATTGTAACATGAAATCTGACTGAGGCCTGCTGGAGCTTCAACTTGATGAGCTCTGTAGCATGGGCGCTCCTTGGATAGGCCTTGCTGCATAAATACAGTGCCATTATTCTTGATATACCTGCAATGTGATCAATATTATGTAGGAGCTTTCTGTAGTTAGTTGCAAGCACAACATGTAATGTAATTGATTCTTTAACTCGTGTCAGATATACCATATACAGTATAATGCAGTACTTGATCAGAGTAATCAAATTTTAGTCAAAGCAATTGAGTTCTTGCTGAGGGGAATGACTCACCATGCAGACCTATCATCCACAGCTATGTACTTGACATCTTTGGCAGCTTCTACCCACTTCATTCCAGCAGGGTTGCGAACAGTGATCTTTGTACCTGTATTAGCGAAATCATGATTAGAATATCTATGTTTGCCATGGCCAGTCCTGTCAAATCCCTCTTAGAATACATTTACAAACATCCACAATGGACATACAGGGTGTTCCAAAGGTTAGGTGCTACCCTTTCCCTAATTTACTGCAATAATCGTGATAAAATTTTCATAGAATGACAATTCAATTTTGTGATTAGGATCAGAATATAAAGAATATATTCAGAATGGTTGCTATGGTAACATTACATCACAGTATCCGAGGCAACAGGTTCAAAATGAAAAATTCATCATAATTAATGCGTAACCATTTACCTGCATAAGCTGACCCCTTATGAAGACGCCACACAATAACCCCTGTAGCTGAGACAGCAATCTGTTTAGCTGCGGCATCAACTTTACGCCACTTCAGACCTGGGTTACTCAACATGCTATAATGTAACCTCTCACTTTTATCTACACACCACACATGTTTGTTAGACAATGTCAAACTCTGGAGGTTGCTAGGGGCAAGGAACTCTGTCCATGTATCTGACAGCACTGGGGTGAACTCCCCACTAGGGGCCTCCTCTGAGCTAGGACTGGAATGTTCGGGGCTGGTGTCTGGAGTTCCCGGTGTACCAGGAGAGAGAGTATATGCAGACCTCGATTTGAACATTGAGTAAAAATCATCATCCTCTTTTCCAGATGATGTTGATTGCACTTTGTTTTGACTAGATTCTACAACTTGTTGCTTCTTGTCCTTATCTTCTTGTGATGTGGAATAAATATCAAATTCATCGGATTCTTCAATTGGATTTGGATTGTTACTTTCTAAAATATCCAGACTGTCATTGTTATCTTGAATGTTGGCTGCTTCAAGTTGCTTATCAATTGGCACATTGTTTGCTGACTGAGTTACTGACGTTGTAACCAAAGGGGTTGAAGTCATAATTGGATCTGACATCACAGTAGAAGTTGATGTTACAGATGAAGTTGATGTTACGGTAGAATTTGATGTTTCTGTTGGAGCTGATATTGCATTTGGGAATGAATTTGTTCGAGCAGAGTCTTTCTGGTTCAAGATGGCTTCCTCTTGTGACATGTCTTTTTGTGACACATCTGGTTGAGCTACATCTTCAAATGATGTTCCAGTATCAACTTCAGATAGTCCCTCTGGCAAGGACTCTTTTTTATCCTCTGGAATTTCATTCTGCTCATCATTTGATTTTACTTCGTCTTTTTCTTTGTCGGATGTTACTTGATTAACTTCATTTTTTAACAGATCCTTATCAACTGTTGTTTCAATACTTTCATCTATTCCATCTGTTATTTCTTTCATCCCTTCAGGAGTTTTTACTTCATCTTTGATTTCATTAGAATCACCATCTTCAGTCTTCTCATTTTGGACATTATCTTCTACTTGGTTTTTCATTGTGTCATCAGAAGTTTTATCCCCTTTATTAGTTTTCTGTTTTTTCTTTTTAACCTTGACATGTTTGTATACAATATCATCCATTGGGGAGATATCTATTGCCTCAGTTGAATCACTACCAGGCACTGCTACTGAGTCACTAGATGTTGTTAACTGGGAATGATTATCACTGGACTGGCTTGTAGGAATCACATCTGGCTGTTGGTGGATAGCAGCAACTGCTTGGAGACTGCTTGCTGTATTCTCTTCTGGAACTTCCCCAGGCAGAAATGGTTCATGGATTTCAATCTGGAGTAAATCATCAGATGCTAGCTTTATAACTGGTGGCAAAGGAGCATCGGGTGATATAATCCCATCAGCACTGTCTATCACCATATTTGCCTCCTTGGCCTTACCAAATCTTGCACTTTGAGTTTGAGGTGGTGCCTCACCAAGGACTGCACTCATAGTTTCTCCCATTGTCTTTGAGAATAACTGCTTCATACTTTGTGTTGCTTTGGGAAGGGACTCCTTTATTCCCTTTGTTTTCATATTACCAAATATATTTGCAGGGGAGAAGTTGGATGAGGATTTTGGGGCAAGTTTAGGGGAGCCCCTTGGGGACACCCTGGGGGACTGTCTGGGTGTATTATCAAGTTGAAGAATTTTGGATGTTGTTGACAAGTCTTCATGGATTTTTTCTGAAACGATAAAATATCATAAGAAGTTGATAAATGTAGCCAAAGCTTACAACATTCAGAAAAGGTATTTATAACAAAAAAATGTACACCTAAACTGGGTACCGTAGTTAATTAGTGGATGTACATGCATTTACATTTCATTACAAATCATGAATATGTACTACATTGATGCATTTCTTTCTACCCTTCAATAATTTCAATAGCCTATACATAAACATGTACTTCTGAACTGCAAATAATAAGTGAAAATTATCCTACCTGGCAAATTTTCTGAATCTGGTGAATGAGAAATCCTTATGACAGTTCTTTCATCCACACCTTTTCTTAGAACAAATATTTCATCATTTATGGTTGCCACGTCAACAATCTCCCCCATATTACCACGGCAACCAATTATTGTTCCTTCCTCTATATCCAACACATATATTGCACTAGAGTTCCAACTCAGTAAATGTTTAGAGTTGAATATCATCAATGGCCCATATTGGCCATCTTTAGGTTGAACATCATTTTGTTGGTCAATATCAGGCCATAGAACCATCCCAGGGCATGTTTCAGATTGTATGAGTTCTTTGAAGACATATGTTGCTTGTACTTGACCCTCTATATTGGCCTTCCAGATTCTGAACCCAGGCCTAGCAGCATAAATGATCGAGTTCTCCATCTTACACAGGTCACAGCTGAACACTGAACCATAGTTACCCAAACTGCAGAAAAAGTAAGAAATCAAGCGCGTGCACTAGTATATTCTTTGGTCGCTAATTTTTGATATTTAAATTGATTTTCTAATACAAGTATTCTCTGGTAAGAAAAGTTTTCTTACAGTAGTAACATTTACATTGGCTCTATAATATTATATTCTCACATTAAGGTAGTTCTGCATTTCCACAAAAAAAGTCTAACACAAAAATTGGAGCAATTCCATTTCAACATTTAATCCCAATATTTTGATTTTGAACGATGCATTCTTCCATAATGTGTAAATATCCAAATGTGAAGAATAACAGTCAGATCTACCTTAAATAATACATGGCAAATTATATACTACACAGTTAAACTTTGTACGTACCCCTTCCTGTCCTTGGTTCCAATCTGTTTAGGCTTCCCAGGTTGCTGTAGGGAGTATACAGCAGCCCTGTGTTTACTAGAGACCACCAAATGCTGGTGTTTATAGCTTAATTCAACCAAGTCGTGGATTTCATGTATAATTGCTTCAGACTTGCTGGTTCTCTGAGAGTAATCAATGTCAGTTGATACAACTGTTCCATCACAGTCCCCACTGAAGAGCTTCATTCCATTGACACTCCATTCAAGACATGTAACTGGTACACTGTGAAGTCCATCTACACGAAATAACTGCAACTATAACACAAGCACATTTGAGACATGATTAGATGATGTTGTATGTGAATGTTTGAAGTGGAAGTGCATTTGACAGTCAACCAAATTTAAAGAGAGGTTTTATTTGAAGAAAATATAAAGTAAGAGCTAAGGCCACCGTACCAACAACCAACAAGTAATATTTGTCATATTCTATACCTCATCCACAAACATGATTAACCAGCAATGCACTATGCGGTTAATAATCAGAGCTACTGAGTGTTCTTTGACCAATTCAATATTTTGAGTTTTGAACAATACAGTTAACTCACCTGCATTGACCTTCCAGGTAAGTTAGATGGTAGCTGGAATATCCTCACTGAGCCCCTAGTTGTTCCCGCTGCCACCAAGTGGTCAAGGCTCAACTGGAGACGCACACATGTTATACTATCATGCTTCACCTGTAATATGAAGAAAATAGTAAAAAGAGAAATATCAAAATTACTAGTTATTAATGAGGGGGAGGGTGAGAGCCGTCATGTTTACTGCTCACAAGTCACTAGCCTTGAATGAACCCCTTTCCCCTCCCACTCTTTATCAATAACCAGTAACAATCTATTGTTAACGTCTATAGAAAACAGTACATTTTCATCCCCCATACATTCTCAAGATATATATAGACAATTTCAAAATACAGTATACATGGCATGGTTTTAAGATGTGCATGACTGGCCTCACAATATGCAGATATGCTAACACATTATGAAAATGTGCATAAGATAATCTCTGGTTAAGAAAGGCATTGTGTTAATACACCCTACACATAGAGCGCACGCAATATTACTACGCTGGCTGCATTTGAAGAGACTATCTGGCTATTTCAAACATGTCTAAAGAGAGGTAAGTTTTCATTCCAACATTTTGATTGTTTTTCAAGCTGTATACCAGCGATTATTGAATTTCTTAAAAGAATGATATTCAAAGTACCTATGTTTGACAGCTTACTATAAAAACGCCGACCTATTGGCATGTGCTGCTGAGATAAAAACAAATTCCAAAAAAACGCCAAATTATTTCCATTTATTTCTTCCTCTCGATCAACTGCTAAGCTATCAATTATCCAGGTAAGCTGACAATTGAATGATGATGACCCCATCCACCATCTATGAATGTAATTAGATCCTATAATTGCCCGAATTTGTTACAGTACAAGTCCTAAGTAGAACTCTGCCGAAAATTTAGGAGAGGACTACGGCGGGTGAGTATTTTATGATTCTAATGCATACTAAAATGTTTTCATTTTATTTCAGACTAGGATTCGAATGTTACCAGGTTACTATTGCAACACAAACAGGAGATGTACAAAATTTACAGATATGCTAGTGCTTTCCTTAACTGGTCATGCAACTGTTGTTAGGCCCATATGAAGGGACTTGATAGAAGTCCCTTTGACCAATGATTATTGCAAGCTTACTCAGTATTTGAGGATTTTAGGAACTTTAATTTAAGTGTTAGAGTCCCCCTGGAAAAGTTTGGGATATAAAGCATGTCAGTTTACATCATTTTTAGCTGTGTGAACGTATTGAATTCTCCATCAGTCCGTCCGTCCAGCTGGAAAGAAGCAGCAGATTATTAAGTGACATCCATCTGTCCGTCCATCCTTCCATCGTCAACAGTTGTGGCACTAAGAGACAAATGCAACATCCATTCATATTTTGTTATGCACACAAGTGACATACCCTATACTGTACATGTATGTATATCCAGGATATCTCTTTGGAAATAAGTCACTTAATAATCCGTTTATGTGTATATAGCATCACTGTCATCTGAAGGTCCAAGGCCATGGCCAAAGTAAAGAGTTACACTTGAAAAAATGTCATTATTGTTTAAAATGTTAATTACCTGTGCAAAGATTGTTTACAGAGTTCGACACTTGTATATATATATTGTATTTTATGCACATAAGTAACTTTCTTTGGATAGACCTACATTGCAACCAAATATTTATTGGTAAAATTGCACGACATATCAAACACTGCTCAAGATCAAATGCTACCCTCCCAGGTCTACCCTTGTATAAAAGTTCGAAATTTTATAACAATTTGATATTATAGTGAGTTATTCCACAGTCTATGTGCTTTTGATACACATGAGCACTGGATCTGTGGTCGATATTTGAGCAGTCTATCGCATCTTTCAAGTTGTAGTGTTAATCCCAAGAGGTTGATATTGACATGCGTAGTCCTCTCATCCAAAAATCTGATCTCGGGATTTCAAATGAAGTTTCCTCAGGAAAAATAATGGTAAAATTCTTCAAAATAACATCAATGATGCAAAATATGTTAGGAATGTATAATATACTACTCTCATAATACTTCAGTTAACGTGATAATATGAGGATATTGAGATTCTTTAGTGAAACTTCGCGGTAACTTCCTGAATTATCAACTTTACATCGTATTTTATTCATTATGAAGGCATACTTTCCTATATTTTTGTCATATTTCTTCAATTAAGTGTATACTATATGGTTTGCCACCCATATAAGATACATTAATATCTTAAATAAGTCAGTAGGTGCTTTCAAAAAGTAAACCATGAGAAAGAAGTTGAGAAATAGCCAGATAGTCTCTTCAAATGCAGCCAGCGTAGTAATTTGCTCGCGCTCTATGTGTAGGGTGTAATATAAAATATGGAATATGGAATATGGGAGTAGAATGATGATTTATATGATCTCAACTTTTTATATGTCTGAACAGTTTGTAAATATTTTTCATTGAATGCTCAAAGTCATCATGCTCTTTGCATTGGTTTTATAGAAACATTAGTCTATATAATAGGTTCAATAATAAAAGACTTTCTTCAGTCAAATCTCATGTTCAAAGAAGTGCTTTCAAATATTAACAATGAAGTGCAATATTTGAGAAATACAAGTAGTTATTACTAACTAAAGATTTACATTTAACTTGTGCATGTAAAGAAAAACTTCATTCAATCTCTTGTGTGAAAACGAAACCGTATCATTCAAGAAGGCGCAACAGATAAATGGTAACTATTTTTCCCATATCACTTTTTCTATTCTATAACCCAAATTTTCAAATGACCATAAATCAGTTTTGGGGAGTAAATGGTGTTAATAATGATGTCAGGTCTTAGACTTGTTTGTTAATAGTCGATTTCTGGTCATATATTTGACGTTATGAATGTTCGTTCATACTGTATGCTTTACATGCATGTAGAGGCCAAGTATAAAGTTAAAGGCAGAATCTGATCTATAGGGGGTGACAAAATTACAAGCAACATGTATAATTGACCTACCAATCTGTTCCTTACAATATCAAATACAATATCTCCCAAAAGATTCACAATATGTTATAAATTGGTGAAGTTATTAATGATTCAAAGTGCAAAAATGAGTGAAAAATGTTTAAATTCTCCCAAATAATAAGAATGGTAACCATTCTTATAGAAAAATAATACATTATTGTAAAAATCTTTAGTTTTCCTGGAATAAAGTATGCACTTTTGTGATTTTTAGAAAATAGGCATGACAAGGTATGACATGAGCCAAAAATATTCTAAAATTGTAACAATTTTTTGTTTAGCCTGCTCGCTATCTCTGATTCTCTCTTTAACCTATTTCCCATTCTGTATTGCACAATTTGGATATGATACTTCTTTATGGATTTATATTCTATGTAATTGTATTTACAGAAAATGGCTACAAAGTATGTAAAAGAAGATGGTCCCCTTACAGATGTGCATAAGCGCACTTTGCAAAAATGTCAGTATGATATAGTTCCAAACCTGGAAGTTAGAGACATCATTGCTGTTTGTCATCGAGATGAGATTTTAACAAGTTCAATGATTGAAGAAGTTGAGGCAAAGGAGACAGGTTCTGGGAGATGTAGAGCCTTTCTACAAAAACTAGAAGCACCTTCTATAAAAGCATTTAATTCCTTTGTTGATGCATTGAAGGAACACTATGACTTTCTGGCAACAATGATTAAAATGCGACTAAGTGAAGAAGCTCTTGTTCAAGCAAGTATTAATCTGGACCTGGCGTATGATATTGCTCCTATTGACATAGAAACACTAGTACCTGAGGAATTTGAGCATACCAGAGCTATATTGAAGAAGATAGGGGTCATGACAAAACACCTTATGGTCAGATACAATGTTGAAAGTGAAGCAATCAATGAAGATAAAGAAGATTTAAATTTGACAAAGATAACCGAAGGCCTCAAAATCAATACAAAATCTCAGGCAAACCAGATGCCACCGCCAAGTATACATCAGATTCAATTCTCGCCAGACCGAGAAGGTGGTGCATCAGCATCTATGGATATGACATTGTTGTTAGGAGCTCCTAAACAATGGATCGAAAGGTTCCCTGTGTCATCTTCTCAAATAATATCATCAGTCAATAGGAGCATCCTAGATGTCCCAAGAATCAGGGAGAAGTCTACAAATAGATCAGCTCTCCCTTACATTAGATCTATAGCAGAATTATCAAATGGTGAACATGTTACTTGTGGGACAGATGCTGGATATAGTCATAAAGCCTTGCTGTATGATGATCAATGGAATGCAGAACAGATACTGGTGGCAGATAAAGCAATGTGTGTTGCACCTAATGCAGATATTGTGACTGCATCATGTCAAACTTCTGGAAGAGTGATGTTGTTTGACATCAAAGGAGTAAATACTAGAGACAAAATAAATAAAACATTACCAACAATAGCTGATCCTGTAGCAATAGCATTCAATCAACAGCAAGAGCTTGTCATTGCAAATGGTGATAAGAAAACAATATCGCATGTTAATATCACTACAGGAAAAGTAGTAGATACAACTCCTTGTGGAATGTTTAAATTATCATACAGCATTGCTGTAACCAACCAGAACAATATCCTAATTGCAGACTGGGGAGATGAATCAGTGAAAACCATCAATAGGCAGGGGGACTTACTAGCCTGCTATAAAGGGGATGGTGACTATACTCTTAAAAGCCCTAGAAGTGTGTGTGTAGACAGTGCTGGAAATATCATCATAGCTGACTATGGAAAACACCACATTCAGCTTCTCTCCCCTGAAGGCAACTTCAAGAAAATCTTAATGAACCAAAGTGATGGATTAGAGAACCCAACTGCAGTAGCTATCAATAGACAGGGGGACATTTTAATTGGTACACTATCCAGGCTACATGAAGTGACATATATGGCCTAAATTGTATACTATGGCTTGATGAGTATAACTACTACCAAGTGCTTAACAATCACTGTCATTATTCCACCACTGTTGTCAGTATTCCACATAAAAGCGATGTAAGTTTCAATGTCCCTATTCAATTCCATTTCATTTGATTTACCCCAATAGGAGGCACTTTAGCCGGGATAATAACAAAGGGATTTTTCTAGATATGCAGGGTTTATCCCAAGGGAATAACTGTATACAAAACTGACCATACATGTACATAACAGATGTTCTATCTTCCATGGTTTCAAAAGGACAAGTCTCGGTTTAGAGAACAGTCTCCTGGGCTAATAATTTTTTATGAAAAATATAGAAATATCACCCGAATTAAATTTTGGATATTCAAAAGAGGACATCTCAATTTAATGAGTTAATGAAAACACAGAATGAAATCCTATGCTAAGGGCTGATGTGAAAAAAAGTCAGTCCATCCCAGTGGCAGGCCATCCAACTGTCCCGCAGTTTGCGTATTTGTCACGCATTTGCTGGCAAATTTGAAGTCACACCAGTTATTTTGATGTGACAGAATATGTCACACAAATACGCATTTTACCTGATTATTGTCAAGCAAAAATATTTCTGTAGAAAAACTTCAAAAAAGTGATTGCTGATATGCTGAAAGCTGGCGTGACTTCAATTTCCTCAGCAAATGCATGACAAATACGCAAATTGCGGCCTGAATCAGTGTATCTTAATTTTACTCCCAAGATAATCTTGAACTGAAATTAACCTACAAATGCGTAACAATTTTTATAAAACCCTAACATTGAATACCGATCACAAAATTAGTAGTTTATAAAAACATATTGCCTCTTATTGGGAGTGGCATAAAAATTATTTTACAAAACAAATAATTCATAGAAGTCTTAACTTACATGTAACATTTAGATGATTTTATTTGTGAGTAGATTGAATTGGTGCAATTACCTGACAATTAAGCCTCTGAAGGGTGATTTTCTTTCTATCATACAGAAATACAATGCCTATATTGCTACCAAGGGCAATATATTCTGCATCAGCATCTATACACAGGAGCTGTATGTCAGTGGTGAACAATCCCTTCTGAGCTTTATGAGGCAAGAGGTGAAGGAGATGACTGAGAGGGCTGAACTCCTGAAGGAGACCCGGCTTGTGGTGACCTGCTTCATGTCTTCTAGGAGCAGCTGAAATAACATTAGATTAAGTTTTGGATCGATGGGTTGTTTACAATGAAGACAATGATATGTGAAACAAGAGCAAACATGCATCAGCTCTGAATTGCTGTTGACTGTATCCAGAAGAGATGCCTTGTTCAAGGTAGAACTTCACTGTTGATCAACTTTTTTTCGACAATTCAGATTTTATTGAAAAGAATTTATGTGAAAGATATACTGATGTGAAAATCAGAAAGATTGACTGTTTGGTTATTTCTAGAAAAAAATGCATAATTGATTCAGATTCTCTTTAAAAAATTGTGATCATTCTATGGGAAACCCAAATTATTTAAAGGGACATTCCTTGCCAGACCATCTCTCTCCTAATTTGGTAGCTATAACCATTATACTTTCCATGTTTAGTAAAACAAGGGAAAATATTTTGATATGGTCAATATTGATCACTTAAAAATGTAGTGCTCAATTCCAGTAGGCTGCCATCTTTTACATTTTGAATGATCAATATTGATCAATATTATTAAAACATTTTCTCATGATTTGCTAAATATGGAAAGCATATGATTATAGGTACCATATCAGAATAGAAATGATCTGGCTAGGAATGTCCCTTAAAAATATTTATGAAAATTCACCATCCGGATCTTGAGAAAAAAAACATTGATATCATGAATCAGTGTGAAATATTATTATTCCATTGTACCTGTATATAATACTCATATTGCGAAAAAATGTCTTGATAAATTAACATGAGCGTGTCATATAAAAAGAAAATGTATTGTGGATGGTTAAAACAGATTCTGCTGGGTTTCGAATCCACTCTCTGGTTTTAAAAATGTTTAACCCCCAGCCTTAAACCCTGCACTTAACCGATTGTGACTCGCAGCTTTCATATCAATCAAAGGACATTTTTTTGAATCAACAAGTATTATTGTTTCCATGTTGTGATACTCGTTCTCTCATTGGTCAATTAGATACCATGTGACTAAAAATATATAGAGGTATTCCATTTCCCCCTGCTTAGAAAACATGTGAGGAGTGTATTCACCAGCAGTGACGTCATTTTAAGTAAATACCACTATATATTCAATTAAATTGACGTCACATCACTTAATTCCTGGGAGTTTAGTAAAAAGTATTTTCATCCAATATGACAGATGGTGAAGTTGTATCAGGAAGTCCTCCCAGGAAAAGGTAACTGTATAACAACTTTGGGATAAAAATTTTACAAATGTGTTCAAAAAGTCAACTAATCAAAGCACGAAGACTATGGACTTTAACATGGAAGATCCAAATCTAATTTTTATCCACGGTGACGGAGATCGTAAATTATAACAGAATATTGGCAAATGTTTGGACTAAACTTCATATCATTAACAATAGTGTACATACTTCTAACTTTATATTGTGTACTACTTTAAGGTACAGCTGGAAAGTAAAATTTTGGTAAAAAATTGCTATACCTGCACATGTTATTTTCTGGTACAAAATAAAGTATGAAGGCATGTGTCAATTTCCTTGCTTTTTTCAGGAAAGTATCATTACATTGTCTTCTTTTAGAATATCTGGTAGGGGTTCAATGGAAACTCCAGGAAATTCTGATATTTCACGCTTTCCATTTTTCCAAATTTTCTTTCAAAATTTCCAGACAACACAGGAGCTACCATTGACCTGTTTCCAGATATTATAAAAGTAAACAGTGTAATGATACTTTCCTGAAAAAAGCAAGGAAATACACACATGACTTCATACTTAATTCTGTACCAGAAAATAACATGTGCAGGTATAGCAATTTTTTACCAAAATGTTACTTTCCAGCTGAACCTTAAGGGGAAATAATAAAATTCATCTCCACAGAATTCAATACATGTAGATCTATTTTTATATTATTGTTTTATTCATTTCATTTTCGTCTTTGGCATTAGAAATGCGTATTGCACAACAGACAGTGAAGTTCTACCTTAGTAAATTTTTATGATGAGGTTTTCTAAAAAGAAACTGAAACTGAATTTTCCTTGAATGAAGAGGAAATAATTATTCCCAAAATCTAAATTGAAGTGACAATTACCCACCTTCTGCCATTTGGAATCACTATAGACTCGACTTCAAATCAATATTGAAGCAGAAAATGTTGATATGTTACGATTTCATTTGCAGTGTTGCCCATATAAAGTTAATAAATCCAAAATAATCCTTTTGATAGAAATGAGGAAATTTGTAGATTTTTAATTTATTTTCGTAAGCTGTAAACAAGCATTAGATTAAAATAAATTTCAGATTTCCTTCAGTTTACGCCATTCAAATAATATAAAGCACAACACATCATAAAAGTGGAGTATTGTGATTCATAATCCTTTATTTTAAGGTCATTTTAAAAATCCGTATAGTTCCAAATTCTTTAAAAATATCTTTATTTCTAAAAAGTGTTTGCCTACACTAATATTGAGAGTAAGAAAACCCGGATGTAAACAAAAATTTGAACAGGTAAATTTCCTCGATTATTTTGCTTTTTAGCTCTAGTTGTTACTAACTAGATGTAATTAAACGTTGGTTAACTGTAGCATAGTGTTCTCAAGAGTATTCTTACATCTAAATGAATAGCCTGATACACACAGGGAAGGGGTCTAACCTGTAATATACACTCTGTTAAGGTACAGCTGGAAAGTAACATTTTGGTGAAAAATTGCTATACCTGCACATGTTATTTTCTGGTACAAAATAAAGTATGAAGGCATGTATCAATTTCCTTGCTTTTTTCAGGAAAGTATCATTACATTGTCTTCTTTTAGAATATCTGGTAGGCGTTCAAAGGGAACTCCAGGGAATTCTGATATTTCACACTTCCTGTTTTTCCAAATTTTCTTTCAAAGTTTCCAGACAACACAGGAGTTAGCATTGACCTGTTTTCAGGTTTACTAAAAGTAGACAGTGTAATGATACTTTCCTGAAAAAAGCAGGGAAATACACACATGCCTTCATACTTAATTATGTACCAGAAAATAACATGTGCAGGTATAGCATTTTTTACCAAAATGTTACTTTCCAGCTGAACCTTAAGCATGATAAAAGGCAAGAGTTATCTCATGAATGGGACCCTTACATGGCTCCTAAAAGGTAGAAGACACTAAATGGTGTGACACTATAAGCTGAATTTTGTCCACATGGAGCATGTGCACAATACTAAAGACATGTAAAATTGAAATCCAAATAATAGAAATTACTCACCAGCTCGCCTCTACCGGAAGTTATGATACGTTATGGTGTAACTACGGTAATTAATTTTAAAATATTGAAAAAATCAACAACATTCAATTTCTAGGGTGAACAACCATTTTCGAGCGAATTTGCCGATATAATAACAATATTTTTGAGTTCCCCTAGGCTATATATAAACTTCATCAATACACAGTATATTCAACATAGGTTTTGCTTCTCGATTTTTAAATATCACTATGCAAAGACAGGGACTCATTTTAGGTAAAATCATTGCTTCACCAATGAAAATTAAAGGGAACGTTAGCTCACAAAATAAATAAATCCATTACAATGTTAAGTATATGATTTGAAAGATTGTCTGGATTATATGTGTGATCGATTGATGCATAAACAAACATATTCATTTCAACTTGCAGACCTCCATTCTGGCTCATGTATAGGCCTAAGACGCCATATTGCCTTATGTATTGTACTGCCCATGCGTGCATACTTAATGCGTGACGTCACATCGACAGAGATCAGCGATCAAGTTTGACTAAAAAATTAAAAGATCCACACTTAACAGCACAAAAATGATATCAATGATCGCCTATTTCATATCAAATATGAAGGATGTAAGGTTTAACATTTTTCATGTTATTTAGTATTTACAGAAGCAGAGCTTGTAAAGAAACCAAGTTTTAAATTCCGGTTTTGACTGTTGACAAAAATAAAGAAAAGAGAGAAAGGGGCGACTTGTTAGAAACAATGACATGAAATTGTGAATAAAAAAGATATTATTGTGGGTTTTATTTTTTGAGAGTTCATCAAATACACTCATGTGTATTAATTTAAATATGTATTGTTATACCTCTCAGTTCTACCAAGGATTATAAAAACTGATCGAAATGGCTTCGTTTTTAAAGTATAAAAAACACTACCCTACCCGGAAGTAGTATAACATGTATATTGAAACCATGTGTAAACTGTAAATCACGTGAATTGGCTGATGCAATCAGGATGTGACTGGTACAAAGTAACTATGATGCAATCAGGATATGACTTGTGCAAAATAATTGGCTTCACCTAGAATTCGCGATCTTTGCTCTTTAGCATAACATGAAGACATGTTTTGTGATTAAGTAGCTAGATTCAAATACAAACTAAATGAATATAACATAAACCAACCATCATTTGTTCCAATCATGGCGAATTTTCAAGGAAATACGTGTAACTGAATGTAAATCAACAGCGGAGCTCTTCAATTATGAGGTGAGAAAAATGTAAAAATAAAAACAAAAAAAAATCTCACAGAATAGAGCTATTTATACGATTCTAAGTACATTTTAAGTACTCCATACATTAATGTAAGTATAAAAGCCATTAACCTCAACTGGGAAGCACTTTCCAACTATTTTTACGGCTTGAATTGTAAGAAAATGGCACTTATCTCAAAAAATGGAATTTGAAAGAATCTCAATTTATTGTGAAGATGAAGTTTATATATATCTGTTTATGGGGGTGCGAATATATAGTCATAGTATGGGCTAATTCGCTTAAAAATGGCGATATACACCTCAGAACTTGTATTTTGTGATTTTTTCAATATTTTAAAATTAATTACCGTAGTTACACCATAACGTATCATAACTTCCGGAAGAGGCGAGCTGGTAAGTATATTTCAGTTCTTTTGACAGTTCAATTTTACATGTCTTTAGTATTGTGCACATGCTCTATGTGGACAAAATTCAGCTTATAGTGCAGAGCTGTCAAGTGTCCCGCGAATGGCGGGATTATCCCGCGAATTCGATCAAAATTAGGCTAATTCGCGTGTCCCGCAATGTCCCGCGAAGTCCCGCAAATGTGGCTTTCGACCTCCGCGAATTTCCGAAATTGTTGCAATCCCCTATATTGTGATTATCTAATCTTATATTTATAAGAAGCTAAGTTTTTGCACTTTTGAGGAGTAAAGTTTACCTAATTTTAAGTACCTAGCATGCTGTTGTTTGGTATCAAAATAAAGAGGAAGGGTTCAACTTTCATTTTAATTACGACAATAGGGATGTAGGTCAAATAGTTCCAACGTTGGCCTTTTTACTATCCGTGTGGCCTTCATCTCAGAACTGAGCAAATGTTAGCAAACGCGAGTTACAATAAATGGACGCTGATATCTAGAAAGGGTTTGTAGAAAAAACCGGGTACCGGGTAGTAAATCCTCCATGCTGGGTTCAAACTTGGTACCCGGTACCCGGTCAAAAAACGGGTAAGCTTACCCAAAAACAAAACGAATATACGAGTATAACATAATTAGATTATCAGAAAACGTGTAAGATTTGTTTTGAATTTACAAAAATGTGTGTAACATCCTTCAAAATTGAGCTAGAAGCTTCAAATAAAAAGCATATTTTAAGGCTCTTTTCTTCCTCTATCGTCATGACCATATTTTCATCGGTTATGGGGGGGGGTGCGATCGCACCATCGCACCCTCTCCCGGCTACGCCTATGACATTGTAAAACATAACAATTTAGTGGACAATTCAGTGGACATTTTGTCGACAGTTGGGATAACTTAAATTATGATTAATAATCAAAATCTTACACATTGCATCATGTAAATTAACACACGTCACCTCTCTGCTAAAGCAACGATAGCAATTTACAGATTTAAATCATAATCAAAACAATTCACGTACCAACATACGAACTATTGAAAATAGAGTAAAATTAATTTGCCTTGTTATTCAAATCGTCTTACAATGTCATTGGCGTAGCCAGGTGAGGGTGTGATGGTGCGATCGCACCCCCCCCCCTCCCCCTTCATTACCAATGGAAATATGACCATGATGATAGAGGAAGAAAAGAGGCTTAAAATGCTTTTTATTTGAAGCTTCTATCTCAATTTTGAAGGAAGTTACATACATTTTTGTAAATTCAAAACAAATCTTACACGTTTTCTAATGATCTAATTATGTTGTATATTCGTATATTTCGTTTTTTGGGTACCCGGTTTTTTCGACCGGGTACCAAGTTTGAACCCAGCATTGAGGATTTACTACCCGGTACCCGGTTTTTTCTACAAACCCTATCTAGAAAAGTAACCTCATTCCCTATAATTTGATGTAGATTAATCGAAACCCTATACCATGGGCTTTCAATTGAAATAATATTTCTATGCGTATTTTGTGAAGTTATGTTGACGTTTATTTAAGTTACAATGTAACCGTGCATTATATTTGATTAATCAGTATCTGAAAGTTTGATTTAAGTACTTCTACATGCTTTTACATTAGTCCCAATCACGCAAATCCCTTGAATGTCCCGGGACATCCTGCAAATTTAGGTGGATGTCCCGCGAAATCCCGCAAATTTAGGGTACTTTGTCTAAAAAATCTGTCCCTCTATGAAGTTTTTGGTGGTACACCTGTTAACTGTCCCGCAATTAGGGTGTTTGTCCCTCGAATGGTCCTGCGAAATCCCGCGAATTTGATAAAAAAAATCTCCTATTAGCGCAATCACGCAAATCCCTTAAATGTCCCGCAAAATCCCGCGAATTTAGTAGATGTCCCGCAAAATCCCGCGAATTTTGGGCACTGGGTCTAAAAAATCTGTCCCGCGAGAAAATCTTTAGGGGTTGACAGTACTGATAGTGTTACATCATTTAGTGTCTTCTACCTTTTAGGAGCTATGTAAGGGTCCCATTCATGAGATAACTCTTTTATTTCTAACTAAACTTCTTGCCTTTTATCATGCTTAACAGAGTGTAGCACCAACTGAAAATAAAATAAAAAATTCCTTGTCATCTCAAAACACAGATATTGGCCAGATCGTTTTGTAGTAGGATCATAGGCTCAAAGAATAATACAGAAGATACGACACTAAATTGGAAAATTTCGAAAAAAAAGTGACCACCTTTCAAAACGTTCCTTATACAAAATGGTACCTGTTTCCCCGTGACAGATTTTGCACTTATTTTGTAGCTGAGATCTTCATCTTTCTATTTCTACTTGTTTGGTTTCGAGTAAATAACCTATGGATGCAGTTATTTGACTTTCAATACGGCGAATATTTTTCACGAAATCCGGACTCTTGTGTGTCCAAATATCATTGTAATGATGACGTCACATTTCTGGAACCACGGGAGCAACATTCAGATTTGGACAGACAAGAGTCCGGCGATAAAATATCACTGTTTTGGCCTCTTATCAACGCAGTATTGCTTGAATAACGGCCATTGGTGATAAAAAAGGTAAAGAATAACAAGACCCTTCGAATGAGGTATGATTTGTCTCATTATCCCAACGAACGAAATTCGGTAGGGATATAGTGAAGCCCTCCGTCCGTCTGTCCGTCCGTCCGTCCGTCCGTCCGTCAGTCCGTCAGTCAGTCAGTCAGTCCGTCCGTCTGTCCGGAAGATAACTCAAATACTAGTAGATGGATTTTCTTCATATTTACTGGAAAGATGTATATTGGTGAATAGTTTTACGCAAAAAAAATCTATATATTTTTTTCAAGATGGCCGCTGCTTTAAAAATGACGGGACTTTTTCGCAAAAATCATAAATTTTTCATTCTAAACCAAAGTAATTAATATTATTGTTTGAAATTTTGGAAGTATATTCACAACATCTATCTATTTCACATATATTCCGTGTTTTTCATCCTGACCCCCAGGGGCCGTGTATGGGGGGACAGGAAAACAGAAATTTTCGCTAATTTCTAGATCTTTCTGAAGTATAGCTTTATTATACTCAAATGAAAGGCAATTAAGAGTAGATTGCAAATATTGTATCTTTTTTCTGATTCGAGCCTCGTAAAATTCAAAATGGCCGTCTAATGTACGATTTCGCAATAATTTTTTGATCCCTTCAAAGTATGGCTATATTATACTCAAATTGAAGGAATTTTGAAGTAGATCACAATTATGGTATTATTTTTCAGATCTGTATCTTCGAAAATTCAAAATGGCTGCTTTGCAGGAATTCGCAATTCTAAAATCTAATTTTTTCAATTTTAACCAAAGTAATGAGTATAATTGATTGGAATTCGGTAATTGATATTTTGTTCGTTGGGATTTGCTACTCCGCGGAGTTGCCGTTATCTAGTATTTTTCAGAAATGGCTCCAGAATCGTCATTTTAAAATTTGAAATTTTCTGAGGTGTCTCATCTTGAGGAAATATTATTGAGCTACTGATCCTACTACAAAAGAATCTGGCCGGGATCTATGTCTCAAAACAACAAACAATGAAGTACATCATTTGATAGATAATTGGTACAGCAATATAAAATATACATGCCGATGCGATTAGAGTCATACAAGTCGAGAGTTCTAGAACTTAGGATATTTTTCTTGTTATCTTGACATTTTATGATGTTTACTTACCTATTTTTATGAAGCTTATGAAATTTTTTTCAATATCCAGCCCCCGACATGTTGGAAATAGGCACGACTCAGGCCTGTCAACTGTCCCGCAATTTGCGTATTTGTCACGCATTTGCTGAAGAATTTGAAGTCATGCCAGTTATTTTTGCGTGACAGAAAATGTCACGCAAATACGCATTTTACCTGGTAATTGTCAAGCAAAAATATTTCTGTAGAAAAATTTCTAAAAAAGATCGTCTACACAGCAAAAATACGAACGCCGGAAAAAAACGTACGCATTTCGTTCGGATTTTTCACGCGAATTACGTATATGTCACGCATTCCGTTCGAAATTTTTCGTACCTACCACCTACCACATTTCCAAGTCACTCATGTTAGGTGTTCCCAAGTTGACAGGCCTGCGACTGCACTGAACGAAAATTGTTGTAAGGCATTGCAGTGTCTTGGTATAAACACTGCGGCAAGTAGAATTTATAATCTAAAATTGTTGAAGGTGCCATGATACTAAACAGGAAATGACAAAACAGGAAGTGACAAAAAATTTTGCATTTTTAGACATTTTTTGAACAAAGATAACAGAGTTCTGTTTTGACCTCCAGTCAATCCAACTAGTTCCACATACCATTTACAGGTCCAGGATCACAATGTTCATAGTCAGAATGACCCAAGACTATATCCTCTAGTCTGAAATTTTTTTGAAATTTGGAATGAAAATATTCAGACTATAGCCCACATATGTTAAAACTTGTGATTAAAAATATTTGTTTACATAGGAAGTGCCATTCAAAATGGCCGACTGGGTAAATTAATTTGCATACTTGTTACTTCCCCTAGCTTTATTTCCATTTGACAATATGCTGTGTTACTTTTCATAGCATTTAATTGTACCTTACTACTTAATTGAATTGTTATAATGCTTGTTTTTGGGAAGGGAAGTTTCCTAAAATTGATAATTGTGTGCCTGAAATTTCCTGTTTTTTCCCACAGGAGGGACATAATGATCAATAGACTGAATTCTCAGGTAATTCAGTCTATTGGATATAGACTAAGAATGACCCTAAACATGATGAAATAACCTTTTCAGCCCTCTGAAAAATAGCTAAAAGTACGAGGTAGGAAAGGTCACTTAACAGAATGCTTTGAATTTTTCAGAAAATATGCCCAATATATTGCTCTAAATGATACAATCTTTGAAAATTTGATATCATTCATTTTGTTTCAGAAAATTTCCTAAAATTTCAAAGATTGTATCGGTTAGAGCATTATATATTGGGCACATTTTCTGCAAAATTCAAAAGATTCTGTTCAGTGACCTTCCCTAAAATTACTGATTGTCCGGGAGAAAAATCCGGACGAACTGTTCCCTTTAAAGTTTGCGAGATTTTCAAAAATTTTAAAAACAAAAATTTTAAAAAAATTTTAAAAATGTGAAAAAGATTTTTAAAAAAATCTGAAAAAAATTTTTAAAAAAGGAGCGGGACCGGGTCTGGATACAGCGTGTATCCATCCCTGTCCCGGGCCTTGGAGATAGCTCCCTAGATACATTATATATTCCTGCTCGTGACGTACCTGGAACCTCAGTAGGTATGAAATACATAGGGGTTATGCAATGGGAGGTTTTGGATACAGGGAATATCCCAAGGGATATTCCATGTATCCAAACCGACCATGCATAACTGTTGTATTCCATACCTGATGAGGTTGATTTAATTCAGTTTCTGTCAGATAAAAAAACTTGACAAATATTTATTCAATTCTTCTGGTTCTATGGTTTCGCATGGCCGAAGCTCACCCTTAGTAGCCAAGTAATCATGGAGTACTCCGACATCTAAACACGTTTTCTTCGTTGTGTGTTCATTTGCAGTGTTTTCTAAGAAACTATCAACATCATTTGTTTCAAATCTTACATTTTGTTCCGTTCTTTCGTCTGCCATCTTTGTCTTTTGTTTAGTTCAGTGCGCTGAAATATTTATGACGTAAATTCCCGGGGCGAGACATACACCTATCGTATGTCCCGGAGGACGGCTTGTGGGGGACATACAATTTATATGTCCCGGAGCTCCAATGGAGCGGGACATACAAAAAATATTTGCCCTGATATGGAATATATTCTCGGTTGATATGTCCCTGAAACCTCATCAGGTATGGAATACATGTAGTTATAAACTACACTCTGCCTAGTATGGACTATATTACAGTTAAGTAGCCCCACCCCCACAACCTATGCCTGTGGCAGCCTGGGTCATAAATCATTTAAATCCTACCACGCTGATCTTTTTTCAAGCAATCAGCAAGCTGGAAGGAAAACATGCTAAACATGTGCTCATTAACTTTGTGATGACGTCTTAGGAAATAACCATATATAGAAAGTCATCCGTATTTTGACATTGAGCTTTGAATGGCTAAGCGAGTTCAGGAATTTATTGTAAACTGAAAAGGTTAAGACGAAGTTCTCTTTCAAGAAGCAAAGTCGAATGAATGCTGCAAGGATAATTTACATACACAGTAGCTGTTAGATCTTGTTTCACAATGTTCATTCTAGCCATTTAAATTTTTAAGTCCAAGTACAGAAAAACACTTAGCTTCTTTCTCTGTCAAAGTTAAATCATTAAATATTACAGATTCTTTTTATCATCAAAATCTTCTGTGTTGAATTTAATACTAGTAAAGCATGGCGAGTCATTGCATAACATCAGTCATTTGTTCACCTTAAGTTTTACAAGTCTAAGATATTGAATAAAATTGTAAGATGTACGGGCGTACCCAGGGTTTTCCTAAGGGGGATGCATGTCTTCATCTAAAAAAACAATCTCCGTCATTATTAATGTACTTGTACTTGTATGGCCTCATTCCAGTCATATTTGAAGTTGAAGTATTGAAAATCTTCTCTATTTCCCATTTCAAAAGTTTTGTTTAGCAGGCATAGAAGAGGTCATGGAAGAGGTCTCTTCCAGACTCTGGGCTGTAGTGATTGAAAAACTCAAGCCACTTGAGGAAATCTTTTATACCCAAGTAGTGCTGACTGCTCATTTCTTTCCAAATAGATGTGTGCACCAACTTCTATCATTACTGCATCTACATCAAAACAAACATATTTTCTGAATTTTTTTAAAATGAAAGTTTGAAGTGTGCATGCAACTGTGTGTGTGTAACTCTACTGATCTGAATCTCATTGAAAGTTGTAAAATCAGAACAATCAAGGACTTTTGTATACTTTCTTTTGTATCTACTAATTGATGAGATAATGTTTGCATGCAAGATAGGTTTAATACCTATCATGTATCACTAATCTCACAAAATAAAATATGATATAATCTCAATACGTAGTTACACACACATTAATAAATCTCTGCATACAAATAACAACTGTTTTCATAGATGAATTGGAGTCAAGATGTCTGAACCTGGACCTACCCCAGACAACAAGAAACAGTCAAAGACTGAAGACAATGAAGAAAAGATTGAATTTGATATTGAGTCCAGTCCTGATAAGCTAGAGAACACAAAAAAATCTCTTGAGGAAGACAACCCTGTTGAAGATTTAGCAAAGAAAGATGATGATGATGAGGAGGAGGAAGAAAGTGAGTACTTTTTTCCTGAGAATATTAGCTTTTATAATCTAGTATTGTTCTCTGGCATTTTAGGATTGTTAATTTTTGCCAATATCTTGAATCCTTGATGTATTCCAAAAATTCTAACTGTATATAAAAAGTGTGTTGGTCTCTTACACTGACCTAAAGAAAGATCCTACCCCCAGTTTACACATTATACACAATAAAAATCATGAAAGAAGTTTGATTTTCTGATTATGACATATATTGGCCCTGTGCTAACTTTATTTAAAATGCAAGACACGTCTTTAATTATGCAGTTCAAATCATGAAAAAATTTAGGTATGACCCATAAATGTGAAGTCAATTACAAGCTTTGGCAACAATTAAGGAATATCCAATTACCATTCTCACAATAACATGAAATCAATTACATTTCAGTGGAGTGTAAAATTAATTAACATTTTGATTTTGTTAATTTCAGCTTACATCTGGATACAATGCCCTGGTTAATTAATTCACATTGTTAAAATGAGTTGAGTCAATGAATTCAAAATTAATTACATTTAAGGAATATTAAGAAAGCTTAACCACCTAGTGATTAACTAATAGCTGACTGCTTTCTCATATTTTTGTGACATCATGATACTGTGGGGTAGAATAAACTAAACCACAATATACTAGCCTGATGCACAAAATGTAATCCTTAGCCAGGATGATAAAATGAAAGTAAATTGCAATGGAACTAGAGAACTATATCTTTCTATTGTTCTAGGCCTTGGGTTTAGCATGAAAGATGTCTACTATATGGAGACTTCAGGCAGGGTGAGCCTTTATGAGAGAGGTTGCGAGTATCTAGTGAAGAAAAAGAGGAAACTTGCCCTCAGGTGTTTCTTGGGTTGTCTGACAGGGCTTAAAGAGAATAGTGGCTTTCCATACCTTCCACAGTGCCTGCATAAGGTAAGGCGGCATCTTGCTTCATTTTGTAATTGTAGATTTTTCATAACTAATTTTTTAGTGGGTGGGTGGTACAACTTTTTTGTGATGGTTGTTCGTGTTTTGCTGTCGGTGTCTGTAACAAATTCACAACTTCCAACAACTTTACAAATACTGATTAGACTGGCTTCAATTTTTTCAAAATCATCTACTAGTTCTCAGACGTTCAAATCTAATTTGAGATTTGACCTTCAATGACCTTCTCAAGGTCAAAAAGTCAGAAAGGTATTTTTCAACTTGCTTCAAATTGACTATTGCCTTGTTGCTTTGTTGTTTAAGCAATTAATTTGGAGCACTTTTAAAGAGCCATTTGTGCCTTTCATTCCAAGGTCTCAGTTTTTCAATTGTCTTTGGTCATATTACCTATATGTGTTTAATTATGATTAGTTAACTTACAAATCCATTGTCACAATAATACACATCTTCGCACACCTGGTCTTTACTGCGACCAAGGGGAGTCGAGTGAACAAAGATGAATAATACAAGCATCAGCCTTAAACATACAAAATTTAGTTATTGACTTTTGAGGTGGTAATGACTTTTCATTGTTATCCTAACCTAACTCAGTGAGACTGATTTATTAATAGAAGGTCAAGGTCAATAGGTCAAGGTTTTTCAAGAACATGCTCCAGTAGCCACTATTGCGCTGTAAGCAAATCTGCACATGGCGTCCAAAATGTCCCTACCTGACTTTTACCTGTGAGTATTAGGCAAACATAGAGTGTATGAGAATGACCTCAAGACAATTACAGACCTAAAAAGTGAAATCATATGTGTCATTCAGGCTAATACCTGCTGAGGAATGCATTCGGATTATTGACAACTGTGCTGGTTTGTCTACCAGGCGATGATGGCCAAACCTGAAGCATGTTGTTCAAACTGCGGTAACATTGTGTCTATCAGTCTGATGGTCATGGAATAGGGTAGGGTGGTAGGAAAGTGAATGATGTACAAATGTGTGAACTATCAGGGAGTAAGTTTTTAGAATGACAAAGAATGAGGAAAATGCAGGGTTTCCATTTTTAACCACCCTGTACTAAACAATTGCACCATTTAATAGATTGTATTTGCTATTTTCTAGGTTGCAGACATCTACTTTGAGCAAGAAGAATGTATCCTTTTGAATGACATGATATAATTGACCATGCTTGATATATTCAACATAAAGTTTGGTAGGGTTGGTGGTAACCTAAATGATCATAGGCCACTCATCGCAATGAACAAGTTTGTAATGGATATACTGGAGCCATCCCTCCGCCTATCTGTCCTTTATCCTTTTGTCTATTCATGAATATTTCTGTCTCTACTTTGGAATAACTCTGCTTTGAAATGGAGTAACTCTAACAGTAACTCTACATCATCTAAGAAGTACACGATTTTGTCTTAACTTATACCAGATCAAAAGGCAATTCAGTTTATCCAAGCTGAGAAGATGTATTATGAATCAGCCTTGATTGACACTTCTGAATTACAGCAAAAACTAGGTAAATTGATGCATTTGTAATTCTTTAATATGGCAGCTATATTTTATTGTAATATCACCATAATGATTTTTGTTGAAGTGACATAAATGTTTTTGAAGCAGACCATACCTTTGCACCTATGTAGTAATTCTGTTGATACTTAGTATTTTACAATTTGTTTGCTACTAAGGGTTGTCCCAATGAAAATTCTTGAATTAATTTTTATAGGTTAATTGTTATGCCAGTTGAATTCATGTGCAAACAATACATTGAATTGTGTTGGGGGCTAGGCTGATAGCATTATTGCCGTCCCCCTTTGAACTATTTGCTGTGGCTCTCTTGGATGTTATTCAAATACTTAGACTTAGGATTACCCTCATATTCTCGTTGTATTTTGTCAAGTTGTCTGAGGAAGTGTGAATATTGTGAAAAATGAAAACAGTACAGTGAGAGTGAAAACAGCCATTTGTTTATTGTAGAAGAACGTCGACAACAGAAGCAAAATGATTCCCCAAATGATGATGACCCCCATGCTAATAAGATTGAAGTCCTCAGAGCAGATGAGTATGAGAACCTTGCCAGAGTATGTATGGAAAAACAGCAGTAAGTTTTATAAATTCAATTTAATTGTTTGGGAATAAGAAAATATAAAAAACAAAAAAACTTGGACATTTCTCATATTAATTGGTAAATAAGAGTTGTTGTTTTTTCAAATAAATACTAATCACCAAAATTTCGAAATTCAATACAATATGATATGTATTTTAGAACACATTGAAATTCGACTTTCAATTAATCTTGACCTTAACATAACTGAACAGAACCTTCTAGACCTAGAATTGACAATATTGGTGTTTTCTAGAGCCCAGTTGGCCTTAGAATATCAGGGCAAAGCCACTAAGCTAAGGCAGCAAGTGTATGGAGACGATCACCCAAAGACTAACAAGAGCCTTGACTTTTTCACTGTGCTTTATGGAGAGGTTGGGAAGAGACAATACACAGGTAATTCCATGAACTGAACAATAAATTTAAAAATCAAAAATGAATGTCAAGAAATGTCCACCCTTATGAATGAGGCTCAGTTACAAGTATATTTTAGGGCCTTGTTCTGAAAGAGTGATATTAAAACAATGGAGTGTATGGAATGTGGAATCCTCTTCAAAACAAGGCTCACTTACCAAATGGAAATATATCACAAGATATTATATTGTTATGGTATGTACAAGGGCCGAGCAATATATTCGCTACTTTTTGCTTTATTTTCGTTTATATTTGTTTATTTCCATTGACATTTGGTACAGACATAGAGTGTAGAGTTCCGCATCTTTTGATTCCATTTTCAAACCCATTGCCAAATATGGCAAAAAATTATGGTTGTCATAGCAACGGGAGGAATGAGCCACCGGAGCTGCCCATAATTTTACTGCAATTGCACATGCAACAATATCTTTATATGCCCATTTCTCATAACAAAAACATTAAGTTTGGGTAATTTTTATAAACATTGTTTACTGGACATTGATCCAATATTCAGAACAATGGTTGTGATGTCATAGATGTTCTTTTCAAACAATAAAGAGGTCACAATTGATCCGCATATGCATCACAAAAGGGAGACTCTGCTTCCTGAGTTGCATCAAGAAGCAAGCATGGTAAATGCTAATCTAAAAGAACAGAGACTTTGTATAAAAATATCAGTGAAAAAGGGACACACATTAAAAAAAGCTGTGGAGGAATGTAGAACTACATATGGGGAAGCTTGTGGGAGCTTTTACTTTATTAGACATTGTGCGACTTTGAAATTTTCGGCAAACTGAAGAATAAGCTACGCGGGCAGAGGTTTGGTGACCGTGAAGAAGTGGTTGAGGCCGTCCATAAGGCCCTAAAAGACCTATATGGAAATGGAAACGGACTGCAACAGGCCTATCAAGACTGGCTTTCCCGATGTAGAAAATGCATAGCTGCAGATGGACACTATTTTGAGAATGAGGCATGGAATGAGGAGTAACTGTCTTAATTAACAAAAAGGACATTCTGTATGAAAGTTGTTTTCTGAAACATTGTCACAAATGTCAGCTCCGGTGGTCACTATCAACCAATATTCAATGCCATGTAAAATATTACGGATGTAACCAAATAAATGCACATTTGGTGATATTACAGAAAAATGTTTTTTCTATTATTTAGGAAAATTTCAGGTAAGATACTGTATTATTAAATATTTGAGAGCAAAAAGTAGCGAATATATTGCTCGGCCCTTGTATATTCAATCAATCACAGAATGAGAAATATGACTGTGAGATAATAATGTTGATTTTACTTTTGCTTTCTTAGTTTGAATGTTCAATAAAAAGTACTTAGTACATGTCTAAATTTGCTTTCAGATTCTATGAAGAAATTCACAGATATGCCTGTACCTCCTGGTGCTGAGACACTTGGGGCTGGGAGTCCAGGCCTACGTAACAGAAAGACAGGGGAAGGGGCAGATTCCACCACAGAAACAACACAAGCCACTTCAACACAATCTGTCCAATATGAAGAGCCAGAAGTTAGGGAACAGGGTAATTTTTTATTATTTATCTTTTTGAATTCAAATAGTAGGTTTGGTGGAATGTTCATACAAGACCTTTGTTAAATTGACAAGACCTTTGTCTAATCTGTATGTAAAATCCTAGTACCAATTAAAAAAGGGAATCTTTCTGATTGACAGATTTTATATGTTAGGTCTAAAATATGGTTCAATTATAAATTTTGTTATTTCAGAGGAATGGATCTCACAAAGCCTGTTGTTGATACTACTCCTCGTCTGCAGCTTGGTGCTGGGTGCAATGTTGGCATTTGTCTACTGCCAGTTAACGCCAATGTCAACAACTTGTGCTACCATTAAAAATGAAACAAACTATTATTTCTTAAGACTGAAGTATTATTACTATTACTATACAAAGAAATCAAGTGGATAGTACATCCACATGTGTTAAAACACATATTTATGAATTATGAAGAATCATGGACTTGAAGAGATCTTTAAGTCTCTGTAATTATGTGTCATTTCTATGATTATGTGTCATCTCTGTAATTATGTGTCATCTCCATGATTCTGTCAAATAGAGTAAGAAGTTTTCCATCTTCAGTTTTTCACTTTTGTAAATGTGAATTTTCTAAAAGTTTTCCAAAAGGAAATTGCTCCATGAATTATTCTGATGAAGTTATTCCATTTGGAAAAAATATTGAGCCTTTGAAGAACATAAGGTGAAATTCATGAAAATGCAATGATTGATCATTTCTACCTTAGTTTCGTTTTATTACTAATGGATGAAATGTCCCTGTCAACATGTAGTTTACCATCTTTAGGATAGTACATAGTATTTAATTAGTAGCTACTCAATGATACATGTGAGGGTATAGAAGATTAAAACTCAAGTGACATTTTTCTATTTTAAAAGATCCGTCCAATAATTTTTGTATTATGTGTAGTGTCATGTCTTCAAGTATAAGTACATTTTATAGTGGGAAAGTTGTAATAGACATCTAGCATTAGATAGACAAAATTCCATATTATTGTTACAATGTTGAAATAAGGCAGCTGGTCTGTCAGTAACTAAAAATATAATAGAACCATTCTTTGTATATAAAATAAAATCTGGGTTTCTTTGTTATATTATAGTATGAAAAAAAATTGAGACTTTGGCCAACAAGCATGCTATTCACCAAAATGTACAGCCTCTTCGAGAAATATCAGTGAGGGAGAACTTTCATAAATTACTGAACCAAATATTTTGTTATTACATGTTTGAAGGACATGTGTTAAGATAAAATGAAATTTCATATCACTGTCCGAAAAAAAAATTTAAAAATCTAAAAAATCACTTCATATGGGACTATGGCATCACACAGCTGTCTGTCTGGACATGGATTAAAACATCTCAAACTACCTCAAGCAAAGACAAGATCAACTCAAAAATGCAATTGTTTTATTACTGATCCTTTCGAACAAACAACTTTTTAAATGTTTAAATACAGTAACACTGGTCGGGAGGACAGTTGCCAATAGCACAGTTATCTATGCACCACTGGTCCATCCCTGGCATTGTCTCCCACTCTGGGGTAGGGTAGCAGCTCCCCCCAGTTGGAGGGGTAGTGGTTGCAGTGGTAGTGGTAGTCACTATGGTAGCAGTAGTGGGTTCTGTAGTAGTTTGTGTCACAATAATCCCAGCTGTAGTTGTTGGTGCAGCTGTAGTGGTGTCTCCAGCAGCTGTAGTGGTGTCTCCAGCAGCTGTAGTTGGAGATGGAGTGTAGTCACCAATACTTATATCTGCACAACTGTAGAATTGTTCCTGTTCGCCACATCCCAGACATTCTGTGCCATCTGGGTCTACTCCCCAACTGTTACCTTGATTGGAGAAATACCATTTAATTAAATATGTGCAAAATGTTGGCTCCTAAGATTGTGGAAAAGATGCTATTCGTACTCCCAACTGTGGAATACATAAGGGCATTCAAAGTTAAATATATGTATAATCATACCTGCATTGAACAGGTTAATAAGTGAAACACAGCTGCATGGAACAATTTCAGAGAAACTTTTCGCATTGAACAGATTCAGTGAATTACACCTGGATTATATAGGCGCTGAGTAGTAAACCTGCATTGAATAGACTGAGTGAAACATACCTGCACTGAACAGATTTGGCGAAATATGCCTGGGTTCAGCAGATTCAGTTAAACATTCCTGCATTGAACAGATTTGGTAAAACATACTGAACAGGTTCAATGACATACCTGCATTGAATAGATTCACTGAAACACACCTGCATTGAACAGATTTGGTAAAACATACCTGCACTGAACAGGTTCAATGACATACCTGCATTGAATAGATTCACAGAAACACACCTGCATTGAACAGATTTGGTAAAACATACCTGCACTGAACAGGTTCGGTCGGTGACATACCTGCATTGAATAGAATCACATAAACATACCTGCATTGAACAGATTCAGAGAAACATTCACGCATTGAACAGGTTTATTGACATACCTGCATTATACTTCCATTGTAAGACACATTGGGAGCAGGACAGACCAGCTGGCAACTGTACAGACACAGTGAAGTTTCTTCTACTGTCATCTGGGAGAGGGTACCTTGAATGAATCAATCATCATTTATTTATATTAGTTTTCTCATTCACAATCCACTCATCTTAGGATTTCTGATCTGCAGCATTATCATTTACATTTATATATGGAGGAAAGGATTTTTGATATCACCTTGTGCCATGTACTGCTTCAGCTCCACCCAGAGAAAGGAGATTCTGGTTGAGACAATCATGTGTTATCGTTTTTGTGTAGTCATTGTTTGGACAAAGACGATACTCAAACCAGCCTTTGTGGTTGGCAATCAGATCAACGGTTACAGGTATGGCTGCCCCAACCTATAATTGGATAATTTAGGGAACTGTCACCTAGAAGTTGTGGATACTGCAATAACTTTTTCACTGGGATTGTGGCAAGTATCCATTAAAAAATAATACTATAGTATATTGTTCAGCGCAAGTTGTTGGATACTGGATTTGTAATGTAAATCAAGGGACTTATTTTGTATAGGTTATACCATTTTTTACTGGTATATGATACCTCATATGTAGCTCCAATAATCCCATTAGCGTATATTCCTCCTGCTTCATTGCGTCGTTCTCCATCATAGGGATCTCCACATACTCCACATTTTCCATCATTCACATTCCAAAGATGCTTCAAGCATTAAAATTGCATTCATTGTGTGTTTTCAATTGAGCTAGGCCATCAGTTTGGAATACACTGACAAAAGATCATGAGATATATTAGGCGTGTGTTGTTCTTTACCCTTTACATTTTCATTTCTTCACCCTTTATTAGTTCTAAGAAAGAATTTAAGGTAGGTAAAATGGAATGAGTAACTAAGTCTTCTTCTTCTGCCTACCTTAATTTGCAGCTTTATATCAAAGGTGAGGCCAGGGCAACCCCCTCGACCAAAAGCTCTTTCAAAATTATGTAGTTATCAATGTTCTGAGCAATTTCAAGCAATTTTTTGGGCTGAAGTTGTCAAATGGGATAAACACTGCTCTAAGAGATGAGTTATCAGGCCTGGGTGCCTTTACCACTGTTACTTACTGATGCTCCACCACAGTATAACTCAGCATCATCTACATTCACTGGGTTGTCAAACCCCCAGCGCCAAAGGCTGGAACGCCCAGGTGGCCAGATCAATC
This sequence comes from Owenia fusiformis, assembly GCA_903813345.2. Taxonomy (NCBI): domain Eukaryota; kingdom Metazoa; phylum Annelida; class Polychaeta; order Sabellida; family Oweniidae; genus Owenia; species Owenia fusiformis. Next base: position 9,349,394 of record CAIIXF020000008.1, read on the forward strand.
TAAAGTCATTGGGTGTCTTAGGTTATTACTGTTCATGTATATACAGTAGGCTAATTCAATAGAAATATCAATCATCTAACCTTTTGAAAAATGACATACGGTAAGTTAGTTTTCAGTTAAAAGCTATTTTAGGTGGCTACTTTGCTTGATCTACTTCAAATAGTGAACATTGGTTTGATTTTCAATAAACAATTGATAGTAATCCCAACTGGAAGTTGAACCCAGTCAAATACACAGCTCCAAAATAACAAGGAGATTGGGTGACTGAGCAATGTAAATGTAGGTGTAAAGTTACAATTTTCTTGGATCTGTACATCTGACTGTAGTGCGTACCTTCCATGTCCATCAACACTTAACACCACTGCTAAAACAATACACAATGATCTCAACATCTTCTATAGTTCCCTATGTCACTCCTATATCTTGGGCTGCTCAGAGGGTCTCTGGCTCTCAAATGTATGTTCCAATGAGTTGGGAATGAAATGCTTCATTGTGTTTAAACTAAAGGTGTTAATGAAAGTTAAAGGTTATTTATGATATTAGAGATTATGCTATCATATGTCACCATACACTGTACACTCATGAGCACCAGACATAAACATTATGACGTCATATTCCCATAATTCACAAGTATTAAGTACAGTAACATACTCAGTCAATAATATGATATCCCATGATGCACAGGCGGGGTACAGGCAAAAATGTTGACCGCTTATTGACGAATCAGATGTGAGTATTTACACTGAGGTTCTAACAATAGTCCCAGGCAAGGTGTGTGCAATAACTCAGGATGTACGTTATCTGGTAGGTTAATGATAAATAAATATACTGTGTCAAGGTTTTACAGGCCCAGTATTACTGAGGCTGTCAGGGTTCTAATTCTCCAATCATTTCTAACCAGAGGTTCCTTGTTGCTTTTTGTTACCATAGTAATCATGATGAAAACAAACTTAGAAGATATGCCGACAAAATAAATCATACAGTGAAAAAGCAGCACTAAGAAAACGTTTATAGGTATTAATACTATACTATAATGTTTTAAATTCTCCCAGAAATAGTCCAACAGAAATGTATGTGAACAACCACATTGTTTATCTATACATCACATAATTTATTCATTTGAGGTCAACTGGTCCCATAAAGCAACATGAATATAATATATATTTTAAAAGATTGATATATACAATTATTGACCTATTAGTTGACTATTAAAAAAACAACAGACCTAAGTCTGAAACTCTAAATTCAAATTGATATTATGGGTTGATGCCTGATGGGCAACCAAATCGAGTGGTCTTTAATTTTTTTTTTCATCCAAAATATAAAATTCATATTTCATCAAGTTTTCCCTCTGATTAATTATTCTGATGTCACCCAAATAGTTTAACTGTCAATGCATTGCAAAGACAATATTTAAAACTGTTGATTTCATTATTGTCACAGGTTTTCCTTTAAACTGCATATTCCCTTAACTTAAAATAACACATCATTAATTATACAATTGAAAACAAAACCATGTCATATCATAGAATCATATAACTAGTACTATCAATTTTAATTTTTTCAAATCATCATATCTTTCTAATTTGAGAAAACCAAAGTAACCCTTTAAGAACAATTAGCGAATATGCCAGGTGTAAAGAGTTCACAGTAGGTAACCTTCAAAATTACTTTTATTTTAATCATGAGGTGGTTAATTTACGATTCTGTCATATCTGAACCACAATATTTTTCTACTTGTACATAATCACTATACATATTTAATGTGAGGTCCATTGTAAAAAGCATTATTACGATACACATGCTCATAAATGTTACAATTGTTCAGAAATAAGAAAATGAAAATCTCTTTTCTCTTTAGATGTTCTCCACATTCCTCATTGGATAATAGTTCAGCGGATATGCTTCCAACACATACAAATCTCACTGTATAAAGTTAGCAAAGATTCATTCACCTCCCAATCTTCACCTACGAGCTACATATCAAAGTTTTACTAATAACATGTTTAAGAGCTCATATATCGTACAAGTCAAAGTTAGTTGGAGGCATGAGTCCTTGTGCAATATCATTCCTAACTTGCCACCTAAGAGCCTTTCTCTTCTTCTCTGTGGGGACCATGTATGTATTTGGAGCAAACACTCGCTGTGTCTTCTGAAATCACAAATAAGGAGACGAGGTATTAACAAAAATGTCACCACCTGCCATTTGATATAGATGCCAAACTCTGAACATCATCTACAAAAAAGTTGGAGACTTTAAAATAGTCCAGATCTCTAATGTTGTAATTATTTAATATCACAACTCTTTAGTATTTTACTAAGTCTTTACTTACTATTTGTATGTCACAGTAGAATTATACTGCAAGAAGTGTAACTAAATTATGGTATACATGTGATTGAGATTAATACATGTAATTGAGAATAAACTCATCACCCTGGGTTGAACATACTCCTTGAATTAATGTTCTTAATCCCTTATGGGCTGTCAAAGTAACAGATATCGCCAAAACTCTAAATAAAATTCAATCTCAAGTCAATCTGAACATTATTTAGAAGCCATTGTAAATAGTACAGTAAAACCTGTCAAGTGGAACACCTCTGTAAGTGGAACACTTTTAAGAGTCTCAAGACTAATTGTCTAAATGTCAAATGAACTTCTGTAAGTGGAACACCTCCCATGTGGAACATTTTAGAGGTACCAAAGAAGTTCCATTTACACAGGTTTTACTGTATTGACAAGAGTTAACAATACCTTAGGTAGTTCATCCTGGTATAACATCTGTTCCCTGACAGTCCACCTGAGTCCTTTATGTTGTTTCTCTCCTGGAGCTTTCTGACTGACCCATGCCTGTTTGTATTCCTGATACTTTCTTACAGGGTCATTTTTCTTGATGTTTTTCTTATGTGGGTGCTCAGTGAGAGGTTTTATGAGTGATGTGGGTCCCTCATGGTCAGCATCAAGTCTGTATGGAGGCTAGAATAATAGATGGAATATAATGAGCCAAACTATTCTACTATGTCTAAATGACATGTTAAACCCTCATATTTAGAATCCTAAACAAGGCATTAACATGCAAAATATCACCACCTACCATTTGTTACAGATGCTGAATGCCTAACACCACTTGTGGTTGTGACATAGAAAATGAAAAAAGGTTTGGCCAGGGAGGGTTTTAGATAACCGAGTCGGCACTGTTAAACAAAGTCATTTGTATTGATCTCGATAGTATTTTCTACTTACCTCTTCCCTAGCAGACTGGGGCCTCCTGGGGTAATATGCAGCTCTATTATGTCTATCTGGTATTTGTTCATCACCATGTAGTGGGAGCCTAGATAGCTTCTCATTCAAGTAACGCATGTCAGCACTTATATCTGAAATAACAACAATGGAGGTTAAAGGTGTAATTCTTGAAATAATTAATAAGTACATTACATGTCGTCCAAGTATGCTTTCTATGATATGTCATGTCATGTTATATAGAATTCCAAATAAACTTTATTCAATATAACAATTCACATTTTGACTTTTTAAAACATTTTGTATCTGATATGAATCGAATTGGACATATGATAAATTCTTTTTACAGCAATTTTGATATTTCTGACATTTCAAAATTAAGGAAATTGATCTAGTTTTTCTCTGACTGTAGGTAGTACTGTATAAAATACACATATACATTGACTTCTATATACCTGGTTCACTCTCTGTTATAGATTCATCTACTATTTTAGCACCATCTTTCCTCCTGAAATATGAAAAAGCAAGGATTCAAAAATAATTCATCAACATGCAAGACATAACACAACATCCTGAACTAAATGATAACATTTCATCTTTAGATGTACATGTATTTTCCTTCAATCAAGCTTTGATGTTGCAACAGTTATTCCTAAAGGGTCAAGACTGCTTTGTGACTGGATATTTATTATAAGTTATGGCTTTTTAACAACATACATACATTTCAGATATTTTATTTTTGGCTAAGGTATTGGTACTGATTCTACTAACCGTAATATTTTTCGTTTTATCTGCTTCCTCCCATGTGATATTGAGCTATCTGTGGTTTCATCTAAAACTTTTGGAACACTTATCATTCTGTCATATTTGTTCAGAACATCACTATAGTAGTCCCTGTCTAAATTGTCACTTGATAGTTCCTGATCATTTTGCGTGTCATTCTCACTGTCATTCCAAGAGTCTGTAGAAAATGTAGAAAAGTCCCTATTTCCAGTTGGTTTGAAAACTTCCTTATGCAACCCTGAGGTGATGTTATACGTCTTAGATCTTGGATTCATAGACAGTTTTGGATCATTGGATCTATATGTGTGAGATTGTGGAAGTCTGTATGTGTCCAAGTTTGGATAGTTTGGTTCTCTTGGCTTGGACTGCGAAGAGCCAGCATATAAGTTCTCTTTATCATATCTAGCATCAGATGTCTGGAATCAAATACAAATGAAAAAAAGGTTAATTTCTTGAAAACATAGGAAATCATGATTTATGACCTCTTACATTAGCCAGCGTTGCCAGCAACTGTAAAGGAGGATGTGATTTTTTGGGTTTGCATCACTGCGAGTGAAGCAAGCCCCAAAAAGGGTGTTACAGGGGTTTACCCTGAGAAATTTTTTTAAATCTCCATTGTATACGGTGCAATCTAAGCATTTCAAACTATAATTTGTTAATTATACAAAATTGCTTTTTAGCGGGGGTGTGGGTGGTCCCACCAATCGCATCCCCCTGGTTATGCCCTCCTTTCATGATACAAGGAAAAATTTTCTTAAATAATCTATGGAAATTATGTAGCTTCTCTAATACTGTAGATTGGGTTATTTTGGCGTCCGCTTTAATTTGGCAAATTTGGCGAAATTGAAAAATTTGCCAATATAAATCTTCGCCAAAATTTAGAATGAATCCCCGGGAATTATCTAGGGTATTTCGTCCAGTGTATTTAGCTCACTTCCGGTTTAGTTTTTTTCCAAAAATATGAAACAAGTCTCTCATAAATTGGCTCAGAACTGGTCAGTCACTCATTAGTACTCAGGGAAAAACTAGAAAGGAAAAGCGTGGTATAGTAGCAGCATCAATCGAGGTGCAAAATGTAAAGGATGATCTCACAAAAATGAACAAACATGGTGAATATCGCCAGTGGTCCTAAAAAGAAAAAAATCTTCAACTGATGAAACATCGTGAGGATGATGAAATATCCGATGTCAGTTTTACGAAAAAACAAAGTGGTCAGTTTTTTTGCATATCCGCCAAATTAAATAGCCGCCAATATGCCAAAAATGGCAAAATCACCTAATTAAGTAGCGCCAAATTAACCCAATCTACAGTAATGATCTCAAACAAATTAAGCTTTTCAAGGTCTAAAGCTTTTGGTGATTTGATGCAATTTGATCCAATTCATGAAGTATGTTACTTAGTACATCCATAAATGTAGAATGTACTTACATCACGTTGTATATATTGCTTCACATCAGTCTCATCTCTATATTGTTGTCTCTCATACCCCATTGTAGCACGATTGGCTTTGCTGTAACCCCTATCATATTCTAGAGAAAAAATTCAAGACTTTTGAATTACATATATAAATAATATACAGTAATACCAGTCTAAGTGGATCACATTTGGTACCTCTAAAAAGTGTTCTACTTGTGAGGCGCTTGACTTATAAGAGTTTATTTAGCACTAAGTCAATAGGTCTTGGGACTCTGAAAAGAGTTCCACTTACAGAAAGGTGTTTCACTTCACAGGTTTCACTACATGTAAAATTATGTCCCCTTACCATGTTGGCTGGCAGTGTCAGTGTATGTAGAGAGGTTGCTTGTATCATAACTCCTAGAACTATTCTTGCTCCTTTCGTGCTGTATCAGGACATCAAGATCTACAAACGCAAAGTAAGAGTAAGATGCATGTAAAATAAACCTGTTTATCTGGTAGTAATACTGGAAAGAAGTGTTAAATCAGTCTCTCAACAAAAAATTCAAAATAGATGCAATATGTAATGATCATATGTCAAAAGGCATAGTCTTAAGAACTTTCAAAATTGATAGGTAAAGTCACATGGTATATTTACATACAATTCAGAAAAGATTAAAACATTATATTGAAATACAGCTAGAAAAAATTAATATGCATATGCCAAACAATGATTTAACATAAGTTAAACAGGGTTTATCGAATTATCTAGCCTGAGTGATATTAACAGGAGAAGGTCCATTGTTCTCTTACATGACATCTTTAATATAAAGTTTCAACAATCGTTGATACTCTCTGCCACCCCCTTTATGATAATTAAACTGATTTGCATAATAATTCCAGGTGAAAGCATGTGAATGTTCTGTAATACACGTACCTTTCTTGAATTCTCGAAGTCTGTGTTGGGGTATGTTTGTGTATCCAAGTTGAGTAAGCTGTTCTCGGATTTCATCCTCTGTATAACTCTCACTGTTCTCATACATAGTGAATCTGTGAACAAGAAAACAACATAATGGTAAATGACTTTTTACAGCTTTGTAAAAAATCTTTGTTGTGAATTTTACTGTGATAATAATAAAAAAAACATTCACTTGATGTACAATCGCAGGACCACAGTGCAATATTATATGAAAAATACATTGACATTGCATGTTCTCAACACTTGCATATTTCTCTTGTAATTTAGGGAGTTTCAGCCATGATAGTGAATCATTTTAGTGAATGACAATGTCAGAAAAGCATCAAAATACAAAAGGCCATACATTTTAGCCAAAACACGAGTAATCCAAGATAATAGATGTACAAATGTTTTGTATCTAAATATTTATTTTTTCTATATCATCATTGTGCTGTGGTTGGACTGGAGAAAGCTGGTAAGGAACAACCAGATTTGCCTCAACCGAACTTTCTTTGTGTTTTTGAATTCACAGGCGCAAGTTAGATTTTAGATATAAGGGGCTAGACACAAATGCCTGGCAGATCATTTTGTAGAGGGTCAAAGACTCAATAATCTGTCAATATATATATACCTGAAGACATGGAATATGAATCACAGAATTAGAAATACTAAGTATTCAAAAAAGTCTTCAAAATGATCCTTAAACAAAGTGGTACCTGCTTCCCTAGACTATATCCTATTTATTAGTCTGTTGTATTTACTACCTGCTTCCCTGTAACAGATCTCAAATCATGTTTCTATTTCTGCTTGTTTGGATCTGCAGTGAATCATATAATTCAATATGGGAGGCTCAAGCTGTTTGTCCAAATTTCCCATTATTCTTTGCAACGGCCTTCCAACAATTAACTTGAAAGCCCATGTATGATATAAGAGAAAAAAGTACAAAAACCCATACTTCGTTACAAATCATATTTTGGCCTCTTATCAACACAGAATTGCTTGTATAGACTAGACTAGAGATCTACTGCAAAATCGTCATTTTTTACGCTATAGACCCTACATGAATAGGTTTGAATTTTTTGTGTATCATAGTCATACAGTAGAGGTACATCTATCTAGCTTCCGCTATCACTACTACATAAGAATCGTGTTGGTATCTATGATTCTGAAAGACTAAACTTTGATCGTCAATTAACGATTGAATCAGAAAGAAATGAAATCGATCCACTAACTGACACAGAGACATGTCTGTGATCTCCCCAGCATTAAAGCAAGTGGGTGCAGCACCCACCTGAGATTTTGAAAATAGGCTTGCACTCACCTGAGAATCCATTTGCACCTATTTCAAAATGAGAAAAATCATGAAAAATAGGCATATTTTGAACAAATTTGGTCTAAATTGTGAAATCAAGATTTTGCACTCACTTGAGAAAAATTCCTGGGGAGAACACTGCATGTAGCACTATGATATGAGATGAGCACTATGATAGGCCCTGTAGTATAAGAAGTAATATAAAGCCACATATCAGGCAGCCCCATATCAGTCATCATAAACGTGCTACAACTCATAGGCTAAGGGTTAAGTAATAGTAAGCTGTATATATAAGAGACAGGTGAACAACTCTGACTTAGACCACTTGTTAAGATGGAGATTTCAACAATATTTAGTGTATTATTTTCAAAAAGCCATGGGGAGTTGATATAAAATTGATAGTTTGTAGCTCTTACCTAAGATTGAAACTCAGTCAGATGATATAGAGTGAATAATGCTGTCTAAAAGAGAGAATTTCTGAAAACCTACAATTGCCTGGCAAGTTCATTAGTAAACAAGTGATCTGATTGGTCACTGCTGACCTCCCTGACCTCCACCAGTGACAATCAGTTTCAGCTTGCCAGGCAATTGTAGGTTTCCATAGTTGTTGTTTTATATGCAGTATAATATGCAGTTTTTAGATAAAGATTTGAAAAAAACAATGATATAAGTTTGAAAAACACTTTGAAGAAGATTTTGGAGAAATTTTGGAATAAAATTTGATACCAGTAAGGAGAACTAGTGCCAAGACTAAAAAAATTTGAATAATTTTCAATCTTACTTGTGGACCTGTCTCTTATATATACAGCTTACTATTACTTAACCCTTAGCCTATGCTACAACTTGTACAAGATCCTGTGCTAACTGATTCAGATAGTCGATAAAAATATGACATAAATGCATAATTGAACTGTATCTTACCCTTTAACTTATTAGAGCCAGTAGTATTATCATTGTTTATTATGCCTAGGCTCAGTATTTGTTGAGATTTTTCAGTTTTTGTAAGCGAAATTCGTTTTTCTAAATTTTCAAACTTCCGCCATTTGTAAACTGAAGCTAGACTAGCGACATCAGGTGGTTGTCTCTGGAACTGCACGTTGTTCGTTTAGTGTAATTTTAAAATATATCCCGGGTGGCCGATCGAACACCTGGATCGAACAGAAGCACAGGCTCAAGAATCCCCTCCCACTCACTGTGTACCATATGAAATATGTTCACGATATAAAATATGTTCCATAAAATTTTGTTTAGGGAGACATCCCATTCATAGGTCAATGGCATGTACAATGGTAAATGTTAACATTATGTATGAAATTAATGAATAGAATACTCTGGCTCTATAATTCACATTCACCCCCATGATATTGAAGATGATGTGGATGACAGACAACATATTCAACCTTGTCATTCTTATCTGCCTTTGATAGGTAAACAATGAGGAAGCAACGCAAAATCTAGTCTTGCTTCAAGACTATTCCCCCCCCAACTATATGTTCTTCGTCCTCATCAACAAAACACAACAAAAGTGAAGAATATAAGGGGGATTGGGTGTTGAAACAAGACTATAGTTTGAAATATCAGTCATATTAAAAGTTCAAGGTCATACTCAATTGAACAATTTTTACTGGTGGAGTGGTGGTCATCTTTGGTCTCTGGTGGCCAAGACAAAAAGTCAGCACTTTTAATGGTAACATAATAATAAACATAATTTGAAATGGAATAGCATTATTTATTCTTATGATAGATAACACATATATATATACAATACACATGTATTTATAGTTTATTTCATGATATTACATATTGGACAATACACTGGATTTGCACATGACATCCTCAGTAAGTGGATATTTCAGTGTATACCTGTATATCAAAAATATTTTACATACATCAGTACATGTACTGAAAAGTTGATGGTTCTTTCACCCAATGATACATGGAGAGTTTAGTTTAGTTTTTAAAGTGTAACAGGCCTATTATCTTACATTATTATACAATTATTCAAAAGACCCAAGGCAACAATGAGACACTGTATATATACATAGATATATACTATGTTGAATTTTCAAGCTGTATCATACATGTCATATGAATGTCAACAAATTAAACCAAATATATAACAAGGTATTAACATACAAAATGTCACCACCTGCCATTTTTAACAGATGTCGGCTGCTGAACACAATAACAATATGTCAACAATTCTGGTGGTGACATAATAAAAAAAATTGCACAGGTGATAAAAAACATATTTATCTGTTGAATAAAGATATAATACTCAGGTAAAACAAAAATGTCTGCAAATTTCTAAATTTAAAATAGCCTAGCAACCAATTAAACTAAAAATGTATCTAAAAATTAAATTATCAAAAAGAAAAATACTGTAATGTAGACTACTGTATATAATTCACTAATTGACTGAGTCTTTGCTTATAACTTACCCTAATAAAAACATAAGTAAGATTTATGATACAAGGAATGGTTTCTATCCCCCTCCCCTGTATCTTCATTTTCCTAGGTCTATGTCCGTTCGATATAAAATACCTTTCCAAGAAATAGGCCATTACTTTCCAAATGAATTACCATTTTCTTCAAAGTTGTTTGACAAGTTGTTTAAATGCAGAAAGGGATGACCCATTTCACCAGGATGGGGATAATGTGGAATTGGTGCTCGTATGAAGGTTTCAGATATTACTGGGTTTGAATACAAGCTCCTTGAATCTATCATACCATTATGTTCTACTAATGAAGGGTGGTTATTTATCAAGGGTGCAGAACTTTGAACTGAATTCACAGAGGAGCCAGCATTCAGGATTGAATTCATAGGTCTAGTATTCAGGATTGAATTCATAAGGGGGTCAGTATTTGCAACTGAATCCATAAGGGGGCCAGTATTTGTGACTGAATTCACAAGAGGGGTAGTATTCACAACTGAATCCTTAAGGGGGCCAGTACTTGTGACTGAATTCATAAGGAAGCCAGCATTTGCATCTGAATTCACAAGGGGGACAGTATTTGTGACTGAATTCATAAGGGGGCCAGTATTTGTGACTGAATTCATAAGGGGGGCATTTTTTGTGACTGAATTCATAAGGGGGTCAGTATTTGTGACTGGTTCCATCAAGGGACCATTCTCTGTGAGTGAATCCATGAAGGAACCAGTATTTATGAGGGGAGCAGTACTTGGGACAATAGAATCCTTGTTAGAAATTTGACTTGATACTAAGTTCATCGCTGCCAAAGATTCTTCACTTTGATCAGAGGAAACAGTGTTTGAGGTTGAACAATTGATAATATTACTCTTATTCTTAGTCAATTTTGCTTTTGGGGGTTTCTTGGACTTGGCAGTATTATCTTCAGGATCTTGGTTTAGGAGAGATTCAAGATTGGGTTCAATTGCTGCAACATGGGGATTGGAAAGGTCATATGGAGTCTGCAATTCCTGTCTTTCATGATAGTCTTTATGGCTTGTTTGTTTAACAAGGATAAAAGGTTTAACTTTTAACTCACTTAAGTCATCAGGATTATCCAATTTCCTTATTTTATGCCTGTGAACCCAATGTTTCTGTCTGTACCAGGAATTTTCGATGACAAGTCCACATAATCTACAGACAACTGGTTTCTTTCCCTTATGGACAAGCGTTCTATGGACACCAAGGGCATTTGTTGAGGGATAATACAACTGGCATGATTTGCACTGTATAAGTGAAAATATATTATGTTTATCTCGTTTATGCTTCTTCAGACCCCTTAAATTTGGAAATGTGTGTTCACATTTATCACAGTCAAATAACTGTTTCAACTCGTGCACTGATGCTACATGTTTTATTTGTGCCAATTTGCTAGGGAATTCCTCATTACACTGACCACAAAGGAATTTGTAGTCAACTCCATGTTGTTTTTTCAGGTGTTCGATTAGATAACTTAAACTTTTAAAAGCTTTATTGCATCCAGTAGTTATTTCACATTTATGTGGCTTCCTATGCCATCTTAAATGTACAACTAGATTTTCCTTTTTTCTGAAGCACTTTTCACATTCAGGACACTCATGTTTAAATTTCGGAATACGATTTCGTCTTTTTGGCGGCATTTTTATCCCCAAGTGAACTTTGTTTATGTGATTTGTAAGGCGACTGTTATTTGGAAAAGCAAACCCACACTGATCACAAGTGAACAATTTGGCCTCATGAGAATTTATAACATGGTATCTTAACTTTTTCTTAGATGTAAATTTTTTTTCACATTGGTCACATTCAAAATCATAACTGTCTGCGTGAACCTCCATATGACTGGTGTATTGTTTTTTCAAAGCAAAATACTTTCCACAAGTTTGACACACAAATTTTTTTCTATCCTCCTCATTCCCATGTTGTGTTTTTTTATGAAACCTATAAGAATAATTGTTTTTCAGCTCCATAGCACATATTTCACAAATAATTTTCTCCAGAGGATGAACCACCCTTATGTGTTCTTTCAATTTGTCCATTACACTAAACTGTTTAGGACATTGTCTACATTTCAAGTTCTTCTCAGTATGTACAGACTTGATGTGGTAATTGAGGTTACTGTAAGTTTCATCACACAAGGGGCAGTACTGTGCAGCGAGAAGGGCCTCTGGTGTACAGACTAACTTGTGCTGGAGGTATTTTATTTTCTTTCTAAATTTACTGCGGCATGTGTCACATTTCATGTTGTCTGAAAAAGATGTACCATTAATTGATTACTATGATCAACGTTTCTATATTGTTTCAATTAAACTCCTTAATTTCTGAATCACTATAAATTATTGCCATGGAACCAAGACACCCGTTGTTAATGTTAAGTCATTCTACAATTCATTTGAATTCTGGGTTTTAATCATTTAATCATGAACATACTTGATAAAATACAGGGTGACACAAAAAATGACACCCACCTTACGTTGCTTGTTTGTCCATTACCATCTGACTTGTCCTTTGGCACATTTAAAGTAGACAGATCTGAGATTGAGTGGGTACCCCATTCCCCTGATATTAGCCCACCAGATTTTTACATCTGGGGGTATTTAAAGGACCATGTGTATGAGACAAAAATCCCAAAACCATAGCTGACTTAAAGAGAGAAATTACAAGAAAGATCAGGGCCATATTTCAATGTGTTAGGGTAATCAACAACTTTGCCTGTAGAATTCAAGTTTGCCTGCAAAGGATGGGACGTCATAATGAACTTATAAATAATGCTCATAAAATTTGACCCACTTAAAGCTACACATCTGAAATTTCTTGAAGTGCTTTCGCATTATGTCTGATTTAAATGTGCCAAAGGACAAGTAAATATGTTTATAGACATACAAGTTATGAAACCTAAGATGGGTGTCATATTTTGTGTCACCCTGTATCTAAAATTAGATTGCCTACTAGTATCCCCTTAAGGGGCATGTACACGTCTCTTATAACTCCTCTCTATATAGCTTGGACATTTATTTAATATAATGCAACTATTAAATGGTGGAGCAACTGCATGCATGTTCAACTCACCTTTGTTCAGTGTTGTTATTTCACTTTCAGGGTGAACTTCAGCAATATGGTTAAACCTCTCTTCACCATTCTCAAACTTTTCGGGACAATACACACAGACCATTGCATCGCCTGCTTCTGAAAATAATAGTGCGCTGATTAATACTGAACTTTTCAGGATAAACATATTGCTCTTTCCATAGCTCTCACTTCAAGTTCAAAATATAAACATCATCAAATGTTTTTTAATCAGTACTTTTACTGTAGCTATGGATCTGAGAGTAGCTGGTAAAAATGGCGATAGATGTAATACTATCGAGTAAGAAAGAAAAATGTTTGCTGTATTAGCAATCAGTGAACTAATGCCCAACTTAAGTTAATTTTCATTTGTTTTTGTAATTTTTAGTGTTTCTGTCAAGAGATACTCCATAGTATAATTGCATGCATAACCAATGTAGGAGAAAATCTAAAAAACAATTTCATGATTTTAGCAAATCAATATCTCAAATATTATTTCTTAACAACAAATGAAAGACTGCTATAATTTCATTACCTTTCATCAAGTATTTCATTTCTATCGCTAGCCCCAATGGTTTCTCAGTAGCAATTTCATCTGGATCAATCTCACTGTCACTATCACTGTACAGTTCCTCTAGTATTTCCTCTTCTTCTCCATCGACCTCATCATCAGCAACTTCAAAGTCATCAATATTGCCATTTTCTTGATTCTCCATTTCTTTCTTCTTAGCTTGATTTTTGCGAAGTTTTTCAAGGGCCCTTTCCTTTTGTTTTTTCCGTTTGGCCTTTATCACTGATTTAGGCACCCATTCATAATCTTTCTTTTTTTCTGTAAATTAAAATCAGTATTTCACTAAATGGATTCATTTGGGTAATTTATTTTATTCAAAACATGACATGACATGAAAGTGAGAACATTTAATTTTGAGTCATGCTGTGATGGTATAAATGTTGCATTTTGAACAACACCACCATGTTATTTAACCTCTCGAAACCACTCTTTGTTGAAACCAATATTTGTTTATTCTCAAATTACATGATTTAAAGGCCCCTGATACACAGTGTACATACATATTTATAAAGTTAAAACCACTTTTATTATATAATTTATACATGTATTTTGCTTATATTGTAGTCTAACCCAATGCTATCAAAATGTAATATGTGAAACTTTGTTTTTAAATTTCAAAAATAAAAAATAAAAATCTCTAAAATAACTTTTAAAATCTTGAAAAATAATATATGAGTGATAAAAACATATTTTCAAACATTAGAGGGGGCCTTTAAGGATAATTTAGGACAACTCATGACTCACGTTTCATGATTTTTTTATATAATAAAGCCCTCTTTTTCTGTTCTGGAGTCTCCTGAGGTCTTCCTTTATTTTTACTATAATATGAAGGAGGTAGTGGTGTTACTATCCCAGGAAGCAGCTCTTGTGTGTTACTTTTTCTTGTTGCATATCTATGTATTGAAAAATATTCATAATTATACAACTGGTGGCGAACTCCAATGCAGTGTCTCGGTATAGACACTGCGGCGGGCAGATTATGGAATCCCCAAAATTTGGGGAAGATAGTCCCCCTTTTTGTCACAGATGTACTTGATTTTCATACAACTTATAAAATATATGTTCTTTTATGTTCACCAATCATTATTTTGTCAAAACATTCCAAAATTATTGAAATATGAGAAGAAATCACCGCGGAAGGAATTCTGAGTAAAAGTTTTGTTGATAATAGTTTACCGCACGTGTTGTTTATTTGTTAATACACGCAATTCAACCAATGAAATTGTCTAAATTTTACAATCACGCGACCTGAGCATGGGACTAGAACCAATCACGTCAGTTGTTTATTACGAAGTTACCATGCTTACGATGAGATACCTGCCCGCCGCAGTGATATTATCACTGCACGGGAGTTCGAACTGGTGGTCCAAACATGGATTATATGAATAATATCACTGGCGGATCCTGGAGCTAATAAGGGGGACCCATATTTCAAATTCTACAAAATTTTGGGCCCCAAGATTCTAGAACCAAAAAATTGGGCCCATTTTTTGAGGCCCAACGAAATTTTCTGGGACAAAGATTTTTGAGGTCCCTTAAAAAATTCTTGGCCCACCCAAGGCCCCGCCCCCTGGATCCGCCAGTGAATGCATTGTTATCAAGTGAACAGATAGGGCCCAACACCATTATTCCTACTATTTATGTGGTAATAATAGGCTCCATTCTATTGTGAATCCTTTAGCTTTCACCAGTAATTATAAACAGCGAGAAAGCCTTATATTAATATTTTTTAGCAAGTATTTCCCCCAAGAATTATTCCTAATATAATAACTGTAGAATGGGTTAATTTGGAGATTTTGCCATTTTTGCCATATTGGCAGCTACTTAATTTGGCAAACTCTTTAGGTTTGGACATTGCTCTGATGCCACATCCATATACACTGGAACAAATTACAAATTGTTACACCTATTCCTTCAATTCAACTACTATATCTAGTAATTTATTTATGAAGCAACTCTCCTGACCCAATTTGGAAGTGTAAAGATGTAAATTGGCAATTTTTTCAATTTCGCCAAATTTAAGCAAATTAACCCAATCTACAGTATATTATGTTGTTTTAAGGCAACAATAGGCCAAGTTCGCTCTTGAATGTAGAGGGTAATGGCTTCACAATCTATTTCATACCTGGTCTGTTTAGGTTGTTCGCTACGTTCAGCGTTAATACAAGTAATAATCATTGGATTTTGAGTTGATTCAGGTTTTGTGTCATCTTGAACTCCTGACAATTTTTCTGAAACATACAATATGTAAAACTGTGATACTAATAGCATGAACTCAAAACATAGAGTATGTTATATGAAGAACCACATTACTAATACTATAAATTATGTACTAATGCCTGGGTCACATTTGCTCCGATCCATCGGCCGGCGCCTGGCCGATTGAGGGTTTTGTTCAAAATTGTATTCAGTTTGGTAGTCTTGCTCAAAGACTGTATCCCCCCATTACCTAGAGAAGGATAAAGGGGGGGAGTACAGGGTCTTTAAAGCAAGACTATCAGTTTGGAACCAAATACTCAATCGCCCGGGCGCCGGCTGATGAATCGCAGCAAATGTGACCAAGGTATAAAGGAGCAACAATCACAATCAATATAAATGCATCTAAACCCATGTTGATTTCAATGTTGATCCTTTCAAAAAAGTTCAAAAGTTTTATAAAGTAAATGCTTAGATTTTCAGGTTATTTGACAAAAAATGAAAGAGAGGAGATCTATACCCATTTTTCAAATATATTGAATTTGGACATTTTCATTACTTTCCATATACACTTCAGCAATTTCAGCAAATGAACATGTTAAGACAGGTTTCAACTGACCTTGATCAGGTTTCAATTCATCTTTCTGCACTTCTTCATCCATAATGGGTGACATTGTCATTTCATCATCATTGTAATCAATCTCAGATTCATCATCGTAACCTGCAGTTTCTTCAGGAATAAGAATTACGGACTGGTTCCTAATTAGCTCAGGGTATCTGTCAGTTATGTCTTCAAGTATTATAACAGCTTTCATATTATTCTCATATTTCATCACCTTGGAACTTGGAATCAATAATTCTGGTAGTAATCCATTATCAGAAGAGTTTATCCTTTGTGGTGTGAATCCGATTTGATTACAATGCCGTTTTCTTGTATTATCATGCTTACTCAAAATATCATCTTCCTTGGTTTTACAACTAGATTTGATATCAGACTCAGATTTGATCACCTTATCGGCCAAAACAATTGTATCTGCTGGTCTATTCTCAATAATTTTGATCCCACTATTTTCGGGCTGAGGCTCCGTGAAGTCAGAAACATCATTGAATATTGTGGAATGAAATATTGGATTATGTAGTTTTTGTTTCACTGTTATAGTTTTTTCTTCAACATCTGGGGTCTCATCTTTGATAGGAATTGCATTGCCTTCTATCAGTGGCGCCATTACTGCTTTCAAGTCCTCAATTTCTAGGTATTGTGCCAGTAAATAAATTGCACCTATACACTGATTCTCTACTACAATCATCTGCCCATAGATGAAGTTCATAACATGCCGTAAGACAGCAGGTGTGATCTGTGGCATCTGTATTGCAACAATATTATCCTTGTTACATAACATTTCTGCTGTCTTACAAAACGAATACACGATAGCCTTATGGGCAGTCAGTTTTGAGTTGTCTGGTAACTGAAATGTGATGTCACAGAACTTCTCGTCATACTGCAGATCAATAATGCGTGACCTGAAGTCGTGGTTCGTAAGGCTATGAAGCTTGGCTCTACTGTTCATCATCATCTTTGCATTGAGAATGCAGTTTTTCTGAAAATTATAGACAAAGAATCTGTTACAGCAACACACTTCTGACTGCAAATTCAATTCATAATTGATTTTTCCTTGGTACACAGATTGTGGGAGTTGTCCGATTCTTGGACTATAGTCCTGAGAACATTCCTATATGTTGTCTGTATGATTACAATATTGGGAAATTTGGCACTTATAACTGACAAACCTCATATTCCTGAGTATTTTATAATTCTTTTTACAAAAACCTGTAATGATTTCAAGAAGAGGAGGGAAAACCCCAGAGTTTTGGAGATGACAGACATAATTATGTCTCTTGCTTACCACTTCATTTGACAGAATTTTCACTGGCTAGTTTGCATGTTTTAATAGTTAGCGTACACCTTTCTTTATATCAGGCCTGTCAACTTGGGGACACCTTAAATGAGTGACTTACAAATGTTGAACCAATATAGGGACAAATGCGTAACATATATGCAATTCGCATTTCAGCATTCGTTATTTTGGATGTATCAGCGTTCATTTTTTGATGTCCTTCTCTGGAAATATTTTTGCTTGACAACAATCAGAAAAAAAAAAATGTGCATTTGCATGACATATTCTGTCTAGCAAAAAAACTGGCGTGACTTCAATTTCTTCAGTAAATGTGTGACAATTATACGCGGTTGACAGGCCTGTTATCTCGATGTGAAATGACAATGTACTTATTTAAAATTAATTAACATGCTAGAAATTATTCAAATTAACTTGTTATCATTTGAAGCGTGTTTATAAAATTTTCAAATCTTAGTTGAATGGTGTAGTTTGTCTGTCGATTTGACCTATCAGCGACAATGTCTTCTCCGTTCACATTATGTCTTCTTTGAACCCTTGGGTTTCCCTAATCGGTATCCAAAAATTTCAGACTAGAGCAGCCCTGTCAACCCTCACGCATTAGGCGTGATTGTCACGCATTAGGCGTGATTGTCACATATTAGGCGTGATTGTCACGCATTTGCTGGAAAAATAGAAATCACAAATCAATTTAGCCTGTATTTATCCCGTGCCAGGACTATAGTCCTGCGAACGTCTTATTCTTTTGCCTGTACGATCACAACTTGGGAGAATTATCTACGCCCCTTACACTTAAGATACCTACTTCAATAGATTCCTGGGTATTTTAGCATTCTTTTCGTGTAGTTGAATCCACAATTGTTTGGGTATATCGGCAGAATTGGAACATTTTTCTTTTTCATCGAGAGATATTCCATCACTTTCCAAGATGGCGGTTGGATTTAAAAGGGGATTCCCCGTTTGACTGACCCGGAAGTGGGCCGGATAACCAATAAATGGAGGAATTTGCCGGTTGAAATAAGTTAAATATTACACGCAAATTTTACGATCAAAAACGAAAATTTCTTGGTTCTGCCGATAAACCCACACAATTGTGGATTCAACTACAGGAAAAGAATGCTAAAATACCAAGGAATCTATTGAAATAGGTATCTTAAGTGTAAGAAGCGTAGAAAATTCTCCCATGTTGTAATCGTACAGGCAAAAGAATAAGACG
Source organism: Owenia fusiformis (assembly GCA_903813345.2). NCBI lineage: Eukaryota > Metazoa > Annelida > Polychaeta > Sabellida > Oweniidae > Owenia > Owenia fusiformis. The sequence goes on from CAIIXF020000008.1 coordinate 9,368,489, forward strand.
TTCGCAAGACTAGAACGTAGAGATAGTCTTGGAACGAGATAAAGCCTGTATATGATCAAATATCACGCAAATCACGCATTTTATCGTTTTTTATAAAATGCTGATATGGTAGAATTCCGAGCGGTGAAAAAAAGCGAAGGCATTCCATTCGGTCTTTGCACGCGATTGCTGTTTATGTCACGCATTTGGTCCAAAATATGTTTATGTATCACGCATTTCGAAAATTTTTGCGTCTGGTTTTAGGGGCCCACAAAATTATTTTCTGCGCAAGCACGGAAAATATTTAATGACTCAAATTTGGGGCCCCCTTGTTAGCTTTTGGATCGCTGTTGTTTTTTATTTTTGGGACAGTTCATCTTGAGTAGCACTGCCACCGGGAGATCGTATAAACCGATGAATATACTCACACATTACACCATGATATTTGCAATCATTCATGAACCGTCTTCTCTCCATCGTATAGCAGTAAACTGACGTCGCAAATAGGCCTAAATAAAATTTCTGCAAAAAACTGAAGAGGAGCACTACGATAAAAATACGATCGCTCGTAATGTTGAGCATTATGACTTATTTAAGTGAAAGCTAATTAAAACATGTTTTTGAACTTTACCGTAGCATCAGTTAACAATTTATCCCAAATGGACTATGATCAAAAAATCTGCTTATTATGTATGAGTTATATGAAAAATAAACTTGAAATACACGAAATACTAAATATATGATAGCGAACACGTGCAAAACCACTCGTTCGGTTTTTATGTGCAAAATGTAGAACATGCTTCCGGTGGAAAAGTTTTACCCATCCGAAGTCTAATAGACTTTTACACGTCAAATCGAACTACTATCGAGATTCTACAGTTGTGAAGTAAGTATTGTGTTATTTTCCTAAATTTTGCAATATTTTTACCCTCTAGTTCGAGCCGTACGAAGCTTATCTCAATTGAGATATCTTTGGAATTTTTTGGGTCGGCAACCATTTTGGCATTTTGTTTCTTTTTCAATCCATGTATTTCATTTCAGGTAATTTGGTCTAGACCGCATTCGAAAACTAGAGCGTGTTGATTAGCAATGACTACCTTATGGTTTGCAAGCAAAACTAACATAACCATTTGCAATGTTTTGCCGTCTTCATCTATCAACATACTGAGTCAAAAAAACCTACAGAGCAGGGTTACCAAAAATTGCCCCCATAAATGTGGGGTTATTTTGAGGTTTTTTGATATTTCGGACATTTGTTTCTCAAAATAACCCCACAAATTTAAGGCTTTGATTCTTTGCGGTTTTTTCACATGATTTGAAGATTCAAGTTCTGACAATATCGGCATTTTCCTTACCTTTTTTCTTGTCTTCTGTGAAGAATATTCTTTTTCCAATGTAATCAGCGATCGATCAGTCGAAACAATGCTTTATAACTGGAACAATTTGCTGTAATATTTGACTCTCGAAATCTATTCAAATTTTGGCCATTTTCGCGCGTTGCATTTTGGGAGGAATTATGTGGTAGATGGGAAACTTAACAGTGCCAAACGAAATTACCTGTCAAATTAATAACAAAATCATTGCTTATGCCTAAGTTCAGGAAAACAAAGGCTGTAGACGTTACAGCGGCCAAACTTGAGATTGACAGTACTTTTTATACACCCCAGAAGGTGAAAATCATTTTTCAAAATTTCTCTCCATTTTTACTTTTGGATTTCGTATTCACGCGAAATTTGTTATTTAGATAAAAAATATCGACTGCACATGAAATTTGAAAAACTTTTTTAGAAATATCTGTTATCCGTATTAAATCGTCATTACAAGAATGAATACAACACTTAGAGGGCTATATTTGGTAGCATGTTGAAGATTAATGTCTTGTCGATATGAAAAACATAAAAAGGTGAGTAAATTCTAATAATATTAGTACAAATTCTATGTGTATGCTATTGTTTAGCAAATCCCCAAAGAATCAAAGCTTTTAACTTTGTGGGGTTATTTTGAGTAACAAATGTCCTAAATATTAAAAATCCTCAAAATAACCCCACATTTATGGGGGTACCAAAAATGGGAGCAATCCATCCACTATATTTAGTTGCTGAGAAATTTGAAGAATTTGTGAAACAGGGCTTCCAGTAACGTATCCTCCCGGAATTTGATGAAGGGACTCATAAATAAATTTTAATGATCCATCCCTTGGACCAATAAATGGAACCTCACAGAGATTGCCCCTAGTGAAATTTTCATAAAAAATATATGCATTGATAACTCAAATACCAGTGGACAGATTTGGTTCAAATTTTATATTCTTACAGGCTAATGCCTCGAGATAAAGGAGCTCTGCTCAAAAAATTCAAGAAGATAGCTAGAGTCCATTCACTGTTTAATTGTGTCAGTAAAACCTAAAATAAGAAATCAAAATATCATTATTCAATAATATATCGAAAAATATATTCCTATTGTACATGAATGACACTTGTATATCTTGGATTGCTTCTAGTTTGGCTTATAAAGTGTGTGGCCTCTTATATTTGGATGCGTCTCTCCCATGTTATTTTCAATAAGATTAACATGGCTGAAATTCTTCAAATTACAAGAGGGCACAGGCTTATATAGCACAAAAAACTAAAAAATCTGAAATAAACAAATGTCATTCATGTACAATATGAACATACTTTTCCATATATTATTGCACAATGGTCTTCCAATTTCTTATTTTTGGGGTTCTACTGACGCAATAAAACAGTGAAATGGACTCTACTATTACATACCTGCCAACCTCTCAGAGTCCTGTCTTTTTTTAAAAAAACAGGACAATCCAGGAGATATTTTGCAAAAAACAGGAGAAAAATAGGAGACTTTTACTGAAAAAAAAACAGGAGAAAACAGGAGACTTCTTTTAAAAAACAGGAGAAAACAAGAGACTTTCAGTCTAAACAGGAGATTTTCTTTAAAAAACAGGAGAAAACAGGAGACTTCTTTTATAAAACAGGAGAAAACAGGAGGTTTCTTTTAGAAAACAAGTTACCACCTAAAAAACAGGAGAAAACAGGAGATTTTCAGTCTAAACAGGAGATTTTCTTTAAATACAGGAGAAAACAATTTATTTTAAAAGCATGAGAAAACAGAATGAGATTATCTTTAAAAACAGGAGAAAACAGGGTATTTTCTTTTAAAACAGGAGAAAACAGGATATTTTCCTTAAAAACAAGAGAAAACAGGATATTTTCTATAAAAACAGGAGACTTCTTTATAAAACAGTTTAAAACATAGGGAGTATCGGTATCGATGTTGCATCCTGGGAGCCAATCCTCCTTGGTCCAGGATGGAAAAACCAAAAAGCTTAGTGAAATGTGACTGATAAATCTCAATCTTTGACAAACTTCAATGGTAAAATAATTCAAACTTATTTAACATGATTTCTCTTAATGTATATACAGTAGAACCTGCTAAGTGGAACACCTCTATTAGTGGAACACCTCGCAAGTAGAACGCTTTTTCAAAGTCCCGTTTTAAAAACCCATTGACTTAATGTTAATTGAACCTCTGTAAGTGGAACACCTCCAAACTTGAACAGTGAACACCCAATATTGAAAAATTAACCTGCTAAGTGGAACAGTCAATTTCTCATAAATTTCAATATTTCAAAAGAATTAACCTTCTACAGTGCTATCTGGGTATGAAAACAGGTATATAATTGCCAAATTAGGATCACCATATAGCAAATTGGATTAACCTCCTCTGTAGAGATCAACATGTCATGGAATCACTAATTAATTTGATAATTAGCAAATTAGGATTTCCTAAGATTATCATTCATCAAATTGGATTAATCTCCTGTAGAGATGGATGTTATGCTACCTCTAATTAATACCCCTTGCTGTTTGTTTCAAATAAGTAAGATTAAGAATGTCAGTTAAAAACGAATGAATTATTAGCAGTAGGAACAAGTCTTTAAAACTTAATTGCCAAATCTTTGTGCCTGAGACTGGCAGAATGAGGAGGATTAAGAATGTCAGAAAACAATTTTGGCAGAATGAGGAGAATGACGAATGCCAGATACCTTTTTGAGTAAAACACCTCCTAAGTCGAACGCTTTTTGGCAGAACGGAGGGTGTTCCACTTACACAGGTTCTACTGTACATGCTTAATCTTGGTAGGCTTACGCAATCGTGCATAAATAGACAAAATTATTCTTACCCCGTTTCACGGACATACTTGCGCAGATTCTTATCGCCTCCACTCGGGAGATTATCTACGTAGTACGCATGCGCTAGGATCGTAATAAAGGATGGATTTGCTCTTACTGATTAAAATTGTTGCGCGTGCGCTAATTTCCTTGTTGTTGATTGGACATTTGTATTAGATTACTTTGTTTTTCATGATTAGATGTCGCTGGAGTTAATTGACTTATATGTAAGATACTGGAGACGATCGATGAGTACTCGGATTTAAGTTAAAAATCGGGAGGTAGGAGGAAAAAACGGGAGGACACAGACAAAATCGGGGGATTTTTACCTAAAACATGCGACGTTTTTTGCAGAAATCGGGAGAAAAAATCGGGAGATGATGAAAAATTACAAAATTAGAAAATCGGAAGATGGCAAAATTGCGCAGGAGATGGGTTAAAAAAACAGGAATCTCCCGATTTAAATCGGGAGTTGGCAACTGTGCTATTATCAAAACATTTTTTGTTCGGAGGGATTTGATACTCCGTGGAATTGCTGTTTTCTAGTTAGACATTGTGGATGTGAAGAGAGCATCAATCTTCTTTGAGGGAGATCAACAGAAAAAGTTTTAAAGGAATTCCATTTTTTGAAGATTCCTGATCCAATCCACCTTTTACATGAACCCAATCTGCCTTTTAATCTTTTACCGTAATTCCTCACTTTTGTTATGGAAATGGAACTTCCAAAATGGTTAAGATCTGCAATTTTAACATGTTCCGTTATGTGAAAATAGAAAGGTATATTAAAACATATGATACTAACACACGTCTTTAATAAATTATCAATATTTTTATATTAAGACGTGATGTAACACAGAAAATGTGAAAGCCCCTTCCTTAACTTGTTTGTACCAGTTTCATAAAATGACTACATTTCAATACACAATGTAGAAAATTAATGACCTCAATTGAAATTGATGTATCCAATATTTAGTGCTGTAAGAATCTGTAGAATTCTGACAAAATTAAAAAGGATGTTCAATCATGCATGATCTTGCAACAGCTAACAATTTCCAGTATCCATGCATCCTTATCAATGCAGTCAAATATTGTAGACTAGCTAGGTCCCCTTTCATCAATATATCAGATGGTTTAGCCATTACATTACAATGTTGATGGAACCTCAAATGCAAACAGAAATACAATACACTTTCTTAGAGTATCCCATGCTTAAAACTTATTATGATCATGATAAATTCACTCAATTTCTATCTTAAATTGGTAAAAATGGTCTGATTTCTAATGTTTCTTAGTACTTTGAAATATTGACTACGTATTTGTTTGCTTTATTGTTCACTACTCAGCTCAATTTTGAGTTGAAGAACGCTTCCAACATGGCATTTTAGATCTAAGTAAGGCTTATCCCAACATCTGTTTCTATCTGAAATCATTCATCTGCTGCCAGCAGTTAGCTGTGGAGGTGAATTTGACCTCATATCTTCAGTTTCTAGGTTACATTTATGGTAACAGCCGATACTGAGTACAATGTACTGCATACAAGATGGCTAATCTTAATAAATGTTTAGTAAATGTTAGTGTTGTCTTAAAATACCTCCCCTCCTGTTTTATTGCTCAGGTAAATTGATAGTTAGGGGGATGAGTTCTTTGGCTTTTACATGAGTTAGAATAATCTCAGTCCTATGAATTATGATGTTCAAAAATTTTATTTTTAGAAATAACTAGAGGTTCTGCTGACTTGACACAGCAGCCATGGCATCCCGGTTCCACCAGGTGAGTATTAATAACTTCTCATATTATATGTTTCTAATACAGGAGAGGTGCCTTTTTTAAACCTTGGAACATTTGTCTGTTAATTTGTACAATATATCTAGCAGTTCTGTATTATGGGATTAGGAGTTATACAATATTGATTTTGGAAACTCAATAGATGCTCAGATGCCCCCATCCCCGCCTTATCTTCATGAAACATTGAACTTTTATTATAACCCTTCCCCCATCTTTTGGCAATTGTGGTTACATATATCCAATGTTTTCAGTAGGATCAAACATGACCTTTTACCACCAACATACTGATTAGTTTCATAAAATAATGACACATAACTATTTGACCTACCCCTTTAGTTGCAAAACTGTATGTTATTGCTGAACATGATATCATTTCCAAACCTGTTATGAGTAAGAGCATTGGGAATGTTACCACATGGATTTAATGTAAGACTAGCACTACAATATTATATCTGATTCAGGATGCATCTGCTCCCAGCAAAGAGCTGTTCCTGGATATCTTAACTAAAGAAGAGAGAGAAGCCATGTTAACCCAAAAGATGGAACAAATTAGAAAGAAAAATGATCAACTTAGAAAGAGACATAAGGTAAGGAATTTATTTTTTATTAAAGGATGTAACTATCAAGGGCTTAAAAAACAGTGAGATGAGTTTTGGAAGAATATCATCAATTAGATTCCTTTTCATCGATTAAATGCAATAAATACGCTTTCACTTTCTAATCAAATGTGAAAATGCTCTAATAACGAAAGTAGAAGTGTTTGGCCGTTGTTAGGAATTCCCCAAAACAAATGTCACCATGAATGTCTTCATACCATTCAACGCATATTGATGACATAATACTTGAAGTCCACTCTTGTTGAAATCCATGTAATGTGACATCATTTCCCTAACAATGATAGCTATGGAGAAACCCCCAAACTGTGAGCGGATTCCCCAAATTATTTCACATTTATTTACTTGGGTATAATAGCGTATAATGCTTTCAAGAAATAAGCCCAAAAACGGCAATGTTTTTGCATTTAGAATTAAGCGGTCCCTCATAAGTAGCACTGGATGAAATTTTTCTATTACCAACTCCCAAACTCCCAATGGCTAAATCATTTTTTCAACGCTAATAGATACTGTCCCCTTTTGGTGAATCAAAGAAACTAGGATATATTGACTAGATTTACTGTCTGTCATACTCATTATACCCCTACGTAACAATATGCAATAATTAACAAGATGATGACAGACATATTGTCATGTTATTGTCTTTAATAGTATTATTATCAATACCTGTACTCTGGTGTTACAGGAGGTCCAGGCTGATAAAAAACATGCTGAGCAGAGTGGTACAGCTGTAAGTCCTGGCCAGTCAGTGACTGAGACTTTGTCACATAGAGAACCCAAATCCCCAAGTGAACATATGAGGGTAAGCTACTATATCAATGTTGAACACTGGTAATAATCCTTTAGATCAGGCTAATATGGTGAACTGGAAATTGCTGTTTAAAGTGAAGGAAACTCTGGTTGCAACACAAGGGTTACAGCATAAATGTTTTATATGATACAGGGTGTCACATTTGAAGATCCGAAGCCGAGGCAAGCTACAGGACGGGGCAAACAACTAGCTAAGATGAAAAAGGAAAAACTAAAGGCTCATGTGAGTGTCATTTAAAACCTGAATCATGCATGAGAATGTTAAATCAAGTATTTGATACCAGTTTTCATTGATGCTTTTTGTATTTACCTGTATTAGATGTGGTTTTAATGCATGACATTTCTGTGTAATTCCTTACCCTTATTCCTTGGAATTCAAACACATTTTGCAATTTGTAACATTTTAGAGTGAGGAGTTATGAAACATTACCTTAATTTGCATGAAACAAATTCTGTCTTGAAATAACTGTGGGAAGGAATACATATGACATATAGTACTCATAGCTGACTAATGTATCCCTAATCTTAGGAGTATGAAAAAACTAGGCAACAACAGAGGGAGCCACTGAATGAGCCACCACAAGAACATTTTGAACCTAGGCGACACTCAGGAGGGAGTGGTCGTTTCACAGAACACCACCCCAACCCCTATGAGGATCACGTTGGTGAGATCAGGGGGACTCCACCCAGGCGGAAATATGTAAATGCTTTATTGCCTAAAGTAGATTAGCCATTCTGGCTCACTGTTCGCCACTATTTGACTAATTTCCGGCATTCATTTTTGAATTAATTAATGAACTTTTGTATTTGATGTGATGGAGGATATCTTGCTATTTGTTTTGCCCACCTTTTATCCATTCCATGCCCTACTGTCTGCCACTAAGTATTCACACAGTGGTGAATGGTGAGCCCACATGGCGTAAGTGTGACGGCTTCATTATCAAGAGTATGTTTTGGAGAATGAAAATAATTGCTGTCATGTTAGATTGGATTGGTTTTGCTTTGTGTATTGGTTTTGGAAAATCATCTTTATAAATGTAAAATAGGAAAACTAAACCCCCTCTCTCTTTCTTTTAATGTGTCTAATGTTAAATATAAGGTTTACTCATTATATTTTAAATATGTTGTTATAGCCTTCATTTCTTTAAAACCATTGGCATATGCTATATCTGTATCTGTAACAAATTGTCACACTTTTGTAACCATTGAGCTGCAACAAGTTGCCAGGTTACTGACATGTTATTCTAAAGCCTTGCTATATCTCTTATTGATAGTGTCAAGTAAAACAATACATTTATATAACTTTATGTAATATTAAATATTACTACTGTATTTTAAAGGAGATGAGTGAACAAAGAACACCAGACTCTAGTGAAAGAACACGTGGAGGATTTAGTGCAAGGAAAATGGAGGCTAACAAACGGAGGGGCGAAAACAGGGGCCCGAGACCTCTCAGTGACTCATATGATGAAATACGTAAGAAGAATGCACAGATGTATGAGGAGGAAATGAAAAATGAGGTATGAGAAGTATCACAAGTTATTGTTATGATATGGAAGGGAGTGAAAACCAGTTTAATTTGCAAGAAATTATTGTACTTTATAGTTGTCTTGAAATAAATTTAAAAGTTTATATTTGGGTTCAAATTCAACAACATTCATATTTCATTATTAACTTTCTGATATTGTTTATTCTTATAATATAAGTTTATTCTTTTATGAATCCTGGTTTGGACCACCTAACATGCTCATTTGAGATGTGTTCACTTCATTGGGAAACTCATCTCCTCCACAATTGCACTTATTTTGGTGGCACGCCAAAAATTGTTATATTATCATAAGAACAATCACATTTCACTCATTTGATTGGCCTAATATAATCGTTACTAAGGTAACACAACATGTTGCAAATATATATTTTCCAGGGTGGGCCACCTTCAGTGTCTATGGGGTTCTTGAATGACCCAAGCAGGGAAGGTCCCCTGGGGGAGCATAGTAAGGGAGATAGAGGGAGGCGGCATCCTCGTAACTTTGGCGGAAATGATCCTAGCGGTGTGAAAGAAAGGATGAAACAAGAGCGGGAATACAGGGTGAGAAAAAAAACTGAAAGTTATGTTATAAACTATTTGTACAAGTTGGTTTTGCAGTTAAAAACCAAGCTTAACTTGGAAAATCAGATTCATAAAATCTAATACTAAACAATGTTTGAAATGTAAAGCAATATGGATATTTCTATCTATATTTTAAGAAAGTGGTCAAAAATCAAACTAATGTCAATAAAAAATCAATGTATTGTAGATTTTTACTTAAGCTTACAATCATAATGCAATATACAATATAATCTCTAAAGCAACTTTTTTTGAAAGTGAAGTTATTCTGTAGGATTCACGTGGAGGGGGTCCCCCGAGAAACAAAATGGAGATGAGTCTACAAATGACAGGCAAGGAGAGGAGAGAGTATGAGACATGGAAGGCTGAAAGGGACAGGGTAGACCAGGATAGAATAAACAGACAACAGAGGGGGGAAGGAACCTGGCGACGAGAGTGGGATAATGAGAAAAAAGAAGAAGAGTAAGTACATGTAGAATGAACACAAATTGATGGACTTGAAATCTTTGATTATTTCAGAGGTCCTCCTCAGTGAGGTATCTAGTCCTAATGAGAGAATATACAGTGATTAACCAATTGGGGAGATGTTATGGTTTTCCTTTGATTTCACTGATGTTTAAGAAAGATACAATTTCTTGGATATCAAGTTTTCAAAAGATGCTTTCAATGGTCTAAACAATTGGTACTTCAGTAAGTTTTCCATTATCGTTCTTTGTGGATATAATGTATATATATTGTACTTTATGGATGATGCTTCATATTCATACTTTGAATGACATTTTAGTCTATTCCATTGTGTATTTTATAGTTACAACTTTGATAGTTCTGTGGAGCCAGTGAGGAGACCAGGTAAACATTTACTTTTACACCGCTTATCTGAGCAGCATTGTACAGACTCTGAGACTTCTTCTAGTGATAGCTTTTATAGCTGTAGAGATGAGCCATAAGACTTTTGAAGAGAACTGGATGAATAAATCGTTACATTGGTCATGTTTACAATCTCAAATAGATAAAATAAAATGCATATAAGAGAAATGCATAGAATAATGGGCATTGTTAGTATAATGGTGAATGTCCACAGACTTGGTGAGATTATTTCTGATTAAATAAGACCTTTGTGTCTTGTACGCCGTTACCTCACCCAATTAAATATTTTGGAAGGATGGAAGGGTAAGTCTGACTGTAATTAAACATGATTTTGGACAACATCAAAATTTTGACTTAAGTCCTTACCAAGGAATGAATTAAAGAGGCATGACATTGAGAAATATTCTTCTGAAATTCCCAATTGAGTATTTTAGTTAATTTTGGGAGAAATTGTTGAGAATAAACATGACCATAGTGATGCTTTGACTTCAGAAAAGATATTCTCTGTATTAAAGTGTAGATATTTAAAAAATCTTGAAAAGATCTATTTTCCTATGAGAGTTATTTAAAAAGTTAATGTGCCATCATACTGTTAATTTTTTAATACAACTGTTATCATACAATGTGTTTTGAAATAATTAGATGGCATGGTTTGCAGTACTTTTTGCTATTGGTGTGCTTTGCTTGAAACATTCATCACTTGCCTTATGATAACTATGCATTGTCTTAGTCTTGCAAGATTTCTCAACTTCCTCTTCCCCTCTATCTATTTCCCCACTGAGGGTGTCGGTGAAAAGAGGGCACAGTAGCATCACATTTAAGCTCTCAATCCTACGTAGATTATTCATATTGTAATGCTTAGGAGGAATACTGAGTATTTCAGTGGATATCCAATGTGGAGTCTCAAGTAAATGTAAAGTACTCTAAAACACCTTTCTAACACATTTGATCCAGTACAGCAGAGTGTTCAGGATACAATGTGTTTGACTTGAGGTGCTTTACAGTGCATTAAAGGTGTCATATCTTGAAGTTGAAAGCAGAGTGAAATATCTTTGTATATCTGCCACATAAGACATGATATATTGGTGAAAGAGAGCTCGCTGTATCCTTCTACTTGTGCAAGGTCATTCAAAAATAAGGTGATTTTATTTCATGTAAATTTATTTTTGAAATAATAAACAATGGATGTTATTGAATATTCACCATATTTTTGTTTTACCCATTGTCAACTTCTCTCTTGTGTGATTGTATTCTCAGACTGTTGCTTATATATTTCATCAACTATAAGACTGCATTTTAGGAAAATCATGTGTATTAGATCTTTCTAAATACTTTTTTCATGATAAACTGCCCGGTTTTCTGTTTTGGTACAGTTTTCTATAAATCAGAGTTCCAAAGAATGCAGTCTTGTGTTTGATTAATGTGTGGTGGCTGATATTTTGTTACACATCAGTATCATGTATCCCATTGTATCCCTAAAGAGAAACCACCCGTCCACTAGAGTCACGCCTTCCCTAGACTTCCCAATCTTTCCAGTGTTTACATTTCAGCAATACAAAACCACTTGTCAAACAACAGGAAAGCTTCAGAGTAGGGCTGGCACGGAACGGAATTATTGTCCGAACCGTCCGATTTTACCTTCGGAAACGGACTTTCGGACCTACCTTCTCATATTCCGATAATTTTCGGAATTTTTATTTTCCTTTAAGAACATTCACTTTTCGTTATAGCGACACGCTAACTCGCTATAGCGAACTAGTACTATGAAACGAACTCAATAAATATATATAATTATTAAACATTTTCACTCAGTAAAGTTGATTTATATGTAATGAATAATAGAAATAGATAAAGTATGATTGTTTTATATATATTCAGTGCCTATAAGAAAATACAATTATTGTAAGAAAGACAATATACAGTAACAGTTGTATGCCAAGGTGCCAAGAAGGCAAGGACATTAACATTTTGCCATTAGTTTTGAACATTTATGCCACTTGTTCTGGCAGTTAGATAGTCCTAGTGTTTGTATTTAATAAACATGATACAACTTATATATAGTACTATATATAGTTGTAAACTGCTGTTCCAATGGTAACATAAATGAGAACTTAAGGGGAGAAGTGGGAACTATTTTAAATAAGGTCCGAAATTCCGAAAGTTCCGAATTCCAAAGCCAAGTTCCGAATTCTGTTCCGTTCCGATTCCGTTCAGTTCCGTGCCATGCCAGCCCTACTTCAGAGTGCTCTAGAATAATTAGTGTGACAGTATTTACCGCTATCACTCCCCCTCCCTACCATACACTGGAAATGTATGTTTTGGTAGATCAGTCGTTAAGTGCCAATTTCAAATATGCTTCGGTTATATATTAGACCTACTTTATTACACTTAAGAGGTTACATCATATAGGCTTCCAATTGTGTTACCTTTGGTTGAATCTACCTTTTGAGTACTAGTGTTTTCTGTTTCTGCTTTGTTATTAAAGTAGTTAATCAGAATGGTTAATTTTTGAATGCATATGAAAATGTTTGTGTCTTTTGTATTTATCTATTATTTTGTTTGAACATTACTAAAATCTCTATCACAAAGTATTCCAAAAGAACAAAGTAGTCCAAAAGAAAAGCACAACTCCTCAAATAATTACACAAGTTTTTCTTAAACCACTCATTAGCCCTGTGAAATTATAAATATAGTACCGGAATATACTTTTGAAACCAAAGACTTTCGAAATCCTATTGAAAATTTTACAAAAACATTGCATTTAGGAGGAATATGAAAAACCTTATCAATAGTAGACCTGAGTGATAAAGCCAATCATCGAAATCAGCTTTTTTTGTGTTACCGCATGGATCAGTTGAACGCATGGTGTCGGGACTGGTTTGAGGCATGCATCTGACATTAACAAAAAAAGAATTCACAATTGTGAAAATTCACCATCTGTCTGTATGTCTCAGCTGGGCGTATTGGTAGTGGGAGATTTGATCGCAGCTTACGTGATGAACGTGCTAGAAGTGATCCAAACCCTTTCAAAGACTTTAAAGGTATTCTCTTACTCTATGATCTTAGAGGATAAGATTGGTAGTATAATATGTGTAGTATTTAATATATTGTTAGTACATGCATTTGTGAATGGAAGTACATGTAATTTACCAATAGTTTAGAGCATTTAAGATTTATAGACTATGGATACATGTTTCTAAGCTATGTGGTTCATGAATATGAAATGAAATGTTTAAAACTGAATGTCTATGGGCCAAGGTATACATATCAGTTAACTGTTGAATGTGGAATACAATGTACATCATATTAAATGCCATACATAATGGCTGTTTTTTATCTTCTATTTGCCTGCGTAGTAGTAGTCTAGATGAAGGTAAATAAATGATATGTTTAGCATACTGCCTCAAATCTACATACATTGTATACAGAATGATGTAATAAATTAGGTTCAAGGTTCATGTGGGAACATTTTTTCATTTCATTTTTTTTTTTGATAGAAGTATGAGTTTTATTCTAGATAATATGCCAAATCTTGAAATATGAGAAAAAACTCAACACTTCGCATACAAGAACAAAACAATGCTAAACATAATTTATTTACTTTACCCTAAGTGTCTAATTAACCTCCACCTATAGATCTGAAGCACCTTCTGCACTTCTTGATCAAATGTCACTTGGTTAATAATTTTATGCATAAGCATATAGACATTTTCTAAATTACGCCATTGCAGCCACTTCATTCCCATTGAAACAAATGATCTGAGTGACATTTGAAGCAAAATAATTTCCTACCTTATTCTATGTAAAATCTTTTTACCACCCTATCATAAACCTGCAAAATCCATGCCTTATTGCTAAGCTATCAATTGTATGATAAATATTCTAATAAAAATGTTCAAAAAATAATAGGAAGATATTTTGTAGGTTTTGGTGGTAAATTTGGAGACTTTATGCCTGGAGATGACAGCCATAGAGGTCAAGGACGCAGTGACGGATCTCGAGGACGTGGTGATAGTTTGAGGCCCACTCATGGAGATTCTCCTAGAAATCGTGGTGAACCTTCTAGAAATTATGACGGCCATAGAAACAGGGGGGATGCCTACCATGATCATAGAGGAGATGAGAGAAGTCCAAGAAGTTTTGGAGATGGTCCTAGAGGTAGAGGAGAAGGTTCAAGGGGTCGAGGAGATAGCTCAAGGGGTCGAGGTGATGGTTCAAGAGGACGTGGTTTAATAAGAGGTGCTAGAGGTGCTAGTGCTCGTGGTATGAGAGGGGGTAGATTGAGGCCTCGTGGCGGTACAGCTGGAACAGGCAGAACCAGGGCCCATAGTGGTGGTAGTACAGGAAGTGACGAAGCACGTCACATACAAGATGATGAAAATACACTTGTTATCAGAATAGATAATGAGGCAGGATCAGCTAGGAGGAAAACAAATGAGAGAGGCAAACCTAGAAGTCCTAGGTCTCCCACATCAAAGCAGGGGAAACCTCGTGGGAAAGAAGGAAAGGATAAAAAGCTAAGAGAATCAAGACCGTTGAGATCATCAACCCCTACTAAGGAAAAACACTCTGAAGTCACTGAGGGTGATTCTAAACCAACAAATCCAGATAATGTTGAAGAAGAGAATGCAATCAAGATTGACTCAGATATTCAAATTAGTATTAATAGAGCAAGTGGAGAAAGAGAGATTAGGAGCACTAGCAAGGACAAAGAAGATGTTGAGGAGCCAAGAGCTGGTAGTAGTGATTCTCAGTCAAGAGGCAGTAGTAGTGAAAAAGATTTGAGAGAAGGATCAAATGAAATACGAGCAAGCAATAGTGGGAAAGAATCAAGAGGTGGAAGTAGTGAGAAAGAGAATTCTGATTATGGTGACCAATATGAAGAATATGAAGAGGAGCACCAAGATGAATGGGAAGATTGTGATGATGATTTCTATGAGGAAGAAGTTGAGAGTTTGGAAGAGGAGCCACGCCAAGTCCTCCAACTTGATGTACATACTGAAGATGATAGTAGTATGCTGCCTCCAACTACACCAGTCATGAAGACCCCAACTGGCGTGGTCCATATCCTGGACTGGGCCCAGGCAGTGGAGGACAACAGCTTTGATGCTTCTGGAAGTAGTGTAGAAGCCTCACCTAGAGAACAGAGAACTCCAGGTGACAGCCCAAGAAACATCAACAAAACTGAGGAAATCCCACTCGAAATTAAAAATGAAACTCCGATTGAATCTCCCAAAGAACAAACTAGTCAAAATGCTGGTGCTAACGAATCTAAAGTTAAAATTGAAGAAAACGGCAAACAAAATGAAGTCAGTGAGCAAAATGAACAAAACAAAGGTAAAGTAGAGGATTTGATAGCTAAGAATGACATTTCTTCCATAGTCAGTGATAAGTCTCCTAAAATAGATTCTTCTGAAACTACTTCTGATAACATTGACAGTTCTGTAGTCTTAACTAATACTGATATTTCTGAATCTGCTAACATAGATACACCACCTATAGTTCAAAACACAAACCTTGCTAGTTGTGATTTAGATAAAAAAATTGATATTTGTGAAACATCTGATGGTGCGAGTCAACCAATTGATGATAAAATTGAAATCTCGGAAAAAGTTGTATTGAATGATGCTACACTTGAAAGATTGAGTAAGCCTAAAGAAAATGCTTTAGATACCTTAGTGAAACCTGTGGAGTTAATTCCAGAGACTGCACTCACTAATGATATTTCTCCAGCTGCTGAAATTGAAACAAATGATGATTCTTCCAAACCTAAAGATCAGAGCTCGGAGGTAGAATCTGAAAGTCAATCTTGTAATGTACCCAACAGTAATACACTTAAACAAGTCCCTGAACCCTCTAGTGAAGTCAACTCTGAATCCCCTACTACAGCATCTGAAAGTGAAATTGACAATAACAAGTCAGAGACATCCAATGTTAAAGTTGAATCAGTGGATACCAAAGATGAATTAAATGAAAGTGAAGTTAATTCAGCAGAAATGAAAATTGAACCTGTCCCTTCAGTTATTCAAGTGATTCCGCCTGTTGATGAAGGAAAAGTTAGTGACTCTTGCGATAAGGCAATAGATAAAACTGATACTGCTACAATTCCTGATTGTGCACCTTCGAGTGATGTTAACATACACCTTAATGATGATATTGATAAACTTAAGGATATTGACTCTTGTAATGTGACATTGGATAAATTTGATAACATTAGTGACTCTGCTGCACCTGACTGTACATCTGCTAATGATGTGAATGCCACACCTAACACAGACATTAGTATAGATATGTGTGATGATCAATCTGTACCTAACATTGATGTTGTAAATATCTCTCCTGTTGTTTCCACTGAAACAAACATTAGTATAGATACGTGTGATGATCAGTCTGTACCTAACATTGATACTCCTGTTGTGACTGCTGACTCTTCTGAAAAGGCTAAACCCACAATTGCTGTAGTTAATGAAGGTAAGATACAATTAGGCTAATTGTATGGTTCTCTAATGAACACAATAAGAACATACTATTTGAAAATTCAAAAAGTCAATATTGTTAACAGAGAGTTAAGAAATGTTAATGATCATATAATAAATCTGTTTGCAATACTGTACTCCTGGTTAATCATGCAAGTTTTAATTTTGCTAATTTTGAGAAAACACGATTCCGCGGCTATTAAATTTCGCGAGTTTCACAAGTTAAAATCTTATTATTCTCTAAATCCTCAAGCTCTGTAATAAAGCAACCTCATGTATAGTAAGTACACCTTCCTAATGTCATCTTTCTCAATTGCACGCTGCACCTTAGTCTCTATTACATGTCATTTTTAGGTTTATTTATCTAATAAGCCACTGTAACAGACTATGCAAATGAGTCCCAAGTAATAAAAAAATTGGAAACCCCAAGGATTTTGTTGACAATTTCGCGAAGATTGATATTCGTGATTTTGCCACAATTGCTAAAAGCGTGAAACCAAATCGCACTTGAAAAATTACAGTATAACAAATCAAGTGCATTAAAGAATATATTGAATATATTATATCATCTTTCAGATCACCACATTCTGTAATCCATAAGTATAACTAAGAAACTCTTGTTTCCTTCTTGGGGATTTGCTACTACTTTGAATCACTATTTTTTCCCCTGTTTAATATATTTCAATAACTTCACATGTTTTATAATATAGTATTTTGTATTTAGATCCTACAGACAACACCGAAACAACAGAAAACACCAGTTCATAGGGGTCAAATCTTGGGTATGTACTACTGGAAATTTCTAAATCAAATCTTCTGAATATCCAATTACCATTGTTGATCACACAGTGTAGTGTTTCCTTTACATGATTGTACACAGGAATGAGGATTTTTTATGTAGACCTCTAATCCTATATTGTTATCTATATTTAGTGCCACGCCCAATCATATGAGAACACCATTTTGGCAATGGAAAGTGGTAGCTTAGCTTCACAAAAGACTGCAGTCATCAATTTAGATAGAGATTTTAATAACATGAAACTTTTTCTTTGCAGGAAGGACCTACATCATAAAGTACAATGCAGTATGCCATTAAATATACAATGTTTATACAAAACACTGGTATATGGATGAGGCGATCTCTTATCATTCTGAATTAGAAATCCGACAAGAATGTAGACTGTTGTCATAATCAGTATGTTGAAACCATAGAATCAAAACAAATTGCTACCTTAGTGGAAGAATAGGAAAAGGCCTAACTAGAATTGGTGCCAATGAAGTGTTCAGACTGAATAAACTGTACATTATATACAGCTTCAACTAAGCATGTAAATTAGATATGCAAATGTACAGATTATATGACAGTGTGTACTACACGGTATGTTGTGCATATGTTACATGATTATGCCTTTTGTAATACTAAAATCAGCTCAATTTTTAAAGGAATATTTGTGCAATCTTATTTTATAATTGGATTGCCATGTGATGTGAAATCTGGTGTTATTAAGTGATTTATTTTATGGGAAGGAAGCTATGCAATGAAAAATTGTTATCATTACTTTAATTTGTTGCATAATACTTTGGTATTGTTTTAGTGAATTTGTGGACATGTCCCCTTTTCAATGTTATTTATTTGAAATTTTACTTACTTTGAATATGATATTAATTGTTGCTATCATGTAATTATAATGGTAATTTGTACATAGTCTTTTAAAATGGAATGTTGATTATACATGTATTCATAAATTATGTACAGAGTTAACAAAGGGCAACATTTGACTCATTGTATAAGGATATAATATGGCGGTAGCTGGAATTTTTTCACCATTTTTATAATTTGACCATAGGTACTAATTTAAGAGAATATTTTCCAATATTAATTGAAAAAGTGTCAAAATGAACTGAAGTAACATATTTCTGAAGGTATCTAATCATACTCATGGAACCATTTAATTGTAATAATTTAATTGCTGTACTGGCCTTGGATATAATGTAGGAATAATATTGATATTGAAATTGCAACTTAATTAAATAATTATTTATTACATCTTTTATTGCAAAATGTTTGTAAGGTAATTTTATGGATTTTAAATTATTTTAAAGCATATTTATTAATGAAGGAGAATACTAGGCTAGTGAAATTGATTGAAATTGAATTTTGTATAAAATGTGTTTGTAGAGTTTTATAAATAGAAATATATATGTTTGCATTGAATGCAATATAAATGAATTTATCAATTAATTCATTGTTTTAACTCACATAAATGAGCTATTGTGACCTCCAACTTGATTATCTGTTGCTCTGTCCATGTCAACATTGATGGCACATTAGTTTAAGGATTTCAACACTGAATGCTTTGTTTGTAAAATACAGTACATGTATATCACAAGTAGATTGTTGCTTCCTTCAGTCCTTAAACCAAGACCAAAGGTCAGGGTCTAAGCCTAGCATACAATCCACAATAGTGATATATAGCACAACACAAAGCATTGTGTCTTGTGCTTAAATCTTTTTCACACATGGCAAATAGCTTTATCAAACGAAATAAAATTCAACTACAGTCAAGCAGATCATTTTGACATTCATTCAGTTTCAAGATGGCTGTTCTAAAATTTCTGTCTCCTTCTAAATCTACTTTTAATGCCCAGGAACACATATTTGTAATGTTCATAGTAATGAATGTTTGTAAGTCCATTGTTTAATTTGTGAATTTCATAAAGTTGCATTTTTGTAAGTTTCGTAAAGTTACGAATGATTCTTCATCAAATTACGAAAATATTGATATCATGCCTGCCGGCCTTGCGTTGGTAGATTTAATAGCACATCTAACCCTTTCCTAACTTTTTATTTATTCATTTATGTTGTGATTTGGGATGTTTTGTCATCAGAAAATGCAAAGGGTGACACTGTGATGAACTTATTATCAGCCTATTTCTGTATCCATTTTAGTGTTTTTCATGGAATCCTTATTTTTATACAGTTCTTATTGTATGAATTTGATTTTAAATGCGTAAATCTAGCTCAAAACAATTGAAAAAGTTCAAATGTGTGGTCCATTTGCAACTTTACAAAGGAGTGGTATCGATATGGAGAACTGAAATGGACAATGTTTTTCTATTAAACCAATCATTGAAAACATTCTGTAAAAAACACGGTATTTTATGTAATGTTGACTGATTGAATGAAAATTATTTTGAAATATTTTATATAAATGTTTTTGTTAACATTTTTATTTGTTTTTTAGTGCAATTGTTTTTGCTCCTCTCTACCAATTCTTGAGAATGAAATAAAATGTCTTTCCGAACCTTGTTGGAACAAAATAGCATATACAACATGTTTTTAGACCTCTCAATATTATAGTTATACAAAGGAATTTTGGGTTGATTTTAAAAAATTATTCAAAAAATCCCCCCAAAATAGATAAAAAAAATCAAGATAAAGCTTTTATTTCATTAACAAGATACTTTATTAAAATCAACCAAAATTTCCTTTGTATACAATTACAATATTGAGAGACCTAAACACGTTGTGTTTATGTCGTTTTGTTCCAATGAGGTTCGGAAAGATGTTTCATTTCACTCTAGAAACACGATACCAAGAACAAAACAAGTGTTTGATGTGTTTTCTAAAACAATATAGATAAAAGTATATATATATATTTTTCAAATTATATTGTTACCATTCAAAAGATGACCATTGAATTGACGATGTGTTAAATTTTTAGATTTTTTTTATGACTGGTTTAAGAGAAACGTGTGTTCAAAAAGTTCTCCATATCGATACCACTCATTTGTAACTCATTAGTAATATTTTACAAATGAGAACATTCGTTAATTCAAACAGTACAAAAGTGGATCCCATGTATTCTATTTTTAAAAAGAAAATAATAGTTTTATGCTAGCAGGGAAAGTGACCAGAACATCTAACTTGAAATTATGAAATTGATGGGGTTAATCAAATTCACTGAAGGTAAAAATAGCTGTTTGAAATATAGAATGCAAATTATATTAAATACTGGGTTTGATTGGCTGGAAATAGCTACATTAGCTACATATGTGAATTGACTATCATGAATAAAATTTAAGGTTCTCCAATCGTTCATTACTGTAATCAACCTGTAGTCCTTGTTAAATGATATTTTAATACTATCAAATGCAATAATAGATCTTACAATGATATCTTTGCTTTTAATTCTTTTTACTATTTGACCATATACTTGGGAGCAGGATTTTTCAATGGAAAATTTTATTAACCATGGAATGCAATAGTGTCTTAATAATAATGATTTATTGCAATTCATGGTAATAGACCATTGCATACATCTTTTTCAAGAATGCCCAAAATAATTTAATGTCTAATAATTACTGTTTCCTGCTCCAACCTATATGAGGAGATTTACTATTCTAAAAGCCACCTATCAATGTATACAAATGTTTGCCTTCATTCATAACCTACTGACAAAGAATCAATGAAAGGGTCCCCAATAATGTTGCAAGACACATAAAAAATTGTTTGGGATTCGCAATGCTATTGAGCTGCTGTTCCGTTGTGAGAACTCAGACATCACATGGTTGGGTCATGTTAACTTAGTAAATCATCCCTATTGAATGAGTATGTCATGTGATGTTTACACCGTGATGAAGTTTCAATTTATACAACTTTATTGCATTCTCTTCCACACCTAGACACTGATTCCTGAGTACACGACCTGGTTTAACACAATCTTTAGGTAAGAATTAGGTAAGTATACTGTTTTTACTTATCATAGAAGTATTGGTTTGAATATTGAAAATAAGCATGATACAATCTGTGAACAAAGAAGGTCTTTGGATTAGATATATGCATAGCGTTTGAGCTTAAGTTAAAATAAAATAGATAAAGCAATACAATTATATATAATTTTTGTTAAATTTCTCTAATACTCATTATTGAATTCAAAATGATTTTTGGCTCACACAGTGAGCCTATGGGATTGACTAGTCAAATTTTCTTTAAATATCAGACACTATGTTAAAGAACCTTCAAATAAGCGGTAGTAGCTGATGTATTTGAAACATTTCCTCTGAAGATTTCAAAGGTCTTTGAATTACGGTTTTCAGTATTTACTCTATAACATTTGACAAAAAGTAGGACTTGGTCATTTCAGGGAACTTTCTCATGTATAAAGTCAGTAGCAGGTTTTGTGATTGACAAATTTCTCAAAGTTTGTCTTTATACTTCATTACAAGTAGTTGCTCAGTATATGTCAGCTTAAATTTTTACCGTTTTTGAGATATTTGATATTAAAAAACAGTATAAATAGGTTGTTTTTCATCTTGCTTCAGTTTGACCAAATCTTTTTTAAATCATCTACAAGTTCTCAGGAGTTCAAATCTGACCTTAGATTTAAGGTTTGACCTTTGTTGAACTTTGAAAGGTCATAAAAGTTAATTTTTCAAATTGATTTTTTGGATTCAAATTTTCCCCAGCTTTATCACATCAGAAGTATAAGAACCACCAAAATTTTCAAGGTCTAAGCTCAAGGTCATTAAACTTGGTCTTCTATCTGAATTTCTCAAAATTTGAGACTACAAATCAATATTTTTGGTTGAAAGTCAAAGGGACTTGGGTCCTTCATTTAAATATGTAAGCACAATTGCCCTAATGCAGTTAGAAAACAACAGTCATAAGAAAACATCATCCTATACAGTCAATGATCATAGACAAAAAACATTGTCAAATGCTCACTGTCCTAACCCAGTAGTCAGGAACCATCATTCTAAACAGCTAGATCATTGAAACTACCCATATACAATGGAATTCAGCAAATGTTTCTCTCTATGATTGACATTGTGGATTGATAAACTTTTTTGAATTTAATTTCAGTTTTTGATTGTTCTTGAATGTTATTTGTAATTTTTGACTGTTTGGTAATTGCTCAACATCATATTTGAAAAGAGCTTGCCTAGTGCAACCAGGAAGTTATATTATTTTGACAAAAACCTCTTAACATTTTAAAACTCAACTTATACATGCATATTTGAATGGACTCGATAAGCATAAAGTATTTTGGGTCATCATGCCTGATACAACCAGGAAGTTTTATTATTTTGCTGAAGCTATGGGGATTATGTTATTGGTTGCTCATACATGTACATTCCATTTTTATGATCCTTGCAGTTTATATGCAATCTAGATGAAATAGAGTAGGTGATTAATTCAATAGACCCACAAGGCCCATCTAGATCTGTCAGTCGCTACAGAAAAGTGTGCTGTGAATAATGTTTTATATGTTGTCCTTCATAGAAATAGAAGCTGATATAGGAATAAAGTAGAAATGAATATGTGTTTCCATTTACCTAATAACCAGTGTAAGTATTTTGTGCACCTTTGTAGACTAGAGATGCTGCTGTATCACTCGATGCTGCTGGTGCTGCTTGCAGTAACACTACCAGGACATAATGATGCTTCAACGGTAGGACCCACCACAGCTAAGGCAACTACATTGAAGCCAACAACAATGAATCCAACTCCAGTTAAACCTACTACCGGGGGACCAACAACAACCTCAATTATTGATATTTGTCCAAAAGGATGTAGGTGCCCTCCTATGGGTATTGATAAAGTGGTCAACTGTTCTGGGGCAATGTTACAGGATGTGCCAATTGGTATACCTAATGACACTACCATACTTGATTTAAGTTTCAATAACATAACAAAATTGATTGGAAAGAATTCTGCTCTTGCAAATCTAAGCGAGATGAGGTTGCTGTATATAAAGAACAATGCTTTGAACACTATTGAAGCAGGTGCTTTTGAAGGTTGTAGAAATCTGAGTGAAATTCACTTTAACAACAACATTTTGAGTAACAATGGAATCCAACCAGGTGTTTTTAATGACACTGCTGATGAAATGGGAAATTTGTATTTTGAGGGAAATGAAATGAATGAAAATATAAGCGCTGAAATGTTCAAAGGTATAAAATCAATTGTTGGACTGTTTTTTTCAAACAACAGTTTTACAGTGTTGAAAAGGGGCATGTTCAAATATACCAATTCGCTAAAGGTTGTTACTTTTGTGGGGAATCAGATAAAGACCATTGAAGATGGTGTGTGGAATGACATTACAAGTCTAACATCTTTGGACCTGAGTTTAAATGATTTTAGCAGTCTCTCCTCTTCAATGTTCAAAGGCCTGATAAATTTGGATCAGTTGTCTATTCAGTCATGCTCCCTTGTGAATGGTATCGAAGATGGTGCTTTCGAAGATATAGTGAACCTCAGCTACCTTATTCTAGAAAATAATGGCTTGAGCAAACTCTCTCCTAATTTATTTATAGGTCTTGCTCAATTGACAGAGCTTTGGTTGTCTGGCAATGCTATAGAAGCCATTGATGGTATGGTGTTTCAATATTCCCCATCACTCGAAACAGTTCTTGTCAATGGTAATTCTATATCTCAAGTCACTGGCTCCATTCAAAATCTGACCAAACTGAAACTGTTTGATCTTAAAAGTAACAACATTAAAACCTTGAGAGATGGTTTCTTCCCCAATAATGTCACCACTAATCTGACCATAGATCTAACTATGAACCCTCTTCATTGTAATTGCTTCCTTAACTGGATTGGTAAAATGCCAAATGATGTGACTGTCCAAGGTATATGTGAAACTCCTCATAAAGTTAGTGGTAGGGATATATCTAAAGTGGGTAAATCTGAGTTTGTTTGCTATAAGCCAACTATCACTTCTATGACTGATAACCTTACAGTCAGTGCTGGTAGTAATGTAACAGTGTCATGTTCAGCAGAAGGGGACCCTCTTCCCACTATTATTTGGCAAGCAAGTAAAATTGGTGTACGTAAAGTAATTGGGCCACCATCGGACGACTCTTTGTTGTCTAATGACGGCAGCCTTACCATCACAAACTTTAGCCAAGCCTATGAAGGGAATTATACATGTTCTGCCATTAGCTCTCTCACCAGCAATTCTTCTGTTAGAACACTTACAATAAGAATTGGTTCCCATCCCTCCTCCAGTACATGGAATTTGACATATGGTCAGTTTGTTGGCAGTGTTATTGGTGCAGTTCTTGGTACATTTGTCCTAACTGTTGTTGTCTTTCTCATAATACAGTACTTCAGGTCTAAGAGGAGAGCGGGTTATGAACAGTCAATATAACTCAAGCCATGAAAACATTTTGATAAATGTTATCTAAGAAATACACAAATGTGTTCCCATTAATAGAAGTGCGACATCAAAAATACAACACAATACTTGGTTGTATACACCTGATTGATAGTAGTACTAGGATGTGTAGCACATATCTCGCAAATTGAATTGTGGTTGTTATATTACTTGTATATATTTTCATATACATGATGAATTATCAGCAAATCCATAGTAACTGTAATAATCAAAGAATATGTAGATGTTGTCTGATAAATTCATTTTGAGTTCAGTTTTGTATCACATACCATGTACCATTATACTATTAAATACCGGTATATGTATTTTTTATTTTACTTCCATCAGTAAATGTATTAACATAATGGCTTTTATGAGATTCATATTGACAGCAGTCCTACTATTCAACCTTTACCGTATTACAATTAAAAGTACACGTGTCAACAAAGATCTGATTGCTTAAATGTTGTACAATTTATATGAAACATAATTGAAATTTTAGCGATTATCTGTGCATACCTTGGAGCAAGAATAGTATTCAGATTATCATGTATATAAGTATATCCATCAGTTTGTTGCTTTTGCTGTACATATTGCATTTTGATAAACCAGAACAATAATCTGCCATGGGATGCAATGGTACTGTAAGTTGGATTTGGTGATTCTTGAATATCTAGATTTGAGGTATGTTGAGATGTTTTATCTCATGGATCAAAAAGCTTGTGGGGATCACAATAAAATGATAACCATCACTTTTAATGACTGTTTGAACTCTTCCATCAAAGAATATGTCTTATAAAATCAGAGCATGTTGAAAGTATATATTGATTAATTTTACAGTATCATGTACAGATATGGAATATGTAAGTGTAAAATATGTTTTCCTATTTGACAATTGTGTTTACATACTATCTAATATTCAGTAATTGTTTTTATCGTATGATCTGTAAATTAAGCCCTTGGTCAGTTCTTGTGCTGTACCAATCTGTATTGCTACTGAGATTGTCCCCATTGATAATCTCTGTAGCAACACAGAACATATTGGTACGGAGGGGACAATCTTAGTAGCAATACAGAGAATACAGAATATTTCCTAGGGATTATATCCAAAGTAAAATGTATTAAGATCACATGATAAAAACGTTATAGAATGATTTTAAGTGTAATACAGGATATATTCTGCTCTCGATCGTTCCAATACAGGGTTTCTCGGGAAGAATATATTCTGTATTGCACTTCAAATCATTCTATAACTAACTATAAATTGTAAAATAAACTATAGCAATTAAAAAAAGTACATGTATTTGTAATACACTCTTATAGATTTAGAATATATTATAGATGTATCAATGAAATATAGTGTACTACTGTAGGTAGGGAAATCAACATATTCCCATTTGCCTGTATAATAAGCAAAAGCAAAGTTTGAACTCTCTCTCTTCTGCAATTTTAAGTAGATTATCTAGAATATATTTTAAATATATTTAACTCAATGTGTTTCTCTTGTCTTTCAAAACATATTGGTGTCATGGTAACATTACCTGAGAAAAGGTTACATTGATACTAGACCTTTCCAGTAAACCCTGCCACATTTTGCTATATCAACGAATCTAGGATGTATTGGCGAGATTGAAGATGTCATAGCCTGTAACTTATTGCTAATTTTGAAAACTCCTTAGTATGTCTATTGTTCAGGGTGTCCAACAACATGTATCCAAAAGAAGGGAATAACTCTTCTTTCCCTCACAGAAAAAGCTGAATACCTTTCACATAATGAAAAAGATTCCTAGAAATATGTAAATTACTTCTTGAGAAATTTGACAATTTAGATGACATGCCTTAAATTACCAGAATCATGGTCAATCAAGAACTGAATGCAATTCCAAAAATGGGTGATGGTGTTAAAATGAATTATTCTCTAAAACTAAAAAGAGTAACAGTACCTGGTTTTGATGTTACTTTCAGGTAATTTGATGATGAAATTTCTTTTAGATTACTGAATTTCAAGAACATGAGTATGGGTGATGTGGTACTAAAACAAACTTTTCTCTGAAATTAAATAGAGTTTAATGAAACTCTCAGATGCTTAAGATAATTCAATTGTCTGTCAGCTTTCTAAACTTCAAAAATATTCCTTCATCACCCACTCCCTGTTTATCTCTTTACAATTTTTGGGACACCCTGTACCTAACTATGTATAACAAACTATGGCATAATCATACTTGTTTATATATACTAGCTTCTTTGATATACTAGATATAGTATTAAAGTGTTCTTTGGAGGCTCTGTTGGGGAATTTTAGTAGTTTAATTTTCATATCACCCTTATGTATCTCTCAGATTATGTAACTCTCAGATGCTTAAGATAATTCTATTGTCTGTCAGCTTTCTAAACTTCAAAAATATTCCTTCATCACCCACTCCCTGTTTATCTCTTTACAATTTTTGGGACACCCTGTACCTAACTATGTATAACAAACTATGGCATAATCATACTTGTTTATATATACTAACTTACAAGATAAGATATTTCACTTTTTGTGATTGTATAACATGGGGTCTATGGGGAATCTTCCCGAACTAGAAATCATGTTTTAAAAAAATGTGAATTTTTAAAGTTGATAAACAATTTTTCAAAACCATATTTCTTGGTGTACTTTTACATGTAGATTTCAAAAATGACAATTAAGACTAAAGGATAGGTATCGATATGGTGAACTGAATTCAACAATCTTTTTCAATTAAACCAATTGTTGAAAACATTCTGTAAAGAAACAAGGTCCTTTGTGTAATGTTGACTGATTGGCAATAGTTTAATGCGAAAGTTATTTATATATATTTTATATAACTGTTTTTGTTAACATTTTTCGTTTTTTAGTGCAATTGTTTTTTTGTTCCTTTCTACCAATTCTTGAGAATGAAATAAAATCTCTTTCCGAATCTTGTTGGAATAAAATAGCATATAGAACATTTTCTTAGACCTCTCAATATTATAGTTATACAAAGGAAATCTTGGTTGATTTAACAAAAAGTATTCAAAACAATTAAAACAAAACCCCTCAAAATAGATAAAAATTAAGAAAAACCTTTTATTCCATTCTCAAGATACTTTTTTAAAATCAACCAAAATTTCCTTTGTACAATTACAATATTGAGAAACCTAAACATGTTGTGTTTATGTTGTTTTGTTCCAATGAGGTTCGGAAAGATGTTTCATTTCATTCCGAACATATGATACCAAGAACAAAAGAAGTGTCTGATGTGTTTTCTAAAACAATATAGAGAAAAGTATATACATTTATTTCAAATTATATTGTTACCATTCAAAAGATGACCATTAAATTGATGATGTGTAAACTTTTCAGAATTTTTTGATAACTGGTCTAAGAGAAACGTGTGTTCAAAAAGTTCACCATATCGATACCAATCCTTTGGAATATATAATGACGTAAATCAAGGTTACTTCTACTCGCATCTAGTCTATTGATGGATTTGGTCAGAGGACTCGTGCTCAAAAAGGGATTTCCTCTATTGCAGCTGAATTCAGAAGGCTGCCATTTGGGTTATCAGGAGTCTTTTAGTGCAATGTTCATCAATTGATCAACTTTGAAACTAGCAGATATCTGCAGTGTTAATTCAGTTGAGCAAAACATGAAAATTTGGGCATGCCTTTTGCACTGGTATTGAAACTGCATGCTTTTCAAATTTCATTATTCAAAGGGGACTTAAAAGAGAGGGAGACTTTTGGAATTTACAGGTATGCCTAATATGTGTTTAGAATTCTTTATCAAATATAGAGACGATGTCTCTCTAAAGAACTGGTCACTCTATGACAAATATTCCACACTGCATTATACACCAGGTGTCACAAGATATATGTGTATTTATATTATACTTCATATATAGACTATACATATTTTTACAGTAAGATTTGGAAATTATAGACCAATTTCCTTATTAAGTATGTTGTCCAAACTTATGCAATGTTGAAAGACCTCTTGAAAAAGATGAATGAAATATTACATAAGATCACATTTTTTACATTGGTTATAAAGACTAACAAAGTTCTGTATTGCATCTAGACATGCTAGATAACATGTTATTGTAAATTGTGTACACTTTAGTTGCTCTGCAACACAATTTGATATGGACACTGATATGACCACTTTGTAAGGGTGTAGAGTGCAAATGTTTTGTATGTTCTGATATGTTATATTATGAAATAAATGTATATGTATGAGATAAGCCAACCAATGTGTTTGTAGTGTTAACTATATATCCTATGTTTATATTAAACTGCATCTGTTTTACAGAATATAGACTTCTCTGGATATAGCTGCATGTGTGTGTATCCAGCATGTATATTTTGATGTATATACTAGTATATGTTTCAGTTATTTTGATAATTGGAGTGTGTAGTGATGGATTCGATAACCACAGACACGGTAAATATATATACTTTTGTGTACACAAATAACCAAAAAAGGCTACCTCAGTACCTTACAATGATGTAGCTAGCAAGATAAAAGTGACGAGGCAAAAAATATTAGGAAGAAAAAAACGATGAGATCCAAAATGATGGCTATGTAAATCAGTCAGAAATTTGAACATTTTTTCGTTGGAAATATGAAGGTAAAGTAATAAGTAAAACACCATAAGACACGATCTTGGTTCGATGATGGCAATAGAACACGATGATAACCCTTACATGATGAGATTGTGCACTATGGATCAAAAATTGATGACTCAAAACTTCATTAATTTCGGAATATTAAGATCTTCAAAAAGCTTGTCTCGTCTGCCTCATCCTGGCTATGCTAGAGCCTTATTATGAAATATCTATTAAAACAAGAGTAACATTTTCTATATCAATTGATTTAAATGAAAGAAACCCTAAACAGTGAAGTTATGCACATGATGTCTTATGAAATGTAATTTCAGTGAGACACCCAGCTTCAAACTCTCTTAGTCCAAGTGATGTCATATTGGAACTTGGCCAACACAGCATCCAGTCTGAGCAATGGAATTACCTAAGATTGGCAAGATATTGGCCTCAGAGCTTTTGTTTGCAAGCAAGGGTAAACAAAGAGAAAATAAAATGTTTTCCTTTTTATTATTCGCGTTATGTTTTAAAGCACAAAGAGCAATATTTGAACTACACATAAAACAGGGCTAAATTTAAAGACAAATAAAAAATAATTTCTAAATTGAATCTACGAATAACTGTATAACATTAATTAGAAAAAGAAAATCCAAACAAAAAATGATGAGAAACAAAAGGCAGCATTGGCATAACACAAATTACAAAGATACTTCTCATTAATTAATTAATTAATTAAGTTACCAATAATTGTAAATGAACTATTTTCTGTAATAGATGCATGTTCCTACTATATCCTGCACTGTACCTGATTTTGTACATGATTTCACCGTGCATGGATTATGGTAAGGCATTGTCTTATTATTAAGTGATTGGGATCATTCTAATGATTTTCAATTTACAATTTTACAATTTATTTTAATTTGAAGTTCTGATTCTCATAAGTATTTTAATTTATTTTGATAATTCAATTTCAAGATATAATCAGAATCTATTCATGAAATGATGAATAATTTCTATTAACATATATAATATTGTACTGGTATATGGACACATTCTATGCAAATAATCTATATTCTACAGGCCTACATTAAATACTACATTTGGTGGACTTTCTTTCTGCAATAACTCATGGCCATTCAACACATCAACTTTACAGGTAGTACTATTGTGTTACTTTTGCGTTGCTCTATGATATAAGTTAGTGTTCTCAAGATGTTTAAAGTAAATGTTGTAGGTACACCTCAAAAGGTATTATGGAATCATGGATCGTGGTATATTTACCCAAAATTCACATCCAAGCTCTGGGGCACTACATGTGACCACTATGGTCAAGTACTTACTATATTTAATAACTAAATGTGCTTTTAAAGAAATAAAGGATGTTAGACTTTGCTTTTGTATTTGTTCAGTCATACTTTTGGATATTATGGTTTGTTTTCATCTTGACTGGTATTTGGTATTTCCCCCTTTGACTATTGTAATTACACATTTAATATTCTAATGTTGTCTGCCTTACAGAGCCTAGTGCCCCTGATGACAAAACTGTGGCCCCCACTCTGGAATAATTACTCATTGTGGTAAGGAATTGTCTTTAGTTCATTTATGATGACCAGAATATGTATTTATGAAATGAAGTAATGTTACTAGTTCAGGATATCATCATTAATATAGACTATGTAGTATTATATAAAAGAAGTGTTTCTTGCTGCAATCCAATCCTAATCTGCAATCTGGGTTGCAATCCAAGGCCTGCACAATGTGTTTCAGGGGTCATGAATGGTCCAAACATGGTACATGTGCACTAGATCTCCCAGCCCTACATGGAGAGTATAGGTTTTTTGCTCACACTCTGGGGTTACATTTAAGATACAATATTACCAGGTAATGGATGTGTACTTGTAAACAATATATGAAATAGGACACCTTTAGTTTTGAAGTTTGGATTTTTGTTTTCCATGTCTACTTATAGTTCTGACATTGTCTTGTATTACAGATACCTCAGCCAATCCAACATTCGTCCATCAGAAACGCAGATGTTTTCAGTAAGTAATGATATTTTTTGAAAATGTACATATTTCATAGGGGGGGCCCCCTTCATACATATACATATTGAAAAACATAATATAAATATGTAAATTGTTTTTTTTAAGAATAAAATAACTAGTAAAGTAATGACACTGTTGTTTTTAGTATTCCTCTCTGGTTGGAGCCATATGGAACAGAATCTATTTCATTCCATGGGTGCAATGTATACCAAGTAAGGTATGTGTAACCAAATATCTAAGGTGAAAGGTCAAAGTTCAAGGCCAGAGGTCATGAAGGTCACATTTAAAGATAAAGGTCTACAGTACTCGTAGACAAAAAACTATAAATATGTAGGGACAAGAGCAACATACTGACAGATTCCATCTGCTCGTCTGTCTGTACGAAATTGTATTATTCACAATAGCTCATTTACTACAGGCCTACTGATTATCATTGTTGAAAAAATATTTTTTTAATTTATCATTTATTAGTGAATTGGTAATATTATATTGGTAACAATTTTGCAAGCCTTAAAATGGGCCTTTTTGGGCATAATTTGGCCCTTTTAAAGCCTTTTTTGGCCAATTCATCAAAAATGGGTCTTAATTTTTCAAACTTTGGGCCCAATTTTTTGTTTTAGGGCAGATCTCTTTTTTATTACAGAATCAAAGTTTGTCCCCCCCCCCCTTGTTGATTTCTGGATCCGCCACTGTCTTGTGACACAAAAATAACACATTTTAACATTTTCTCTTGTAGAGTCCAAGATACCAGTTATTGTTCCAAGTTGTGCTGTGCTTTGATAAGCAGTTACAACTAATAGATTGTGAGTCTGTGACATACTTCATATGTGACCCTGATCAACCTATACAAATTCCACCTATAAATCATCCTGGTAAATAAAATTTATTTTTCAACATTTACTTGTAGGCAAGTAAATAAGGTCAAAACTCAAAATAACTAAAATGTGGTTTGCATGCTTCAGACATGCTCTTAAATATCACTGAATACATGTTGATTAAATGTAATTTGGTTTGATATATATACGAGTAATATTGTTGGTTTATTTGGTGATATTTTTCAGTTTTATTTATTTATCTATGTTGCCATTACAGTTTGTAGATAACTATATCAATATTGAGCTGCAACATTACTGCAAATATTTTGTGTTTGAATTTCCTCGAAGAAGTTCATTATCTTAATTCTAAGAAGTTCATTATCTTACAAAAATCCCATCAGACAGAACAGTTTGGAGGATATATTGAATCCATCCATCATTCATTCTATCCACTTCTTGTAGTGAACAATTTTCCCTCAATGCCCATCAAACAAGCTCCCCCTAGATGGATCTTTATTCTTTTTGGGAAAATGTGTTTCAATTCTTAAAATAGTTGCTGTACTTTGTACATTTGCATATTTTGCAATACCATTAAATATAGAACTGATTTATGGCAATAGCAACACTGTTACTTCTGGGAAGTTAAAAAGTAAGTGTCAGAATGGAAATTACATATTTTCTCACTTGTATATACTTTGTAAATAAAATATTTAGTTACATTGCACTAAATCTATCAAAAACAGATAAAGACACAGTAATATATAGGTCTTTGTCTTTTACTTAACAAATTAACCAGTCCATACACATTTCATAATTGTACAACTAGTTTCTTTTCCCAAAGCTGTCCTTACTCATTTTGTAACTCCTACACATCACGTGGGCAGTCATATTGAAATGAATTATTTCTATATTTAACCAATGCTGATTTATTATGCCAAGACTGAAAAGCAGGAGTATTTTTTTGATTGGCTTTCCTGTAAAAGATTGAATAGGAACTTAAACATCTCTATATAATGAGATTCAAAAAGTTGTGATATGTGAAGTTTCAGAAAAATTCAATGTGATGTTATGATGTGATTTCTCAAATATTTTAGATATAAGTTTACCAACAATAAGAATAATTATCATGAGTGTATGAGTAATGTGGAATATTCCAATGTGTCATGTTCATCTTGGAAATAGTTGGGTTTTTGTCGTGTAAAGTCTGACTTCTAAAACTTGAATTCACATGGTAGGTCATGTTAACTTGAATCATTTTAATTAAAAACTTCTGCAGTTTAGTCATGTGATAGCCCTATATTAACAAGAAAATATAATCTGACTTCATCCAAAGACTTTTTATCTTTGCACTTGGACACTAATAAGCGATTTCAGCAACTGGTTCAACACAATTATAACTGGTAAGATCACAACACTTATATTTCTTTAATTTTGATTTTATTTATGAGTTTGATTGGTGTTAATGATGTTTTTATGTCTCAATATTATACTATTTTTGTCTAAGATCCTTTCAAAATTGTGTAGGAAAATTAACCCGTATTTTTACAAAGTATTTTTTATCAATCTTCCTTAATATTAAGGAAATTACATATTTATATTGTAGTATATTGATTATCATGATCAAGAGAAGGAACTTATGAAATTAAATAGCCAAGGAGTTTCCTCATAAAACATTAAAGAGCAAATAAAAAGAGCACCGAGTGTACTTATGAAACTCTATACCCAAATGTATCTTTGTTCGGATATTTGAATGCAGTTTTCTGACTTGTTATTGTTAAAATTACCAAAATAAAAAGAAATAAAGAAGGCACAAGATGTTCTCATAATCAACAACAGAGTACTGTAGACCTTTTAAAAATATTGTCATACTGAACATGCTTTGCAAGGATCGCATGTAAAGAGTATTGGTTTGGAGAAACGAAAGCAGTGTCTTTATCATTTATAGTAGTTTTATGGTATACTGTGCATGTTATGTTTCTTTGCATTGTCATCCATTTGTGACTGTTCTACTGTAAAATAGGATAATCTGGCTAGTTTCCACTCTGTCACATGAGGCATGTGACCATGTCGTTTTAACTAACATTTTAAAAATGTGACATTACTTTTTTAAGAAAAGATTATCTGAAAACCTATGATGAACAAATAACAAATAATGTAAACTATGTCAACATTCTACAAACATGAGACACCAGCATTGTTCCTCTTTTCCTGGTTTGTATGTTTTTATTGACATTGGATGTCATACTTGTATTTTTCCATCCGCTCAGTCATTTATTGTATTCTCTGTATATTTGTAGACTAGAGATGTTGCGGTATATGTCTATCACGATTGTGTTGCTAGCACTTATGCTACCTGGACATGATCTGAATGTGATAATAACTTGCCAAAACTGTCCCCCACCTACAACTACAGTTAAACCAACCTCAACCGAATCAACTACAACAAATCCTATGACTACTAAAGCATGGACATCAACATCAATACCAACAACAGCAACTGTTACATCAACTACAAGAGAACCAACTACTGCTAAAACAACTACTGTGAAATCTACAACTAGCGAACCGTCTACGCCATCACCAACCACTGTTAAAACAACTACAGTGAAACCTACAACTAGCGAACCGTCTACGCCATCACCAACCACTGCCAAAACAACTACAGTGAAACCTACAACTAGCGAACCGTCTACACCATCACCAACCACTGTTAAAACAACTACAGTGAAACCTACAACTAGCGAACCGTCTACGCCATCACCAACCACTGCTAAAACAACTACAGTGAAACCTACAACTAGCGAACCGTCTACGACATCACCAACCACTGTTAAAACAACTACAGTGAAACCTACAACTAGCGAACCGTCTACGCCATCACAAACCACTGTTTTGTCAACTACAGCAAAATCTACAACTGTTAAAACAAGTACAGCTACTACAACCATGGCTCCTACTACTGAAGGATCAACAACACCAATTGGTGATGTATGTCCAAAAGTATGTAAGTGCTCAACTAAGCATCGTGAGAAAATTGTAGATTGTTCTAATGCAATGTTGCAGGATGTCCCAAGGGGAATACCTAAAGATACCAACATACTTGATTTAAGTTCAAATAGCATAACAGTATTGAATGGAACTAATTCTGCGCTTAAAAATCTACCTGAGCTAAGATTGCTGTATATAATGAGCAATACTTTGACCATTGTTGAAACTGGTGCCTTTGAAGGTTGTGGAAAACTGAGTGAGATTCATTTCAGCAACAACTCTTTGGGTAACAATGGAATACAGCCAGGTGTTTTCAATGACACTGCAAATCATATGTATTATTTGTATTTTGAGAGAAATGGTATGAATGAAAATATCAGTGCTGATATGTTCAAAGGTATGAAATCGATTGAAGGAATTTATTTTTCGTATAACAATTTTACAATGTTGAAAAGGGGCATGTTCAAATACACCAATTCACTCGGCGATGTTCGATTTGAGTACAATCATTTGAAAACCATTGAAGATGGTGTCTGGAATGATGTCACAAGCTTAAGAACTATGGACCTCAGGTTTAATGATTTCAACAGTCTTAACTATCAAATGTTCAAAGGCCTGATCAATATGGATCAGTTGTATATACTAAGATGCCCTCTTGTTAATGGTATTGAAGATGGCACTTTTCAAGATATGAGAAAGCTCACTTTCCTAACGCTAGAGGGCAATGGGTTGATCACACTTTCTCCTAAATTACTCCAAGGTCTTGCTCAGTTGAGCACTCTTTGGTTGTATGGCAATGCTATAGAAGCTATTGATGGTTCAGTGTTCCAATATTCCCCATTGCTCGAAACAGTCCTCCTCTGGGATAATGTTATTTCTCAAATTACTGGCTCCATTCAGAATCTGAGAAACTTAAAAGAATTTGATCTTAGTGCCAATGCAATCAAAACTCTAAAAAATGGCTTCTTTCCCAATAATGTCAAATCAGATCTCACCATTGATTTAAGAAGGAATCCTCTCCATTGCAATTGCTTTTTCAACTGGACTGCTATCCCTAGCAGATCCAAAAACATAACCGTCAAGGGTATCTGTGTGACACCAAGTAAACTCAGTGGTAGGGATATAGCTAAAATTAGCAAATCTGAGTTTGTTTGTCATGCGCCATTTATCACATCTGTGACTGATAACATCACAGCCAGTGTCGGGAGTAATGTGACTGTCTCCTGTACAGCAGAAGGTGACCCTCTTCCCACTATTGTTTGGGAAGGAAGCAGCATTGGTGTACGTAAAGTAATTGGGCCACCATCAGATGACTCTTTATTGTTTAATGATGGCACCCTCACTCTCACAAACTTCAGCCAAGCTTATGAAGGGAATTATACATGTTCTGCACAGAATGATCTTGCCACTTCTATGAAAACAATTACTGTAAGAATTGGTCCAAATCATTCATCCAGTAGATGGAAAATTACATTTTGGCAATTTGTTGGTTGCATCATCGGTGCCATTCTCATTACGTTTGTTTGCACTTCTATTGTGTTCCTCATCATTTGGTACTTCAAGGATAAGAAGACTGCTGGTTATCAATTAGCAAACTAAATCAACTGAAGTAAATGTTAAGATCACCTTGCCATTCTCATTACATTTGTTTGCACTTCTGTTGTGTTCTTTATCATTTGGTACTTCAAGGATAAGAAGACTGCAGGTTATCAATTGGCAAATTAAATCAACTGAAGTAAATGTTGTGATCACCTTATCAAAAAAACTAAAATATGTTCTTATATTAAAGCAGCAACTGCTAATTCTGATTCAGAGGTCGATCTTGCTGTTAAGCTTGTGGCATTAGGTTCACGATTGAAATAAAAATATGGAACATGAATTTATTATTTAGCTTAGAAACGGAAAATCAAATATGTTACAGTATGGTTATAATTTTGAAAATATAGATGTGGTTTTGCACAAATTACATTAAAAGCGATGGTATAAAAATGTAAGTAGATTTATATGATTGTAAATGTAAGTCAAAATTAATTGGACTTACAGAATGATGGTATTATCTGATTCTGCTTTTTAAGTATTGTACAGAAGACATTTAATGCAATTTCAAAATTGCAAGCAGGTTGTGTAAATCAAAATTTTAAAAAAATAGTATAATTGTGCAATGTATATACTTTATGCTGCGTACAGTCATACGCTATTTTTGTTATATCTTTGTTGTGCTACCTATTATTTATAAAATAAACTGAAGCTGTATCAGCTAAACGAAAAACAGATTTTCAGGTGAAGATTTGGTTATGAACAGTACGTGTATGGTGATTTCAGTCATACAGTACAAATGTTTATTAGAATTAGACTAGATTGTATATGCAGTGAAAATTGTCAAGCGGAACACCCAAGAACACATTTGACTCCCTAAATTGAACACTTTTGTGTGGTTCGAATGGTGTTCCACTTGCACATGTCCTTCTGCATATGGTATTCAGAATATGCTTATACTATATGAATTCTTAGAAATGGATGTGTTGACATTCTGAGACTTATTGATAGCCCCACTTTTATATGAAGCCTGATTGGTTGAGAAAAGTTGGAGGTATATCTAGTACATATTTTAGACATATACTGTCAAGCCTGTAAATGTCAAGATATAGAATCTGAGCTACATTTCATGCTAAAATGCGAAACATATAATAATGAAAGACTTTTTACCAAAGTTAAACACCATATCCCTGATTTTGATTTTACAGACACTAGTATTAACAATTTGAAGATAATCCTTAATAATCCGAAAATTGCATCAATTACATCGAACTACATATCAAATATTTTCCACATTAGAAATGATTGTGTATAATGATTATCTAAAGTGTCCCATAAGCCTTTGAAGGCTGGGTGCACGCTCGTTTGTATTGATTATATATGTATGTGAAATTGTGCACGAGACACTGAAATAAACAAATACTTACTTACTTATTTAAAAATGATCATTTTTTCTTTGCTGTACATAAATCTTATTCACTATTGTCAGTATTATGAATATATTTGATTTGTTTTGGGATAGAAATTGGAATACTCAGACTAATGCTGTTCGTTATCTAATTTTGCCCTTGTAAACTCTCATTACTAATCTGGTGAATAAGTGACATCTATCAAGAAGTACGTAAAATTATGCGAGTCTTTGAATGAGTCGAGCATAAGTCTTTGTATTGGTCATGATATCAACAAAATTGTATTTAACCTTATACTGACCTATTATATTTTGAAATATATATTATATTAATAACTGTACATATATCTCGTGTTTATCAGATTATTTGCCTAATAAGATCAATACGTTTCCCATATCAAATATTACAATATTTTCAGACGATTGGAATTGATACATATTTGAATCTGCAAGCATTTCAAAAGTGCTTTTTGTATCAGTAATTATTCTTGATTAAGTCGTCTCAATACCACCAGCTAAGATGTTTTTATCATAATCATCTTTACACAAACAGTTAAAAAGTTGAAGAATAAGATATTGAAGGATTGGTCCCATGTTGAAATGGACCATGGCCATACCATGGTATACCATGGTATGGCCATAGTATACCATGGTATATGGCCATGAAATGCAATGAAATACCATGGTATTACCATGGCCGATCATGATCGTTAAATGGCACCATTACATTTCATGGTTAACAGCGTGTTTTTAACATGGAGTTTTCCATTGAAAAAATACTGCCGTTTCGCAGTATTTCGTGGTCAGAAACCATCAAATGCAATGATATCATGGTCAAGTTCTCGACCATGATATCATTGCATTTGATGGTTTTTTGACCATGATATCATTGCATTTGATGGTTTCTTACCATGAAATACTGTGAAACGGCAGTATTTTTTCAATGGGAAACTCCATGTTAAAAAAGCGCTCCCGACCATGAAATGCAATGGTGCCATTTAACGATCATGATATACCATGGTATACCATGGTCAATTAACATGTAATTTTGTATCTAAAAAATACCACCGTTTCACAGTATTACATGGTCAAATACCATCAAATGCAGTGATATCATGGTCTAGACATTCAACCATGATATGCAGTGGAGCCATTTAATTACCATGATCTACCATGGTATACCATGGTCACTATACTTAAAATTTTGCATTTAAAAATACTGTTATTTTGCAGTATTTCATGGTTGCAGACCATCAAATGCAATGATGGATGCAAACCATCAAATGCAATGATGGTTGCAAACCATCAAATGCAATGAAGTACAGTCAAGATGTTTAATCGAAGACTGGATGTTGGACTTACAAAATATTAAGTTTATCTCCTATTTTACCGACAAAAGTCAAATAAAAGTAAAGCATATTTATTTACCAAAAAAAATTTGTTTCTAGGGTTATTAACTTAATTGTTCATCATAGAAATTAATTTATTAAATAAATGAACAAAAGTATATAAGGTTGTGATTTTGATGAATATCAGAATCACTAATTATAATAATTTGGTTATCTAATTAACATTTATTAATAAAGATATTTCATGTAAAAATACTTTTTGAACATGGTCTTTCATTGTATTTCACTGCATTGCAAGAAAGACCATTGCATTTCATTGCATATCATGATCAATCATTGTATTTCATTGCATTTCATGGTTAAACGTGGTATTTCAATGCATTTCATGATCCATTTCAACTCTGACCAATTTTAGACTTGACACTCTTCTTAGAGTTCTTTTTAGCAATGAAATACCATTGTATTTGATGGTCAGGTTTGACAATGAAATGCTATGAAATACAATCAACCACGAAATGCAATGATATGCCATGATAAATGATAGTTATGATTTTGGCAATGAAATACCATGGTATGACCATAGTATTTGATGGTCAGGTTTGACAATAAAATGCCATGAAATACCACCAACCATGAAATGCAATGATAAAACCATGATAAATGAGAGTTATGATTTTGGCAATGAAATGACATGGTATGACCATGGTTATTGATTGTCACACGGTACAATGAAATGCCATGAAATGTCATCAACCATGATATACCATGGTAATACCATGGTAAATGATGGTCAGGTACATAACAATAAAATACCATGGTATGACCATGGCATTTGATTGTCACATCGTACAATGAAATACCATCAACCATGATATACAATGGTAATACCATGGTAAATGATGGTCAGGAACATGGCAATGAAATACCATGGTATGACCATGGTATTTGATTGTCACATCTTATAATGAAATGCCATCAGCCATGATATACCATGGTAAATTATAGTCAGGAACATGGCATTGAAATACCATGGTATTTGATTGTCACACCTTACAATGAAATGCCATGAAATGCAATCAACCATGATATACCATGGTAATACCATGGTAAATTATGGTCAGGAACATGGCAATGAAACACCATGATAATATCATGGCATTTGATGGTTAACTTTGAACATGAAATACCATGAAACATGGTATAACATGATATACCATGGTATACCATGGTCAAAAATTGACCAAAAAAGCATCATTGCCACCATGGTCAGAGTTGATGGTAATTTCATGGCCAATCATGATAGACCATGGTAAACCATGGTATACCATGGTATCATGGTTTACGTTTAAACATGGTCCTTATCTTGACATGAATCATTTCTATATGGAACCTGTACACTTGTGTCATGTGATATAGGTAATATATTCATACGGTGGTGCAATCTCAATTCATTCAAGTACAATCTACCTGTCTTGGTACACTTGGACACTGATAAGCGAATACGTTAGATTGTTTCACGAAATATATTAAGGTAAGAATGCTAGATACAGTGGCAATTATATATTTAAGTCATTTGGGTCAACTAAATTACATAAATTTTAGACTGATTGTGCTTTTCAATAATGTCCTTTATTTATTCTCTCTGTTTTCATAATTGTTACCAACTTGGCTCTTGTGCTTATGTATTTCATACTTAGTAAGGTTCTAGGTAGCGGAATGGATATGATATGTTCTGTACTTATCCCGCTATTTCAGAGGTCCGAGAAATACAGGTATCCATCCCGGTTTCGGTTCAAAGTTTAAAAATGATTTTTATCCATTGTGGGATCCACAGCCTTTACCTAGCCTTTTGGAATAGTTCAAAAGCGTTAGGTAAAGAGGGACTCTGATAAATCAGAATTATAGGATATCCTATGATTTTGAGGAATATCATTTTTATCTACGAGGTGATATTGATATCTGCACGAGAGAGCGAAGCGAACGAGTGCATATATCAATATCACCGAGTAGATTAAAATGATATTCTGAAAAAAATCATAGGATGTTCTTATTATCCTACACTTACAAGGAGTGTACTAAATGTATAATATCATTGCAAAATGAATTCCATGCCAAATAGAGTCAATTTGGCGGGAAATCAACAAGCAGAGTATATCGTCACAATATCCTCCGCATATTGGGTTTTCCGGAGTATATCGTCACGATATCCTCCGCCCGGAGTATATCATTACGATATCCTCCGGATATTCATTTTGCCAATAAATATCAAATTTATTTTTTAATGTTATTATACATTTAGTACACGAAGTGTAGGATAATGATTTTTATCCCATCGAACGAAGTTCGGAGGGATATAGGGAACGCCTCCGTCCGTTCGTACGTACGTCCGTCCGTCCGGGCAATAACTCAAATACAGTTAGCCCGATTTTATTTATATTTTGTATACATATACCCTATGGGGGTAGAAGTTCTGCTCGAAAGGCGATTTTCAAAATGGCGGCCATTTTAGTGCCGATTTTACAGTAATTTAGGTGCAATATGTAAAACTGTATAACTGGAATATGTTTTAAATGTAAAAAAATTAAAGGACATTAATAAAGCTAGAAATGTGGATATTGAAGAAGCACGTGGCAGCCATCTTGAAAAATGACGACCTTTACTCGTTATTTTACGATTTTTGCTGTAACTCGAAAAGTAGTGAAAAAATTTTGTTCATATTTGGTATGTGAATACTATAAGCATGGCACACTGTCTAATGACACTTTTGGTAGAAGGCGGCCATTTTTCAAAATGGCCGCCATTTTTCAAAATGGCCGCCATTTTAACGTATTTTGCTATAACTAGAAAAGTAGTGGAGCGATTTTGTTCATATTTGGTATGTGAATACTATAAGCATGGCACACTGTCTGGTACACTTTTGGTAGAAAGTGGCCATTTTGAAAAATGGCCACCATTTTAACGTATTTTACCATAACTGGAAAAGTACTGGAGCGATTTTGTTCATATTTGGTATGTGAATACTATAAGCATGGCACACTGTCTGGTACACTTTTGGTAGAAAGTGGCCATTTTGAAAAATGGCTGCCATTTTTGCTATATACTTTGTTTGTAAAAATACCAGCCATGGCTGTTCGACGGGATTTGCTACGCTTTGACGTTGCTGTTGTCGAGTTTAATACTGATCTTAACAAGTTAGTAGGAAACGTCTCACTATTTTTTGAAAAAAAAAGTTTTAAAATATATTTAAATCATGATATGAAATAGAAAATAATGTTGCATTCGAAAACTTTAGAAGGTAGATTGTACGAATAAACTAAGTAGAGTACATTTTGAATATTAATGAAGGATCTGTTTTGAGAGGTTTTATCAGGTCCACTTCATTCATTTGCATGTGATTTGTTCATCTTGAATGTTATCAGGAGTTTGTTTATTCTGGTAAAGGCTCGGACTAGTGACACACTTCTTTATTTGAGCAATCTTAAAGTAGCTATGGGAAATGTCAATCAATTTTAGATAATATAAATCCAGAAGTAAAGCATGTATATATCAATAAATGTTTTACTGTGTGTGTATGTACACAAAAGTCCTAAAAGGTAGGATCAAAGAGTATTATGAAACACAATAAGAAAAGGCATATCTAAAAGCACAACCAGTTATAAGGTAATCGTACCCTCTACAACCCTATTATCTAACGTCAAAATCGTAAATATCACAATCAATTCAAACCCACAAAACAAGAAATTGTCATCATTAGTCTGTTAGTAATTATCCCAACGAACGAAGTTCGAGAGGAATATAGAAAATCCGCCCGTCCGTTCGTTCGTCTGTCCGTGCGATAACTCAAATACCGTTTGACGGATTTGATTTAAATTTTATAGGCTTATACGTGTAGGACCTGCGTTCATGAAGGAATTCTCAATATGTCCTCTCAGTTCAAAATGGCCGCCGTTTTTCGTAAAAAACGTAATCGTTGATAACTCAA
Organism: Owenia fusiformis; assembly: GCA_903813345.2. Lineage (NCBI taxonomy): Eukaryota > Metazoa > Annelida > Polychaeta > Sabellida > Oweniidae > Owenia > Owenia fusiformis. The sequence goes on from CAIIXF020000008.1 coordinate 9,412,206, forward strand.
ATACCATTGGACGGATTTGGTTCAAATTTTATATACCGATGCCTAACCACAAGAGTTAAATCCAAGTAAGGACTTAGCCTAGAGATAAAGGAGCGCTGGTCGAGAAAGACTGTTCAAGATGGTCACTTTTCAAAATATTTGGCATTTGTCATTTACAAATGTAATCTTTGATAACCCAAATACCAATACCAGGAGATGGATTTGTTTAAAATTGTATATGCTGATTTCTAGGGTCAAGGGAGCTCTGTTCAAGAAGAAATTTTCAAGATGGCAGCTGATTTTTAAAATGGCCGGCATTTTTCATAAAAATACCAGCGAATGGATTTGTATGTTGATACCTAAGGACAAGGGAGCTCTGAAATTTTCAAGGTGGCTGCTATATATCATTCATATATACGAGTATTTTTGTTCGGTGGGATTTGCTACTCCATGGTGTTGCTGTTTTATAGCTATAACTGCATCGAGGAGTTGAAAAATACAATGTTTTAAATCAAGTAACTTGTCAAGCTTATCTTGCTTATCACGAGAAAAGAGGTTCAACAGTTTGTACATCAATTGACATAAAAATTAATATGGATGTGAACATTGTGACCTAAGAAACATTATACCCTTTCAACTGAAAGGTAGAAACTTATGTTACGATTTCATCCAAAATAAATGGCCTGGTATTGTGAAAACCTGAGGCCCAGGAATGCGTTAAAAATGTTTAAAAGGTCCGCTAGTGTACTGAGTTTTTAATGCGTCGGTGTATACATGTATATTATACTTTACTAAATTATAAACATGTAGGCTTATAAGAATAAGAATAATTTTTATAAGCTTAATGGATAAGAATAAGACTGATTTTTTTTTATTAATGACAGTATACCCGGGCTTCAGGTGAAAACCCCTTTGGGCTTGGAATGGAAAATTTACTAATTGATATAGTTTCTGTTCTTGTTATTGTATCATGGACACGGTTGATTTGAAAAGAATTATCTGAGATTTTTTTTGAAAAACACATTCTGGTTTAGAGATGTTTTTAATCCCCAAATTATCTAATGTTCTAGCCCCAGCCTTCATTTTCAGCGAACTCTTATTCTTTGGCACAATTCTAATTTATATCGTCTTGGATGTATACATTATTGTTTGACATGTTTGATACGATTGTGTAAGACTGAGGCAAGTAGAACTTGTGACCACGAGGTACTCAAATCACATTCCAACACACATTCGAACTATGATAAGTATTTAGAAGACTGACAAATTCTTTATGTTAATCATTAATAGTCACACAACAGAAGGTTATTTAAGATTGGTGGTTAATCTCAATATTGTATATAAATGACATCTAATTTAGTACCGGAAGTAAAGCGTATTTTGTTTATCAAATTCAAAAATATCAAAAATATGATAATTTCTAATTAATAATATAAGTAAGCAATAATCTTACAGTAACAGTACTTCTCCAACGCCATGCCATTTATTTATTTATCCTTTGTGTGATGTGTTTGATAACCTTTGCGAGCTTTTTACCTTTACTATTATGTGTTCGATTGACAGATCTTGTCATTCTTGTGTTTTCTTTGAAATGTTCTCTGCTTTGGTTTAAATGTGATTTTTAACATTGTTTTCTTGGTTTTTTAGACATGCATCAAGTCTCTGGACCAAATCCCCCCTCCCAACTTACCTCCCTTACCCCATGGGCACATGTGGAAGAGATGTTTCGAGGAGCATAACTCAAAGGGACTTCAAGCACTCGATTTTGTGATCACATCAGAAATAAAAATGTTTCCATCTGCATAATAACTATTGTAATATTTTTACAACTTTGTAGACTAGAGCCACTAAAGATGTTGCTGTATCACTCGATGCTGCTGGTACTTCTAGCAGTAACGCTACCAGGACAAAATCATGCTACAACGGCAGGACAAACCACAGAACAGCCAACTACAATGAAACCAACAACAGTGAAACCCACCTCAATGAAACCAACAACAGCTGATGTAACTACTACCAAACCAACTACATCAAAACCAACTTCATCGAAACCAACTACCATGGCTACTACGGAGGGACCAACAACAGGCCCACCATTGGTTCATCTTTGTCCAAATGGATGTAATTGCTCATCCATGGGTGCCGATAGAATTGTCAACTGCACTAAGGCCATGTTACAGGATGTGCCTATGGGTATACCTAATGACACTACTGTACTTGATTTAAGTTATAATAACATAACGAAATTGAACGGAACCAATTCTCGTCTTGCAAATTTAACAGTGTTAAGATTGCTGTACATAATGAACAATACGTTGAACACTGTCGAAGCAGGCGCTTTTGAAGGTTGCGGAAAACTAAGCGAAATTTACTTCACCAACAACTCACTGGGTAACAATGGAATACAGCCAGATGTTTTCAATGACACTGCGGACCAAATGGGTTATTTGTATTTTGAGAGAAATGGTATGAATGAAAATATCAGCGCAGAAATGTTCAAAGGTATTAAAGCAATTACAGGACTTATGTTTGCAAATAACAATTTTACAATGTTGAAAAAGGGCATGTTCAAGTACACCAAGTCACTTACGGATGTTCGTTTCGAGTACAATCATTTGAAATCCATTGAGGGTGGTGTTTGGGATGATGTTCCCACTTTAACAGTTATGGATCTAAGGTATAACGATTTCAACAGTCTTAAGTACCAAATGTTCAAAGGCCTGAAAAGTATGCTTAGTTTGCATATACTTAGGTGTCCTATTGTGAATGGTATTGAAGATGGCACTTTCCAAGATATGACAAAGCTCACTTTTCTCACTCTGGAAAGCAACGGTTTAAGTAAACTCTCCCCTGATTTACTTCAGGGTCTTGGTCAGTTGAAAACTTTACGGTTTTATGGTAATGCCTTAGAAGCTGTAGATGGTTCGACGTTTCAATATTCCCCTTTGCTCGAAGATGTCGCCCTGTGGGATAATGATATCTCCCAAGTTACTGGCTCCATTCAAACTCTGACCAATCTGAAAGAATTTAGTCTTGCAATCAATAGAATCAAAATCTTGAAAGGTGATTTCTTCCCCAATGTCACCACTCCTCTGTCCATCGACATTAGTAGGAACCCTCTCCATTGTAATTGTTTCTTTAACTGGACCAGCGGGATGTCGAAAAACACAACGGTTAAGGGTAACTGTGAAACTCCTCGTAAAGTTAGTGGTAGGGATATATCTAAAGTGGGTAAATCTGAGTTTGTTTGCTATAAGCCAACTATTACTTCTATGACTGATAACCTCACAGTCAGTGCTGGTAGTAATGTAACAGTGTTCTGTGCAGCAGAAGGTGACCCTCTTCCCATTATAATGTGGAAAGCAAGTAAACTTGGTGTTACTAAAGTAATTGGGCCACCATCGGATGACTCTTTGTTGTCTAATGATGGCAGCCTTACTCTCACAAACTTCAGCCGACCTTATGAAGGGAATTATACATGTTCTGCCCTTAGCCCTCTCACCACCGGAAGTCTTGCTGTAAGAACAATTACTATAAAAATTGGACCCAATTCCACGCCCAGTCCATGGAAAGTGACGTATGGTCAGTTTGTTGGCAGTGTCGTTGGTGCAGTCCTTGGTACATTTGCTTGCACTGTTATTGTGTTTCTTATCGTTGGATACTGTAGGGCTAAGAAAACAGCAGGGTATCAACAAACAATTTAAACCAATAAACGGTGGTATATTCTTCTACCCAGTGTTTTTGTGAAGGGCTGTTGGGCATCGGCGTCTGTAACATATGGTTACTCTTTTGAAATTGCAACTGTGAAGTAATATTTTTTATTCTTTAGTTTATTTGTAAATGCCCTTCTTAGATGACTTAATCAGATGTTGGAGAGAAGCATATATTGTAGTCATTTAAAGAGTTCATATATCCAATTCACCATTTTAAAACTTAATATATCTCTTTGCAAAATAATGTACAGTGACATTAAATTCATGGATTCTCAATCTGTTTACATGTGTATGCCGTTGCATTAACTTATGTGAGGCTAAGTAAGGCCAGTGCTCAGTGACTTAAAAGAGTTCGGACTTAAATACTCTTAGTACGAGTGTAATATTGTGCATTGTTTTAATGGGAAAATCATGCCTACATTCATATGTTGTTTTTTGTAAATATGTATGTATATAGTGTTCTTAGCCGAATTCAGAGAATAATCACTTGAAGAACCAAATATATGGTATGATATGGTCCATGGACTCCGAATATATTATTATTATTAGCTCATGTATTCAAGGCTCGTGATTGTTATGAAAAACTGTGACATTTTGTAACACGATACACCCCCTACAACCTAGAGTGTGACATCTGAATGATGAGTAGACTGAGATGATTAGAGAACATTAAAGTTGTACATATTCTAGAAATATCTAAGAGTCGCAGTGTAGGATCAAAGTATTATTTAGTTTGCTGCACAAAGTAGATAACATTTACTATTGTCAGTAGTATGTTTGCTTGATCTCTGATATGTCATCAACAAGGCCAATCCCTACTCATGAACAGATGAAACACCGCGTTGGTTATGTTCTAGGATTAAGAAGCTCTTCTTCATTCTAGATTATGTCAAGATTCATTGAGAAAAAGCAGGCCAGGATTTTGCTCGGTTACATCCGGACAAATCCCAGACTTCGCCTTTATAGACCAATCAGAAGCATCGTTTAACTTTGAAGTTAATATAAGTTTGAAGTCTACAAAATATTTTGTGTAACAGTATGCCATGGATCTCTATGAGGATAGAAGTCCAGGGATATACAAAGAGTAGAATTAACAATTTTTAGCCTAATTTGTAGAAACCAACACACCACACAATATTGTATATATACACTGTGATATACCAAATTAAAGAATAGCAGAGCATTGTGATCAAGATTTTAGAATGGTGTAAATACAAAGTCTGATTATATTGGTGATTGATTCAAGTGTTCATTGTAAACAAAATCCGATTTATGATTGTGTAAATATTATAAAATCTGAAACTATTCACTCACTGTATTGAACGCCGTACATATTTTGTAATGCAACTGTCTTTATAATACGTTTTCATAATAAATTATGTTTACTTGTAAACAATGACATTTGACTGTTAATATGAATACAAATGTGTCTTTAATGATTCAAGAATATGATTAGCATAGTAGTTGAGAAATGAGAAATAAATATGCGCAACTAAAACATTTTATTTTTAAGGTCTACTCCGGTTGTATAAGTTGAATTTGAGGATCCACCGCAAACATGTCGATAATTTCCAACCATTTTCAAGAATGTATATACTTTTAACATCACTTATTGCTTATAAAAATGTTGGTGTGTTGCAAACGTTGCAAAAATTACTGTTATCAGTTATTGTTATCAGCTTGTTCAGACTTTATGTGATACTTGACTACTTGTAAATGAATCAGTTGAACAAGAAACTTTGCCCTTCCTCGAACTTTTAAGTGTATGTGTACTTGAAATTGTAATTTTAAAACAGTTACTACTTGCCAGTTTGTCACTTCGTTAGAAATCAACTAAACGACAATTTATTCTTTACAGAGGTGAACATGATTGATTTATCACTATCCCAACGAACGATGATTGGGTGGGATATTATAGTGAAGCCCTCCGTCATTCCGGAAAATAACTTGAATACTAATGGACGGATTTTCTTCATTTTTAATGGAAAGGTGGATATTGGTAAATAGTTTTACGCAAAAAACTTTTTCAAGATGGTCGGCGCTTTGAAAATGGCGGTATTTTTCAAAAATCTAAGATTTTCATTTCTAACCAAAGTAATGAGTTTGAATATATTGAATTTTGGTCTATCTGACATATATTCCTCAGATACTATAGGCGGGGTGTCGAGAGGGGTTCAAGCAACAGGAATTTTGGTTATAATTTTGAGATCTTTCTTAATTATAGCTATATTAAACTCAAATGAATGGTAATCTATGGTACATTGCAAATATTGTATCATTCTGATTCGTGCCTCAGAAAAATCAAAATGGCTACCTAAAGCATGAATTCGCTATAATTCAGAGATCTCTCTCAAAATTAGGTTACATTTTAGGCCTACTACATTAGATCAGATGCTTAAAATGCTTAAATTGGTCTACTCTGATTTACCTCCAGTATCTGTATTTTATTATCAGCAACTTATCAGGTGCAGAGTACATATTTAGCTATATTTTATTGTGACATTTAGATTCATGAATATTTTGTTTGTTGGGACTTGCTTCTCCGTGGATTTGCCGTTTTCTAGTTCTATGCTGTAGATCTTTTCAAACTCATCTGCGTTGGGATCATGATGTTGCATTGATTATCATCCATGTTCACCATTGTACAGGAAGGTTCTCATTTCTAAATAGCATCGATTACCCAAATGCAGTTTGCATGCAGATAGTGGGTGACATCTATTAGTAGCATAAGATAATTTGGGACCTCAAAGTTTTGAATGCTGATTTTTCAAAAATTGTTTCTTTAGAACTCTTCTTAGAATCTTTCCTGTAGCATTCTTTGGTAACTCTTCCACGAACTGTATTCCTCCTCTGAGTTGTTTATATGGTGCCACTTGGTCTGAAATTGCAGTAATTATTTTTATTTAGTTTTCAATTGGGGAAAAAATAAAAGGCACGGTTCGCCTGGGTTAGAACTGTAGAAAAGCTGGAAATAGCCTATTAAAATAACCATCCCATGCATAACAGGGGCGGATCCGGTAACCAACAAGGGGGAGGGGCGCATATTTAAAGTATGCTAAAAAAATTTGGCCCCTAAAACCAATAAGTTTCTTGATAATTTGGCCTAAAATTAAAAAATAAGGCCTTTAAAGGCCCATTTATGCCCAAAAGGCCCATTAATCGGGCCCCTAAAAGTTGCCCTATTTATTTTTCTGCCCCCAGATCCACCAGTTCATAAAAAATATATAGCATACGTTGCAATTGCAATACTACACCTAAAGTATCCAAAAACTATATATCTTCTCACCTTTGGTATGTTGAATGAGATCCTCTCCAGTCACATTTCCTTTGGCTTGCTTCATTAGTACAACATACGCCCTGGGAAGCTCTCCTGCAAGTGTATCAGGGATGCCGATCACAGCGGCCTCGGACACTCCTGGGTAACCTTGAAGAACTCTCTCTAGCTCAGCAGGCGCAACTTGATAACCCTTGTACTTTATGAGTTCTTTTAGTCTGTCCACAATATAGAAGTGACCATCATTGTCATAGTACCCTATATCACCTGGAAATGTGATAGTTCATGTTGTTATTTCTGGTCAAATGTATCCTCAGCAATTTTTTTTCAAGGATGCGTACGCTTTGTCTAAGAGAGATAATCTACTATTTCATTGACACAGACAATCACATGTTCCGGAAGGGCCTGCTACCTGTATGGAACCATTTCTCTTTGTCTATGGTAGCATCTGTGGCTGCTTGGTTGTTGAGATATCCTTTCATCACTTGGGGGCCCCTCATACATATCTCACCTTCTTCACCCATACCAAGGCTTTTCCCCGTCTCGGGATTTACTATCTAATCAGAATACATATGGCGTATCAGGGAAAGCAGCGTAGCTTTGTTTTGTTGAGGCATGTTAAAGAAAAAATGTATGTTCATCAAAAAATTAAATTTTGGGTGAGGTTTATTTTCGTTCTCCTTATGAAAAGGTAAAGGCATATCTGAATAGATTCGTGCTCTCTAAATTAACAAACGAGGGTTAAGTAAAACACATTTCTTTCTCAAAATCCTAGAATCACTATTAGGTCACTGTTTAAATACCTTGCATTCAGATGATGGTACAAGGATGCCTATCGAGTTTGATTTCCAGTTTCTAGCTGGTGATATATGGCACAGTGGTACTTCTGTAAGACCGTAGCCTGAAATCAGAGTTTTTGCAATTTTGACAATATAGGACAAATGCGGCCAGTATTAGTCAAACCACCTCGTGACTAGTGCCATGGTTAAGAAATGATACCATTACAAAGCTTAAACATGTGAGACAGTCAATTCAAGACGATTTTTAATCCGTTTGCATCCTATTATTTTGATTCGATTTGGATTGTATTTTCCGAAAGTACCTCCGTGAACTTAGCCAATGTAATTCGGCGTCGAGTTGATTTTGACACCAACCATTACCTTTGACTCGTACTTGAATAGTTGTACCTTGTTCATTAAACGGCTGAATAGTTATATTAGTTGTACCTTGTTTAAACGGTGGAGATTTCATTTTCCTGGTAAGACTTTTTCCAGCATTCAGGTTCAATGGACCGGCTCCACTTCCCATTCCTTTAACACTTGAGAGATCATATTTACTCAAATCGGGTACATTAGAGAGAGCCACAGCAATAGTAGGGACCATGTTCAACATTGTTACCTTAAATCAGACATAAACTGTCCTAATCTTTTTTTAATATTATTCGAAACAATAATTATAAAATACAAATAATTACTCTCGTAATCTCGTAATTGATTAGTGAGACAAAATTTACGACGCAATTTGTAACAATGTTATTTCATATCATCATTGGATCTGTCAAAGAGTATCTTTTATATTTGTGAACTTGACAAAGAACACCCCCCTCTTACTCTTGCTGTATACGTGCAACAAATACACTACCCTATATTTTTGCACTGTTTCTAAGTACAATTCAGGAGAGAATCTATACATTGTCAGAATCTTCCAACCTCTTGTGAGACCATGGCTTAGGAAATATGTAAACCCGTATATATGAAAAAATGGTATAGCTGCTATGACGCAATGCTTGAACGAACCTGTCTTGGGAGCAAGCCCTGGATGTCTGGAAATGAAAGATTTGTAGCCCTAATGCATGTGTTCATATTGTATTGTACTTTATGATACATCCCCTTAAATGTAATATACATTTTAAGTAATCCTTTGTCACGTGATTGTTTAGTTTGTTAGATTTTTTGTAGATTTGTTTGTTAGATTGTGTTACATACACATCCTTCACTATTATGCTTGTAACTCTAAAACAGGTTTTAGAAAAACACATCGAATGCTATTACTCTTCTCTTGTCTCAAATGCAGTAATAGGTATGTAACACGGCGACAACCCGAGGGCGACAACGGAGCAGATCAGAACAGACTGTACTATTTCTCTGGATAAAACTCTAATCACGGGCTGGCAGGGGATCCGATGTAAATGAGAATAGCCAATTTTATAGTCTTCGTGAGACACGGTAATTTGAAAACTACTTAGTTTACATATGGTAAATATATGCGTCATTGTTGTGTTTGTTCAACGCGGTTTGAATAACTTAATTTGGCTGAATATGAAACTTACTTCTCAAATTAATAAAATACTATGGTAAACACTGGTGAAATGTTTCGATTTATAAGATGACAACTATTCCCGAGCAACTATACTATGGAAATGGACTAAGAGAATATTGAGTATACATCTTAAAATATTAAAAACTCTGGAACATTACAATGATTTCCTAAGAACATTAATTTGTGAAAATACTTACATATGACTAAGTTACATCCAAAAATTCTTTGAAAGTCACTTTCAGAGGAATACTTTTTTTTATATTCCAATGTTAAAACTTCAAAACAATGAAGCTCATACATCTATTTGGTTTACTAATAGCAAGATATATAGTATAGCAAGATTCAAGGACATTTATATATCATGCTTTATTAACAGCTTGTAAATAGACGAAAACACGGGACAAGTTTCTATCCCCTGTTTATGCTTCTTTGCAAATACTGATAACAAAGTTCTGGTACCAGGAATGTGTCAAATTAATCAACCTAGATGGTGTTTGAAAACCAGATGTTTTTTAAGTTTCCGTGACCTTAAATAATTAATATTACCAGTGAAGTTGGATCAACCATGTATATTTTCCATTTTGAGGGGCCATCTCAAACTTTTAAAAAAAGAAGGACGTTTCATATTGTTCTTAGAAATATATATTACAATGAATGTCATGACGACTCTTGTCAACTACGTGGCATTTTACATTGACTGATGAGCAAAGTTGATATATTGTTGAACTCGTGTGGCTTGCTTTATTTACCGAAGTGTAACTAATATTTAAGAAAACAAAGAAGCATTGTCCAGTAAACAATATCGAGCCATTGGACTGACGAATTCATAAGTTATCAATACTAGTATTTCTATTTTGTTATTGAAAATAATTTTGTTATCTTTATTGGACAGAATATGGTCAACTTCGTGTTATTGATTAGGTTTTTTGAAATTGTATGTAATGTTTATTTAATATTTAATAGAACATTATTATCATACCCTCTTTGTTCAGTTGTAGCTATCATATTGTGATGTGTCAACATACAGCCCTTAGCTACTCCCGTAGTACCACTGGAATAAAACAGGAACGCAGTGTCTTGCTTAGGGTTGGACAATAAACTTCTAGGACACATATCTCCACTGTCGTTGCTGAGTGAGCTGTATGGTAAACAACCTGATGGTACATTTTGGTCTATTACAAATACATGCTGGAAAAATAAAGACAAATGATTTACTAGATACTAATGATTTGGATCCATAAAAATATAAAGAGCATTCATCTTTGATTGTTATAATCATTCCTGAATGGCGGGGAAGGGGTGTTAGCATTGTTCTTTATGCGTTCGATCATAAATTGGGATATTGAGGTTACTTCTTGCTTTGTTTAGAATATTCCTTGGTCTTTTTTCCTTTTGAAACTGTGTTTATAGCTAATCAAGGTTATTATTACAAGATTAAACAATAAAGTTTACCTTGACTGATGCGACACCTATCGCTGCTTCTTGGATCTTGTTGATGAAGTCATTTGTTGTAATGACAATAGTTGTACCAGAATCCTTCAGTTGATGCTGTAACTCTCCTTTAAAATATTAGTGGTCAGTAATTTGTGTTGATTGTTCTTATAATGTGTTTCGGTGCATCTAATTCTAGACTCATAGACATGGAGGGTGGCAGGTTCAGTTTTTAAAAAATCCAAGGGGTTCTATGTTGACAAAATCACTTGAAAAGTCCTAAAAACGTTAAATACTGCATGCTTTTGTAGAATTATTGACCGGGGAGGGGGGCAATTGAACCTCTGACCCCCTGGGCTACGGGCCTGGCTACCCATTTACTCATTTTGTTGATGTTGCCACGTAGTATAAATTTGGTAAAGTGTGTGTGATCATATAAACCTAAATTTCTTGTTTTCAGCTGCTTAGGCCAGGCTTTAAACACCATATTAGCAATTAGTTATTTAATTTGCAGTTGAACATTGATGACAAATCTGATTGGATTCTCCCAAACAATTAAATTAGATGGACGCCATCCAGTTTTGTAATTATTTGATAAAAATATCGTCGAGGTAAACCAATGTAACAATTGTGCATTTGATGATTGTCTCATAATTATTTCTAGGTATACTCTGTATTACACAAATCTAGGGGATAATTGTGTAGCCCCCAAAGTCCAATTGATGAGCGTTCTGTGCTTAAATTCATCCTCACCAGTTGACCTCCAGTAAACCCTTTCGTTTCTTCCATGCCTTAAGCAAATGTGTGTCGGAGAGAGCATTGTTTTATTTATTTCTATTCTTAGCGTCATTTTTGTGAGCTATGACAAAGAATTATGCAAGTCCTCAAAGGATTAGATAAACATATTTAGTTTGTTTACAATATATACGTGACTAGGTAAGACAAATTCAATGTGTTCCTACCTTTAGTATAAATAGGATTTACAAATGTAACTACTCCTCCGCATCGTAGTACACCATAAGTAATGAGAGGGTACTCTATGTTGTTCCTACATGCGATACACAGTACATCCCCTTGTTTGAACCCATGCCGCACCAAGCCACTGGCAATGGATCGTGTAAATGTTCGTATATCTGAATACCTGTATCCTTCACCAGACTTTGAATCTGCCTAGAGTTATAACATGTAAATCAGCACCGCTGACACCAATTTATAAATTCAGTGTTTTATCATATGTAGGATATCCGGGGAAGAATACTGTATTAAGACTGTTAAATATTATTCTTGTGATCATGATTGGTTGAGATGTTGTGTTTTCTATGTCTCTGGTGTGTCATTTATATGGATGTCCTTTCTTACTGTGTTTTATAGTGCTTGAGGTTTTCCACTTTTAGCCATTGTGCTATGCTATGTTTACTGAGAGGCGATATAAAGACTATAAAAGGTTTTACTTGCCAATGCAGTTGCTTCCCCATATTCATCTAGCTGGTCCAGAATGTAGTCCTCAAACCTCTTTTCTGGGATAAACACATCAGACAAAGGACTTTTAATAATCTTCTCTAACATTGTGTTCGTCTTTTGTTATTGTAAAATGGATTGGCATTTGTATTGTATTGTTATGTTGTATAAATAAACTATAATGCTCCACAATAGTTGGAATATGTATCAAGGTCAAAGGTATGGATTCGTTCCAGATAAGAGATATTGATTTGTAATTGTACAGGGTATTTAAACGTTGTCAACCTTGATCTAATAAGGTACTCGTGCTGATTGTATTATTAGACTCAACTCTGTATAGTTGAGAGTTTTAGAATTGAAGTAAACTACCCAAAAGGCATACCAGTGAGCCCTGGTGGGGAGGTTGGAAAAAAGTTTCAACAATATTTGATTGCGTGTCCCCGTAGGGACGTTCAGAAATTGCGCATGCCGGCCATATTTCAGGCCGTCAGCGCGGGGTATTGGGTAAAGTTTTCAACTAGCAATAACCACGCCTCGGATAAACCTCATTGGCTATGGTACCGCCACTGCGCAAAGCTGACGTCACAATGGCAACTTCGATATATATAAATCATTGTATAGAAAATAATCTGGCTAAATTTATTTGCATATTTTTTATATTTATTAGGTTTAATTCTCAAAAGTAATATTTATTTTTACTTTTTCCTCTAAAATACACCTTTTCTTTATTTTAGCATTATTTAATTAAAACGTTTATTAAGAAATATACTCCAAATCATTAAATATTTGTATAAACAGTATACTGCCCTTTATTTAACCATTGCTCCGACTATGGTTTATACGTTGTTTATATACAATGGCCTATTTCAACATCAATCACTGCTGCCACCTTAATATAATAGTATAATTTAACACATGCAACACGTGCTGCCATCTTAATTTGAACCAAACAGTTTTATCAATAGCCTAGCCTAAATGTTCTTTTCAATAAAAACTGCATTAAATGTTTTATTGGTCATGTTCATTTTGAATATAAGTTAGTACTCTCATTTCCAGTTTGACTTCCACTGTCATCATTGGATATTTATCTAGCTGCAAAATAATTTATGAATCTGATAAATAAGATATTATCTTGTCTCGTCTACATTGTGCTAGTTTCTATTTAGTCTCCGAAATGCTAATTCTTATGTAAAGTTAAGAGAAACTGGGGAGTCAAACAATAGTTTGCGGCACTTTAAAGGCTACTAATGAGCTTGACTGGCTAGTTTCTATTTAACTTTACATAAGAATTAGCATTTCGTAGATAAGACTATAGTGTAGACTAGACAAGATGGTTATCGGATTTAAGATTTGTTAGTTTTGCGAATGTATCAAATGTCCAATGATGCCTGTTTTTAGAAAGTCAGTGGTGAGCGTATGTATTAGATTGCACATATTAGATTAAACCAAGACCTGGATGGTGAGTCTAATTCCATGTCATGTATACAGGTGCGGATGATTATAACACGTGCCACTGTATGTTGCGTGATACTAAATTGATGTCATTAATAAGTCATCTATACCTTCAATTAAGAAGTGAAGAAAGCTAATTTCAGTTCCACACATTGTGGAATCTACAGCCTGTTCTATGATACTATCCCTTGTTGTGATTTACAGAAAGTACAAGCTTTAGGCTCTTTAGATAAAGAATGAAAGAGAGACTCTGATAAATCAAAATGAGTTCCACAGGTTTACAGTTTTTTATCCTCCAAATGATTAAGATCTTATAAGTGACGTTTTTTTAATAAATATTTATTACAAATAAACAGTTAACAGTAACATAATATACAAAAAACGGCATGTTTACATGCTTCGTAGTTAATCCCCCGGCAGCCCGGTTAATCCCTATCCAAAGCGAACATAAAGTTAGAAAACCTGATACCATCAAGAACTATGTGTTAAATTCACCAGTACATGGCACACTGACCATTGCTAACTTGAATGCCCAGGATGATACCCTGCAAGCAGAGTGTAGTTATAAACTACGAAGAAGACGGAGCTCTCTTTTTAGAAGTGAAGTCAATGAATGCAAAGGATACTATACTAGGATGAAGAAATGAAGGCTTCTTCGGCTTTCTTTTCTTCCTGCTTACGGATTATCGACATTCATGATGATGGATGAATAGGATGATTTACTTGACCAAAGTTAAAGTTGTCAATCATTTGTAGTCTTTGGTATGAAAAACATAAATTCTGTATCTAGCGTTCCCAGCACCATAGCAACAAATTACATATAAAATATGGCTTGCAACGTAAATAATTCTAAGTTGACACTTACATCAATAGTTGAGGGCTACCAATGTACTAGATAGTAGAATGGTATTAAATTGCGCTCAAGAACACTACTTTTTCTGCATAGTGGTCGTGTGAGTCATCTCACTGAAATGAGCATGAACATAATTTGTGAACTTAATGAAAGGAATCTTATAAATTGGTCCAAGACTTTCTAAGGATGTTTTTTGTCCAGTCTTTTGATATATGGAAATTGAAAGGGCATCGTTAGGCTACTTGAAACTTCTTTCTCACTTCCTGCTATCGATCGATCAATAACATCTAATTTCTTGCTTTTTTATGTTGGGATAGCTGATATTTGTGACTTGACTAAGCTTGTATTCGCGAATGCAAATAACGGCTGTCGGCTACCGGATTAAACTACTATTTTAAGACCATCACTTTTAAATATGAATGGACTAATGACAGGGACTATTCCTATGTAAGTGGATGCCCCATAAAATAGGTTAATCCGGTAGCCGACAGCCGAAAGTTGCATTAGCGAGCTAAGAGCATGGCTGAAGAAATATACCGTTTTAACAATATGCCTCTGACCAAGGATGTCCTTGCTCTGCCTATAATTTTGTTTCTTTGTAATTGTACATAATATGAGGATAACATGCCATCACTGCAAGAATATAATGATGATGGTATTCCAATAATATTGCAGCAGCAAACGACTCTAGTTACATTGTGTATGTGAGGTATATTCTCTTACTGGCAGTTATATGTAATATTGAACACATGTGGCAATGTCGTGCATCAGTATAAAATTGCGTGAAATGCAAAACCATCTCAAAAAATTCTGAACCTATAGATCCACTTAAAACTCAAAAAAGCCTAGTCTTGCTTCAAACCAAGAAACCTGAAGAAAGCTAACGTGGAATGGTTGGTAAAATCAAAATAGTTTTTACAGTGCATATTATGATTAATTATAAATGATGAAGTTAATTGATAAGTTCTCGTATTTCAACGTGCTTGTTTCGTAATATTCGTATTAGGATTTGCTGAAGATGAACTACCAGCAAAAGACAAACTCCTAGCAAATTGTCTATATCTTGCTATACTGGATAACCAGCAATGAAAATTCAAGCGTTGTTGATTATCAAACCAATTACTGGCGTTAGCTGTGGCCAGCAACATCAACACATCTTGTTCGTATTTATCTCCGCACCTGCTGTAATTATCGTAGCACCTCTTGATTGCATCGAATGTTCTATCTTTGTCCAGGTAGGAAGGCTTCTTATGGAGGAATTTGGAAATAATTTGGGCAAGTTTAGCGACTGTGTATGGAGCGTAGCCATATTCATAGTCAGGATCATAATCTACGTATTGTTGGTCCAAAAGTTGAGTACGTTTTTCTTCCAGGTCGTCTTTAGTTTGTTTCAGTTCACGATCAAGACGTTTGTTTTTCAGTTCAGCAAGTTCGAGGTCTTTTTTCATGCGTCGCATTTGCATCTCAAGCGTGGCGACCCTGCAAGCAAGCTCAGTTACCTCTGAGGAGTTAGCCCCGTTCGGTATTATGCTTTGTGGCTTCTCTCCAGGTAGATCTTCGTCAACAGCGGCCTGTATACTAGCACATCCCATCTGATGAGCGGCTAACTCAAATCGATTTACCGTCACGCCACATCCTGCACAATCAACTGGAACGAAACTACACGTTTCCAGGTGTGCTTTCATCCTCTCCAAATGCACTACGGCCTTACAGCCTCTGTCAGAATGATCACATTCGATATTTAATCCATTGATAAAGTTTCGAATTGAGTGAATAGGTCGGATATCATTTGAGCCTGTCTCTGTTCGGCATTCCGGACAGGTTGAGATCACTCCCGGTCGGGTGAGCCACGTCTGTAGACATCGTATGCAGAATGAATGACCGCACGGTGTGAGCACTGCGTCCTCTAAGACAGCACTGCAGATACCACACAACAGGTTCTGGTCTATTGCACTGGGGAATCGATGCACTCCGAACCCCATTGTTATTTTACAAAGAGTTTTTACTGTGTGAATTTACTGTGCTTTTAACTTGGCCTTTATCGTGTTCCTTTGAAATGTTCGATTGCGATCACTATTTTACATATACACTTCCGTCTCAGTCTAACCTAAGTCACTTAAAAGATGAGTTTTAATCCATCTGTACATATGTTTAATGACGAAACATATCTGCGTGTTAAACTAGTATTGCTTATTACAATTTTCAGTGGCACTTTTCAAATAAAAACACAATCCGTGTGTCAATAGTCAATATTATACACCGCCTCCTACTATCTCACCGCACACTTTTGAATTTATCCTTGAGAAGATAATTAAACGAAAAACCTGATAAAGATTGCTCTCGTTACAACTGTGCACAGCAACTTACTATTTTTATTTTTTACTGTACAAGGTTAAAAATAAATTGGAAACTTAAAGTACGAGGGTTGTCCTAAAATATGAACGAATGATAAATAAATGTTCTGCACAAACAACTGTGTCTCCTGAGTAAAGGGTTGACGTGAGAGTGCATCTAAGTCATTATATGAGCAGATGAGTGCACCCTTGAGTATTCAACCGTCCAAGTCCAACTGGTATTGCAATTGCAGCTTTCCAATTCACTATTACAATGTGTCCTGTAGGTCTACATGACAGATATTATATTCCATGCTCTATATTTTGCCACGTTGTGAGAATCCAATGTATCTTTAATACTACCCCTAAAATTATGTTCGATTGTATCACTTATTACTTATTATCTGCCAGCTGTTCGCGGAGGCTATGCTCTATTATACATCGATGCACGATCTCATCTGGCAATGAGCCTTTTAAATGTAGCGGATGAACAACCATCGATACTAATCCAATATTTATATTGGAATTCTTTTGCTTAATTAAGAATTTCCCTTCTTGATATCTTTATTTTATGCATTTGCATTGAACGATTTTCAGTCACTTCCTCTAGTTATTTTATTTGATTGATGGATCGCTACTAGGCTAATCGGATTTGACATGATAACTCGGTACACATTCCAAAAACGTTCTACTTAACTGTTTCTTTCTGTATGTTTTCCTTCAATTAACAATATTGATACAATCTATACCCTATCCCGATTACAAGAAGGCTAAAATAAAACCACTTGAGACAGTGAACAAAGCATAGTAACATTTGCTGTTTCCATAACTAACAATTCTGATTAAACACTTCAACATTATTTTCAAACTCAGATCTGTTCAAAAGTACAGCGAAACACCTCTCTAATCCGAAATAACTCAATTTGAAGACTTTTTCATGTTTTCTCTATCCAAAAGTTGTCATCTCAGCTCCCATTGACGCACATGTTAAAAAATGTGAAATGTAAACACCTGCTAATCTGAACACTTGGCTGGTCCTGTGGCGTTTGGATAAATAGGTTTTACTGTGTGTTTAACATTCACCAGTTCATATGTCATATATGCATTGATTTATGGTCCTCTTCTCATGTTATATGTGTTAGTTATATTCACTGATATGTGGTTTAATCAACACATTTCAGACACGATCTCTGGTATGTGATGAACTACCCTGCGTGCAGGGTCTAGTTAAACTACGAGACGAAGCTCTCTTTTAAGAAGTGGAGTCAAACGAATGCAAAGGGTAGTGGTGAACCTGAGACTAACATAAACCTGATGGTCAAAATATGAGATTTTCTTTTCATCCAAGTATTGTAAGAGTTGAAGGCCAACTCCATCTAAGTTTTGAAAAAGTTTTGAAGGCCTACAAATGTAATGTTTGTTTCCTTGTGGACTGCTTTATATTTATCAACTATTTTTGTATCAGTGATTATGTTCTTGCACATTCGATATTTGCAGGCTGTAATCCAATTTGTATTATAGCTTTAATGATGTATTATACCACTAATCACTTACTAGATCATCAAAGTATCTCTTGTAATTACTAAGCTTAGAATGCTACAGGATCTCATATGCATAATCGAGCATTTTCATACATCACACACAAGTCACCATTAGAACATATAGCAGAAGCTGTTTTACTCGTCTCCCTCATATGCTGTATTTACCATTCGAGGCAATACTGAATAGTAGCTTAAAATTGCAATTAAATTGTTATTCAGTTGGGTCATTTGCCAAAGGGTGACATTTGACTGATAAAATTAGGAATCTAATGTTCATTTCTACACCCACCATTCAACTGCTGAAAGGAGATGTTGAATGCTGGAGTAAAAGGCTCATTCATAGTGACAAAAATATCTGGGTTAATTGGTCAGAAATTTCAAGGGAATGACCTAAAAATAAGGACAAAAGTATGATATGTTTGATCGTGTCAAACAAAGTAGAAGGTCTAGTTAATATGATATAAAACTATCCACTTAACTTAATATTTTTTTCAGATAACATAATTTTAGTACCTGTCAAACCTACGAATACCTCATTACACTGTTTAGTTTTGGACAGACAACAACAACAACCGAAATTGCCACCTGGAACTTGGACGTGGGAAACTTAATATTTTGGTTCCATTTCAGATATGTTATCAATCACCAATCATTAGACCCTGATATTATTTGTCTCCGGACTCTTTTACAAAAGTCTGACGGCACAGTTCAAAAATGTCTGAATTGCAGAAGTGATCATCCATGGGGCAGTGATCCCTAATGTTTAGACGGGACAAACGTCTAGTTCCATGACGCTGTGTACCAGTCAGACTGAGAAAAGAAGTACATCGATCTGATTATCGACATCCAAGCATGTTGAACAGTTATAAGGACACACACTTCTAATAGCTAACATCTGAATGTTTCTAACACTTCCAATTACAATATTGTTCACTATTCCCCTGCTTCACCACAGTCGATTCTGCTTTCTGAGCATCTCTATGGCTCTCCAACTTGGCCTAGTAGTAATACGAGCCAGCGCGGAATCTCATTCAGAAATCATTCCCATGCTAGAGATTTACAATCTATCGTTGTATGTACTTGCCAAGCTAGCTACTAGAGTTAAATATTTCTTAGTTGGCCTTCAACCTAATTATACTTTGATGAAATTGGCTTTCAATATTGTTGATCAATACCTGAGATGAAATTGGCCTTCAACATTGATGCAATACTTAGCAATACTTATATGAAGTCGACCGTCAACATTGTTACAAAAGATGGAGTTTGATTTTAACACTTTTACAATACTAAGATGAATTTGGCCTTTAACACTGTTCAATACTTAGATGTTTGCCTTAAACTAATACTAAGATGAAGTTGGCATTTAACACTAGAAAACAGATAAAGTTGGCCTTCATCACTCTTACAATCCTAGGATGAAGTTGGTTTTAAACACTGTTTTAGTATTTAAATGAAAATAATAAAGTTGGCCTTAAACAATTTAACAATACTTAGTTGAAGCTGGCCTTCAAATTGTTGCAATAATTGAAGTTCTTGGATGAAGTTGGCCTTCAGATTGTTACAATACTTTGATGAAGTTGGCGTTCGATGTTGTCATAATGCTTAGTTAAAGTTGACTTTGAACAGTGTTAGGAAACGTGTTTATGTTTAGGTAAAGGTAAAGTTTGCTTTGAACAGTGTTACAACACATAGATGATTGAAGTTGGCCTTCAACACTATTTGAATACTAGATGGAGTTGGTCTTCAACACTATTTGAATACTAGATGAAGTTGGCCTTCAACACTATTTGAATACTCGATGAAGTTGGCTTCAACACTATTTGAATACTAGATGGAGTTGGCCTTCAACACTATTTGGATACTAGATGGAGTTGGCCTTCAACACTATTTCAATACAAGATGAAGTTGGCCTTCAACACTATTTCAATACTAGATGAAGTTGGCCTTCAACACTATTTCAATACAAGATGAAGTTGGCCTTCAACATTATTTCAATACGAGATGAAGTTGGCCTTCAACACTATTTGAATACTCAATGAAGTTGGCTTCAACACTATTTGAATACTAGATGGAGTTGGCCTTCAACACTATTTCAATACTAGATGAAGTTGGCCTTCAACACTATTTCAATACAATATGAAGTTGGCCTTCAACACTATTTGAATACTAGATGGAGTTGGCCTTCAACACTATTTCAATACTAGATGGAGTTGGCCTTCAACACTATTTCAATACAAGATGAAGTTGGCCTTCAACACTATTTCAATACTAGGTGAAGTTGGCCTTCAACACTATTTCAATACTAGGTGGAGTTGGCCTTCAACACTATTTCAATACTAGATGAAGTTGGCCTTCAACACTATTTCAATACAAGATAAATTTGGCCTTCAACACTATTTCAATATTAGATGGAGTTGGCCTTCAACATTTTTTCAATACAAGATGAAGTTGGCCTTCAACACTATTTCAATACAAGATGAATTTGGCCTTCAACACTATTTCAATATTAGATGGAGTTGGCCTTCAACATTTTTTCAATACAAGATGAAGTTGGCCTTCAACACTATTTCAATACAAGATGAAGTTGGCCTTCAACACTATTTCAATACAAGATGAAGTTGGCCTTCAACATTATTTCAATACTAGGTGAAGTTGGCCTTCAACATTATTTCAATACTACATGTATATGGAGTTGGCTTTCAATCCTGTTGCAGAAGTTTAATGAATTTGGCCTTCAAAATTTTTTCAAAACTTAGATGGAGTTGGCCTTCAACTCTTACAATACTTGGATGAAAAGAATCTCATATTTTGGCCTTCCGTTGCAGGGTAAGACAGTATTATTGCACATTACTTCGTTTTAAAAAATGGTGTCTATTTCCATAATATAGCCTAATTAGCCCAAGGGACATGACTGTGAATATAGTATTAGCTAATTATTGGGACCTTCTCTGGAATAACAGCATCAATATTACTTTAATAAAACCATGCTGAGGGGCAATATATCAATTGTAATATTATGTTTGAATTCCCATAGGTCAAAAGTGATAATATTGGGAAAATAATTTCCCTTTCGGTTCTGTTAGTCTGTTATACTCTTAACAGTTAAAGGCAGGAATTTGAATACAAAAATTCTTAGTTATAATATTGCCCATGGAAATACTTTATACTGTTTTACTTTTTTTCTTTTTTAATGTCAATGCCTGATTGTCTTTATATTGATATAGTTTTCACTTTTCAGGCCTTCTATGGTCAATATGTTTCAAGAAAACAGCTAAGACTCCGGTTAAGACTTAGATGAAGTTATTGATATTAATATCTGCCTCAAGTTCAACATTATACGTCAAATATCTTCCTTGAGAAAATTAGCATCTACATATCTTACATTTTCTTCTCTGAATGTATTGATCATTGAACATGTTGAACATTTAAACTCATAGAAAAAATTTCATTTTATCAATAATCCATGAATGTAAAATTATCAACGTTTTTTAATAGGTCTATAGTCTGATAGTTACTTGAATTTTTCAAAATAAATATCTTATCGATTCATGATATTGATGATTAAAGCAGAGTGCCCAAGGGTATCTTATGCTATTGAGCAACAGATGGTAAAAGAATATACATTGTACATTGTAATATGCATACATAAATGAATGTGTTCGATTGCATGTGTAATTAAGAATGTTGATTGTAATATATGGAATTATCTCATTTTTAGATAAATAAGCATAAAACATGCATGAAGTCTTGGATATCACAGTTTGCAATCAAATGTACAGCTCCATGAACCCCGGGTCCAAGAATCCCCATGTTCTACAGGGGGAAGGGGGAGGGGCTATAGATTTATTGCTAAATTTATCTAAGTTGGAATGATCTTTAATTGCACAATTACGTATGGGAAGTTTACCACTGGAAATTGAAACAGGCAGATTTAGAAATGAAAAATTGGAAAATAGAAAATGTACTTTATGTAAATCTGGCAACATTGAGGATGAGGAACATTTTATTATTAATTGTACATTTTATAAGGAAATAAGGAAAACATATTTACAAAATCACCAAATTTTTGAAGAAACAGAATCAACTACGGATCAAAAGTTTCAGTATTTATTTGAAAAAATGCCTAGGCAAGCTGCTCATTTTGTTAAACTTTGTTATTTTATAAGAAGAAATGCCATTTATAATGTAAATAACGCAGATGCGAGTAGGTAGTTACCAGTTTCACCACTAGGTGGCTCGTTCGGGTCAGATAGCATGGCGGGTATAGAGGAAAGTTCCCTTTAACTTAAATTACATCTGTTTTAGTGGTTCAATTTTCATATAACCCTTATGTATCTAATAGTTATGCAAATCAAAATATGTCCAGTAAATGAAAATGTTATCTGACCAATACAAGAAAAGATATTTCACTTTTTGTAATTTTGTAACATGGGCTCTATGGAGAATCAACCCGAACTAGAAGTCACACTTTCAAAAATAATTAGATTTTCAAACTTGATAAACAATTTTCGAAACGATATTTCTAGATGTACTTTTACATGTAGATTTCAAATATAACATCGCTTTGACTGAATTTTGAATATTTAATGGCGTAAATCAAGATTTTTTCTACTCGCATCTAGTCTATTGAATTAAACTGCATGTATGTGTCTAAGAAATTTATGCTAGTATTTTTAAAATTGTTTGTTATGAATCTAATTGTAATTTTTAACATTAGTGGTTGATAAGCCCAAGTGGGCTGGGTTGCTTTTTTTACTTTTTTTTGTATTGTATTGTATTGCATTGTATTGAACCTACCACTGTAAATAACAATAAAACTAAACTAAACTATAGAAATTCAAAAAAGAGGGGAGCAACGGATATTTTGTGAAATTGGTTCCTTTTTGAAAATTTGAAGTTGGTTCCTTTTTGAAAATTTGGGCCTGATTTTTGAAAATTTTAATACTTTCATCATAAATCGAGGTCAATTCTTTCAAAGTGGCCTGAAAACAGGTCTATTTTTAAACTGTCCATTTATAGACACATTGCCTCCCTCAGAGCCATCACTGCTAATTAGATAACTTGTCATGTTTCTCTGAGGCGAGGAGAGGGGCATTGGTGCAAGACAGTGTACTATTCTAGCAGCCTGTGTGTTCTTTCCATTTTGAAACTAGAGTCTTCACACTTCACATTTATAGTGGATTTGAAAAGGATCAATCAGCTGAACATCAACATTGTCTTTAACCCAGGATCTTTAATAAAGACAAGTAGATTTACTTATTCTATAAATCTATTAACTTCATAGAATAAGAAAATTTATTTGTTTTAAACACTAGGGGTAATAACCGGAATGATGAAGAAAGTGTTCCAATTATTTTTTCTGTTGACAACATTAAGCTATGTGTTATAAATAAATGTACAGGGTGTCCCAAAAAAATCATACCAAGATTAAAAAGAAATAATTCTGTGAGTGATGAAGGAATAAATTTGATCATCTGAAAGACAATTTAATTATCATAGACATTTAAAGGTTTCACAAGGTAACTCTATTTAGTTTTAGTAACCATCTGTAGTTCAATGTCCTACTAAGAAAAACACAAAATAACTCTGCATCAATTATGATGGGGGTAATTTAGAGCATGTCATCTAAAATGTCATATTTTTCAGGAGGCAATGCACAGATTTCTGCTAATACTGCTTATACATTTCCTTATCATGTGAAAGTTCTCCTGAGTTATTTGGGTATATTTTTGGAACACCCTTTAATGCAAGACATAGATACAGACTTACAGTATTTATCACATGTTTAACTGGTACTTAAGTTGTTTGGAAACACATTATTATCTCATAGGCTACCTGCAATATATTGCATACCTGTCGTATACTGAAACCTCTTATCTACATACATGTATCTATACATGTACATGTATATCTACAGTATATACTTGTTAAAGTGAACACATGTTGAAATAAAGAAACCATCAATTCAAAGTCATTTTTTGAAACATTTTCTTTTTTTTAAAGAAAGATGGCCAACAATTGGCTTAGCCATCGTGACCCCCCCCCCCCACCTGACCATTTGCAGATAAGGAAAGGGACCCAAATACTGCATGCAAGACTAAATCCAAGCCTATTCAACATATGCTTACTTTGGAAATTATGATCATTAGAATTATAGTTTTTGATATGGTTCTATCATAAGGACTGGAACACAACTGACTGTATAAAAAGTTGTGAAATTGGAACTAGGCTGAATAAGTTAATGAGAAAATGTTACTGCTAGAAAGATAATTAAATAGAGTTAACTGAAACAAACAAAGTAATCATAATTTATGATAAGATCCTTAGAAGTGACACAAATCTTTATTAAACTGATACATTATAATTAGTGATATGATATCACCAAAGGTAAAGAAATAGGTTTCTAGGTATTAACTGCAAAACAAGTCATATTAATAATATTCTAAACACAAACTGTACTTCTGGTAAAATAATACAGTATTTGCTTATCATTGATTTTGTGAGTTCTAAAATTCATAAAATCATTCCAACAGTTTTAATGAGCAAAATAATTCTTGAAATTCTGAGGAAACAAATAAATGTACATGTACCAGTAGTAGTAAAATTCAGAAATACAGGAAATCAGCAAAATGTCAGTCGCAAAAACAAAGTAAGATCAAAGGTAAGTTGCCTTGCCTTTGTCAATGAATGAATATATTTTTATGAAATTCTACTTAAGTACTATGTGTATTTATTTTGAATGATTTGAGTCTTTTAAGTTATACAAACGAAATAAAGGAAGACCAAATTCAACTGAGGCCATGACTTGGAAACAATATTGCATGCAGATCTCTTGTTCGATGAAAACAAAAATTACACAGATTTCTACTTCAGAATAAGTCAATCTAGCTGTATTATTTATGATAACAATCTCTTTGGGACAATAAATGCCAGTAATTGTATTTTTAATTAACTTTTATTGTGTTATATTGTCAAAAGAGGTTATCAGAACTTATAACATGTCAACAGAGGTGAATCAGTCCCACCATTGTTCAAACCAGGTCTAATGCATCATGGGATATCCTTGGTCCAAATGTATTTCACATTTTGTGGTAGCAGCACTGTCCAATGTAAATGATGTCATAGGATAGAGATGTAGCTTATCAGTACTGTGATGCCAGAATGAAAAATACATAAGAATCAAGGATCTATAATAACATAGCGACCAAGTAAATAAACAAAACTCCATAGAAAATATGGTTACAAAATAATTCATAGCGACCCAGAACAGAAACATTGACCATCTGCAGGTATATTTCCAAGCTGAATAATTCATAATATATTTCTTCCAATCTTTGCAATCATTGTCCTTTAATTACTTGATGACATGACCCATAAAACATTAATGCTTCATGTTCTCTAATTAAAGGTTCTTTAATTAATTGCCTCTTCTTCATAACATAGTGACGTGTCCATCAATTCCATTTACCAGTTGATTTCCTTCTAGATATTTCATCCATTTTTTATAGATCAACTTACTAACTGTTACGGACATAATGAGTGTAAAAGTGAAATGGAAAAAAACACCAGCTCATATATTAACAAGTCAAGGTATTTTATTTATTCACTTATCTTATCACTTTTTACATTTTACATTTTTATACAAAACAAGGGAAAATATAATGTTTGCTTTTCAAGAATTTCCAAAATAAAATTATTGCCATTTAGCACTGATTTTTGTTTGTCAAACTTAAGATGCTATGAGTACAGGTCGTTCCATAATTTACTTTTTATTGCCTTTATACAGAATCTATTAGCCTGATTCCTTTTTTTGTTTAGCATTTTGTAAACCAAGGCATCCTTGTGTGAACTAATCATCAAAATATACAATAGGAGAAAGATAAAACAAACTTACTGCATTATTAATTGCTTTAATTACATACATGTACACTTTTCCATAGTTAAAGAAAATGCTAATAATCATTACATCATACCTGTATACATGTATATGACTTTAGTTATAATAATTTGGCAATATTGGCAAAGCTGAGTTAAACAGCACTGAACGAGAAAAACAGCATCTACACAGAGTAGCAAATCCTGCTGAACAAAAGATAACTAGAAAAACAGCAACTCCACGGAGTAGCAAATCCCACCGAACAAAACATATTATGCTTATTATAGCTAGTGTAAATGACGAAATGTTTGTGTACTTTGTGATAGAAGCATGAAATTTGGCACAAAGTTAGTTTATACCATTGTGAACTAGGCATCATCATATAAAATTTGAACCAAATCCGTTCACTGGTATATGAGTTATCAAAGATTACGTTTTTTAAGAATATGGGCCGCCATCTTGAAATTCAGCCACCATCTTGAAAATTATTTCTTGAACAGAGCTACTGTGTCCCTAGGCATAATCATATAAAATTTCAACCAAATCTGTTCACTGGCATTTGAGTTATCAAAGATAACGTTTTTTACGAAAAATTGCTGCCATTTTGAAGAAGTGGCCATCTTGAAAATGTTTTGTCCAATATGGCTACTGTGTCCCTAAGCATCATCATATAAAATTTGAACCAAATCCGTTCACTGGTATTTGAGTTATCAAAGATTACATATTTTTACGAAAAATGGCCGCCATTTTGAAATTAAGCGGCCATCTTGAAAAGCTCTTTTTGTGCGAAACTCCTTTGTCCCTAGGCATCAGCATGTAAAATTTGAACCAAATCCATTTACTGGTATATGAGTTATCAAAGATTATGTTTTTTACGAATATGGGCCGCCATCTTGAAATTCAGCCGCCATCTTGAAAATTATTTCTTGAACAGAGCTACTGTGTCCCTAGGCATAATCGTATAAAATTTCAACAAAATCCGTTCACTTGTATTTGAGTTATCAAAGATTACATATTTTTACGAAAAATTGCTGCCATTTTGAAATTAAGCGGCCATCTTGAAAATGTTTTGTCAAACATAGCTACTGTGTCCCTAAGCATCATCATATAAAATTTGAACCAAATCTGTTCACTGGTATTTGAGTTATCAAAGATTACATATTTTTACGAAAAATGTCCGCCATTTTGAAATTAAGCGGCCATCTTGAAAATCTCTTTTTGAGCGAAACTCCTTTGTCCCTAGGCATCAGCATATAAAATTTGAACCAAATCCGCAAACTAGTATTTGAGTTATTAAAGATTACATTTTTTACGAAAAATGGCGGCCATTTTGAATTCAGTGGCCATATTGAAAATTCCTTCTCGAGCAGAGGTCCTACACCCATAAGGCATAAGCCTATAAAATTTGAATCAAATCCGTGAAACGGTATTTGAGTTATCGCCCGGACAAACAGACGGACGGACGGACGAACGGACGGACGGACGGACAGACGGACGGACAGACGGACGGACGGCTTTCCTATATCCCTCTCGAACTTCGTTCGGTGGGATAATTAATCAAATAAATAGTCTGAATATTATGACAGAGTAGAGTTGTCTCCCTTTTGACAAAATCTGCACCAATGACGTGAAAAGACATCATATTAGAAATTCCTTCTTGAGTAGAGGTCCTATTAGCCAATTAGCAAATAAAATTTGAACCAAGTCTGATTACTGGTATTTGTGCTATCAGAAATTATATGTCTTTTAAAAAATAGTGGCTATTTTGAATTTAATGTTAAAACTTTCTACTTGAGAGGAGGTGCTGTCCCTAAGGCCTCAGTGAACAAAATTTGAACCAAATCCATCACTTGGCATTTCATTCATCACATTCTCACAAAAAATGGTGGCCATTTTGAGTTGAGTGAACATCTCGAACCAAATCCGATAACTGGTAATAATTTTACAATTATCAAAAGCAGAAATTAACATGCAAAATGTCATCACCTGCCATTTGTCACAGACGCAGAACACCAACAGTCATTACAAATGCTGAACACCAGCTGCTGTCTATAAAATGTTAAAGACGATAATATGTCACCACTTCTGGTTGTGTCAGAATTACATTTTTTCACAAAAATTGCAGCCATTTTGAAACAAATTAGTTAACTGGTATTTTGGTGATCACCAAGACAGACATCCTGATGGAAGGAAGGATGAACAGACATACAGACCAACAATCGGAAAGATGGATGGCTTTTCTATATCCCTACTCAAACTTCATTCAATGGGATAGATACCCTTGATTACATAATATTATATACAGGGTGAGCTAAAAAAGGTAAGACCATTGAACAAGGTTTAATTGTTTACTTTAACCCTTTCATGACGATAGGCTCCATATTGAGCCCTATTACATAATCGCTTTTAGGACGATAGGCTCCTTTTGGCACCACTATTTTTATTTACATACATCAATGAAATGACAATATCTCCAGTTCTATTCAGTATTTTTAGACCAAATTTTGACAAGTTGTTGACATGTGATATTGCTTATTAAAAATTGTATTTTAGTGATAAAATTATAGTATAGTTAAGTATAGGTCCAAGGTATACGTCATTTCTAGTTTTTACCTAAAAAACGCTCTTACTTATCCGTCACCAGGCCAACATTTTCCTCTTATATTCAAGTCGAGAAAGGGTTAATTGACTGAGTTATCACCATTTGTTTGGGTTACCTTTTTTGTCTCACCTTGTATCAGATGTCAGCTTAGTATCTATTTTGTGAATCTAAGTCTAAACATGTGGTAAAAAATAAATTCTTTCGAAGAAAATGAACATACTGTATGCATGTTTCCAAGTATATAATGTTCTTTTGTATATGTGAGTGTTTTAAACACAGTAAAGCATTTCTTGGTTTGTGTACATATTAAAGTGTGGTATACGAGGGGTGATCAATAAGTAATGGACACTTTTTTACACAGATGCTTTTTATAGACCAATCCCTTCGATTTTCTTACCAGTGATACATCATTCTATTATTTATCAACTCTGAAGATTTGAAGACAAAATATATAATACGTGTTGATATATCCTTATTTCCATGAAGGAGGTACAGGTACCCCGGGACAGACATTTACGTCACATATTCTGAAGCTATTTTAGCTTGTTTAACATGCAATGCAGTTGAATGCAGGCTGAACAAAACAAACCATTATGGTCATGAATTACCCCATTTTGTTATGCCATAGTTGATTTTGAATATTTTATCATCACTATGTGGTTTCATACAACATTCATTCCACAGGACCCTCTAAATAGGTTCCATCAAGTGCTACATGTACACAATTTCTCATCCTCTTAAGATTGTGAGGCAAGGCTGAATCCATTCTCTGACATGGTAGCAAGATGCAGTTGCACGGGTTGTTTTATTTTATCAATGTCAATAAACCTGCGTCCTTTCTTTATTGAAATAAGTAGTATAGAAATTAACAAGTCACACTTGAGCAGATCTAGACAATATGGTGCATTGGCCAAGGGCTCAATTTTGAGGTCCAGGGATATTGTTTTCTGAACATTTTGAGATCTGTGGGCAGGCGCATTCTCCATATGGAGTAGGGTGTTCCCTTCTCTCACCACCCCTTTCTTCCACATTGCTTTCTCAAATTGACCTGCAAACCCCTTCCATACAACACTCTGACACAACAATACTTTCTGTTTATGTGTTACAAGTCAGCAAAAAATTTCAAACAACACAACACTTGTTGCATATAAAAAGTTCAAATCTAACTGAAATTTACCAAACTGGCTAAAAACTTAATATGTGACGTAAATGTCGGTCCCGGGGTACCTGTACCTCCTTCACGGAAATAAGGCTATACCAATATGTATTACATATTTTGTCTTCAAATCTTTAGAATTGATAGATAATTGAATGATGTATCACTGGTAAGAAAATCAAAGGGATTGGTCTATAAAAAGTATCTGTGTAAAAAAGCGTCCATTACTTATTGATCACCCCTCGTATTCAGGTGTTTTTACTTCTGTTCTATTATGTAATGACTGTGTTTTGTACACAGTTAAGCATTTCCAGTTTGTCTGCCTACGGAAAATTGTTGTTCACACAATCCTTGTAATGGCAGTTTTTGAACACGGTAAAGTAGTTTATAGTGTCTCTACCTACAGAAGTGTGGTATAGATGTCTCCACTTTCTGACGCTTGCGGGATGACATGCCTTCAAAGAATTCTTTGATGTCTTCTTGCCGGACAACCTGAAACAATGAATTGAATGGCTTGACATGTAGAGTGTCCATATAAGAATATTGGAAAGATGCAAACCTAGTTTTCAATGGATGATTTTTTGTAATGTGGAGTAATGTACAAGTCAAAGAAACAAAGGACTAATGAGATATTCCAACCAGGACTCTAAGAAATGCATATTCTTTATTTACCTTGCCATTTTCTGCAAACTTTTTCAGATAATCACTCAGTTCAGTCTTCAGATCATTGTAACCTAAAATAAATGAAACATTTTCATCTTCCTGTCAGTCAGGCAACCTTTATTCAGTTATTGTTTGCTACTTAAATTTTGGTTGTACTTACATAAATGTAATTTTTTAAAAGAAACTCGAAAAAGATTTCAGTTTAATTTTCAGCCAAAATCAACACACTGTGAAAACAGCTTGATGTACCAAGACACACAATGAAAAATATCCCCCATTTAAATTCAGAACTGAACTCAAGATTTTAGTGAGGGCAAAATGGGAACACAAAATGGTAATTGTAAATTGGTATAAAGATTCCAATGCACAATGTAGTATTCACTGAGCTATGATCAATCAAAATAGTTCTACTTCATATTGACTTACCATGAAGCATTTCCACTTGTTTACTTCTATCCATACTTGAGAGAACATTCATTCCACGCTCGTATTGTGAACCACCATGCTTAGTGCGCCCTCTTTCTTCATATGCTAGAACTGTGTCTGACTGATCTGTCAGAAACTGCACTTTTGCCATGGTGTACATTTCCTGAAAACAATTATTTTGAAATTATATTTCAACATTTGTTCGCACAATACAATGTTGGCAAAGGTTACAATGACCATTACTCTCTCATGAACTGTTAAACAAAAATTGACCCTACTCTATGTCGCAAACAAGGCATAAAATGTAACCACCTTATAAGATATTGGGATTGGTTATAAAAGTTAAACAATTTAAGCAAAGTGGAACAAACAGTAGCTATAACAATGTATCACCATTTCTTGGTGGTGAAAAAGAACTTCTTTTGAACCTTCAAAGCATTGCTATTGCTCAATGCTTTTTTTCTAAAATTATTCAATCAACAAACCTTGCATGATGCACATGTACAAAGCTTTGATCTCCATCCATCCTTCCAGAATGTTGCACAGTTTTTCACTTCAAATTTTCTGGTGGAAAGTTCCCCATATTTACATATACTTCCAACTGAGGTATCCTCAGCAACAGTACTGTCATTTTTATTTACTGGAATGTCATTAGAAGCACCATTTATCTTTTCCTCTTTTAGTGGAGTGTCATCTTCACTCGTCACATTGAGTAATGGTTCTACTGTTGGTGCAGGCTGTACTCCATCACTACTAGTACTGCATTTTGTCACCTGGAAGTGCAGAACATAATAATGGATTGAAGCACATGCATCAATACATTAAATATAATATGCACTGAAGAATTTCTTAGAAGAAATTCAGATGAACTGGGTAGACTCTTAACAGACACTTAAAAATACTTGACAATTTCTTCATGGGATGAACTTACCTCCTCTGTCTTAGGAACACTTGATTCGGGGATATCAGCTGTATTTGTTGCCTCCTTCACTGGAGATACTGTGTCCACATTGACACTTACATCCTGGGTCTGCTGGCACATCTTGCTTGTAACTGTAGATATAAATATTTCATGTTATAATATCCGACTTAAGTTTCATAAAATATTTCTTGATATAATACAGTGTGACACAAAAATGCCACCCACTATTTTTGTAATAACTTTCTCATGATTTGTTATGTAGACAGTGTTCAGTGGAAGGTTGGTATGCTTGCACAGCATCAACAATTTGGAAATAAGAGATATCTTATTTTCTGCAGAGGCATGCTCTGTCACACAAGGCATTAATGTGACAAAATGTCACCACCTAGTTGCTCATGATATTATTAGTTCAATCTTAAGTCAGTTTTGAATTTCTGAGAACTTGTAGATGATTTTGAAAAAACAAATTGGTCAATTTGAACCAAGTTGAAAAAGACCTTTTTGACCTCTCTTAACGCTTTTTTACCTTGAAAATGTCATTGAAGGTCAAATCTTAAATATAAAGTCAGATTTGAACTTCTGAAAACCCGCCGATCGCCAACCATCACCACAAAAAATGGAGACTATTACAATTTGTCACCCTTTTTGATTGTGACATAAAAATCACTCAAAAATGTAAAATAGAAAATCTGTGATTTTTAAATTTACACAATAAGCGAGTCAGTTAATCCAAATCATTTGAGAAAAATGGGTAGATATGATATATTACTGATAATATATGTAAAACCAATCCAGAAATGACTCAAATAATGCTAACACAGACATCCCAATTTCAGAAAATTGTATTTTTTAACATTTTTTGATGATTCCACTGAGAGCATACCTGGACAGAAAACATGAATATGTTCTCATTCCTTGGTAGTGCCATAAACATAATTCAAAACGTAGAGTACAGTAGTAAGTTTTTAATGCTTTTGTACCTGTGGATTGCACTGTGTATGCCCAAAGGAACTCATGTTTAGCCATGCAGTCTTTACAGATCATCTCCTGGAAGATATCAGTGTCAGGTGGATCCCTACCCAGATGCTGCAAAGAATTACAGTATAAATCAGCAGAGGCAAATGTCAAAATGAGGATAACAAGGCATTAACATGCAAAATGTCACTACCTGCCATTTGTTACAGATGCAGAATGCGATCCACCAACCATTGAACAGCAACCGCCCAATGCCTTCACAAAAGGTTGGAGACCATAACAATATGTCATCACGAAAAGTGGTGACATAAAAACAAAACACATATATAGTTAGTTTATATCAGAATTAAAGATTACACAAACCTGAAATACATGCTCCAATTAAATCATGAATAAAATTTTACGTACACTGGGAGAATGGACAACAGTTTGAGTACTAAATGTCTAAATGATGTAATTCAAGACTTAATTGGTGTTTTTCCAAAATATAGGAGGGGTAATTACTTCTATGTTATCAGTATAGAGTTGTGAGGTATTATGAGATATGAAGGGTGTTACTGAAAATTCCTCAGCCCATTTTTGAGAAAGATTAGGTTATTTTCGAAAAAACAAGGCCTATTTTTTCTAACTGAAGCTGAAGTTTCCATCCCATCCACTGGATCCATCAGATACACCATCACTCAAAACAAGGACCCCAAGCAAGTCTAGAATAAGATTGCTGTTTTGACAAGGGAGATGAGGGATATTTGGGAGAACATATACATAATATATAGTTCTAGAGTTATACATGTTCGATAGATAGGATTGTATCTTACCCTACCATGGTACCAGTCCTCACATATCACACACTGAATCATCTCATCTTCTATCTAGAACAAAGAAAAACAGTTAAAACCACATAGAAATAAAATTATAGATCCCCAAAATATAGTATTATTTCCCTAATTCATGCAACTGTATAGAATATTCACATTTCTTATTTTTATCTTATTTTTTTATTTCATTAAAACATAAAAACATTTGTACATATTTGTGGCTGTGACATTTATTGTAAATAAATACCCTGTATTTGGTGAAGACTGAAGAGAGTGCAAAACATTATATTATTGTACTTACACTATCATCATGATCTGGGTATGGCCTGTGACATGTACAGTAGAGACCTCTATAGTTCTGATTATAGCTGTTATCCTCATTGATTGCACATTTTTTCTGCAATAGTTACAAAGGGTAAGATGCGAAAGAAATTATAGGATATCCTATGATTTTGAGGAATATCATTTTTATCTACGAGGTGATATTGATATCTGCACGAGAGAGCAAAGCGATAATCGCTATTACGATATCCCATTTTTTCTGCAATAGTTACAAAGGGTAAGATGCGAAAGAAAACTATATTATTTGGGGTATTACTCTCAAATTGGGATATTCAAAATTATTTATTATTTGTGTTACAGATAAGACATTCTAAATGGATAGTTGTTTGGATAGTCAAATGGGTAATTAAATTGTACATCATATAGTGGTAAATAAATGAAATCATTAGAGATTACATTGATAGTACCATGAAAATGCATGTGAATTCTGATCAATATCCTTTGAAACATCTATATTTAATAATGATACTTACTGGAGTAAGTTTGCATTCAAAGTTTGGGAACTTGCTATTTCCACAGTCACATCTGAATTCTCTGTAAAAATACAAAAAATAAAAATGGTTAAGAATAGCAGACTACATATTTTATTTTTCCAATATTTATTTTGATATTTTACTTTTATCAGCCTCTGTTGCAAATGCATACTGTTATAGACTTACAAGAAATTTCTTCCAACATGATTGATCTATCATTTTTCAGCTGAAAGCAGACAGATTTTCCAGGAAATGTACAACTAAACAAAAAAGTACCTTTTTGTGTATAACTCCAAGAGATCATGTCCCTCATGGCATACTAGACAGCAGGCAAGGCACATTCCAGCAGGACCATTAGCATCACTTTTACATGTTACGCATGAGTAAACAGCTTGCCGTGGTATGTAGCCCTGTAGGAAGACATTGAAAAATAAAGATAATGCTATCATAGATGGTAAGATAACAAGCAACAAATGACCATTACTGAGGTAAAAATGGCACAATACAGTGGCCTCATGTGGTGAGAAAAGCTGACTTCTTCGAACAAAGCAGAAGTAAAAGCCATGGCCAATGGTGTAAATGATGATTACATAGGCTCACCATGTGTGAAGTGGCTTGATATTGACAGGCAATAATTTTATGAAGGCATGAACTCAAGAGAAATCCCAAGAACGGCAAGATGTAAAGATACACAGATAGTGGGACTCTTTCAACTACGAGGCATTAGCATACAAAATGTCACAAGCAAGTACAGTACTGTCATTTGTTCCAAACGCTGACCACTGCATGCCAAATGCTGACCACCAAACACCATCCACAAAACAGTTGGAGATTATAACAATATGTCACCACTTGGGGTGATGACATAATAAGCTAATTATATACACTTGGTTATGAAAGTCAAACAGCGACGCATGGAGTTACTTCGTCATGGGGCTGTTTGACCATGGGGTAATTCCGACATGCTTATAATCTCAATCTTCGCAATATATTGAAATCTCCCATGGCTGAGATCTTAATCCAAGATGGCTGAAGGTCAATGTTTGAGTTTGGAATTTTTAATCAGTTCTCATCAGAGTCACATGTTATTTTCAGGAATAAATATCTCGTTTCATATACAGTCTTCATCTTTCACATTTGCTCAAAGAGTGCACTAATGTACTTAGAAAAGAGTGTGGAGAATATTTTGTAAAATGTATGAAAAATTAGAAAATTCAGTGACCTACTTTTTAAAAGTGCAAAATAAGTCACTTTATTTTCTCATTTTTTATACATCTTATGCACATGGTCAAAGTAGCCCCACAACGAAACCCTTTTGTAGCACACTATCATCATGATGATGTAACAGTGTAAATGGCTCCCTCTGGAAATTAAGAGTAATGTCCATATTAATAATCTGCAAAAGACTTGTCTAATAAAAATTTAAATATAATACGCTGGAAGACTAGTAATTGATCGTCAAGACAGTTTTTGCTTGGAAATTTACGTAAATCTCCAGTGGGCCCGGGCCCCCCCTTGGGTGGGTAATTTGGGCAAAAAAGGCCTTTTGGCCCCCAAAAGTGGGCCTTTTTGGTCATTAATGGTGCTTTTAAAGCCTTACTTTTTAATTTCAGGCCAAATTTTAAGGAAAATGAGCCTCAAATTTTCCACTTTTGCGTTTTAGGGGCCCAAAAATTTTTTTATATGGAATTTTTTTTCTCTGACCCGAAATTTGAGCCCACCTCTTGTTGGATCCCAGATCTGCCCCTACCTGCCCTAGCCCTACCATACCAATGGCAGGGGGGGGTTCTAGGAACCAACAAGGGGGGGGGGGCTCAAATTTCAGGTCAGATAAAAACACTTCTGCGCTCGCGCAGAATTTTTTTTCAAATTTTGAGGCCCATTTTCTTCAAAAGTAGGACTGAAATTGAAAATAAGGCCCAGTAATGACCAAAAAGGCCCACCTTTTGGGCCCAACCAAGGAGGGGGGGGGGGGGGCGGGCCACCATTGCATGATTGCCATTTACTGAACACAGCTGGCTCAAAAGCCAGCTGACAAACCGTTAAAATATACCGTCTTGTGAAGTGGTTTTCTCCAACTTCCAGCAAGGGCGCTGGAATAAGAAACGGTATTTAAGAAGATAATTGAATGTAACTTGCCCTTTTCATGACGAGTGGTGACAAAAAGTCCCACTTTGTGTGTAATTGCAGTTAAAGTGGAGAAATTCCAGATCTGGCGCGCACCATTTTTTAACTTTTTGCACATGCATGCTCATGCGCATTGTACTTTTTATCCCCATGGGTATTACCGTTCAAAGATCACGTGACTATTCATATTTAGCTAACGCGAGTTATTTTGTAGCAAATTTTTACTTTCGAAAGTCATGAGATCTTGCGAGACCTAAAATGGCTGGAATCTAAATTCAAAAGTTTTGTTGTCTAATAGAACATTGATTTACTACAACAACAGACTGTTGAAGGAACAAAATAAGGTAACAACAAATAAATTATGTATTGATTCAAATATATAGCGTATTATAAACGCTACTCAGCACAGCGTTTAGTCAAAATGGGCTCGATTTATTCTCTTCAAGTACACAAACATCTAACTTCCCAGAGCTGACTTCTGTCAGCTCGGTAGAGTAAGATGCCATCTATTTTCCATTAATATGGAAAAAAAAGTCAATTCAACAAGAACAACCCACATGCTATCTATTGCAAGACTTACGCCTGCCACAACCGTCGCCATGTTAATCAGTGTTTTTAAGTAGCGCAAGGATCCTGCAATGACCGTGGTAGTGTTAACGTGTAAGCCTGGTATAACCTTGACAGGCTGGCATAACCGTGACAATGCTGTATTATATTGCAAGGCATGTCATGACCCTGGAAGTGTTATCGTGGAAGCCTGGCGCGACAGTAGCCTTTATTGTGGTTTATAAGCGAATGTGAATATTAATGTATAGTAGTAATTTTGATTTTGACATGATTAAGGTAGTTAAACACCATGATCATAGTATTAAACTGTTTAATTGTAATGACGATCACTTAAAATTGTTAAGGATATTCCTGGCATTAAAGGGGCAATAAGGACTGTAGAGAGAAAATTCGAAAATTTTTATTTTTTCTGAGCTATCAGGTCAATATTTGGCTTAATACCTTCTTTGATATACCTATTTTCATAAAATGTATGTATAAACTATCAATTTCAGCATTAAGAAGTGTAAATTCAATTCAAAGCTTCTATAAAGGGAGTCCCACTTATAGATTTTTAAGATCCACCATGTTTCAAGAGGAATATCAGCTGAAATAATGTTCATCCAGAGGGTTTCTTTGTAGATAATGAAAATATATGTTAGTCTTGATGAAATATCCAAACCTAAATATATTTTGACACTTTTCGATGATCGTTGAATGGCCCCCCTGCACTATTTGTAGCACCTTTAATGTCATACATATTTACTAGTCATTGCAATACATTATACATGTAATGGTCATAGTAGGACTAAGCCTAAATTTCTACATTACCACCCTTATACCTGGCCTTGCAATACTATATTACAATGTCACGGTCATACCAGGCTTTGCGATCCCATAATACATTGTCACGGTCATGCCAGGTTTTCAAATACACATTGTCACGGTCACTTACAGTATAGCAATCATAAATTTCTACATTACCACTCTCATACCCGAACTTGGAATACTATATCACATTGCCACGGCGGTCATACCAAGCCTTGCAATACTATATTACATTGCCACGGTCATGCCAGGCTTTGCAATACACATTGTCACGGTTAAAGCAGTCCTAATCGTAAATTTCTACATTACGCTCTCATACCTGAACTTGCAATACTATACTACATTGTCACGGTCATGCCAGGCCTTGCAGAACTATATAACATTGTCACGGTAATGCCAGGCCTTGCAGTACTACAGTATATTACATTGTCACGGTCATGCCAGGCCTTGCAGTACTATATTACATTGTCACGGTCATGCCAAGCCTTGCAGAACTATATTACATTGTCACGGTCATGGCAGGCATTGCAATATAATACAGCATTGTCACAGTTATACCAGGCTTTCACGATAACATTACCACTGTCATGGCAGGATCCTTGCGCTACTTAAAAACATTGAATAACATGGTAACGGTTACGCAAGGCGTTAGTCTTGCAACAGATAGGGTCGAACAACCTTATTTTGAACTGATAAAATGGCAAAGAAGTTTTAGCTAAATCACCATCAGATATGTGCAGTTTTTGTCATCACTATCTCCTAACACTGCAGTTGCATCTTCTTCTAGCTTATTCTCTTCTTCTAAGACGTCTACCATGGATATATGGTCATCAGGTTCGACTTTTTCAGCAATATTTTTGGCGCTTTCCATTTTCTTTTCAGTTTTGTTTATTTCCTGGAGTCAAACATTCTGGTAATTATATATTTTACAGTTTTTTTTATCTTTATTTGATGAAAAATTCATAATGACAATTCATGAATCAAATATTCTATTAAATATACATTGATATTAAGATAAATAACTCTGAAGTATGTATGATATTCATATGTTGAAGTATTTTTGTTTGACCTACATTACTATCTTGTACTACTCGAAGTTCAGCTTGGTATAAAACATGGCGAGAACAAAACAGACAGCGAGAAGATGGGGTGGTAATAGGCGTAATAGGCCACGTAAGCGCCCAAAATCCAACCAAAATAATGTAAGTACCGAAAATAACCTCGTTTGAATGTATGAAGTGATTTTGGAAGATATTCGTTAATGAGTTTCAAGCTAAAATGTGAATCGCCAAGACCAATTTCAATTTTTGCAAATAATGATATGAAATATTGTAGATCTAAAATACTGCTAAAATCATAGGCCGCGCCTGGAGAGCCTTAAAATTTAAGGCTCTCTAGCCAAAATGCTAAAGAGCCTTAAATTTTAAGGTTCTTTAGCATTTTGGGCTAAAGAGCCTTAAAATTTAAGGCTCTTTAGCATTTTGATAGCCAATTCTGCTAGAGAGCCTTAAGGAATTCCAGGCGACAGAAATGACGAAATATTGCTTCTGGGACAAGATCAAACGACTTTGACATATTCTATACCCAACCTATTTTGTAATTTAACAATCAGCACAAATATACATACCATATTAGCAGATATCGGACAAATTCAAAAAGAAAATTTTTTTGATCGATAAAATCACTGATTATTAAACCGGAAGTGACTTCTCTGAGGTCCGCGAAGATGAAGAAGATAACATATAAAGATTTCAGTCATTTCAACTAACTTTGCCGTCGATTTGAATGGTTTTAAATGATCTTCTAATGCTCACTATGACTTCTATTAGTACTGTTTTGACTTCCCCACTTCATAAAAAAACATTATCACTTTTTGCTCAACTCATAAATTTACATATGTACTTCCGGTCTACCGAGAGAAATAAAAGAACCTTTTCAATCCCCAGTCTAAATTTGGCTTTTTAAAGGTTCAAACATCGATTTTGAAAAGTAAATGTTTGTTTGTTTGATGTTCATGCATATATCGAAAATATATGTCTCTGGTTCACCAGAGAAGGTGTAAGACCAGGCAATCACGTATATAGCCAGAAAAATGTTATTTTTACCATTTTATCCACTATAAATCGCAACATCCGTTTAGTAAAGATTTTGATGTATAGACATTAATTGATGGATTGGAGGCTAGGATAAAAATGTTGTTGTTGTGTTGCACAAGCCGCTGTTTCCTCGGCAGTTCACCTCTTGTACTGTAAATTTTCTTTGTGCTCTCTCATGTGCTTAAATTCTCACTAGTGAGGAAGACGTTTTTGCAAAATATTATGCAAAAATATCTCGTCCAAGAAAAATTCTAAAAAACATTGAAATGGGCAATTGGAAGTGTATTCTGTGATGTCCCTGGGCTGATGTCCCTGCATTCACCATAAACTGCGTGAAGATGTGCTGTATCTAGCAGAAACAAGATCCTTTTTCATCCCCGTCTTCATCATACTTTTTGCTATCTTAAAATGGGATTCCCTGTATTCTATAAGCTTGTGACTATAGCCAAGCCAATACAAGTGATTAATTTCATTAAACATTGATGATTGAGCGATGGAGCAAGCCCAAGAATTCTCGAAAAAATTGTATACATATTTTCCGGAGCTCAGAGAACGAACTTCCGGCTTGTTATTCACAATAAAAAAAGTGCTCCATCGGGGAATCGAACCCACGCCGCAGAAGTGGAAAGCCAGCACCCTAACCACTATACCAGACTGTTTTTCCATGATTGCGGAAAGCTTTTGGCAACTCTTTAGTAATATACATGTGTGAAATTTTTAAGTGGCATTCTGGGTTGAAAAACTTTCAAGAGTGTTGTTTTATTGTTCAGATGACGAAAACTTCAATAAAAAACAATATGAACACGGATTATAAACACAAAGGCTCTCTAGCCAAAACACTATGTTCACAGCTAAATAGCCTTAAATTTTAAGGCTCTTTAGCATTTTGGCTAAAGAGCCTTAAATTTTAAGGTACTCCAGACACTTCGAAAATCATATGAAATCATCCATGTAGCTCACTGGTACCCCCATAAATGAGTGGTCGAATTGGCGTTTTTTCTTATTCTTATATTTTATCATTCTTGTGCCAAATCTCCCCCACATTTAGTCTACATCCAATAGACTGAATTTCCTGAGAATTCAGTCTATTGATCATTATGTCCCTCCCGTGGGAAAAAACAGGAAATTTCCTGCACACAATTATCAATTTTAGGAAACTTCACTTCTCAAAAATAAGCATTATAACAATTCAATTAAGGTCTCATGGAAGTAAACAGGAAATGATAAAACAAAAAATGACAAAGCCATGCTGGATTTTGAAAATTTTTTGAACCAAGATAAATGAGTTCTGTTTGGACCTCCAGTCAGTTTAACTAGTTCCACGTATCATTTACATGACCAGGAACACAATTGAAATGGTCAGAATGACCATAAACATGATAGAATAACCTTTTCAGCCTTCTGAAAATGTGACTAAAAAATAGCTAAGAGTCTGTGCTCAGGAAAGGTCACTGAACAGAATCTTTTGACTTTTTCAGAAAATGTGCCCAATATATTGCTCTAAATGATTCAATTTAAACAAATTTGATATCATTCTTAGAAAAAGAAAAAATTTAAAAAAACTGAATTGAAAATCGATCTATTTTCCTTTTTACTACAGCCATTATTGTTTCAGACAATTTTTTTAAATTTCAAAGATTGTGTCATTTAGAGCAATATATTGGACACATTTTCTGAAAAAATCAAAAGATTCTGTTGATTGACCTTTCCTGAGCACCTACTTTTAGCTATTTTTCAGTCACATTTTCAGAGGGCTGAAAAGGTTATTTTATCATGTTTATGGTCATTCTGACCATTTCAATTGTGTTCCCAGTCATGTAAATGATATGTGGAACTAGTTAAACTGACTGGAGGTCCAAACAGAACTCTGTTATCTTGGTTCAAAAAATTTTCAAAATCCAGCATGGCTTTGTCATTTTTTGTTTTGTCATTTCCTGTTAACTTCCATGAGACCTTAAGTAGTAAGGTACAATTAAATGCTACAAAAAGTAACATACAGTTGGGGACATAAATAAATGACAGGTGGATTTGCTGAAGTGAGGATTTCCCATGTTAAAAATAAGAGAATTTACAAGAGGCCATACATCAGTGGATGAGATTATACAAAATGTAAAATATACAAATTTTAAGGGATATGTATCTAGACAATATTGGAAATTATGGGCTTTCAGACCACCATAATTAGGAAATGGTGATCGAAAATCGACCTGTCATTTATTTTTGTCCCCAACTGTAGCTTATTGTCAAATGGAGATAAAGCTAGGAAAAGTAACAAATATCCAAATTAATTTATCCAATTGGCCATTTTGAATGGCACTTCCTATGTAAACAAATACTTTTCAATCCCAAATTTTAACATATGTGGGCTATAGTCTGAATATTTTCATTCCAAATTTCAAAAAAATTTCAGACTAGAGGATATAGTCTACCCCACACTTGCAATCTATTCCTTATCGTGTATCTCGGAGGAATTTCAAAGCAAGTTGAAAGTTGAAGTTATTGATAAATAATTAGGTATTACTCACGTTTTTACGATGTTCGTTTCCACAAATGATTCTTCATCAATATGATACTATTTAAAGCCTTAAGTATATTATATTTAGTCTTTTATCGAAGATTTACTATGGATAACGAGATAATTTTTCCATTTTTATCAAAAGTTTTACATTTACCCAGCTTCAGCTTAATCGTTAATAACTTCATGGAAAGTGTTTTGTCAAAAAAGTCAAGAGAAGAGGTAAGGAAACTGCCTATTTATATTTGAATTTTCTACTTGAATTACCAAGGTACCCAGGTACACGATAAGGAATAGTTTTCATGTGTGGGGGAGTATTGGCACAAGAATGATAAAATATAAGAAAAAACGCCAATTCTACCCCACATTTATGGGGGTACCCACTGGCGGATCCCCTTGGGTGGGCCCAGAAAAAAATCTTCTCAAAGTCCAAGAAATATCAAGGAAAGACCAAATATTAAAGAATAAATTTGAAAAATTAGAACTGCCAAAAAAATCAAGTTACAAAATACAAAGTTAAGTTACATTACATTTACTTTACATTGACCAATTCACCACTACCAAGCTCATCCATCCGCAGAAAGTTATCCCAAATATTTTACCGATCACTGTTATGTTCACATGTTTCCCAGTTATTCTGGGCTTTATATGTCTGCAAATTAGAGTATTCTAATTCTATGAGTAAGGATAGTACACTGTAATAGGGTCACGGTTTGTTGAATATCCATGCTGTTTAACATTTGAATGTTAGGGGTTTTCAGTCCAATCCCTTTAGCCTTTTAGATTTTATAGGGTTCTTCTGACCCCTGGGGTCATCATATTTTGTCATACTTAATTCAAGTCTGAAAGTGGTTATTTTCTCATAACTTATTTGGGAAATGTTCAGTATAATTTGTGTTATCCACAGTACTTATATTCTGTGCAATGTTAAATGCACCAATACAGGAGAAATCAGTCAGCTGTGAGCATGCAAAATTCCATTTTCTGAACAATTTTGGGGGTTTTGAAATAAGGATAAGGACATGAGGACACTAAGGATATAATATATGTCTCTCTGTGTTTCTAGGACTCTAATGCAGACAAGCAAAAAACTGGAAAGCAAAAAGCTAACAAGCAAAAAGCTAACAAGCAAATGGCTGACAGACAAAAGACAGACAATAGTTTCATCACAGACCATAGGATTTTCAACCCAGACCTTAAGTACACTGAGGGTGAGGGTGAAAGCCTAGATAAACATATCCAAGAATTAATGCCAACTCTTGAAGAGGACGAGGCATATGTTCAGCTCTATAGCAAATACTTCACCCAATTAAAGCAGGGCAGGAGGGCTTCTGAGTACCAGGTATGTACTATTAGAGTCTCAATGTTACAAACTAATGAAGAATAAAAGTCAATAGAATGCAAAGGGTAGTACAACTTTACTCAATAGATGCGGCTTGTAATAGATAGAGATATAGGTAATGCTTAAATGTTTTTTGACATATCTCTGCAAAATGCAAAACATTTAATATATTATAATAACCCTACAGTACTACACAAAGCATAAAGATGGCCTTGGTAAGAGCTCTTAAAAAATTTAGGGGGGTTTACATTACTCGTATCAAGATGTCTTACAAATAATGTTTGAGTTTACACTCGTTTTTTTAAGACATCTAGGTAGATATCAATGAAAAATGGAAGAGTTATCAGTTCAGTACTGGCTGAAGGGCTGTGAAGCCATAGTTTAAAGTATTGATGGTCCTGTTTCGAGGTCCGTATCAAGGAAATATAATAACTCCATAAAACATGAACAAAAACAGAAATGTGTGGTATGGTTTGCAGCTTATAAAAGATAGATAGAAGAAAGATCTACCAAAACAAGATAATTTCCTTTGATGATCTGCTTTGAATGCAGTATTTTAATCATCACAATTACACATACATTTAAAACCTGGGTAAGAGCGCTTAGCTAAAACAGATGGATTAACACTTGACTTTATGGTCCCAAA
This sequence comes from Owenia fusiformis, assembly GCA_903813345.2. NCBI lineage: Eukaryota > Metazoa > Annelida > Polychaeta > Sabellida > Oweniidae > Owenia > Owenia fusiformis. The sequence goes on from CAIIXF020000008.1 coordinate 9,456,909, forward strand.
ACATTTTGACTGAGACATCTTATTCAAGACATCTTAAGAAACTGGATTTACATTACAATCTTAAGACGTCTTAAAATGTGCATATGCCTAGTATTTTCACTCACAATATTTAATTTGTTTTTCCAGCGTAATGAATTGAAAGAGATGTGGCTAAAAGCACTCAATGATGAAAGTGATGCAGACAAACAATTCTTGACAGCCAGGCAACTACTCCTCATTCAGACAGAAAAGCTCAATCACGGCACAAACCCAATTTTAACTCATTCCGATCTCGAAGAAATTGGCATCAATAGGACCATTGATCTACTAGATGTTGTTAATCCATTTTTCATCCATTGTGTTCCATGGAAACATGTGGCTCAGAAAATTCAGAGAATTTGGGAAAAGTTGGAAAATGAGAGTCATCTACGAGATGTATTTCAAGAGGAGGTGAGAATAATTTGGGTTCAGACAAAAAAAGATCTGCTTTTTTGAAAACAGTGATTTTTACCAGAAAAAAATTCTTTGATTTTTACTAGTTTACTATGCGTGTGCCTGTCATCTCAGAATTGAGCAAATGGTAGCAAACGCGAGTGACAATAAATGGATGCTGATATTCGAAATCCCTTGTTGTTTTGGGGGCTTTTATTTTAACTGTTCTGATATATAAGTATGGATGAAAATATTTCTATGTACAGTATTAAAGGAATTATTGTGATTGTATTTGTAGTTGAAAAAGCGATGGATTTTCTATAGAAACAAATCAGAGATGAAGCCTAGATTTTGGAATAGAGCAATAGATATGATAGTGACTACCACACCTTACAGCTTTGACTTTCCACCTTATGTGCCGCTTGTTGTAAGTCTTTGTTCCAGTTTTGGCCAATATTTAATTAGGTTGATGTTTGGAAATATTTATAGATACCATTGCTCTGTATATTGGCAGAGATTAGGATTTGAGATCTTATATTATACATTTATGGCAGCCATCTTGGAAAATGGCAGCCGTAAGACGCTATTTTGTTAATTTTTGCTATTACTTCAAAAGCAGTGGAGCGATTTTGTTCTTCTTAAATATGTGATGATTTTTATTAGGAGAAGAAGACAGCTGGTCAGGATATAGGTGACATCAAGCTTTTGAACCCTGCCAATGTCCCCTCCGTCAAGCTGTTTCCTTTGCGTATTAAACCTGACCAGGACATTACCAAGACATTGATGGGTTTCAAGGAAAAGTTCAAGCTGAATGCTGCTGTTGTATTAACATGTTGTGGAAGTGTCACTGAGGCTTCATTGAGGCTTGACTCTCATCCTGATGAGGTAATATACATGATATAAACACCAATATTGAAAATTAAAAGTTAAAAATCCTCTAGATGAAGGAAAAGAAGCTTCAGAATAATTTCCAACTCTTTCAGCCCAGTGTTTAAAAATTTGCAATGTGATGTTACATTTCCAGTAAAAACAAAAAAATATGAATAAATGGTGCATACTTATCATAATATAAGAAATAGAATGATTTTAAAAAACTTTTTTTCAATCGAGCATTTATTCTTTGTTTTTGTTGTCTGTAACTATTAAAACAACACTGTGGTCATTATCTGAAAAGCTGAGATCTAGTTTGTCAGATCATGTTAATACGTTTGTTAATGGGCAGAAAAAGGACAAACACTATTAAACAGTTCTCGTACCATTATTTCCTTTTACTTTTAGGTGAAAACATTTGAGCAGGATTTTGAAATAGTCTCTATGCAAGGAACCTTGTATGGCGACAAAGCACATTTACACATCTCATTGAGTGACAAAGAAGGTCATGTGATCAGTGGCCATGTTGATGGGGACCTTACTGTATTTACAACCGCAGAGATTGTTCTCGGTGACTTCTCTCAGGATTGGATCATAGAAGAACTGAAGACGAACAAAGATGGCGCTGCAATGCTAAAAACTTCCAAAGAAGTGATTGAATTCCTTCAGTGTGATGACCCTGCTAAAGCAAAGCATCCAGAGAATCAAGACAACACTAAGGAAGCTGCTGATGAAGCTATTGATGATGTTGAAGAATGGAATGTAATTGATTCTGCTGATCTAGATGACGATGTTTATAAACATGAAATAATAGAAGACAAAGAACATAACATTGTGATAACAGTTGGTGGCGTTGGGGGTGAATGGGATGATGCTATTACTCCCAATGAGAAGAAAGATGATGACTCTAAAGTGGATGAAGAAATCCATGAACTTAGTAAACCAGATGACGTTGTTATTGTACTTGATGATGATACAAAGATTGATGTAAACGACACAGATGCTGATAAAGCTGAGAAGAAAGAAGGGATTGGAAAGGAAGATGATGTTAAATGTGATGAAAAGGACAATGCAGGAAATGCTGTCCTTGATGATGGATCTGTGAGACAGATGCAGATGGGAGATGATATTTATGAAGTTGTTGATGAGCTCCCAGGAGAGGATGGTGTGGGAAGTGGTGAGCCTTTGGAAAACTATGGTAAGATTCTAAATGAAGTGTAACCATTCATAAATTTAAAAAATGATCTTTTGTGCACTTTCAACTCTTAAAGTCCCCGTCTAAAGTTTGAAAATATTTTTTTATCATTCATTTACTATTTGTCAGGACTTAAAAAGTGATTTTAGGGATTTTTGAACAAAAGATTTTTTTTGAAAAAAAAGTTGTGAGCATTTCATTTCTCAAATATTCAAATTTCCCGGCACTTTACAAAAAAAGTTGAAATTTCTTAATCATCAAATATTTCTTAATGCATTTCAAAAAAGATTATCTTTTTAACACCAATGCAAAGATTGAACAAAAGACACACTATTTCAATAATAAAATGTCATATTTAATGGGCCACTTAAATGTTTTAGCTTATCAAAAATATTTTGAAACATTAGTGATGTCACTAAGGTAACAAAAACTTTTTGAAAAAAATTGAATTTTTTTTTTCGATGTCAATCTTTTCTAAATATGCTAGACTTTCATAAAAAAAAACAATGTTGATTGTCTAACCAGGTTAAAAGGAAGAATAAATTATGTTTTAGATATCATTGTACCATTGGTTCCTATGAGAACTAAAATTTTGAAATGCATTTTTCTCAGAACCATTTTCATGCACTGATAAGTTCATTTCTCGCTTGTTTATCAACCGATGTTCTTAATTTTTTCGGCAAAAAACATGGGAGGATGAATGCTATGCATTGGTATGAATTGTGGCTGATTAGAAGATATGAGTGACCTCTAAAAGTTGGTTTTAAATAAATTCACAAATTTTGGAACAAAAAGTCTATCAAAAACCACTTTTTGAAATTTTAAAATACATATCACACTTTGATAACATTGGGTAAGACTACAATATAAGCTACATGATTGCCTTAAATGATTTCATCTATGGGCTGCTCTGTAATTCGACGTCAGAGAAAATTGGCTTTGTGTTTTTTGCTCGAAAAGAAACAGTAATTTTGTTTATTTTATATGGAGAAAAGTACTTATTAGCATGGGCCATTCTTTCAAGTTACTCACTAAGTTGGTCATTTTAAAAGACCCATTACATGTATCATATTACATTTTTGTGAAAATTGAAAGAGAAGTACAATGATTTTGTTGATATTTTATGTGTGAATGTAAGAATGACAAGTTTGGTAATTCATCTTGTATCGTGGCCATTTTGAGAAATGATTTCTAGCAGTTTTGTCTGACACTTATTAGATCATTCAATGGGATTTGCTGCACCATGGTATTGTTGATCTACTTAATACTAATCATACTGTCAAAATTGTGGAATTGAAAACAAAACCAAACAACCACTTTAATGTGCACAATAAAAAGTGTGCAAAACTAAGAGATACTTGAATGGTATCTAGTCCAACAGACAGCTTGGATTCTGATGTTGACGATTTGAAAAAAATTTCAGATTTTTCCAAGGTGGATGTAGAACGTGTTCCTAAGTATATCTGCCATGCTCTGATCCAGTTCTACTTGGATGAAAGTGAGACTTCCCAGTGGTGGGCAGCTAATTTTAATCACATCCAAAGTGCTTTAAACAGCGAGGGTCTCCTTTACAAGCCAGATGCCAAGATCAGATACTTGAAACAGGTAAGCTATGTACTGAAAGCCACACAAACTACATTGTGTTACACATTGTTCAGTTAGTGTGAAGCAGGTAAGGCATCCCATGATTCAACTGTGAGAAGTTGTCATTTGATTGGTCTAAATGTTGACACTTGTGATCTGTTTTATCCATTGATGCAGGCAAGACTGTCTTGTCTCATGTGTTATAGCATGAGTTCAAGTTGGATATGACATTACAAGTGTTTATAGCTGATATAAATCTCCATGTGTCTATGTAGACGTACAGAGGGGTCCGGCGGTATGCATACATTGACCTAATTAATGTTATTCAATGCATTATGGGGTACTGTCTGATGCATCATGGATCTGTGGTATTTTGACTGGGGCATTACTGGCCCTTTAAGCTCTGGATGAAAATGGCAAAAGGACTTGTGTTATAACTGAATTTTCAGGACCCTGTTTGTTAATTAAGTGGATGCCCAGGATATGGTCACTGAAACCACTGGTGAATCTCAGACCAGATCCTAATATTGCATGCATACTACAATGGTATGTTACTGGTCTGGGGTGGTCCTCATGTGTGCATATATGACATGGCAGGCCATACCAACATGTTTGTCAGGTGGATCTCATTTTTAGGCCAAACCAAGTGCTCTATCTGTTTGGTGGGATTATTCCCTAGGCCAAGCTAGCAATATACTCTGGTTTGTATGACACTATTGATCAGGCTTAATCTGATTTTTTATTGCTATCTGCAGCTCTCTCAATCCCGGTTGAGTAAAGAGTGTATATGTAGAGAATCAAGATTGATCTGGTCATCCATATTATAGTGCAACTTTATACACCAGAGTAACTATTCTGGCCTTTTCAATTTCAATGTCATATTTTATTTGGTTTGTATGATACAAGAATACCGCATAAAGACTATGCCAGCTACATGTCTGTCAGTATTTAATCAGGTAAGAATTCTGGAATTCATGAATGGCAACTTGTTAATTCCTTTACTGATCAGAAAAAATAAAGGTGGGTCACTCCAGGTCTTTTTGAACAGGTATGTATAAAGGAACTAGAACTATAAATGCCAGATAAAACTATTAATCATCTTCTTATTTTTACAGGGTTTCACACAGATGACAATGGAAAAGGAAAGCACATTGACTTGATGACTTGGCGTTTAAATTATATCTTTTCTTACTGATAATTTTCAAAAATATTGTAAATTAGATAAATGTTATGATCACATGTATTCAAAGTCTATATTTTCATTGTCTAATATGCTAATGAGTGTGTGTCTGTGCGGTTGGACTAATCTTGTCATCAGAATTTCAGATGCAAGAGCAGACTACTGCTAAGATTTGATTAGGTTTTCAGGCATGCTGGGTAAATTACTTGGGGCCAATTTGAGATCAATCATATGCATGTATTTTAATCCCAGGGGAGTACTCCCATATATTGGCTATAAGGGGACGTGCCGCTAAAGTGGGTCGCCAAAAAATCCCTAGATGTGGGTCCCATTTTGAAAAAAAACCTAGATATGGGTCCCATTTTGATGAAAAAATCCCTAGAACTGGGTCTACTTTTTGAAAAATCCCCAAACTGGGTACTGTTTTTGAAAAAGATCGCCGGAAGTGGGTCTTGTTTTTAAAAAAAATAATAATACCATGAAGTTGGTCTATTTTTGATGTGGGTTATTTTTAGAGAAAAAGATCCCTAGATGTGGGTAGATATTTTGAGTCTCAGCGGCACTCCCCTGTACAAAAATTTGACAAGTACCCCCCCCCCACAAAACAAAATTGAATTCATTATGATTTTGGCAATAATGAAAGTTTGTATTCGCACACAGATTATGTTTTAATTTGAATGTGTTCCTGAATAATTACCCGCAATGCAATACTCCAGGAGGAAATTTTTATACATCTTCTTCTTATTGGTTGTTTTTGCTTACTTTTAACTGAGTTTAATATATTTTATACTTTAATTATATTTTAAATTAATTTTAATTTCTTCAAGATAAAACATATTCATAGATTTATTCAGTACTCCATGAAAATATGATCAAAAAGGAAAGTGTGACAATACTCATTTTGAAGTTTTCATGTTTGCAACACATAGTTCCATACTGTACCCTTCTCTTGAAAGATCATGGCAGAAATCATGTCATATCAGCCTCAAAGTCACTCTGCATATCATTAATGCATCCTATATGGAAGCATGTGATGCAGACCCCTTCTGTGTATTGTACAGAATTCATATGCTTTCAGTTGAAAAGTAGATGGCTGGGGACTCAATTCCAAGATGTGAACAATCTAATACACCATTTTAAGACATGCTTGTTGATTCAACACAAGCTTGGCCTTGAGGAGGACATCGTCACACTAGAGGAATGCAACAGGGCTATACATAAGGCTATGGTGGCCAAAGGCAATCATTTTCTGACATTCCCTAATTTGGTAAGACATATGCTCCATCTCATGTTTGTGCTACATTCTACATTTTTCTAAGAACCGTTAAAATGAATATTAAACCATGAATCTAAGACTATTTCAACAGTTACACTTATTCTAAATCTTGTAAAATAGTTATGCCGATTCTAAATCTTTGAATTGCTGACTTGTCCTCTAGACTACTAAAGATGATATTCAATTACAGTGTCATAATTTTTTTTATTATGCACCTCATTAAAATACTCAAATCTGATTGGTTCTTAGATGCTTGTAATTTGGCAATACTCTGCTCTTTTCTGAAAACTGCCGGATATTTTTTTAATATCTGACCCTTTCGAGAAAAAGGGTTGGATATTTTTTCAATGTTTTTGCAACATTCCCACTTCAGAGTTTTATTTCTTAATAACTGGAGTACTACTTAAAGCTGACATCTGAAACTGGCGGAAATTAGAAGAAGAAAATGCACTTAATCAATCACAATTACCCTTATCATTCAAAAGTTACATGTAATTCTGCAAGAACATCTCGAATTAATAAAGATTAAATTCCCGGGGCAAATATTTTCGTCCAGTCGTAGCGAATAAACTGGCCGGAAGTCGTCTGAGTTTTGAAAGAAAAAATAAATAAATGTCAAAATAATGTCAACTAAACTGTAAGTACTCCACTTAACTTTGATTGGGAGGTGCATAATAAAACAAATAATGGATGATCAGAAGCTGGATATGGCCAGAATACCTATTCGAGAAAAAATATTGGGCTTGGCTGCCGCCTCGCCCAATATTTTTTCTCGAATAGGTATTCTGCCATATCCAGCTCCTGATCATCCAGTATTTGTTTAATATTGAGTTAGTAGTTTAATATTTCATGATTTCATTTCTGATTTTCAGCTTGGAACAGAATATCCCAGAGGTGAGTTCATATTACTAACCTTTATGGTGGTGGGCTAAATGCAAATACAAAGATTTAAGTTAATGTTAAGTTAAATCAACACGTCTTTAAATTATAAAATAGGTTGGTAAAAAAGTTATAAGTTACAAGTCAGGTGACCCAGGGCTATTTGGAGGCTATCCCAGAATTCATCTGGTAAGATGAATGATCTCCATATTTACTCTTATCGTAACCAAATGTGACTTTCTGAAAGAGAAAGTTTATGAAGGAGTGAGGTACAACTTGACAAATAAGGTGTTGAAGGACAGGATAATTATTATTTTATATGAGCCTGGCGATATCATTGAAGAGAAATTCGAAACATTACTGCTCAGGAAAGATGTTTCATATATTTTTTTACATGTTTTTTTGAGTTTGACAATACTTGCATAATTTCAACTGATCTCTAGTATATTTCTCAGATGTGTTTATGATAACCTTCTGCTACTCAGTAAGAATTTTCAATTAATTCAGTTCATCCATTCCTGAGAAAATACTTGATGAAAAGTGGTTCACCTTTCTTGGACACCTTATATACTTCACTCACAATGTGCTTTGTTTACAATATGTTTACTGTATTTGTTTTGTAGCTGTAAAGGTGCCTCTGTCAAATGAAATAATCAAAGAAAAAGAAAAAACATTGCTAGATGATGTGGCACGCCCAACTAAACAGAAACGTTTTCACCGCAATAAGGCATTGCTTGAGAAACTAGATGACAAACAGAGAAAGGAATTCTTAGAATCTGTAAGTTATGTTTTCTGCTAGATTTTTAACCAGTTTTTTTCCCCAATTATCTATTTCTCATTCTTGTAGGGACAAAGTCAAAAGATGGGTTTGATAGTATGTTATGTATAAAAGATCTGTATTCCAAATATAATTAATTGCCTACTATTGTAGCAATACATTCTAATCAAAGTACTCTTACCATAGAGACCAGTTATAAAGTAATCTCTGAACAGTTATTTTTCTATGGGAGCCACTGATTGGCTCGGTTGAGTTCAAAGGTTTCTCTTAAACTGAAAGATTGAAGACAATAAGCTATCTAAGAAGCTAGGCCAAATCAATGTAAAGTTTATTATCTAATGTGGCATCAATCTGACATCATCCAAAAACGTTTTTTACAAAGCCTACCCCAAGTGGGTGGAACCCTTAAGTTTTGTTCATTGTCTTTCTCTGTGGTCTTTTCATAAAAACTGAATAAAAAGTGGCGACATATTGTTATGGTCTCCATTTTTTGTGACAGCGGATATTGGATGGCGGTTGGTGGATCGCGGTTAGTGATCGGTGTCTGTAACAAATTCTTACAACTTCCATAACTTAACAAATACTGTTTAGATTTGACCTTCAATGACCTTGTCGATGTCAAAAAAGATTTTGGTGATTTTGATTTCACTTTCAATGGCCTTAAGGTCAAAAAAGTCAAAGGGGTTTTTTATCAACTTGCTTCAAGTTGACCAAATTCTTACAAGTTCTTAAAAGTTCAAATCTGACGATAGATTTGAGAGTTGACCTTTAATGACCTTCTCAAGGTCAAAAGGGATTTATAATATTGTGAGCCACTAGGTGGTGACATTTTGTCATGTAATGCCTTGTCTCCATATGAAATGGCCTTCATACTTTTCTAGTGAAATTTTCACTGGATTATCCTGTTACCAGCAGTGTTTTGCATTGTCAACTGATCATTGTATTGATCACCTCCACCACCAATCAGAATCAAGGAATTTTATATGAGGTACAATTAATTTGTAAAACCTTCTCTTGTTTCAGTTGAAACTTGGATTCATGATGCAGTTGGATCATTCTACGAAACCAAAATTGAAGGCAGCAAAAAGAGTGAGAAACATGAGGCAAGTGTTCAATGAGATCTCTCTACTGGACTTGAAACCTACAGAATGTATACTTACAACAGCAGAAGTGAACTATTTACATAATTTCATTGAAAGACAAGCAATTAAGAAGAGGAGGGATCAAAAGGAGCAGAGGAGGGTAAGAAACATATTACTGATATAACTGATACTTTAACCCTGAATTTTTTTTCACACTAAAGATAAAAGAGTTTTTATGCTGATCTCAATCTCTTGAATACCAAACCTTTTTTCATTATTTTTGTTGCTTTTTCATATTTCTATGCATAGTTTTTATTTTTGTTACTTTCCGAACATTCCAACTAATATTTTCCCTTTCTTCCCAACGTATGATACTTTACCCAGTCTCAAATGAGTATGAAAATCTCAAACTGGCTGGTTTTTGGGCATGCTGGACACACTTTTATGTGGCCATTTTTGATTTTTTTGTCACCACCAGAAGTGCTTACATATTGGTAGTCTCCAACTTTTTTTGGATAGTGGTTAGTGCTTGGAGTTAGGCATCTGTAGCAATTTGGAATAACTTACAAGATGGTGACATTTTGTCATGTTAATGCCTTGTATGGGTATTATATAGCTCACCATATGGCTTGTAATTTGAATAACCAATATTATTATATGTCTTGTTTTTTCCAGTGGAAGGAACCTATGAAGGTGGTGACAGTGCATCTAGAGGAAGGTTCAGGCATCATTCATGCTCTTAAGAAGATTCAGAATATATTTAGTATGTCAGCCCCCTTTATCCTCTCGTGTACAGGACATGTTGGACAAGGCAAGCTGAGACTCGCATACAGCCATGAACATTCCGTTGAGGTATGTGTAATGTACTTTTTGTCAGCCTTGATTGAAACTAAAAGCATAAGGGTAGGAGGGATGTGAAAACAAAACCCATAAAGCATTATATATGTAATATTGACATTTTTATTTTGTATTTGATAAAGAGTATTACTCATTTATTTTTAGATACCATCAGGTTATTAAAACATTATGAGATTTTCAATTATCTTGCAGTTATTTTTTCTTTACAGCGCTATGTTGACTTTGCAAAAAGATATGAGATCACAAGCCTAGTGGGAACTATGGGAAGAGATGGTCTCCATCTTCACACCTCCCTCAAAGATGACTCTGGTGATATACTTGGGGGTCACGTCATGAGTGACAATGACCTGATTGTCACTGGGACTGTTGATATTGCCGTCCTTGATTGCTGTAACTTCCAATTCCGTCGTGAACATGATGCGGGAACTGGCTATGAAGAGCTGTTGATTGTGCCCAAGAAAAGCATGAAGAAAGCAGACCCTGAAATGATTGAAATTATATCTGACACAGACTCTGAGAAAATGGAATCTAAATATTCTTGGTCTAATAGTAAGAAGCAGAATGTTGCTTTAAAACGGAAACAACAAGAACAACAGGAACAAATGAATAAGAAACGAGCAATACAAGGCCATGATAAACAACCAAGTAAGAAGAAGAATGAGTCAAATAAGGCTAGAGGTAAATCCAGAGATTCTAGCAGTGATCATCAAAAGAATGAAGAGGATAGAAAAAGGAGAGAAGCAAGAGAGAGACGTCATAGATTGAAGGAAGACATAAGGCGTAAAAATGATTCACGAAGTAGGAGCAGAACTGATGATAGGCGCAATTCCAGATCAGCAAGACAGCAAGACAGACGTGATTGCTATTTGAGTGATCAGCGAAGTCCTAGAGGCCAGAGAAACAGAAAAGACAATGATGCTTCATTGTATTCAGGGTACTCAAATTCTGGGAGTCATGGTCAAAGTCGGAATTATAGCACTGATGTTTCGATGGGGTCTGCTGGGTCAATGCAGAATATGGGCATGATGAACCAAAATATGGGCATGATGAACCAAAGTATGGGCATGAACCAATCTACGGGTGGTATGAATTGGAATATGGGTATGAATCAAGGTGGTATGGGTATGGCCAATCAGATGGGTATGAGCAACCAATTAATGGGTATGAATAACCAAATAATGGGGATGAATAACCAAACAATGGGAATGAACAACCAAACAATGGGAATGAATAACCAAGTAATGGGTATGAATAATCCAATGATGGGGACCAGTTCGAATATGGGGGTGAACCAACCTATAAGCCAAGCCATGGGTTTGATGCAAAGTATAGCTTTGGGGCAACCTGGTAATTCCAAGGATCTTGCTGAGTCTCTACGTAAAATGGCGGAACAACTTGAGAAAACTTCAGCCCCTCAGCAAACGCCATCAAATATTGGGGGTTCAGTGGGAGGTATTGGTACTTCTGGTTTTTGGTCTGGAGGATCCTTAACTGATCAAATGTTTTCCTCTTCTGTTCAAAATTCTTCAACTACTCAAGATTCAATCTCAGGTCAGAATTTGAATACCAGTAATTCAAGTCAAAATTGGGGTCTCGATTATTCTGGAAATTCAAGTCAAAATATGAGTGGAAACAATACGAGAAAACGTGAGAGACGCAGATTCAAGAATCAAAGAAACTCATCTGGGAGTAGGAGAGACGGAGGATTTCCTAACTAATATAAAAAATGATCAATGATCAATAAACTATAACGTTAAGGTTGTTCAAAAAAAACATTACATTGAATAAATAGACAAAGGGCAAACAGATTAATTTTCTTTTTATCCCATTTATTGAATAAAATCTGATTGACATTGTCCTGTGAGTGACATCATAATGAAATGTGGCCATACATTGATCTCTTAACCTTGCTAGGACTACATAAAGATATACACATTTATATCTACAAGCAATGTAAACATTAATACCTTTGGACACAATTTCCTCAATATTAGTTGATAAAATGCTTTATTATATTTATGTAAAGGTTTAGTGATGTATTTCCCTCACTGAACTCATGCCTTGCTACTCCTATGCAGTAATATAAAATCAAATATTTTTTGGGGAAATAACCAAATCGACTCGGTCCTACTAGTCAACACTACAGTTAAACCTTATTTCTGTTTTCAACTTTTCATTTCATATTGACATGGGCTTTCAACTAGAAGGGTAGGCAACTTACCCATATTTCATATACAAGCATTGCCTTTGGGTTTTTAAAATTGGAGCATTTTATGGATGATTTTAAGAAATAACTCAGAAATAAAAACATGATTATCTGATTCAAAATAATACTCAAACATATTCATTTATCTAATACTTTTTGAAACATTACCATAAAAAGGGAAACATGGCATCGTCATTTTGAAGGTCTCATGTTTATTACACAGAGTTGCATACCCTTCTAATTGAAAGCCCATGATATTGATAAAGTATGATTTTATGATATGATTTGTTTATTTTATTCTATTGTTAGTCATACTAAATGTATTTTGTATGATATTCAGTCATTTTGCATATTTTTGTTTTTCTGTAACCTGGAACCAACTAGGCCTATATGAAACTGAAGTCTAATGATTGGTGTTTTATAGTTTATGTATTTGGGGATTTTAAAGTAAATCATGCTTCCAGACAGTGTGCTTAGGTGAAATAAAAGTGTAGATACACCATATTGAGGAAATCAATATATAGATATTCCCTGAAAGAGAATTATGTTGTTAGGGACGAAAGTTTGTTTTATAATTGATGATAATGTTGTAGGAAGAATAAAATTATGAGGAACATTAAGATTTATCTCTAAATATAAAATCCCTTTAAAAGCTTTCATACATAGTTTTAAATGATGCAGTTCTTTACTATTATTAAATTGCAGAAAAGTAAATTGTTTAAAATAATAATTATTATTTATAAAAAGAGCTTTGGATCTTTGTCATGTTTTAGCTAATAGGTATGACATTGCTTGCTTTGGCAGAAAAAAAGATAATGAAATTGAATCAATTTACAGAAATCTTGCTCTTTATCTCAGATTTCACCTTTGATTAAGCTTCTTGTGGTTATCGTACTGCGGGATGATTTCATATGAATCATTAAAAGAGGATAGAATGATAAATAATTTGTTACATGACATTTGATTTCATATGAAACATTAAAAGAGGATAGAATGATAAATAATTTGTTACATGACATTTGATTTCATTTATGAAACATCAAAAAAGGAAAGAATGATAAATAATTTGTTACATGACATTTGAGAAGTCAGTTCTCAAAATTCACATTGAAATAACCCTTTTAATACTGTAATGAACATAACATTTGAAATAACCCTTTTTATACTGTATTGAATACAACATTTGAAATAACCCTTTTAATACTGTAATGAACATAACATTTGAAATAACCCTTTTTATACTGTATGAATACAACATTTGAAATAACCCTTTTAATACTGTATGAATACAACATTTGAAATAACCCTTTTAATACTGTATGAATACAACATTTGAAATAACCCTTTTAATACTGTATGAATACAACATTTGAAATAACCCTTTTTATACTGTATGAATACAACATTTGAAATAACCCTTTTAATACTGTATGAATACAACATTTGAAATAACCCTTTTTATACTGTATGAATACAACATTTGAAATAACCCTTTTAATACTGTATGAATACAACATTTGAAATAACCCTTTTAATACTGTATGAATACAACATTTGAAATAACCCTTTTTATACTGTATGAATACAACATTTGAAATAACCCTTTTAATACTGTATGAATACAACATTTGAAATAACCCTTTTAATACTGTATGAATACAACATTTGAAATAACCCTTTTTATACTGTATGAATACAACATTTGAAATAACCCTTTTAATACTGTATGGATACAACATTTTATGTTTTATAAAACACAAAAGGACAGTAGTAAAGAACACATTCATAGTCTATAATTTATGAAAGGATATGGGTGAAAATATACTCTGTAAGTTATTATCCACCTCATCATAGGTGTAAAATATTGATAACTATATTGAATAAGTAATGTAATTGCATCCAAGGATGCAACAACAGAAGTAGAACACTTCATGCTTGTAATTATATTGATAAAGAGAAATAAAGAATACACTGATACATGACAACACAATACATGTTTGTTATTCTTTTTGTCAGATTTGACTTAAAAAGCAGGCGCAATGGACCAGTCCATTATTAAGTGTTGTCCAAAACATACTAGTAATTAAAGGCAGAATCAGATCATGGGCATGGGTGTAGCGCTATATTTCTAAGTAGTACGCCACCGCGGGAACAAGAGTTGAGTGAAGCAAAAACAGCGTTTAGAGTGGGTCTGGGGTTCTCCCCAAGGAAAATTTTGTAATTTGGAGCGAATTTGGAACAGTCTGGTACGCCTATGATCATGGGGGTGACAAAATTACAAGCAACATGTACAATTGACCTACCAATCTATTCCTTACAATCTCAAATACCATATCTCCCAAAAGATTCACGATATGTTATAAATTGGTTAAGTTTCCTGCAATAAAGTGTGCACTTTTGGGATTTTTAGAAAATAGACATGAAAAGGAATGACATAAGCCAGAAATATTCTAAAATTGAAACAATTTTTTGTTAGGCTGCTTGCTAGATCTGATTCTCTCTTTAATTATCCCCTCCCACTCTCAAAAAATGTAATAGAAGGTGCAGAGACTTCACTAGCAAATAGCTGAGCAAATGAGAGCTTAAAGTGAAAAAAATGACGGCATTTGTCAAGATTCCAATATCTGAGTGTACCATTTGAAGGCAGAGTGTCATCTTCAAACTTACTTTCATCTGTCCATTGGATTTAAATGCTTTCATCTCTGGCCTAGTGCCGGGCCTATACATGGACCAAGTTACATGTACCTATATAAATTACATTTGTCTCACAAATTTTCTGATCCTGTCTATGTCCTGTATAGATTAATCATATAGTGATGAAATTGCCAATTTATTAGAAAAGTTATAACCAGTGGACATCCGTAAGCATGTCAGACAGTGGTACAAATGCGTTCATATATTTTTGAAATGTGTCCGTGCAATAGAAGAGATTTTCAGCTCCTTTTGGTCACTAAACGTTAAAGTGTGTCCATGTAATCTAGCAGTGATTTTCAGTTCGAAGTGGTCATTGAGCCTATATATTGTTTTGATTGGAAGCTTGTCTAAGATTACAGTTGCAGAACATTGATATGAAGTTGAATTGAAAGTAAGTATATTATAATTTGTCTTATTCAAAAGAAACTTGTAATATGAAATTTGCGCAAAAAAGAAGTATGTCAAATCTGCGTAGACTATATAGCTAAATAAAACTAGGTCAGCTAAAACACGATTTGTAAACAACATTACGTGTGACTGCGGCAGAATTATACACACATTGAGTATCGAGTGAGTATTGGTATTATCTATTATGTAAACATATTGACTATGTCTTCTTACTCGGAACGCCTGTTTCTTGTAACAATGCAAAAATCACATTTTAGACGTCTAGATTTTTATTTCTCGGCCACTCATTTTTTCTCAGGACACACTGAGGTCAGATTGTTTCCAGTTGAATCAGTACACGGGGACTTATAAACGGGGATGGAGTAAATCACACCTTCTCCATATATCCTTTAGAGATCACCCCTTCTCATACTCCGAACGCAGGGTTCCAGATGTCATCCAATAAGTTCCTTCTGGGTTCCTTCTTCCAAGAAGGAGGTACAAATTCTTGAGGCCTGTGTTTGGTGGATCAGGTCGCCTTACCTTCTTCTAAGGCCAAGTTATTCTAAGGCCACTGTATCGTGGCCTTCGTCCAAAGATAAATTACTGCATGTATAACGAGTCATGTCGTAATCGTAAAATTTTTCCACATCACAATTTGAATTGCGAGTTTTGTTCTTATTTCCTCACCAAAAATTCTAAAACACACATGAAGTGATCAATGTATTAGTTCATATCTTCTGGATTGCCAACTTAGAATATACAGCCAGCTATACACACATTTCACAGTTTTCGAATATCGCCATTTTTCTTGGAGCCATTTTGTTTTAGTTTTAGTCGAAATCATGCAATATCTCATCAAGGAGCTGAGCTGGTCCCATTTTAATTAATAATGATTTATTTATCTGGCGATTTTTAGAATATTCAATAAATTTATGACACCCCGGCCAGCTTTTTTCAAATGGAGTTCACAGTATTCCAGATGAAATTACCTTTAGCCAAGAAATCGGCTAGAGACTCTAGTAAAGGTCACCCCTTCTCTTTTAGACCCTATACAGGTCACCCCTTCTTTATAATACCTTGTACAAGTAACCCCTTCTCTATTACACCCTGTACATTCTCTACTATAATTCTAATTGAAAGCCCATGACCCTTAGTATGTATTCAACAGACCGAATATAATATTCGGTCAGTTTTGATTTGATTTGATTTGATTTGAAAACTATATTTATTCTGGGTAGCTCTATCAGTACAAAAACTGGTCTTCCTAGAGGCCCAGTATGATACCCTTCGCATGGAAACCGCGGCAATATTTTGTGCACATTAATTTCTTGTTTATTACAAGAATGTTCACCTTGAAAATTGGTGAATATGTTGAAGAGATGTTCATCTTACACCAGAAGCAAAAATATTTGGTCTGCTTTCGCGTAATTGTAAAAGTTGTGATTCAGCTCGAACAAAAATTAACAAAGATCAGCTGATCGGCAAATCAATCGAAAAATCTGTATACATGTAACTTCACATGGAGAGTAGTTACTTGAGGTACTACTGAAGTTACATGTAGCTAGTTGGAGGAATTTACAAGTAGTGTTTTTGGAAAAACAGGTAGCAAATCACTACCTTAGCAATGCTAATTTCGAGGCCTGCTGTTCCATGACTAGATCCAAACCTGGAATAAGTAATTAACGCGTTTGAAGCAATTTGGAAGATCTGAATAAAGCAGGATAATTATCAAAATTTATCAACGTATTTGAAAACCCCTTTTTGTTGATTTGATCAAAATTAGAGCATCAAAGTATATGGTCAAATCTCAAAGATATAAGATACCATACGCATTATCGTAATTGTTATGTCCATATCTATTTTCTATATATCCATTACGTTATATGATGAGGTCCTAGACACATGATTTGGTTTCGACGATGTTACAGAGTTACCTTTCGTGGAATATTTCCTGCATCACATGCTGAAACATGTGATAACCTCCGGGTCCTCTAGAATATCATATTATTGTTTTGAGGAATAAGCCCATATTGAATACCGACCAGTGAATAAGCTTTTTTATTATTATCTAATGATATTCATAACTCTTGACATTTTGAATGTAACACAAAAATCAACACATTAACATAAAAGAAATCAACAATACATGTTCATCATTGGGCATTCTCTATGATTTCTATGATGTTCACTGCATTCCTGTGTCAAAGCATGATAATGAAATTACAATTCACCTATTTGTAGTGGGCTTTCATAAAAACAAACTAAAATATACAAAAGTTAGGATAAATATAAATGTTTCTATTTTTACATAAACTGTTTCAATTTGGTCATTTGATTGCTTATTTTTTAAATTCAAAGTACTCACAAACATTTAAAATTTTACTGTACACTTGTGCAAGACATAAGTGCGCCAAAATGCAAATCGATTTACATTGAACAGACGGTAGTCGAAGAAACATGTCGAGGGCAAGGAATTGGACAAATGATGAACAAGAATTATTAGTATCTCTCATTGAGAAGGATGCAAATATTCTTTTGGCACCACTTAGCTGTCAAATAACAATACAGTCACAGGATAGTTGCTGGGCAAGGGTAGCTGAAAAAATAAGTTCACTTGGTGTGGAAATGAGGACTAGAAAAAATGTTATGTAAGTCACACATCACTGAAAATAAAGGGGGCCCCAATAAATAACTGTTAAAACGGGAAGTTGTCATGTTACTGAAACTAACTGAAATAAAATGAACTTTTGGTCGTTGTTGTATGTGTTCTACAATGCTTCTATCTAAAATCTGTCAACATAATTTTTCAACAGACAATGAAACGATAACAGCTAATGAGTTTTCTATTTGGTGGTGTATATTTTACATTTTATACACATGCAAGAAAATTGCAAGTTGTGGGTTCCATATCGATATATGTTTAAATATGTCTCCAGTGTATTCCTGGTCACCAAATCCTGGCTACGCCACTGAGAACAGTATGTTTGTCATTAACTTCCATTAATTGAAACATTTACATTACCTTGTTTATAAATGATTACTGAAAACATATATTGGTTGTTTGTTATAGGTCTTTATTACAGTCATAAATTATTAGCCTCCTGTTCTGGGGTTAGCTTGACTTGATCAAGTTGGTAACAGCAGGAACTCTCTCTACATATCAGTTCATATCAGGCAAATCCCTTATTTGTAAGAATGTCATTGTGGAAAGTTCCCAACTTTACCTTCTTCTAGGGCTGACGAGGAATGGAATTATTGTTCCAACCATTTGATTTTACCTTCCGAACCAGATGAACTGCTGTCTCATGTTCAGATATTTTTGGAATTCATTGTTTCCTGTAAAGAACACTTGCAAACTCGTTATAAGTGAACTGAAATGAAACAAAATCAATAGATATATTATATTAATATAGATATTTAAAAGTTGTTTAATATGCGATAAATAATATAAATAAATGATTCACACCCTTTTGAATTATGTATTATGCCAATTGTTAAAAGCTAATATAAAAGCTATATAAACTAGGGGTGGGACGGATAACCGAAATACCGAAAAACCGCGGTTCATAGCCTTCGGATCGGTTTTCGGATCACGGCCCTACTTTCGGATCAGCTTTTCGGATCGTTTTCGGATTAATATTTCATTGGTCAAGTATCAATAAAACAGTTAAAAACACTGTTTTACAGCAACATTTTTGATATTCCTAGTCCCTACCTTGTCTGTCTGTGTCTGTTGCTAGCTCACTCGTTTACTAGATTCGTTTCGTATCCACGTATTCGTATCCCTCGGTAATCAATCATGTGGTCCCTCGTACTATATTCTTTAGTCGTGTATTCTAAATAATATGTATTGTTCATGAAATACTATAACATAAAATTCCATCTATAAAATATTGTTATAACGTGGCATAATTGATACAAAGATTTGCGCAAATTTATATTTCCGCAGGTTCGATATAGGGTATTATTTTGTGCGCACCCACAATACATTCAAATATGGCGTCTGAGGCCCGATTCATGAAAGCTCCGCAAGCTTGCGGAATTCCGCAACTCCCTGCGGTACCGCTATTTCCAATTCACAAAAGGGCCGCAAAATCAGCATCACCGCAGATATCTTGCGGTACCGCGAGAATTACGTCATTATCGTGCGGTACCTCTGTACTTACCGCAAGTCACTCTCTGGAAATTCAGTGTAATCAATCCCCTTGAGAACACATTTAACATTAGCTTTTATCGATGGAAATACGTACATGTGTATTTCATATATCGTCCTTTCATCAGGACAATTTTCTAAATAAATAAAATAAAAATTAGAAAGTGATATAGACGTTCAAATATGGATGTAAAAGCAATGTGTTATGAGTAGTTTTTAAGGTTTTCAATGTTGCGGAACACCGCAACTTCAATTATGTACATTTTGAATATGAATAATAAGTACCCTCTGGTAGCTATTTGTCATCGTCAATCCATGAACACAAGAACGGTTGCCAAACTTATGGAGGGGAGTGTATCATATCTAATATCCATATCATCCTGCTAATTTCAATATCACCCGGGGATATATTTTGAAGTAGATTTCGCTCTCGATTATGTTATAACTTTTATCATTATTCACCTCTCTAGATGGTATACAACTCTGTAGCCACCGGGGGTTCGAGGGTTCCCCGGTCTAACTTTCCGAAAATTTCCCTGATGGCCATTTCAGAAGTATATGGTGAGTTTACGGTATTAAAAGATCGCTAAAATTAACAAATATATAAACAACACTGTAAAATCCCCAGAGGATCCCCCGAATTGAAGGACTCGTTTTCCCCGAATATTTTCATTAGAAATTGTTAGTTATCGATCTAAACAAAGTATATTAATTTAATGATATCTAGATCAGATTAAGGAGAAATGTTAAAAAGAAACAGAGATTTACGTGCGAAGAAAACCAGAAGATTTTTCTTGAATATTTCTTTCAATCATTATTAACTGTTTTGAAATGATATTATATTAGTAATGGTGTGGAAAGCATCGATTGACAGATATTTATTGGGGGATGCCGGGAATTACAAAATGCGTCTCTTTTACCGCAATTTAGAGTAAATAATGATGAACTTATCATTCTAGATCCTAGGACGAAGAACAACCAGACATGAAGCAAGCGTCGCTCGAATTTTTACAGATTTTTTTGTTTCCAGTGTTTTTATGAATAACTGTGTAGAAACAATTGAAGTCATTTGGGGTCGCCTTTGTATATACTGGTTCCGTGGTTGTGGGTTTATCTATTACCATCTCGAATGCGAAAGTGACGGCAGTTACCTTCGCTTGATATCGACCAGTGAGGAATTAAATCAGTGCAAATATTGTTTGAGATACACCCGGGGAGATACAACAGTACAATGGAATACAATATGTTACTTTATTCCGATACTATAAGAAATTACAGTTTAGATAAATTGACTGTAGGTCAATAAGATAATTTTATTTACAACTTTACTCAATTTAACGCATATCAGCAACAAATTCTAAATATATTATCTAACGGGACGTAAAATTATGGGTTCAAGACGCCGATAGGCCTACTGGTGATCTAAGCTTACCTCCCTCACAATGCAATCCCATGCCTCATTCTTTTTTTAAGCGTTAACAGATCACTAACATGACTTAGAGAATGCGTCAACACATCATACTTTTTTTCTTTGATGTCCATCATAACTTCTAATTGAATACTGGAGAAAGCCTCCGAGCGTTGTTTTCCGACCTCGTCTGCCATTTTTTGAAGCAGAATGTCAACCCGAGGTCAAAATTTACAAGGGTCGCTATAAGGGGTCTAACTGACATAGGTGTCTTAATTAGTGACACTGGTAAAGGAGATGGCTTGCGGACACAGAGATAACATGCGGACACGCCCTGGATTTGCGGATAGCTTTGTGAATACGACGTAACGCAATAAATTGCGGACACGCAATAGGTCCGCAATTACATTGCGGACACGCAAGCTTGCGGAGCTTTCATGAATTAGGCCTCAGGATCTCAAATTCCCGTTTTCCCAAAAGAAATGAAGATTATTGCAGCCCCCACAAAGCTAAAATCAGCCGTTTGGATAAAAGAAAGTGACAGTCAGCAGTGAAGTCAGAGACAAAGCAGCTAATCATGTCAATCAATACAAATCCTTAAAATGAATGAACCGAACCGAAAAAACCGAACAGACGGCTGATGATCCGAAAAACCGAACCGAACCGAAACGAACCGTCCCATCCCTAATATAAACTAAACATTATAAACATTTGGTTCCGAAATTACAAAAGTTTTGAATTCTGAAGGCAAGTTCCAAAATCTGTTCTGATTCCATTCTATTCTTTGCCAGCCCTCAGCCAATACATCATTGTTTTTCACCCAACTCGGCTCAGCTATTGCAGACAGTGAACAGGAGGTTTACAGTCACACGGGGGTGAGGGCTCAGAGTCAGATTATGCCAACAAGTGCTTCTGAGATGTTCTATGTTTATTACAAACACATTAATTTTGAAAGAAGTGAAGTCAAATCCAAAGTGTAGGTTATTAGGACCTAGAAGAACATCAACTGTTATTGAACTTTGATTTTATTGATAAGTCTTAAATAGTTGCATTTTTATTGATTCTTGATAATTTATTGATAATTGATAATTGTTTTACTAAATTGTACACACGAGTTACTGGATCCAGATCCAGAAGCTAACAAGGGGGGGGGTTAGTTATTGATTTATAAGAATTTGCTATATACATGTACCAGTAATGCTAACCTGCATCAGTTTTTTAGCAAGATTCAGGCATTGATAGCATGAATTCTAGAGGACCTATGATCCCAAAAATTACAAATGCATCAGATTAGGCAATCAGGTCTCACCTTTTAAAAGTCCAGGACCTTATGTGTTCTAAATATATAGTTATGGCCCCCTAAAAATGGCAAAAATTCAACGGAGGATCGAACCATCGCAAGAGATTTTGTCACAAATCAAAGCGGCCATGTATTGTTCTGCAAGGAAAGTTTGATGAAAATCTCAAAAGTGCCTTGAAAGAACATAGGTCTCAAATATGATGAAAATGACATTTTCTGCAATTTTCAGACAATTATTTACATGGTAGTGAATAGGCGTCAGGAAATTGTGTAGCAGGAGGTCTAAACGTCAACGGATTTAACTGAATTTTTTTGTGCTTGCTTTCCTCTACCATTCCATCTTGAGACGGAAAAAAAGTTGAAAAGTGAAACACCCTAGGTGTACTATCCTTATTGGATGATATACATGCAAGACAATTGAGTTGTAATATTAGGTTTCATTTACATCACCATGAATCTGCACTAGCGTCATCCTAATTAAAGGTGTTTTCTTTGAAATGCTCTCACTTTTAGGTGTTTGAGCTTGTCTACAAATGTGGGTACTGATATATGTTTATAATAGAGAAGTTTCTATATAGCTTTGATATCTCACTAATTCTCGTTTTTTCATGAGGTTTTAAGAGATTTGCATATTAAACCTCTAATGACTTACCTTTTCTTAATGGCATATTTGAATCCAGTGAAACGTTTTCTACAATAATAACATTGAACTATACAGATATGTCATTTAAATCATCCTCCATAACTTTTTTTTAAAAAATCTCCATTGATGCAATGCTAAAATTCTTTAAATCTTTGTTAGTTCGTTTGACAATTTTTCCAAAGTTTTCATGATTAATCACATTATGCACATTGATATGATCATCCTATAGTATGTCATTAGAGTTTTAGACAGATTCAACCAACACTTTGTCATAAATCATTAAATTAAGTGACTTTAATTGCAAGTTTATAACGTATAAGTCAATGGCAGTCTGGCCCAAGCAAAACAAAAATTAAACATTATGATATCAGCTTATTCAGCCATATAGAAACTCCCTTTACTTATTGACAAACTATGTGGCATCAAGATTCAGTGAAGTTACTGAAATCAATATCAAAAACATTTGATGGTGATAGGAGCGTGTGAAATGTGTTCTGATGGCTTCTGAACAATATCTTGCAATAAGGTATATACACCTTAAAGGGTGACACATATCGTTAAGCAAATCGAACGCTTGTTTCTGGTGTTGCTCACCATTAAGTATAAAAGGCCCGATTGCGGAATAATGCTCCAGGGTTCACAGGCTCGAAGTCATTGTGTCAACACCTGTAACTGTTATATAGCATTAGTATATTAAAGATCATCACACATTTATAAAAGAGAGATTTTCATTTTGACAAATCAATTTCTCATTTATGGTGAATTTTCGGGATCTTCTATTTGTGTATACTAAGGGAAAATTTGACATATAAATTTCTATAACATATTAGTACATAGCTTGGCATATGAAATATCCTCCAAATGAAACAAAGCAGTTCTAATACAAGGATTTATATTGGCTGTTGTACATTCTTTGAACACTTACTCTCTCAATAATGTTTTCAGAATTATTAAAAACAGATTACTTTATCTCCAAGACAATTTACTTGACCGAAATAGAGCCTCCAAGTACGAAATAGAGCCTCCAAGTGCGCTCCTTAGTGATTTTTATCAGCTTTCTAACGGTGTATTGGTACTACACACTATTTTCAAATATCAAATCTCTTTTCGACAGAAAACAAAAATTCTGAAGCATTTTGTAGCATAATGGGGCCACTGCACTTAATGATGTATAATTTGACATTGAATTAGTTATTGTAAACCTAAAAATAATCCATTCTGGCCACAAGGGTATTTGTCATTTTGAAATTGATTTTCATAAAATTAATAAATGACCCCTAGGGGATGAAAGGGTTAATATCTAATTTTGCATTCACTAAAAATTCAAATGGAGGTCAGATTATTATAGCTGACCCTTTCAGCTTTCCAATGGTATATTGGAACCTTAGTTCAGAGGTGGTCATTTATATCACCCTCTACTTATTTCAGTTGACTGGATTTTACAAAACTCATCTTATTTCTTGAAATTGGACTGATCCAGTTGACTTGCCTGGAGCCGCCATATTGTTTTTTTTATATTGGAAGCTTATTGGAACCCTATAAAGGTATCCTGTATGAATATTTTTCTAGTGATACTTCCAATTCTAATATTAAACCTTAATATAGTGTTTTGCCCCGAGATACAATATACGATTTTTTCAATATCCGTCTCTTGTTATTGTTTGGCTTCACTATCTACAAACATTTCTTTGGCAAGGCCTCTGGTAAGCTCTAACCTTTTCAAATGTTGGTGGAATTTTAATAAATGTATGTCATACTGAATCAGCATTTCAGTGTGATATATATTTAATTAATTGATAATTTTGCATCTTTTTGTCTGGTGGAAATGTTATAATTTTGAAATTGCAGGGGTTTCACTAGAATTTCTCACAACAGGCTAAATAAATGTAAACAACAGGTAAAAGTAATGGCAATCATAAATTTAACATGGGAAAGTTTAAAAGTCCTTAAAAACAACAGGCGATTTTGTGAAAACAACCAGTGAAAATCGCCTGTTGCCTGCTGCTAATGAAACACATATTTTGGGAAACTATGTCAATGCTGTTACAGGCTCATTGCATTCTACATTATCATCAATTACTCACAATAAAGGTGTTTGTACAAGTATCTAAACATAAATTGAATAATCCTAGATTTATTACTGTGTTCATTTGGACAAAAGTTGAAGCATTGAAAATGATTAAACATGACTGACAGTTGATAGCCAATTTTTTAAGGTAGAAGTAAATATAAGTTGTAGGTCCGATTTTGTTCATATTTTTTTACATGTATTATTTTACGCTATTTACTATAACCCAAAAAAGAGTGATTTTGATCATTGTATATACATCAGGCGATTTTTTTATTACCTTTATTTACAAACAGTAATAGAACTTTTATCAAGGCAGTATCCTTGTATTTGTGATTCAATGATACATGTACTTTTAAATGTCTCTTTTTGTTTGTTTTACAGTATATATATACAAAGGCAGCCAGTGACATTGTATTTGTATGCGCTGCAGAACCAGATAGCAATCAGAAAATAAAAGCGCTTGAGACTTCCTGAAACCTTTTAAACAGCAGGAAGGAGTGACAGGCAAAATTGCAGACTTGCAAATAGATGACGTAGAAGTGTAAAACAACATAATTGATTCTCAACTTTATGGTAAGTTATGTTTTTATTTTATTGTTCCCAATTTTATATTAACAGCTTATTAAAGTGGCATAACACCATCAAATCCATTTGTATTTTGTCTTGAATGAATTTTCTAAATGATACTACTTGATTCATTATTGAGTATGTCAGAATATGTTAAGGAACCAGGGGCGGATCCAGGATTTTGTGTTAGGGGGGGCGTGTGATAATAACTGTGTGCGAAGAGTCAAATTTTGTAAAAAGCGATGAGGCAAAACACAAATTTTTCGACTTTAGGGGGGGCGTGCGCCCCCCACACCCCGTCTAGATCCGCTGGTGGGGACAAATTTTACTGAGTCATTCTTGGGTTGCAATATGGTGACCTTGATGCAAGATGGCTATCTTTAACAACTATGACAGTCAGTCGATTGATATTATTTTTTTCAAAATAATCACTTTACCTAATATATTTTTTAAAAAGTTTTATTTTTATTTCTTCAATTACATATAAAGTTACATATTGAGATGACCTGAGAGCTAACCATTAGTTCACTAGTTGAGAGTTTCATCCAAGACATCCCTTTTACTGAAAATGCTTGCAAAGTGTTCTTAAACGCCATTTATTAAGAACATCCTTCCTGACTCCAAGACCATATTTAGCTAAAGGTGAAAAATCATACACTGTTAACCTGACTGGTTATAGATGCGTTCAGAAAAAATCTAGAATCGAAAAGATTGAATTGAATATTTAATTGATAACCTTCCATCTGATGAAAGCTAGCGCCACCTATATACCCTGATTAATATGAAGCTAGAAACTTATAATCTAAAATGACTTTCAATTGATATTGATTTTGAAAATGGTATTTATTGATTAATTTGTCACCTTCAGATGATATTCATTCAACCTTGCAGTTGGATAGACGTGACATGAGTTCTAAAGATCTGTTACATTTATACTGCAAAAATATGTAGATGTGCATGTGCAGAATGGGCCAATTGACATAACATGTTATGAGACACACAAAAAATCAAATTGTCAGATTAGGTTAATGTGGCTGATGCAGAGTGTCACATTAACGGATACATTAGGGAATACCATTAGATTTGATTTTCTTTCAAGAATAAGTAAGAGGACACTGTCAGAGACATACATGGACTCATAAAGTGCATGGCCAAGGTGTTATATCTGCATAAAGAATATATAGGTAGTATTGTAAAGGTAAAACATGGTCACTGTTGAAGATCATCCGCAATCTGGTTGCAAGAAGAGCTTGCGGACAGAGAATAACACTACGATAAATTGAGATGTTACTTATGAAAAGATAGCTATATCCCACTGTATAAATTATCAAACAAGGGCAACAGGGGTATGGAACAGATCAATGAATAGTTGACAATGACTGGAAGATGCGTTTGATCTGCTTAAAATAGGTACCGAGGAATGATTAAATTAACATATTTATCTATTTTAGACGTTATAATTTAACTGACCTGCCTACCCTAAATACAGGTTACCATGGCAACCTTATTTCAAAATTAATTTAAGATACAGCTAAAATATTTTAGCATCGTATGTGTAATTACATAATCTACATGTTCTGAAAAAATGAAAAGGATATGTGAAAAAATCACAAAATGAGAGCATTTTTATCAGAATATATGGATCGCCCCTTGTATATTCCTCTGTAGATATAATATTGAAATAGATTTAGTTACTTGGTTTTTTAGTGAGTAGTCTTATTAGCAAAGAACCTCCATTCAATTATGCCTTGTCGATATGGCCACCCAAAAATATCATCTTTGATAACTCAAATACTAGTTGACTGATTTGGTTCAAAATCTATATGCTTATGCCTTTGGGACATTGGATTTTACTTAAGAAGACATTTTCAAAATGACTGCCTAATTCAAAATGGCCACCATCTTCCATGAAAGAATGTTAGTTTTAATAACTTAATTACAAGTTATAAGATTTTTGAAATACCAGGTGACGGATTTTGTTCAAAGTTTATATGCTGATTTTTTGAACACCTGTTTGAAGTGAACACCTCAAATTGTTTTTCTTTAATTTTCATATTTTGAATATTATATCTCATGGACTCCTGTTGTAACTTAAAACCTATTCATAATTATTAAGTATTGTTCACTCTAGAGAGGTTATATATTAGTATGTGTCCTAGAAACAGTTCACTTTCACCCTCATTAAAATGATGTGCTTTGCTTGCTTATATTGGCGGTCTGTGGATCCATCTGGGTTGTTTTGCTTGTCAAAGACTGCCCTACCAGTATACCCAGTATGATTGCCCAATTTACCCAATGTACATTCAATTAACAGATAATAAACAGCCCCCCCCCCCCTAATTCAGAATTTCCTCTTTACTACAGAATGTCAGTTTCTTAACAGGGCA
Source organism: Owenia fusiformis (assembly GCA_903813345.2). Classification (NCBI taxonomy): domain Eukaryota; kingdom Metazoa; phylum Annelida; class Polychaeta; order Sabellida; family Oweniidae; genus Owenia; species Owenia fusiformis. The sequence goes on from CAIIXF020000008.1 coordinate 9,484,841, forward strand.
TATTATTGTACTAGTTTACAAACAGTTACTAACCTTTTAATGAATAAAAGATGTGTGGAGGCTGATAACTAGAATTGTACATGAATCTTGCCAGGCATAGAAATAGAGGATACTAGGGGTGAAAAGGCTATATGAGACATTTGGCAGAAGGGATCTATATTATGTTGAAATATAAGGAAATGATACGCCTAAGTTGATGAAATGTATATAAGAAGCCTGACCTCATCTACTTTGGATATACTTCTTTCTTTACTTATTCTACTTATAGTACAAATACATTGCTAAAATAAAGCATAAGAGTATATGCAGTCCATAGGATATTTATGAAATTTTGGGGATATTTTTCATCAATATTCTTGAATATTCCTCAAAAATTACATAGGAATACACAGATACAGTTATAAGTACACATTTATATTTTTGCTGAAGAAAAACATAGTAATTAATATCAATAAACCTTAAGTCAGACATATTATGTTGATTATAAGAAGGCCCTTAGTCTGGGGCCTTCTATTTTTTGTCAATATCGTTATCATTTAGTTTTATTATTAGGAGGCCTGTCTTTTGGCCTATGGTTTTGTATTTATACTTTATATTGTTATTCCTAACAGTCCTAGCTTCTAGCTAGGCATCAGTAATAGTCATGCTATATGCTCCTACTGGGGAACTAGATGGACTTGCTGGGAAAATATTTTGTATGTAGGTCAAGAACAACATTTTACGTCAGGTCAAAGTTCCTAGAGGTTTGGCCTTAAACTTCAACATTTCTTGCAATTAATTTAATCGTAACTTCCAAAAAGCATTACCTCCAACCAATAAATGTTTCACCATTTTTTGAGATGTTAAAAACTGACACTTTCAGCTTGCTTCAGATTTGAGTGCCAATTGTTTTGGAAAATCATATATAATATAAGTAAGTTGACTGGAGGTCATATCTGACCTTTACTTGACCTTCAAATCTTAAAGCCCAGTGGTCAAGGTCATAGAATTAGGTCATTACATTTTAAAAGTTCTTCACTGCTAAACTTGACAACTAAAATTGAAGGACTATTCATTCCATTTTTGCATGATAGAGGGGTAGCAGTTTAGAAAGGAGGGCAAATTTCTTTTTTGTGCTTCATTCAGGGGAAACAGATTAGTGTATACATGCCTGAGACAGGGGTAACAGTTTTAAGAGGGAGAATTTCTTTATTTGGCGCTTGATACAGTGGATAAAGGTGTTAGAAGGCTCAAGAAAAGTGAAATATTGCCAACTTTTCCAGGATAGATGTAGCTATGGAATGAAATGATCACCCCATTGTCGGTTCAGGCTATTTGAATCCCTTGGTTGAACAAATAACCTGAACCTCAAGTTCTGTATAATTTAATTTCACTATTATTAGCCTATGTCTTCGTTACCACTTTTGTAAAAGGTTGCATTTCCCAAGGCCAGGCTTGGGGTGGAGTGAGAAAATGTTGATAGTTGCTTCACAATGGAGCTATGCTGTAATAGGCTTAAAGTTTGTATACTTACTGCTATAAATCGCTTCATTTTTCCAGACGATCAGTAAGGGTATGTGACTTAGTTTCTTGGAAATTAGGTCAAATTTTTATCTAGGTCAAAGTTCTTCAAATCCATCGAGATACGTGTCATTTTCATAGGAAAATCAGGATTCCTAATCTGAAATTGATTGGACTTCCAGTTGACCTTCTATGACCTTTTAAAGTTAAAAAATGTCAAATTTTTGATATCTTCATTTCGACTTAAAAGACCTTAAAAAATTGGTAAACTCAAAATTTTTAGTGTAAAGGTCAAGATCTAAATTTAGGTCATTTTTCTAATTTTTGCTTTTATCACACTAAAGTTCAATATTTTGGTTTTAAATTTGGTAAGAATAGAGCATATAAATGTACATTTTCTTTCTCATTTTCTCATCAATATCAGATGTCAAAATTACTTTTTAAATTAAAATCTGGAATCTGGAATCTTGAATTGAACTTGTTCAATTTCACCAATCTAGTTATTATGTCACCACCAAAAAGTGGTAACATATTGTTATGGTCTCCATTTTTTTGACGGCGGTTGGTGGTTGGTGTCTGTAACAAATTTGTAACAAATTCTTAAAACTTCTGATAACTTAACAAATACTGTTTAGACTGACTTCAATCGGTCAGGTCTTTCGCTTCAAATTAACCATTTTTTCAAAATCATCTACAAGTTCTCAATGATATTGTGAATAACTAGTTGGTTACATTTTGTCATGTTAATAAAGTTATTTTGAGATATGTTTTCAGAATGGCCAGTTTTCAACTTGCTTCAAATTGACCCAATATTTTTCAAAATCATAGCTACAATATCTCAGAAGTTAAAATCTATTTTGAGATTTGACCAGTCTACAAATTCAATTTATCTTTTCATAACCATTTACTTCCTACCAGAAGTCTACTTATTATTGAAAATTACCTGCAACGACCTTCAAAATCGACCTGCACAAATTAACCTCACAATAATGGTGAACATATGGGACACAGTGATCTATATTATTATTGTATTGAACTGATGGCTTCGGGGAAAAACCTAGATGTCAGTTCCAATCTCCTTGAACAAGTACTATCTAGTGTTGTATCTAATAGTCCAGTATAGACAATTCACTATTAACATCTCATTCCGCAAGCAAGTTTACCAGACACACTAAAATTGTCTTAAAACATGATAAGAATTTTTATGGATACAACATCATTGCAAGCAAAAGAAGACCATATCCTTCAAGGTCAATGCTAGAATAAAAAAAGAATGTTGACTGGATATGCAACTCATGTTGTTTTTCAGTACAGTATCAATATAAAAAGTCTGCATACTGAATGCAATATGGCAATAGCAGAATAAAAGGAATTATTAAAAGCAGTAGTGAATAAACATTATATGCTGCATTAGCATGCCTCTATCAGCTGGTGGACATTTGAAGTCTGTCTAAAGAAGACTGCAAATGTAAATACTAAACATACAAGAATGAAGGTCAATGCATTAAGGTGAGATATATTTCATCATTAGGTTACTCAAATACAACAAATTTATGATCACTACATCATGGTTACTTATACAAAAAGTGCCATATTTGTGTGTTAATTAAACCTAAAAATTAAGATTTAATTGATAAGATATGCATGTGTGTGTGCACAGCTAATTATCCCATTGAATGAAGTTCGGAGGGATATAGGGAACGCCTCCATCCATCCGTCTGTCCATCTGTCTGTCCGTCCGTCTGTCCGTTCGTCTGTCCGTTCGTCTGTCCGTTCGTCTGTCTGTCCATTCGTCCGTCTGTCCATCCATCCGTTCGTACGTATGTACCTGCGTACAAACGTCCGTCCGTCCAGGCAATAATTAAAATACCGTTGGCCAGATTTTGTTCATATTTTGTACACATACCCTATATTGGTAGAAGTTCTGCTCGAAAGTGGATTTTCAAAATGGCAGCCATATACAGAGCTGGCAAGTTTTGGTTAAGGGGCCCAAAATTTTTTATCATACTTGAAATTTGCCTCCCCCCCCCCCGCTTGTTGGTTCCCAGATCCGCCCCTGCATGTATATTCGATTTTTCAGTCGTTAAAAAGTTTTATTCTCGTAGAAATGACATTAAAATAATAACAATAGCTTGCCAGTTGTGTGCTTAAATCTCGATTGCTGTTTTAAATCATCATGAAGACATGCGCTTAACATCATCTGTCTGTAAAATCGCTTCGCAATCTTTTTAAAGTAAAATAAGTTTGATTTCACCAGATGTTACAAGACCAATTTATTTTTTCTGATAATAGCTTCCTAATCAGAACTATATGGCTAATAGCTTTCCAAATATGCACATAATAATAACTAGACTTTGGAAATTGAACGAAGTTCAATTTCAGACTCCAGATCTAGACTTTTTTAAGCCCAGTCATCTAAAATAAGCTGAGTCATCCAGAATAAGCTGAGTCATCCAGAATAAGATGGATGGATAAAATAGGAAGGTAGGATAGGATAGAATGGGAAGGAACGATAGGATAGAATAAGAAAGAAGGATAGGATAGAACAGAATAGGAAGAAAGGATACGATAGGAGAGGATAGGAAGGATAGGAAGGAAGGATAGATAGGAAGGATAGGATAGGATAGGATCAGATAGGAAGGATGGATGAATATTTCAATATTTTCTTCTCTACTCTTGACTTTCTATCAGGATACCATCAGATCGATTTCCCGAAATTTCAAAACGCCATAACTTCCGAAGCGGAAGTCGGGTCGAAATTTGATTTAAAGATTCGGATTCCTGACAAAATTCTACCCCTAATTCATAACTCATACGTTAAATTTGGCGAATTTTTATTTTGACCTACTTTTTGGACACGCCATAACTTCGGAACCGGAAGTCGGATCAAAATTTTGTTTGCAGATTTGGATTTCTGAGAAAATACTATTCTTAATTCATAACTCAAACATTAAATTTTGAGAACTTTTTATTTTGACCTACTTTTCGGACACCATATCTCAAAAGTGGGTCAAAATACTTTCTGACGGCAAAAGGCTAACACTATTAGCACACTCTAGGCTACACGTATACAAAATTTCGAACAATATAATTAAAGTGTAGTGTCAGAATCGTAAAAATAAGGAAAACTATGAATTTGACCTAGATTTTGACCTTTGACCTAGATAAAAATTTGACCTAATTTCCCAGAAACTAGGTCTCATCTCCTTACTGACCCTGTAAGTAGATTTGAGTAAGTTCTTCTAGTTGCTGAGAAAACGTGACAAGAGAGAATAATAATAAGAAAACTGGCAAAAGCAATAGACTCCAGATTTTCAATCTGGAGTCTAATAATAAGAATAAGAATACTGGCAAAAACAATAGACTCCAGATTGACATATGGAGTCTAATAATCATTCAACCTCCTCCCTCCCCACCCTCCCATATAGTATGGTAATGTTTCCTTTACACCTCTTATTTTTGTTGTCAAAAAAGAATACATGAAAAAAAGACTCGATCAAATATGCAAGTTATTGAATATTTAAAATGTCTAAATTCTTCAGATTTGTAATAGGAAACCTTAACAAGAATGATTTCATGATAAACTTTAAGATTAAAGCATTATCATGATATAAACCCAGAACTGTTGGAATATTTATAAAGATATAGACATGTCAAATTCGGGAATTGAAATAGGAAACTTAGAAATGATTACTATATAACCTTAGAAATCAAAGTATATCATAACATCAAAACTATCAGTCTCATAGTGATAGACATGACATTGAATGTTATAATGAGCAAAAAGACCAGTTTTGAAAAAGTAAGTCTCTACTCATCTCCTGTCTTCAACAAAATACCATTCACTTACTCTGTAAGTCTCCAGTTTCTGTAGAATTAGAAATATAAGGATGATATTCATTTCAGTTTTGACCTCAAGCAATATCATGTTATTTATTACATAAATGGTTTTTATGACATAGCTTGAAATGGTGCAGAGTTGTCATGTAATTTAATAGTATTATTGCTAGAAAAACAACAATTCATTTTTAACCTTAAGCAATATCATATTTATTATGTAAATGGTTACCATGGCATAGCTTGAACTGATGCAGTTGTCTGTAATTTAATACTTTTATTACTAGAAAGAAAGAAACTCCTCAGAGTGTGATCCTACTGAACAAAACATATTATCCAATCATTTCAAACATTTTAAGAATAACCAGGCAGTTAAGTCTGGTATTGTTATGTCACCACCACCATATTTATCATTTTTAGGGGTTTTAAATTATAGAGAAATTGTTGGTATGTCTCCTTGATAGGCTAATGACTTAAGACAATAAGGTATTGAGTTTCAGAAGAAATTTTTAATATGGGTGCTAAATTCAAAGGATTCAAGAATGAATGATAGGCGTAATATTAATATTATCGCCATCTTTCATTTAACATGGCAAAAAAACTTCACATAAAAATTTGAAAGAATAGATGGCATTTTTGGTTGACGCATAGACCAAAAATGAATGATTGCATATTATGAATTTTATTGCATGCCGTCTGTCATTATAAAATAAATGGTCTGGGTTAAAAGTGCAGATTTTTTTTCAAAATACCATTTCTGTAACTTGAGTGAGGAATTAAATTGACAATTCTGTTGTCTTCTGAACTATTTGTTCGCAAATATGTATATTTTCTTAAACATATGATACTGATACACGTTTGTGATAAAGATGTCGTGAGAATTCTACCTACAACGTGTGAAATAAGGAAAAAATAAAAATCGTGCCTTCGATGATCCAACATCTGGGTAATTATTAGACTTCTGAAATGGCAATTAACATTGAAATTTGACATATAAAGATCAGCGAATTGTGTTCACTGACAAGCCTACATTTATATCGTATATCTTAAATGACACTTCAGAATAACAATTACCTTACTTCCCTAATATTCATTGTCAATTCCCACGCTCAATAAGTATGTTTTTCAAGATCTTACACTTGGAAAAAGTATGGATTAGAATAAGACACTTTGGTATATGTAGGATGTATACATCTTACTTCCCTAATACTCATTGTCAGTTCTCGCGCTCAATAAGTATGTGTTTTTAACTATTTATACTTGGAAAAAGTATGGATTAGAATAAAAAAATCATTGATTAGAAATGATGTCAGTCAAGCAGTCCCTCGACAGATTTATGTCTTACAGGCATTTAGTTTCTTTTTGTTCTTCCAAATGGTAAAGCCTTTCACAAAGGAGAAGATGTGTTTATTATAAGGAAAACTTGGTACGTATAATTGCTAATGTTTACTTGTACCAATTAAATTATTTTTGTTGTAATGGTAGATGGCGAGTTGACAGCAAAAACCAAGGAGGATTGGCTCCCAGAGTGCAACATCGATATTCTGTCCCATATATGGAGATGTCATAATTCAAAATTCGAATTCAAACAGCTGCCATTTTGTTCACTTCAACATTTGAATCGTGAATTTTGGTCTTATTTCTAAACGAAAAATTCCAAAATGCTCAATAAATGATCGAGATACTGGTTTGAATCTATTTATTTCTGTTTATTTTGAATTAATAGTACAATAACGTCATTTCTGCGGGCAATATAGTGAGATATTGGACCAAGGGCCGCAGGCTCAAGGCCCAAGGTCCAATATTTCACTATTTTGCCCGCAGAAATGACGTTTTTACTATTATAACCACCGTTAATGACCAAGGCTGAAATAGCAAATTTGAAATAGAAAATCTTACGCACTGAACGATATCACTTTTCCCGAGAAACATAGCCGGGCGGATAATGTCATTATTGCCCGACTAAAGTCATTATCGCCCGACACAATATTGCTCACGTCAATATAGCAATTTAAATGCCTTCTCAACTAGTACTAAAACCCCTAGAAGTAATAATAGTCGGTTATTATTTCAGAAAATAACGACATTTCAACGTTTTCATTGTTGGAAAATATTGAGTTTCGATCCTGGAAGCCAATCCTCCTTGAGCAAAAACTATATTTATATTAAAAATAGTGACCATTTTGAATTGAAATTTTGGTCATTTAAGTCCAAAAGTATTTTTATCAATTTGCCTGAAATTGAGTACACTTTAAGTAATGAGTTTACAACTTTGGTAAATAAATCATTAAAAAATTGCATTATCTGTCCTGAATGTTCAAAATGAAGGCTATTTTAGAAATACACTGGTGATCCACTCGATTACGCTGGTTACCGAAACGGTTCCTTATTTCACACGTTGTAGGCAGAATTCCCACGACATTATGTAACACAAACGTGTATCAGTATCATATGTTTAAGAAAATGTACATATGTGCAAACAAACCCTTAAGAAAAAACGCTTGTTTTCTTCTCATGTGGTTTAAAGATGACCTTTTTAACCTCATTTTTGCCACTCAAGATATGTTTAAGTGTGGTTGTGGTCACCTGTTTTGACACTCATAAAAGTGTGGCCCCTGCTGGTATTTCTTCCACAATTCCAAGAAATATCTCCCCATAGTTTCTCCTCATAATGAGAAAGTGTGGTTAATGTGTTCCTGAAACTATGGAGGAGCAGGACATTAACTTTGATATGATTTAAGGTTACCATATTGTTAATAGGGGTTAAAAGGCTTAATGCTTGTTAAATATATTTTTTGATTTACTGTACATGATAAGTCGTTATACTTGTTATTCTGGTATCTAAATTGTTTCATGCATCTTTTTGATCATCAAACAAATATTTCATTAAACATATGTGACACAAATGAGAATGTTGTATGATTGAAGAATGAATTATTTGTCTCAATTATTATTGATTTATTGGTGTATATTTTAATCTTTGATTATCCCAGAGCCGCGATTTGTGGAAACTGGTGACCTATGAAAGTGGACTGTTGACAATACCAATCAATCAAATTTCAATATGCTCCCATACCAATTAATTTGTACAATATTATTGGCAGTTACATGTAAATAATACTACAAAGCCACACCAAATGTCAAATAGGGACCCAAATACCAAATTAAATGTCAAAATATAGGACCAAATATCTGGGAAACAATCAAAATCAACCTCAATTTTTATTCACTATCAAAGAGGATGATGTTTGAATATGACTATTCACTGTTCATTGAAGGCTGCTCGGCACCTTTCACCTTAGTGTGACCAATGACAATTCTGCAATAAACTTTGTAAAATATATAAAAAGTGTAAGCACTGGAGAAAGTAAATAAAAAAATGAGTATTTGCTATTCATACCAAGGTTAAGATTGAGTCTATTGCCAAAGTAGGTTGGGTTGTTCTATTATGAGAAATCTAACAATTTTAAGCAGTGTAAAAACTAAATTGAATTTAAAGAATTCCATTATATATAAAAACCACTGACCATAAAATTCAAAGGTGTGGGTCGGGTGTGGTATTAAAATTAACATAGATGTCATTCAAATAATTTCACTAACTTCAGGTATAACTTATTCTCTTGACTCTACAAGCCTTTGATGTCTAAGAAATAATAAAATCATGTATGGACTATATTTTAACGTATTGATTACATGTATTTGTACAGCAGACACCTCCTGTTATTAGTCTTATAATAAGATTAGTCAGTTCAGTCAAAATAAGCTTCCCTTTAGAATAACTAATACTTTGTTTTATATTCATGCAAACTTCTGATCTACCTAAATAGAAAAGTCAAGCATCATTCATTTGACTCTAACCCTTACATGTATGTCATTTTACTGAAATATTTTGTAAAGATTAAACTGTTTAACCTCAGTCAGAGTATAAAATGTATATGTGATCAAATTATGTTTCAATCATACAACATTCTCATAGTTGCCACATGCCTAATGGAATATTTGATAGAAGATGCATAAAACAATTTAGATACCAGAATAGAGAGATTTCGCACCTAGTGAAAGTACAACTTATAACGTATACTTATACTTATAGGTAAACGTACAAGGTGTTTCATAATGTGGGCTTTTCGTCAGGAAAGATCTTCTCGGACTGTAATAAATACAGGTCAAAGGGATGCCATTTGTACTTTCTTGAATTGTAGCATGTTTAGTTGATCCAAATGTCTTTGTCTAGAATAAAATAGGCTCATATATAGTACATATTGTGACGGAATTCACAATTTCACAATTTCATTGGTGAAAGGATTTTGTTGTGTTGATTTTAATTATATCGTTATGCCACTGATATAACATGCATAAAATAACAGAATGACAAGGGAAATACACAATGAATAACTTTAATAAATGTGAAATGAATAAGTCAATTTAGAGGGATGTGTAAATGGAATTAATTATGATAAAGATTCTGGCCAATATCTATTTATACACTCTAGCTCCTTTGATGATGGCTCATGAGCAAAATGAACGGAGCAATCGGTACATTTGGCTCCAATCAATTTCGGCTCGGGAGGAAAATACAATACTCAAATAGCTTAGCAAAACTTCATACACAAAATGGAGCCGTCAAAATGCTCCTTATCAACGACTCAATATAAAGCAGGAGCAACTCAATGGGCTCCGGAGCAAAATGTAATGCTCTCAATAATCAGTGAGTCTCTAAACAAAGCATAAAGTTTCAATAGGCTCCGGAGGAAAATGCAAGACTCCGAATAAATAGCTGAACAAGTGGGAGCAACTCAACGGGCTCCAGAGCAAAGTGCAATGCTCCCAAATCAATAGCTAAACAAGCAGTAACTTTGAGAGCAATTAAGTACCTATTGCATATGAATTTCTACTACCTTGGTTATACCAATTAAGTCACATAGCAATAGTCTTACACTACCTTGCCTCTTTGGAATAAACTCTTTGCTCCACACTAGTGAAATCGGCTCCGGAGCAAAACGTAAGGAGCAGTTTTGGTAAGAGCAATTTGGTCAAGATATGGCCAATCTTTATGGTTGTGAATGAAATTGAAATAATTGACAAGTTGACAGAAATACTGAGAATAAAAGATAAGAAAATAATGAATGTGTGAACTCTTAAAGGGGAATAAAGGATTGGAAATAACAAATGGCAGGTGGAACGTTTCACAAAGAATGGAATGTAAAAGATTGAATGAAGGAAAGGATATGGATTTGAACTTATTTCCCTTATCACTCTTGGATTGCAAAGTGGAATTAAAACGGTTATGTAAACTAGATTCTCTCACTCTGACTTCACTTTACAGATCTAACAGAAATAGTGAATTCAAAGAACAAATAACAAGACTTTATTATAATTACCTTATGCATAATACATGTTCACAACAGCACTGAACGACTTTCAGTATGACAACGCATCTCCGTGTAACGCAAAAAATATCCAGTTCAAGTTCGTTATAAATCCACAATATAACACTATCAATAGCACAAATATCTGACGTTACGTTACTCAATGCAGCAATATAAATCCACAATCTGTTACGAATCTGTTATAAATCCAAAAGATACAATTTTGTTATAATTCCAAAATGCGATCGCAGCTCCTTACTCTTCAACGATTCAAAACTAGACTGACCATTCCTCGAATGATCGTGAGAACACTAAGATTACGGAACATCTCTTTCCATATAAGGAAATGCTATTATGACAACAGGTTTGTCAGCTTGCTACAATGTCAAAATAGCTGTCACATCAAAGACTAATAAACCTAGCGCTAGCCTGTCAATCAATTTGCTATGTGAGAAAGTTTTTGAAAGTGACGGCAAAATGCCGTAAGAAATATAAATCTTGACTGAAAATCACTCTTTTTAAATTACAATATCTCCTAAAGTATGAGATCAAATTCAAAGTTTAATACACCGTTTTAAAACTCAATTCACCCTTAATTTAAGAAATAATTATTATAATTTATGGACAAATACTCTTCTCTATATTTGATGAGAAAGAACATGAGTAGTTAAGAACTGAAATCATGTGTGCCAAGCGACCGGTAATTAATAAACTCACATGTTTACACTAGTTATTTAAACTCATCTTACTCAAAAACCAGGAGACATTTTTGCATAACATAAAAACTACAATGCTGGCAAAAGACTGTTCTTTTTAACCATATATAAAACATAATTTGATCTTGATCAGAAAAGCATGAAAATAAAACTTGAAAATAAATAAGAAAAATGCGCTCCCGCTACAATATGTTACAGACCCATCTCTTCTCAAATTGACTTTTTGGAGATGCTCGTTATGAAACACCCTGTATGTCATATGTTGAGCTACTGAATTTACTGTTTCCAGGAATTGCTAGAACCTACTGGTTTGATTGGTGTTTCAAATTGATGGTTAAAGTATTTGATTGGATACTGTTCCCACTCAGCCAATTAATTTCAAAAAATGCTTGCGGTCAATTGTTCCACACACGTGTAGGCAAATCTTTATACGGAGATCCAACTGTATACGTTATCATCTACGTAAATATACCGTTTTGTAAGTTCATTGAACTTATACTGATCATGAAAACATTGAAATAATCAACTTGTTTATGTAATGACTCACTTAAAGAATCATGACTCACTTTAAAGGATCGTGTTTATAATACACTACAACTACAAGGACACAGAAGCGAGCATTTAATCATAATGTGCATAATCTACACATGCAGATGACAGTGCATTCACAGTCTCTAGTTGATGGAGCTTTTCTATAACGGGAATAGTTATGTTCTATTAAGTACAATTTAAAATTGATTTTAGTAAATATAATAGTTCGTCATGACCCTTTAAACTATACGTATACGTATAAGTTGTACTTTCACTTATGTGCGAAATCTCTCTGATAACAGGTATAATAGACTTATCATGTACAGTAAATCCAAAAATATATTTAACAAGCATTAACCCTTTTAACCCCTATTAACAATATGGTAACCTTAAATCATATTAAAGTTAATGTCCTGCTCCTCCATAGTTTCAGGAACACCTTAACCACACTTTCTCATTATGAGGAGAAACTATAGGGAGATATTTCTTGGAATTGTGGAAGAAATACCAGCGGGGGCCACACTTTTATGAGTGTCAAAACAGGTGACCACAACCACACTTAAATATATCTTGAGTGGTAAAAATGTGGTTAAAAAAGGTAATCTTTTAACCACATGAGGAGAAAACAAGCATTTTTTTCTTAAGGGTATAGTTCAGAAGACAACAGAATCGTCGATTTAATTCTTCACTTAAGTTACAAAAATGAATACTGATACTTGATACTGATATACGTTTTTGAGAAAAAATGTTGTGGGGATTCTACATACAACGCGTGAAATAAGGAAAAAAGAAAAATCGTACCTTCGACGTTCCGACATTTTGTTACCAAAACGGTTCGTAACCGTTTTGGTAACCAGCTTAATCGAGTTGATCACCTGTGAAATAACCCTTATGATTTAGAAAGATACATTTTATTGTAATATGCTACTTAATTGATTTGCTTAAGCTATACTAGGACATCTTTATTTAAAATAATGGTAAAATGTCAGTTTATTTCATTATTTGAATTTTTTATATAAATGGCATGCCAATCGCCTTTATGGCATAAACATCAAATAAATCATTAAAAATTGACATTGCTTTTGACTCAATATCTGAGAATCTGTCTTTGACTGTGGTTTAGTTTTATAAATAACTACCTACTACAGTAAAACCTGTGAAGTAGAGCACCTCTATAAGTTGAACACCTCTGTAAGTGGAACACCTCTGTAAGTGGAACAAGTTGGACACGTTGAACAAGTTAGAAAATGAAAGATTGTACAGATATGGTGATTACCTTTTTATTAGTGCTTTGGGAGAGCAATATGATGGTTATTCAGATTGCATATTTTGGAAGGGATATGTTGTTTGTTACAGCATCATAGCTAAGGCTAATGACCTTCAAAGCTAGATGCACTCTTATGATAAATATGTGTGAAAACATTTATACAAGTATATTGCAAAACAGAACAGTCATTCTGCTACTTTTCACATCGTTCTGTTTTAGCAATATCCACTACAAGATCATGATGTACAAACTTCCTCACAGAAATACCAATAGGCATAGATATAAAGACATTTACCAACATATTGTGCTACTATTCATTGACTTATACTAATTGACAAAGTTTAGGGAAACCAAGGCTACTAGATTGTCTCCCAAACCCCTATAACAAGACCTCTCACAAACTGTTCACAGATAGCATGATTGTATGTACATAGCAGGTGATACCCTGCCTTCACTTCTTTCTTGATATAAATATTAGAAGGCCATGGTTTCGCATGATGTTTTCATGTTGATTTGTGATGTTATTGTTTCACAAAATATCTTATACAGGTTTTCTGATTGATCAGAGCCCCAATGTTTGTGTATTCCAAAGAATCAGTGTCAAGATTTAGGGACAAAAATTTGTGCCATTGACATATATATTTCCAAGGGATAGTAAAAGCTGTATATCCCACAATGTTATATAGGGCATCAAACTTGAAGTTGACCTGAAATTGACTGAAATAGAATCTACATCAGTCAAATCAATCAGAAAGCTGTTTCATCAGGGATGTAGAGAACCTGCTTGTCTGTCCTTCTATTTACAGCTCTACATCTGTCCAGATAAAAACTTAAATATTTTTCATTCTCACATTTACGACCAAAATATGTGCCGATTTTTGATGGTAACAATTTATCTACTTTTCTGTCCATTAATCTGTCCAACAGTTACTATTTGAGCAATTTTATATTTCTTTTGCAAACGGCTGGCTTCGTTTGGAACTGCAGATTTAGAATCTACAAGACAAGACTCAGGACATTAGGAACTGTTTCACTAAGCTAAATATGTGCCCATGAATATATTACATCTTCCTGAGCAAGTGTCCAGATTCTGTGTATGGAGGATGATATATTATGAAATGAAACGTTGTAATGGTCCTGAATGGGATTTTTAACTGCAAACTTGACCCTCTCTAAAATGGAAACACCTGTGGCCAGCTTTTGCCAAGGGTGTTCACCTTTCAAAAATTCCCAAATCGCTTGAAAGGTGCTCAGAGGAATGGTTAAAAACTGGATTTATTGAAACATTTTGTTATTTTACAGTTTAAATCTATTTTTTTGTAAAGAATTATCCCAGAGATCAAGAGTTTAATATAAGTTAAGAATTGTGTCACAGTAGCCTCGTCTCTGTATTAACCTTCATACCCAAAAGGTTACCAATGGACCAATAGAATAGATGCTTTCATTTTATGGAAGAGTACGAGGAACCATGCCAAAAGTTTTTTTGTCATTGCGTGTTATTACATTTTTATTTCATGTTTGACATATAGATGCATACATTTGACTTTTCGTATGTGTATAACTACTAAGTTATGACCTGATATAATTCAGCATAATATATTATTATGCACTATTATATGAATTTTGTAATAACAAACCACTTGTTATTTTTTCGTGCAGGTTAACGATCAGATCACAGCGACTTAACTTTTCAGTACAAATCAATATAACTGTTTTAACCTATCTTTGGATGATATATCAGTCAGAGTTGCTCACATGATGATGTGTATATAACACACCACGAGGCGTTCGCAAAGAAGTCTTAAAACGTCCCTGCGAATTAACAGCTAAAATATTCTGGAATTTTAGGATTTAGGATATAAAGTAGACATAGTGTAAGATAATATTGCAAGTGCAAGTGGATCGTTTACATGTTGATATACCCATCATGATTTTGGACTTAAGTCTAAGTAAGTACATTGAGACTCAACCAACACTTTATATAGTCTTGAATTGGTTTTGAAGTTGTTTTGTTAGTTAACATATTGTTTCATCTAAGTCGAGTGATCTTGATTTTATAAGTAAGATATAAAAAGGACTTATTAATTTGGAACATAGTATTTTTTTAACAATCAAGAACAATCAGTTACTATTGCAGGGCTTTTAGTAACGCATCCTTAACATTAGGAGGACCCGGATTTTGATGAAGGGACTCCAAAACATTTAATGATCCATCCCTTGGATGCAAAGTCCTGTGTTTTCATTAACAAAATTGATAGACTCGGAAAAAGATCTTACCTTCAGTCTTTTATATAGACGAAATCTGCTAAATAAATAAAGGATATTCTATTTCTAAAAGAAATACAATATTTTCTTTCGAAGTTGATTTCTGATCGAAATAGTACGAGGCCTGTAATGGGACAATCACTTAAGTAGTTGCTACAGTACCGAGCGGTCATCGGTACGAGTCCCTATGATTGGCCATGATTATAAAATCAAATTACTGGATTGGTTGCGCGTAAAACGGAAGTAATAAATGGAACCTCGCGGAGATTGCCCCTAGTGCAAATTGCTCCGAAATACGAAAAAGAAAATGCATATTTTATGGTTGAATATTAGTTATCTCTTTCAAGTGAAGGTACCTGTATCATTAAGTGACCTTCCAGATGTTTGTAGAACACTGATTTATGCCGATAAATAACAAAACTGGTTAGAAACTTTACAACAATTTTTTTGTTCGGTGTAAAAATGTGACTTTGAATTCCCGGAGACCTTTTTTCACGGGACATACTTTTTTAAGGGGGGACTCACTTTTTGAAAATCAATCCGTCCCAGGGACGAATTCTTGGATAGACCTACTGAAAGTACTGCATGGTAAAAAATATTAGATAATCATGTTTTCATGGTAATATGTTTATGGAATTTATGATCACTCATATTTTTTAAAATGCATAGATTTTCATAGGGTATTGTTTTAATCTATTGACCTTAATATATGTGGGGATATCAACACAAGATGATTTTGATATGTAATACTAAAACTATGCTCATTAAAATTAGTTTCACCATATTAATGGCCTATTGTGTTTCATTTGGATTCGAACAAAAATTGAAGAAATATGTTATTCCAAGACCCAAAGAACCAAGTTGCTGTCATTCTATCTCGCATCAAAATTAGCTACTGGCCATCCCCAGACAGAGCCCTAGATGTGATGTCACAATACAATGCAGATAAGATTCCCAGGTGCAGATTGCATAATAAT
Source organism: Owenia fusiformis (assembly GCA_903813345.2). NCBI lineage: Eukaryota > Metazoa > Annelida > Polychaeta > Sabellida > Oweniidae > Owenia > Owenia fusiformis. The sequence goes on from CAIIXF020000008.1 coordinate 9,501,303, forward strand.
GGTTGTGCAATTATAAAGAATTAGAGTATGGTTATGCTGCAAGATGAGAGACTTTAATAGAGCACAGTCATGTTTGAATAAACATTTAAACCTGCACAACGCTCCAAAACGCAATCTTGGGTTGTTTCAAGGGTGAACTTTATCATTTTGAGCTTAATGAAAGATTATAGAATGATGAACAAATGGGGCAAATCTTGTGTACAAATACTCACGATAAATGTGTCATTACAACGATTATTCATTGAATTGCTTCGATTGTCGACGACAATATGATTTTTGGAAGGTTTCTAAATTAAGAACGTGACGTCACTTCCGAATTATAGCATTCAAGTTAGTAGCGTTTAATTACACCCAACATTCATAATGAATTGGTAGCCCAGCGGTAGAATGCTCGCTCAGCACGCAGGCGGCCCAGGTTCGAATCCCGCTTGCACATTTCTTTTCTTTTTTTACTAAATGATAGTTCTTTGAAATTACACAGAAAAACAATTTTTATTTACAGAAACTTTTATTTTAGAGCTTGAAAATGTAACAACAATATATGTCAAAATATTGCGTTTTGGAGCGATGTGCAGGTTTAAGTTTTTGAATGCTTTATAGATTTTATTACGAAGTTATAATGGCTATTTTAGAATGTCTGAGTAATATTTTAAAATCTGTAGGATATGATATCCTCTATCCTTTTTTAACCACTCATCCAGGCCTCCTAGACTTTAGACTCATGCGGTCATCAGTTTCAGCCTCGCTGACCTCGTTCCTTCTACCTAAACCAAGTTTTTCACGCTTTGTGGTCGCCATGTGGGAACTAGATGCGCGATTTGAGAAATAAGTTAGGGAGAGAGGAACTGCTAGTTCACGACTAAAGAACAAACATTCACGTTGTGAGAAAGTGGTTCAGGTGGAAGGAATGAGGTCAGTGAGGACTGAACTTACAACTGCGTGAGTCAAAGTAGGAAGCCTGTCATGGACATCTCCCATCATCGATATCAACTCAAAATAAAAAAAATCTATTGGAACAGTCAGATCAAGGATAAATATATTCTAAGATTCCTTTAATATGATTTATGTTGTAATTCTTCAAACTTAGAGGACTGGCCAAAGATTTCTTTAACTCTCGAAATCAATCTTTGGTTTGAAAATTGTTACATATCAATCCAGTTAAGGTGTTATGTTTTGTAACGATTTTTAAGAAGTTTTAGAGTATCCGAAAAGAATTTTTTTAAATTGAGCAGAAAAAATGAACAATCTACTTGTCACGGGGTACATGTATTATATAACAATATATTTTGTTTCTAAATGTGTCTGGATCTACATTGGGATTTATAGTACTGCACTTTAAAGTACATTCAGGAGGATGAGGGTTAAAGCCCCTGGGTTAAAGCAACTTTTAAGTATTTTAGAGGCAGAAAATTTTGATTAATACTGTATGTCTGGATAGAACAAAGGCTTATTTAATACCCGGAGCTTAGTTGTGTACCAAACGAAACGAGAAATGACACAAGATCCGGGGCTAATTGTTTGGTCTTCATTAGACAATGGTAATAGGGGGGTAGGTTTTCTCAGACCTAGGTACCTTTTTCTGTACCGTTTTGCGGTTATTTTACTCTATAGCATTGGAATCTGTTCACATCATGAGCTAGATAATTGATTAACTTAAATATATGACATGTAAAAACGGCTTTTTACGAACAGAATAAACAGGGAAATTTAATTTAAGTGGCGATTGTGTTTTGTGCGATTGTCTATATTTGGCTTAGAATATTTACCAGACATACATTCTTATATTATTGGTATGATTATTGACTATTTTCTAATAATTGTAGTGCAGTGATACAACTTTTTCTAAAAACATTTATATATTTAAAAAAATTCTTCAGCATAATCAACTGGTATGGTGTCCTTGAAGTGGTCATGTTGGTCTTTTATTCAATTTTTGCACAACAGTGATCTTTTTATATAACACATAGTCACATTTATAACTTTTAAGGATTTAATATTATTGATAAAATGATTGTAAGTCCATTTAATAGAACATGTACTTTAAAGGGGGAACAAGGACTAAAGAGAGAAAATTCAAAATTTTATTTTTTCTGAGCTATCGGGTCAATATTTGGCTTAACATCTTCTTTGACATACCTATTTTCTTAAAATGTATGGATCAACTATCAATTTCAGCGCATTAAGAACTGTAAATTCAGTTCAAAGCTTCTATAAAGGGAGTCCCACTTCCCACAAGAGGAATATCAGCTGAAATAATGTTCATCCAGGGGGTGTCTTTGTAGATAATAGAAATGTATGTTAGTCTTGATGAAATATCCAAACTTAAATATATTTTGACTCTGGTCGATGATCATTGAATGGCCTTCTGCAGTAATGTTGCACTTTAATAGTGCATATGTGTTATTAAGTCACAAATTGGAACATCATAGATTTTCCACTGGTCAGGGTGAACTGACATAATAAATCTGCTAACACATGATTTATATACAGGTTCATGGTTTTATTGAAATGCTATGCCATTTTTGTGATAGGGAGATGATAGGTTGCTATAGTGATGTTTTGAGATAAAAGGCTGTTTGACAAAATAGAATGTTATGTGATCTTTTCTCCACCTTTCACAGTTGTTATGTATTATTTTGCTTACCTGAGAAATGTCTAAAAAGTTTGTATTTGCATTTTTAAAGGAGATTCATCTCTGTTCATAGTTCCTTGATCTAGTTTTTCTAACCAGGAGGTTCAGAATATGTACAAAAATCTAATTTTTCAAATCTTATTGGTTAACATGATTTGAATCATGACCAAGTAATCTGCCTTATCATCCATTTAACATCCATTTTATTTTAAACTATAATAAAATGCTCTAAAAGTCACTTTGAATGGTCAAAAAGATTTTATTTGTAAAAAATCATATAATGTTATTAGTGTTTCTCAGAGGGTAGAATTTCACTGACTGCTTTGGGTTTCAGGGTATCTGAAGTAGTATGCAATTCTTTAGGTAGGAATATTAAAAATGAATTGCAAAAAATAAATGCTTATTTCAACATCAAGCCTAAAATATCTGCACTGAAAGGAGCATTTTTTATGAAATGATCAGTAATATTCTGCAGTAATGTAAACAAATCCAGTGCCACGCAGTGATCAAAAAGACAGGTTGTTTATGACTTGAGACTTTTATCCAACCAATTACAGAATGTGAAGCATGATAGTGATAATAACAGATTTGTGATTTCCAGATCGTATTGTCATTTAGGCTCTAATTTTTCAGGGCAATATCATCGATCAGATCAACTGAACCTCAATTAAACATTAATAAATTAATCAAAACATTGTCAAATACTTATATCTATCTATCTGATTTTCAAATGTTGCTCTTCTGGCACTTTTTGCAGAGAAAAATTGATTTGTCTAAAAGCTGTTTATTAAAGAATACAGAAAATGTCCGTCATTAACCTGATATAATGGGAGTAAAACAAAGCTTGTTTATATACCCCATGGGAGAATTCCTGTGACATAGCACTGTTATGATAAAGCTACTAACTGTTTGAATTTCTGTTATTTTGGTAATGTCTTGCTCAGAGGCATCAATATTGATCTTGTTGGTTCATGAATGATCGATTTTAATATGTATTCAGATTTCATTGTCAAAGTTATTTCATTGTCTTACCTGATGTGTCATTGTTATGTCACCACCAAGAAGTGGTAACATATTGTTATGGTTTCTGTTTTTTTTTGTGGCAGAGGTTGGTGGTTGGTAATCGGTGGGCGGCGGTTGGCATCTGTAACAAATTCTTAAATCTTCCAATAACTTCACAAATACTGTTTAGACTGACTTTTAATTTTTTTCCAAATCATCTACAAGTTTTCAGAAGTTCAGATCTGACTTTACATTTAAGATTTGACCTTCAATGACCTTATCAAGGTCAAAAAAGGTCAAAAAGGTATTTTTTCAATATGCTTCAAATTGACCAAATTTTCTTTCAAAATCATCTACAAGTTACCATGAGTTCAAATCTGAGTTTAGATTTAAGATTTGACCTTCAGTGACCTTCTCAAGGTCATAGAAAGGTCAAATAGATCTTTTTCAGCTTGCTTCAAATTGACCAATTTTTTTTCAAAATCATCTACAAGTTCTCAGAAGTTCAAATCTGACTTTAGATTTGAGATTTCACCTTCAATGACATTCTCAGAGTCAAAAATCTTGCTCAAATTGACCAATTTGTTTTCAAAATCATCTACAGAGTTCTCAGAAATTCAAATCTGACTTAAGATTGAACTAATTACATTGTGAGCAACTAGGTGCTGACATTTTGTCATGTTAATGCCTTGTTCTACCTGATGTTTATAACTGTAAGTTCAATTATTTGTTTGTTACATTATTAATTTGTTTATTTTGTTATGTATTTACAGATGGATTGAGGAAACCTGGCATGGATAACTCTGGACCAGCCAACCATTATGACAATTCTTCATCTCAGTCATCAGGATCATCTCCTTTCAGGAATTACCCCCCAGCTGGGTCTCCATCAAAGCCTCATTACCCTTCACAAGCATCTCCTTCAAGGTCTCAGTACGCCCCAGCCGGGTCCCCCTCCAGGTCTCAATACTCCTTACCTGAGTCACCTTCTAGATCGCAATATCCCCCACCTGAGTCCCCCTCAAGATCACAATATCCCCCACCTGAGTCCCCCTCAAGATTGCAGTATCCCACACCTGAATCGCCATCAAGATTGCAAAGCCACTCTGAGCTGCATTCTAAACATCAGTATATTCATCCAAAGAAGACTTACATTGCACAAATGGGATATAAGTCACCATCTGTCACCACAGAACAGGAGTTAGTAGTTAGTCAGTCTTCACCAAGACCATACCATAAAGGAAAAGCATTATTTGAAAAGGACAGCATTGACTGGGACAAAGATAAAGGTGTATCCATAGAAACACAGACAATGTGGTCAATCCCTCCTTCCATTTGTTTAGACTTTGATAAAACACTTGCAACATGTACCCGGCCAGCAGTTTTAAAAACTAGCATTAAACCAGAGTTTAACTCTGAAATTAGTAATTGCTTACACAGTAGGCCATCTAATGTTGATGCTGGAACGCTAGGGTGTCAGCCATCAAATGATACGGGAAGAGCTATTCCGGCACCAAGCCAGGTATATGATAATTACGCAAAAGTGGACAATTCACCAAAAGCCCATATGTCCCCGAAAGATCAAAGTCTCCCTGGGAAGATAGTGAATCCAAATAAAAGGCCATCCTTTGAAAATCAAGATGAAACTTTATTAAAGCGTAGACTTCGAGAACCTGGTTTCCAAACATGGGACATAGCACAAAAACAGTTACCTCAGAAAAATACATTCAAAGCACCCCAAACTCAACCGTCATATGTTGTGCCTACAAATGGCGAAAGCAACCGCAATCTATCGTATACACCTCAACGGGAAGCTTCAGATGACAACAGTAGACAAAGTATGAATGATATATCTGAAATATCACTGAAAAAGTTGAGCCCAAGTATTCTTCCTCCTCCCCCTTCCCCCTCAAATTATAACTTCATTCCAGATTCTCCATTTTATCAACCACCATCCCCATCTACTGAGTTCTTGAATCCAAACTCTCCACTGTCAGCATTAGCAAAAATTTTCACGTCACCCTCTTTGTCACGGCCTCTTAACATGATGACGCCTTCTCCTCTAAACAGGACAGACTATGAAGATAAACCAATTGACATGTCCCCAAAATCATCAGAATCTCACCTGAATTTTAGCAGATCAAATTCCTACCAGGATTTGTACCATAGTGATAAAAATGTACCCAACTACAGACATCAAAGCGAGGGAAGTGCAAGGTATGATCAGGATACTCATACTTTCAGTGGAAACCCAGCCATGCACCAGCAGGTGAATGTAAACAGAAGCGATTACTCTGAAGCACCAATACAGAGCTCTGATGGCAACTCCAGTCAGTATCTACCTCCCAGGCAAATCTCTGAACCTAGAAATCAAGATATGATACCTAAGTGTATAACTCAGTGGAGCGCTGATGGTTCTTTAGATACATCTCAAGAAGTTTTTGATATCACAGAAGCTCAGAGTCCAGACCAAGGGACAATTTCATCAACATCATGTTCATCTCCACGTAGAGGCCCACAGACCCCTGGAACTGGTGAATTCAAATTGCCCTATATAAAAACAGAGCCTTCAGACGTAGCAATGCATCCAATTATATCGTCCACACCAGCTGTTCGAAAGACACGTACAGATTCAAAGAACTTCATCTGCCAAGTCTGCAATGATATGGCTGCTGGATTCCACTGTGGTGCCTATGTATGCGAGGCATGTAAGGTATGTATATATGAGATTATCTCATGTGAGGTTAAGGATATCTGGATTATTCCGCAGGGAACATTATAAATCTGCACAAGGCCAAGGTTGAGAATCCCAAAAATTTGATGTTTTGTTGAAAAATGGAGCAGAGAGGATAGATATAGTTTGTATATGTTCTAAGGACAGGGTGAATTGACCTAATAAATCTGCTCACACATGATTTTTACAGGTTCATAAATGCTTATAGAATGAATATACTTAAAGTTATTAAGTAGCTCTGGGCATCACACTTATAAGGAGGCCCCATCGGGAGGGCCTCCTATTATTTTTGTAGATATTATTATCCCATCGAACGAAGTTCGGAGGGATATAAGGAACGCCTCCGTCTGTCCGTCCGTCTCTCTGTTCGTACGTCCGTCTGTCGGGGCAATAACTCAAATACCGTTGGCCCGATTTTGTTCATATTTTGTATACATATACCCTATGGGGATAGAAGTTCTGCTCGATAAATGGCGGCCTTTACTCATTATTTTACGATTTTTGCTGTAACTCGAAAAGTAGTGGAGAGATTTTGTTCATATTTGGTATGTGAATACTATAAGCATGGCACACTGTCTAATGACACTTTTGGTAGAAGGTGGCCATTTTGAAAAATGGTCATTTTAACGTATTTTACTATAACTCGAAAAGTAGTGGAGCAATTCTGTTCATATTTGGTATGTGAATACTATAAGCATGGCACACGGTCTAATGACACTTTTGGTAGAAGGCGGCCATTTTGAAAAATGGCCATTTTAACGTATTTTACTATAACTCGAAAAGTAGTGGAGCGATTCTGTTCATATTTGGTATGTGAATACTATAAGCATGGCACACTTTCTAATGACACTTTTGGTAGAAGGCGGCCATTTTTCAAAATGGCCGCCATTTTAACGTTTTTTTACTATAACTGGAAAAGTAGTGGAGAGAATTTGTTCATATTTGGTATGTGAATACTATAAGCATGGCACATTGTCTAATGACACTTTTGGTAGAAAGTGGCCATTTTGAAAAATGGCTGCTATTTTGCTATATACTTTGTAAAAATACCAGCCATGGCTGTTCATTGGGATTTGCTACACTTTGGCATTGCTGTTGTCTAGTTATTATTATTATTAGGAGGCACCATCGGGGGACCTCCTATTAATTTTGTAGATATTAGCATTATTATTATTTATTCTTCCTAACCCCTTTTTTCCTTCTTCCAACTTACTACCTTTCAAGTATTTTTACTGTATAGTCCTACAAGGGACATGGGCTGAACTTGGGGAAAGGAATTTTTATCTAGGTCAAGGTCAAAGGTCAAAATCTAAATACTTCATTACTTCTTGCGATGAATTAAAATGTAACTAGATATAAGTATTCCCTATAAATTGCTCACTATATGTTCGCATTAATTTTTCATCATTTTTCAACTTGCTTCAAATTGACCTAATTTTTATCAAAAATCATCCACAAGATCTCAGGAACTCAAATTTTACCTTACTTTTGACCTTCAACCTTTGGACATTTGGTTGGTTGACCTTCGAAAGGTAAAAAAGTTGATTTTTCAAATTGATTTTCTGGATTCAAATATAGTTATATTGAATCACAAAAGACCTACTGATGTCTAAAAAAGTCAAATTTGCAAGGTCAGGGTCATCTAACTAAATCACAAACTGTGTTTTCTAAGTTTCTCAAAGTTGATGACTACAAATCAATATATATTCATCTAAAGGTTCTTCACATATTAGCAATTGACTATCTATTAAAATTATGCACCAGTTTTGAGATATTAGAACTCAAAAACTGAAAAAGGTCAAACTTCAAAAGTTTTCAAGACTAAATTTCAACTTGCTTCAAATTGACCAAACTTTTTTTTTAAATCATCTACAAGATCTCAGAAACCAAATCTGACCTTACTTTTGACCTCTGACCTTTGGTTGACCTTCAGTGACCTTCGAAGGTAAAAAAGTTACAAATTGTTTTTTTTATTCAAATTTAGGCACATTTAATCACAAAAACCTACTGAGGTCTAAAAAAGTAAAATTTGCAAGGTCAAAGGTCAAGATCATAGAAATAAATCACAAACTGTATTTTCTCAAAATTGGTGGCTACAAATCTATATTTTTGGATGAAAGTCAGGATATTTGTTCCTCTAAAGATTTTTCATATACAGGGTAGGCCAAAAAAATGCCACTTTTTTTTCAAAATGCTATTATACTTTTTTAATTTTTGATAAAAAATCATAATTTGCATACCAAATGAAACTTGGGGTTGTTATCTAGCCATGGATCATGAATTATACACTTTTATTTTAATAAAATATGTCACCAGCGTCTCTCTTAAACATGTGGGGTGCCATGAGAAATAAGCATAATTTGCAAAATGTTCCTAAACTGATGACCGCCAAACTAATAGCCCTAATGCAAACCTCAGTGAGTATAGGGTATGGGAAGGTCTCCAGGAGATTGTATGAAGGCACCCAATCTAAAAAATTGCTCAACTAAAGCTGGCAATTCAGACATGTTGAAAAAAATAGCTAACATTTCATTGATACTGCTATATCAGCAAGGCGACTAAAACTAAAATCTATCATCAAATAGGGTGGCGTACCAATTGAACTCGTTGGACAGAATGTTAGTACAAATGCACTCACCTTCGGTTCGTGCTTTGTACAACATTCTGTCCAACTCGTGCTGAATTTCACCATATTGAATGGCCTATCATTATTTATTCCTTAAATATAATAGTATAATCTTTGGTTTTACAAACTTGTATGATATTTGATAAGTGTAAAAGTTGTTTTTGGAGCATTTTTCTATAGCCATTTTGAAGGGAAAAAAATGATGAAAAAAAGTACAATCTTTTAATTTTAAGTATGACCTGAATCGATTGCAAACTTCATATTTGCACATTTGATGAGATAAACCATTTGTGTCGTATTGTGAAATTATTAAGTTTGCAATCGATTCAGGTCATATTGTATTTTTGGTATTTCTGCGATAATCAATGGAAACCAATGGCCTCTATTGGGATCTGCTGATATCCTCATGTTAAGTCAATGGTGCACAGCCCCATGTAAGTCAATACAACCTTACTGAACGAAATGATCCCTATCTCAGCTTATGTGTGTCCAAGCACTTTAATATTTTCCAAAGTATTAAATGACATTTTATTCTTCATGTTACACCTACGAATGATTCATTTTGACTATAGGGATATTTGCCAATAATTGCACCTTGTCCTTTCTAAGAATACTTCTTGATTTGAAATCTACAACTGATTTGTTTTTGGCCATACTGGATAAATCCTGAAAAACCTTTATAGGATCACCTATTGGGGACATGTTATTATTATTATTATATCTTGGTTACCGCCATATTTGGCGAGCAATACCTCATTGGTATATTCCGTGTTTTACGTATTTTACACTCGAAGATAGAGCCAGAAACCCCTCCTTGGAGGAGCCCTGTTTTCACAGGAGTCGTGAACCACTCAGTCAAACACCCAGAATTACATAACGCACAAACAAACTTGTCTGAACCGGGAATCGAACCCGGGGCCAAGCGATATTGGTAACCTTGACTCTCTCTGCCACTGAGCCATAGCGGGTGTTGTACATGCATACATGTGTCCTTGACTTTAAAATAAGCTGAGATTAGCATTCTATTTTCATCCCAGAAAACATATGATAAGGTATTGATATTAAATATATATTTTTTTTTTTTTTTCATTTCTCATTTATTCCAAATATAACATAAAATACATTACAATATTATTGCCTACGTTTTTCAACATTGTCGGCAATATACAAAACATATAAAAATGGAAACAATGAAAATACAATAGATAAGGTACATAATATTAATGGCAGGGAATGTTAGAGGCTTTCGGGGGGGGGTTAATCTAAAATATCAAGAGCCTGGCAGATGTAATGGCTAACTATATGAATAATTTGTTCATTATCAGTTACAGTGAGATTTCTGTCTCCAAATAATAAAAATTGAATTTTTTCATGAGAGTTTAAATTTTGGAAACGATTGAAAAATCCTAAGGTTTTTAGTCCTGCTAGGAGAGTGCATCTTTCTTGTTGCAGCAGAGGGCAGTTTAATAAAAAGTGATGCGTTGTTTGTTGTATGTCACCACATACGCAGAAAGGGTCATTTACTGTCACAAAGTTATGGGAATATAACTGTGCTTTTAGAATCAGTCCAGCTCTAAATCTATTGAACAGAATTTCAATTTTCCTTGGCATTGTCATATTCATTTTAGTAGTGGATACTCTGGAGTCAGGGCTCATATTTCCTCTTACTAACCTTTTAAATCTAGATATTGGTTGGCCTTTCCTGTCCTCATATGGTATGTCATCCCACAGGGTCATAGCCCTGATAATGGTTGACTTTTTGAACGAATTACTGATTGGAAAGGGTATTCTATAATGCCTTGGTTGTCTTAGGGGCCGATTTGGAATATTCTCGTATGAACTAACTAAATCACAAATGAAAGGAGGGAAACAATGGTATCTAGTCTTGAAAGCAAAAATTTTAAGATGTTCTTCTCTCCTGGAAGCTAACGTTTTCCAGTTGAGTAATGATAAAACTTTCGATGTGTTTGAACCGTGTATTGCTCCTGACACATGGCAAGCTGCTTGATAATGAAGTCTATCCAATGTCAATAGTTTTGAAGTTGATGCCTTATCATATATTGTATCACAGTAGTCGAAATGTGGTAGTATAAATGAATTATATATATTCTCTAGGTATTTACTGTTTAGCATTTTAGTTAACTTTTTCAATGGTCTCATGAGAGAGATTACTCTCTCTATGAGTTGGTCAACATGTGAATTAAAGTTTAGATTTTGATCAAGTACTAAGCCCAGGTGTTTGTGTTTGGTGCAACTAGGAATCACATCTCCTCCTAGTTTTAAAGGGACTGGCTCTTGTAATAGTCTTCTATTAAATATATCTGACGTCTGATTTTATTTGGATAGATTGTAAAATAACATGGCATTTGAATCAGCTTGCAAAAACATCATTGAAGGACTCTTTTCATAAAATGGGAAGTAGAAATATCAAACAAATTGAAGTCAAAACCTCTAAATAACTCCTAATTTTTGTGTCATGTGACCCAGATTTGAACAATTACACATGTGGTAAGAAATTTTAAGGTGGTAGTTAAAGGTGCATGTGCAGTATGGCAAGTGATTTTAGATGGTCATATCTTTCACCATGAGTACTTTCTGGGCATAAATACAGTAGTTTTTATTAAAACAATATGTTTTCTTTCAAGTGAAGTCCCCATGATGATAAAAATATCAATCGAACAATTTGAAAAAATTTATAAATAGGGACCCCACATCAACATTTTTTCCAATATGTTGAACTTATTTGCTCAAAAGAGGATCTTCTTTTTTCTGATTTTTATTGCATGAAAACATTATTCAACAAGGGGTCTAAAACATCTTCAAAAGTATAATGGTATTGAAAGTCTAGTTTTGAAGATATCAATGTTCGATGACCAAAATCATGCTGAAAACAATGGATAGCATGAGTTTTCCCTATGGGAAAATAACATGGGAAATGTGGTTTTTAACTTTATCGCATTTCAATACCCATCCCCTTTTCAGAAGTTATTATCCCAACGAACGAAGTTCTGTAGGGATATAGTGAAGCCCTCCGTCCATCTGTCCATCAGTCAGTCAGTCAGTCAGTCCGTACGTCTGTCCGGAAGATAACTCGAATACTAGTCGACAGATTTTCTTCATATTTGCTGGAAAGATGTATATTGATGAAAAGTTTTATGCAAAAAAAAATTTTTTCAAGATGGCCACCAGTTTAAAAATAGCGGGAATTTTCTGCAAAAATCTTATGTTTTTCATTTTAAACCAAAATAATAAATATTATTATTTGAAATTTTGGTAGTATATTTACAACATCTATCTATTTCACATATATCCTGGGTTTTTCATCCTGATCCTCAGGGGCCGTAAATGGGGGATTGGGAAAACAGGAATTTGCGTTAATTTTGAGATATTTTTGAAGTATAGCTTTATTATACTCAAATGAAAAGCAATTTAGAGTAGATTGCAAATATTGTAACGTTTTTCACAACTATCGCATTGTTTTTCTGATTTGCGCCTCTGAAAATTCAAAATGGCTGACTAGAGCAGAAATTCACCATTACTTAGAGTTATCTTGAAAGTATGGTTACATGATACTGCAATGATTTAAAAATTTTATTGAAGGTAAGAGTAGATGGTAAATATTACATATGTACAATGTGACTGTACAGATTGATGATTTATATAGTGTTCGTTGGGATTTGCTACTTCGTGGAGTTGCCATTTTCTAGTTAATATAGTGCTGAAGAAACTTGAGAAAAACAAGATCCTCTTTTTAGAAAATAAGCCTTGCATTTTTAAAAAAGTGACAAGGTGGGGTCCTAATCCATAATTTTTCAGAGAGTGGGATTGATATTTTGATATCATGGGGACGTAACTTTAAAGAAAACATATTGTTTTAATAAAAAACACTTTATTTATACCCAGAAAATACTCATTGTGAAAGATATGACTGTCAAAAATCACTTGCCATACTGCACATGGACCTTTACAAATGGTAACCATTTTTAATGAAAAGAGTAATTTTTGATATACAGTGCATATCAAATAAAACGCAACAGATTGTTATCTCGGAAAAGCACAAAACCAGTGATAACAGCATTGATTTCATTCAATGTACCATAAAGCCACGTGTCTCCTCTTTACAATGATATATCATTCATTGATATTTGATCATGGTTGAGCAAGTAATCATTCCATTTGCAAAGTGGGCCAAAATTAGCTTGGGACCAAGTTATAAAAATCTCAAAAGTCAGTGTACGGAGCCCGGTGCAATATTGGAAGAAAATATAGAACCAATACTGACTGCATCCTTTTCATTCAATGTACCAAAAAGCCAAATTACTCCTCTTTGCAATGGAATATCATTCATTCACAGGGAGTCATGATTGGCTGAATAATCATTAATTTTGCAAAGTGGGGCAAAATTCAGCTCCAATCTAAGTTTTAAACATTGCAAAAGTCAGTACAAGGGGCATAGGGGCTATTGGAAGAAGGTGTGACAGGTGTGGCATAGACAGTAAAGTGTTCATACTCATGCTCTTGCAAGAATACATCCTATAATCCCTCCAAAAGCCACCACCTCCTTGCACATAAAGATGCGCTCATCTGTCCATGTCATGCACGGTTCAGCATGAGTCATCTGTGGGTTAAAGCAGAGAAAAGCAGCCCATGGGCAATTCTTTCTCGAGGTTTTGCAATATCTGGTGGAGGAATTGTGAGCACAGATGCTCCTGAGATAGCTCCAAAAGAAAAAGTCACAACAATTCAAGTCACTGGAACTTCCATTGGCACTTAGCCCTTGTACTGATTTTTGCAATATCTAAAACTTGGAGCAGAGCCGATTTTGACCCACTGTGCAAATGGAAGGATTTCTCACCCAACCATTACCACATGTGAATTAATGACATATCATTGCAAAGAGGAGAGACGTGGCTTTATGGTACATTGAATGAAATTGATGTAGTCATCATTAGTTTTGTGATTTTACGAGATAACTGCTTGTTGCGTTTTTTTTGATACGCCCTGTATTGAATATAAGTTATCCGAATTAGACCTAATTTATAGAATAATGTCTTTATGGTCAAAGGACCTCTACTAGAGAAAGAATTTCTGACATGGTGTGACGTCATGTCATGGGTATAGATTTTGCTAAAAAGAGATAATACTGGTACCTGGTTATTTCTTCATATATTGATCAAAATGACAGTGATTTGTAATATGAAGATATATGAGGGCTATATTATGGGAGGTTTTAAATATAGGGTATATCCTCAGGGAAATATAGATATCCTATTCCTACCGAGGGTACAAGGTAAGATATTATTTTTCTTGAGGGATATAGCCCATATTCAAAACTAAGCATCATATGACTGAGGATGATTTTACTTCAAATGCTGACAAATAACAAAATCTTTATCTTCTGTATTACCTTCAAATTTAATGCTATACTTTCAGAAATTTTTCCTGAGATGTACCAAGCAAGATGTTGTTAAGTACATGTGTGGGAAGCAGGGAAGTTGTATCATAACCAGAGAAACGCGAACACAGTGTCAGAGCTGCCGATATGAGAAGTGCCTATTTCTTGGCATGCATAAGCCAGGTAAGTATTAGGTGTTGTCATGATTCACACCTAATTCTACATTTAATAAGACATGTTTGTTGGTTCTGTTGATTAAAATGTGCAGAAATCATCTTTTTCGATTACCAATTTTTTATATCAATTTGTTTTCAAGTATGATGATTTCTCGTCACCTTAGAAATGACCTTGGAACCAAGAGTGAGAATCAAGAAACCAAGAATGACAAGAAAATCAGTTACAAAATTTTTCATTTTGACAATTTCCAAAGAAATATAGTGGGCTTTAATAGAGTACTTACACTGAAATGCAGAAAACATGACGCATTTTGTAAATCGATGCATCCTCCCGATGAATATCTATCAGTGGGTGCTTCCCACATCATACTAAGCTTATATTATCTCAAATAGTCTATAATGAATGAAGAAAATGATCACGTTTCAGAGATTTGTGATCAGGGATCGTCAAGGTCATGAACTTTCTTGTTTATTTTTAAGATTTCTGAACTTTTGCATGACTTTAACACAAAAAATTATGATCTGTCATCAAATTGAAAATTCAAGGTATAACTTTAGATTGATATCTAACAGTTTATAGTGGAAATATTTAAGATAATCGTGGAAAACAATTCCTTCACCTCGAGGGGCTCTGTCAATATAATTAGATTCTTGCTTTATTTTAGCGATCTTTACCCTATTCTCTCCAATAACGATAGATATCATTATTGTAAAAATATGCTGTCACTTTTGTTGCAAATAAGGCATTTCTGGCAAGAAAAATACCCATACAGGAAATTCTTGGGGATTTTTGACTTCTCTCTTTGTAATGGGTTACAATGGGAGCTTGTTACGGCGAATACAGTATATGTCGTAAAACGTTAAAGGCTGGCAAAACTTTATAGTATAAATTGTGGGTTGTTGTAATTCTTTTATTCGGTTGTTTAATGGTACAGCAACTTTAAAATATGAGAAACTATATAGAATGTTCAAGTATTGGAATTTGGGAAATATAAATTTTTTCTTGATAAAGTGTGTGTCTAAATTATTGTTGCACTCGCCCATCTTAAATAATTTATACACTATCATTGACATTAGATTGTCCCACTCTGTCCACCTTGAATGATTTATGGACTATAATTGACATTATATGGTCTCTGTCCACTTTAAATGATATAATCTGCACAATCATTAGGATTAGATTGTCCCACTCTGTCCATGTTAAATGATTTAATTGACATTAGATTGTCCCACTCTGTCTACCTTAAATGATTTATGCACTTTAATTGACATTATATGGTCTCTGTCCACTTTAAATGATATAATCTGCACAATCATTAGGATTAGATTGTCCCACTCTGTCCATGTTAAATGATTTAATTGACATTAGATTGTCCCACTCTGTCTACCTTAAATGATTTATGCACTTTAATTGACATTATATGGTCTCTGTCCACTTTAAATGATATAATCTGCACAATCATTAGGATTAGATTGTCCCACTCTGTCCATGTTAAATGATTTAATTGACATTAGATTGTCTCACTCTGTCCACCTTAAATGATTTATGCACTAACATTGCATAAATTAATTCACCTTGAACCTTGAAAGATGTATGCTCTGTTAATGCCATTATATTGACATTATTAATGTTTTCGGTCACTCTAACTGTTAGCTAAAGTGCAATGACTCACAATAGAGTCATAGGGCAATATTGAATCTGTCTTAATGAAACAATAATATTATGTCTTGTGGGTACATTGATATCAAGATAAAAGTAAGGGATATAACTACTGTGATCAAAAGGCCACATTGATCCTTTTGTGCATCTAATTGAATGATGAAACAATATGAGTAGAAGTATAGTAATTATAAACTAATAATAGGAGAAGTTCATATTTATCTGAATGTTATTTTTTTCATAGACATCTTTTGAACGACTGATTTCACTTATTTTACTCAGGTTTTAAGTTTAAGATAGTTTTAAAAATGATGTAAAGGAATCTACTGGTGTCTGCCATTTTGATATTGAGTCTAAAGGAGGAGACAAAATTGCAAGCAACATATTATTGTACTGTTGACCATCTTTTCCTTACAATGTGAAATATACAAATGTAATATCTCCCCAAAAAATGTTGATGTCATAATTGGTGATTGGTAATTGGTGAATCATCCCACCGAATGAAGTTTGAGGGGGATATAGGAAAGCCGTCCATCTGTCTGTAATATATGATAAGAGAGAGTGTTTTAATTTCAATATAGTTTCCTATCCAGACCTCTCAGGAAACATTCCAAGAAAACAATCATATGGAATCTATGTGTCACAGATAATAAGAATATAAAGAGTCTGCAGTGATGAAAAATTGCTTCCAAAAGAATCAAGTCCTTGGGGAAAAATTTAATATCTCAAGGATATAAGAAAGAAAGGCTGTCAGCATATATCAAAAAGACAATTGCTAATAATAAATGGATACAGATAAAACACAAAAAAGCCAAAAAATCAAATATAAAGATATGGTCAGAGACTAATAAGGAAATAAGAAAAACAACAAGAACGAACAGAATCTAGATATCAGTCTCATGAGGATAAACTATAGAAGAAAAACAGCAACAAAAACAAACATCGATAAAGACAAAGGGAAGGGGAGTGTTACCGGTAGAAAAAGCTTCAACCCACCGACGTGTAGTCACAAGTCTGCAGACCAGACAACAAACAAGACCAAAGAGAAAAAGTAATAGGGAGAAAGAAGACCAAGAAAGAAGAAACTAAAGAAGCCAAGAAAGTAACAACAACAGAAACAAAGAAGAAGAAACTAAAAAGACAAAGAGTTAAAGAAAGACAAATAAAATCGGAAGAAGTAAGAAGGAAACAACAGCAACTACAAATAGATTTTCCAGCTGGACTGAATGATGATGACATGAACAGCATATAAACAAGACATTCGTCCATTTGTCCGGGCGATGACTGAAATACCAGTTGACAGATTTGATTTAAATTTTATAGGCTTATGCCTTATGGCGATAGAACTTCTGCTCAAGAAGGAATTTTCAAGATGGCCACTTAATTCAAAATAGCCGTAAAAATGTAATCTTTGATTACTCACATACTAGTTGATGGATTTGGTTCAAATTTGTATGCTGATGCCTAGGGACAAAGGAGCTATGCTGAAGAAGAGATTTTCAAGATGGCTGCTGAATTTCAAAATGGTGGCCATTTTTCGTAAAAAAAAACGTAATCTTTGATGACTCAAATACCAGTGAATGGATTTGGTTCAAATTTTATATGATGATGCCTAGGGACAAAGTAGATTTGTTCAAGAAAGAATTTTCAAGATGGCGGCTGAATTTCAAAATGGCCACCATTTTTCATAAAAAACGTAGTCGTTGATAACTCAAATACTAGTTGAAGGATTTGGTTCAAATTTTATATGCTGATGCCTAGGGATAAAGGAGCTATGCTGAAGAAGAGATTTTTAGAATGGCTGCTAAATACCAAAATGGTAGCCAATTTTCTTAAAATAATGTAATCTTTGAAAACTGAAATAGTAGTTGAAGGATTTGGTCTAAATTTTATATGCTGATGGTTACATTTTATATGTTGATGCCTAGGGACAAGCAAGATCTGCTCAAGAAGGAATTTTCAAGATGGCCACTTATAAGCAAAATATGTTTTGATTGGTGGGATTTGCTACTCCGTTGAGGTGCTGTTTTTCTTGTTGATTTTTAATTTTTCAGGGTTTTGTCTTCTGCAACTTCAATTCTGGTTTGATAGCCATGTGTGACATGTTGAATCATCTGATAAGCTGATCATTAAACACAGAAACTAGAATTGCGTGAATCCACATCGCAGCAGGAAAAACGCAGAATTTGGGTTTTCAAAATTTTCCAGAATTTGATTTTTTCGTGGAAAGCATGATTTTTCCAGTCAACCACCTCATCTCATATTTGTCACTGACCTTGACACCTTAGACAGTCAGTTATCACCAGAAACTGGTGTTATGAGCATTTCAAAGGGGAAATGGGAAATCTGTTTAAAATTCTCAAACTTCCGGCTTTTGCACTTAAGGTCTCATGGAAGTTAACAGGAAATGACAAAACAAAAAATGACAAAGCCATGCTGGATTTTGAAAATTTTTTGAACCAAGATAACAGAGTTCTGTTTGGACCTCCAGTCAGTTTAACTAGTTCCACATATCATTTACATGACCGGGAACACAATTGAAATGGTCAGAATGACCATAAACATGATAGAATAACCTTTTCAGCCCTCTGAAAATGTGACTAAAAAATAGCTTAGAGTCTGTGCTCAGGAAAGGTCACTGAACAGAATCTTTTGACTTTTTCAGAAAATGTGCCCACTATATTGCTCTAAATGATACAATTTAAACAAATTTGATATCATTCTTAGAAAAAGAAAAAATTTAAAAAAACTGAATTGAAAATCGATCTATTTTCCTTTTTACTACAGCCATTATTGTTTCAGACAATTTTTTTAAATTTCAAAGATTGTGTCATTTAGAGCAATATATTGGACACATTTTCTGAAAAAATCAAAAGATTCTGTTAATTGACCTTTCCTGAGCACCTACTTTTAGCTATTTTTCAGTCACGTTTTCAGAGGGCTAAAAAGGTTATTTTATCATGTTTATGGTCATTCTGACCATTTCAATTGTGTTCCTGGTCATGTAAATGATATTTGGA
The DNA here is from genome assembly GCA_903813345.2 of Owenia fusiformis. Taxonomy (NCBI): domain Eukaryota; kingdom Metazoa; phylum Annelida; class Polychaeta; order Sabellida; family Oweniidae; genus Owenia; species Owenia fusiformis. The sequence continues at coordinate 9,520,548 of CAIIXF020000008.1, forward strand.
ACTAGTTAAACTGACTGGAGGTCCAAACAGAACTCTGTTATCTTGGTTCAAAAAATTTTCAAAATCCAGCATGGCTTTGTCATTTTTTGTTTTGTCATTTCCTGTTAACTTCCATGAGACCTTAAAGATTACGTCTAATATGTCATGAAATTTGAATTCCCTGCTATTTTGTGATAGTTCAGATGAAGCCGTTACTTGCAGAATTTGGCGCAGAATTCGACTTTTTCATGCAGAATTTCTGCGCAAAATCTGCATTTTTCTCATGCAGAAAACGAGGATGTGTGATTAAATATATTCAACAGAAAATTTGAAATGTGTTATTTATAGCAGTTGCAGATATTGAATGCTGGGGTTGTACTTGTTTTTTGCAAATTCACACATGGCTAGGCAAGGTGTGTCTAATTCCAGCCAATTCAAACACAGTATTTTTACATGACAGCAGTGCATGAAATAATCATCAACGCATTTATTGTGTATAGTTGTTAAGGTGATGAGATTACAATTGATACTTTGCCAATACTTGATCCTTGCAAAAAGTTTCATTGAAAATATCTTCTTTTTGTGATTTTGTATCTTTTGGGTGATTTTTGTAGAAAATATTTTGCAATGTGTGAAAGAATTTAAGTCCAAGACTCAATGCATTGTAGCTGCTTCATTCCACTAAAGGCTTTGTTTCCTAAACTTTGCATTACCGCTGCGCGATTTGAAAACAACACCTTCATGGTATGATTCAGCAAACAATGCACCGTGTCCAGGGCTTGAATCCTTAATCAACATTTTGACTCGTTTATACTGTGCATGAATCAACATTTTGAGTTTTGGGGAGGAAAGCCGTTAAGACTTAACTACATGTAAATTAATTTCTTCTTTGATGGACATTGAAATATTGACCCAGCCCTTAAGTCACATTTTAACATTTTTATCTTATTCCTAGGCCTCATGTCCTACTCTATATTAATATCAATGTCACAACATGTGTTATTACCACTTGACTTTTGTAAGTCATGCAATTCATGCAATACCCACTAGGGTGTCTAGCGGCTTGTTTTTTATAGTGTATATTATATAAAAATTATGAAATAAAAAGAATTGAATTGAATTGAAAAATTTTCAACCACATGTAACTGTCCCCTTAGAAATTTGTATTTTTCAAAATTTTGCGAATGAGATTTGGGATTTTTAAAAATTCAGTGTGTATACAATATTTTTCTATTTCTTACGGAAATACTTACCAATACTTGGAGGAATCAGGCTAAATTTTATTGAAACGAAAATTTCTAAGGGACAGATTTGTAATTCGTTTGTAATTCTAACATTTTTATAAAATTGGGTACTCAAATATAATACCCTGATACATCTACTATAATGTAACATTGTTAATACAGATGTGTAAGTTAGGAGTATATTGTGACCTAAACAGAACAACATGTTTATCATTTAACTTTTTGTACTTAATACTGAGTAGACCTTCATTCTTGGGAATACTACTAAAATTTACAATATATGAGTGTTTAAGTAGTACATTGACCTTGTCTAGGGCATCTTGTTTAAAGATGTCATTTTAAGTGTTTAAAACTCCATATGTATAACTTGATAAAACACATAGTTCGAATAATGTTTATAAGAGGCACACGAAGCACCATACATACTATAAATATTCAAAAATGACAAAGAAAAGACACATAGTCCTTCACTCAAAATTTTGCCATTTTTGGAATCACCAAAGTCACGTAACAATGCGTCATAACATTATTGTATTGGCATCTGGGTATTCGGGTTCTGGTGTTAATAAAATCACACTTTTATTCCGCTTTGGACACAGAAAACAACAAACAATTACTTTTGGAGAGACTTCACATATTTATTATTACCCCAGTATAACAAATAACTTATGAAGCGTTAGATTACAACATCATTTATTGTGCAGCTCTATACATCCATAAGTGTGATATTCTTACAAATCATCAGTCTATACATAACTACTTAGAATCTCCCACTCATACTCATGGCTAGGCTAGATGATAGACTTTGTACCACATATGGTCAAGATGACTGTATGGTTGCATCTGCTCAGCTGCTATGGAAGGCACATGCTTTATGTTCTAGTTATATGAGTATAATGCCCTATAAGAGCATAATGCCCTAAGTTGTCTATGATATTATAAACATATATCTCAATCAGTAGATGGTGTTGGCAATATATTCCCTTATGAAGCTGTCACACTTAGGCCATGTGGACTCAGCATTCGCCACCGTGTGTATATTTTGGGGTGGATGGTGGGGCATTGCATGGATACACAGTGGACAAAACAAACAGTCTTACAGCAAGATATCCTCCATAACACCAAATAAAAAAATTCATTTATTGAAAAATTAAACTCCAATATTGTCCAATCAGTGCCGAACCATGAGCCTACACAGCTAATGTGACAGCTACTTTCAATAATTATTATAACAGCATGTTTCACACCTTTCCCATGTAATTTCACGTATTATTTACAAAATCATATTTTCAAATTGTGTTTTGTTGACAAAGTTGCTATAGAAATGCTGAATATGTATAAAAAGTGCAAAACCTTTGAACCGTTTCCCGAGGCAGCCAGTCTGCCATTATGGGTCGTCATGACAATTTATATTCTGCAAATAAACTTGAACTTCCTATAGATTATGAATTACAAAGCATACTCAGTTACAACTAAACAGCCTTCCCTAGACAGAATAAAGAAATGATGTAGTGTAATATTGCTTGTAAAAAGATATGAACAGGAAGCGCCTCAGGGTAATGTAACTTATGAACATCAGAACAAAGAGATCTTTTTAAAGGTAAAATCACGAATAGAAAGTAATTTTTCAAAATGATTCTCAATTTCAAATTTTGGTCCCAGGTTCATAGTTTCATACCTACTTCTTCCAGCAAAATGCTTTGATTTTTTACGATGTTTTTGCAATAATAAGTATTAATGTCAATATTATATCTGATATTTTTTAATTTTTGTCATAATATCTATGTCTAGGTATATATTGATGACATATATCTGACATAATAATGACACTAATAACATATCTTTGACATAATAATGGTATTAATGATGGATTGCATACTGTTGCTACAACTTCTATATACTGACGATATGCATCTTTGAGGAATTATCCCACAGAGCATAGTTCAAGAAGGATATAGAGAAGCTGTCCATCAGTCTGTTGGTCTGCTCATCTAATTGTCAATCCATCTGTCCGTCTAGGTGATAACTCAAATACTGGTCAACAGATTGTATTAATGTTGGTCAGGCTGATACCTTATGGGCATAGTACCTTAGTTCAAGAATTTCAAGATTGCTACTCAATTTTAAATGGCCACCATTTTTGTAAAGAATTAAATCACTAATATTTAACGATTATTAAATTAATTTTACATATTGGTGTCTTAAAGAAATAGGACTTCTGCCCAAGAAGAAATTTTCAAGATGGTCACTGAATTTAAAATGACTGCTGTTTTTTTAGAAAAAAATCATTTTTGATAACTGAGAGACCATACATCAGATTGGGTCCAAATTTTATAGGATAATACCTAATAGGACCTACAAGGAATTACAATGTGACTGCTTAATTCAATTCTTAATTCATTTCTTCTTAAAAATATATTTTGTATTACCAGTATGCAGCCTCTGGGGGGTCAGGCCAAAAAACATGGAATATATGAAGATATTTTCTCATTTACTTGGAAAATGAAAATCTTAGATTTTTGTGAAAAATTCTAACCATTTTCAAAGCATAGGCCATCTTTAAGAACATGTTTTTTGAAAAACAGCTGAATATACCAAATATGCATCTTTCTACCAAATGTGAAGACAATTCTTCCCTTTGTATTTGAGTTGTTTTCTGGACAGATAGATTGACTGAAGGATGGATAGATTCATAAATACATATTAAGTATTACATTCTTACAAATCTAAACATGCCCTCATTTCTCTGTGTTTTCAGGTGAAAATCCAAACCCAGCACCAGTCATATCTGAGATACCATGTCGTGTGTGTGGGGCACGATCCTCCGGCTATCACTTTGGGGCGATAACATGTGAGGGTTGTAAGGTGAGAATCCTTCTGTTTTTATGTCACTACCACAAGTGGTGACATATTGATAGTCTCTAACGTTTTTGCCAACAGTGCTCAGTGGTTGGTGATTGGTGGTTGGCATTCAGTGTCAGTAGCAAATGGCAGGTGGTGACATTTTGCATATTAATGCCTTGTATTGTATTTTATTACACCAGTATATTGTTACCATACCAAGGTGTTTTATTGGCATCATGTTTGTGGTATCATTGTGCTGTTGTCCAATATTTTGTCATTGCATCCTGCTCAATCGATCTAATTTATTCAAAGTTGTAAAGATGTTAAATAATATTAATTGTACAGCTCATGAACAATTTGGTTGGCTATATTGAATTCTGGTGGCCCTGTTGGATATTTATAATATGGTGTTTTTACTACCTTTACCACGCCAATTTATTTTTGCCGTTCAATTCTGTGTGACCAACTTTTTTTATGAGTGCAAAACATAATAAACTCTGATTAATAAATACCTCAATAACTACGAGAGGATTCTTTATAAAATCAGAATAAAAAGTTCAGAGTGAATTAGAAATATACATGTAAGACGAGAAGAACAGTTATTTTATTTTGTTCAATCTCAAATGATTTTTTTAATTTCTGGAAAGGTACATGTTAGTGTAAATCCCCATCTCCACAGTCCATTTCCTCACTAACTTTAATAAGATTGTCGATAAAAATCATAAAAATGATCAAAACTAGAGAAATATCTGTCTTGATTTCAATACAGCAATGATGTTACATTTTGGTCGATGAATCCACCAGTAGGTTGTTAAAGTTTAAATCCATTATTTTGAAGTGAAGTTCTAGTTTTAGAGAGAATATGTTATTTCTAGGATATTTATCAAAAAATCTAATCGGGAAATTTTGATCTTTATTGTTCAAATTGTTCATTTTATATTAGATTTGAAAATATACTGGTTAAGAAGTCGCATTACATGTTCTCATATCTCTAATGAAGTATTAATTTATTTTTTAATCTGTGTTTTATTTCCTTAGGATTCTATTACATTACAGTTTTTTATTCATCATTATTATCCCACCAAAAACAAATTTTGGAATCTATAAAGAGAAGCTGCCTGTCTGTTTGTCTGTCCTTCCATCCATCCATTGATCATTCATTCATTTTTTCTGGCAAGCAATAACTCAAGAAGAAAGATTCAATAAATGGTAGGTGGTGGATTTTGCATGTTGATGCCTTGTTTCTAAATTATCATGACATGCTCCAAATGAGGAGTGACTTGATTCGATGTTTCCTGAGGAGGTGGGATTGGCTGCTACAGGGAATTGCCCTTTCTAGTTATCATTAAGGGAGATCATATAGCCTAGTGTAAAAGTGAAAGGTATTAATAATATTGTGACATTTAACTCAATTCCATGAAATAATAATGTTAAATAAATCATTGGAAGGCACTTAAGTTTAATGGAATTGATTGTGAATTATGAAGCCTGATTGGATTATTGAATTCTCTGCTGGCTTCCAGGAAAATTGTTTTCATAAGGTGTACAAGTTTATACTAGTTTATACTGATGGCGGAATGTATATTTAGATAGTAAAATGTTAAAAAGTTCATCCTCGTCATTATACTCATCACATCTCTCTGAAGAGGAAGGTTAATTATAGAAATATACTCATGTGACATTTGAAAATTGAATAAAGGGCTGATTTCCTTAGATTTCATATATTCAACTTCATCAACATCATCTTTTATTTTCTTTGATTTGTGTTTTAAACAATGACCTTTTGACATTATGTGTTTTGTCATGTGAGCAATTTGATAATTAATGGGTTTGCTACTTCATTGAGTTATAGCTCCTGAACCCTCTTCCAAATACAATACAGTAGAACCTGTATATGAACACCTGGCTAATCCGAACACCTCCCAATCTGAACACTTTTTTTCGGTCCCATTTTTTCCTCCCATTGACTCCCATGTTAAAAAAAATTTGAAATGTGAACACCTCTCAATTTGAACAGTGAATAGTCATATTTGAAAAATTAACCTGTCTAATCTGAACACTTTTCATAAAATTTCACATGTTTCATACAAAATTGCTCAAATGTTGTTATGATATCAAAACTTTGGGAAAAAAACGTGAATGGTCTTGATTATAATAGGGCTTACCAGCATGACTAGATTCATTTGCATCGGATTTTCAAGTTTCTGAAATGCTGTAAAGCTATGTGGTCAAATGAACTATAAACATGTACCCAGAATGTCTTCACATTTCTTCAGAATCCAGAATCTTGCGAATGTAAAACCTCCAAATCTGAACGCTTTATGCCGGTCCAAATGGCGTTCGGATTAGACAGGTTTTACTGTATACCGTATTTGATCCTAAGAGTTAAGCCCAATATTTTATGAAGTTGGAATACATTTGAGGTTTAAATTTTAATGTATTTCCTCCCCAAGTTTATTACTACCTCTATCTCAAAATTTAAATCAGTTATAAGACCCCTTGAATGCGGGACGGGGGGGGGGGGCTTGAAATGTTTATGATTGACACCTTAGAGGTAGTTGCTCTAACATCTTGCTTGACCGATTGATATGATTACATTGAATTTTACTTACTCAATCTACTGTATGACTGTTTTATAGTGGATAAATACCAATATGACCATGAATTTACCATATTTCGAGCTTAAATAGGAGATGTTTACTTCTTGTTTTTTTTTGTTTTTTCTGTGCCTGTCGAAAAGTGGTCTTCGTCACTAGGTCACTTAATCAATCAGAAAAAATGGCAGGCCGCAAAAGTGAATTAATGAAAAATCATAGATCTATTTTTATAATTTGACTATTTTGCATCGTTCTCAATGCCTTCTCAGGGTATTTCCTAAGGAAAAATTGCTTGCCGGACATACAGACCTGTGATTTTAGAATATCTCTGGTCCATGCCATCGTTTGTCGGACATATGGACCTGTACATTTAGAACATGTCGGGTCCGTATCAACATCAATCAGACTGTAAATAAATTGCAAAAGGATTTTCTAATGCCTCTAAAGTTTTGAAACATCGATTAAGCCTATGTTGTACAATTTCAAGATCTGCATCACAGCCCTACTGGTCACTAAGCCACTGTCATTACTCTAAATCAGAACTCTACTCTAAAAATATGAAGTCAACTACCTTGGAGAAGATGCGTATGAAGTGACATTGACACATAATCATCAGTATTTGAGTCATATTGTGTAAATTATCCTTGCCGTTAAACCGGAAGTGAAAATCTGAAATGAAATTTCATTAGAATCTACATAATTTGGTGTCTTTGAACTATAGCGATTATTAAATGTTTATGGTCATGGTCGTGAATATGATTTTAAGCAGAGTTTGAGCTCCCCTAGGAACCCACAAGTGTCCTACATTTACAAAATTAATGAAAATAGTCAAGAGAATGAATGTGTCAAATATCATAGGGGATCCCCTTGTACATGGCCTCACACTGTTGCCGATATTACAAAACAACGATCCGAAATCTACCTCTTGTCGCATTTAGTAAACAAAATGTATTTGCAAAATTTGAAACAACCATTTATTTTTTTGCATTAATCAGAGTTGTCGTTTAGTTTATACTCTGGAAAAGTCAGCTTCCAATTGTCGGACATAACTTTGAAGGTATGTTTACATGTTCATTTAAGCCATCGGACGCGCGTACGAAAATTGGTTGGTCTGGTCTGACGGTCTGGCGCTTAGGAAATACCCTGCGCCTTCTTATGACCTAGGACCTAGAAATATGCAGCATTTTCGCCGACCCATGACCTAAATGTAGCTATTTTTAGAAATTTGAAGAAATATGCATAGCAACCAGATATTCAGGAAAGACTTGATTTCCAGCTTCATTGATGTTGTACAATGTTTTATTACTTCAATAAATAATTGTAATTACAATACAATATATTTTCCATCGACTGGTATTACAATAGTCATTAAATAATTTGAAAATGAAGATATTTTAATCAATTATTTAAAATAAACGTGCATGGTCTATTACGTCATAATAATACGAAACATATGAAACAGCCTGTTTAGAAAAAGATCCATCCAGAAAGCCAAGGGTAAGACTTCCTGAAAACAAACAACGTAGCCTATGTTTCATTGAAAACTTTTCACAAGTGATCAAGACAAGTTTCTTGATTGATTAGAATGATTAGCCAAATTTGTATACATGTATCACTCTTAAAAATTTGGAAAATGATTAATATTATGTAGTTGTAGTTTGTAGTTTTATATATCACTCCCTGGTATGAGTGTGGACAATTTTTTGAAGCTCTGATGAAATGTGTGGACAAAGCCCAGCAAAATGGAGGTCTTGGAGGGAAGGCATGGTTATATTTCATATTTGAACACTTTGTAATGCCGATATTTGGTCAAATGTTTGGATGGTGTGTCAATGAACACCTATAGCTTCAATGAAACCCTAAACATGGTCAACTTATATTGTAATTATTATGAAATTGAAAGTTAAATGGGACTTTACAAAAGATTTGAGATAATTTTCGGTATTTTTTGGGAATTCTCCTTCTTTCCTAGTGTTTAAGGCAAGTAAAGAGCTCCTAGGAACGTCCCATGATGCTACCTGCAATAACCCATCGCTTTTATTCCCAAATATATGTAACTGTTGGAATTTATGAGTGATTTGTCGATATTTTTCGCGTATGGACAATGTTGGGATGTAAACATATGCTAGTGCATCCATATATAAATCATACATCTCAGCAGCAGTGATTCTACGAAAGGTCCTTACATCGAGGGGTGGTATTTTGACGTACAATTAGGATACAATATATTCATATTTAGGGATGAGGACGCACAGATAATGTTTCGCATACTTTTAAAATTCCTTTTACTTTTCTATATAAATCTTTAGACATGCTGTATGAAAATACAGTAAACGAATTAATTTATATCTGTGTGAACTTTATCCTTTGAAATCTCCAAAATAACATGTACATGACTGTGTATTATTTTTAGGATATCCTATGATTTTGAGGAATACCATTTTTATCTACGAGGTGATATTGATATCTGCACAAGAAAGCAAAGCGAACGAGGGCATATATCAATATCACCTAGTAGATAAAAATGATATTCTGAAAAAATAATAGGATGTTCTTATTATCCAACACTTACAAGGAGTGTACAAATGCATAATATCATTTCAAAATGAATTTCATGCCAAAAAGAGTCAATTTGGCGGGAAATAAACAAGCGGAGCATATCGTCACAATATCCTCCGCATATTGGGTTTTCCGGAGTATATCGTCACGATATCCTCCACCCGGAGTATATCATCATGATATCCTCTGGTTATTCATTTGATTTTGATGTTATTATATATTTAGTACACTAAGTGTAGGATAAGTTAGTTTATCGAGGGAATATATCCCAAAATTATTATCTTTAAAATTAAATCACCATGGATGTCATGTCAAAAACATCTGATATTTGTCACCCAAAATACAAAGGAGGTAATCATGCACAAATGCCGACGTGGCTTCAACAATGTCCTTAGAACCTTTGAGTTTTCTTTCATGGAAAATAATGAGATAAGATTAGCGGTCAAAACTGCCATGGTGACATGACTTAAAAAACTACACGAAAATAACAACATTTCAGATGAACAGTTCCTCTTCGAAATACTTTTGTGGGGAAATTGTCTACCTTTGTAGTAAAAATATAACAATCTAGTTGTGAGTTTTGCTAAATACAAGTTAAGAACATATTATGATTACCATTTTATTACATTTTAACCCATAGATACTGGCTAGATTCTTTTGTAGTAGGATCAGTAGCTCAATAAATATTGAATTATTCTTTGAGCCTATGAGATCCTACTACAAAACGATCTGGCCAATATCTGTGTTTTAACCGACAATTCAATTGATAGCCCCGTGGATAGCAAACATGGTTTGAAAATGTTTAAAATCATTGCTATTCATACGTTCTTGCATACTAGTATTAACAAGACCAATGTAATATTGCATCCCTACATTGTCCACACGAATAAATGTGTTAAAAATTATATTAAGTGGATTAAAAAATGTTAAAAGGATATATAATTTAAAATGTTAGTGATGTATGATGATAAGCTTTACACATCTTACGAATAACTTATTAAAAAATATGTGAGATAATCCTACTAGCAGTGAAAACAATCTGAATTTTCAAAAAACTATCATGGTTTTGTAACTTTAACTTACAAGATATCAACAATTAATGGGTTTATGCGCAATTTTTTGGTTCTTACGAATAGTTTACTCTCATTTGGTTGTGGTTATAGCGAATTTACTTGCTTAGTGCGTTAGGAATATACAAAGAATATTGTTTTAATTAGCGAGGTATCAATACGATACCATTTTGCTGGGCTTTGTCTACATATTTCATCAGAGCTTCGAAAAATTGTCCACACTCATACCAGGGGGTGTATATATTACTGCTGAATCTTTTTGGTCATGTACCTTTAATAGATACAAAAATGTCATATTCTTTTTTAGAGGTATGAATACTTGAATGCTTTATTGTACCACCTGCTTTAGTTATGACACTGAAATATATTTGTCAGGGTTGTTTATTTAGGCTACAATGCCCTAGATGATACCCCCAATAGAGTCTGTCTACATTAGACTGTTTATCACTTTATCACTTTAACTATTGTCATTTTGCCCTGTGTTACTTACATGTGAAATAGAAAAATCATTAAGTGCATAAAGTTTGGAAACAGAATATGAGTTTATTATAACTTCACCCCTACTCCTCCATTCTCTGTCTGATAATAGCTTCCTTTATTAGGATGCTATTCAATGTAATATTAAATACAGACTTAACTAGATTCTTCATCCAGGTCAGACACAACCTCAGTATTGGAAAATGTCTAAATGTCTAGAAGGTGTCTGAGTTGATGGCCTGTAGGAGTCATGGTCATATCCCGTATGTCAGGTGAACCTCATATGCCATTTTAGTTGTCATCGTAAATCATGTTCAGGTAGTTTATGTGTCTTGTTCATGCATTCCTCTTTTGATTACATGTTTTTCTTTCACTTGAAATTACATGTTTTAAGCGAGGTTGGGCTGGAAGCACACAGGAAAAAATGATTTTTTCTTTTGCATCAGAATATTAAATATTTGCAACAAAATATTAAATATCTTAAAATAATGCTCAATAATCCACCGCATTTTATTTGTTTGACAGAATGTAAGGATTTTATCTGATAGAGATATCACAATAGAAAATTAATTATTTGCATAATTCATTTTCTATTATTTTTTTTATTGTCATGGTTACGCCTTTGTCACACCTCTATTTTCTCTATTTCACATAATTACTTTTGCTCTCACTCCATTCGCTGGTACAAAGAAAACTTCTCATTTATATGCATATACAGAATGGGTGTATTTGTTTAAACACCTGGTAGCTTTTGCTTTACAAGTGCTCAGATTTGCCACTCAAATTTGCCTTCAAATGAGAGTAATTTAGGACTAACCAAAATTGTTTTCTTGTTAGTTCACACGGTTAGCAGTAACTCCGTTCTCTGTCTGTTATCTACCATCATCATTCATCCAGCTGTCCATTTGTTCGTACATCTGACCAGTCTATAACACCGGTTGATAGATTTTATTCAAATTATTTACGCTTATGCCTTATGGGTGTATGACTGCTTGAGAAGGAATTATCAAGATGTCTGCTCAATTTAAAATGGTAGCCATTTTTTATGTCACCACCAAAAGTGGTGACATATTGTTATGGTCTCCGTTTTTTTATGTCACCACCAAAAGTGGTGACATATTGTTATGGTCTCTGTTTTTTTGTTATGTCACCACCAAAAGTGGTGACATATTGTAATGGTCTCCGTTTTTTGTTGCGACGGCGGTTGGTGGTTGGAGGTTGGCGTCCGGCGTCTGTAACAATATTTTACAACTTCCTATAACTTAACAAATACTGTTTAGACTGACTTCAATTATTTTCTAAATCATCTACATGTTCTCAGAAGTTCAAATCTGACTTTAGATTTGACATTTGACCTTCAATGACCTTCTCAAGGTCAAAAAGGTCTTTTTTCAACTTGCTTCACATTGACTAAATTTTTTTTCAAAATCATCTACATGTTCTCAGAAATTCAAATCTGACTTCAGATTTGACTTTAGATTTGACATTTGACCTTCAAATCTGACTTTAGATTTGACATTTGAACTTCAATGACCTTCTCAAGGTCAAAAAAGGTCAAAAAGGTCTGTTTTCAACTTGCTTCAAATTGACTAAATTTTTTTTTCAAAATCATCTACGTGTTCTCAGAAATTCAAATCTGACTTTAGATTTGACTTAAGATTTGACATTTGACCTTCAATGACCTTCTCAAAGTCAAAAAAGGTCAAAAAGGTCTTTTTTCAACTTGCTTCAAATTGACTAAATTTTTTTTTCAAAATCATCTACATGTTCTCAGAAATTCAAATCTGACTTTAGATTTGACATTTGACCTTCAATGACCTTCTCAATGTCAAAAAAGGTCAAAAAGGTATTTTTTCATCTTGCTTCAAATTGACTAAATTTTTTTTTCAAAATCATCTACATGTTCTCAGAAATTCAAATATGACTTCAGATTTGACTTAAGATTTGACATTTGACCTTCGATGACCTTCTCAAGGTCAAAAAAGGTCTTTTTTCAACTTGCTTCAAATTGACTAATTTTTTTTTTCAAAATCATCTACATGTTCTCAGAAATTCAAATCTGACTTTAGATTTGACATTTGACCTTTAATGACCTTCTCAAGGTCAAAAAAGGTCAAAAAAGTCTGTTTTCAACTTGCTTCAAATTGACCAAATTTTTTTTTCAAAATCATCTACATCTTTTCAGAAGTTCAAATTTGACTTTACAAGTTCTCAGAAGTTCAAATCTGACTTTAGATTTGACCTTTGACCTTCAATGACCTTCTCAAGGTCAAAAAGGTCTTTTTTCAACTTGCTTCAAATTGACTAATTTTTTTTCAAAATCATCTACATGTTTTCAGAAGTTCAAATCTGACTTTAGATTTGACATTTGACCTTCAATGACCTTTTCAAGGTCAAAAAGGTCTTTTTTCAACTTGCTTCAAATTTACTTAATTTTTTTTCAAAATCATCTACATGTTCTCAGAAGTTCAAATCTGACTTTACATTTGACATTTGACCTTCAATGACCTTCTCTTTGTCAAAAAAAGTCAAAGAGGTATTTTTTCAAATTGACGAATTTTTATTTCAAAATCATCTACATGTTCTAAGAAGTTCAAATCAAACCTTCTTAAGGTCAAAGGGTATTTTCCAACTTGCTTTAAATTGACCAAATTGTTTTAGGTGGTGACATTTTGTCATGTTAATGCCTTGTTATAAAAATGTAATCTTTGATAACTTAATGCTAGTTGACAGATTTGGTTCAAATTTTTCAAGATGGCCACTATTTATCAAAATGGCCACCATTTGTCGCTAAAAATGTAATATTTTTAATTGATACCCCAAATACCAGTTAGAATAATTGATAAAGCCACCTGTGACTCCCAGTTCAGAAGCTTACCTGTTTCCAATATGGCCTGTTTTGCCTCAAAAATATTCTGTCGGAACCCTCAAATTATAAAGTAACCTTATTTCATAGGTTAGCTATAAAGTTTACAAGTTTCAGCAAAATACTCATAGACTAATATTGTCAACCTAGACATCTCTGTCTGTCCATCTGTCTGTCTGTTCTTCCAAATAATCTCACCCTAATTGCTAGACAACTCGAATGAATCGGGGGAGTTTTTTCATGCATTTCACTTATGTTTTTCATCCAAAAAAAACATTGGTTCACTTTTAAAAAATTTATTGACTATAAGAATGCACCAATTGTTTTGGTTTATTTTGCAACCCAAAAAGGTGTGTTAATGATTTACCTTCCTGTTATCTCAAAATCTTCTTGGAACTGTGCCATTGGATTTCTATAGGAAAATTCTTCAAAGAGAAAATTCTAGGGATTAAGGAACAGTTTACACAATTAAGTACAGTTTACACAATTTGAGAAATTATTGGCATACATGAAACCCATATAAAACAGCTTTTATCTTATTCAAAAGCAGTGATGATCAATGATTCCCAGTCTTCTGAAGTTTGAAAAATGAAAATACCTGGGTGTAAATCTGTAGATAATCCTTGAAAATGAGAAATATTTTTTGGGATTATATGGTGCAATCTTATAGTCAATAAAATGTTTTAAAGTGTATTGCTGTTTTTTGGATGAAAAACATTGAGGAAATGCATGAAAAAACTCCCCGATTCATTCTCATGTTAAAGCCTTGTTGTAATTGTAAAATGTTTTCTTTATATCCATAGCTATAATGTATGATATTTGTGTTTCAGGGCTTTTTCCGACGCACCATAAAGGAGCGTACTGCTGATCAATACCTCTGCTCACGAGTGGGAAATTGTGAGATTACCCTCGAATCACGGAATTCATGCAAATATTGCCGCTACAAAAAATGTCTTGATGCAGGGATGACTCCAGATGGTAAATTTTTCAAGCTTGATTCAGTTTTTCCATTTTCCTTGGGTTTGAATTATGGTATTTGCAATTTCACCAACAACTAATTGCATTGGGATTAATCAAGTTATTTTCCTGTTTGAAATGCATATTTTTGCAATTTGTTATGTGTCAGTGCAATATGGAATAGAAAATATGTAAGCGTTATTGGTTTCTTTATTTCTTTGAGCTGAATTTGAATCCCCATTTAATAACTAAGATGCGAGTAGGTAGTCACCAGTTTCGCCACCAGGTGGCTGATTCGGGGGAAATAACATGGCAGGGTATTACAAAATTCCCTTAAACTTGAATATTCATCAGTTTTAGTGGTTTACTTTTCAAATGACACTTATGTATCTGATAGTTATACAAATTAAAATATGTCCAGTAAAAGAATGTATTATTTGTCCAACACATGGAAAGATATTTCACTTTTTGTGATTTTACAACATGGGATCTATGGGAAATATCCCCGACCTAGAAGTCACATTTTCAAAGAAAATAAAATTTTCAAAGTTGATAAACTCTTGAAAACTACATTTCTAGATGTAAATTTACGTGTAGATTCCAAATATGACATCAGTATGACATCAAATTTTAATGATGTAAATCATTATTATTTCTACTCACATTTAGTCTATTGAGAAATATCTTCAATTTTTAACAATCTGTTTAAACCCTCTTCATTGTCAGAAAGTAGTACATCACCAGCAAATATTAGAGATGGGATTTTTGCCCTTCGAATGGTACACCCATAGATTCTTTTTGGAGATTTTTAACTCGTTCTAACATTTGAAGTGAGTATAGGGTTTGACAAAGACAACTGCCTTGTTTCAGACCGTTAACGGAACAAAACTTTCCTCCCATTTAGTTGAAATTGATCCAAATATAACTTTATTTTGAATACCATCGTAGAGATTTGGTATTTCATTAAAAATGATTTGTAAATCTCTAATATACAGACCTTATAAAGAACAATATGAGTACCACAGTAATGATTCTTGTTTGAATTTTTCAGGAAGTCGCATTGGTCGTCAACCAAATGCTGTAAAACATGAAACGATGTTGGAATTGAAGCATATGCAGATGATGAAACAGGAAGTTACATCACCAGTCAGTGAAGCTCAAATTCCAAGCCCAACTACGACAATTCAAAATCGGAACCCAATAGCTAGTATAGCATATAGGAGTCCCCTACAGAGACCCCTTAGTTATGAAAAAGAAAACTTTGATGTTTCTCCTTACTCTACTGAGGAGTCTCACAATGTGGCAGTGAATGAGGAAACCACTATACTACCAGATTTAGAATTGGCTGATGGGGTTTTCTCCAAAGAAATATCTGAACTACAATCTGCAGTTTTTGAAGCTTATAAGGAAATTAAACATCTAAATGTTCGGGTATGTCACCAAATTCTCTCTTATCTTTTTGACATATTCCTGTATTTTTATGAATACCAATATTCTTCTTATAGAATTATAAAATGAGTTGTTTTCACAAACTAAACAAGTATTAAAAATTTAACATTTTAGGGACAAGGTATTTTTTGAAAAAGAGCAATAGGTGAACAGAATGAAATATATTCTTTAATTCCAAATGCATTTACCCCACCTACTTTACCTTCAGAGGTAAGGAGCATTAGACAAGGTGTTGGCACAATACAACCAAAACTGTTTAAAACATAAGTAATATTTTGAATTGTTTCAATTTGTTTGAAGCCTGACAAGGCCAAGCTGGTCACTGACCCAACTGACAACCAAGCTGTTTGGGATATGAGTATGGAGGTTTTCATACACAGTGCATATTCTCTCCTTGCCTATGCCAAGAAAATACCAGGTTATAAAATATTTAACTATAGCTGCTGTTTACACGCTGTTTGCTGCAAATTGCAAAAATCGTCAATTCTCGAATTGATAAAGCTACAGAGCTCTGACGTCCTGTACCGAAGGAGGAAAGAGATGTGTAACTCTATGTTTGAAGGGATTTTACATTCATTTTTAATTAATAATTTCTCAGACAACCTAAACTTTGAGTTATGCTTATCAGCTGGTAATTTGTGAACCAGAACATTTTAAATGCTGAGAAATTTATGTAGACGACTTTTGCAATATAACATTGCAGCTGTTGCTTTTGCTTGGTTGGCTTGGCTTTTGGGCTGTACATGTTTTGCTTAAAGTGCAAGTTTATTTATGAGGTTACTGTGTACTTTGTTCTACTGATCTCCTTTTTATATTATTAATTATAGTTATAAAGTTAATCTTGTTCTTCATTTGACTATAGTCCAAATTCCATTTTTGAAGGCTGGTTTCACTGACACCTTATATTTACATATTAGTGGAGTCAGAATGTGGGTTTCGGCGAGCGTTCAGAGGGATTTTTCAGCTTTTAGATTTTGTGGCCATTTTACCATTGTTATATATACTGTATGAGCAGTTACAGAAAGTCTAGAGTCAAATATATAAATTTGATTGCTTATTTTTTAAATTCAAAGTAAAAAAAAAATAGAAGAATTTTTTTTAAAGTTTTTGAGTTTAAATTTTGGATAGCTTTTTCATATTCATGGCTCCTTATTCTGGCTTTTTTCTAAATGTCAAAAAAGTTTGTACCTTATTCCTGGGAATTTAACAATTGTGCTACCTATATTTTTAATTTCAAAAAGAATTAATACACTTCTTTTTTAATAGCTTCGCTATATGTCAATAATGCAGTCATGTTTTTGAAAAATTATATTTTGGATGATAAAAACACATAGGCTCCAATGATTGATCATTGCAGTTTGTTCACGTAGAAAGAGAAATCAATTTCCATAAAATATCCATACATTCCAAATGAAGCTTCCAATCTACAAGCAGTACATGCAGTATAAGAAGGACAACATTATTCAAGGAATTTATTGATTTCACTTTCTCGTAAACCAAGATTTATTTCATGTATCTAAATGTTGTTATCCTTTTAACTTTAAGAGCAATACGTATCCTTAATTATTCCTCATGGCATTATCAACAGTGTTCTATGGGCAATTTACAGTTCAATTTGACCTATCTCACTCTCTCAGACAGATGACAAAGACTGTTATTATCCCAACGAACAAAGTTTGATCGTGATATAGTTAAGCCCTCCATCCGTCAGTTCGTTTGTCCCTCTGTCAGTTAGTCAGTCCAGTTATCTGTCCAACTCAATAACTCAAATACTTGTTGAACAATTTTCTTCATATTTTGGGAAAAGATGAATATTGGCGGTTAGTTTTACGCAAAAATAATTCAAGATGGCCATTACTTCGAAAATAGCGGGAATTTTTTCGTGAAAATATTCAAGTTTTAAACCACAGTAAGAAATATTGTTGTTTGAAATTATGAAGTGTATTCACACCATCTATCTACATTTATTCCACCCTAAGTGCTTCATATGATTGTATAATAGCATTGTATAATAGCATTGTATAACTGCGATATAAAACCAACACTCATTGTATATAACTCTTAAGAATGATATACGTTATAATCTCGTGAGTATATGATATATTCACTCGTTCCCTTCAGTCACTCGTGAATATATCATCTACTCACTTGAGTATGAACACGATATACGGAATCAACCATATATAACTTCATAGTATTCAGGCCCGTAGCCAGGAATTACCAAGGGGGGTTCAGTTTGCAAAAATTTCCAAGGGGTTCACATTTGACAATTTTGGCCCAAATATGGCTAAAATCACTTGAGAAGTGCTCAAAATGGTGAAAAACTGCAAAATTTTCAAAGAATTTTTAGCCAAGGGGGGTTCGCCCAAACCCTGTGAATCCCCCCCCCCCTGACCCCCATGGGTCGTATAAAGGGGGTTGGGAAAACAGGAATTTTTGCCAATTTTGAGATCTTTCTGAATTGGGATGTGCTACTCTGTGGAGTTGCAGATTTCTATTTTTCTTACATTGCAGCAGTCATTGACGTCATTTCAAGGCTTATAAAATCAGTATTATCACTGAAGGAATTGAAATGTTATTTTTGTAATTTTTGCAGATACCGATGATAATGGAATCTATTTTTTCACATTGCAGCAATTCTTGATGTCATTCCAAGGCTTATAAGATCAATATTGCTAGTGAAGAACTTGAAATGTTATTTTTGTAACTTTTGTAACTTTTATGATAAAATGTCTACAATTAATATTATTTCCCTCCCGAACAATGTTAGATTGGGAATATAGAGAAGACATCCATTAATCCATCTGTCCATTCATTCACCTGCTTATTCATCTATTTGTCCATTCGTTAATATGTCTGGGAATAATTCAAATGCTGATGGTCAGATTTTGATCAAATTTTTGACACAATTGCAAGCAACATGTACAATTCACCTACCAATATATTCCTTACAATCTCAAATATAATATCTCTCAAAATATCCATGATATGTTATCAACTATTGAAGTTGTATTTTTTACTGACTAATATTTCATGCCATGACATCCAAAGAGTAAATACAAGATATATATAATAAGAATACAAAGTCTTTATTTTCTCCCAAATAAAAAATGGTAACCATAAAAATAGAAAAATAATACATTATTGTAAAAATCGTTAGTTTTCCTGAAATAAAGTGTGCAATTTGGGGATTTTTAGAAAATAGACATGACAAGGAATGACATGAGCCAAAAACGTTCTAAAATTGAAACTATTTTTGTTTAGCTTGCTAGATCTAATTCTCCCTTTGATATTAGTACTAATAGTTTGCATGCTAAAACAATGGGGGATCAGAATATTAGTGCACTGCACAATGTTTTTATAAATGTAGGTTACAGTGATCTTTATACTGCAATTCTAATATCATTCTCATTTGAAGCAAATGTAAATGATATTTTGAATATTATGGCCATTTTTAATTGTTTTTTATGGTTTTTGAAATAAGTTGTCATTGGAATGATTTTGATGATATTCCCTATAGCCAGCCGTAGTACACCCTGTACAATTGTACAACCCAAAATAAACCACATGGGTATCATTTTTGAGTGATTCTTCCTTGACAAAATGTTATGTACTTATCTGATGAGCAAAGGGTTGTACAAATATGTTGAGGGTTGTACAAATGTTCAAAGGGTTGTACATATGTGCAAAGGGTTGACATATGTACAAAAGGTTGACATATGTACAAAAGGTTGACATATGTACAAAAGGTTGACATATGTACAAAAGGTTGACAAATGTGCAAAGGGTTGTACAAATGTGTAAAGGGTTGTACAAATGTTCAAAGGCTTGTACAAATGTTCAAAAGGATTGTACAAATGTGCAAAAGCTTGTACAAATGTGCAGAGGGTTGTACAAATGTGTAAAGGGTTGTACAAATTTTCAAAGGCTTGTACAAATGTGCAAAGGGTTGTACAAATGTGCAGAGGGTTGTACATTTGTGCAAAGGGTTGACATATGTACTAAGGGTTCTACAAATGTACATGCTTTTATTGATGCTTTAAATGTTACTGCTCTGCAATGCTTTCTGAATTGTTGAATGTCAGACTGTATAATGATCAGTCCTTGGCAGATGGCAGTGTACAATACTGTTGAACCTATAAGGTTGTGTCTGCTTTATATATGCTTTAAATGTATGGTTTTTCAAAACAATTTCATGCCTGTCCAGGCAATAATTCAAATATCGTTGGCCCAATATTGTTTATAATGTCACAACCACAAGTGGTGACATATTATAGCTATTTATGGATGGTATTTTGGGGTTGGTGTTTGAAAATGTCAGAGTGTCATTATTGTCTGACATTAAACCAAAAGTTTTGAACTACAGTAATATCTTTATCACTTCTTATGTGTTTTGAATTTTTTTATTGTGCCAAAACTCACGATTCAATTTGAAGTGAGAATTATAACATCCTTCAAGATCGGATTCATTGTTAGAAAATATTTTTGAACATGTGGAAGAATGACACATTATCTTTTGGTAATACATATATGTTAACCATTTGAGACACTCTTTAAATGTTCGATGAGATTTGCTATGCCTTTGCATTGCTGTTTAATTACTTTGTTGTACAGATCAAAGACATCTTATACCATATTTTCTTTTTTTAGGTTTCCGTGAATTTCCTGTTGAAGATCAAATCCTCTTACTGCAGAATGCCATCTATCCAGTATGTCAGACATTATATTCTCAAAAATATGACCTAGCGACATCAACTTATAATTACTTCTGCTTCGAGGACTATGAGAAAAAGGCTATATGGGATCTAATCCCACATTTCAAAGGGATTGAGAGTCATTTTCATATGGTTGGTCAAAGTCTGCAACCCTTGAAGATGGATGACATGGAGTATTCAATATTCTGTGGCCTACAGCTCGTAGCAATCTCAGGTATGATTCTCAAAATGCAGTGTTTAAGAAAGTGATTAAGTAACTGAACAAATGGAGTAATTTTATCATCAATTAATTCAGATTTTTGTCCATAAATAATGTCCTGCTCCAATGTTACCGGAAACGTTTTTTTCAGTGGAGTCAATTTGTTAGAATAACTTGTTAATTGTCTTATGTCGAAATTGTATTTAGGCATCCAAGGAAGAAAAACTATAACTATGAAAGAATTAGGCAAATGCTTGTCATAGGATAACATAGTTATGTGATGCTTGGTTTTGGATATGGGGTATATCCTATGGGAAATATGATATCTTACCTTGGGCCCTGATGGCCCTCGATAAGATATCTATATTTCCCTCAGGATATACCGATATCCAAAACTTCCCATAATATAACCCTCATATACATATCTATGCCCTGATATGCCTATTTTGATGTATACATATTATTACAGTCCACTCAATAAAAGGAAAATACAAAGGAAAAAACTCTGGTTTAGCACTGCACCCAAGTCCCAAGAGCAATGTATATTAGGGATATAAAAATCCTTAAAGATACAGAATTTTTTAAAAGGAGACTACTACTGCCTTGTTATTTCTGTCATGAAATGTTTTAAATGAGAAGTTATTTGATAAGACATGTTGTTGAAACCTAATTTTGCAGAGACCCATTTAAGAGGTCAAAGAAAAAATTTAAAACATTTTGTATTCTTTAGGTAATCTTGGGCTGACTGCAAAAGCAAAACTGGATGCCATGCATGGTAAACTCTGCATGGTCCTCAAAAAATACCTCGGTGGTAAGTCATGCCGTAAGGTAATAAATCAACATGTTCAACATACCCTGTTGTGTCTATTTTTACGAAAATTTGATCTGTGCCTGTTCTAGCATGTACAGGGTGGTCCAAAAAAATGGGACACTCGTATTTCAAAAATAAATATTGATTTTATTGATAAAAACATGGGAATTTACTTATCTTTAATTTGGTATATCATAAGTTCAAATTTATTGTAATGTCTTTCAACCAGCATGTATAATATAAATGACGTCATTTTCGTTTCAAAACAGGTTTTCCAAAATTATGCAAAAACCAAGTTTTTTGTCATTTTATTTACATAAACAGACGTTCAATTTGTCCATCATTTTGATCAGTTATAAGTTTGGCCTTAACTGGTAAAAGCATCATTGATATGCTGTTGAGACAATGAATTCCACTTCTCAACAATTCTATCCTTAATAAGGGACTGAGTAGATGTAAGGGGTTCATGGTAAACCAATTCTGTTAGTTCTCCCAGTACGTGGTAGTCATAGATGCCGCAAAAATGTCAAATTTTTGAAGTGAAATGTGCCTAGGTTCATCCCCCCTTAATCACTGCCTCCCCCAGATCACCCGATCACCCAACGTCTGCGACTACCACGAATGGGGAGAACTAACAGAATTGGTGTACCATTAATCCTTTACATCTATTCAGTCCCTTAAGGGCAGAATTATTGAGAAGTGAAATTCGTTGTTTCATCAGCATATCAATGATGATATTGACCCATTTAGGCCAAAATTGAGGGCTATAATTTATCAAAATTGTGGACATATTGAACGTCTGTTAATGTAAATAAAGTTGACAATAAAACTTGGTTTTTGCAAGTTTCGGAAAACCTGTTTTGAAATTCAAATTATGTCATTTGTATTATGGACGCTTCTTGATAGACATTGTAATAAATTTGAATGATGATATAATGATATTCAAAATTAAAGATAAGTAAATTTTCTATCCACTGGTATATAATATGACATATTTTCAGAAATAAAATCAATCTTTATTTTTGAAACACGAGTTTCCTATTTTTTTGGACCACCCTGTATATTTTCATTGTTTTCATTGTTCATTATTGCTCCAATGTAATATTGATAATCACCAAATACATCAGGAATGAGATCTAACACTACAAACTAAGAGCTAGATCTACACTCTATTAGTGAAACATTACTCTATTCTAAAAGCAGTTTTCCTTAACAAAAATATGTTTAGAACAGTATTCACTGCAAATTATATTTTTAAAATCAATAGCAAAGTTCAATACTTGCACACTAGAAATAAATATATTTATACTATATTTGAGTCTTAAATCGATGGCTTAAAATACCATGATTCAAGCAGTCATACCACCATGTTATACCACCAAATGAAATCTGGTAGATATATAGAGAAGCTATATGTCCATTTGTTTGTCTGTCTTTTTATCGGAGCCATTGAATTTGGTTTAAATTTTACAAGTTAATGTCTCATGGGTAAGGGATATCTGCTCAATGAGACATTTTCAATATGACTGCTTGTTTCAAAATGGCCGAGATTTTTTGTAAAAAAAAGTAATCTTTGATTACTACTCATATACCAGTTGACAGGTTCTGTTCAAATTTTATCTGCTGATGCTTTTAGAAGCGCGAGAAGGAACTTTCAAAATGGCTACTCAATTTCAGATTTTGTCCAAATTATATAGGCTAATGTCATATGAACAAAGAAAAATTAAAAACAAAAATTAATTTCTTTGTAACCATGCTGGCTGTCCAATTACAGAAAACTATTCAAATCAGAAAACTATTCTAAATGCCTTCTATTCCCTTAACTAGAAATGTATAAATAACAGTAGATTTCCACTTCACTGCACTACATGTATTATCCAGTCATTGAGCTCTTAACAATGTTTTATGCACTAGCCACATACAGCAGTTTAAAAGCATGAGTTTACTTTTGGATAACATCTTATGGATTTGTAGAATCTAATTTTATCATTTCAGAAAAAGGTGCACCTTCTCATAGATACGATGAAGTGGTTTCAAGACTGACAGTCTTAAAGCAAGTTGGGAATAGTCATAATGAGATCATCAAGAAGCTACATTCTGACATGCCTCACCTCCCATTGCCACAACTGTTTACAGAAATGTTCTTAAATGATTGATGCTAATAGCAGCACTATACAGAAATGTTCTTGAATGATTGACGCTAATAGCAGCAATATACAGAAATGTTCTTGAATTGAAATCAGCAGTTCACAGACATGGTTATGAATGATGACAAAAAGAACAGCTATGTTACCCACCTTAATGATTTTGAATTAACATAATATCTGCAGTTATGGAGATGTTATGTGAGCCATGTACAGGGTGTCAATAAAATGAGCTTTAATTTGATATACACTGTATAGTTTGTGAGGGTGCCCATCCCCTGTATTGGCTGTGGAGGGGTCACAGCACAAATTGACACCCTGTACATGTATTATACATACAAATATGCCTCTGATTAGTGATTTTAATATTTTTATCAGGGAAAAATTTTGAATGCATGCACATGATACATGTAACTGCCCTACCTCAAAACAAGCCTGAAAAGTATTAATAGGGAATAATATTTACATTGAAGAGAATTCATAATCAGAATATTCATAATAACATAATCATCATACAAGCACTATTCATGCTGATGGGAAGTGGTATGGGTGGAAGAGTAGTCAATAATGAATACTTATTTGTATATTTGTAATGTGTGGTATCTTAGAGTATTCATTTCATGAAAAGTATTTGTAACATATATGGTATCTTTATGAAGAGTATTCATTCATGAATAGTATTTTTCATGAAAAGTATTTGTAAAGTATGGTATCTTTATGAAAAGTATTCATGAATGGTATTTATATGAAAAGTATTTGTAAAGTATGGTATCTTTATGAAAAGTATTCATGAAAGGTATTTGTATGAATAGTATTCATAGTGAAGGTTAGTTTCACGAAGAATATTCAAAATGAAAGTTATTTACATGAAGAATACCCCCCCCCCTTGTTAGCTTATGGATCTGCCAGTGGTAGGGATGTAGAGAAGATATCCATCATTTGGTCCATCCATCCATCTGTTTTGCCAATCAGTCATCCACCATTTCTGTGTAAGGGCGATACAAGTACTGCTTGTCTGATTTAATGTCTAGCTGTTTTTTGGTCTTATTTGGTCACAAGTATTCTATCAATTTGCCTAAAGTTGAACAAGTAATCTAGGTTGACTCTTAAAAGCTGCTTTTTGGCCAAAATATCTACCATATTAAATATTGCTGCCACTCTATTTGTTGAAATATCACATTTTAGCCATAAGTTATAAGTTTTATAAAGAGCATTTGAAAAAGATATATACATCACCATGTGAGACATGTACCTATGGTTCTTTTTTTAAATTATTCAAAATCCCTTTGGAGTGTAATATTGACATACTGTCATTGGCAAACCTTGATGTAAACAGCTGCAGTGGTATGATTGGCATGGACTCCTCAGGTTTATTGCTTACATAGAAAATCCTAATAAAGCTGCTTTTAATGTTGAAATAACAAAAAATGAAAAAAGGATAACAAACCTGAAAACATTTATTGATTAACCGTTCTATTCTCAAAGTTGTTCACCATATTCACACTTGTCATAATATTCTTAACGAAACCTGTCTACTTTGTGAATGCAACATCTATCATGTTATAGTCACATGATAAGTAATCGAATGTGAATACCTTCATATGAGAATATTTTGGAGCTAAAGGTTTTTCACATGAGACTGTTAACTATTTTATTTTATATTATTATAGCCTCCAGCTTGTTTGTGATTGGTATCAGTGGTCCATGTCTGTTACACTTTTGCCACTTGAACTGGCCAAAACTTATCGGATTAGTTGTTTTGGATAATTCAAGATTTTTTAATCTTTGAGTCATAGATGATGATATTGAAACAGAAAGTGTTCAAATTGAGAGGTGTTCAGATAAGCCAGGTTAGTCATACAGGTTTGTATAGGTATATAGGCTGTATAGATTTCCAGATGACTGAAGATTAGAGTAATTTAAAGATAAATAAACCAATCAGGTTTGCTCAACCAGAGATGAGAAGTTATCTTTTCAGAGAAAAATATTGAAAAAGGAGGAGAAAGTGCTCATAATTATTGTGCCATAATCATAATATAATATTGTATTATTAGCTCACATGGTGAGCTATTGCAATCTTTCACTTGTCAGTCTGTCTGTATGTTTATCAACAATAGTGGCACGTTTTAAAACCTTTGTGATGTGATTCTAGTTTTAGGTTACTTTTGCTTTTTTTTTGTTAATTAGCAATAGTCTTCAAGAAAGCCCCCTATGACTCATGGTTCAAAAGCTCACCTTTTTAAAAATGGCCACCATTTTTGTTGAGAGAAATACACCTTTTGATAAGGGAAAAAATGATACATGCCTCAATCTTGCTATTCTGGCTAGATGATACTGAAAATGTAAGACCACTGCGTGCAAAATTGTAAAACGGGATGCGTTCTGTCTTATTTTCACAGATGGACCAATCAGATCGTGAGACGCATGCACAGTAGGCATAAGAAATGGAATTCAAATTTTACTTTCATAACTTGGTGTATATAATCAGCTTATAAGTTAATGAATTTTCCATCATCCCTTGTAAAAACCTATGTCAATGTTAACAGTAGTTTTATGAGATAATTTTGTAAGAAAAAATGGGTTTTCTCTGAAGTGTGAAGTGTTCTCTACAGTTTTCAAGCCAAACCATTTTGTGGATTGATCTTATCGGATTGCTATGTATTTTAAAGACTATTGGCATGCAGCTACTTATGTATCTTATTTCTTAAGTTAAATGTCACAAGGATTCAAAATGGCCGCCACTTTGAACTGATTATGTCACCACCACAAGTGTTTACTGTTATATGGTTATAGTTTTTAACTTTTTTGTGGAGTTCAGCATCTTTAACAAATGGTATCTGTTATAAATTTCAGGTGGTGACATTTTGCATGTTAATGCCTTTTGTGATCAGTATGCCGGGTGGATAGGAAATGGGAGGGTGTCCCGATAAATCTTGCCTACATTTTTCCAGCCAAACTGTTACAGAGATTCATCTGAAATTTTCATGGATGTTTCTATGGATGAAAGTTTAGAACTGATCTTAGTTTTCGGGCATTTTTGGTATTTTTTTGGTATTTTTTAAGGTGGCCATGTTTATAAATTCAAAAAGATTACATTGATTTGTTTGGAATTGCACAAGCAGCTAAGTATATAGTTGAACAATAACACCTAGAATTTTTAGCAAATTTGAAAATGGCAACCACTTTTATTGCCAAAAAAATCATATTTTCAAGTGGTCTTTTGAAAGCACCTTGAGCCCAGTACCCATGGTACTATTTATTTTCATAAAATAATATCATAGACATTGTACGAGGGGTGATCAATAAGAAATGGATGCTTTTTAACACAGATACTTTTTATCGACGAATCCCTTTGATTTTTTTACCAGTGATAGTTCATTCAATTATCTATCAATTCTGAAGATTTGAAGACAAAATATTTAATGAATGTTATGTTGATATATCGTTATTTCCTTGAAGGAGATACAGGTACCCCGGGACTGACATTTACGTCACATATTTAGTTTTTAACGAGTCTGGCATATTTCAGTTAGATTTGAACTTTTTGATATGCAACAAGTGTTGTGTTGTTTGAAATATTTTGCTGACTGGTAACACATAAACGGCAAGTATTGTGATGTCAAAGTGTTGTATGGTTGGCGTTTGCAGGTCAATATGAGAAAACATTGTGGAAGAAGGGGTTGGTTTGAGAAAGGAGCACCCTACTCCATATGGACAATGTACCTGCCCAAAGATCTCAAAATGTTCAGAATACAATATCCCTGGACCTCAACTGAGCCCTTGGCCAATGCACCATTTGTCCAGATCTGCCCACATGTGACTTATTTATTTATATACTAGTATTACTAATTTCTATAGAGAAAGGAAGCAGGTTTAATGACATTGATGAAACAAAACAAGCTGTCTCACTGCATCTTGCTTCCAAGTCAGAGAATGGATTCGACCTTGTCTCACAATCTTGGGTTAAGAGGATGAGGTAGTGTGTACATGTAGCACTTGATGGAACCTATATGGCATATCAAAACAGTGAAATTCATGACCATCATGGTTAGTTTTGTTCAGCCTGCATTCAACTGCATTGCATGTTAAACAGAAGCTTCAGAATGTGTGACGTTATTTCGGTCCCGGGGTACCTATACCTCCTTCACGGAAATAAAGATATATCAAAATGTATTACATGTTTTGCTTTCAAATCTTGATAGAGTTGATAGATTATTGAATGATGTATCACTGGTGAGAAAATCAAAGGGATTGGTCTATAAAAAACATCTGTGTAAAAAAGCATCCATTATTGCATTTGATCATCCCTCATATACCTTGCTATAATCATGTACATATTGTTTTCCATATAAGATATGGTACAGCTACTACAAGTACAAGTATATACTATTAGTGAGCCAATGAAAGTACATGTATGTACATATTACTGGTATTTTAGTATTTTTCGAAAAGGTTTAGTTAGTTAGTTGAAGACAGTATTAGGTTTAGTTAAACTCTGCTTTTGATTTTCTTTTAATTAAGGGATTATGACATCAATGGCCATTTGGTGTTAAACAGAACATTGCTTTTGGGTGCAAAATCTGTCATTTTATTCATTTTGTGTTGCTTATGGTAACTGCTGTGTATATGATGTGTTATTGAATGATGTATACTGTAAATTGCTTTAATTTGGTATTTACTTTAAATTGGAAATTCACCACTTCACCAAATGGAGTTGAGAATGCTGATGTATTTTCACCCAGGCCCATAACCAGGGGGTTTGATGGGTTCAGTGAACCCCCTGGCCAAAAATTCTCTCATAATCATGCAGTTTTTTACCATTCTGTGCACTTTTAAGTGTTATGGGCCATTGTCATAAGTGAACCTCCTGGAATTTCGATAAAAGTGATCCCCTTGACAAAAGCTGGCTATGGGCCTGTCACCTAAGAATAATCATGGCCTTGAGTTGTGGTTCATCCATCCAAAATCAAAGCTAAGACCAGAAATTTTAACCAAATTAAAGTGTTTTGTAGATGAATACTACTACATTACATATACTAGGTTAACATATTGTGTATATCAGGGTCTATATATTGTATATATGAATTGTATATAATAGATATATTGTATATCAAAGTATCTAACAAAACTAAATGATGATCATGTACTGCTCAAAGCGTATAAGTGTTATATTTATTACTTACATCTATTACTGCCCATTTTAAGATTATATTGCTTTTCCATAAATAATATGTAGATAAGAAATGAAATATGGGAGAGAAATGACGTGAAATTTTAGTGTTAATGTACTACTAGTTTCTGTTAAGATAACATGCTTGTTGGCTAATACACATGTTAATATACACTAAACAACCCACTGAATATTGTACATATCATCTTTTGACAGTCTTCAAGCACACAAGATTGAGCCAGTTCTTTCTTTCTCAATTTTGCCATTAAAACACAACCATCTTGACAGTGCAGCGTTTATTCTACGGGTATATTGAGAATCAAAATAGTATACAGATATATAAGGTATTCACAATAAGGTCACCCATCAGACATTTAAGATCATTTAATTTTTTAATTTCTCTAGCTGTGGGTTGTGTTCTCCATCTTGAATAAGGAACATTCATCAGTAATAAATATGGGTTACTGATGTGAATATTTTCTATGTTTTGTATCTGTATTTTCTCGGGGATTTGTACATGAAGTTAACATTTTGTGAGGATTTGATATGGTTTTTATCCCTATTTGTACATATTGATGATGTCATATAATCTGCTTGGATAAAACCAGTATCTTGTCCTCTCTACATGTTTAGTCATCTCTGTGACATTTATTTAGTTGGAAGAAGCAGCATACAAATACCTCGAATATCTGTAGGATGATTTTGTTCAAATGGCACTGCCTTTTCGATGCAATGCATATGTTGTGGAAAAATGGCCACCAAAATGTGATCAAATCTCTATTTTAAAGTATGTTGTTATTATTATTATTCAAATGAAATCAAATTAATTTAACAGTTTTCAAATACAACTTCACATTTGTGTTAGTTGAAAAATTAGATTTAAAAGGATTTTTGGAATAAGAAAGTATGTTTTGTTAGTTGGGCTTTGCTTCTTCATGGAGTTTATATTGTCTAGTCTTATATTTTGTATATATGTATGTATATATTGGCATGATTGATTTCCTAGTTCACGGGGTTATGATTCTGCAAGACAAGATCCCTTAACAACTGGAAGAGTTCTGTTTTTACATGGCAAGACCCTTTCACTATTGTACCATGCTACACTAAACTGATCTACTAAAAGTGTCACAATGGAGAAGACATTAGCTGATTATCCCACTGAACGAAGTTCATGGGGATATAAGAAAGTCGTCTGTTCGTCCATCCATTTGTCTGTCTGTCCATCCTTCCGTCCATCCGTCCGTCTGTCCAGGTAATAACTCAAATACCGGTTACAAATTTGATTCAGATTTTATAGGCTTATGCCTTATGGGTGTAGGACCTCTGCTCAAGAAGGAATTTCAATATGGCTGCTCAATTCAAAATGGCTGCCATTTTTGTAAAAAATATAATGTTTGATAACTCAAATAGTATTTGACCAATTTGGTTCAAATTTTATATGCAGTTGCCTAGGGACAAAGGAGTCTTGCTCAAGAAGAGATATTCAAGATGGCCACTGAATATCAAGATGGCCGCCATTTTTTATCGCACTTTGAAAAAGTGCTATATTGTCGTCGTCTTGTGCTGTTGGGCGGGCGGGCGGGCGGGACATAAACCAAATCTTGTCATCAAATTTCCAGGATAACTGCTTACCTGTTCAACTTGAAATTTTTACAAATGCAAGAGCAGACTAGTACCAAGATCTGATTAGGTTAAGGGCATGCTGGGTAAACTACGTGGTGGCCATTTTGAATTTTTCAACAAATCTTGTCATCAAAATTCCAGGAAAACCACTTATCCGTTCAACTTGAAATTTTTACAGATGCAAGAGCAGACTATTGCCAAGATCTGATTAGGTTTTGGGTATGCTGGCTGAATGACATGGTGGCCATTTTGAATTTTTCAATTTGGCAGCCATTTTGAATTTTTCAACTTGCTCCAAATTGACTAAATTTTTTTTTAAAAAACATCTACAAGTTCTCAGAAGTTCAAATCTGACCTTAGATTTCAGATTTGACCTTTCATTCACCTTCAGTGACCTTGAAAAGGTCAAAAAAGTTGATTTTCTAAATTGATATTTTGGATTTAAATTTAGGTCAGCTTAATTACAAAACACCTACTGAGGTCTGAAAAAGTGAAATTTTCAAGGTCGAAGGTCAAGGTCATTAAACTAGGTCACAAATGATGTTATCCAAGTTTCTCAAAGTTTGAGACTACAAATCAATTCTTGTCATCAAAATTCCAAGAAACCCGCAAACCTGTTCAACTTGAACTTTTTACACATGCAATAGCAGACTAGTGCCAAATTCTGATTAGGTTAAGGGCATGCTGGGTAAACTACGTGGCGGCCATTTTGAATTTTTCAACAAATCTTGTCATCAAAATTCCAGGAAAACCACTTATCCGTTCAACTTGAAATTTTTACAGATGCAAGAGCAGACTATTGCCAAGATCTGATTAGGTTTTGGGTATGCTGGCTGAATTACATGGTGGCCATTTTGAATTTTTCAATTTGGCGGCCATTTTGAATTTTTCAACTTGTTCCAAATTGACCAAATTTTTTTTTTAAAAACATCTACAAGTTCTCAGAAGTTCAAATCTGACCTTAGATTTCAGATTTGACCTTTCATTCACCTTCAGTGACCTTGAAAAGGTCAAAAAAGTTGATTTTCTAAATTGATATTTTTTGGATTTAAATTTAGGTCAGCTTAATTACAAAACACCTACTGAGGTCTGAAAAAGTGAAATTTTCAAGGTCGAAGGTCATCAAATTAGGTCACAAACAATGTTATCTAAATTTTCCCAAAGTTCAAGACTACAAATAAATTCTTGTCATCAAAATTGCAGGAAAACCGCTAACCTTGTCAACTTGAAATGTTTACAGATGCAAGAGCAGACTAGTGCCAAGGTCTGATTAGGTTTTGGCCATGCTGGGTGAATTGCATGGTGGCCAGTTTGCTCTTCAAAGTGCGATATTTATCACTGTGTGTCTTGTTGTAAAAACCCGTAATCCTTGATAACTCAAATACCAGTGAATGGATTTGGTTCAAATTTTACATGCTGATGCCTAGGGACATAGTAGCTCTGCTCGTGAAGGGCTTCTAAGATGGCAGCTAAATTACAAAATAGCTGCCATTTTTCGTAAAAGAATGTAATCTTTGATAAATCAAATACTGGTCAATGGATTTGGTTCAGATTTTATATGCTGTTGCCTAGGGAAAAAGGAGCCTTGTTAAGAAGAAATTTTCAAAATGGCTGCTGACTTTCAAAATTGCGGCCAAAAAATGTTATCTTTGATAACTCAAATACCAGTCGACAGATTTGGTTCAAATTCTATTTGCTGATGCTTAGAGACAAAAGAAGTCTGCTCAAGAAGACATTTTCAAGATGGTTACTGAATTTCAAAATGACAAATCTGGTTTCAATTTTATATCCTGATGGCCAAGGAAGAAGGAGATCAGCTTCAGAAGAAATTTCAAAGGTGTCAGCTGAATTTCAAAATGGCCGCCATTTTTCATAAAAAGGTAATCTTTGATAACTCAAATACCAGTGGATAGATTTTGTTCAAATTTTATATCCTAATGCCTAGGAACATATGATAGGTGGCAGCTGAATTTCAAAATGGCCACCATGTTTCATAAAATACATAATCTTGATAACTCAAATACCAGTGGATGGATTTGGTTCAAAGTTTATATGGCCGCTACGTCTCAAAACATGTTTTGCTCGGTGGGCTTTGCTGCTCCATGGAGTTGCTGTTTTTCTAGTTATGATTTAGGAATATATTAAGTTGACCCTGTGACGGTATATTTACAGAATATACACAGTATTATCCAATTTTGTATCCTGTAACATGTTATATTCAATAATTACTGTAAACTCACTCTGCTATCATCAGATATTCATGTGTATTGATATAATAATAATTTTAGCATTAAAATATTATGTTCAAAGGATTATGTGAAACAATGTTCTTCCAGCTGGTATAACACAGAAACAAATCATATTTTTATCACGCATCAAAAACATCAAATTACTTCTCTTTAGTGATACTGTCCTTGGGACTAAAATGTTATATGAATAACATGTTTTATCTTTAGACCAGATTTCTTCAGGTTTGATTTCTTCTAGATTATTTGAATTTTCAAATTAGCTTTAATTTAATCCAAATTTGTCATAAGAAGCTATAATCATAATGATTAATAGATTAGTGAAGTTAGATATGTTAGACTTTGGTTCACATATAACAGACAGAAATTCTATAAACAGTGGAAATGAAGCCACTCTAAACACATGAATGTTAAAAAGTGTCTTAATACATATTTTGTTCAGGTTTGAACAAGTAAAGGGAATATTAGTATATTGTGTATCCGGTTATCTTTGAGGTAGACTATACAATTGTATTAGAGAAGATGAATCCTTGTGTATGTTTATTTCAACCAGTTCATAATGTAAAATTGGGTAAAGTGAACATCTAATTCTAGTTTATATGCATGTGTATTTCATACTCGAGTGGGTTTGGGGTAGATATCACCCGGGAATATATATCGTATCTGAGGAGCGGGCAGGATATATTGTATATGTCCCGCTCCAGGCCAAATGCGGGCAGATATAATATATCCATCCCGCTCCCGGGAATTTTTCAAAAGTTTAAAAAAGTTTGAATATCAAAAGTTTTAATTTTTTAATTTTAAAATTTAATTTTTTAAGTTTAAATGTTACAATTTTATTGTATTGAACAAAAAGAATATTACGAAAATGTTAAATATAAATATCTTGTCATTTGAAGAAGGTGGAAAAGGTTATATCTAACCTAAACCCACTCAAGTATGAGATACACCAGTTATGCACGGTCGGTTTGGATACATGGAATATCCCTTGGGATATATAATACATCTTCCCTCGGTCCCTTCGGTCCCTCGGGAAGATATATTGTATATCCCTCGGGATGATATATTGTATATCCCTCGGGATATTCCCTGTATCCAAAACCTCCCAGTGCATAACCCCTATATATATACTAACTACAATTATATGCTTCACTTGAAATTATAGCTGCTTTATCATCAGTGGGTAATACAACAAAGCATCTCTGTGATCAAGTGAAACTTAAACATCTTTCTAAAAGTTATTTCAATAACAAATTGAGAATGTTTAATTAGCTACTTGGTTTGTATTTTTTCATATGCATACATGAATACTGAATAAGCTTTTTAAGGAGGGTTGGACTTTACTGATAGTTAAGCTACATGTATATACATCTATGAGACATTAATTCGGATGAATGTCATATATATGATACATGGCAGGTGAGTTCCAAGATCTATGGTCATTCATTCAAAATATGAAATTTGGGAAGAAAAATTAAACATATAGCAAATAATGAATTCTTTACATTACACTGAAAGATATATGTAGCAACCAAATGCAGGTACTGTAAATCAACTTTTTGAAAGCTTTCATAGTGTGTGTGTATATTTTGATTATGATTTTGTGCATTTTGAAAGCACACATATTCCGCATGTACACATTTTGATAATGAATAATGTGCATAGTAGCTAGTCTACACATTTACTTTGTATTTAGGTTGGAAATTGTGCAATTAAAATGACATTGTTGTATATCTGAATGAATTATGAATAATTTTTCAAAAAAATTTGAATAATCATGTTTATAAAATTGGGTAGACTACTTCTAAATAGATAGTAATATTATATTAAACATGTTGCACATACACAAGGTACGTCATTTGTGCATATTAAATATATTAAATGAGTACAAGCTTAAGTTAATACATACATAATGCATAGGGATATATCTGCGATGATGTAAAAAATCTGTATTTTTGAATGGTCAGTGTTTGTAAAAGAAGAGGTAAAATGTACAAAAAAATAAAAAATATACTTAATTATGTAAAAAAACTTCTAACTTTCTGTTTGTTGTTACTAATTTCTAATTTTTGGGAGATGGTTATCAACTTTCCAAAATACATGTCATCATATGTGCCTACAGATGTGGAACTTGCAAAGTGATTGTTTATCGCAAAATTGTTATACAAGACTAGAATCAGTGTGTTAAAAATATAATGACATCTTATATTTTGACAAGCAGGCAAGTTCTGTTTACCAATAATAGAAATAATCTTGATTTACGTCATTAGATATTCTAAACTCAGTCAAAGTGATATCATACTTGAAATCTACACGTAAAATTACATTAAAAAATAATGGAATGATTATTTATCAACTTTGAATGTAATTTTCTTTGAAAATATGACTTCTTGGTCAGGAAGTTTCCCCATGATAAAAATCATATGTGAAATATCTTGTGTTGGACATATTTTCATTTGTATAATTTTCAGACACACATAACATAAGGGAAAAATTAAGGGTTAAATGAAACTTGTTCCACTAATAATCTGATGCAAGTTCAAGGGAAACTCCTACTACATCTACCAAGTTATCTGACCCAAATAAGCCACCTGGTGATGAAACTGGTAACTACCTACTGTCATGTGGATTATTGAAAGACAGGGATCCTCAATTGAAACTGAGATTTACCAAGAGAATTGTGCTTCTGGCAGATAAAAAATAAATTAGTCTTAAGATGGTGGGTGTTTTTGATACCATAGAGAATTTCTGGTTCCATTTTTGTTCATGCCTGTAGCCATGGAGGGTTTAAGGGGTTCATACGGATTCCTGGTCAAAAATTCCTGAAAATTCATTAATCAAATAAGATGAAATTCAACCATTCACTGCATTCATATATGTAGCGCTCGATGTAGCGTAATTGTTCTGTTCGTTTATAACAAGGGTGGATGTCTAAGAGCCAAATTATTTCATCAGAATATTAAAACACAAAGTGATTAGCCATTTACATGTAATTTAATTCTTAATAAGTTTTTACTGGAAAGTATCTTTTAGAATCAATATTTTATGATGATGTTTATGTTTAAAATTTAATCTCAAATAAAATAAGATTAGTGTCAGAATGAAATGGATTAATTTTTCGACCTCAACCAAAATACTAGCTCTACTTAGTTTATGGCTTTGTTCTGTGGATGAAAAATGCCAAGTTTCACCAGCCTTGAATCAAAATTGGAGAAGTTATGACGCTTTGTATAAACAGTATACTTAAAAAACATTTAATACAACAAAGCTCATTTATGGGACACCTCTAAATGCTAAAATTACAAATATTGTACATCACATACTTATTTCCTTGGTTGCATATCAATCTCATGGTCCTAAAAAGTAAATTGATATAAAATTATAAATTAATTTTCGTATTTTCAAAAAGTGTGTGTCCTGTAAATTAATCTCGTAAATTAATTTAGGATTGCAATTAATTATAACGCAAGAAATATGAAACCATGATCGGGAATATAGATATGCCTAAATATCTGTTGTATTAGCTTTGTCATAATATGTTTGCACATTCTTTTTAAATGGCATTCCCGTAAATTAGGGCCAAAATTTCCATTCTAAAATCCATAAGTTGGACTAACATTTCTGGACCCCATGTCATAAAAAGGCTTGCATTGTTTGTTGGATCAGGTATCAATATGTGATTAGTTTGCGATCAATAACTTATTGATAAGAGGCTTACATACGAGATCAGGTTGAAGTGTCATCGTCTGACTCATAAATTAGATATAACTGAGTGAAAGAATTCAAAGTTAAATTTCTGAAAGATTAAAAGATGGATCGTGAGGTAAAGTATTTTTTATGAAAGCTGTAGGCACAGGGGTGGGCGGGGGGGGGGGTTCTGTCACTAGAGCCCCATTTTGTTAAACGAAACATGTCATAATAGTAAAAGTTTGGCAACCTTAGGCATGGGGGTTAGGGTGTTTCATTTTTAAGAATGTTCTCAGATCACAACGGCCCTTTGACACAGGGTGTCAAATGGTGCTGGTAGTTCACTGACTTT
The DNA here is from genome assembly GCA_903813345.2 of Owenia fusiformis. Taxonomy (NCBI): domain Eukaryota; kingdom Metazoa; phylum Annelida; class Polychaeta; order Sabellida; family Oweniidae; genus Owenia; species Owenia fusiformis. Next base: position 9,557,537 of record CAIIXF020000008.1, read on the forward strand.
TTTTAACAAAATCATTTAACTTTTCGACCTACTTTTCAATGGAAAACATTGTTTTGCACTTCTTTGCTGCTCATTTGCCAGGAATGGTTGGAACCATTTTAATCATTTGGGAATACATCAAAACACTTTCAATTGATGCAAACTAGACTATTCAAGCACTTTTTATCGCAAAGATATTGCAGATCTACTGGCCCGGTGGTCTTTTGCAGTATGGGACGTCTATGCCATTTTCAATACCTCAAAATTTTCCCTCGATTATGGCCTAGTCACATAGCCCGGCCGATGAGGTTAGGATGAGCCAGCGATGCAATTTTCACCGAACTCGGCCGAACACAAGCCGGACATCCGTGGCGTTTGTTGCTTAAAACCGCATCGGTGGTAGCTTGGTGAAATTTTAACTTCGGAGTTAAATTTCATCTGGCTCTCACCGAGCTCCCACATCATGTCATCGCAGCCCCATCGTAACCACATCGGAAAACACGTCGGCCGGTGCATGGCCGAGTATCGGCCGGTGTCCCGTGCATCTGAGACAACCAGAGGACGAGGTTTTTTAACGGACAGCGGCCGAGCTCCGACCAAGCTCCGGCCGATGTGGGACACAGCATCGGCCGGTCACTGTTCAAAGCCCGTTAACAACCCAGCCGGCGATTGCAACGGTGTCCTGTTACCTGCTCGGGTACCGGCCGTATTCCTTCCGATGTCCGGCCGACCTCCGGCCGGTAGTTGCTGCCACATCGGCAGAAAAAAACTACCATTTTGAGACAGACTCCGTACGGTCACTGGCGGGTGTTCGGTCCATCGCCTGAAGATGTCCGGATGGAGTCCATTCACGTCACCGAGCTCTGCTTCCGATGAGGAGAGCTCGGTGGCACCAAAAAAATCCACCGAGCTCTACCGATGCCGGACATCGGCCAGGCTATGTGTTACAGTAGTGAGCTACATGTATATTATATTCTACTATATTCACCTATAGTTTAATTTGTAATCTATGCTTGCTGTATATGTTGAGCTATTCTTCATTAGAGATCTTAGGTCAAGGTCACAATGACATTATACACTGTATCTTGTAAACAAAACTGAACTGAATGACTCATTAACCCTTGACCATCCAGATAGTTCTAGAAATTATAACCATTCATTAAAATTTAATCATGTCACTAAAGATGTCCAATCAAGATGAAGTTCCAGAAGATTCGTTTCTGGATCATTCTTTCACATTATAAAAAGAACAGCACAGTGACTCTCTTTAGCAGATAAATTAAGTCATCATAACTGGACATCTACTCTGTAGCAGATAAATTAAGTAATCATAACTGGACATCTCAAAGGAACTAAATAAAGCAGAATTTCAAAGTTGATCAAAGGACATCTTCTAAGCGGAATATTACAGACACCTACTGTGGGAACATTTATAACTCTACAAACACACAACCTGAGGACTTTATTTGGACATATATTACAACATACACTATATACGGATTATCATATACATTCGTGGATTATCGTAAACATTTGTGGATTATTATCAAACATTTGTGGATTATCATCAAACATTATTGGATACAAACATTATAGGATTACAACGAACATTATTGAATTATTACAAACATTGGAGAACTATTAACGATTATCGAAACATTCGTGATCTGGAACATTCTCAAGGATCGTCAACGACATTTATCGACATCAAGAATAAGCCGTATCATTGATTGGACATCACTTAAGTATTAAACCTCCTTTATATTATTGTTATATTATTTAGTTTTCAAAATATAAATATATTGTTATCATATTTTAATTGCTGTTTTTACTTTCTGTTATTTTCGAACGTAACAGAAATTGGGGGCTTGTCCGGGATACAACTATAACAAGCTAAAATACAAATATTTTAAAATTCAAAATCTAAAACTTGTATGTCAATGACAACTATACATGTATGTTATTCAAGAGTCAGATATTGTAAATTATAATGATTAACTCATGAAGACTATATTATATGATAGGCAAATTGTATATATGTGATAACTGTCACTTTATTTTAACAATACTGTATATAAAAACATTTGCCTAAATAGTGAAATTGATATTATATGAACAATAAGATTGTATCTAGATTATGTGAGCATTATAGGTGATCATTAAATAGTGTCACAAGATTACTTGATAACATGAGAGTGTACTATTAGAAATACTTACATAAGATCATGTGATAATTTAAAGCATTGTACTAGTTTTGTGTTTGTCAGACTCAAAAATTATGCTATTGCACATGTTATATGATCTATTGCGTGTATTGTTTTTATGACTTAATGCATAACTTATGTAGATATTATTGTAGTATGGGATTATAAGAACATTATATGTTATTAGATTGTACTCACACTGTAACGATAGAAAGTATTATATACTTGTAAACATACTGCACATAAAACGACTATTGTAAACAAATATTATGTAAGTCTCAACCTCACTTTTAGAAATTGTAACGCTCGCTACTCAAGATATTATTGTAAAAGTTTTTCATTGCATTCAAAACTTTTCTTTTAAGGAGGGAGGTGTTACAGTAGTGAGCTACATGTATATTATATTCTACTATATTCACCTATAGTTTAATTTGTAATCTATGCTTGCTGTATATGTTGAGCTATTCTTCATTAGAGATCTTAGGTCAAGGTCACAATGACATTATACACTGTATCTTGTAAACAAAACTGAACTGAATGACTCATTAACCCTTGACCATCCAGATAGTTCTAGAAATTATAACCATTCATTAAAATTTAATCATGTCACTAAAGATGTCCAATCAAGATGAAGTTCCAGAAGATTCGTTTCTGGATCATTCTTTCACATTATAAAAAGAACAGCACAGTGACTCTCTTTAGCAGATAAATTAAGTCATCATAACTGGACATCTACTCTGTAGCAGATAAATTAAGTAATCATAACTGGACATCTCAAAGGAACTAAATAAAGCAGAATTTCAAAGTTGATCAAAGGACATCTTCTAAGCGGAATATTACAGACACCTACTGTGGGAACATTTATAACTCTACAAACACACAACCTGAGGACTTTATTTGGACATATATTACAACATACACTATATACGGATTATCATATACATTCGTGGATTATCGTAAACATTTGTGGATTATTATCAAACATTTGTGGATTATCATCAAACATTATTGGATACAAACATTATAGGATTACAACGAACATTATTGAATTATTACAAACATTGGAGAACTATTAACGATTATCGAAACATTCGTGATCTGGAACATTCTCAAGGATCGTCAACGACATTTATCGACATCAAGAATAAGCCGTATCATTGATTGGACATCACTTAAGTATTAAACCTCCTTTATATTATTGTTATATTATTTAGTTTTCAAAATATAAATATATTGTTATCATATTTTAATTGCTGTTTTTACTTTCTGTTATTTTCGAACGTAACATATGTGACTAGGCCATTACAATAGGTCGAAAATTGATGACTAATAGCTTTATGTAGAAAATCAAATTGTCTAACCTTTTAGCATGGTAAGTGTTTCGTTTATTTTGTGAACATAAAGCTACAGAGCTTCAGTCATTTTTGAAAATGATTTTTCGCCTCCTGTGTTACTCCAACTGGAGAGGTTTCTTGAAAATTGTCACTTTGGAAACCAATAACTTTTTTAATGTGAAGAAAGATATTGATCTTTAATAGTTTTTTCTTTACATATTATGAAAATACAAATCCAAACATAAAGAGGCCTGTTAAACACATAATCCAATAGTGGTGGTGGTGGGGGGGGGGGGGGGGGGGGGGGGTAGGGCTCCCAAACTTTTGGAGGTAGTGTTAATTGTGTGTATTAATACAAAAATGTGTTTATGTGAAGAACCTTAATGAAGAGGGGGATTTGTGAATGATATAAAAAATAGAACACATGGTCACCAAATCCTGGCTACGCCATTGAAACCTATCTTCACTTATAACTTTGATGACAGGCCATTTTGGATACCCCCATATACTCCAGGCACCTCTCAGGCAGTAACACAATATGGTACACATGTAATATGTATTTAATTTTACTGCCATATCATAATTGTTGATAAAAATGTCATTTATACCATAAAAGTGCATATATTTTGATTTACATCATTACTGTAGGAAAAGCAGATACACCATTTTTCACGCTTAAAGGAATATTCCTGGCCAGACCATTTCTCTCCTAATATGGTAGCTATATAAGCATATATGTACTTTCCATATTTAGCAAAACAGGGAAAAATGTTTTGATATGGTCAATATCGATCACTTGAAAATGTAGTGCCGAATTCCAGTAGGCTGCCATCTTTTAATATTTCACTCAGGAAGTGATGTCATCGACTCTCAACTTTGCATATAACACTATAAGGAGCTATTTTAAGAATTACAAAACCAGCTGAATATTCTTTTTCAATTTTGTCTATGATTTAATCCTTCTAAAAGTCTCTTCTTTTATTCTAAGCTGACAAGCTTTGAACATATTTTTGCGCATAAAGTAAGGATCACTTGTCTAGAAGTGATATTGTGCTATTTTCCTATACTGTTATATACAAGGTCATGAAAGTTGAGAGTCGATGACATCACTTCCTGAGTAAAATCTTAAAAGATGGCAGCTTACTGGAAATGAGCACTACATTTTTAAATTATCAATATTGACTATATTAAAACATTTCCCCATGTTTTGCTAAATATGGAAAGTATATATATGATTATAGCTATCACATCAGGATAGAAAAGGTTTGGCCAGGAATGTTCCTTTAACGGAGAATGGCTGTTAAGAGAATGACAGGTTTTATTATATTATTTGTTTCTGTTGGTTAAAGTCATTTTGGTGTTTAGAATTTAATGATAATTAAAGAATTTAAGCTCTGGACTCAATGCACTTTGTGCTGAATTATTCCTCTAAGGTGTTGTTTTCAAATCTGCATGATGCGCATATTTTGATCTCTTGCCTGTTCGTTTACATAAGTACTCTCACTTTCCAGAGGCTTTTATTTTATATGATCCTAGTCTAAACCAGCCTGCATTTAGTTTTGTGTGATCTTTGGTGTATTACCCTGTAGTACAAATAAATAAAAAACTGCATAATAAAATTACAACGACAACCATGTATTTTAAATAATCATTTATTTGAAACTTCTTCAATGGAATCATTTTCCAAATCTTCACGATATAAGGCTCACTGTTAACTTGTGTCTTAATTCCATTTTTTGAAATCTGAAGAACTTATTTTACTGCCCACAAATCTGAGGAATCAGGCTAAGGATTGTGCTCAAATATGAAAAAGTACTCTTTAAAATATTTCTTCAGCTTTGCAAAAATAGAAATAGATGTAATATTTCAGAGTATTGCATCCTTGATTTGCTACAACATACAAACACAAACATCAAGCTGCAAAACTGGTGCTTTTACATCATATCCATAGCAAATATAGCATTTTCATATTAAAAGGGGTCCATCAGTATCATGTTCTATCGGGAACTTTTGAATGCCTGATAGTCTCCCCTCCCAATGTGAGGTATCGTTACAGAGAATTCTTGGAAAAATATTCATTTATACAGTGGAACCCATCTGAAGTAAACACTGCTGAGATTGGGAAAACACCTTCGCAAAACACCTTATTTGGGGGTGTTGCTTAATTAAGAGTGTTTTTCACATAGACAAGTTACACTGTACTCTACTCCCTGTACTCAAAACTTAAACATTTCCAGTATTGCAGACTCTCCTGAAAATTGCACATTACATGTATAAGGTCACATGAGGATGATATGTTGAACTGGTCAGATTTTCTTAAATTCAGTCAGAATGTAATAAAAATGAGAATGCTGGGAAGGTCACCCATTGTCATTCGTAGGTGAAACTTTAGGTAGGCAAAGTGGGATGAAATTGAGACCTGTTTGTGCATGACATCAGCACTCCACTTTGCCTTCCTTAAGCTCCTCATTAAATATTGCACGGAAAAGTCAGAATTTTGAGTTTCCGGGGCTAAGCAAGAGCATCATATTTCTATATTAGTTTAAATCATGGTTTTCTCACATCAAAATGTTAAATTTCAACATAAGTTATAAGAAACCTTATTTATTTATTCATTATGTGTGATGCAAGTGTACCATATTCATCGCATAAGGCCCTTGCCAGACATACATATAATGCCCTTGCTGCGCTGCCCATTGTGTCATGGCCTCATTAGACATTGATAGCATATCCTTATTATGCTGCTCTTGTTTACCAGAAATTGTGACCATATAATTCTAGTGCATCATAATATTTTGATCAATCAAAGAAAGTCAGTAATTTTGAAATGTCTCATTATACATATTCCTTTCATGCTAATATTCCGTCTCACATACTGTACATGTATATAAACTGTTTATGAACATACATTGTACATGTATAGCATACATACATTGTATATTGACATACATTTTACATGTACTTCAATAATTTACGCTATATTATTACCTAATAAATTAATAAATAATGTGACTATAAATAATTATTTTTAATAAATTAATAATAGTTATTTTTCATAAATAATTCGACTTTACACACATTTGATGCAATATGATGATTTATTTTACAAATCCATCATTAGATTTTAATAAATACATGTAGTGTATTTGTCATATAAGTCATGAAGATGCATTAAATGTAAATAACCTGAAAATGTCATATTGTATGATGATACATCATGATTTATCTTGCATATCCTAATTTCACAGGTGAAATCCAAACAATAAATAGTAAATATCATATGTACCAAAAGGCAAGAAATTCAAGCACTTTTTCAATATTACACAGAAAAAATGATCATACAATCAAATACAGATATCAAATTAAAATAATTTTATACCATACAATATAAATTGTAGCATTTGTATGAAACTTTAAATTATCCAAATAATCCATTGGTGACATATCAAGAATAGTGACTATGGGCCTTATATAATATATATGTTGCATTACACCATAGAGTGACAAAGTGACTATAGGCCTTATATAATATATATGTTGCATTACACCATAGAGTGACAAAGTGAGCATTTCATTTCTTCGTTGTGACTTTTAAATTACAATCAGTATCAAACAATTTGCACTAATAATACATGTATGAGACACCCTTTGTATGCTTACAAATAAAATAAAAAATAAATTTGTGAGACACCTTATGTATAATGGTACAGGAACCTTATTCCACGTGAACACTGTACATCAATCACTTGTATAATAAATGTACTTTAATACATACATTTTTCATAGAAATATACACAAAACATGTAATTTTTATGTACATTATTTACATCTCAGTTTTCTGTATTTATAGTGCACAGATTTTTGAAATTCCATGCACTACGCTGCAGTGATTCTCAGTTTTATATTTTGTATTACATGATATATAAATGCCATTTATGGTGTATTAATAAAGTAATAAGTAGCTATATCTATCATACACACCACTGGTAGACATAGTTTGTAATTTTTTATCAACTGGTAGGGCTAGGGCTTAACCATCCTTGGTCCAAGGGTACATTATATTTCAATTATCCCATAAGCTGGGACAGTGATTCCCGATCTTGAAGGATGGGCTTCAACACTAGACTGGTTCAGCAGTAAATTTAAATTTTGAATAATCAAGAACTTTCCTAGTAGAGACTGTCTGATATCAAGTATTTTTATTATTTCTTTAAACCATTCCTTTTAGCATTTATTTGGTTATGGATAAGATAAATTCAAAATTGACCTTTAAACTCTAACACCCTGCTTATAAACCTTACCAGTCCAACATCACAAGCTCTGTATACAAAAGGTGATATTACATTTACAAGGAAACATTTCAGAGGGCTAATTCAATTGTTCAAACAAGTCACAGTACATCCTACAATGTGAGAAGTGTTTAAAGTAATTCTGAGTGAAATTCATAACCAAGCACAATTACTTCTTGATATTTACCAAATAGACTTGCCCAACATAACTTCTCTACCCAATAAGAAAACTCATTTTTACAATTGCCCAATCGAATAACTTCTTTATAATCAACCAACAAACTTCTTTACGATTGCCTAAAAGCATTATTAGTTATAACTTTCTTTTTCTGGCTGAATCATCAATTGAATTTAACAACTGGATTTCCTAAGACATTCATGCATTGTCCCTATCAATGGAGGACAATATTTACAAACAAGGCATTAAAATGCAAAATGTCACCACCTGCTGCCATTTGTTACAGACACCAACTGCTGAACATCAACCGCCAAATGCCGAACACCAACGACCAGGTATAAAAAAGTTGGAGGCGATAACAATGTCACCACTTCTGGTGGTGACATAAAAACAGGAACATCCAACATTACAGTTGTACACATAGCATCAAATAAAAATAAATGACCATTTTTAATATAATACATGTACAATTCGGAAGAATTATTTACACCAATATTCTAATAATGTTGATAAAAATTCAACTAAAATTCCCTGCAATTTTCATAATGAGCGGAGATTGGCTATAAGTAAAATCTCACAATGGCGATGTGTAAGAATATAAATTGACAAGAGGAAAGGAATAGAAAATTGGATCTAAAATGTATGAAATACTCACTTCCACAGAAAAATCATACATTTAATACAAATTGTGGGGATTTAGTGAATTAACATGGCCATTGTGATATTTTAAGTATAGGTGGCGTATGAAAACATGTACAAAATGAGTTTCAATTGAAGACTATATTCACTTATGATGAATAAATCGAATAGACAATTAATGGACAATCACTGAAAATCAAACTAAAAATCAAATAAAAAAATATACAAAACTAACATACTGGATAACTAAAAATACTGAAATGTTGGGACTAGGTCCATCCATATAAGTTTTCATTGAAAGTCAATAGGTTAACATTACCTATAACATATATTGTCAGGGTAGGATATGATTTGCATCTATCCCTGATCCAAACTCAGCCATTTGTTTTGTGCTGCCCTCTTTTATTATATTCCTCCATGTATGGTGATTTTCCATACAGCTTGTGTTTTTAACACAAGTTGCATAAATATGTTGATGAAAATAATAAATACTGCTCAATATTACGAGCACTGTACACAATGTAGACGCTACGCGATTAAATCTCGTTCATCTCTGTCTGTAAGTGTTCTTGACAACTCAACATTTATATTTTTAGGAGTTCTTGGTAATTTCATTGGAGGATTATTTTTAGATGCATCATTGTTTGTATCTTTTTGTCCCAGGGCCCTCCTACAGGGACTTTTTTCATATTTTTCTAAGTCAATCTCGATCAATTCCTGGCTACTCTGTTTCAGTGTCCCTCCACCTTTATCTGTTCCAAACAATGGATTTCTGTAGCGGCGTAGATTTTCTTCATTTTCTACATTTTCAAGTTTATTATTTTGTTCTTCAATACGAATATGGACTCCACGTTCACGATGTGGCCTTTTGCGTCTCCGCCTATTGTGATATAGGATGATGATGATGATCGCAATGAGACCTAGGATTCCCATTATTGAACACAAGAGTGGAATCAAATAAGATGCACCTGAAAATTTAGTTAATTTAATTAATTTAGTACAGAATCTTCCAAGAAAAAATATGTAATTTACACAATACATCAAATACTAATCTGGTATTGGTCATGTCAAATATAGAATATGTCATGTCAAATATAGTATGGGTCATGTCAAATATGGTATGAGTCATGTTAAATCTGGTATTTGTCATGTCAAATATAGTATGGGTCATGTCAAATCTGGTATGGGTCATGTTGAATATGGTACGGGTCACATTAAATATAGTATATGTCATGTCAAATATGGTATGAGTCATGTTAAATCTGGTATTGGTCAAGTCAAATATGGTATGGGTCATGTTAAATCTGGTATTTGTCATGTCAAATATAGTATGGGTCATGTCAAATATGGTATGGGTCATTTTAAATCTGGTATATGACATGTCAAATATAGTATGGGTCATGTCAAATCTGGTATGGGTCATGTCAAATCTGGTACGGGTCATGTCAAATATGGTATGGGTCATGTTAAATCTGGTATTGGTCATGTCAAATATAGTATGGGTCATGTCAAATCTGGTATGGGTCATGTTGAATATGGTACGGGTCACATTAAATATGGTATATGTCATGTCAAATATGGTATGAGTCATGTTAAATCTGGTATTGGTCAAGTCAAATATGGTATGGGTCATGTCAAATGTGGTATGAGTCCTGTCAAATCCGGTATTGGTTATGTCAAATCTGGTGTGTGCCTGGTATGGGTCGTGTTGAATATGGTATGGGTCATGTTGATTTCAACATTTTCTCATTTGTTTTATTACTTTTATGACATATCATATGATGTAATAAATATATCTTTCAAATAATTTCATTGATATCAACAAGGATGAATGATATCCATTGAAACATTTATAGTTCAAAGAAAGTGTATATTTCATTTGTACGAATGTACTTACCATGATGCACAGTAGTATTCATATATGTAGTTTCAACCTTAACTTCTATTACAGCAGCTAGTGCGCTACTATTGCTGAGTTTGCGACTGATGTAGTTTGATAATTTGTCAACAGTGGTCATTAGATATGTCCGTGGCTTGGTATCCTCTTCTTCTGCCTCTGTAGATGTTGCTACAACTGTTGTTTTGGTCGACTGAAAAAATAGCTTTTCAATGAATAAAAATAAGTCTATAATAAGATGGCATTATAGGCTGAAACAATCATATAAATATGTGCATACATATACCATATAACATATACATTATTCATTTTAGTATGTTTAATGTGCTGAATTAATTGATGAGGTATTGATGTGCTATATTAACCATTATTGTTATTCATCTCTTACATTATCCTATATTTTTGGGATTACTGGTATGTCTTTATATTTTGCTTGATTTGGGCTGCGTTTTGAATGCCTGTGGCGCAAGCCAATTGTGTAATATTTATATGAGTTTTCTAACCAGATATCACGAAAATGATCACTAAGCCCTATGGAGCGAATAGCATGGTCACATGTTTTCAACAAAAACAGCTCATCCATCCAAGCGCACTAACACTGCTTAATAAACCAAGGGTGTCTTTCAAAAGAATTATGTGAGTGTAGGTGCGCTTGGATGAGCTGTTTTTATTGAAAACTTGTGACCATGTAATTTATAATTGCACAGCAGAGTTTATTGTATTTTTCTTGATACCCAGGGAGAAATCATATTAAATATTATGCAAATGACTTGCGCCGGGGCAGTTCAAAAACGCAGCCTTGGTGTCAGTGAACTCATAAGGAGAACAATGGGACCACTAGTGAATAGCTACAGGTATAAAAACAACCTTTAACATTGTTGTGTAGACATGATCTATTTCCTCAAATCAACAGTAGTTCAACTAAGTAAAATTATTGATTCGTATATCATATATTGGAGCTTACCAAAGTAACTTCTATTGTATCAGAGTGGCCTGTTTGGCGATCACACAGGATTATTAGTTCGTCTTGATGTAGCATAGAGTGCAGCACTGGTAGCTCTCGGAGATGATCACAAATCGCTTCCACCGAGATGCCCTAATAAACATGTACACAATAATCTTATAATGCATAACTGCTTGGAAAAAATAAATATGAAATTTTAATGTGAGCACTTTTTTCAAACTTAAGTCTGCATCAAGCCCCTATTTTGCCCTCTCCAATTATCTCACTTCCAGTCTCAATTGTTCAGCTTTGAGTAACAGGTGGTGGCACACTGACGTCGTACATGACTGAAACAGCTATTCTTGGTATGCTTTTGAAACAAATCTGTTTTGGTAGATGTGGTTAATTCAAACATGTTTTAATCTCTTATTTTAATCTTTAATTCTTGTTCATACAAAATGAAAATAGCAAGAGAGAGGAGTTAACAAAATACATGCATATCATGTAAGTGAATCGAGCAATTGAAACAATTGGTTTGAGTCCAGATATTTCCATTTTAATATTCTGGTCTTGTAGTTCTGCTACAAGTCCTTGTAATTCACCCATCCCCGAAAACACCTCACCTCCAAAGAAGTGAAAAAGGTAAAGGGTGGGAGAGTTCAGAGACTTGACACAAGAGTTACTTTGATGGTAAAAAGATTATGGTTCTAAGTCGTAATGATCTGCCCTTATGACCTGAGAATGTATAAATCAATGATGTTTATCAATTTGATTTCCACTTAATATGTATTCAATTGTAAACTCAGACACATCATCAATTATAAAACCCTCCTTTAATGATATTCAAAAACAATTTCAACGCTGTAATATGAAAACATCCTTATCTTCTTGATTCAAAATAAAATGAAAAAAATCAATATTGACTTACTGTTGGCATTTTAGATTTATCAAAAATCAGTGTTATTTTTGCGCAACTGTTGGGTGTGATGTCATTATTGGGAATGCAGGTTGTATCAATCCCATAAGGCACGGGATCTGTGATTCTGTCTAGAGCCTTACATTGGCCCCAGGGGAGACAAGGTGGTGTGAAGCATGTCTGGTGTGTCTGAACGACACAAGTTTGTCCTGGAATACAGATTTCTACTGGCTCTGAAATGTTTGGGTGAGAGAGGCAGTTTTTCGGTCCGCACCATATCTGAAAATAAATCATCATAAGTTTTTAATAAGTATTTCTATGTTTTACTTGTTTTGCATTTACCATAGAGCAATACAGTGTGGTATAATATTTCATCAGAAAATGCTGGATTTTGTTTGTATTGAATCATGTAAAAGGAGGGTACATGCAAATGAAATCCTAATACAATGGCAAAGAGGATTTCAGTAATAAGTTGAACCTCCTTCCCTTTATAACTAAAAAAATTACTACCATTTTAACAAAGACATGCATGAATATGGTCATATAGTCTTGCTTCAAATACTTGCTCCCCCGCCCTACACACCTCACATACGGAGATAAAAATACAGTATACCATAATTCTAACATGTTAGTGATGAGATCATGCTTGTAAGGGCCTTGACTTTTCATAACATTCTGACCGCACAAATGCATCGTGACCTTTCACTATGATCACTGTTCCACAACTAGTTACTTTGACGGAATGTCAATGTAACAAGATGGCTCAACTTCCGGAGTTCGATTTCGGTAAGATTTTTTGTTTTCTCGATTTAAACCTACTTATAAGTCAAGTCGCAGTTTATAATTTGGCACAACGTTAGACGATATATAACAAGGCTTTGGAAAATGCCTTCGGTTTTGAACTTATTCTTTAAACGAAGCAGTTATTCATTCATTTAGTCACTTGCTTTTGTTACATTGACGTAAGACCATTATATTACCAATGTTACTTTGACTCAGACACATGGTTACTTTGACAGATAATGTTGTGAACATGTTGTGTTTATGTCGTTTTGTTCCAATGAGGTTCGGAAAGTTGTTTCATTTCACTCTGGAAACATGATATCAAGAACAAAACAAGTGTTTGATGTGTTTTCTAAAACAATATAGATGAAATTATATATATATTTTCCAATTATATTGTTACCTTTCAAAAGATGACCATTAAATTGACAATGTGTAAAATTTTCAGAATTTTTTGATGACAGGTTTAAGAGAAACGTGGGTTCAAAAAGTTCACCATATCGATACCCATCTTTTCAAGATATGGGAGTCACTCAAAGAACCAGTGAATGTATCATCCTGGCTGCCAAGACTCCCTAGAATATACATGGCGTATGTGAATATAATTGCCATGAAGATACGTCAATGTAACACATGTAAAACTGATACGTCAAAGTAACATAAGCTATTCTAGGCCCCATCCTATTTCTGCTATTTATAAATGATCTCCCAGAGGTCATCCAATCAAAATGTTATATTTATGCTGACGATACTTCTATATATGTCCCCGTTCACAACTTATAAAATGTTTTAACATCAAATACATTACTACAACATGATCTAGACAATGTCTATGACTGGTCAAGGGTTTGGGGGCTTAACTTTAAGCCCACGAAAACCAAAGAGATAATTTTTTCCAAATCTATTCAAAATGTAAGAAACTTTCCTATTTTGACCTTGAGCAACAGAATAATTGAAAGAGTAAATTATCATAAACATCTTGGAGTTATCTTAGATAACCACCTTGACTTCAAAGAACATATAGCCCAGCTAAAAGTCAAAATTGATAAAATGCTAAATCCACTTACAGCATTGAAAAATAAAATTTCATCCAAACACCTTGAAAGAATGTACTTATCGTTCATTTTGCCAAAATTAGAATTCGGATCAATCTTTTATAATTGTTCACCACATTATACCCTAAATACCTTGGATAGGTTACACTACAGAGCTGCCTTGTTAGTCTCTGGGGCCATTAAGGGCTCCTCTGAAATCAAAGTCTTAAATTCACTTAACTGGAAGACACTAAGTCAGAGAAGAGAAGAAAAAATGGCAACTCTAATGTATAAGGTATCCAAAAACAAGACTCCTAGTTACGTACAATCTATATACAATGAACTTAAAAATCCAGGTACAGAGCGTGTACTTCATGCCCAGCACGAATATAATATTCCAGCAAAATCTTCAATGAAATTTACAAACTCTCCTGCCATAGCACCAATAAGAATATGGAAAATGATTTCACCTGAAGTTAAACGCAGCCCCTCAATATCAGCCTTCAAGTCAAGGTATAAGAAAACCAAATATAACCAAAACCCTAGGTCTGTGTTGACAACAAAATTGAACTTAAATCGATCTATTGAAATTAAACTAAACCGTTTAAGAGCAGACCTAGCACTTAAATCAGACTTTTTTAGGCATAATTTCAACAACTATCCAGACCCAAGTTGCCCTTGTGGACATGCCCAGCAAACCAAGTCCCATTTATTACTTTACTGCCCTCTATCAACTGGAACAAGGTCAATCTTTACCCAAAAACTACAAGAGCTGCAAAATTTTAACTTTAAAGAATTTGCCAGTCTAAATAGTGTAGATAAAGTCCACACCATACTTTTTGGAGATCATAAGTTCTCAGATAAATGTAATGCTGATATTATGAACCTTACGGCAAATTTTGTTGATTCTATCATTTAGCATTAGCCTCAACATTTCATCACCATCATCATCACTATTGTTATCATCATCTCAACTGTGGCCACTGAGACTCTTATAAACAATACATTTACAATACATGTTTGAAACCATTTATATCAACTTTATTTTGCTACTTTTATTTAATAGGGAGGCCAACAATGTAATTTTACCTCGGCCTTCCTAGTATGTTAAATATTGTTATATAAAATTATGCAAAGAAATAAAACTTAACCTTAAAAAAAAAAAAAAAACTTAAGCTAAAAATCATGAATTCGTCTTAGTAACATTGGTCTTACGTCAATGTAACAAAAGCGAGTGACTAAATGTATTATAACTTCTTCGTTTAAACGGTAAACTTCAAACCGAAGACATTTTTAAAGCCAAGATACATCGTCTAACATTGTGCCGATTTAAAATCTGCGACTTGACTTATAAGTAGGTTTAAATCGAGAAAACAAAAATCTTGAACACCGGAAGTTGAGCCATCTTGTTACATTGACGTTCCATCAAAGTAACTAGTTGTGCAACAGTGATGGTAAACAATAATGATGAATACCTTCATAATTAGAGCTAATGATTGCAGGTTGAAGTGACATCATTAGTGTCACTCATATTAATGAGACTAACCCTGGCATTGGGGACACCGAGGTCTTCTCATGTAAATTCACCAATATAAAGGGCCAGCACATGCATCATAAATAGACAAACTACATGTACTGTACTTCCATGAGTTAAACTTTTACTCTTTTTAAAGCAACTTCTCTCACTTTTTAGTGTTTCCAATATAGACAGGATGTCATGAGTGCATTATCGATATTATATGTCAGGTATGCATTTACCTTTGTACACTGGACCTTTCCATTGTTACACTGACATGAATTGCATTCATGTTGCCACGATGACTGGTCGTTATAGAAACGGCGTTGAAATGTACATGGCAACGGTGCAGGCGATACCCCAATTACTAAAACAAAAATGCATATTTCATTTGAGAGTTTTAAGGGTTAAAGATTTTTTATCATCATAGTAATCGATGCATATCAAACATACACAGCTACAGTAAGTGTAGGGCTGAGGCAATGTATTATTGGCCCTGTCAATTAAGTATTAATATAAATGAAAATTAAAAGTTGCAATGAAGACTTCTGGGTCAACTTAAACATGTAAAACAGTAATACAACTCATTCAAAATTGAAACAATAAATGGAGAAAACCTGTGGCAGTCTTCTCAACAGTTTGATTTGTCAGACATGATAAAGACTGACTTGCTGCCTGAGTTTGACTGAATAAAATTATATCAAAATATGGCAGTTCCCCATGTTCCTCCAAAAATAAGTTGCATTGATGAATGAATTAAGAGGACAGTTAATTGATCAATATGTTTATCCAGTGATTACAGCCATGACCAGGGATTCAGTCAATTCATAATAGTTATTAATATAATAGTTATTAATAATTAGATTGTCAAATGCCTCATAAAATATAGATTTGAATCTGATATTTTGAGAATCAATGAAGCAGGCCAGAATGGGCGTCAGTATTGTTGACAATGGTTATTAACATGTTTGCAGTTCAATTAGAAATATATGTCAAACAATATGCACGTACAGTATATATTTTTTAAAATCATTTTATTTAGCCTGGGGTTTACAATTTTACATCATTATACCCCTAGGGTAACCATGATATTCAATTATATATATACATAATTGACAAACCAATGTGTTCTTTGTCAGAACAATAATATCCCTGCAACAAGTTCATAATATCTTACTGGATACACTGTATGTAGCAATAATTGTCGAGCTTCCATTTATCGATCTCCTTACCTTGGTCACACCTGGGTCCACTTCTACCACGGGGACAAATACACTGAAATTTCCCAATGCCATCTAGGCAAGTGCTTCCATAACTACATGGTTTTGTATAACATTCATTAAGGTTATGCCGACAATCGGGTCCAGCGAATCCAGTGGGACATTTACAAAGATACCAGTTAACGCCATCTATACATGTTCCTCCATTATAGCTGAAATTGGATGATTGAAATATGATACAAAAATTATGAGCAAGATACAAAGTTATTTATGTATATGTACTCATCTTGTAGATGGTAAATAAAATAACATAACAAAAAGGCAATTAAATAGTTACTCCTAAGTAATTTTAACTGCAGTATATTTACGAGCAATCTGGAAAACCATCCAAAATTATACTAAAATTTTACTTAATTATTTAAAACTAATCAATTTTAATTTTCAACCTACCAAGGGTATGGATTACAGTCATTTATATTTTCTTCACACATAGCACCCGTGAATCCTTCCTTACAAATGCATGTGAAACTATCTCCACTATTTATGCACGTCCCAGAGTTCTGGCAAGGTGATGAGTCGCATGTGTAGTTTTTTGCTAAAATCATAACGTTAATGATATGATAACATGTGATATGATCAACATGTAAAATTCATCTCTGTCCCAAAACGTGGTTAAATTCAGCCACACAATTTTCTCAACAATAATAATCTAAAAGACACATCTCTATAATTCCATTATTCACAATATAATTTCATAACTGCTCATAAACAACTGGACATGATGATATCAAGAGATTTTACACACCTAGCTGACACGTATTCCCATCCCATTCTGGTAGGCATTTACATGCAAATGTTGTACCAAGGTCAGTACATGTTCCCCCATTAGCACAGGTTGTACTGTCACAATGACTATACCCTAGAAAATACAAGAAAATAAATGTGTAAACTGTGATTAGGTAGTTTATGTTATACACATGTTATATCAATACAGTAACTGAACACCAAAGACATTAATAAAGGTGAATGATGTTTATTGTGTACATGTATATTTCACTTATTATTACATGTGTGGAAGTTAATTGATTGGAAATTATGAATAATTATAGTGGATACATGACAAACTACATGATCTTAACCTTGAGATCCAGTGCTGCATGCATTAAACACCCTTGACCCATTTTGAACAGTCAAATAATTCATAGCCACTGACACATGAGGCAATATTTGATCTAAGACTAAGGTGACCCCAAGGCAATAATAAACAAGTGAGTGATTGCAAAAGCTCACCAGGTTCATTTTAATACAACAAAATAAAATGAGTCACTTACGTAAGCTGCAAGTCTTGCCTTTCCAAGGTCCTCTACAACTGCAGGTAAAATCAGCTATATGGTCCGTACATGACCCATTATTGCGACAAGGGTTTGGGGAACAGTCGTTTTTATCTGAAAAAGCAGGAATTTTTTTTTATTTTTCGCTATTCTCATATATGCACTCACTGTCAGTGATATGTCATGATTATCAAGTTATTAAAAATATAAGTATAACTTATTTGCACATTCATTACTCATTTTCACATTCATTACTTATTTTTAGATTCGTTACTCATTTTAACATCACATTCATTACTTGTTTACAAATTTATTACTCATTTTCATATTCATTACTTATTTACAAATTCATTTCTCATTTACATATTAACTCAACAGAGTATTTTCTCATCTGGATGATCTATTTTCACTGACATGGAAAAAACTTTTAGTACCTCAATTATTTGTGAAATTTCCATTCATGATTATTTAACTGGATGTTAGATAATTTTGAATGTGCAGTGCTAGCTTCAATATACAGGTACCAATAACTTATGTCTCGTTACCAGCTATTAAAATTTTTAAAAAAATAAACAATCGAATCGTGAACATGCCATCCATGGTTCAATTATACATGAATGACTGCAAATAACATGGGTCTGATGAGTCATGTATATTCATATTTACAGAAGGTAAATAAAGTTGTAATCTTCAATCAATAATTCGTGATTATTGTAATTAGGTAAATTAGTTCAGGAAGCATGAATTTAATTATTGAGCCAATATTGGTTTATCAGATTTGAAGAAATATCATACTGCAACACATAATCTAATCTGAATATCACTCAACTACATGTAAATGGAATTTGTTTTGGCTAAGCACACATGTCACTTACTCTATACATGAAAAAAACACAAAAACAGAGTGTGTGATCATATATAAGTTGAACATCTTATTTGAAAAAGTTGACACCATCTCAACATGAAATACACTCCTTTGCAAATATATGATAACTTTCACATTCCAGTGAATAGCTTGTTTATGCTTGAATTTGTTTCCTCAGTTACATTAGTGCAGAAATGTGATGACATTTTAAAATTGCCAAACAGGAACTGGCTTTTACACAGTCCATAAATTATATAACCAACATATGTCAGGTGATTTGTTGAGTTTTCACATATTGAATTTAAATTGTCCAATCATAGAAAATTTCATGTTGCCAAACTTTTGAAAGTAGATTACATGTAGGTACTTCTCTCAATGTGATAACATTTAGCTGATCTAAACAACATTCATATTGGCAAGGCTTAGTGTTTTGATAAACTTACTTAAGTTACATAAAGCTCCCTCCCATCCTTCAGCGCAGATGCACTGAAACGAATTTACTTCATCGACACATGTCCCAGAATTCTGACAGGGTGAACTGCTGCAGTCATTTACATCTGAAATAAGTAAATCACATGAGAAATGTATAAAACAAAGGTTACACCTATAAAATGGCATAAATTATATATTTTTAATTGGTCAACTATTTCATATAAATGTATAACATTAGAAGAATAAGTGGTAACTACCCTCAATATACAGTATTGCCTACTTGAGAATTATAAAGGACTGCATATTGGTAACATTTATATAATGTAAAGCCAATGTTAACAATTTATAATTTCAACAAGACATACAACTTACTCTCATGACAGTACGTGCCAGTAAATCCTGGGTCACAATAACAAGAGTAGAGACCACGTGGCTTGCTGCGACATCTCCCATGATTCCCACAGACACTTGATGACACTAGTTTAGTGCCCCCATCAGATTCGTTGGAGGCAACAGAAATAGTGCAACTGTCTACGACTGAAATAAAATACATATTTTTTAAGTAAAAACTTCATTCTTATTGGTTATTTGAGGCATTTAAATTGGAAACTATCATAACGGGGAAAATGTTGTCGCAAACAGTTTCATATCAACGGAGGAATGCTATTTATGTATTAAATCATTATGATAAACACACTGAAAGGTGACATCTCATTTCTTCTCAGCCATGTGATTCGTGTGTGTCTAAACTGGAAAGACGCGATAAATATCATAATAACATGAAATAAAGATGATGAGATATAACAAGTAATCTCCAAAAGTTTTATGTTTTCTTTTTGAGCTTAATGTCAAACAGAACATACACAAGACATTTACATGCAAAATGCCACCACCTGCCTTTTGATACAGATACCGACTGCCAAACGCCGAACACCATCCACAAAAAAAGTTGGAGACTATAACAATATGTCACCACCTTTGGCGGTGAGTTAAATTGCATATCTGATGGCTATTTACCTTCAAAATTTTGACCATTTTTCCTGTTAGAGCAATTCTTGCCCTCGAATCCCTCCATACAAAAGCAGTAGTAATCAGCATCCATGTTAAAGCAACTTGCACCATTCTTACATGGGTTTGGAGAACAAAGGTCAATGTCCACCTAAAAGTACGTACAAGAAAATATAAATATTCCTCTTAAAAAATCCCAAATGAATAATTGTACGATTTACGTTCATTAGTTTCATGGAATTTTGAAGTGACATATATCTTATATAGGCCATATATATAAATCTGATTGCTTCATTAACATTGACAAAACTTGACACTGGACAGGACATATAGTCCAGATGTTATTAAAGAAAAATAAATCATTGTCACAATTAAAATAAAATTAAGAAATTGAATCCAAGGCTACTGATGACCTACCTGACATTGAAGTCCAGAGAATCCGCGTGGACAAATACATTGATATCCTGCAATATGGTCATGGCATTGGCCATTGTTTTGGCATGGATTGCTGGCACACTCATCGATATCAATGTCACAATGGTGCCCCATGAAACCTGGCATACACAGGCATTGGTAGTCATGGACAAGATCCTGGAAATATACAGGAGATAAATCAGCATTACATTTGGATCAATGATCTTGTTTTATAATGTAAAACAGAGTGAAAAGAGAGGATTTGGTAATAAACTAGGTATTTAAAATGACATATAATGTTATCATTTGGTAAGTAAGTTATGGCAAATGATTACAAAAGAGTAACAACTTGTTACAGACATTGAATGCTGACCGCCAGTCACAAAAGCTGATATAACATATATCACCACTTCTTGATGGTACTTAAAATGGAAAAAACAATAGCCAGAAAATCAATCCAGATTTTTATTCTCTAGCAAGTATGAAATAAACATCTCTAAATTGATATCCTACACAGTGGACAAGATATCTACTTTTAGTTTGGTATATATTTCTTAATAGTACTGTGTGTACTGCATGGGCTCACATGGTGTTGCTCAAATGTGAATGATGGCTAAAATGGCAGAAAATAAAAAAATGGATGTAACTTTTGCCAATTTTTTATCACAAAATTATTTCATACAACTACTCTTTACAGTGACATGGCTTTTTACAATGCAGGACACCTGAAATTATTTGTAAAGCTATTAAATGGGCCAAAAGTGAATTTCATTTTGAAAAAGTTTTTGAACCAGGAGTCTTAGGGGGATTTCTTTATTGATGTTGAGCAAAAATAATCAAAAATGGGAATCCTATTGAAAGAGGTTTTAAAACTGGGCAATTGTTGACAGACGTACAGACAGACAAGTGAGTGATTGCAATAGCTCACCATGTGAGTTAAAAAGTGCACAAAGTGGAAGTCAAAGTATGTACAGTATACTTATTTATTATTTTAATGCATTTTTAGAGACCACAGTTTAAAAATCAGCAAAGTGTGGTTGAGTGGGAAGGATCCTTGATTAATAAAACAATTAAAAAAAGATTTTCCTTTACCTAGATATATTGATGAATTTCACCTTTCAAAAACATAAGACGTTTATTTATTAGAAATCCTAAAAATATATACAGGTAAAGAGCTCCTAATGTATCAATGAATTACTGAATGAACAGAATTATGATGGCTCTATATATTTTTTCTTTATTTTCAACCGGAAAAGATAATTCATTAATTTAAGGTATAATGTCACAGTGTATATTATATTATTGCACTGAGCAACCTGAACAATCCAATCAATTAAAAATACATTAAAAGTAAATTTGAGTTAAGTTATGATTAATTATGATCAAGGTATGTTTTCTTAAAGGCCCATTCATGACACACCCACTTTGGATGGTCAGTATGAAACAAGTAAATGAATATATTTTTTATAAGGAATAATAATGTAATGTCATATTGATCATGGGACACACTTCTACACATATTTATCAATTGAAATTCCAATAGAGAAGTCCGTAATTACTTAAAGGGACCAAAAATGGCAATGAGCTTTAATATTTTTTTAGGCCATCTATATATAAAAAAATAATAGCATTAATTAGCTTCTGTATATTCATCAACTGAGTAAACATAACCAAATTAGAAACCAAGGTTAATTAAAATGAAAGCATGTGTTGATACAATAGAGGCTTTATGAGCAGGTAACTTTGCTGCAGGGACAGGGACTTATCAAATTATCTGAACTTATAAAATAATAAATCATGAAGTCAAATAATACTTTTCTTCCAATAATATTCACAATTTTAGTGATATTTTATGCATCAATTACAGAGGTTAAAGGACAGGGTAAGTTACTTTATTATTTCAATTATTATTCATTTTCTTGTATCTTAGTATAATCAATTAGTTGACATAATAGTTTTTTAAAGTAAACTTTATGCACTTCATTATGCACCATTCAAAAGTTTGCGTGAAACCCCCCCACGCGGGGAGGGTAAGGAATTTGATCCACAATATTGCCCCCAGGGGTAGGAATTTGACAAAGATTGTCGTCCCGGGGGTGGGAAATTTGATTTACATTTGCCCGGGAATGGGGATTTTTGACTGAATCTGTTTCGTCCAGTATATACTTTAGGATTCTCGGAATTTGCAAATGATCGGTATATTCAGTGAACTAATGATCGCTCATATCGGGAACAGAAGAAAATAACTCATTTACACGTTGGGTATAGTTTCAGGGGTGGAATCGCCGAGATTAACCGCTGGAGAGAGGAATTCTAGAATACTGAGCAGTGTCTTGATTATTGGTTTGCCAAGCTTTTTTTCGCCCTCCCTTCGGAAAATGCACTTCCGCGTTCTACTTATATTAATAAGCTCGTCATAATATATTTGATTTAATATAGATAATGATTAATTTAATTTAAAATTAATTTTTGAAAAAAAATTTCAGTTCGAACAAATTTTGATTTAATAAATTTGATATATATGAATAAAACGGAGGGAGGTAACCTATTAAAGTAAAAAGCCAATATCTTAATTTAGGTATGTTGTCCAATTTTGTTGAACAGATACAAACCAGGAGTAAAACCATGTCACTCTCGACTCATTTTGTCAAAACTTTCAAGCAATTTGCAAAAACATCGTCATAAAATGGACTACATTCTCATTGGCTTTTAATTTCACGGGTAATTGCGTCATTTAAAAAGCTGCTTCTCTATTGGTTATATGTAAATCGTAAGCGAACATTTCAAGAAAATCTGATATTTAAAAATAGATTTCAAATGGTGAAAGGACCCGGGGTCGCAAATATTTGACCAGATTTATTGCTCCAAGGGTAGGGAAATTGACACATTTATTTGGCCCCGGGGTTAAGGAATTAGACAGGCCAAAAAATTTTTTGTCAAATTACCCACCCATGCCTGCGTGGGGGGGGGGTCTCACGCAAACTTTTGAATGGTGCATTAAAATATGTAAAATACATGCTACCAATAGAAAATAATTTATAAATTGCTTATTGCTAAATCTTACATCTAAAACTTCATCAAAATGGCACACCAATGTTGGCCAATTTCTAAAATGGCCACCTACTACCCAAAATGTCATAAGACAGTGTGCCATGCTTATGAGTATTTACATATCAAATATGAACAAAATCGCTCTATTACTTTTTGAGTTACAGTAAAAAATGTAAAATAACAGATGCAAAAAGGGTGGCCATTTTTCAAAATGGCCGCCTACTACCCAAAGTGTGCCATGCTTATAGTATTCACATATCAAATATGAACAAAATCGCTCCAATACTTTTCGAGTTACATGTACAGTAAAAAAATTTAAATAAATAACACAAGTAAAAATGACCTACTACCCAAAATGTCATTAGACATTGTGCCAAAATGTCATTAGACATTGTGCCATGCTTATAGTTTTCACATACCAAATATGAACAATAAATGAACAGTTTTATATATTGTACTTAAATTATGTAAAATCTGCACTAAAATGGCCACCATTTTTAAAGTCGTCCTATCATCGCACGGGTACTCAGGGAAACTACTGATGATTTCATATATGATAACTTCAACTTACTTTGAAAATATGAGACGAAAGATCAACCTTTTGTCTAAAATCTAAGTAGTGTTTGACATTTCTCAATCTCCGAACACTAACACTTTAAGACCTCTTAGACTCGCATGTGATGTGGTCTTAATTATCGCACAGTGGTCCTAATTATCGCAGTTATGTTTCAGATGTCATTTCACAATACTGTATACATTTCTCTGTTTATAACAGATACATACATAAGACATAATCATTTTTCTATCAGTTTTAGTGTAAAATATCAACAAAATATACATTATACACTTACTTTTCTGTCTTTATATGGAGCATGGGCTTATGGAGGGGGGTCAAAATTTGTCAGACAAATTTCACTTCTTGTGCAAAAGCATTTATGACAATGGCGGAAGTAAACAATTCTTAAAAGATGAAGAGATATTTCTAAATATATGATTGGGAGTAATGGTGTTGAACTGTTTCTCGTAACACTGGTTTAAAAGATGGTTGGTGCATATTTTGGCTATTTAGGACAATCGTGCGATAATTAGGACCACTTCCCCTATCCCTCCCTACTTCGTTTGATGGGATAGTAAATTGATTTGGGTTGATATCAAATAACAAAATGATAACATAAAGAAAACGATAAGAGGAATATCTTAATAATCAAAATAATTATGCAGTCAAATAAAACTCTTCACCTAAACTAGAACTTTAACAACAAATGGTGGCCATTTTGATGAATAGCGGCCATCTTGAAATTCTCAAACAGACCTCCCTTATCTTTAGGCATCAGCATATAAAATTTGAACTGGATCTGTCCACCAGTACTTATCAAAGATTACGTTTATACTCAAGCAGAGCTCCTTTGTCCCTGGGCATCAGCATATAAAATTTGAAGCAAATCTGTTCACTTGTATTTGAATAATCAAAGTCTTAGTTTTTTTACGAAATTTGGTGGCCATTTTGAAATTCAGCGGCCAGCTTGAAAATCTCTTCTCAACCAAAACAATGCATTAACATGCAGTAAATATGAATTAATGCTAATACTGATGATTGTAGTGATACAAAAATACTAATAATAGTCTGGATAATTTTTTTAGCATGTGGGGCTGACATGGTAATGGTTGTTGACATATCATGCAGTATTACACCACCTAACAAAACAATCATGCACAATTTCTTAATTGAATTCATATCAGTTTTGAACATAGGATCCGGAGACGATGAACTACAGGTTTGTAGCTACATGTAATTTGAAAAAATAGTGCTAAAGTGTTTTCCTTCTCCATAATATAAAGCTATCACA
This sequence comes from Owenia fusiformis, assembly GCA_903813345.2. Taxonomy (NCBI): domain Eukaryota; kingdom Metazoa; phylum Annelida; class Polychaeta; order Sabellida; family Oweniidae; genus Owenia; species Owenia fusiformis. The sequence goes on from CAIIXF020000008.1 coordinate 9,583,417, forward strand.
AAAATATTATATCTAACAATTTATTATGGTATTGTATATATTTTGCTCTCATCAAAATCACATGTATAAAAATTCAATATGTTGTAATATATTTTTTGTTTTATTTGTTTTAGTTGGGGATGGTGCTCTTTGACAAATTTGTCTATAATCCATTTTTCTTGAACACCTTCAGTGATAAAAACCAAATTATAGAAGAAGTTAGAAATATGGACATTCATCAAGACAACAAGGTAGTTATTTACTTCAAAGTTATTTTAATTTCGAATCAACATATTAGCATAGTTATATTTAGTCAAAGTATTCAAATCAAATCATGTCATAGAATATCTGTTTATGAGAAATGAAGTTGTTATTGAAGCACTCATTTGGTACTGTAATTAATATTAATGAGTTAAAACTGAGTATTAGTTAATTTTAAATACTTACCGCTTCCTTGTTTGTCTCATATTTGCTTTTCTACCTTAGAAAAGAGCAAGGTGTGGAACAAGAACAGATCTTGCTTTAAGAGAAACTCTCGAAGTGCAATTGACTGAAGAAAATGGGCTTCGTTCAAATAAACCATCTGTATTCCCCCTAGTATTAATCATAACAGATGGCGCAACACATCCGCCAGAAAAAGGTACTAGCTCAACATTCATTTCTTGTCAATATCTGAGTGAGTTTTAAGACAACCAAACAACCAAAATGTATCAATGAGATATATTCCTTTAACTACACTGAAACCCAGAAACAAGCAGTAAACCTCTAGCCTCATAGAAGGACAAATGATTATACAGTTTTGATGCTAAAAAGAGAGTGCAGTCTAAGATTTGTTATTGAAAGAGTGTAGATAAAGGTCTCATTTACAAAAAGTAAAAAATACCAATCCGTGTGCCATATCATTGTACTATATGATACATTAAAAAATAACACCCATTTATAACTGTATATTAAATACAGGGTATAGAATGTTCAGGAAGATAGATAAACTTCATCTTGTTTGGATATTTTCCTGTTTTCCTTTTTAAATTGAATGCCTTTAAATAATTAATTTTTGATATTCTTTCAAATTCCAGCTCCAAATACAATTCGAAATGCTATTAAGCTGAAGAAAGAATCTGGCTCCTCTGTGTTTGTGTTGTCTCTACCAAACAGAAACAATATTGATGGTACAATTGAGTTCACTGCTTTAGCTAGTAAACCTACTGAACGGTTTCTCATTACTGTGAGTTCATTTGATGCGATAGTGTTTGAAATACCACCACTCCTCACTGAAATGTGTAGTAAGTTTAGTTTATTATATTATTTTCATCCTCTTAAGTCATATTCATGTTTCGTATTCTGCTGAGAAAGAACTACTGCACTCCTAATAACATTTGACGCCATTATATTTCATGTTTTTGTGATTTTGCAGCTATTAATTTTCAAAGAAATTTTACAATACAAATGTAAAGCGATGCTCTAAAATCAAAGATTTCCATATGTTTAAACTGTTTCGATTCCGGTCAAACTTTAATCATATTGATTGTGTTCTATGTAGTTCCTCCTATTGTTGATACACCTTTGCCACCTCCTGAACCAACAACTACTGAAGAACCTATTACAATAGTGGCAGCAAGCCCAGAAGATGAAACTACAACAACGCCACCACCAACCACAACAATTCAATTTAGTGGAGAGTTTTGTGAAGGTATGTATAACATTTAAAACAATGAAACAGAATACTAAAAAGATCAGACCAATATTAAATTGGTCTGATCTGATGATATAGCTGAATAATTTTGCAGGATAAAGTAACATAATGCATACCTTGGCAAGAAAGTCACTGGGTGGTAGTAAATATCAAGTTTGTGAACATAAATGCATAAATGCATACATGTATAACCAATAACACAAATCTGGCCTATCCTAATATTGAAAAATATTCAATAAATGCATCTTAATTCAATATCATATTTTTAAGTTCGGCAATCAGTCCCTCTAATGCTGGAAATATAAGCCTAGAATTCTATGATAAAATGATAAATACCCCAAGAAAAGAATTTTTGGGGTCAGCCTTGAACTTTTTATAAAGGTAAGAAAAATTTCTCCATCTGAATCAATTGCATGTGTTTAACTGGCTCCTGGTCCCAGAACAACAGTTCTGTCACATCCCAAACAATGTCATTATAGATCCAGCTAATAAAAAACTTCATAGAAAATGTGGAATATGGATGTCTGCATGCCCTCCCAGCAGACGCGAATGTTGTGGATGCCCTTATATGTTCAAACGCAAGGGCAAAAGCAAGAAAAAGGTAAGATGTCCATTAATAGTTAGTAACCTAATAAAAAAGAAATAAGAAACAAACACAGGGTCAAGATCAGAATGTTTTTTTGTTCATTTGATTATCTGAAAATTAATCATTACTCCAAAGAGGAATTAATGCAATCTAAAATGACAATGTAACACATTTCATATTAACTCATGTTCCAGGGTGGCTTGGCATTCCCAATGGAAGCAACAAAATTTGACAAAACGTGTCTTTGCATGAAATGCATCCGCCAATCAGCATACTGTCTTCCCGATGATTTTAAGCATTTAGCCCTTGGACCAAAGAAGAAATTCAGAGGTTTTGGAAAATCAGGAAAAAATAGAAATAGGGACAATGAAGAATAATTAGATAAATGGACTTAGTGTTCTGCATCAAATAATTGATATGATATCAACTTAATATTTCTTGAATAAAAATTGATGGTGAAAAATAACTAAATGTTTTGTGCTAAACTAGAAAGCCCAAATTTGTATGTCTTCTGAGTACTACTTTAATAATGATCATTATGAAGATATTAAACAGAAAGAACTTAAAGGTCCATGTGCAGTATGGCAAGGGATTTTAGACAGTCATATATTTCACCATGAGTATTTTCTGGGTATAACTACAATGGTATTTATTTAAAGAATATGGTTTCTTAAAGGTGAAGTCCCCATGATAGTAAAATACCAATCCAACTCTCTGAAAAATTATGGATTAGGACCCCACCTTGTCACTTTTTAAAAATGTAAGGCTTATTTTCTAAAAGGGGATCTTGTTTTTCTCAACTTAAATGTATCAAAAGTTTCTTCTACACTATATTAATAACTTTTGATGGGATGGGGATGGGTATTGAAATGTGATAAAGTTAAAAACCACATGTCCCATGTTATTTTCCCATAGGGAATACTCATGCTATCCATTGTTTTAAAAAAAGTATTTTGTATTAGACTTTAGATTTTAGATTAGTCATACTTTGAGATTTCTAGATCTCTTAATCAATATCTATCACTAGGATGTATTATATTTACAAAACAAACATTCAAAATGCAATAAATTACAATTGAGTTTATAATTCACCAATCAATAGAAGTAATCAAATATCAATTTTAAATCCATTATATGATGGGGCTAAGTGGACAATAATAGTGTTTTATATTTAGTGATACTAGTGTATAATTAAGCCTCGAAGCACTATTTTCATGTTCATATGATGATATATATTATAAATGCTATATCTTTCTGCTTCTAAAAGGTTTCTTATGTAATTTGCAAACATTTAACATAATCTGTATAAGGTCATAAGACAAATGCCTAGAATGCAAGGTACGTTCAGGCCCGTAAGACACTTTTCTCCAAGGGGGGTGCGGTTTTTAGCTTACTAAAGAGAATATGAAATTGTCAATTTTTTGCCGCGTAAATCAAATCGCTTAAGTCAGAGGGGGGGGGGGGCTCAGTTACTCCCTATATTGGTTTGGAATTAACAAATGCAACTTCCAAACGTTCCAATTGTTTTGTTGGGGATGTGAGGAGTGGTCCACTCCCCCTAGAAAATTTTACAGTTTTGAGATGCTATTTGGTGCTTTCTGGGCACGTTCAAAGTGTACGTTTCCAAGTAGTACGCCACCACCACGGGAATAAGAGTTGAGGGAATAAAAAACTGAGCATTCAGGGGGGTCTGGGGGTTCCCCCCCCAGGAAAATTTTGAAATTTGGTTGTATTTGGAGCGAATTTGCAACCATCTGGTACGCCTGTGCGTTATGAGTCAATAAGAAAAATGTGAATTTTTTTCAAATTCTTTTGGGGGTGTCAAAGTGAATGAGAGGGTGAAGTGGGGTGTGGTGCCAGTAGGGGAACAAGGGTTGTCCCCCAGAAACATTGACCATATCAAGGTGCTATTTGATGATGTCTGGGCACTTAAAAAATATACAATAGAGACAATACATGAAATTCAGAATATTTTCTTTTGTTTTGTGGGGGATGTGAGGGGTGCTAATTCTCCTAGAAATTTTTACAATTTAAAAATGTGTATTAGTCAATAAAAACATTGAAAAACAATCACAATTTCTTTCAAATTTTGGGGGTGTCAAAGGAGGGGGGGGGGGGTGCCAGAAGGGGGGGGGGGGGTGCCAGAGGGGGAGCAAGTGTTTGTCCCCCATATCAAAATTTACAATATCAAGGTGCTATTCGATGAAGTTTGGGCACTTTAAAAGTGTCTGTGCCTAAAAGTGCTTATTTCCCAAATTTTTTTTACAATTTTAAGATGCTATATTTGGTGCTTTCTCGGCACTTTAGTCAATTGGGGTGGGGGTGTTAAGGGGGGGGGGGCTGCCAGAGGGGGAGGGGTCTATGCAAGTGCTAGATGCAAGAGGGGGAGCAAGTCCCCCAGAAACGCTAACTATATCAAGGAGCTATTTGATGATGTCTGGGCACTTTAAAAGTGTCTGAGACAAAACAACACTAAAATAAATTTAGAACTTTTCCATTGTTTTGTGGGGGGTGGCCAATACCCCTAGAGAATTTTACAATTTTAAGATGCTATTTGGTGCTTTCTGGGTACTTTCAAAGTGTATGAGTCAATGAAAAAAAAAATTGTTTTCAAATTTTTTTTTCAAATTTATTTTGGGGGGTGACAAAGGGGGGTGCGGTCGCACCCATCGCACCCCCCCATCTGACGGCCCTGACATTCTATTATACAGTAGATAAACTTTGGATATTTGGGTTTTAGGAAGACTAGTTGAGGGCCTTGGCCCAAGGCTATTAGTATATTAAGACCCAGTGGTTTATGTAACTTAAACACCACACTGACTCTTATGAAAGGTAAATGGCAGATGATCCAATTGTAGGAAAATTTGATTTCTTTTGTATTGACTTTGAGGTGAGTGTGTTGACAAGTGAGTGGGTGTAATTAGTTCAGCTTCAGTGCACTGCATGTAACAGGCCAGGTACAATTTAAAATTTGATCTCTTTTGAGTTTACTATTCAACTATTGAATGACTAGTGAATAGGGTGTCATTTGTTCAGCTTTAGTGCACTGCATGTTACAGTCGATTGTCATGCATCTAACTGTACATAGCCACATATACAAACCCCATACATACAATTCATATAAACATACAACAAATCCAACTGAACATAGCCACGCATTCAATTCATACAAACATACCATGCACTGTACTGTACATAGCCATATACGAGGGGTGACCCATAAGTCTTGGATGCCCCACTCTAACTCTGCTATTTTCTAATATGATTACATGAAACTTTCAGATAATAAAGATCAACATCTTAGCAACTTTCTGTATAAGTTTTAACAGAAAATATTATATTTTAGCTACTTTTCTAGATATTTTTTCATACTGGGTCCATGCCACCCGGAACTGTATTTAGATATAGCAAATCAAGTCACAACTGTTATAATATGGCAAATACTTTAGGTGCACAACCTAACACTAGTCATGATATGAGAGAATTTCCGATTTCAATCTGAGTGTCATCTGCCATCATCATCATCACATATTAAGACCTACTTTTCAACATATTTTCCACAAATTTGAACACGTTTTTCATATCGCTCTACCAATGAATGGAAGACATTCATGAAACCGCCATTGCTTATGTGATACAAATGCTGTTTGAGTGCCACTCTAAACCTCATCCAATGAGTAAAAAAAACATTTTCTTTCAACCCTCCTTTCAACTTGTATGTGTAGGAAAGGAAAAAAATCACACGGAGCCATGCCTAGACTGTATCATGCATATGGTATCTGCAATAATAGGGAGAATATCTTGTAGTATTCTTTGTTTCACTTTGATTTCTCTCATGTTCTGCAATTCAGTTGCTATCTTGCAGCAAAAATTATACCAGAATGAGGGTTGCTTTTTTCTTAGAATTTGACATATACAGCCATAGTCATATGTGACATTATAATTAAAAAACAATTTATTGGTTGCCTAGTAACAAAGGAAGTAAACTTACATGGTTTAACATTCAAAATTCAAAGAAAGATAGTAGTCGAGACTTGCGAAACAAGTGAAATGGCGACTGTTCCGGGTGGCAGGGTCCCTATATTAAAAACTATCTAGAAACTACATAAATTATATCATTTCTCCATGAAATTAATACATAAAGTAGTAAAAACCAACAAAATTATAGCAGGGTGTCCAAGACTTTTGGATCACCCCTTGTACATATATGTACCCCATGCATACATTTCATACATACCCTTATGCATACAATCCAAACATACATACATGCATAAATGTGAGAAAACATTGCTGCATAGATCTATTTAACCAATCAACTTACTTATAATTGATATACATGAACTATGACTGACCAAATAAATATGAAATTAAAACAATCATAAATAAAGAATTTGTAGTTAAAGAGTTTGTAGTTAAATTGACCAAACAAATATGTGTTAATTGGCAGATATCATACATTTAGTTCAAGGATGTAAGGACACATTGTCTAATTTATATATGAACAACCTGGACCTTTTACATATTACTCTAGGAAAGACTAAAAAAATTAGGTAAAAATAAAAACAATAAGTTTTTGTTAGCTCAATTAGCATTATGTCTTTGCACCTTAAGATGTATATTGGACTATTGGTATTTGCTTGGGCATTTACAAAATCTGGTGCACAGGGTAAGAATATTTATTTTATTGTAGAATAATGAAATAAGAACAATGATATATCAAAACGATAATTTTTTTGAAAAAAAAGCACATGGGCCAAACTGTGATTCCATCAAAATTATTTGAAATAGTCAAGAGTATACAGCTAATAAATGAGAGTCGAGGTAACCAAGGAGAAGACATCCATTCACTAACGATGTATTTCTATATATTAATAAAAATGGCATTATGGCAAAACCTCCAAGACTTCAATTGTCTTATTGATACATTAGGTGCAAAAAGCAAAAGTATAATACCATTTGTATATTTTTGATGGTTTTTCATTTATTTTAGAATGTGGTGCTGACTTGATATTAGTTGTAGACATATCATGTAGTATTACAAGTCCAAATAAAACTTTAATGAGGGACTTCCTAGAGGACTTTGTGGGAGTACTCGATGTTGGAACTGATGACAGTCAAATACAGGTCAAGCAGACTTCATCTTGCATGCTTACTAAGAGTAATAAATATATAAAGGGATAATTGTATCATAATGATCATTTCATTTGTGGTTTGATTATGTTAAATTCAATTTGTTTGGTCGTTTTAAATGTTTGATTTATATTTCAGCTTGGAATGGTTTTGTTTGACAAATTCACATATCACCCAATATATCTGAATAGTTTTACAAAGAACGAAGAGTATGCCGAAGTTGTTCGAGAAATGGACATGCACATAGAACCAAATAAGGGACCACGGTGTGGAACACGTACTGATAAAGCCTTGGTAGATACTATGAATGTTATGTTAAAAGAAGAAAATGGATTGAGGACTCATAATCCAAATATTCTAAAAGTAGTGATGGTTATTACTGATGGAGCCACATTTCCCGCTTCTGCAGGTAATTCCACTTTTTTAAGATTCAAATACCAGAAATGGCCAAGGAGGCTGACCCGGGGGGGGGGGGGGGGGTGCAGGGGGGTGCCGCTGAGATTCAAAATATCTTCCCATATCTAGGGATTTTTTTCTCTAAAAATGGACCCACATCTAGGGTTTTTCTTTCAAAAACAAGACCTACTTCTGGCGATTTTTTTTTCAAAAACAATACCCAGTTTTAAGATTTTCAAAAAGCAGACCAAGTTCCAAGGATTTTTTCATCAGAATGGGATCCACATCTAGGGATTTTTTGGTGAAAAAGTGACTCACTTTAGCGGCACGTCCCCATATAGCCAATATATGGGACTACCTCCCTCCCAGAGGCTGACAAGGAGAGGTCCAAAAATATCTTCAAAATCTTATTATTTTCAAAATTTATTTTAGCCCCCTTTTGAAAAACAATGCCCAATTTTATTAGTTAAATGAATATCATAAGTTGTTTGCACTATCATTCAAATCATTTGTGGTCTTCAATTTATAACTTATGTACCCTCTATGTACATTAGGAGGTCATTCATGAAATTAAAGAACTTTATTAATACTTGCTTCACTATCATTCAAATTATTTAGCCTTCAATTTATTACCTTTGTAAAACATAATGTTTATTAAGAGGGCATTTATGAAATGAGGAGTTTTTTAAAAATGGTTAATTGGTAATAACTATTCCTCATAAATATTCAATACACATATGCAATACAATATTCTTACCGACGGCATGTAACTTTTAAAGAAGTTTCTATCTACATTTACATATATATGCTTTCATATTCTCATATTTATCACACATATAATTCACATTTCAGCACCCAAAACTAAAGCTGCTGCAAAAGAGCTACGAATTGTAACAGGAGCCTCAGTTTATGTTCTCTCACTGCCAAACAAGAACAACATAGATGGCTCTAAAGAATTCAGGGCATTGGCAAGTAAACCAGTCGCTAACTACCTGATTGATGTGTCATCATTTGCAGATCTGACCCCATTAATTCCCCCTTTAATGACCGCTATTTGTGGTAAGATATTACAAATATGTTATCTTTTTATTTATCTATGAATCTTTCATAAGTGTGGAAGTGCAATAGATATTTCGAGAAAATAGAATGAAAAGTAGATTCAATTTTATTATATCACATGTGACTGAGGAATTTTTAGTGAGATTCTTGCATTACTCTTCACTTGCAAGTTGCAATAGTGAATATGGAAACAAGAGTACTACATACAAACATAAAGCAAATATTTCATTTTTAGAGGGCCTGAAGATGATAGCAAAATATTCCTGCAAAATCATTTCAATACGTATTACACAAACATAGAAAGAAATATTTTTAATACAGCATTGCTATGATTATAATCAATAAGTGGGTAATACATATTTTATCCAATAAATAAATTTATGGAGGTTTGAAAACAGTGAAATATATTGTGGTATTTTTGATAACATATACTACAGGCTTCCTAGACTTCCATCAACGCGAACATCAGTTCTGCCAAAAATCATGAGAGAATTTTGTTTATAGTTATCCCTGAGAGTGAAGTAGAAGAAATAACTCCACCACCTACAACTACAGCAAAAGCAGTGATAGTACCCGAACCTGTCACACCTGGCCCAACAACTCCAAGGCCTACTCCAAGGCCTACTGCTCCTCAAGGGCTTTGTGAAGGCCCTCGATTAAAATGTCAAGTTTTTATGTCAGCTTGTCCACATCATAATCGTCAATGTTGCGGTTGTCATTTTATGTTCATTGATCCAGATACAAAGGTATTAAATCTATTTTCTAATTTCTAATGAAAATACGGCAAATGCAGCAAACACTTCAAAACGTGTGAATGCCTTTTAAAAACCTATCAAATGGAGATTGTATTTCCTCCAATATTTTCTTAACTTACTAAATAATGTGAACACCTTTCAATATGACCACTTTGATATGGGTCTTTACTGAACTTATTCCTATTATTAATTACCTATTCACTTATAAATTTTTGGAACTTCTTAATATTCACCCTTGGAAACTAGTCATATCAGAGTTCACTTTAGACTGGGGACTTAAAAACCCAAATAAGGGCAAAATGGCAAAACAACTTTTATGTGAAAGAGCACAAATTGAATATAAGAAACATATTTTGCAAAACTGTAATCGCCCCATTAAGGGCCCATCTCTAATAAGTGCCTACCCCGCTTCACAGAGTTCAAGAAATATTGAGGAATAACCAAGTATTAATGAATATATCAGAAAAAATGAAAACGTGACATATATTGTAATTCGATGCATCCTCCTGATAACTATCTATCTATCATTTGATGCTTCCCACATCAGACTAAACTAAAATTATTTCAAAATAGTCCATAATGAATGAAGGAAATTGAATGAATGAATGAAGGAACTTACTCGTTCCTTTTTAAGATTTCTCAGCTTTTACATGAAAAATGATGATCTGTCATCAAATTTTAACTTTAGATCAATATCTAACAGTCTCTAGTAAATACATTGAAGACAATCACTGAAAAAAATCCTTCACTTCGAGGGGCTCTGCTGGGGAGTTCTTCAATCACTGTCAATATTGTCTGTAATTAGATTCTTGCTTTATTTTAGCCATCTTTACAATATTCTTTCCACATATCATTATTGTAAAAATATGCTGTAACTTCGTTTTGAAGTAGCAAATAAGGCATTCTTGGCAAGAAAACGTGACATACTTGAAATTCCCGGGGAATTTTGGCTTCTTTCATACATGGGTGTTCTTTGTAATAAGTTACAATGGGAATTTAAATTTCAAAAGCACCCTGGGCGCTTTTTATGGCGAATGCGGTATCTTATTGTGACAAGCAACTGGAGGCCTTTGATTCATTGCTCTATTTTGATAAACATGAACTCAAATCAAAATTTCAATTAATCTAAATTATCTACATATAAATTATCACATATATGAAAAGGTAATGAATATAAAATAATGGTTAATTAACCCAATGACCTAAATAACAAAACTAATGTGATTAAAATGTGATTAGTTTGATTAATTTGTATCTAAGGGAAGCTTCAGCTCGTGAAATTTTTGCCCTGCTAGTTTGATCTGATTCTACATCCACTGTTGTCCGACTGCGTTACAGCATAATCTTATATTAATATAATATTATATAATAATTACTTTCATCGTATTCAACGCTGAATTTCAGGGTCTTAAAACACCCTTTCAAATGGCAAGAGAAGGGAAATGCCTGTGTGAAGACTGCATAAGAAAGGCATGGTTCTGTTTACCCAAGCAGTATAAGGCACAATATTACATTGGTCCACCACTACCACTTAAGTTTGGAGGCTATGGTAGGAAAGGATAAGAAGCAATTGAACTCAGTCAGTTCTGGCTCCAAAAATCAACAATATGGGCATGGGGATATTGGTTATTGTTTATTCTGAATTTTGTATCGATATATGTTAGGTGTATTGAGTTGTTTGAATTGTTTTGAATTGTTAGATAGACTGTATACACATATTGGTAGCCTTAATTGTGAACCTTGTGTCTCATTAAAACAAAGCAGGTGAAATGAACAAATAAAACATGTACTACTATAAGGAAAAACTAGGAAAATGTGATTGAAAGAGGATAATTTCAAATTTATTTACCTTGCAAGTTGCTCCATTTTTGCACTGATCACTACAGTCATTAACATCTGAAATAAAGATTGATTTCTGTCAACATGTTGTAAGTTCTATGTTAAAGAAAAAAAGATTGATTCCTGTCAACATGTTGTAAGTTCAGTTGTATGTTAAAGAAAGAAAGATTGATTCATGTCAACATGTTGTAAGTTCAGTTGTATGTTAAAGAAAGAAAGATTGATTCATGTCAACATGTTGTAAGTTCTATGTTAAAGAAAGAAAGATTGATTCATGTCAACATGTTGTTAGTTCGGTTATATGTTAAAGAAAGAAAGATTGATTCATGTCAACATGTTGTAAGTTTGGTTATATGTTAAAGAAAGATTGATTCATGTCAACATGTTGTAAGTTTGGTTATATGTTAAAGAAAGAAAGATTGATTCATGTCAACATGTTGCAAGTTAAGTTGTGTGTCAAGACTTGTGTCAAAATCTTGTAAATAAACTTGATTGACACAAAAAAGATATGTACATTACATACTATAATATATTCTAGTATATCCTTCAAAAAGTAGGTCTATGTCAAAGGATGAGTCTGGGAATGAGTCTGGGTATCGACTTAGAAAAAATTGAAAATTGTAATGTCTGAAAAAGCAACTCAATCACACATATTATTAAACTTCAATATCTTATCCTTCTTCTGAGAGTACAAAAATATCAATTTGTATCACAATTAATGAAGAATATTGGCATCAAAGACAGTGCATATCACTTTGTCAGAATTGAAAAAAAAATCAATGGCAAATATTAAATGAATTATTTATACAAAAGGTTTGAAACATATCCTCCAAAACATTGCTTACTTTCTTTGTATAGACATTGAATGGCATTTCTGGATAAGTGAATTGGTGTTTATCTGGGTAATCAAGGGATTATAGTCACTCAAAGTTACTGAGCATCCAGTTTTGAGACTTCAATTGTGTTGGTGAGGTTACACACGTAAAACTGTGCTCATTGTGAAAACTAAAAGTGAAGCAACTTTTTTTCTGATATTTCTTACATCAAATGGCAGCCATCTTGTTTTTCCCCCTTCAAATTAAACTGGCGGGAAATTCAAAAATTTGAAAAAAATTTAATCCTTAAATATATTTCAAAAATATGATTTTCTTTTAAATTCTTCATGGGTCTTAGTTATTTCTTCTTTCCAAGTCATATATGTTGCCATTGATGTTTTTTTTTCTATGATAATGACTTTTCTTTTTGTTAAGATACTTATTCTGACTCTCAGCAGGGGGTTAATTATGCATCAAAACTAGTGAAAAAGTAAATATACTTATCAAATATAACTAGGACAGTAATAAAAAACATATTTAACATACATTTGACTGAGGGACCAAAAGGGCATATACCCGGACACATCCTTTTAAGTCACGAATGAATGAATTTCAGTAAAACCTGTATGTAAACATCTACATGTAAAATTGTAAACACTTTTTTATTGAATATCCATTTATTGATATTGTAATTAATATTAAAAGCTAAATATGTATATGTACATGTATAGCAATATTCGATATAAAAGGATTTACTTAATGAATAAGAGTACAATCTATCAGTAAAATTACTGGTCTTTAACATCATATACTATATAGCTTTGTACAACAGAAAATGATTGCACAGGTATGATTGTTTATTCTACAGTAAAGATACACGAACATTGGATTTATCTGAAAAAACTGTTTTTAAATGGGTGGACATGTTTGATTAATCATTCAGTTGAATAAAGCTGGTGTACGTGCAATATAATAAACAGACAAATGTATCAATAATCAGTATTTTTAAAACAATCAATGTGTTCTACAACACTTTTGAATGCAAAGGGAGTCCCCAAACTTTCTTATACTATAGGTGGCAGCACTTACTGATATCACAATTTTTGCCAGTCCAACCAGACTGACAGGCACATGTGTAATCTCCCACAATATTTTGACAAGAAAGAGCGTTTACACATGGACTACCAGCACATTCATCCTTGTCCAGTTGACAGGTGGGGCCCTTCCATTTTGACGTGCAACGACACTGAAATCCATTCACTCTATCGACGCATTCACCTTCATGCAAGCAGGGTGATGATTCACACTCGTTAATATCTATAATTAGGTGATTAGTTATATTAGTAAAGTAAGTGATTGTTTCATTTTCATCCAATGTTAAGACATTTTAATCCCTAAAAAAGTTAGGGATTAGCTATCCCCGTGATCCCCCTTTTCACCATCATGCATTGAAAGTTGTAAGCTGTATAAACATATATATATGTATAGTGACATTTCAAGAGAACCACAATAGTCCGAATTCACATCCATTTCTTTGTACATCTTAAAAATATTCTAAAACACTACAGGAAGAATTGAAGTATCATGGGATTAGTCTGTTAATAAAGTGCTTGCTACAGTCCATTTCAACTCAGTTGTGACATCATAAAACCTAAAAGATATGCAATCAAAAGAACACGGTGCAATATTATATGGATAAATAAATTCACATTTTACATGCAAAATGTTTGTATATGTTGGATTGCTTGTGGTTTGGCTAATAAAATGTGTGTTCCTACACAGAGACATATAAAACATGTTTTATATGCCTCTGCATTCCGCTTTGATGCTTCTCATGTTATTTTCACGCGGTAGTATCTCTTCGGGACGTATCGAAACCACTCCGTCCCGAAAAACCGTTAATTTGAATTTAAAACCTACCCCAGTGTTTGAAAATCAAGGATTGTGAGTCTCACACTTCACCGTTTTTCTTCAAACTTGTTCCGTACAGAGCTTCACAGAAATTCCTTTCAGTCGATACATTGTTTTCGTGTACAACGTACCTCGTTTTAGCGGCGTTTTGGTCCCCAGCTGCGAGATAAAGCAAATTTTCATAACTTTCAACTGTAAGTCAAGTTATCTCGCCAGTCTTTCACCCATTCTCGCCAATGGACTTCCATTACAACCTTCCATCGCTACGTTTTGATTTTTGGGCATCAAACACAGCAGTTTCTAAATCATCCACACGTCTCTTAAAATTTGACTAATACGTCCCGTCACCTTCCACTACGCCCCGCCGAGTCTATGACTACAAACGTGGAGTTGTATTCTAAAACATTTTGTTCATCGTTGTGTAATTTTACATAGGTTTGCCTTGGTCGATTCTTAACACCAGTCTTAAGTTTAGCATACATACGGAGTATAACTATAACTGATTGCATGAAATTGATAATTTAAATGTTTGTGAAGATGTTGCTTTAAAATCGACATTCCCATGTAAACCCATGAGAATTGATATGTTTGTCGCATGTCATACGACAGAATATCCATCAATCTGAGTACTAGCAAAAAGTACAAGTTAGGTACAGTAGACAGCTGAATTTGCTATCTTTATTTAACAAAAAGTTGATACGTTTCTTCAGGTGCAACAAAGTTATAGGTTAGGGTTGTCCAAATCTGCAAAATTTTCCAAAAATCTGTCATCTGATAGATTCTAGTTACAAATTGACTCTTGGTACAAATATTTCCACTCTAGACCCCTGGGAAATTTTGCCACGCGTCTCACTTGAAGTTTTGGTAATTTTGACAAATATGCCGTTTTCATAAATGGTTTATAACTTTTTCTTCATCATGTATGATTTTCAATAACCCTACAGGCACCACTTTTTTTAGCTAAATCAATCGGGAAACTTTGCCACGCTTCAAAATAACGGAGATGTTATCAAAATTTAGCAATATTGGCACAAAAACGTTTCTAGATTCATATAAAGAATGCATCATCATACAACACTAATTGGTATATAAACAACATCTACTGACTTGGTCTGATAATGTAATATAAAGATTTTAACTGTTGTGTGTCAACCTTTCTTCTGTATGATTCCATTGGATTACATTATGAAACGTGTACCATATAAAATGATACATGTTTCTAACGTTATGCTGAAAATAATATAATTGACATCACCCATCCTTTCGCATTTTAACATTTTTTCAAGGATAGGGCACTTTAAACGTTTCTTAAAAATATTTTCAATTGTTCAGTAATTAAAATCTTTATATTGCAATATCGGGAAATCTAAATTTTAGGGAGATTCTGGACCACCCGGCCTATTATAGGTATATTGAAAATGGACAAGAATGGGTAAATCTTAAAACACAATCCGATTGGTATTTAGAATCGACAATGGCAACCTACAAACGGACACATCGATGGATAAATTGTTTAAGAATGCAACTCTACGTGTATGGTGATAGACTCGGCGGGGCGTAGTGGAAGATGACGGGACGTATTGGTCAAATTTGAAGAGATGTGTGGATGATTTAGAAACTGCTGCGTTTGATGCCCAAAAATCAAGACGTAGCGATAGAAGGTTGTAATGGGAGTCCATTCTGAAATTATGGGCGAGAATGGGTAAAAGACTGGCGAGATAACTTGACTTACAGTTGAAAGTTATGAAAATTTGCTTTATCTCACAGCTGGGGACCTAAACGCCGCTAAAACAAGGTACTTTGTACACGAAAACAATGTATCGACTGAAAGGTATTTCTGTGAAGCTTTGTACGGAACAAGTTTGAAGAAAAACGGTGAAGTGTGAGACTCACAATCCTTGATTTTCAAACACTGGCGTAGGTTTTAAATTCAAATTAACGGTTTTTCGGGACGGAGTGGTTTCGATACGTCCCGAAGAGATACTACCGCGTGATTTTAGAAAAAAATTAATATATTGGCTGAAACTCCCTAAATTACAAGAGGCCACAGGTCTATTGCACATAAAACTAATTTATCTCAAATACACAAACATTTTGGGTGTAAAATATGAATTTTTTTTTTTAATATACAAGCTATTGCATTCTTTTGATTGCCTGTTTTTAGGTTTTATCAACGTCAAACCCAACAGAAATGGACTGTAGTGACATCTATTCTGGACACTAATGTTTAATTTGTTAATAGTACACTGTGGCAATAAATATTGACATGATTAATACCTTGGCCTGTGGTGTCTAGAATATGAAATGAAATTTTCATTTATCTTTTATTCAAAACAACTCCAAAGTTAACAGATAATAGCAACTCTATTCTGATATTGCCTATGTACTTCCTTAGAAAACATAAATATAACTCATCTTACATTGGTAAAATCTGCTTTTATCTGTTTTTACAAACTAAGTAGAATAGATGTCTCTGAGAAATGAGAGTATTATAATTTAACACAGGTTTCAAGCGCACTCTTTGAATGTATACAAATTGCTGAATATGATAAGGTCTTAATCAAACATGTGTCAGAATTCACACTCAGAGTAACAAAATCTCACAATTAATAATGAATGAAAACTTTAAAAAAATTATCCAACTTACTTATACTGCAAGTAGTTCCGGTCCATCCACTGGCACAAGAACACATAAATGCTCCATTAGAATTCATACACCTCCCATCATGCAGACATGGGTCAGAGGCACATGCATCTTGTGCTAGAAGCAAACAATGAATGAGGAGGTTTTTACTTAATAAGGATAAAATAACATTGTTATTCCATTTTTTTTAATCCATTGAGCAAACGCTTTTAGAGCAAATGCAGCTTTCAATTTCTCAATAAATTTTCATGATAATGATACATTATCAATATTGCATGCTGGATACTCAATTAGTAGAAGAATTAAATGGTTGCATGAGACAAACAGAAAACAATAAATGTATTTATTAATTTTTTGAATTAGTATGAATACAGTTAAAACAGAAAGGGTATAAAATCTTAATCTTTGTATAGCTTCCATGCTCAAAACTTTTGATTTTATTAAAAGATGGCGTGCATGCAGTCTTACCTATTTCACAATTGCGCCCTGAAAAACCATCGGGGCAAACACATCTGTACTTATTTGGCTCGGAATTCTCACACTGTCCACCATTTTTACATGGTGTATGACGTCCACATGGGTTTAAATCTAAAAAAAGCTCGAATTTAAGTTCAAGTTAGATTTAATGTCTACTTCCTAACACTTCAAATACCAACTATGTTATAATTACAGATGTGGCATTTTATATGTTTTTACAAAATTAATTCATGTGTTTCCGAATATCATATAATGAAATGATGTAGCATTTCATTGAGTATAATACCTTAAAACCATTGTTGTAAATACTGGGTGTCATTTCAAATTATAAATAAAATGAAAATATGTGTATAAAATAAAATGAAGATTCTCCAAAAGTGTCAAACCTTGGTCACATAGAATTCCTCCCCAGTTGAGGTCACATACACATTGCCATGGTGACCCATTACATGTTCCATGTCGGCACTCAGGGTGGGGGATACACTGGTCACAAAGTGGTCCCTGCCAGCCATATTTACACCTACATGAACATATGATCAGTATAAGTTTGATATAAAATCATGATTGTCAAAAAGGCAATAAAAATTGGTTTATCAGCCCCATACTTACTGAGATGCTGATAATCATTGGTAAATCCAAAATACTCTCAAAAGTGTATGTGGTACAATTTGGTTCGTGAACAAGTAGAAAGATTAAATTGACTGACAATTATTACCAATTGGAATTTAATATTGGTAAAGGAACCAATGAAATAATATGCTGCAAGAAAATACAAAAAAGTCTTAAAATTTATTATATATAAGTAATTTTACTTACTTGCATTCTCCTGGTCTGTTACATTTTCCATTGATACTATGGCAACCAGTTCGACAGATTGCTAAAAATAAATAATAAATAAAAATAATAAAGATCTCATGCTTCATATTTGTAACAACTCCCCCAGCTATTCATGTTTTAAACCTTAACGTTTATCTAATGTCTTACAATGAACTTTCTAGAGACTACACAAATGTCTACATCAGATATAGACAGAATTAGAGGAATTCTGGAACATGCTCAAAAATAGTTTCACAATGTTCCTTGTGACAATCTTTGCTATCAATAGATATAGATATGTCAGCTTTAAAATGATATATAAGAAGATAAAAAGATACATAATTGCAAGCAATAATGAATAAACAACCTTTGACACCTTTAATTTATTTATAAAAAGCAATCATGCTGCAACATACAGACATGGTAACCAAAGAATGCTTACTTCAAGTTTGAAAAAAATTACCTATTAAAAATGAATAATATACTGTTCTTACATAATGGCTGTAAAAATCAATTAGAAATCCGATGCAAAAATGTTTTATGCACTGACTACACTACACAAAGGATATATATGTGTATAATCTGATTTTCTCTACATATCTTCATTGATAAGATGGAGTTGCTGACAGTTATGGTTCTAGGCCAAACGAGACCAGATTTATTGATCCTTCAATGAAGTGCTTGTCATGCAAACCAATTCAAAACATGGCAATGGCGTCACCATTTCCAAGTAAAAAGAGTGGTTTTATAAAGGAATACTTTTTATAAATTATCAACATTTTGAGAGTGTATCAATTAAAACAAAGAGATCAACTCTAATAATGATTGTTTTTTGTATAGAAATTGAATCAAATAAGTATGATTATGTATCATGAACGCCTTTGAATGGGATATATCATACTACAATATTTTACTACGAAGAGAACATATGTTTTTTCCCAGCATGTATGTTTAGTACAAGTCATTTTTGGAATTACTACAAAATTTCCTGGTAATCTAATTTGCTTTTGATATAAAACATTTGGATTAATTAATTACCTTATCTCACTAAAAGATTTTCTTTTGTAATTATGAATTATATATGTAGAAAGTAACTGCAGTAGAAAGTCTGAAAAGTGAGAACCTTTCTGAAAAGGCCTGACCAAAAAGCTCTCAAATTGAGAGGTGTTCAGATTAGAGAGGTGTTCAGATATACAGGTTTTACTGTACATGTAATTATTACTATTAAGGTGAGCACAATTAGGCAATTTACAAATGTATTGTCACTTTGAAAATGTTACCCCAACAAAAATATGTTTTCTTATACTGGATAATACTCCATTTAGATCATATGTAGGGAAAAAGAAGACTAATATTTCTGGGGAACCTTAAATCCTGCAAATACCTGTTTCACAGTTCGAGCCCATCCAGCCTTCAAGGCAAAGTTTATCTCCGTTCCCATCACACTGGTAATGCCCAAATCTATCATTCCGAGGACGGCAAAATTTTGTGCATGTATTATTGTAATAATGTTCTTCACATCGCACCCGTAATTTGAAAATGAGGCTGGCAGTTGGTCCGTTGTGGGTCTGTGTGTGCCATTCAACTCCAGGATGAATGACGCCAGAATGTGATGCACGCTCTATTAATTGATCTGGACCTGAAAACATTGAGATGAGTTTCAATTCAATTCATTTTATCTAATTCTTAAATTCCCGAAGAATCAATATGTATATATTCAGAAATTGTTGACAAAATCATTTTTTCTAAGATGATGTTCATACTGATGATCATAAAAGATCATAAATTAACTCAAAACCCTGAAATCAAACTAGACTAGCAATAAGCATAAAATCTAGTATTAGTTGAAAGACATATTACTGTTTATAATTTTACATAAAAGAATGTCTGATTTCTTACTGATTCGTTAACAGTACAAAGATCTCAAACTTTAATACTGCTTTCTACAATTCACTTGTTTTGAAAACACCCATTATTGGAGCTTGCGAGTGAGTCAATCACTGTACTATTAAGTGTTAAAATCTAGATATTTAGTAGTATACGTACTATACTTTAATCCAATAGAATTCAATTGACTTGATGACAACATATTAGTTGTCAGTGCTTATCTCTAAGGAAGGCCCTAGCTGAAAGAACCCCATGTGTTCCCTCAACATAAATCTATGAGTAATTTGACCCCCTTAGCAAAGGATCGTGGGGAAATCCAGATAGTTTGTCTTCCTATGATGGAATAATCGCATAATAAAAAGAATGTCCTTTCAGTGAAACTTTGAAATTTAATGATTTTGTCAAAAAAACTGAATCTAAAATTAGGTATTCAGATAGGGAATATACAAAAACATGTTGAACATGTTAGGAAAACAGAAAAATGTTTTTAAAATCACCTTTCCACGTTAAATGAGAGGATGAATTTAAGAGCAGTAAATCCTGTAAGATATTAAATTCCGAAATATATTTTTTATCTAAACCAATCACAACTAAGGTTCCCTGGAGATTTGAAATGATTCGCGATAATTTGGTGACATTCAGAAAGGGATTTTCTTAGATTATCCCAAGGCAAAAATCAGAAAATAAAATCAGTTAAATTAGCGATATTGAAAAACATTGCAAAAAAGTTGACGTTAGTTCAAAATCGATCTGCTACATTCTCAAGATATTGATTAGACCTTGAAGCACATGCATTCTAACACTCATTTCTTATTTTTCTCTCAAAAATAAAAATATGAATGAAGACGGCCAAGGAAGAACTCTAATAAAATTCCTCAGCATATATAAACCAAAATAACATTCAAATAACATGAATTAAGAATTGTTTACACAAGATTTTTCTCAAAAGAATTCTAGCATCATTAATCATTTTATGACATCTCTTTATATGAGCGTTATATAATCCTACAGAAAACAATGACTAAAATTGGAAAAAGCCTGTGTTTGAAAAATCATGCTGAACATTGTTTTTTTACTTTATTCTTCTAGGAAAGCTGAATAAATATCAATATTGTTGATACATGTATTGTATATAATTTATTTCAAATATTCAGAGATTCCTGTTTACTAATTCCTTTTGATTTCATTCTTTTCTGGTATATTTTGTAATTCAAAACATGTCCTTCTTGGAATTTTATATATAGAAAATCCAGGGATATGATGTTCACCTGACATGTACATATCATGTGTAGAAATTATTAATAAATAAAACATTGATTATTTTTTCTTTAAAGGTACATGTACAGAACTCTAAAGAGCATTGCCAAAGGGTGATGTATAGTAGATACAAATGGAAAAGGGAGGCTAAATCAAAGAATAATTTATTAACCTTTTGAATCCCATGCTCTAAAATCAGGTGAAGCCAGATAATTTTTCATTTTTGACAGCTAATTTTTGTCTAAATTGGATGAAAATTGTTAAAATAAGAGCAATTTTAGTGAAAACTTTATGACAGATTTTCTTGTCACTTTGGGTTTCAAGATCATATCTGAGGTGACTCGTCACTATGGGTAGTCAATAGGTTAATTCATATACAGCAGCCATTCAAATAAAGTGATTCATTTTTCAGCAATAATATTGAAGAATACATGTATAAGGAACATGGATACAGTTTTGTGTCTTTAACAAACTAGACTTGAAACCTTTGAAGATGTTGCATACAGTTTACATTTGATCTTCGCAAATTATTTGTTGTACCATTTGTATATTGTGTGTAATAAAAATTTAGTTGCTACTTTTTACTAGGTAATATTTCTATCATAAACCTGCTCTAGATGGATGGCAAAGAAGGGGCCATATATATTCTTCAGATGTTCTTCTTCTTTAGATGTCATGACATATTAGTCAGTTATTTGTGGTTCAAATTTTATGTTAAACTCTGGAGCAGTATTCGTGGTTAGCCATTCAAAATTTTGGGTCCCATGGAGGCAACTCAGTAGAAAAAATTGAGCTCCATGTAATTTTTTTGCATACAACAATTTGTCTTGCCAGTAAACATTCATGGAATTTATTATCAATTAAAAATCAATTAAAAAAGTTCACAAAAATGTAGAAGCACTTACATTACTGTTGAAACAGAATTATTGGTTTATAAGTATGCTGGTAAAATGTTTAAATATAGATTGCTAAACAATGCAATCAGTAATAAAAAGGTAATTTGATTTATTTATTAAAACTGACATGTGCACACAACAAACGTATCTACTTCAGACTCAGCATTTTTCAGAAAACATCTGAACTAATCAAATTCCGCATTTCAGACGGGAAACCCGGCAAATGTTTGGTAGCCAATCAGATTTACTGAAAAAAACATATCCAGATCAATAGTAGCAGGAAAAAATTTCTGCGGTAAAAATTACCTTGACGTGGTCTAAAATATTTGGGTCCCTGAGATGCGAGTTACTTCTGATTTTTCTATCTAACCAACTGATATTTCCGAAAAAATAAGAAATAAAAAAGTGTTAATGCGAACACGGCCTAGGAGTATAAGGTATATACTCCAAGCTTATAGAGCAGTCTGTATTTTGATTTATTTAAGGTAGACATTATGTGTTACCTTGCCTATTGCAATGTTCTGACTTTACATCTCTGAAGATAGGCTTTATTTACTCTCATTGAATGACTAATCCTTTAATCTAGTCTCATGAAGTTAGATTTGGAAGTGTCTAATTGGCCAAATCATGCTATTTGGCCTACCTTAAAGATACCCGGTTAGGTGTACTCATTATGACAAAGCAGATATATGGTTGTTGTTATTCTTGTATCTTCTTGTTCACCTTGTTATTTATTTGATGTGCAAAAGATTTATGTATTTTTACAACATGTTCATAGACTCATAAAGCAATCTACCCTAGTGTGCGCAGTCTAGTTATAAACTACCCTCTGCCTAGTATAGACTATATTAGTTTAGCAGCCCCGCCCCCACGACCGATGCCCGTGACAGCTCAGGTCATAAATCATTTCATACCTACTGCGCTGACCTATGCTCAACCAATCAGCGAGCTGGAAGGAACAAGTGCTAAATGCGTGCACAATAATTATGCGATTACGTTAGAGAAAATGACCATATAGAAAGGCATCCTTATTTCGACGAAGAAATCTGATTAGCGCGGTGAGTTCAGAGATTTATTGGAAAAGAAGGAAGACGAAGCTCTCTTTTAAGAAGCAATGTAGAACGAATGTAAAGGGTAAAAGGAATCAAGTGTAGGGGTCAAATGCCTTGAAATATAGTAGAGTACAGTAGAACCTGTCTAATCCAAATGTCATTCCAGCCAGCCAAAAGTGTTCGGATTCTTTTACATGGAAGTATATGGAAGATTAAAAATGGGACCAAAAAAGTGTTCAAATTAAAAGATGTTCAGATTAAAGAAGTGTTCAGATATACAGGTTTTACTGTACATGTAATTATTACTATTAAGGTGAGCACAGTCGGGCAACTAACAGGACTTGTTTGTACTTGATCTCACTATGCCTTGGAGATAAGTTTGAAGAATTTGTGTTAACTGATGTGTCGCATCTTTGGTTGAATATCTATGCATATGTGTGCCACTTTTGATTGCCACATGCATCTAATAATTCTGATTGTCACAATATAATCATTCCCCAAAATATAACTTACCATCACTGTCTGCATCCCAAGCTTCTAGTATCAAAGTGTAGGACCTCTGAAAATAGATAATGAAAATAGATATTATCAAAATGTTTATTTTAAATTCATAACAACATAATGAAGTATATTTGCATATGCTCCCAAATCAGTATAGTGTGGCTACAAATCAGTCAATCTGGAAAGAATAAAATATATGAATAGCAATTTAACAAAATCAGTTTTGAGGAGTCACTTATCAATTCAGTTGGGTGCAGAACATGATGACTGTCAAAGAATGCCAAGGTGGCTTTCATGCTATATTTATATTTATTTGCACTGACAAATATTATATCATGCATTGTAAATCAGATCAAGAGGATCACTAGAAGAAACTATACATGGACGTAACCAGGGGGAGGGGGGGGGGGGTGGTGCGATCTCAGAGTAAGCTGCATGTTGCATCTTGACTAATTGTCAAAGTTGATTTTCCAAAGAACTATAAAAGCAATGGGGGGGGACTCAGTATGGGATTCCACTAACATTAGGAAAGTGTTCCTTGGAGGTAACCAGCTGGTGGAGTTTGCTGAACAAATGTTTAATATGTTTACAGGCTAGAGGAAGAGATAGGAATTATGCGGCCAATTTAACACGATTTGCCTTATCTCCTAACAAAGTAGCTCACTTACCTACAGTTTAACCCTCCCTGAGCCAGATTGATGGAATACCTCAATTAGAACATCTTAATATAATTATTATTTCTAAAATATTTTTCTTGAAATTATGCATATTTCTTTGATTAGTATTTTTGTCATGTCTATTTACTCTGATGTAAAATCCCCGAAAACTGAAAACACATACAATTCACTGCTACAAATGGCAAACTGCCCTCCTAATTTGGAAATCTTGGGGCTGTGTGCCTGTATAAGTAGTAAAGAGTGAGTTTCTAGTACCTCATTCAATATTATGACACTAATTTCAAAATGAATTGAAATTCATAATATTTAGCACACGTCCCTCTGGGATAGTTCCATTACTGATACCTATGTTTGGTTTCATGATTATTATTTTGGGGAATAAATAGGGCTGATTGATTTTGGGGCATTTGTATATAGGTCCATACAGGCTAGAACTTAATCAAGACCAGGACTGGATCACATATAAAGCCAATAGTTTATACCTTGAATTCCAGTCTATTAACACATATGGTGTATTGAGTTTCTGTCTAGGATTTATATCCACAAACAACTTTGCATGTTTGCAATTTAGCCTATCTTTAATG
The DNA here is from genome assembly GCA_903813345.2 of Owenia fusiformis. Lineage (NCBI taxonomy): Eukaryota > Metazoa > Annelida > Polychaeta > Sabellida > Oweniidae > Owenia > Owenia fusiformis. Next base: position 9,608,371 of record CAIIXF020000008.1, read on the forward strand.
AAAATATTGATAATAGATCAAACAATTACTATTTTTGTTATGAATTATGTTATAATACACAAGGAAATCTATATATTAGCTTCTCTTTTTTATGTTTTTTGTTTAATGTACCATTTTCATTTGTTTGAATTCGCTTCTCAAAAGAGTGCTTCATCTTCACTCTTTCAATTTACAATAAATCTCTGAACTCCCCGAACCATTCAGAGTTTGTCGTAGAAATACGGATGACTTTCTATATATGGTAATTTATTCTAACGTCATTGCATAGTTAATGAACACACATTTATCACGTGTTCCTTCCAGCTCTCTGATTAGATGAGAAAAGACCAGCGTGGTAGGTTTGAAATGATTTATGACCCAGACTGTCAAGGGCATCAGTCGTGGGGGTGGGGCTACTAAACTGTAGTATAGCCTATACTAGGCAGAAGGTAGTTTATAACTAGACTGTGCACTTCTCTGCATTATAGTATGTTTAATGAAATGAATATGTATAGGATATCCTATGATTTTGAGGGATATCATTTTTATCCACGCGTTGATATCAATATCTGGACGAGTGTAGCGAATGAGTGCAGATGTTGATATCAACGCATGGATTAAAATGATATCATGAAAAAATCATAGGATGTTCTATTTCAATGCCATAGTTGAGGTCAAATCATCCCATAGTTCACCTTACAAAGCATTTCAAAATGACATTCAGTTTTATTTTGTCATTTGAACTATAGCAAAAACATTAATCATTTCCATATTTGTGACGTCATGAAATCACCATGTAAGCATATAACATGTAACCAAGTAACATTGAACAATGAACACATTGGCGGGAGTTTTCAAATCCATGGAAAAGTGATATCTGTGGAATATTCTCCATATTCCACAGATATCGTTTTTTTTCACGCATTTACAAAATAAAATAAATATATGTACGTGTTATTCTACAGATTTGACCTCAACTATGGGATTAACAAGTATACTTATGCATTGATAATTCACTAATAGGCATGGATATCTTTGATTTTTTTCGGAGGTTGAGGAACCTTTAAATTAAGATGATCATGTATGACTAGACTGATCCTTCAACATGAACAAAACACTTATGCCCGAATTATTAATGTTTCATTTAGCTGAGCATAGCAGCACAAACAAATCTTGAACAACACATTCTACCAGAAAGCATTGTACATATTAGATGATCATTCAGACAGTATCAAACTGGAATATTACATAACATAAATATATAATACGAATTGATGGAGTTTGGAATTTCATATACAAAATTAATGTCACATGTTGTCTAATGAATGGTCTATGAATGACTAACTATATTTAAAAAAACTGTCTATAGTGAACACCTATGGAGCCATAAAAAGTGTTCAATGTAGGTAGGTGTTTACCACAGAGAGTCAATGTAGAATGTGACTTCGAGTGGTGTTAACTAAACACAGGTATTCACTAGAGAGAGGTGTTCATGACAGGCTTTACTGTACATATATATATATATATCATATATGACATGATCAAGCACCCTTTGATTAGTTAATATAATAATATATAGATAATTAGTTAAGCTTTTTCTTTTTTTTCTGTTTAAGCTGTACACTTTGCCCAAATGTGGGATACAAGTATAATAAAGCTCATAATAATAATATATATATATAAGTTGCAATGATATCTTTGTAGTTTAGCTACAAGCCCCATTCTTCTAAGTGATCAGAAAATTGTTGCAAAATCCCACATTAGGCTGCCATTTAGATTTTTACGAGACCCAAATCAGAGACAGAGAAACGACTAAATATTTGCAATCTACTCTAAATTGCCTTTCTTATGAGTATATAATAGAGCTATACTTCAAAAACATCTCAAAATTAACGCAAATTTCTGTTTTCCCAACCCCCCATTCATGGCCCCTGGGAGTTAGGGTGAAAAACACTGAATATATGTGAAAAAGATAGATGCTGTGAATATACTATTAAAATTTCAAATAACAATATTCATTACTTTGGTTTAAAATGAAAAAATTCCAGTCATTTTTAAAGCGACGTCATCTTGAAAAAATATTTTTTGAGTAAAACTATTCACCAATATACATCTTTCCACCAAATATGAAGAAAATCCATCAACTAGTATTTTAGTTATCTTCCGGACAGACAGCTTCACTATATGCCTACTGAACTTCGTTTGTTGGGATAATTAAAGTATTGAAAACCCAGCTTGAACAGAAAGAAAAAAAAGTGGGGTCCTGGGGTATCATAGGCTTCTATTGGATATCTTCCATTTGATCAAACAACGAAGGTTAACAGACATTAAACTGGCGGCAATAGAAATCGAAGGTTTGTGTAAGGATATTATTTTATTTCTTACTTCCAATCAACAGTTTAATCAATATACTATCGACAAAGGACTCTGTTATTGAGTACAAAATTGACCAAACAATCTTGGGAATAAAAAATAAAATTGAACCAAAAATTAGAATGTTTTCTTAATAGGTTTTTGCGTGTCAATACCTATGCTTGAGGCATGATACTTTGTGAAGATGATGGCCAGAAAACCATCGAACCATTGATGATCAATTTCGGAAAGATCATCATAACTTTGTTTGCGATAAAGGTACATGAATTTGCTAAAAACTTTCTATCAAAACAATGTTGGGCAGAGAATACAAAATTTGAAATGAATTTTCTTTTATATTTTCAAAGAAATTAAGATAGTCTGTCATCATTTTTCATTGATTTCGTTGAAGTACCAACTCTCTTAATTCATTATTAAATAAACAAGATGCCAGATAGATTTTAGCAATAAATGTAAATCGGAAATACAGATAATCGCTTTCTTGGTTTTGTGAATGAGATACCCTTTAAGAAAATCATGCAGTGTAACAAATGTGATATTTTGTAACATTGATGTCATGAAAAGTATGAGAAACAAGAATGAGCAAGGAAAAATGAACATGAAAAACATTCTTTAAAAACATGTTAGACTTAAGATTTCCCTTTGTAACAAACAATTCCAATACCTTCAAAACATTCTGGAAGGGCTTAGTTCTTGGTTGGAGCTTCTGATAAGATAAACAAAACTTCAGATATTTTCCTTTCAACAACCTTATATCACATCAATTAGGTTTTATTTCTTCCCTTTTCTCAAAGAGATGTGCTGAATGATATTTACTCATTGTTCATTTAGAATAATGAACTTATGCATCCTCATATACTTTTCTCTTTATGTAAAACCTCCATGCTATGCCTTACTTTACAATAAAATAAATGCAAAATTTTTAAGATAAATCAAGTGACAATCATACATACTTTCAACAAGCTCTCTACCAGATAAATTGCCAATTTATAATACTTGGCAAATTGAATTCTTCTCTTTTCTCCATGAGTAAAATGTGATTATACACAAAGAAGGGCAGAATGACTTATGGACCAAGATGGGAGCATCTTGACTTGCATCTATGTTATTTCAAAGGTAATCATTGTCTCAGTATGAGGTGGCATTTCAATTTAAGATTTTCTAAATTGTTCATTGTGATGTCACCCATCTTGCTATGTTTTATGTTAAAATAAATTTTGGCACATGGCTGCATAATACCATGTGGCAATTTTGGTTAATACTGCCCAATGTGGTATAGTAAAAAATGGAATAGAAAGACTGCGGCTAGGTATGGTATTGATTATAAAGAAATGATATGATATGGTAGAAATGGACCTCTCTTGTTATGGCATAGAATAAAATGGCATAGTATAGCATGGTTAAGATTGGTGTGGTATGGAATGAAATGGTATGGTATGGTAAAAAACAAAATGTTTGATAAGACATGATATGACATGATATAGCATGGTATGCTAAAAGAAAATGATATGATTAAATACCCGTTGCATTCGTTTGACTTTGCTTCTTAAAAGAGAGCTTCATCTTATAATTAGACTCTGCGCGCAGGGGAATGATTAAATGATAGCATTCATAAAGCAAATGTAAAGACTGATAGAGCGATATAGGCATGCAGTATTTTGAAGTTACTTGTAAGTTTTTTCTACATCAATCCACTGCTTCCAAAATCAGATACCCTTGACAAGCCTTCAAAGGACGAACCACTCAAGAAGGTTCACCTGTACATGTCTCTCTAATTCAAATTCTTCAATAAATGCCAGTTTTTTCTTCACAAATAAGGATGTGAATTCCACGATCCATGATTGTTGTTTTTTAATCTTTGCTAATTCATAAAATTCAAAGGAATTCCACCCACAAAAGCGAGATTATCATGACACAGAAATTGAATAGGGCCAGATTGCAAGGAGAGAAGTGTATTAGAGGTATAACATATAAACAGAAGTGTATTGGGTTATTCATATACTTGGCATTGGCATTTAACAAGTATACAAACCTATGTTGGGAATAACACGTGTTTGCAACAACATTCCATTTTCACCAAGTCTTAAGATTGAATTCCAATAAAATAATTAGAAACTGCTGGGATTTTTGGCATTTTTAATTAGGGGCAGCACTGAAGAGCTGAATCTGAGTATTTTAGCATACTTCAAGTTTTAGTATGGGGCTGGTTTAAATTATCATGATTTAGGGGGTTTTCATGAATGTTGCCCCTTGTGATTTTCCAAACGAGTAAGCTCCATGATCTTTAAGATTAACTAGCCAGTAGGAAAGGTGTGCTGAAGTGTGAGTGAATGGCGAATTACGATTACGATTAGGCACCTTCAAAACATGTAAGTGAGCCCTTATACCCTTTTGATAAACATCTTTCTAATCGTGTATTTTCTGTCCATATTTCAACAGAATTTCAATGAATAATGAAATAAATATCACATAAAAGTAAATAAAATTTACATACAAATAACAACAATATAATTTGAATTAACTATCAATAATTTTCAGAAAGTTTTGAGATTTTGATTGACAGGGAATCCAGGTAAGATCGTAGGCCTCCGCTATCATAACAAACTTTAAACTGTTTACGGATCACCTGACACATCTTATGCAAAAAATCTACCTTTATCATCCAAGCACAATCTCAAGCAATTTTTCTAATGGATTTCCTACAACAAAAAATGTCTAAATTGCATGCTAATGTAATAGAATATAGGATAAGGAGTAAAATTTTGTATATTTCATTCCTTGGTTCTATATGTTCTATTTTCCAAATGAAAGGGTTAATTTTTTACCTGTAGAAAAATAATCAATCGCTAAATATCTCTCAAATGTGAAATACAGAGAAATAAGCATACAGCAGCACTAACAAATTCAATCAACTTAAAAATACATAAATACTAAATTCAATCATCATCTACTAATATCAACAAAAAATCCCAAGAAGTGAAAGTAGATGATCGGAATAAATTATTTGAATGAGCAAACTGTTTAAAGATCAACTGACACCCCCGTTGGGTTCTGATATTGTAGATACTCTACACCTCAACCTAATCTTCTAGATTTCAAGCTGGCAATGATTTTCATCTTTGTGGCATACCTGAATGTAGAAAATAAGCAATAGAGAAAAAGTAATACTTCAACATTTGCATCTTTCTCTTTAATTTTTTCTTCAATTATTATGAAAAAAGAAAAGAAAAAATTACTGTACATAAAACAATGCAGAAAGGTAACTCAATAATGAGGTATTCATCTTAATATTAACAGTAATTTCTTTTTTACTAGACATCTTGTGGCTTGCTCTATTTCCTTAATATTCCATAACATGGGAAATAACTCCCATATTACATAATGTACTAGGCTGATGTAGAAGTTCTGGTACATGCACTGGGGTCACATTCTCAGGGATACATTAGAGAATAGCAAAAAGCCATAGTATTCATCTTGCATCAAAGTCCTGTGCCCCCTCCCCCTCTTCTCTTACTATGTAACTAGCCTTGGAGGCTTGAGCTTAATTTGCAGGCCAACCTGGAGTAATGCCTAGAGATGACTTAACACAATTAGGGGTGTTTATTATAGATTTGCTACACACAGCTCTATAAATGTGTAATAAATACCACTAATTAACCAGATGGTCCCTGCTCCTCTTGTAGAATTCTAGCTATGAAATACAGTAAAACCTGTCTAAGCAGAAAACCTTTGGTACCTCCCAAAGATGTTCTACGTGGGAGGTGTTCCACTTACAGAGGTTCATCGAACACTAAGTCAGCTAGTCTTGGGATTGTGAAATGTGTTCCACTAACATAGGTGTTCTACTTTTAGAGGTGTCCTACTTTACAGGTTTCACTGTAATCAGATTTTGTAGATTCTCTCTCTGAGTAATAATTATTATATAAGGAGTTGAATTCTAAATCACATATTTTCTATCTTCGTTTCTTTCAAATGTTGTTATATCAATAAAGCCATTGATTAGAATTGAGTTTTACTAAATAGTTCATATACATGTATAGTATTTCATAAATATTGCAGTAAAACATATTTTATTATATGGACAGTAGCTAAAACACGAGCTGTATTTCAAAGGTATTATATCAATTGTAGATTCAATCCCATCTCAACTTTGATATCCTATTAATTTATCTGCTAACAATAAATAAGAACACCTCTCGGTGTGAACACTTGGCTGAATTCAGTAGTATTCACTTTAAACAGGTTGAACTCTATGTGTCATCCTAGTCTTTACTTTTATCTATTTTTTATAAGACTGGTATAATTAAGAGCTATGACAGATGGTGTATTAAACATAATCCATCTTCAATAAAAACATAATAGAAATGCATTAAAAAATAACCTTCTGAGCTTTGAAGAATCATACAAAACTGTCCAATATAATAGGACACAGTAGCCATCTAATAAGGAATTACATTCACTCTATTAATTGTGTATGCTACATGGAAAAAGAGAAATTCAAGGGGTGAGTGAGATCATGGCAGAAACTATTTTTTTATAACATTACTTAAAGTTTATCATCTCTATTGAATTCAGGGAAAACGATACATTGGTAAACCTGAATATTCTTACTTCAAGACCCCGGACCCCCTCTCCTTACCTACTACTTAAACTGTTGTTGTTGTTCGGGGTCCAGGGTCTTGAGGCAAGACTACCTGATTCTATATTGGTGACATCATTTGACAATCAAATACAAAGAAACCTACAATATTTTTTCTTGAGTTTTATTCAAATCATGTCCCCAAAGTATATTATATGTAGCAATACCAGAAATTGGTATACATTTTTGGATGTTTGGAAAATTATCATTAATTCTAGCAAGTTAATTTCTATGATACATATTGAATAAATATTATTGACCATGTTCAAATCACCAAACAGGATTCTACTATTAATAGAATGTACTAGTCTTAACTTCAATCAACACAATAACATTGTACCCGGACACATGTCTTGTGGGACGATCTGGAATGAATTTACCCTTAAGCCATAACACTCAGAAAATATAAAGAAAAACACAGAATAACATGAAAAAACTAAAATCAGTTTACATGATCAAGTTTTAGACTAATTTGCGTTGATTTACAGATTATATAATAGAGTCATTCAAATATTTTTTGAAATATTCTTATTTTGATGGATGAATCAATGAAATTATTTTGATGGTTATGCGGATCAGAGACCAGGATACTCACATCAATGTAATCTCGAATAAAATTTTGGACATTTACTAATCATTATTTCTAATGAAAACTGAATGCATCCAGAGTACATCATCTTCGAATATGTGATTTTCTAATGCTGTCCAAGTGAAAAAAGGATGTGTGGAGTTTTCGACAAGCATTTTCTATGGACTATGCAGAACTTTATCAGATGTATAAATGATGCACAATAAGTAAATTGTATAAACAAAAAATTGAATGAAATAGAAATTAAAACTTTCCCAATTTTGGAGACTGTTGTATCTATTTTTTATAAAAGAAATAATGTCACACACCACATTTTGAATGAATGAATTCAATGCTGGGAAACATAATAGAGACTGCAAACAAATTTGTTTGTATCCCGGCTTGCGCTCTCTTGAAACCCATTTGCTACATGTATTTCAAAATGAGAATAAAAACTCCATAAAATATTGACATACTCATTACTTATTATAGGCCTTTCAGTTCATGCAAAATTCTAAATCTGAAATCGAAATGTTTTACAGTAGGTCCTGTATGCAATCATACATGGAGTATTATGTGACTATTGGTCACAACAATCAGACATATTGTTCCTGACACAATCTTAGTCAACTTTCATAATCCCTGGATAGTCTTACGCCAATTGTTCAAGACCTAACCAAACCTTAAAAGAACTCAAAGGTAAAACCTATTCCCCATAATTTTGCAGTTATATTTGAAATGTAATTGCTGGATATCAAAATCAAAACTATGCTTGATATTAATTAATTCTAAGTAATCTCTTGTTTTCACACTTTTTGACATTTAATAGAACAAATACCCAGAATTTAGTCAAGGGCAAATCAATCATGAACTTCAGATATTGGTTTCTAGTCTACATAATACAATATCCCATTTGGTCATGAATGTCTGCATAAATCCAATAGAACGAGCAAGTTGTTTAAAAACACTATACACATGTATGTTAAAATATCAGGCATGATATTAATTATATACTTAATTCAGAATTTAGGAATCAATTTAAAAAAGGAATATTATTTAATCTTTAGCAAGTACTTATCTTATGCAAATACATGTATTAGCTAATCCAAGATCCTGTACCTATTATTGAATTAATGATTCAATTCTGTACCAAATTACCAGAAAAATGTCATAATGGCCATATTCCTTGCACATCTTGTCTCGAGAATCAATAAAAATGCATATGTACCATTTATAATATGAAGTATAAACAAGGCATTATGACAAAATGTCACCACTCGCTAATAAAAAATGTCATTGTGTAATGTTCCATAATGTGACCACTCACTAGTAAGTTATTTTAGATGTTTAGAAAAGTGTTACAATATGTTACAAATACTTGGTAGTTCCTTTAAATGTTAGTCTAGAAATCAAAGATCTTGTGTATCCTTAATAGGGGTATACTACCTATAGGCTTGGGGGTTCAGGGAAAGTTATAAAACACTCTGTACATGTAAATCAATCGTGAACTGTCTCAAACCTGTCTCAATTTGAGACATAACCTACGGATATGTGCAAGATGGTATCATATTGTCACATGCAATCTAGTAAAACTAGCATACAGATAACATTAATTAGACCAAGAATAAGAAATGCAGGTGAAACAGAGCTGCAATTCATTATCTAAATAGTCCCTATTGATCCATTTTGTTGTTTAGACAGGCCAGGAGAAATGTTATGATTCTTTTGATCAGTTTCAACTTCATTTTGTTCTGGTTTTGTTTTTGTATTAGTACTTGTAATGAAATTCCAGCTTATCACAGTGGTAATGTTCCACAATATCAATTCTCCATTGTTAATAAAAGAATACCAAGAACTGGTATCTTAGATGACTACCCTTAATATCTTTTTTTGGAAAAAAGTGAATATAAAAAATATCCTCATAAAAAATATGGAATAAAACTACCTTCAACCTCTTGAATTCCCACAAATAACTTTTGATTTAATTTGCATAATTTTAAGTATGAAAATGTGGTACTGTTTAATTATGTCATTTTGACCTTGTGAAAATTAGAAACATCAACTATATATATTATCTTAGTAAAATGACCAAAACTCACAAAAATAAAGAATGGTCTGGCATTCAATATTTTAAAATTCCCCATATACACCCTATTCAAGTGATCAATTCTTGGGCACTGGGTTTGTTCCTTGTTAATATCAACAAACCCAGTACCATGGAATGGGTCTCTTAGATGGGGTGTATACAGTTGAATTCCTACAATATTCCATGAATCAACATATGACATGATGTTACATCCATTGCTAAAATGTGATGAAATCTTGAACTTGTTTGATTAAAATCACTTCCATAGCTACCCTTCTACATAAACAGCATGTATCATCATTTAACATTCAAAATAATGAATAAACAAGGAATCATATCACAACAAAACAAGTTATGAACTTCATAAGCCTTTATAGAGACAATTTCCATTTGGTAACATGAATATGGACTTGCTTCTTTCTAGTATCAGTCAGGTAACTTGGAAGAACTTGATAACAGAGAGTCACTATCAAATGTTGATAAAATTGCTGAAAAGTTTAGAAAGACAGGCTGCATACCAGTGATAGTGTAAATTCCACTACTGTTGCTGGTTGTGAAATTACTATGATCCTAAATGCCCTAACTGATTTATCAATGACCACATAAAGATTTACACTCTGAAATAGAAGATTCTTCACTTTGGATCAATGGCCACACAAAGATTTATATTCTGAGATATAAGATTCTTCATTATGAAACAATCATTTCTATCAATAATGTACCTTAATACATTTTGAAGGGCTACTAGAGGGTTACAAAATGCACAAATTGCAATCTTATTGTCAGTCATGGCCTATCTATTCATTTGAGTATTTTAGAGGGACTTTACTTTTCCGATTAATTTCTCAACATTCATCCATATCAGGTATTTAGCTTTAACCATATAGATGAGTTGTTCATGAGATTTATGATGACCAAAACATATTACAAGGGGTACACTTCTACAAGGGAAAGTACTATGGCTGGCTTAGTCTCAATGACGAAGATAATCAATTAGATATTCATTGAAAAAATACTACGAGACCAAGCTTCTGTATTATAAAATACACATGCCTAGTACTACTTTTACTATAAAATTTCCGGTGGCTTTGTAAATGGGAAGTCATCAGAAGAGAACTGACAGATTACAAGGAAATGCTTAGAAATAAGAACATCCGCTTTATTTTACATCAGTATTGTAACTATCATTGTTCTTTAACAGGAGGAGACTTCTCACTATCTTTTCAATTGTTTTATTTTACTTCTCTGGACCTCCTTTATAGGTTCCCAGCAAGAAAATGTAAGATTTTTTGATAAATCAAGATCAGAAAACATTTATAAAATGAAACTAAACCACTGTCTATAGTTTTCCTAGGTTAAAAAATTGCAAAATACAAATGTTAATTTTCATAAATTTTTGATTATTACCCTCTTTAAGAGAAGACTTACAAATACCTCAAAGTTCCAAGCTAATTTTATTTTGGGTCCATTTTCTTGATATAGTACATGTACTTATAAATATTCCATTGTATTATGTAATGATTATTTCTATTATTTCTGCAAAATATCTATGACATCGATCTTTGGTTCTTATAAAATAGTATGTGTAAATAAGTAATAATGTTCTGAAAACTAGTATTAGGAAATTGTAAATTCTTCTAAAACTGTTCAATATTTCTATACTCATCCAAACTGAAGGTTTATAACCCCCTCTGTGAAAAAGAGACACCAAAACGATGAATGCCCTTTCCTTTATAAAAACCTATGCAACATGATATCAGGCCAAGACTATATTACAATTTCAGGAATGTGTCCATATTCTTTTCTTTTTCATGGGATTGGATAAAGCTACCAGAAACAGAACAGGAATGCTTCCAAAGGTATTCAAAAATGTATTTTATTGAATATATATTTATATATTATACATCTCAATGTGCGATGCTAAAAAAGACTGAAGGTGATTGATTGTATCATAGAATAATCTTTCTTCTTATAATTTCTGGAGAAAAATAATAGGATTTGTTATTATTAAATCGGTGTATATATAGAGTATAGACAATCAATCATATCTAACTATATAAAATGGTTCATTAAAGATTATTTTAGTAATTAATAATTCTGTTCTAAATAAATGAAATTGGTCACTAGGCAAGTAAGGGAACTTAATAAACATATTGTTTTAAGAGGCTATAACCTTTGGGGTACAGTCACCAAAGTAGATATACATTATAATATAAATAATCTGATGACAATAGGAAGAAGATTCACTCACTGGAATGGTGAAAGGCAGAATTGGGATTGGGAGAGACATGTCAGGGAGGGGCATAACATGGAAAAAATAGGAGATTCAAATTTAAATAGTCAAGGCAAATATACATGTACCTGGTATAATACTCTACGTAATTTGGATATTTTTTTTCCGGAGAATAATTCTTTGTTCAAGAACACTGTCCCATACCTGGTGACCCCTATGCTGACTGTGTCTTTGATTCGATTATACATAATTTAATGTACAAAAACTTCAAATAAACTGAAACTGGAAATCAGCATTCTGTGACATCGGCCAAAGGCTATAACAATGACTAAGTAGTCCTACATTTTATCACATAGATTCAGAAGATCTATATTATATCATCTTGTGATAAAAAAAATCTAAAAAATCTTTTTTTCGATGGAAATAATCCTTTTGTATTGGGTCTATTTATCATACCACGAAAACACAATATTCGATTAAAATCATCTGTCTCGTCACATTGTATTATTGTTGTGGTGTCTGTAGACCACAATTGTTTCATCGAGGGTGCCTCGTTGTTTTCTCATCATTGAATAGACCCTTACAAATAAAATCAAATTCATCAGGTTCTTGGAGAAAATCATGTAAATTGGAAAAACATAAATAAATCATGAATGTGTTTTCACATATAAAATTTCAAACTTTAATGGATTGATTTTGAATGAATAAATGTGTATAAATAGTTATGATTCCTAAAAGTTTGGTATCAAAAGGGTTTCAGGTCTAGCAAGCATATAAATCATGTTAAACTGTTTTAGTCAATTCTTTTCAAATACAACTCCAGAGACAGTTATGTCAGTATATCAATGATTTATGCCTAATAAATGCACAATTAGATTTTAATTGAAAATTATCTTTTTTTGAAGTGTGATTAGGCTTCTATTGAGTATAATGAGAATATATATAGTTTTATGGAGTGTTTTTGAAAGATAGCATATCATTTAAACCCATGCATTAACCAAGGCACCCCAACCTTCCTTAGCCATTATATAAATATTTAAACGATTAATTTAAAATAAAACAATGAAACATAAGTTATTTTTTATTTCAAAACATCAACCGATATTAATGGCAGACTACAATAAAAAAATCATTAAGAGGAATTAAAAATCTGATGTAGCTTATGAAGTATACCATATTTGGCATATTTATTGTTCATATGACATAAAAAATATTTGAGTTCACTGTACAGCGACAAAACAACTCATTTTGTAAAAAAAATGTTTTGGGGTGGAAAGTAGATATATAAACAAAGAAAGGTATGTCGTTGGTCAGAAAAACAAGGATGGACAATATGAAATCTGATCAGAAAAAGTGATAGGAGTTATAAAAAATGATGTTATAAAACACATCTAATTATATTAAGATAAAAGAAATAAAGAGATAATTAGCAAAATTATGATGCTATAAGCACCAATAAAATCTTTACGACATTTAATATTTTCACTTGGGTGCAGCTGGTTTTTCACGGATATAACCCAGAGTTCTAGAAATCAAAGGTCCTGTACTTTGACATTATGGCCTCGTTTTAAGAATTCCATTTTTTATTCGTTTTATTCATAAGATAATCTCAGAGGAAATCTATGTGCACATTAACAAAGTTAGTAAAACAGATCTGTATCGAGGGAATTTAATTATATAAGATATATAGGGTAGTACGGTATAGTAGTGCCTAGTAGTAGTGGCCTTACAAAAAATGTAGTTTTACTTCAGGTCCATCAACAGGGGAAAGAGGTTCATAAGGTTCGAGCGACCCCCTCCCTCCAGTCAAAATTCTTCTAAAACCATGCAGTTTTTCTCCTTTTGGAACACTTTTTCAAGTGATTTTGGGCTAAAATTATCAAATGAACCTCTTGGATTTTTTGAAACTGAGACCCCTTGGCAAAACAAGCTACCTTTTTAGGAATGATAAAACTGGCTATGGGCATGTACTTAAATCATTACTTATATCATCATTTTCTCAGTTTTTAAACATCAAAGGTACACTCCTCCATCAGAAACCATTATTCAAGCCATAAATCAATTTTATAGCAGATTATAATTTGAAAATAATATTGTATTTCAAAATGACATGACATATTTTTAAAAAAATAAAATCAAGTATGAGACGTACAATCAATAAAAACACCATCATAATGAAAATTAACCCTAATGGTAGATCAGAGTAACCCATATATACAAAATAAGTGGCAGATAATTCTGATTGTATTCAAGTGATTATATCATTGAGAGATTCAACATCAAACAGACCAAATTTTGTTGCCATAACAACCGTATCTTTAGAAGTATGATCCAATGTGGTTTATACATCTATGCATCCAATCTGGGACTAAATACCATTATTCTTATGTTACAGCATGCATGCACCAATTACCCAAGATGATTTAGTTTGGTTTCTATGGTAACAGAAACGTAGTCAGGTGTGCTAAGATCCCACATGATCTGACTCGTAATCCCAGGCTCAATATTTTTACAATAAGCATTAATCACATGCTATAATTAAATTATGCTAGCATATAATTATATTTAAGCTCACCCATGGGAGCATCATTTGGATCAAATTTGACATTCCCATCTTCTAAAATGTCACCATAGATATGTTTATTTCCCAATTTTAACTTCAAAATTGACATGTCAATTTCTGATATACTGACATTTCTTCAATTCAAAATACAGGCCATTTATACCTATTAGCACATGCTTCTTGATTCCATTCCTTTCATCAAAATGTGCTTGCAAAATCTTTAATCTGTGATATTTAGCTTCATTGGAGATTCACCTTTGCTAAGATTGAGCCCTGACTCTTTGACCAATCTGTCAAACTATTATTTCATATTATAAGCCATTAAAGCCCAGTGCAGCATTGCACCAGTATGACACAATTATAGCCTCCCAGGAGGTATGACTCCATTTTTAAAGCCCATCAGGACTTGTGCTACTCTTGAGTCCAACAGCATGAGCAAGGACTATAGAAGGTTTAATCCAATTTATAGCACTTCCAATTTCTTTCATTCTGATTAGGGAACTATCTCAAATGCATCATGTGTAAATACAATTCCTGAATCTCATTTTGATGATGGCAACAATGGTACAATGAATTACAAATCAGGAATCCAAACACATTTGTAAAGTAGCACCCTTAATAACTTGGGATACCTGATTATGCAAACACATTTTGTAGTTTGTAGCATAGTACTATACTTAAAGGAGATCTACACTCAATGTCCCATGGTAGAACACAGTCACTTATATATTCAAGAGATACCCTAGAACATATTTTGCTGGAATATAAAAAAATCTCTATTTCTAATTTCTATTACATACTGATGTTTGTAGTATTTTCCACTGACTTGCACATTCTCCGTGGCAGTGCTTGTCTTCATCATACCACTATGGCAGGCGGAGGGCCAAACACCAGATGCCAACCTCCAGCACAAAACATGGAGGCCATAACAATATGTCATCATCAAAAGTGGTGACAAAATAAAACCCACTCATGAAGGTCTATAGAAGGGTAATTATGATGCATAAGGTTGAAACAAATTCATTACATGGTATCAATGCAATGCATTACTAAACAACTGGCCATGCAATAATACCATACATTACTACCATGCATATTCCCCAAAACATAGAATCAGGTTTACTCTATGAAATCAGAATTGTCTTGATTGATGGGACTGTGAGTAAAAGACCTAGTGTATTGTCTCATAGATCTCCTCAATAGATCTAATGATAGCTCATTAACTATCTTATAAAACAGAGACCAACTCAAGAAATTATCCAGATATTATAATAACAGTTATCAAGTAATAATAATTTTCTCCAGAATTCCTCTCATGACAATAAAGAAAATACTGGGGATTATTTTTGCTGCATGTCACATACTTTTTTAGGTGAAAACACGAGGAGTGTTGCTATAATGAACTATATAGTAATATATGATTATCTGTAAGGGTATTCTGCAGTGAATAGAAGCATATGTCTCTCAAAGACAAACTGGTCAAGAATTGTCATTCCCTTCAAAAAACTTCTGAATTTGATCACACTTTTTTCATAAAACAGCCAAGCACTAATAGGCCTACATTTCTTGAATGAAAGAGCCAGACAAAAATGACCTTGAACTGAAATGAGTCACTAATCTTAATGAAAGTTTGTACGAATATAGAAAATATTCTGATCAGTAGATGAATTGATTGAAAGGTTCAAGTCATCACCTGTGGTTATATTAACCTGTTTGGATATACCATCAAAAGAGACATCATGTTACAGGTGTAAGAAACAACAGGGAAATCAATAGCTCAATTGGTATAGTACCAGGAACTCCCTATTGGTTATGACAGCACTTAAGGCATCCCAGTGAGACAGGATTAAAGTCCTACCAGGATAATTGTCCCCTTGTGTTTTGATTATATGCTATTCACTTTTAGGAAATCTGCATGATTCTGGTTTATCAGATACTATTCTAGTAATACTTCTTGGCCATCCTTGGTCCAAGAGTATTTCACTTCTTTCCGTAATTTAAGCATAAATGAAGTCCTTTAAAGAAGGATGCTTCTTGGTTGGTGACCCTGGTGACAGATCTTTTTAGAAGGAAGATTCCTAGCTCTAGATATGACAATGGGATCTTTCTACCTAGAGCACTCATTACTGTAGCTCTCCTGAGTGAGTTGGTATATTAATAATATACTGTAGTCTATTATGCTAATTTATTTATTGTTTAGTCAATCCTAAATGCTGTAAATTTAAAATAGATGATGCATTATTGGTTTTGTAACATTTGGTAAAATACACATGGGGATGTCAAGCATGGATGGTTTACATGTTAAGTAGTTTATGACAAATCATTACACAAAAGAGAATAAATTAGCATGAAATAAAATACTGCATGCATAGGGGTTGAATTAATGATTTAAGCCCAGGGCTTAATGAATTGTGGATGATTTTAAGCACAAATGAGTTAGTTGTAGAAGACTTTCATTGAGGATGGAGTCCACATCATAATAAACCATGACATCTCATTTCTTCTCAGCCTTCAGATGAAACAGAAAGATGCCATGAGTATCAAAATTGGGAGTCCAAGTTGAAAGGCTAGCCTACAAGACATGAGTACATTAAAACACTCACAATTTCACTGAATCTAAAAAATAACCATTTTTGGTTAAAAAATATAATTCATATCAAAATAAATACTGTGTTCTGATCGGCTAGAATGTGATACATCATGCCTAAGCTGAAAGCAGCTTTGCATGAAAGTACATATTAACAATTGAGTACTAGTATTGCAAGTGACTTTCTAATTATTATGAAAGTCAAGTAGTGACCTTTATTTTTTAGAAATCATCATTTTCTTTAAATGGGTCATTTTAATAAAAAAAATTAAATGGGTCATTTAGTATAATATCTGTGTTAATGACATAACTTTGTTTTGATTGATCAATCTAGCTTAATCATGCTTATGTTACATTCTCACCAAAATGATTCATATAAAACAAGATGTGATTGTCATCTAAATGAAACTAATGCTACATATATATGTTACGAATGATAATTAGTCTAGCTACAAGCTCGTGTGGCTCTTGTGACTCTCCCACAATATACCTCCCCACATCTGTTGGTGAAGTTATGAATGATATCAATAATATTTGCATGGACCTCTTGCCCATTCTAAATCAAACACAGGCAAGGGAAAGGGTCTAAATCAAACACAGGCAAGAGAAAGTGTCTAAATCAAACACAGGCAAGGGAAAGGGAAAATGTATTGAGGAGACTGAGATAACAAGTGACTTAATGAAAGTCTGCTAGAAATTCAGAAGTTATGAAATCAAGGGTTTGATCTTCATTGATTTATTGAATAAAGCAACAATAATATAAACGTTTCACACCAATGAAATTGTTATTCCCTCTACAGATTACTAATTACAACCCTTTTCAATAGTTCAATTTCACTTCTTTCAAAATGTGTAATTACTATACTCTCGGACACAGGGTATAGATTAACTTGGAAATAATTATTTCTAGTGGTCACCTGGGTATTATTCATGAAATTGACCCTTAATAATTGTATCTGAATGTTTGTTAATAACAGTAATATATTGACCAATTACTCTAGTTTGTTTACTAATTATAGTATTCATTTTCAGAAGAATCACCATTCTTTATATAGGTCAACTAAAGGTTCTGGAGACTTAGTTTACAAAGCATCAAAGATCCGATGAGTATCAAAATATATAATTTAATGTGAACCTATAAGATAGGATATAAACTTTAAAAAATATGAGTTCATTTTTTTCAAAGTAGGCTGAGACCAAAACAAGTTCACTTTTAACAGGAATGTTTAAATGGCAACCCTTCAATAGTTGTAATATTTTTGCAATTAAAATAAAGTAAGAATAAGATAGATCAGCAAAGATGTTCAAATTACAACTTCAAATTGAATAGAATACTGTGTTTTTTGAAGTTAACCTTAAATAGTTCAATCTGTTTAAATATCCATGGATTATTTTTGAGGGGTAAGCAATTGTCTTAAAGAGCGTGCAGGCACACTCCACTTAAATGAACTCATAAATATACCCACTCCAAACAAAAGATTCAAGAATACAACAATCAAAAATAAAATTGTTTCTGCATTTTATTTCTTTTAGAGTATGTTCACATACTAAAACCCTTTTAAAAAAGGAAAAAGAGATTTTTAAACCAATAAATTAAATATTATATACTCTTAGAACCTGTACATGAATTGAGGTATCATTTTGTAAGGGGTGGCTCAAAAAGGCAAGCCAGTCTGAATACAGGTGTGTTAAATCAATCATTTAACTTGAGTTTCAGGTAAAAACAGGTAAAATTCACACCTTGATGTAGGGAAAACAAACACAGTTGCTAATTACTAGTTTCACTCTTTAAGACAATTAACAGACCTGAGAAAGTGAGTTCTGTGATACTATACTAATAGTAAAATGCCTTTATATAATTTGCTATTGAAGATTTTGCTTCAAAGTAGAAAACCTGCATCAATCTTGAGTCAGGCCCCAGTGTTGCCCAAATGCTATCTTTAACACAGGCCTTGGTAGTTTATATTAAGGATGAGCAGAAGCTTGATGCAGGACTATTTTGTGTAACAGGAAGGGGTAAAAAAATATTTTTTCTGTATTTTAAACATATAGTGAAACCTGTATATTCGAACACCTGGCTAATCCGAACACCTTCCAATTTGAACACCTTTTTCCGGTTCCATTTTTTCCGCCCATGTTTTTTTAAAAAACTTGAAATCTAAACACCTCCTTATCCGAACAGTAAACACTCATATTTGAATAATAAACCTATCTGAACATTTTCACAAAATATCACATTTTACAAAATTGCTCAAATATTTTCAATTTAACACCAATTTGTTATGATATCAAAACTTTTGAAAAAACATCAAATGATTTCAATCATAATAGGTCTTTCTAGGATGATTAAATCAACATGAATCAGATTTTGGAATACCTTAAAGCTATGTAGTCGATAAAAATATCAATATTCATTGAGAATGCATTTATATTTCTTCAAAATCAACAATCTTATTGATGCAAAAACGAAATCCAAACACCTCCTTAGCCGATCCCAATGATGTTCAGATCAGACAAGTTTTACTGTATTTTGTTCCCAATGTCCAAATGAAGATATTCATCCACTGGTGATCACTGTTACATCTGATGTTGCACCTATGGTGCTATATATGGTGCTATAAAGCGCATGACCTTCTGCCCTACAGACCCGACCCCTCTTCACATACACACACCTCCCAAAAAGAGAACATCCCTGTTGGTTGGCATTTTTCATGAAAGCATTGATAAATATACTCTCTTTGACACTGATGGATTATGCATGTAATTTTCCAAATCTTTTTGGCAATTAGCAAACCAGGTTAGCCTCATTTTTCTAAAAATAATCTGTTAAACAGTTACCTCCATTTTATTTTCTAACTCTGGATGCACTTACTAGCTGATAGTGATATCAAAAAAGTATTAATTAAAAGAAATCCTTTACTTGTATTTCTTCTAATTAATCCTCCTTGCTAGTCTCGGCAGAAATCTTTAGAAAATGTCATTTCTGATCATACATCATAAAAATGATTCATTATGCAACCATAATGTCAGGATAATTGTATTAAGTTCATAAAGAAGAAATATGGATTTTCTCCTCAGAAAATATTACACTCCAAAGTTCATAATTGTTTTAGGGGATGTTAATACAGTATAATAATAGTATTTTAGGCTTACAAATTACAAGATTATCGGGGAAACTGTAAGCATTGGAAAATTCCGGTATTTATTGACGTACCCATGAGTGTGTAAATAAAGTCCCTGGCTGAACAATAGAGTTGATCGGGAGTGAAGCAGACGCGGAAATCTCATTGATCAAAATATTTCCTGGCTATAATTTCTATGTTGTTTTAATGTGCCTGAGGAAGTGTGTCGGCAATATGTGAAGATGGTCATGACATGAAATTATCAGATACAGTGAGAAAACGATAGTGAAACTACAGACAACATTTTTCCCCCGATAATTCTAGAATTTTTTTGCGTGTGTCATGTACACTTGTGTCACATAAACGTATTCCCATATGCAAAAAAACTCTTATGGCTATCTTCATAAGTACTCCAGCATATAAAATTTATCCTAGTCATTTTCATTTTCACTATTTTGTCATAAATTTTAACCATATCACCTACTTTTTTGCACCTTTTTAAAAGTCAAAGTGTCAACTTTGTGACTGACTCTTTAATTCTTATATTCCATGTTAATTCCTCTACTTTTCTCCATAATTTGTGTTTACAATCCTGACTATAGATACAAATCGCTGAAGTACTAATCAAATGCTTTGAAGTAGGAATTAGCCTGGAAATTAATAAATGTAAACGTTGCTTGGTGCTCTACAATATATATGAGCTTTTAATAGACATTTTAGAGAGCACGGATATAGAATGAAATTGCCACTGGACCCTGGGGTCATTTATCACTAACATAATATTTTTATTTTAATAAGAATGAACTTTGTCATGTGAAAAATTGAATTATTTATCAATGTTTTGAAAAGCTTAAAGTTTACTTCTACCAGGGTACCTCTAAGTAATATGGAACCCTTTTTGGCTTGTGTCTGTAACTCCCCCTACCCACCCATAAATTTGGGTAGTGGTATTAAGAGGGACTTGGTGCAAGACTACAAATAACTTAATGGATATTCTTTACTTATCGATGTACCAGAATCTTTACCATGCACAATCAAGAAAAATCAAAACAGACAAAACGTCACAATCCAGAACCAGAGGGTGCATTGTGAAAGTCCTTTGAGAAAGTATAGAATGTACTCATATTTAGGATGGGATTCCAAATTCCTCATTTTTCTTCTTTCTCAAATGTGCAAAGTGTGCATGGAGTATGCAAGATTTGCACCTGTGCACAAAATCATATCCTAAGCCAAAATAAAATTTATCTCAAAATTTTTTTAAAAAAAACTGATTTGACAACTTTTCTACTTTTCTTTTCTATTCATAACTAATTAAATCCTCTTTTTTGTTTATACTTCTCATGTTAAAAAGTGGTATTTTGTATAAGGTTACACACATCAACACAAACTTTTTGCCAGGTGTTCTATCATTTTTCACCAGGCCACCCTTCTATACAAATGTTCAGGTGAACAGATTCCTGCCAGAAATATGATGAAATTAAGGAAATACCCAACAAGTATAGGTATAACCATCTTTAGCTCTTGCATCTTGTTTTGGATATCATGTTAAAAGAGATTAAAATCATTTACTGTGATTGAAGGTAAATATTCTTAAATGTTTAGTTCTTGCAAAGCATCGTTGGTATGTATAAGATAGACCAGGTCGTACCATACTGCAACATACTCAGTACTTTCAGAAATAGTCTTGCATCAAGCATTTGAGTTGGAGAGAGAAAGATGGAGAGACTATTACAAATGAAATGTCTGATGCAAAGCCATAATAATTTTTTTTTTGATTTATGATAACATGTTACTCAATCATAGATATCTTCCAAGACATGTATGAGACTTCAAACCAATCTTGAGTTGTACCTTAATTTAATTTGATTCAAAAACAATTTTTATTCTGCTTTAATTAGCTTAAACAATACAAAGCCTGTTCGTCCTCCTGGGGTCGTCCTTGCTAGAGGAAATCCCAGTGTCCGTTAAGTAAGTAAAACAATAATTACAAAACAGTGTTGTTATTTTCAATATACCAACATATGAAGATCATATATGCTAAAATAAGCTTTCTGATTCTTGTTATTAGCATCCAAAACCCTTTAACACCTGGGCTCGTCAATCTACTTGAACATATAAGAACCTATACAGGTACTTAACAGAGTCCTTGCACTGAATTGCAGGTTGAAAAATATGGTTATTCATCTTTCAGACCAAACAAAATAAAAAGCTAAAATAACTAAATGTCAATCAAAAAGGAAAATATTGAAAAGTTTTTTAAAATATGTTAATCATACAACCTTCTGTTTTTCAGTTATTCATTTTAAAGGATGTATGTACTATTATTATACAGCAAGGCTGTGTTTTGATGGTAAATTAACTCTTCAGTCTGTTATTTATCTTATTAGGCACATGTGCATCATGTAAAAACAAACAGAAAAACATATAAAATCTGGTATTTGCATACATCTATAGAAACATGATTTATGGGGTGAAGCAATCAGCTCCACAACTAGAATGGGTCAAAAAACATATCAACATCTGGCTTTTCAATGGTAGAATTGATAATTAGCAATTATTAACCAGATTGATAGTACTTTAAATCCCAGATATTCTTAATGTCTTTCAGTGTTAAAATAAAACAACCAAGAATACTAATGAATACGCGCCTTACACAAGTCCTTTACGCCCTCACTGCCTGTAAACTTCAATGTGATCAAACGTCAATTAGCGGCAATATTAGTGTCTGATACTATCTTCATCAAGTCTTTAGGGATACAAGGTGCATTGTAATTACCTCCCATCTTGTCAATTGTAGAGTGTTTTTCTCCATAATTAGCCTAACTGGTAGCATCATCTAATACACAGACCACAATTTGATTTTGCTTTACTCTGGGGTGCAATCCTTGGTTTTCCTACTACTAGCATGCTATCTAGTGCAGTTTCAAGTCGTAGCTAGCCTGGGTATCTGAGCCATACGAAGCTCACTTTTAACAAGCAAAAGGGTAAGTTCTGACATAATAGAAGAGGACATTGTCATTATAACTTTTTATAATATAGTACCCCGGACAGGTTGTATGATGCAGTCGTTTTTTTACTCTATATTTGCAATAGAACAACCATTCTTATTGAAATTTTCAAGATTTATTCTAGAGACAATTTCCAACAACTAATGCACTACAAACTGCACATTATTACATACAGCGATTGAAGACAACACCATATTAATACAAGGCATTATCATTCACAATGTCACTACCTGCCATTTGTTATGGATGCTCAACACCAACTGCCACAAAAAAGTTGGAGACCATAACAATATGTCACCACTTGTGATGTTGATATCATAACAAAATTGTCAAAAACAAAGAAGAAGGCCATGATAAACCAAAAGCCTTAGGAACAGCTATGGGTAAAACCTATCTGTTCATTGCGACCCTGCTAAAGGCCCTGGTTTTTCCCCATGTTGATTAAAGCTTACAGCCAGCTAAGAAAGACAGGTGGAATTTCTACATGGTGCCTTTTTCTCTCAGACTGGAATGTGAACAGGTGAATATGCTATAATTAGTTTTACGTTACTACGCATTTAAACAAGTTTTCAGCAATTAGGCTGTGAAGTCTAGAAAGAATCTGTTCTTGAAATGTTCATGATAGAAAAATTGTAACAGCTTTTGACCATCTTTGATGCATTTGTTAAAATTAGACACATTCTTAAGTCAATGCTCTCTGAACTAGGGACTTTAAATGTTCCAAGGTTCACTTCCTTAAAAAAGGCATAATTCAATTAAAAATCGCATGAAAATAAAATGAGGTACCCGCTTTCATAGTAATTAAGCAAAAACAAAGCATAGTCATAAATGAAGAGATTTAGTACAGCTACTATGCTTGTCCTCTTACTAATTTCATTAAAAACAAATTAACTCAGCTAACAACACTAATGTGGTCAAGAATGACCAAAACTAGACACTAGACTGAAAATTGAAATAAAACAATCAATTAGTACAATTAATAATAATTAAGGCTCAAGTTCTATGACAAGGATGAAAATGAAACCTATGTGATGCAATACTGGCACGTATCTTAGTAAATTATGCATATTTGAAAAAAGCAAATTTGAACTGGGTACAAGAGCCGAATAGTAATATAAGTTTATACATCGCAAGAAATGAATGAATGAAGTATAGTGACTGGTTCTGAGCATGGGATAAATTACACTAACATAATTATTTGAGCAGATAACAAGGTTAGCATTGATGAAATTTGAAATAATTAATCTAGCTGATCGTCAATGTCTTTCAAGCACAGACAATGGTCAAGTTTTCTTTTGCAAGATTTTGTATTAAGCATTAGGAAAAACATATGTATATTAGGTAATAGATTCTTATGCTCTTCAAACTGCATAGAACTAATAACAAAATTTATAGTTATTTCATTTTTTCTTGAGAAAATTGATGAAATATCAATGATCGCCATATTGTCGTCTGCAAGACTTCATTAATCTGAATGATTGTCAGCTGTCCAGTATTAACACAAGGCTCTTTTGTCTAACATGGATTAGCAATCAGCTCAAAGAGTGCTATCATTTTCAATAAAATACAACATTTATAATCAGTAGTTATTTTAACTTACTGCTTAATTTAGACATTTTACAGAGCACTACACTAAAAAATGTCCCCAGTCTATGGATTGATTCATGGAGTTTTTTAGTAATTGGAGAGTCAGTTGAATGGCTTTTAGTTTTGGGTTTTCCAAAGAGAAACTTCCATGCCTTTTACAAATTCTCTCCTGTTACCACCTGAACATTCATGCAGACTGCAAGTTGCTTTTGAGCAACTGCTGCAGAATTCGTAAGAAAGTTTACAAAAAAGTATTATCTTTATTGCTCTTACTATATGTACTCTGTGGTACATTCTTTACCTCCTGTTAAATCATATTGATGTGACATGTATAACTCATCACAACATAATAAGTTTTGTGCTTGACATTTCCAAACTGCAGTCAAGAAGACATTTAGGTTCACAGGTGCACATACCATGACAACACTGTTGCTGCAACCAGGATAACGCCTTTAAAACCAGGATACAACTCTCGCTAGAAATTTTGACAAATTCACTGGCTAAATGAAGGTAAATCAAAGTCTTAAAATACAATAGTCATGTTAGTGTCTGACTTTAAGGTAGGCAGGGTATGATGACTTTGCATATGTTAGTAGACTTGTATAAAGCAGATGTGTGTTAATCCTATATGGGTTATGTTTAGTCTTGCATCAAGCCCCTGTTGTCTCCACATTCACTCTACCCAACTTTTGGTTGCAAAATATCACTGAAAAACATCCGATATGCAAGCCTTCATTTTAAAACATCCAAATTAATTCTACCCTACCTTCCTTAATAATGTACTTTTACTTTTATCTTGAATGAGGGGATCTCAATATAATCCAGAAGGATGATATAAAAGACAATAAAATATGTCCTTTGTATGCATGACTTCATGCACATTAAAGTGCATTATTCATTCCTAAAAAATGCATGTCTCAAAAATAACATAAATGAGTCTAGCCTATTTTATGAACCATTAAGGTACATAGGAATAATTATGATAATGGAATAAAGAATAGGCTAAATAAAAGACAAATTGTCTAAGATGTCTCAACAGACATGTGGCCTCTTCCCAAGTGACAATGTACCCATGAAAAAATTCTTTGATCACATATTGAATAAAATTGAGAAATGATTAATTGATTAATTTTCATGGAAAATGCTAACAAACATAATAATCAAGCTTAAAACATGAGAAAAAAATCACAAACTTGGAAATGTTAATAAAAAATTGTCAAAAATGTCAACAATTTTTAATTTGCTAGGGATGTCAATTAAATGTAAAAAATGCATGAATCTATGCAGTATAGTATGAGTATAATTACATTAAAGGCTTTCTGAAAGGTTTGATTATCATTTTATATGATCATCTGTCAATCTCTTTATATCATCTTCCGAAGCATGTGATATAAACTTTTTCTCATCCAATATAACCCTTGTGAGGCAAGGGGGTTGAGGGTGGTTCAGGGATGAATACAATTTGTAAAATAAAATCAACACATGTAATCTTTCCTGATATGCAGATATCCTTTAACCATTTATTTCTATAGTATTTTTGAGCTAAATTTTATTACTAAATCTGGTAAGTTACTAAATCACACCGGAATAGCCGGACAACGGTAAAGTCAGATACCGTTGTCACAAATGGCGGACATAACCAGTCGCTTCAACTCTTTAATCATTTGGTCCTCATTTCATGGGATTTTATCATCACTAATTCTGTGCATTCTGTGATGATGTATCATATGAAATCCCAATTTCGATCAAATTTGGTCGTGAATCGCTAAAATATAGCGTCTTCGATATCGGCAATGACAACGGAATCACTCAAAATATTCATTCTATAAACTAAAAATGGAAAACATTCATTTTGAGGGCTATAATAACCTAAAGACCACCACGTTTCCTCAAAAATGATCAAATCAGTATCTTTCATTAGCGAGACATTAAGTTATTAGACTGACTACCTTGAGAGAGTGGCTGATAACAAAAAAAGAAAGTAAAGCGATATCATATTTCTGGACATTTGACTGCTACAACAGGTACAAGTATAGCTACATTTAGAAAGAATTAGCACCCAAATGCCAGATAGGTCATTTAGGAGGATAACATCCCATTAGAAAATGTTAACATTATTTCACCTTTCCTATAACCTTCCCTCTCTCATCACTCTTCCCCTTACAGAGAATTTACATGATAGCCATTCTTAAAAATAACTTTTTCCAAATATAGCCTGACTTAAGGAAATCATATTTTCTAATAATTTACATAATTTACAGTGAAAGTTTTAATAAATCAACTTTAATGCAGGAGTTTTTCTCCTTTTCCATTTCTTAGCATAAAAACATATCTAATACTTTGTGAGGAGTAAATATTTCTGCAGTCCCAAATGTGCTATGCACAATTTCACCAGGTAAGTTTAGGGTTATCTATAAGAGTAATGTGTTAAGCAGGTTTCTGAGTTATGGCTATTGTGACCCATGGTTTCTCACTTATTACATGATACCCTATCATTCACATAAGCCATTGTCTGCCGCAGAAATGGCTGAAGACAATGGAGCAAATTTTAAGCAAAACACAAGTTATTATCATGCAAAATATCACAACCTACCATTTGTTACAGATGGCAAATTCAGAACCCCAAACTCTGAATGCTGAATACCAATCACCTTCACAAAAAAAGTTGGAGACTATAACAATATGTCATTAGTTGTGGTGGTAACATAATGATGTACAAAATAACAGCATTCTGTGTTACTTCCTCAGATACTGATATTTTTTAAGAGCTTCAACTTCTAATTTATTCAATAGTCAAAATTGATACATAATTTAGGGACCATATATTCAAACAAAAGTTTTCAGTCCCTTCAATAGTTTCATTTTCTACAATCCATTTCCTCATGTACGAACTTGTGCATTTATAAAGAAACCATTAATATATTGATGAGATAAGATGTCTATAGTAAGAATTGTAAAAGAACAAATAATGAATTTCGTGACATTTCTTGTATATTCAGGAAATATCAACCCTTTAGTTATTCCTAGCAGGTTCTACCCTGAGTTTAAAGCTGTCACTGTACACTGTACTCTAAGTAGCACCAGTAATTTTGTAATTTGGCACTCAACCAATCTGAGACCAACTCTCATTCTTAAATATAGAAAAAAACAATTGAATGGAGGAAGAGGGGGATATTCCCCACAATTCAAAGATGAATCTATCTCTATGTAATGATCCACCTCTAGAGAGATTTATCTTTTTCATCTATGAACTCTGGATGGGGGGAATGGTTCAGAGGGTTTAAGCGAACCCCCCGCCCTCCTGGCCAAACATTCTTTCAAAATCATGCAGTTTTTCACCATTTTTCAGTGATTTTGGGCCAACGTTGTCAAATGTGAACGTCCTGGAATGTTTTGAAAAGTGAACCCTCCCTTGGCAAAAGCTGGAAGTGCACTACAAGTATAGTTTTATCAGCAATGTTAAGAGTGTAGCGTTAGACAATGTTCAACTCCTGAAAAGGGTTAACAGGGTCGAGGTTTACTCCAAGAACAAAATCTGTTTGAAGAATAAAAAAGATATCAATTCTATAACCCTGAGGGAAGAATAATGCATGCATAATTCTAACAACAGACTTAAGATGAAGTATACCCATGTTTGCAGTCTTACTAAAGTTCAAACATATTACAATTGAATGTTTTTTAAATTTATTTGATTTTCAATTATATCTCCATAATCATTATACTAATTCCATGTTCGTATTTATATCATGAAGCTCATTTACTATCTAGTTATTTTGTATTTTGAAATGTAGAAACCATGAAGTTTCACGCAGGGGTTCAATGAAAGATGGTTCCCTCAAGAAAGATTCCAACATATCCAAGGGATTAGCTTTAATCTGGATGGAATAATCTCACTAACTGGTTAATTAATTTCTCTATCATAAAACACATGGATTTATGCAGCTTAGATAGTGTATCTTTCCACATTCATTTCCTTGAGCTGCTGTTTTGATAAACGTAACATACGCGTAAAATATCACTCAATTTACCTGCTAAACAGATTAGTCTCAAAAACCTTTTGGAGAAATATCTTATATTGTTTTGGAATTGGAACTTCTCTCCAGAAATATGTTTTAAAGTAAACTAATTGAGCAGACTATGGCCAACATTTTGATAAAACAAGGCATCAAAATAATGATTCTGAATGCTAAACTTAAAAGTATTATTCTCATTATATGAGAAAAAAATATATAAATAAGAAAACAATACAATGCATTTAGATGCGAAATGTTACTACCTGCCATTTGTTTCGTATGCCAACAACCAAACACCAACCATCGTACACTGACCGCCAAACACCATCCACAAAAAGTTGGACACTAACAATGTGTAACTACTTCTGTTAGTAACATGACAATAAAGAGTATTTGTATTAAAATGCACTTATAATATTGCAATGTTTCAACACAGTTTAACCCTCACAGGTCTAGTTAATTTTACCCAGGTATGTACAATTTTAGCCTAACATGTCTAAATATGTGCACTTTCTTTACATTTACATTATGTACAAACCGTTAAATAATTTAATGTAAAACCTTGATCATTTCAATCATTTTATAAAACAATCCATAATGGCATAGGAGTTTCTTAATGAAAGGCAGATCATGGATAACTTGTGAGAAAAAACATTTGGTCTTTGAGTAAAAATCCATAAGTTGGTATGTTTACAATAGGCAGGTTGAATTTACTCTTTGACATTTTTACCTTCTGGTAGATAAACTCTCTTACCTGAAATGTCAGACCGGGCATAATTTCCCTTTTATCACAAAAAAATTATAAAAAATAACAAGGAATAATTAGGAAAAACAAACAAAATGTCAATCAAAAATGTTCAAATTAAAACAGTTTACAAAATTTCATATTGAAATAACATAGAAAGTATTGAATTTCATGTTGTTTTGTCAAATATTTTGGAAGGATTATAAAACTATAAATAACTCATATATGCTTTAGATTAAATGAATACATACAAGTTCAATATTATTTTTATTTTTGAAGACATCAATAATTTTATCAAAATAATAATAACAATATTATACATATATTCAATGAATGGGATGTTATATTCAATCACTTATGAATTTGAAATGCCCAGTTCTAACTTGTGGCTTTATAGTAATTCTAACATCATACCTGCTGCCAGTTGCAATCATTGAAGAATGCACATTTTATGCCAAAAAGGTTGTACATACTTTTTTTGTACATACTTAACCCCTGGTACACCAACTGGAGCCTGGAACCATAAAAATGTACCCTGGATACTGGGATACAAAAATTTTGTTTTCAGAACCTATTTATTTTATACTTATTCCCTCTAAAACATAAATGAAACATTAGATTTCAATCATATCTCTATAATACACAGTATATTTCACTCTTTTCCACTCTATTTCTTATTTTAAGCCCGACCCTATAATAAATTATATTATGACTATTTGATGAAACAAGTTGTACCAGGCATGCCAAGCAACTATTCCCCTCAAAATGATTTGGAGCTCTATGTAATAAAAATTAGCAAATATTCATTATAGACCATAAACATGTCCAGTTTATAGAATAGCTTTCAACAAAAGCAAGAAATGTCAAAAATGATATACCTTATTAACTTTCATATTTCAAAGTTCTGGACTTGTCTGTCAACAGCAGTGTTGGTAAAAGGTGGGGCTATAATAACTGTACTATATAACCAAAAAGTAAAGAAAATTAGTTACTTCAAAGCTGGTTTAACTTAATAAAGCATATCTTGTTTTATGATATAATAAAGCATGGTGTTTTACTAGAGAGTATAAGCAAGAATTTTAGTTTATGATTATTTGAAAAACAAAGTCAGGTGAGATTGCTCGTGATTTTAGGACAACAGTACATCCCTACAGTAGATATAAAAAGGTATTGTCACTTTTTGATGGAAAAAGAAAAAAAATTCTAAGATTAGACTTAATCAAAAAAATTGTACTAATTAAGCACCATATTTATGTTTATACAATATATTCAGAGATCACGATAGTTGAAAAAACTTGTTAGCCATTGTGGCTAAATCTTCCAAAAAAATTTTCGCCAACCAAAATATGAATTAGCCATTTTGAATAACTGTAAAAAAGGGAACATTAAAAATGATGCAATGTCTGATGATGACAGTTTCACTTTCAGTTTCACTTTTCAAAATCATATTCAGAAATAAAAAAACGTCAATTAAAATTGAATGTAAAGCATCTGCCGCGAATGTGATCGGCATTTTACATAGTCTGCACGGTGTAATATCACCAATTCGTTTACCTTGTGATATCGGAGTCCCAAAATACTTCCAAACTGCCGACTTTTTCGACTTAAATGCCGGCTCGATTTTTCAATTTCTCTCCTACATCCGGCATACTGATAATGCACTCGATTTGCGAACGACGATGAAGAAATTTACGAACAAGCATTACCATCTACCTGAAATCGCGGGTCCGTTAATAACACTTTTCAATGCAAAGAAGTGTAATCTAGGTACGAGGTAAGTGAAAATATTTAATTTTTCAGAACGAAATCGGAGGTGTTCCTCGCTATTTATACACGTTTTTATGCATTTTAGGGAAGGAATCTATGTACCGATATTAACCCTTTCTGTCCCATGTCCCGAACCGAAGCATCTGGACCGAAATTCGGTGATGAGAGCTTCATAAAACATGTCTTAGATAAGGCAGATGCTCATGATATGAAACTGTAGTACAACTTTACTACGAAATTTATAAATAAAAAACATTCCCTTGGATTAGGTCAGAGAATTATCAGATAAAAATCAAGAGAAAATGTAGCAAATCTTCCCATTAATGACTTGCATGTTTCATAAATGTCAGTGCGGATTTTTATTTACGGTAAATCGGGATATCGTAAAAAATGAAGTAGGCCCCTGGATAGGCTGGAAATATCTTCAGAGTAAAGCTAATTGCGGAATATTAACATTTTTACTCTTCTCATCCCATTCTTAAAATGTAAAAGATTTAGAGCTTAGTGGTAAAGCTTGAGTTACAGACTAAATTAGGTAATTAAGATTTAACAGGAAAGATGATATAATTTATCAGACTATATGTAAATATGACCGGGCTTTCTTTATATTAAATGTACACAATAGTGTGATGTTTTAATTTCTATCTTTTATTTATTTCACTTGTTTTCACTTCTAATCTACTGCTAAATCTAGGTATGTCTTTTTGAAGTCTAGGCCGAAAGTGACCCAAATCTCACATGGCATATAGTATATTCTTCAAAACCAGACATCACATGATCACTTCAAATCTGTTATGTAAAAAGTTTAACAATGGGAAGACTGCTTCAAATCCTAATTATAATCCAAGATATAGAAATGTAAATTAAATGTAAATTAAAGAAACATTTGTAAGTCTGAAGATGCTCTGAACAATTGTAATGATTGCATATTTAATGTGAGAAACTGACCAGAGATATCCCAGGTGTACTACATGACCTGTTGTTTATCTAAATGCTTTTTGTATCATGTTTCCATTAATTAATTTACAAAGTAAAAACAAAGTAAAAGTATAAGATATTAATTATAAAATACAACATGAAAATCACTCCGTCACATTTGCTTCTCCTCCAAAGAATGCGTCCCGCATTCTAAATGAAAATCACTCCGTTTAATCAGTCCAAGTTAAAAATATATAACCTGTAATGTTAAATTCTATCAAAGTATAAAATACGTAAAATGTTATATCAACGTCCAACGTTGATGTCATCGCCCAATGTTGATGTCATTGCCTGGAGATGAGGAGTGTCATATTGTCCTTCCTTCCTGAAGTAAAGTCACATTGTTTATAATATTAATTGTTGCACTATCAGAGTTAATATAATTCAGCATCATTTTCATTAATCAAGAAATTCATCATATTAGAAGATTAATAACTCCTCCATAAATTTTTGAGGCCATAAGTCTACCAACTTTCAAATTGTCTGCTAGCAATTCTTATTTTAAGCAATTTAGTGTTCAGATTGGTCGCATATATATATATATTTTTTTTAAACACCTATTTGTATACTCTACTTTACAATTTACATACTGTTTATCTAACTAAAATCATCATAAACTACCATAATAATTATTAAACTCAATAAAACAATTATAAATAGGACAATTTCTTTGTGAAAATACACAAACTGTAATTAACAACCAACAAAGGTAATTGATCACTCATTATGCACCAGCACAGAATTTCACGTGATGATTCTGTTGCCAGTAAAAACTTCAACTTGGCACAATCCAATCCTGTATTTTCTTGAGTTAAAAATTACAATCATATGTAAAGGAGAGAAAAAAATCTTTTATGGCCTATTATAACCATATCTAGTTAAAAGTAACTTGCACTAAATCCTACCTTTCTACTAAGTTTTGTTTATAAACACTGTTAATGATGCACATCATAATTGTTTGTGCAAACTTTATCTGTACCATAATGCTTTGGTATATGACCTTTGTCTGGCACATTTAAATAATAATGAGAAACTCACATTGATGAAGTATAAGAGAAGTAAGGCAAATAATCCCTTGCAATTGAACTTCTTAAACAATGTAAACTGACTGTAGCAGTCCATGAATTCAATTTAAGTTGTACATAGATATTTAATTTAGGATTAATTAATTATATATTTTGAACAATTAAGATTATTATAAGTTGTCATTCTCAAATTAACTGGTCCCAATTAGTGTCTAGCTCCCAGGAAGTAGTTTGCACCCAGTAACTATATTTACCAGAAGGCACTATACTAAATATTAGTAAATAATCCTAACACTTTATTAGTTTACAGGTTAAGACATCTAAAAATATTAGCAGGGTTGGCCATGCAATGTTGACACTTTTATTTTGGCCCACTATATCTTATCCTTTTTCCTTAGGATTTCACTTGAACTACATTTCTTTCACTTTCACTTGGACTACATTTGTTTTACTTTCACTTGAACTACATATGTTATTCTAACTAACACTTCTACACACTATACAGTATGTACTACGTGCTTATGTCAGAACTTGGACTTACCTTACTGTATAAATGACAGCAAGGTGGGGTTGCCGCATTCGTGAGCCACTACCTGCCCCTTTAATTAGACGTTAAGACACTGGCTACACAATTACATACACAGATAACAACGTCTTATTACTGCATTTGTAATGTGGGGTTTTAGCCATAAGATAACTCAGACTAGGTCGCACGTTGTCCTAGGTTAACCTTTTCTTTAAGGTTTGATCTTCCTGGGATCCGCAGATCTACTTGTACATTAAATAGACCTGTGTTTTAATCCTCTTGGTTGGAACCAGATATTCTCTTTATTTTTCACTTGCTTTATTATCATTTCACTTGCTTTATTACATTTCACTTACTTTATTATTTCTCACTTAATACTCTTTTATCTTTACATTTACACTTGATACCCTTACCTTAATTTAATAGCATCATCTCTTATACCTCACCTGTGCTGTATACTTGTACCGTAGAATATATCAAACAATAAATCGTATAGTTTCTTTACAATACCATATCATACATCATATAATGCCTACATGTACTTACTCAATCAACTAACTAATATGGGACTCAAATGCATGCATGATGTATCAATTTGTTTTCTTATCTAGTTTTCCTTTTCCTTACTTTACCAGTGTTTGTTTTGGTGATATGGTATTCCCTTATTAAATTTCTTGGAATATTTTCTTCATACTCCCATGTACTCTTTTTCTCATTACGCCACTTCACCTTATAACACTTTTTTCCATTGTGTTTACCACATGCCAAGAGTCGCTCAACTTCTTGTACCTGAGGTGGCTGCTGATCACTTTCACTACTACTATCACTAATACTACTACTACCTTGATCAATATGATTGTCATCCTGTAATACCTGTCCCTGTTGAACTCTTGGTATATTTGTTGGTCTTGTCTCTGGATCTACATAAGGCTTCAATCTATTTGCATGTACCAAAGACCTCAATAAACGATCATCACTACACCTTATTAGTTTGTATGTCATGTTAGCATTAGCCCTTACAATGTAATATGGACCATGATATTTTCTACAATGTTTAGGTGTTAGACCTGTTGGAGTTTTAGGCACATGTAACCATACTCTATCACCTACCTTGAACTGTGGTAGTTTCGCCTTTTTATCATGTTGGGTTTTAGTCTTTATCTTTGCAGCTTCTTGATTCTCTTTAGCTATATCCCTTGCTACCTCTAAGTTAGTCTGTATATCTTGTAGTCTGTCTGTGACTGTACTTTGTCCCATACTTACTGGTACCATAGTATCTAGTGGCATAAGGGGTTCCTTACCATACAGCAAATAGTAAGGGGAATACCCAGTTGACTCAGTTGCTGGTGAAAACCTATAAGAGGCTAAAATACCTGGTAGAAGTTGTGGCCAATTAGATTGTTGTTTATCAACAAAACACCTAAATGCTTGATTGATTGTACTGTTCATCCTTTCGCAGCTTGAATTGGTCTCAGGGTGATAACTTGAGGTTGCCCTGTGTTCAATACCAAACATTCTACACAATTCTTGAATAACTTTTGACATGAAATTCTGGCCTCTATCTGTAATTAAAGTCTTCATGGAACCATATCTACATATGAATTCTGTAAACAATACCCTGGCTACCTCTGTTGCCTCTATAGATTTCAAGGCTACCGCTTCTGGCCACTTCGAAAATGAGTCTACAATCAAAAGAATGTACTGAAATCCATTTACCTTGTGTATAGGTCCTAGTATATCCATGTGGACACGACTGAATAGACTTCCTGTTGGTAATGGTTGTAAGGGTGCTCTCTGGCCATGATACCTTTTTGATTGTTGACAAATTTCACACGATTTTACATATTTCTCTATGTCAGAATACATTTTTGGCCAGTAATATTTGTACCTGATTGTGTTGTATGTCCTATCTTGACCTTGATGCCCTCCCATTAAGGAGTCATGATAACACTGTAGAACATCCTCTCTCAATTGTTGTGGTATTGCTAATTGTATTACAACTCTGTCTGATTTATGACCTTTTCCCCTTGGATAATACATATGATATAGAATACCATCTTTGATAAGAAAATCCTGACTTTCAAGTATTACCTTTCTTGCTAAGTTCTCTTTGTCTGGTAACTCATCTTGCTCTAAATACTTTATGTACATTTGCAGTTGGGGATCTTGTCTTTGTTTATTTTGAAACACCTCATTTGATGATTGAGTAATTTCACATATTGAACTTAGGGCACTTAGGTCACTACACATACCTGTTTGTTGTTTTGATTCACTTATTGGACACTTAACATTTTGACCTTCTGACCCTATATTACCTGTTTGCATTGTAGTAGGGCTTGGAATACTATAAGCTACCCATTCATCAGTGCAGTTGTCTTGTGTAATACCTGAGTCCTCTGTTTGTATTGTTGTGGTTTGTTGACACATTTGTTTACATTCATTTACTTCATATGGTCTCCGGCTTAATGCATCTGCATTTGAGTTTGATTTGCCACACCTGAACTCAATGGTGAAATCATATGCTTGAAGTTTGATTGACCACCTACCTAGCCTACCTGTATGATCTTTAATTGATTGCAGGTACTTTAATGAGATGTGATCAGTGTAAACTATAAAATGTGCATTTGCTATGTATATGTGGTATTCATTGATTGCTTCAATTAAAGCAAGGCATTCTCTCTCAGTAATGGACCACTTTCTCTCTCCTGTTGAGAGTGACCTACCTCCATAGCTAACTGCTCTCTCTCTCCCTTGTTCGTCTATTTGACCTAATATGTAACCAATAGCTGTACCTGAAGCGTCACATGATATAATGAACGGCTTTTGTAAGTCAGGATATACTAACACTGGTTCTGTAGTCAACATAATTTTTGATTCTTGAAATGCATTTTCACATTGTTCATCCCAAACAAACTCGACATTTTTTCGCATAAGATTGTTTAGTGGGGCTACTATGTTACTAAAACCCTTAACAAATCTGCGGTAAAAGTTACAAAGTCCCAAATATGCCCTTACCTCTGTGACATTTGTAGGTTGTGGGTATGATAGAATTGTCTTGATCTTTTCATTGTCTACTGTTATACCTTCTTTGGTGAAGACAAAACCTAAATAAACAACCTTTTCCAGTGCTAGTTTACATTTTGAGGGTTTAAGCTTCAAATTTGCTTTTCTAAGTCTTGTGAATACCTGGTCTAAATGGTTTAAGTGCTCTTTCATGTCTTTACTAAAAACAATTATGTCATCACAGTAAACCAACACAAAGTCCCATGTAAGACCTTTCAAAACATCATTCATGACCCTCTGAAATGACATTGGTGCATTTTTGAGGCCAAAAGGCATTCTGTTGAACTGAAATTTGCCCTTGTGGGTTACAAATGCTGTTTTATGCTTTGAGGTTTCACTAAGAGGTAATTGCCAAAACCCACTATGCATGTCCAAAACTGAAAATATTGTTGCTTTTGAATGCGCTATGCAATCTATAATGTCATTTAATTGTGGAAGAGGGTAATGAATTGCTTCTGTGTTTTTATTGAGCCTTCTGTAGTCTATTGCTAACCTGTACTCATTTGACTTCTTTTTCACTAACACAACAGGGCTAGCATATTCTGACACAGAATGTTCAATTATGCCATATTCTAACATTTGATCACATTGTTTGTCAATTTCATTTTTCTGTTCTTGGGAATACCTATAGAATCTTTGCTGGACTGGCTTATCTGACTTTGTTCTTATAACATGCTCATATGTACTATTTGCACAGCCTAGCTCATTCATGTTTTGAGAAAAGACATCTTTATTTTTATCAATGAAAGTTATCAATTCTGCCTTTTCCCCATCTGGTAATTTACATTTCTCTAGATTGATACCTGATGTTTTTACTTCACTACCAGTAGCTACATTATTTACACATGCTGTTAGTCTTGGTTCATTAGTAGTATATGTACTATGTTTAATAGGATCTCCCCTTTGTAAAATGACAACTTTTTGTGTGAAGTCTATGAGTGCTTGACTTTGTGAGAAGAAGTCCTCACCTAAAATTACATCATGATTTGCACTTTTGAGGATATGCATTGGTTGAACGTACTCAAATTCTTCAAATTTTAGAGGAACATTTGCCACACCCAGTAC
Source organism: Owenia fusiformis (assembly GCA_903813345.2). NCBI lineage: Eukaryota > Metazoa > Annelida > Polychaeta > Sabellida > Oweniidae > Owenia > Owenia fusiformis. Next base: position 9,646,298 of record CAIIXF020000008.1, read on the forward strand.
TTCTAGCTTGTGCGCTTCTCCCCCAGCCCCATATAACTCAATATTAGTTGGACTGATAGGACATTTCTTGTGCAAGTTCAATTTTTCATAGAGTGCTAATCTCATACAGGATTGTTCTGCACCAGTATCTACCAAGGCTTTGATATTATTGTCAACTATGTTTGTATGAATAATTATGTTTGAAACTGATCTTTGCAAATTAACCTTGACTGATTGAACTGCAGGGATGGCCACCTTGCCACTATCACTTTTCACTTGTTTAAACTTTTGATTGTCAACTTTAGTTTCAAGGTGCCCATCCCTATGAGGAACAGGCGCGAGTCCTCATTTAGCAACGTTTCGACACATATACGAATAATGCCCCCCGCGACCACACTGAAAGCACTGCTTAAACCTAGCATAACAATTTAATGAAAGGTGGTTTGACTTACCACACCTCTCACACTGGTTTCTGCTTGATGAATTTTGCTGCATAAATTGTTGGTCATGTTGGGGATACCGTTTCTGTTGTTGCGTAAACTGTTGATTCCCAGGAAATTGGTTCTGTTGTTGAAACGGATTTTGCGGTTGATACTGCTTTTGCGGTTGGTACTGATTCTGCGGTTGATACTGGTTCTGCTGTCTTTGGGCACTTTGTTGCACTGGAAACTGGTTATTGTTGGCATAGCGTTGACCCATGGCATCGACTGTGACTGCAGCAACGGATAGCTTATCGACCTTATCCGTGAGAATTTTAATCGAGGCTGCTAACATCTCTGGCGCTGAATCTTGGGGCATGTTGCTATGAATCCTTGCGAACTTAACAGCTTGTTCTAAATTTTCAGGTTCTTTGAGCCTTACAAAGTTCTTTGTAGATGTATTCAATCCTTGGACAAAGAGTTCTTTAACATCCTCAGCATCCTTTTTTAGTCTACTGGTATAATACATGAGCTTGCTGTGAAATTCATCCACAGACATATCATTTTGTTTGAGAGTATCCAATTTATCCAACAACTCCCATCTTTCCGATTGTTTGGGTGGGAACCTTTCTTTAAGTGCTTCCGTCAATTCCTCCCAGTCGTTCTTTGTATTTTCCTCTAATTGTTCAAAGTATTTTGCTGCTTCTCCTTTGACTAAAAGTGGGATTAAACTACATTTTCTTTGTTGGTTCCAGTTCTTTAAATTTGCGAATGTGTCAATAGTGTTTAACCAAATAATAACGTTTTCTTCTGATTTTCCATGGAATTTGTCCAATATTGATAAATCCATTGTTGTTAAACCTCAGGCAGCTCCACCAAAATATGACCGGGCTTTCTTTATATTAAATGTACACAATAGTGTGATGTTTTAATTTCTATCTTTTATTTATTTCACTTGTTTTCACTTCTAATCTACTGCTAAATCTAGGTATGTCTTTTTGAAGTCTAGGCCGAAAGTGACCCAAATCTCACATGGCATATAGTATATTCTTCAAAACCAGACATCACATGATCACTTCAAATCTGTTATGTAAAAAGTTTAACAATGGGAAGACTGCTTCAAATCCTAATTATAATCCAAGATATAGAAATGTAAATTAAATGTAAATTAAAGAAACATTTGTAAGTCTGAAGATGCTCTGAACAATTGTAATGATTGCATATTTAATGTGAGAAACTGACCAGAGATATCCCAGGTGTACTACATGACCTGTTGTTTATCTAAATGCTTTTTGTATCATGTTTCCATTAATTAATTTACAAAGTAAAAACAAAGTAAAAGTATAAGATATTAATTATAAAATACAACATGAAAATCACTCCGTCACATTTTATGAAGATTTATTGAAATTTAATAATATCACATTAATGCTACTCTCTCAGAAGACACATGAAGCTAAAAATGAATGTAACGACAATTCTATAGAAAATGAATTTGTATGACCTGTCTTAAAAGATGAAATGGAAACATATAAAATAGTAAAACCTGTCAAAGTAGAACATCTTTGGTACCCCTAAAAGGTGTTCCACTTGGGAGGTGTTCTACTTAAGAGGTTTTCCACTTCTAGAGATGTTCTACTTTACAGGTTTTACTGTATTAAGGAATAAACTATATCTATAATTTATGTGCATTGGTATTTTTATATTGTTGACTCCTCCCTGTGTCTTTTGATGGTCAAAATATGTACTTATACATCCTAACACAGGACAGAAGCAAGCCATAGCTTGTAAAGATGGACTAGGACTTCACAAAGCTCATGTCATATTCCAGAAAATTCTTGTCTTGCTAAACCATCAATTCCAGCTGATTTTACATTAGTGAAACTGCTTCAATTTGCCAGATTAATTCCCTAGTATGATGTAAAAAACAAATCAGATGAACTGATTATGTAAATGTAACCTTTCCTACCCTGCTTTATGAAAACCAAGGGACTAGATGTCAGCTGATACCATCAACCAATCATATTGCTTCGTCTGTTCAATCACATGACTAAAATCAAGCAATTGGATTAAAGCTTTGAAAATTCAATTATGATGAAAAGGAATGTCTCCAAGGGAATAGCATTATGCAATTTACAGTTGTGAATGCATTAGAATCTTCACATTAAACCAAAAGTGATCACTGAATTTCATATTTCTCTGATGTTGTATCAAAAAAATAATGAATTCTTGTAGAGTGTTACAGAGTATAATTTCATTGGTGAGATTTCAACCATTTTTTCTGGTGATTAAAAAAGAATAACCATTGTGTGTTTAAGTATATTGGAAGGGGAGTTTTATTTTTACTCCGTGATAAGATTTACTGAAGACACAAGGGATTATTTTCCTTTGAGTGATTCAGTCGTTTTGTAAGATCAATACTCTCCAAGAGACAATTTTACGCAATAGTAAACTTACTTTACTACAGTGCTACAACTTGCGTCGTTAAAATACAAGTAGCCATTTTGGTTATCGTTCTTTTGGGAAATCAGATAAGTCAATGAACGAACAGAATTTCAAATATACCTTGTAATTTAGATGATGGTCTAATATTCTGAAAACCAATCATACAACTGTATGCTAACATTGAAGGCCTAATTTAGAGTTGAGGAAGAATACATTAATTTGCATTAGAAACAATGAATTAGCTCATCACTTGCAAGTTGATGAAGTAATAAAATGTATACTACTCTCATTAAATTGTATTAACCCTAGCAGAATTTATTACAGAAAAATAATACGCTTACACTACCCATCTGTTTAAGCAGTACGTAAATATGCCGTCTTCTATTCAATTTATTTAATTAAGAAACATATTTTGCTGAATCAACATCAATAGAATCAAAAGTCACCAACAAAATTAATTTTACATATCTGTGATGAATTCAAAGAAAATGTGATCCCAAAACTTCCTTGTTGACATTTGATGTATTTCATTCTTTGAAAGTAATATCAGAAGAACAAACTCAGGTGAGCCATCAAGATTTTCTTAATTAGAAATCTAATCAATAAATTATATTTAACAGAAAGGAAATGTTCAAAACACAGGTGGATCTATTCAAAAGATACCCTAGCTTTAAGCTAATCCATTGAGATTATTTATAATTGAATAAACCACCACTTTAAAAACTGGTTACATTTCTCTGTTATGACTTAAAATTACAATACTGGTACTGGTTATATAAATATTTAAATTCAAACGTTAATATATTGAAATCTAACAAAATACCCGTATTTTTCTTTCCAATTGTAAAAAGTTCACTAAAATGCTCAACAGTTACTACAAAAGATGAAAAAACTGTTCAAATGCACTTTTTATTGTTTAAAACAATCAAACAATAAATGAAATATCATACCTGTAATTAAAGGTAAAGATCAAATAGAAAACAGACAGGTGTGATATTTCATTGAACCTTTAAAACCCCTACCTTAAGGTCATGATTCCTTATTTTGAAAATAACAAGGAAAAATAGAGAATCAAATAATTAACAATATACAGTCAATGATAAAGCATGTAAGATTTATGTTTTAAAATCAAACAGAAGAATATCAAATATTTGATTGAATTTTTCTGAAGAAAACTTGTTAAAGACACGAAGTGCAAGAAATAATCAATAACTGACCATTCAAGGAGTTAGAACATGAAAATATCCAGTGACAGATTGATCTCTGGGGCAATAATGTATTGAACCATTTGACTCCAAGTGCATGATCATTGAACAACACGTCATCAGATTTTAAATAAAAAACAACCAGAATGAAAAATGCAGTATGTAATTTGAAAATCTGATTAACAAATATCGTCAAATATTTATCTGTTATTATCAAAAAAATTCCTCTTTTTGTCAGTAAACATCAGAGGCTCAACTTGCAAGTGAAGAAAATGTATAAGAAACAACTTTTTTATGGTATTTCACTAAAGCTAAAGATTTCTGGCTTAAATGTTTTGATAAATAGGTGTTCATTCATTCGTAGAAGTTTCACTGTAATTAACAGGAGTAAATGAATGAACTTCTATTAATTTATTTTGACAATTAAAGCCCCCTAGATAATAAAACCTTTACTCTGAGACTGTCAGTCATTGTTAACACCTTCTTAGCACTCTTCTGTAAAATATCAAAGAGATTAAGCCTTTACATGAATATTTTTTTAAAAATTAGGATAAATTACATTACAAGTATAAGGATATAATAGAATGCATGAAACATACCAAAATAATTGAATGTAAAGGCTATTCATTTGGTCAAGAATCTGTAGAACTTTATGTCATTATATTATGGAGTTTTGTAGGGGTTTATTACTATGAGTGAATTCTATTATGTTTATAGCAGATTTATAGACAAGTGGAACTATGACAATTCTACACTGAATGAATTTGCAATATATCATCTGATAATGGAACCTCATAGTCTTATGCTACTTATAATCTATAATGTATGTTCTAAATATCATTCTGATCATGGATCTTAAGTAATGTTTTCTCTGGAATCAGTATATATTGTCATGGCAACCAATTAATGTCATAGTAACAACCAGACATTGAATCATAGCAATCATCAGGGAATCATCATGTCGTGGCAATGAGTAAAGGATCATGGTAACTAAGAGATTGTCAAGATGACTAGTGGAGGAACATGGAAACTGGGAGATTGTCATATAAAATCAGTAGAATGTCCTGGTGACCAGTTGTGTCATGGCAACTAGTACAATACATGGCAACCAGGATATTACCATGGCATCCAGAATCATTTTTACATTTTACATTTCATTAATGATTGAAATGAATGGTAACAAAGATTGAAAGATGAGCCACTTCGAAATAAATCTCGGTTGAGATTGAATAAAAAATAAACATATTAATTAGTCACAGAATTTCTCAATTAAATTCACTGTACCTCAATGCAATGTGCTGGCTTTGCATGAGAGGAGGTAAAGGCCCAGGTTGATCTATCAAAGAAAAAATATGAATCTCAAATATTTGTATTCAATTTTATAATGACTTAAAATTGAAAAAATATACTTTCTCCTAATCATCATTTGAGAGAAAATTCTGGAATAACTTGATATATTATGGCATATTCTGATTAAAAATCAAATCTTATATCAATTTAATTAACCTATTGTGATACATGTTTACCTTTTGTGGTATCAACTCTACACAACTTCAAAGGAGTGATATACAAAGCGGATTACTCCAGTTTCTATTATTCCCCTTGAAAACATTATGAAGAAATTAGAAACTAGAACACTTTTCATAAAAAGAAATAAAAAGAAAAAAAGATTAAAATCTTTGAAATGCAGCCTTATATTCCAGCAATACGACCTAAAATTATTTTATTTTCATTCCATTTAACAGAAAGACATAAATACCATGAAATTCTATACAAGGGACATGAACATATGACATCTGTTTTCCTAAATAGCGTTAAATCTACCACAAATCATAAGCACATATTAATCCATTTCAATTAAGATATTTCAAAATTATTAAAATTCACAATTCTGTTATTCCAAATGTTATCACCTGTATTTTAGTGCTCTAATTCAATAGTTATATCAACTACTTGAAGATCAGTGTAAACTCACCAAACAGACTAAAACATAGAGCCAAGGTTAGAAATGGTTAAATATGGAGGCAATGCACTAAACTATATAAAGACTTTATGACCGACTTTTTGGCTAAATTGATAGTCACCATCTCTCTCATACTTCAAGTTTTGTCCGACTGTGAAGTTGAAAAATGAAAACATACTTTCCTGTTTAAATGCCATTCCTACAAAGGAACATGTAATAAGCAGATATCTGGGTATAAATTGCAATTAATCAAGTGCTTTGGTTATCTTGTGGTTCTAATGCTGTATGATCCTAAGCCTTAAATATGCTTGAAGTAATTTGTGGTATTCAAAACAATGAAATGTTCTCTGATGTAATAAAGTATGGGACAATCACATGGTTATAACTGGATTAAACAATATATTTTATGCTGGAAGCTCTATCAACATTGTGGGCTCTACAACCTCTACTAAAGAACTACAGTAAAACCTGCCTTAGTTAACATCTCTCTCTAGTGAACATACTCTCTAGGAGACACCCTTCCTCTGCACACAGTCCACTGATTTCTGTATAAATTACCCTGTTTAGTGAACACCTACCAACATTTAACTTTTTTTCACTAAGACATGCTTTACTGTACAATATACAGTTAACCCTGTCTTAGTTTACACCTCTCTCTAGTAAACACCCTTCCTCCGCCAATACTCTCCTGACTTCTGTATAAACTACCCTCTCTGTTCTGAACACCAAGGCTGAGCGTTTTTTCTTGACAAACATATGGTCAATATACACAGGTTTTACTGTCGATATCACAGGATCACAGGCTTTGGAAAAAGGTCAAGATGATAAATCCGAATGCCCTATCAAGGGATGCCTCATTCAACATTTTTGGTGTGGTAAACAACTTTAAATCATCTCATGTTAAAATAAAACAATGGCATCAACATTTGTTTTGATTCTCAAGATCCTCCAAATCAATATATTGAATATTTGTGCAGGTACCATATTTGCCCCATATTTAATATAATACACTATGCTAGTGATTTTGTGAAGAAGTTACACATTGTTTAAGCAAAATCAATAAAAAGGACTGAAATAGTATAAAAATTACATTGTTTTTTCAGATGTTAGCATGGCATACAAGGCCATACATCAGGTGCTATATATAAGGCATTAGTATGTATATTATTAAACAAGTACAGTAAAATCGATGGGTGCAACTGCACCCCCTCCCCTGTCCTACAAAAAAAGAAAAAAAGCAATTTTGTAAAATGCACCATATATAATTATGTACAATGTAATTCTTAAAAAATTTTGGGGCTTGCTTCGCTTGCAGTGATGCAAACCCAAAAGATTGCACCCCCTTGACAATTGCTGGCTACGGCCCTGCTATGTATGATATACTGACTAATAATATCAAAAAAAACAACTCATCTTTGGTTAACTCTACCCTGGATTTTGATATGCATGACCTAATTAAATATTCCAATGATAAAACATCAAAATACTGAATATGGTTATAACATAGAATGATTGCTGTGTGGAGTTGTATATGCCACAACTGAATGACTCAGATAATACCCTCCAACATTCAACAATGCCATTGCATTCTTTTTTGCATCATTTGAACAGGTGAAAAAATCAAAAGGATATTTCTATTTAATATTAAACTCTACATTTTTCTAACACAATTATATCTTGCTCAATCTTTATAACTTCAATCAAAGGATCTGACTCAAATATTCATTAATTTCATATATCTGTACTAACACAGGGAAGTGTTTGCTTTGTACCAGCTGAGGCCACTGGTGTTACAAGAAAGAAAGTTACATACAACCGAAGAACAAATCCAATCAAATAAAGAGTTACAAAAGATCTCTGGTGTTTAAAACAAACCTCCAGAAAACAAGAAACACGGGTGGGAAGGTATTTCCTTAAAGTCATTAATGGTAATTCAATTGTACATGTACAAATGAATGTTTTGAACAAATGGTGCTAAACCATCATGTAAAGTATTAATAGATTCAAGCCACAAATGGTTTGTTTCACAAAAAGCACCTAAATTGAGAGGCTTAATAAAGGTTTTAATAACTCTTGGCTAAATACCTCTTTTAATTAAATTTTTAATAAAGCTAAAATTCTCCTTGAGAATTTTTTCCCTGAAAATACAAGCAAACAAATAAAAGATACAATTCATCTATTGAAAGCCCATGATGATGCTCAGTGCTAAAGGTATACACTATAGGTTAGGAAAATGAAAAAATAATATATTAGTATATTTTCGGAACATTTGAAGAAATATTTTTATTTTGCACCGTTCCATATTACTTCCACGCTAATTTCAATTAAACTCCAAAGAATATTTGGTAACAACAATGATCATCCCATAAATCATATGTAAACCATGAGGTTGATGAAGTACATAATTGACCAATTGAAATATTTTCAGAAGAGTTAATTTGTTGACGTAAAACAGTGGCGTGTGACTGAAGTCTGTCCTTCCATGTGGCGATGTTTAACTACCCATAATCCCTTGAATTAACACTTCCTGACATACAACAATTCTACATTAATTTGAAACTTAAACCTATAAAAATTGCAGAATTTTGTATAAATGGCATAAAATAATTTGTGGATTTTGTAAATGGTACCCCTATTCCTTGTAAATCCTTGTTTCATGTTGAAGTACAGTACCAGAAATGACAAAAATAGAAAGTTTGGTTATCTTTCTTTGAAAGGGCCAACACGTTCTTCATGCACTGCCTCTGTATTGAATATGGTACTAATCAATTAGAAGTAGCATGTGCACATGCATTAAGTACATAAGGGGACAATGATATACACACGTCTTGTACAAGTAGCATGTGCATATAGGAAATACTTGAACTACTAAAATGAAACATATCCATAAATAGCATCAGAGAATATTGTTCTACATCTCAAAAAGGTAACAAATATAAAAGTCTTGCATCAAGCATTTACTCCGTCCCAAAATACGAGCTATTTCCCAACTGAGAAAATGGGAAAAAATAGGGGCCTTGATGTAATACTATAAACACTCTATCTCACAAAGCAGATAGCTCCCCTGGTTTCTAAAACACAAGGAGAGTACATTCCTTATGAATGCTTGTCTGAAAACAAACCCAATGAGATTAAGAAAGACCAGACTATCATGCAACATGAGTGTGATTATCCAAGTATAATCATAGGTCAGAATAGAAAGAGTATTAAGTATGTGTAGGATTGTTGTTATAACAAACAGTGAATTAGAACCAATCAAAGTGTAAAGCACTTTTATTAATTGTGTTTCTACTTATTTGGTAGGCACTCCAATTGATCCAAGAGAAATTGATAGAGCAAGAAAGCTAATAGAAGTTGGAAATATGAGAGCTGCTACTGAACATAAAGAGCTCGCCAATACAGATAACTTCCCTTGTGGAAAGTTGAGAATTCAAATTATTCCTAAAATATCTCAAATTTGTGAACAATTTTCATGAACAATAATGAGTTATATTGTGATATAACATTGATAATGATTTTGACAGTTCCAATGAAAATTTCAATGCTAAATTTGATCAGTGTTAGATTAAATGGTAGGGTTCATCCATCTTTAGTCTTGTTTAAGAGGAGTGTAAGAATCTAACAAGAGGACTTCATAAGATATTATACTACTTTTATTAGACTTTGCCGGGTTACATCAAAGTATTTGAACGTGAACTGAGATTCATTACAATGTTATCGCATCTTGAATCAAGTTCCTCCACCTATCTTTTTTCTACGCAGAGAACTGCAGACTGCAGAGAGAATAGGGATGAGGGGGTACTGGTGACAATGGGCTTGATGAAAGATATTTCATTTGATCAATTTTTGTATGTTTAAACAGATCAAACACTAGCTTATCCATTGTGATTTATAAGAGTCTCTCTTCGTCTAAAGCTATTCCAAGGGATAGTATAGAGACTGTAGAATGCAGCCTCATCTTTAGTAGTTGTTTTCTCATGAGTGAAAGGACTGTGGTACAATTCCTCATAGTCTTGCATCAAGTCTGGACATCGATTCTGGGGGTTTGGTATAAAGGGAGAGGGACACATGGCCTTAAAGCAAGATTTCCTAACTCACACCATGAGGCCACATCAACTCCCACTTTGTTGGTAACTTCACATATGTCATTGTCTGATACTGTTGGGGTATATACTAGTAATAGAATTATAAAACAGCACTTTTACTCACATAAAGCTCTTTTTGATAAGACATACATCAAGTAAATTAAATTTGAGTCAAGATTAAAAAAACTGATGAGATCCCCAATTGCTCCGCTTCATAATCCAAGGATGTGTGTTATGAACCAGCTAGACTCTTGCAAATAACATCATTCATAAAATATATAACAAACAATAAAGCACTCTAAAACTATTTGACCATATATAAAATTCTTTCAACGCTATAGATTCTTACATGACATTTGTGTATTTGTAAGACACGTTTTCTTATTCTACAGTACGAGATGATATTTTAGTAATTCCGGGGATATTCCATAAGGGCATCACATAACATGTAGTAATCAAGCCTAATTCAATCAACTTGGATGTCATACATCTGAGTTTCCAGATTCCTGTCCAATTTCTACACACCATTCATACTTCCAGCGTTATAATCTAATAATGAACAGAATTATAGCCTCGTAGTAAACGTTCATGAATATAAACTCTAATATTTTTTACGCCATTCCATGTCCTAATTTATGATGATGTCGAATTAGATTTTTGAAGGCAATATTTTATCCAGGTTGCTAAAGATTGAATAAAATACTTAAATGTCCAAGCCCTACCATGTGACAGATTCCCCATGATGGGGAATATTCCCCATTTTACAGAGTAGCATATAAAGGGTAGATACTGAACTACAAAAATGTGATAGAATCTCTTTTTAAAACATTTAAAGCATGCAAATATACTGTAGTTATTCCACCTGCCCCACCTTAGCGCTACTCGCGTTCCTATGACAACCACAGAATCAACCAATCAAATCGCCTGAAGCTGAAACTCCGACAATAAGTTAAAAAAAGTTACAAATATAATCTCCTAAAATTTCAATGCAATCCATGAACAAATAAAATAGTTATGACATTATTATCTTTATATCCTGAACACCCTGTATAGAGATAATAGATAATTATCTAATCAGATTAAAAATCATTTGCAAAAAATATATTTTCATCTACAGAATGAAAATCTTTTTGAAAGGAATATAGAAGATGTTCTTTTTTACCCCTTCATTAAAGGGTGCATGTATGATTTCATCAAGCATTCTCCTCTAAATTTCTAGTATGAAACATGTGTCATCTTTGTAGAATTCGAAGCATGCATATCCATATTATTTCATATTTGAGAACTAAGGTAACAGGATATCAGAGGAAAATTAATTTTTGTTTGATTTGGAAATGTGGTCAAAGTCTAATGGGAGTTCTGAGTAAAGAGACTGCCTGGACTTAAAGGATTATCTTCTAAGAGGTATGGCTGCCATGGAAACACATATTCTTGCACCTTCAATTCAATAGGAGGCTCAATTTTCATGCATGTTGATATCATTTTTTCAGCATTGCATTTTCTTATATGAATTGATTGATATTATTTCTTTTCAAGTTAATTTACAAAGTCAACTGACCCAAAGGACAATAGGTTATTGAATTGAGACATGAACTTTAAAGCACACAAAATATGATATGGTTCAATTGTGATGTCATCAGCTTATGATCTGACCCAGACAATTAATCAAATCTTTGAAGTTAATTAAGAATAATTTAATATTTTAATCAAGATATTGGTATATATAACCGGAGTGGTGCTGACCACGACACAGAATGTAAGGATGAAATGTCCCAATATAGTTATGGATTTTTCCGTATCTTTTATGGTGACATGTCTGAATCATGTCATGTGTTCGTTTTATTAATTGTTTCAATATTCTTAAAAAAAATTGGAATATCACTCCATCTAATCTGGTATAATAGTTTGGTACTATTTTTCACAATGAAACTGGTTGTTTATAAACTAATGCTCTGAGGGTATATTGACAGAAATCTAAAATAAGACTACTTTGCCCTAATACCCTAGCTTATAGTTAAGCTAAAATCGTGTCAGGATATTGAAATCATTACATTCACCTCTTAATAACATGTACAATGTTATATCACATATACCAAGGATATGTATCCCTTGGTATTTCATTAGAATTCACACATAAAAGCAATAACCTACTAGGTTAGTCATGCAAGATTGATAAAATAAAACTCTCTATAAGTTCACTTTGTAAAATTAATAGAAAACACTTCCAGGCTATTTTTTAATTTTCTTTTAGTTGTATGATTTGCTATAAGCATTCTATTCATTGATTTATTCTAAAAATAATTATTTTTGCGTAAGTAAGCTTGTATTGTAGGATTACTTTTCAAGCTGGAAGCTGGAAGGTTTCATACGTAAAGGTGACCAGAATATATGTTCTGAATTCATTTTTAACATTTGCAGTACCTGCAGTTAAAGCCACCCTCACATATGAACCAATCCACTAAACGCAATCTTGCAAATAGGAATTGAGTAAAATTAGTTCCCATTAGTATGTGCACATTGTACATCATTGCGGCGTTCATATATGCAAGTATCCCTTGGGAAAGCTCCGGAAACACGCTCAAAGATGTGCTTCGGTTCGCAAGTTTAGGTTCCCAATCGCCAGAATTGACATCGCAAGACTGCGTTTGGTGGATTTGTTCATATGTTAGGCGGCCTTTAAGTGTTAATTTTTACCTCCCTGACAGAACTTAATACATTGTATAAAGCTGTTGATTGATGTATTAATCTCCAAAAAGAACAATTCTTCCAAAATATCTTCCAAAAGTGGTATATCAGGTGGAGATGAGAGCCATAATATCTCACATAGTTGGTACATTGGGTAGAAATGAGACAACTGCAGTACCTTTACTGATAAATTCTTTCAAAATGTCAAATATTCACTCATGTGCCTGTGGTTTATTATTTCACATTTTCTATTCTATTAACGTTTGGAGTAAAAACAATGCACAATATAGAGAAAGGGTTGTGTATTATTATATACACAAAACACATGTGTCTATTATAAATAAACAGCCGACTGGTGCATCCATATATCTATAACACTATACCTAACAAAAGAAAAAAAACATCTCCTGCATAGGTACATAATATTTAAGGAGAAGAAGTGATCTCTCCAGCTTTGAAGCAAGTGGACACAGCCCTCCTGAGATTTTAAAAACATTCTTGCACCCACCTGAGAACTCATTTGCACCCACTTGAAAATGAGAAAAATCATGAAAATTTGGAAATATTGACGAATTTCAGTCTAAATTGTGAAAATAGGAATTTTGCAACCATTTGAGAAAACATTCTTGTAGACACCGAGAACATTTTTCATGGGTTTCCAAATAAAACACTCTAGTTTTTTTATGTTTATTATAGTATTGCCACAGATCTTATCTGGACTATTATGCAAATTGATTAGATCATTAGAATTGCAGGAGTATGTTTCTTACCAAGTCCCTGGCTCCAAACATTTAACAGAAAATGTTTCAAATCAATCAATCAGAGACATAAGAGTGCACAATATCCAGACCATCAAACGATACCATGGCTAGAAGACAAATGAGATAACATAACATTGACGAAGAAGCAAACACATATCTGGATAGGGAAAAATAATAAGAATTCAATGAATAAAAAGCTTGAGAGAAGATGACAATGATGGAAGAAGAATATCTCAAGAGGCAAATAATATAATAAAGGAGGTACAATATAGTTATAATCATTATTCAAAAATTAATGAGGAGAGTCAAGAATAGTATGAGGAAAGAATAATATAATGAGAAAAGAATAAAATAATGACAGAAAAATAATTTGGAGACATATACCTTTATATAAATATAACATACAAGAGAAAAATACAAGATAACAAACTACTTGATATTTAGTCACCCTATCTCTAATTTGCATCATTAAACAAAATAACCCAATATAATCTAGGTAACTTGATCTAGTCTACATAATGACAGGGGGCCATAACTCCATAAAAAATCTATAAAAATGATTGATTGAATTGACATAAAAATGGAAATACATGACAAATATGGTTGGAGCCACATGTAAAATCTTACCCATTTGCCCATAGGATATTGATGCACGATTGATCAAGTACTAAACCATCAAAGTTCTAGTCCTTATAAACTAGTGGAGAACACTGGATCAATTACTTGTTAATAATTAAGTGTTTGAGAATTATTAAATGTTTACCTGTAACTGTTCCATATCAATCTCATAGAAATCGTCATATGATTTAAGTTCAGTATATACCTTGCTGAAAATATCTACGAATTTGAAATATTCAAAATATGTTTTCAGGAAATTTAAGGTTCAGCAGTTAAAACAGGGTCATCGTTTCTAAGCTGGTGTTTTATGTCTATAACAAAGTCTGCCTCCCGAATAAATTGAAAAATCATCTTGAAAAAGAAAGAACTAAGATATATTATATGCCACGTAACGAATGTAATGTCTTAATTAAAGGTGTGTTATATTGTAACAACATTCTGCAAGTATCAATTCAGATTGTTTATAACTTTGTGGACTTCATTCATTTCCAATAAATTAACAATGGTACATTGCAATAAATAGATTCCTTCTTTGTTTGTGGAGTATAGTACGATACTAGTAAATCAATCTTACAACCAAATGCAAGTACATGTACAGTAAAACCTGTTCCAGTTCATTCTGACACTCAACACATCACTGATTCGTGTTTCATCTTTCTATGTTTCATGGTTTGACATGGTTTTACATGATGTTAAAGTGTATATGTTATTTATTTTCTCGTGAAACCATTTTGGCACATGTGAGATTCTATATTCTATAATATTATATCTCTTCTAATGTATTGACAAGTCCCCATTTGCATTAACTGGTTTTACCTGCTTACACACAATTGTTAATTGTTATATATATATTTCACTGGGAAATGGACATTTGCTAAAAGTGTCACCCTCTCATGTACATTTTCCTTTTGTGATTTCGAAATAAATAAACATGACATAAAAATTGAGTGTTACTAAAAATGTTCACTTTAAGAGGTCTTGATGGATTATGAATACAAGGGAGCCATAAAAAACAGGAACATACATACATATGTCTCACAGTATATGACAAATGGATTTTAGTATATGTGAAAAATCAGACCCTACTTATTGACATATTTACAAAACGTTCAATATCTACAACTTTTCTGAAATGTGATGATATTTAGTAAGTGGATGTTGGTTACACCATGTTATTTTCTTATTGTTTAAAGGAAATCATTACATCTTTAGTCCTACTAAATGCCACTAAGAATTCTGTTCTGACAAACAAAATGGGAAACCACATTTTTGTCTCCAAGAGAGCTTCAGCTAATATTCACCCTATTATAGAATACATATATGTTTTTAATCCAAATACAGAAATAATTTTAACTGGCATTGAATTTTTAAAAATACAAAACATTCTTGATGAAATGGGAAAATTATCAAAATGCACTCAATCAAGGAAATGCTAGAGAGTTAGATCCCATGATTCAATGATCCAACAATTGCAAAGAATGGCAGAGGAGGTTTATACCCACAAGTACTTGACTTCACCCTTACTCTTTAAATTAGAACTAATATTTTATAGGTTTTAAGAAGGGACTAAATACTTATTTCAGTGATTTGAAAGTCTTGTATCAACCCCCTGCACCCCCCCCCCATTCTATCTTAACATTAAACCATTTGTTAGAAAGAGTTTAGGGGCATGCTACAAGACTTGATATTAATAGATTGAATGTCAAACTAAGCAACAGTTATAAACTTTTCATTTTTCTTTTTTGAAAAATCCTAACAATAAAAAGCAAAGGAGACCAATTATTTGTTCAGTTTATTTATTGATATGCTGGTGGTATTGATGACTGTTCTATTGAATATAAAAGGAACAGAGTTCATGGATCCAATGGAACCTATACCAAATATTAATAATAAATAACATAATTCAAGTACTACTATCGTTTAATAAAACCTATTGCGTGCATGATAGAATGATTAATTAATACTTATTTTGTAAAATTACAATATTGTCGCCTTGAATATGTACCATATAACAAAAATCGAACAACAGTTAAAAAGGCCAAAGTTTAAAATAACTTTGCTATTAATTTCCCTATGAGGGGGGATATTGTCTGATCATCAAAGAACAAATTCTAAGTTTGTAATAGTTGATATTAAATAGACAGAGATGGGAGATATTTGTCATGAGAACCATCATGAAAGAAAGCAAACGTTCCAAGAATTGATTCTGGGTTGAGATGATTCTGGCTTGACCTGACTATAGGTTGGCTTTAATAAGGGTTGAGATGAGATGGACTAAAGGTTGGGTTAATTAAGGGACATGACCAAGTGTTAACTTTACTGTGTATATGTATGGTTCTATTGAATATAAAAGGAACAGAGTTCATGGATCCAATGGAACCTATACCAAATATTAATAATAAATAACATAATTCAAGTACTACTATCGTTTAATAAAAACTATTGCGTGCATGATAGAACGATTAATTAATACTTATTTTGTAAAATTACAATATTGTCGCCTTGAATATGTACCATATAACAAAAATCGAATAACAGTTAAAAAGGCCAAAGTTTAAAATATCTTTGCTATTAATTTCCCTATGAGGGGGGATATTGTCTGATCATCAAAGAACAAATTCTAAGTCTGTAATAGTTGATATTAAATAGACAGAGATGGGAGATGTTTGTCATGAGAACTAGTATCATGAAAGAAAGCAAACGTTCCAAGAATTGATTCTGGGTTGAGATGATTCTGGGTTGAGATGATTCTGGGTTGAGATGATTCTGGGTTGAGATGATTCTGGCTTGACCTGACTATAGGTTGGCTTTAATAAGGGTTGAGATGAGATGGACTAAAGGTTGGGTTAATTAAGGGACATGACTAAGTGCTAACTTTACTGTGTGAGTTGAGTAAACATTTAGGCTTAATCTAGGGCTGACTTGACTAATGTAAACCTTTAGGCAACTTAGGGCTGACTTTAAGGAAACCTTTAGGCTTAACTTAGGGCTGACTTTAAGGAAACCTTTAGGCTTAACTTAGGGCTGACTTTAAGGAAACCTTTAGGCTTAACTTAGGGCTGACTTGACTAAAGGTGGATTTCACATGACCAAGTTGCAACAGTTTACTTGACCAAGAGTTGAGATTCAGGTTTAACTTAGGGTTGACTTACTTTGGTCAATTTATCCTCAAGTGACAGTTTCATCTTTAACTCTGACTCAAGCTAATTGATCTCAGTCAGCTACGACTAAAACTGTATATACGAGGGTTGTCCAAAAAGTCTTGAAATTTTTGATAACCCTCGTATGCTCTATAGTGAAAACAGATCAGATTGAGAGCAAATTTTTCCATCAAACATAAATTTTGTGGAAGCTCTGATTTGCTAACATTTTTAACTTTTGGTTCAAGAGGAATGATTAAACGATTAGATATCAGTCTTCTTAATCCATCAAGGAGTTTTATATGGTTAAAATGAACTCATTCATATTGTAGAACAATAATTGAATCTCAGAATTAGTTGTTATCATAATACCATTCTATAAGTCCTCTTTGTTAAAATGTTATCAAAATATTTCATTGATGTTTTGACTTAAAACTTAAAAGTTAATTCTCATATCCTGTTAATACGAAATACAACAAAATAGAAATTAAAATAAAATTTGCTTGGAGGACAAAGTTAACTGTTTTACTTCAAATAGTGAAATTGGGGACATCTAATAAATATCAATTCAGATTTTCTTTAATTGAACCAAAAATTGAAATTCACTTCCCCTATTTTTAGATATTGGATAATGGATATGGCTCTGATATTGCTCTGTTATTTCATTCAAGGTGAGAAGAAAAGAACCAGAGAAAACAAAGAGATTAATCCTGTCACAGACTTCCTACACATGGTCAAAATCTCAGGCTTTTGCCTTATTCCAATTTATCTAACCTAAACAAATGTACCCAACTAGATAAATTTCATTTATCACAAGGTCTGTTTTTAAATGCAAAATGAGGAGACAAGAGAGGCTCCAGCAATGTTTAAAATAAGCAGACATGCTGGCAGGACTATGAATTATATGGAAATATCATCATTTCAAATGATTTATTCAAAATTTAGAGAGAAATATGGTGAAATATGCATGGACACTTCATATTATTTGTCTGCTATGGAATTATAACAAAAAGCAAGACCACTGCAAATACCACAAAATCATAACTTTATGTTATGTATAGAACATTCAAATTAGACAGGGAACTTTTGCTTTTTACACCTGTTTAACATGTACCACATGGCCTAGCCTCCATGTAAATAGCAATCAGTATTAAGGAGTAGATTCATCATTAAATAAAAAAAGGAAAAACACATAAAGGAAAACAGAAAATGATCTGGGTACACAACATGTAGATGAACAAAAGATTATGGATTGACGAATAAAAAAAGATGGAGTTGTAAAAGTGAATATGTAAAAGATGGGTAATAGGATTGCAAAACAGAAAACAAGTGCTCAGCTCATGTTTTCGTTATCTAACAGTGGGGAGGTACCATAACAATACCATGGCTGCATTATGGTGAATGTTTGCCACATGCTAGAGAAGTAGTAGGGAATGGAATGGAACAGAATCAGAATAAATTTTGGAACTTGCCTTTCAAATTCAGAACATTTGGATCAAGTTGATTATTAAAACAATAGTTTGAATTATGATTATGATATATATTATATAAATGTATATAAAATCAAGAAAGTAACTATGGAAAATATCATGATCTTTAGAGATTTGTATCACATGTTATTTCTCAAATTAAAAACCCTTATCAACTTTGAAAGAATAACTTAACTATTTATTAATAATCACTTAATTCTAAGGTTAAATCTGAAAAAAGAATTTAAGAATAAACATATTTGCTGACTGGGTAAGATCATGAATCTTATATCACTAGGAACAACCAAATATCAAAAACATCTCCCTTTACATTTAGCTAATTGATTTAACAATACATCAATAGTATTTAGTCCAACTTAAGCAAAACAATGTTTTTGCATGTAGCTCAGTATAGATTACCTGATAAATTAATAGTACCATTATCGTATGTATTGTGCATGGTTAATGTTTAATGTGATAAACTAGGAAAAACGCTTCACTGTTTCACCTTTGATAGCCCACTATCTTTAGTTTACAAAACATTAACTATCATATGAAAAGTAAGTAACCTTCAAACTTACCTTCTGTTGTCTGTAAATAAAAACATGGGCTCAGAATGAGACAAGTAAACAAAAATTACATTATATTAGATGTGAAAAATATGAGATAATTATAGAAAAACTAGACCTGCACTATAATCCCACAATTCATCACAGTTCATTGAAGAGCTCTGGTGTCCAGTTAGCAGGTTTGGGGAATTGAGCATAAAGAACGGGATAACAGATACATACCTAACACAAATGAAAAACATGTAATCTTCAAATGAAAAATTTAGCAATGAAAACACTAATTGGCTCCTGTGTTATGTAACTAGTGAGTACAATACTTCATGATGGCATCTTCTTTCTGAAAGTATCTTCTTTCTTTATATCATGTAAAAACGAAATTACAATCCTTAATTTTTAACATATCTCCTATAGGTTTGTATGTGTACCCATTGGGAAAGGGCTATGAAAATAAAAGTTACCAGGGAAGTACTGATCTCAGTTCCGCCATCATCTCAAGAAATGAACCTCCCTGGTTTATGGAGTGAAGACACTCACCATATGCAAAGAGACAGGTGCACATTAACTTACTAGGAAAAGGTTACAAATATTTACTGGATAGCTAATTTTTCTTTGACCTATAAGAACTGAAAAATATAACATGCGCAGTATGTTTTTATTGCTGTACATCAACATAACAAACATGATTTTCTTCATCCCCAGACACAACATAAGTCAATATCCTTCTATACAGTCTGATGCAAAGCACAAAAATAAGGCTCATATTGTGTTGATCTTCTGAGTATTCAATGAGGAACTGGCCATATTTCCAGGAGCTGAGCATTAAACTGCAATTTAAACTCATCTGACTAAAATAAAGGTACATAGATAATGTATGACCCCTCTCATAGTAACGATGAGTTTCAACATGAAATAATAAATCTTGTCAATTCAGTTTTTATATGAAATGCAAAAATATAATGATTGCAGGGCTGATAAACTAAAGACAGGGACTTATTTTCTACAAGCCCATGAACAATAGAATGTTGTAAAGTGCAGTGATCTCCACAGGATTTTTTCTCAAGAGGGTGCGCAATTCTCATTTTCACAATTCAAACCAAAATTGGTTAAATTATGCCAATTTTTCATGATTTTCAAGAGAGTGCAAATGGGTTTTCAAGTGGGTGCAAGCCTATTTTCAAAATCTCAAGTGGGTCCTGCGCCCACTTGCTTTAATGCTGGCGAGATCACTGAAAGGAACATCAGTGCACTATGCTGAATATTAAATATGTATAAATGATTTCATCCTGTGTTTTCATTAACTAGATATAATGTAAAAATAATTTTAACCACAAGGGATCATTTACCCCATACTTTTGCTGAAAATAAGCTTACCAATTTGACACTTTATATAATTGCAAGTCAGAAATTCATGGTTCACTGATTTGCGACAAATCAACTAACTGTATGGTAAAAAACATGATATTCAAAAAATGCCCTTACCGTCCAAGCGAAATCGAAGGGAAGAATCATCAGGGTGCGGTCTGTATTACTATCTGCAGTAAATGTAAATGAATTCCCTCCAAGAACTTGTCCCGTTAAATTTCCAAAGGCACATTTTCCGTCTGCAGCTACCTGTGCCTGGTATTCCTTTAGACAAAATTTGAAGTAAGTTTCACATTCATCGGGGCAACCTCCAGAGGCATCACGTTTTCCATCACAACAATTCCCGTTAGATAATTCACCGCGACTATTTCTCACAGTCAAGATTTGTAGATCAAAAAATCCTAATGCAATAGTGAAGTCCACTAAAAGTGAAAATGTGATCAAATGAAAAATTGTCATAATGTCTGGCGTGTAAAATCCGTCTTTTAAATAAATGCTATCCTTCTTTTATAACTTGCGAATTTTGCTGAGTGCCGCAAAATTGAAAACTTTTCCATGGAGTTTAAAAGTGAAGTCAACTTTTAGTTCAAAGCAACAAGGCTATTCCTGCCAATGAGCGGCACTTTGAAATCCACTTTTTCCATAAATAAACTGAATTCGCTCAATAAAACTTCTAAGAACTTGCGAGTTGGTAGAAAGTCAATCAAGTCTGTCAAACAAGAATAAATTTCTAGAAGTTCAATGCGCATGCGTCAATCAATTAGGGATCGATCATCTTCTTATTAATCAATGCTATTGCAAAGAGCTCGATAAAACAAATGCCACCTGAAATGTCATGATCTTATTAACTGTTTCCAAAATATGTTTCTGCATTCTTCACAAATTCTAATAAATTGTACATCTCTGATTATTGGAATTCAAATATCAAACAAATAGTAATAACATACTCTGATGAAGAAAATGATCGATCCCCACTTGAGACATTGATATCACTGGCGCGTGTGCCACACGCGAAATCCCCTGCAATAAAATAATTGAGTTGTATAGCCTGAAAACTGGAAGCATCATTACCCAAAGTAAATACAACTGTGAAGGAACATATGTGATACCAGTAGTTGAAATAGATAGATCTACAAGAGGAACTCATCTGTGTATTTTGAAATTGTTTTAAACATAAAGAGCTGCGTTTTAAGACAGTTTCTTGGGGATAAAATTAGAAGAAAGCTCCAGATTTCTCTTTTTCATCCTCATTTGAATATATGTGCATTTATAAAAAAAAGTTTAGTGTGCTACTTTGTGCAATCAGTTTGGAATAAATAAATAAAAATACATCAATTTAAAATGGCATGACCAGAATAAGACATAAACAAGAACAATATAGCTATCTGTAACCTATGTGCATTGTGCAGTAAAACCTGTGTAAGTGGAACACCTTTGGTACCTCAAGTCATTTTGGAGGTGTTCCACTTACAGAAGTCAAGTTAAATGGATGGCAAGGCTCGTGTGTTCTATTTTAGGTGTTCCATCTGAGAGGTGTTCCAATTAACACATTTTAATGTAATAGTAGCAAATTAAGGGTTTAATTCCAAACAAAGTGCAACAGCACACTTAATTTTTTAAGAAGTGTTACTACGAATAACAAAATTAAATCTTGTCTGCAAGCACAGGCTCAGACAGTGAAAGGGCTTTTTAAGTTGAATTCCAACAAATGTTTGTAATATTCATCTGGGACTAAATTGTGATATGCCATACATCCCCTGGGATCACTGTTACGTAAATATATTTATATGCGTTTAATAAATAAATAAAAAACAAATCTGGTCTAAAATCATTATAGTTAGGCATACTAATTTGAATATTTGTCAAATGAGAAAAAATACAGTATCCTGGAATATTCAAGTCAACTTTTTGCAATAATCAAGTACAAGTTTTTAGTGCTGCCATCTTTGTGTTGGTAATAGAAGCATTAGAGCAAAGGCAAATAAACTGAGTTTGTATAAACTGAGTTTGTATTGTGCTGCTATCTTTAATTAGAGCTCAAGCTAAATACTGTCTAATAATAAGATGACAACTCCTGTGATCCTCACATCCTGGCATAATTTCCAATTATTTTTTGTTTTTGTCACTCTTTTAAAACTGTTATACCTTATTCAAGTATCTTGCCAATTAGTATAGGCCTTAAAAGTCTTTAATTCTCGAACTAAAAAGGCTAGTTGGATAAAATCTGAGTATTTTTTTTGAGCAAATTGATAAGAAAATTAACAACAACAGAATAGTGCAGAATGTTTAATACTGTATAATACTTTCCAATATTACCAGGAGTATAGTAGTTATAAATTGTCTAGGTCCAAGCCCCAAGGCGATGATTCCTCAACTGTGCACATTTCTTGGAGCTATGCATGTAACTGTGAATATATTTAAAAAAACAAAGAGAGCTAATTTCATTTATAATGTTTTGTATTTCTTATTTCTTGATGCTAAATATATTTGTAAGAGAATACCTGTTTAATCAAGACTACCTGATATAAATTGTTGACCATAAAAATAACACATAACTATTTTCATTGAAACAATCATGAAAACGAAATACATGTAAATGTGTAAGCATAAATGTATCAGCATAAATTATGAGGAAAAAGCACATTTTTTCAGTGTGTTGTCGTTGGTATTCTAGAGTCTCTGTGATCGGTTGTTCAATGTGTAGTATACTGTAGATTGGATTAATCTGGCGCCTGGTTTAATTTAGCGAAATTGAAAAAAAATGCCAATTTACATCTTCACCAAAGTTTAAAAAGGATCCCTGGGATTTTCGTCTGGTGTATTAAGTCACTTTTGGTTAAGTTTTTACAAAATCTGAAAAGGATAAGGGTGATAATCAGAACATATCACTTCTAATTTAGCTCAGGTGACTTTC
This sequence comes from Owenia fusiformis, assembly GCA_903813345.2. Classification (NCBI taxonomy): domain Eukaryota; kingdom Metazoa; phylum Annelida; class Polychaeta; order Sabellida; family Oweniidae; genus Owenia; species Owenia fusiformis. The sequence goes on from CAIIXF020000008.1 coordinate 9,669,912, forward strand.
TTTAACAATAAATTACAAGATAAAGTAGTTGAATTGAAGGAATAGGTGTTACACTATGTATTTTCTTCCAGTGTATATGTAAGTTGTGGCGTCAGAGCAAGCCCTAGTATTCACCAAATTAAATAGCCGCCAATATGCCAAAATGGAAAAGTTGCCATCCAAATTAACCCAATCTACAGTATTTAACTCACTTTCTAAATAGGGAGGACCTGGAATACTGAAGATTTAATTTTGTTACAGGATCATTTGAAGACTTATACATATAATAGGAATGTGGACTTTTAAAACTAAAATCAACTTTAACCCAAACAAAACTTCCATCCCCTCTCTTATGAATGAAATAATTTTGTAGTTAATGAATTTTGCTAATATCTTTGAAGCGATCACCGTTTCAACACAGTTTTTGAGCAAGTGCCAAGACTGTTCTACTACCATAAGAGGTACTTTGATAGTTTAGTACCAAAAGCAATAGACAAAACTATACATGTTGTATATCCAAATTGTAAAGAGGAATTTGGATTTCAATATTGTATTTGAGGAATTACTAAATAAACAAAGTTTCTTTAGAATATTTACGAATGCCCTTTGTGAATTTTTATGAACATCCTAAATAGTGATAATTCTCGGAAAGGTTACATTACTGATAACTTCAGTTTCTAACATCACATATTGTAGCTCAATTATCATTGTATATTCATTCTGTGTGCCTAGTCAATAAAACAATACAAAAAGTAAAATAAAATGCCATGTAGTACTGGGATCTATTCATCAAACATCTACCCACTAAACACTAGTTTAATATCCATCTATATCACACAAGATATATATCCATCATACAATTGATATCTGTTTTTCTTTTTACACTTGATATCTGTCCATAAGAATAAAATCGCAGTCCGTGATACAAATCAATAGAGTTCTGTCAATGTAACAGGCAAAGAATAAGGACACCAAATGCCAGTCTTAAATCTCATTTAATCCAATCCTTTACATGTCACACTTTTAGTAGCTTCTTTTATCTGCTAATGAATCCTTCCTTTCATCCTGAAACATATATATTATATACACATCCATATTCAACCGTTTAATAAGTACAAAGTAGTTATTCACCGGGAGGGATTTGATATGGGGAATATCACAAGGATGATAGGGATGATATCAATATTGCTCTGACCATGTTATAAATCATAACACTATACTTCTATGCTACTGTTTTAGTTCACTATACATGTTCATGTAGCAAAATCATTTATTTGTGGCTTGGCGAATTCATAATTTTGTTGAATAAGTAATGATTTTGACATGATGTAATGTAAACTGGAGTTAGTTCTACTCACAAACTTTACATTGGGACAAAAAACATTGAATTTATTATTACCCCATGTACAGGGGTTGACACAGAAGTTCTAAAATGCACCAACATAAAAAGTTCAACAATTGTTTCCTACAATATTTACATCTATTATTATGGACCAGTCATTACCCATCCTCCGATCACAGGGCTTCAAAATCCAGAATATCTTCTTTCTTTTTACCCCCTGCTATAACCAAGTTGGACGCGCCCGATTAAACTGAATCACGTGATCTAATTATGCGCCGATGACATATACATGATTGCTGTCGCAGTGTTGCGACAGCCAATCAAATTGCGAGTTCTTAATCGGGGAAATGCTAACTGCTTATAGCAGGGGGAAGAAGGAGGTACGGATTCTGGACACCTGCTTAGGAGGATGGTCATTACCCACATTCAGAAGATTTCATATCAGATATTTTAGGAAATCTAATTTGACTTATGGTTGCTTCAGCAACATAATGAAGAATATGGAAGATCATTTACCTGATTGACAGATGTATAATATGGTTTTGTTTTATCTGTTATATTATAGCGATTCTGTTCACCATCACCATTACCAAAGTGTACATGTTTGTCAGTCTACAAAGAGAAGGTGTCATGGTTTATAGGGCCGGGTTTTCCTGAAGGAACAGATTTCTTGATTCCCTTAGTCACAACATTCAATCAGTTATCAATATTCTACTTGTATATACCCTATATTTTATCCCTGTTTAATTGATGGATGTTCACTGGGTTACTCCGAGATGCTCAAAGTAAAATCCTTATTCATACTTTACTTGCCTGAGAGGCTTCCCATTGATAACTTACATGGCTTCATTATATATAGTGTTAATGCAAATCAGTGATCTCCCCAGCATTAAAGGCCCCATATAAAGTTTAAACTACTTTGGCTTATATTGTAGTCTTACCCAATGTTATCAAAGTGTGATATGTGAAACTTTTTTTTTTAATTTCAAAAAGTGGTTTTTGATAGACTTTTTGTTCCAAAATTTGTGAATTTATTTAAAACCAACTTTTAGAGGTCACTCATATCTTCTAATTAGCCACAATTCATACCAATGCATAGCATTCATCCTCCCGTGTTTTCTGCCGAAAAAATTAAGAAAATCAGTTCATAAATAAGCGAGAAATGAACTTATCAGTGCATGAAAATGGTTCTGAGAAAAATGCATTTCAAAATTTTAGTTCTCATAGAAACCAATGGTACAATGATATCTAAAACATAATTTATTTTTCCTTTTAACCTGGTTAGACAATCAACATTGGTTTATTATGAAAGTCTAACATATTTAGAAAAGATTGACATCGAAAAAAAAATTTCAATTTTTTTCAAAAAGTTTTTGGTACCTTAGTGACATCACTAATGTTTCAAAATATTTTTGATATGCTAAAACATTAAAGTGGCCCATTAAATATGGCATTTTATTATTGAAATAGTGTTTCCTTTGTTCAACCTTTGCATTGGTGTTAAAAAGATAATATTTTTTGAAATGCATTAAGAAATATTTGATGATTAAGAAATTTCAACTTTTTTTGAAAAATGGCGGGAAATTTGAATATTTGAGAAATGAAATGCTCACAACTTTTTTTTCAAAAATTTTTTTTTGTTCAAAAATCTCTAAAATCACTTTTTAAGTCCTGACCAATAGTAAATGAATGATAAAAAAATATTTTCAAACTTTAGACGGGGACTTTAAAGCAAGTGGGCGCAGCACCCACCTGAGATTTGGATAATAGACTTGCACCCACCTGAAAATCCTCTTGCACCCAATTGAAAGTGAGAAAAATCATGAAAAATGGGCTGAATTGTGAAAATGAGAATGTTACACCCACTTGAGAAAAAAATCCTGTGGAGAATCACTGCAAATACATATGGCACATACCTTCCTCTCGCCATCCATTTTTGATTCCTTCATTGCTGTATCTTCCTGGTTCTTGGGATGTTCCTGGTTCTTGGGATGTTCCGCGGTGTTCTGAGGGACAACAGGGGTCCCTGGGAGTCTTCTCCTTCCCATTCTCATCCTATGTCTTATAGCGCTACCAGTTGTCATGGATGAAGGTTTTTCAGTAACAGTTTTGTCCTGTTTTGATGTAGCCTCCATCTTTTGGCTGTGTGTTGCAACAGTCTCAGGAGAAACATGTTGTTCAAGTGCTTCCCTAGATGGTTCATTGGCATCATTTTGACATGCCTTGTTTACCTGAAAAGGCTCTTGCTTCTGGCTGGAGTCTTTCTGTTGATCAATACCTGTCTGTGGTTGATTGTATAGCAGTTGTTGGGAGTATGCAAAGATTGGGCTCTGGTTTGCTGTTGAAGGAGGGACACCCAGCACTGGTATACCAGGTATCTGAAATGGGGGCATTGATTGGGGGATCTTAGGTAAGTCAGGTAGAGACTGCATCAATTGTAGCACCCTTGGATCCAGGGTATTGGAAATTCCCTGAAGATTTAAGACTTGCTCTGTTGGCATCTGTAATTGTTGATCTATGGTATTTTGCATTGGTTGCCCAGTAAGGGTTTGTAACAATTGTTGGATTTGAGGGTTGAGATTATTAGAAAGCACTTGTGGATCAAATATTTTTTGAGACAGCATCTGTTGAATTCTTGGATCAAGTAAACCCTGAGGAGGAGACTGGGTATCTAAACTTGGTACTTGTAGCATTTGCTGGATTCTTGGATCTAGGGTATTCCTAGGTACCTGGATCTGGGGATCAATGATCTGCTGCTGCATCCTTGGATCTAGGGCATTCTTAAGAACCTGCTGATCTATTTGTTGCTGCAACAGGGGACTGAAACTATTATGCAGCAAAGCCTGCATTCTTGGTTCCATCGTTGACTTCAATTGGTGCAGTTGCTGCTCTATACTGTTCTGCATTTGCTGCTGTTGTTGGGGATCCAATGGCCGACTGCCTGCTGCAAACATCTGAGCTCCACCCAATTGGTTCAAAAGTTGAAGATTCTGCAAACTTTGTGTACCATTTGAGGCCATGAATGAGGCTTCTGAACCAAGAGCTGGCATATTTGGAGATGGTGAATTCAAATTCACAGCATTTATGCTTGGTAATCCTGAACTGACTGAAGGAACTTGTTTTGGAGAACTGCTTCCAGATGAATTGTTTTGAGTAACAACAGCCATGACTGCTGGGTCAGCCAATGGTGAAGACTGGGGAACACTATTTCTCATGTCAAGTCGTTTTAACAAGTCATTGATACCTAAACAGGGTGCAGGCGTACCAGTGAATGGTGTAGCAGGAGTGTTTGGAGGAACCAGTGTAGGTACTGGAGACTCATTAGATTTCATGTCACTGAGAGATAGACCACCATGTGGCATGGCATCATTTGTGGACATATCACCACCATCTATCTTTGGTGAGTCAGTCTCACTTTCCATAGGGGGAGGGGGAAGATAGTTGGCAATGGAACTTTTGGATGGTTTGATTTCAAGAGCTGGGTTTGCTTCAATAGGCCCTGTGGAAATGTTTGGTTGCTGGCTTACTGTTGCAGGATCCGAAAGTGAAGCTTTGGCACCTGGTTGGCAAGATTTTGGTGTGGGTAAATGTTGACTAGTTCCCTGTAGATTAACCTCTTGATTTAGTTTAACTGTTGACTCTTGAGATTTCTGCTGATAATACTGATGACCTATAGTGACCTCTGGATTGAAATCTTGTTTCTCAGACAGACTTTGTTCCTGAGATTTCTGTTGATAATACTGTTGGTCCAAATTGACATTTGGCTCTTTATAGTTTTGAGATTGCTGATTGAAAACGTGCTGCTCTGGCTCTTGTTGTTCCTGAGATTTCTGTTGATAATACTGTTGGTCCAAATGGACTTTTGACTCTTTGTAGTCTTGAGATTGCTGATTGAAATCTTGTTGTTCTGGCCCTAGTTCCTGGGATTTCTGTTGATAATACTGTTGTGAAGAGGTGACATTTGGTCTAAACTGACCATGAGGTTTCTGTTGATAATACTGCTGCTCTGAACTGCCTCTGCAAGATGGATTTGATGGATCTGAATTTGATTGATTGTAGTATAAAGGCTGGCTTGCCTCATGTTGCATACCTGGTAGTTTAGGATCCACATTACCTGGGTTATACTGCTGATTAGTAAAGGTTGCTTGACTATATGCATATGGTGCTGTATGATTAGAAGTATGTGGTTGACTAAAATAAACCTGTTGAAGTTGCTCCAACTCGTTTTGGGCTGGATTAAGGCCATATTGCCCTTGAACATGGCCCTGTTGCCCAAAAGTTAGGCCCTGTTGCACTGGAAAAGAGCCTTGTTTCCCTGTAGCTTGGCCTCGTTGTAGTGGAATATGGCCCTGTTGCACTGGAAAAGAGCCTTGTTGCCCTGTAGTTTGGCCTTGTTGCAGTGGAATATGGCCCTGTTGCACTGGAAAAGAGCCTTGTTGCCCTGCAGTTTGGCCCTGCTGCAATGGAAAAGAGCCCTGTTGCAGTGGAATATGGCACGGTTGCACTGGAAAAGAGCCATGTTGCACTGTAGTTTGGCCCTGCTGCATTGGAAAAGAGCCCTGGTGTACTGGAATTTGGCCCTGTTGCACTAGAAAAGAGTCATGTTGCCGTGTAGTTTGGCCCTGTTGTCCTGGGATATGACCCTGTTCCGGTGGATAAAGGCCTTGTTGCACTGAAGTTTGACCCTGGTGCACTGAATTGATGCCCTGCTGCAATTGTGATAGACTATACTGCTCATTGTAACCCTGTTGAACTGCACTTTGAGACTGGATAGAGCTGTTCACTTGAGACTGCTGGCATGAACCTAAGTGTTGTGCTGGTTGTTCCTTTTTACTGATGAGATCCTCTGGTCTGGGCATGTTAAGGGGACCCTGTTGGAAGGCATCCTTCAGATCTTGCATCAATGCATTTGGAATGCTATCTCTCAAGTCTCCCTTCAAAATATGATCTGGTTGATCACTAACAGGGTCACAGGGGGTTAGACATGGCCTGGAAAATCCACTATTTGGTATAGGCTCCATATGAAATTGCACATCTTGCTGGGTAGGCTTTGAATAGTTTTCAGAGTTATTCTGGGGAGTTTGAAGGTTGAGCTGATGACTGTATAAGGGATTCTCTAACATGGGGACTGGGACTGAATTGCCAAAATTACTCAATGCCCCCATCATATGGTCTTTGATTGGTTGGGGATTGAGGTCAAGGTTCAAGGGCATCTCCTCACAGTCATCATCAACGCCATCTTTAGTATCCTTTGGGAACTTGTCTACAAACAGGTAAAATATACTCTCAGTTGTGTGGTCATATCAGTAAATAGCAATTAGCATAAAATAAAGTGACAACGCATTCTTGGGTGTTTTAACTAAAGGACTTTAGGCCTGATATATCTTTCAAAGATTTCTGTTGTTTTCGATAAACCACCTAAAATAATATTTCAAATTTTGTAATGGTACATAAGTAAAGTATAGCAAATAATATAGCATTACATACCATCTTTTCGAGATGACAAGGATTGCATGATAGCTTTCTGTAATTCTGCATCATCTTCCTCTACAGAGTCTGCCATCTTGGATCCATAGCGAGGCTGATCCCCTCCACCAAATGCTCCACGATTATTTGCTCCCTGTGAATCTACTGGACCCCATACACTAGAGAAATCATCTCAAAATAATGAATATGTTTGAGTTTGAAGATTCACATAATTAAGAGTTCTCAGTTCAAAGAGAAAAACTTATCAGGTGAGTATACTTTGCTAAAAATAAGATGTCTTGCATTAATTTTTATCTTATATTGCATTTGTATCAATATTCTATTGATGAGTAAAACACAAAATTTTCAACCTGAAATAATTTTCAAGGTTCAAAGAATTCAACCAAAAATACAAGTAGCATCATTGAGGTCTAAAATATGGTGAATACTGAATGCAGACAAAATATTAAAAATGTTTGTGAAATATGAACATGGTCATTTGTCATGCAATTATCAAACAAGGCATTAACATGACAAAATGTCACCACCTAGTTGCTCAAAATATTATGAGTTCAAACTTAAGTCAGATTTGAATTTCTGAGAACTTGTAAAGTCAAATTTGAACTTCTGAAAAGATGTAGATGATTTTGAAAAAAAAATTTGGTCAATAGACTAGATGCGAGTAAAAACAATCTTGATTTACGTCATCAAAGATTCAAAATTCAGTCAAACTGATGTCATATTTGGAATCTACATGTAGAATTACATCTAGAAATGTGGTTTTGAAAAGAGTTAATCAACTTTGAAAATTTAATTTTCTTTGAAAATGTGACTTCTAGGTCGGGGAGATTCCCCATAGAGCCCTTGTTGTAAAATCACAAAAAGTGAAATATCTTTTCTTGTGTTGGGCAGATAATATCTTTTTTTACTGGGCATATTTTAATTTGTATAACTATCAGATACAAAAAGGTAATATGAAAACTGAACCACTAAAACTGATGAATATTCAAGTTTAAGGGAATTTTGTAATACCCTGCCATGTTATTTCCCCCGACTCAGCCACCTGGTGGCGAAACTGGTAACTACCTACTCGCATCTGAGTAATTTGAAGCAAGTTGAAAACAGACCTTTTTGACCTTTTTTGACCTTGAGAAGGTCATTAAAGGTCAAATGTCAAATCTAAAGTCAGATTTGAATTTCTGAGAACATGTAGATGATTTTGAAAAAAAAATTAGTCAATTTGAAGCAAGTTGAAAAAAGACCTTTTTGACATTGAGAAGGTCATTGAAGGTCAAATGTCAAATCTAAAGTCAAATCTAAAGTCATATTTGAATTTCTGAGAACATGTAGATGATTTTGAAAAAAAATTTAGTCAATTTGAAGCAAGATGAAAAAATACCTTTTTGACCTTTTTTGACATTGAGAAGGTCATTGAAGGTCAAATGTCAAATCTAAAGTCAGATTTGAATTTCTGAGAACATGTAGATGATTTTGAAAAAAAATTTGAAGCAATTTGAAGCAAGTTGAAAAAAGACCTTTTTGACCTTTTTTGACTTTGAGAAGGTCATTGAAGGTCAAATGTCAAATCTAAGTCAAATCTAAAGTCAGATTTGAATTTCTGAGAACACGTAGATGATTTTGAAAAAAATGTTTAGTCAATTTGAAGCAAGTTGAAAACAGACCTTTTTGACCTTTTTTGACCTTGAGAAGGTCATTAAAGGTCAAATGTCAAATCTAAAGTCAGATTTGAATTTCTGAGAACATGTAGATGATTTTGAAAAAAAAAATTAGTCAATTTGAAGCAAGTTGAAAAAAGACCTTTTTTACCTTTTTTTACCTTGAGAAGGTCATTGAAGGTCAAATGTCAAATCTAAAGTCAAATCTAAAGTCATATTTGAATTTCTGAGAATATGTAGATGATTTTGAAAAAAAATTTAGTCAATTTGAAGCAAGATGAAAAAATACCTTTTTGACCTTTTTTGACATTGAGAAGGTCATTGAAGGTCAAATGTCAAATCTAAAGTCAGATTTGAATTTCTGAGAACATGTAGATGATTTTGAAAAAAAAATTAGTCAATTTGAAGCAAGTTGAAAACAGACCTTTTTGACCTTTTTTGACCTTGAGAAGGTCATTGAAGGTCAAATGTCAAATCTAAAGTCAGATTTGAATTTCTGAGAACATGTAGATGATTTTGAAAAAAAAATTTAGTCAATTTGAAGCAAGTTGAAAAAAGACCTTTTTGACCTTTTTTTGACTTTGAGAAGGTCATTGAAGGTCAAATGTCAAATCTTCAGTCAAATCTAAAGTCAGATTTGAATTTCTGAGAACACGTAGATGATTTTGAAAAAAAATGTTTAGTCAAATTGAAGCAAGTTGGAAATAGACCTTTTTGACCTTTTTTGACCTTGAGAAGGTCATTGAAGGTCAAATGTCAAATCTTAAGTCAGATTTGAATTTCTGAGAACACGTAGATGATTTTGAAAAGAAAATTTAGTCAATTTGAAGCAAGTTGAAAACAGACCTTTTTGACCTTTTTTGACCTTGAGAAGGTCATTAAAGGTCAAATGTCAAATCTAAAGTCAGATTTGAATTTCTGAGAACATGTAGATGATTTTGAAAAAAAAAATTAGTCAATTTGAAGCAAGTTGAAAAAAGACCTTTTTGACCTTTTTTGACCTTGAGAAGGTCATTGAAGGTCAAATGTCAAATCTTAAGTCAAATTTGAAGGTCAAATGTCAAATCTAAAGTCAGATTTGAATTTCTGAGAACATGTAGATGATTTTGAAAAAAAATTTAGTCAATGTGAAGCAAGTTGAAAAAAGACCTTTTTGACCTTGAGAAGGTCATTGAAGGTCAAATGTCAAATCTAAAGTCAGATTTGAACTTCTGAGAACATGTAGATGATTTAGAAAAAAATTGAAGTCAGTCTAAACAGTATTTGTTAAGTTATAGGAAGTTGTAAGAAATTGTTACAGACGCCGGACGCCAACCGCCGGACGCCGGACGCCAACCACCAACCGCCGTCACAAAAAAACGGAGACCATAACAATATGTCACCACTTTTGGTGGTGACATAAAAAATGATATTGATTCATCACATAATAATAATATCTACATTTCTCATTTATCTCCAAACAATCAAAATGTTTAATTAATAAAGACATGGGATTAATGTTCTACACTACATAGCACATTATCAAATTCACTAATTTTCTTCACCTTTCAATACCACCCTGCAAAGATGGTGGTTCAGTAGTATCATCCATATCCAACAGAGGGGGCATGTCTTCACTGTCAGTGGTCAAGGTCAAGTCAAGGTTAACATGACCTGATGATGCTGCATAGTAGGGGGTTGCTTCAGATGAGGCTAAAGGTTCTGAAAAATAACATGAAAACTTTTTTATTCTAGATTTTATGCAAAATACATATATTTATAAATACATATATCTCCATGGTAGAATGTGTATAATTATATCAAGTATAAAATACATTTTACATGTACATATTTCATTTCACCAATATGATATATAAATATGAGATGAAACTAAGTTTGTTGACCCTAGGTGTAATGATCTAGGAAGAGATAGCCAATGGAACAACAGATATTTGTGACAGATGCCAAATGGCAATAGCAATTACAGCCAAATACCAGAAAAGTGGTAGCTATAACAATGTAACACCACTTCTTGGTCAGACCAAATCACTACTCAGTTTATGATGATTACTCACCTCCTAGAGCATCATCTATGCTATCAACACCTGACCATTTCTCAACCCCAGAGATGTATTCATCTGATCCAGGTAGCCATGGCAACTCATCTAATTTATCTGTAGCATCCTTATACTCCTGACTTGAACTACTACATGAGGCATTTTCATCTGCGTTATTCACACTGATACAACTTGGTTCAGTTTCATCCACTTTTATAGATTGCGGCTCAGTTTTTTCAGCAATCGGATCATTTTTACCCACAGTTTCATGGGTAATTGGAGCTCTTTGCAGTTGATTGGTGATAGAGACTGGAGCTTGCTTGAGTGTGGCTGGCATTGTGGATTCCTGATTCCGGGTGTTAGTGGCTGATGACTGGCTTGAAGGTATGGTAGGAGGAATTTGTTTCTTTTTCTCAGCAGCGATCCTGGAAATTGTATTGTGCAATAACAAAACTCAAATGGCAACATTATACAAGGTCAATAATTAAAGCTACTCAACAATTTTTAATTCATATTTTGTTGTAAACTGACATTAAAGAAGGACACATATTGAGAACAAGAACACAAATGTGTACAATATGTCCCCACCAATGGGTGATCCCATGAATTGGTTATCCTGAAAATGAGTAGACAAGACTTTACTGACACAATTTGAGGACGGAGAGTCCAAAATGGCCGCCTTAAAATTTACCCAGAATCCCCAAAAATTAGCTTGTTTTAGATTTTCATACTAAGAACCACCCCTGAAAATTTGAAATTGATCCGTCAAACAGTTAAACAAGAATTTACAGACAAGATTTTAGGATGGAAAATCCAAAATGGCTGCCTTGACATTTACCCAGAATGTCAAAAAACTAATCAGTTCTAGATTTTCATACTAAGAATCATCCCTGAAAATTTGAAATTGATCTACCAAACGGTTCACCTGAAAACGCGTAGACAAGACTTTACAGACAAGATTTTAGGACAGAAAATCCAAAATGGCTGCCTTGACATTTACCCAGAATGCCAAAAAACTAATCAGATCTAGGTTTTCATACTAAGAATCATCCCTGAAAATTTGAAATTGATCTAACAAACGGTTCACCTGGAAATGCGTAGACAAGACTTTACAGACAAGATTTTAGGACGGAAAATCAAAAATGGCTGCCTTGACATTTACCCAGAACGCCAAAAAACTAATCAGATCTAGATTTTCATACTAAGAATCATCCCTGAAAATTTGAAATTGATCTACCAAACGGTTCACCTGGAAATGCGTAGGCAAGACTTTACAGACAAGATTTTAGGACAGAAAATCCAAAATGGCTGCCTTGACATTTACCCAGAACGCCAAAAAACTAATCAGATCTAGATATTCATACTAAGATTCATCCCTGAAAATTTGAAATTGATCTTCCAAACGCTTCACCTGAAAACGTGTAGACAAGACTTTACAGACAAGATTTTAGGACGGAAAAAACCAAAATGGCCGACAATAAAAAAGTGATTACGAGTTTTTGCTGATTTCCTTTTACAAAATTATCACATATAACTACTGTTAACAATAACATAGGCTTTTTCAACAAAGTACACCTGGAATTATTTATAAAGCTACTAAATAGTTAAAGTATGAAAACTCAAAAACACCATTCAATATGATACAAAGTATTATCGCGCACTAACTTTTCTTCAGACATTCAAAATGGCTAACATGACTGGGCTAACAGGTCCAAAACCTAATCAGATGTAGAATGAAGTGAGCTGAACAAGATGTTAAAGTTTTAAAAGCAACTGTGAAGCCGTTTTTCTTAAAGTTTGCAGACAAGGATTTTAGCATTTGACCTCAAAATGGCCGACAGGAAGTAGCTATCGAGTTAATTTTTTTTCATCTACATCTGTATGCACTCACAAGTTATTCCTGAAAATTTGAAGGTGATACCTGTAGCGGTTTTGGAGAAAACTGCCGGACGTACGGACGGACGGACAGACAGACAACCAGACAGACAGACGGACGGACGGACGCGCCTAGGACGACAATATGGCCCCACACTATGTGGTGGGGACATAAAAAGGAGGGCCAATTCTTATTTGGCCATTATCATGAAAAAATCAATTGGCTATTTCTTGTAACTTTATGTTTCAATCACATTTGCTGTAGCAACTGTAGGCTCTAAAATTTCTATGGCCATTTTATATAGACACTGCAGCTTTACCATGGTCACAAACTGTAGTCACATATGACAGGGTAGCAGTGTAATGTAATTTGAATTTGTCGAGAAAAAGGCCATAGAACCTTTGAAGTGATTACAAACAGTTGTTTCAGAGCGTCGCTGCAGCACTGCTGCATTTAAGTTTAACTTCAAGTATACCTTTCTCTGGCTCTTGCCTCCTCTTGTATTGCAGTCTGCATGCTGAGTTCTAATGCCTTACAGAGCTGAGCTTCCTCATCTTGAGCGTCCATGGGTTGCAACATCGCCATTGTCTCATTACGTCGCAGCCAGATATTCTCCGCAGGTCTTGGGGCTAGAAAATCAAAATTTAGAAACATTTTATACAGACTTTGGGAGACTGAAGAGATTTTCCTCACACTCTGTTCATATTTCGATAACTAGCTAAAAATATCACCACCTAGCTAAACCAAGAATTAGTGTATCAAAAGACTTTACTTGCTAAAAATGCTACAGTGTATGTGCTTTTATACAAATTTATACAAAATCTTACCAGCCACAAAATCAACTTTAGTTGACTTCTTCTTGGCCACCTCAGAGTATGGAAGGTCTGTAGCACAACGTTTTGGTCTGTTTGGGCTGAAGGCTGTTGTATCATGAGTTGGAACTTCAATTAAATCTGGCACATCGTTCACAGATTTCCAATATGTATTCTTCCCAGATTCCTTCTGTGGCTTTCTGAATGGAAAAAACAGAAGATTTCTATAGCAAGGCATTAACATGCAAAATGTCACCACCTACCATTTGTTACAGACACTGACCGTTGAAAGCTGTTACAGACACCGAACACAATCCACAAAAAAGTTGGAGATTATAACAATATGCCATAACTTGTGATAGTAACATAAAAACAGACAGGCTTATTTATTTCATAGTATGGTGTGGTTAAGTTGGAGGATGTCCAACCAATGTTTGTATTGAACCACAATCCAATTTAGGCCATTCAGAATAAAATAGATGATACTCCCCAACTCTAAAATCCTTGACATTGTCAGTTTAACTCTTCAGTACAAAGTTTTTGGCTGTTCTTTTCATTCCATTCAATGATAACACTCACTTTGATTTTACAGGCTTTGACTTGGGAACTGCCCCATATTTAGCAGCTATATCATCTAAGCCACTTTCTGCTTGCAGTTCAAACACCTCATCCAAGTTCCTTTGTTTATCCCACTCAAGTTCCTTGAAATGTTGAGCACTCTTCATGTCCTCAAATTCCCTCTGAAGCAAAGTACACACAGGCATAAGTAGAACTTGGGGAGAAAAATTAGGTTTTGCTTCATGATCAAAAGATGCCGCGGAGCCTCATCATTAAAAAGTATTTGTTGGTAAAGATTTATCATGTTTGAAAGCAATTCATAATTTTGAAAAAGATTCATGGTAATATTGTATGTATTGTAAATAAATAAATAAAAAAAATAAAAACCAAAAGCATCATGTTTTTACTGAATATGAGGGGGTCAAAAAACATGTGAGAGTAACACTACAAAGCACATAATAAGAGGGTCAACCCTGAAATGGACATGAAATGTCACAATTTAAAGTCCACAGTAGGTGGCTCACTACAAAGCAAACATAAGGTGGGCACACTTAAAACTACACACAAAAAGTCAAAATCCAAAGTTCACATAGAGTCACATTTCAAATTGCACATGAAAGATCAAATTTCAAGGTAAGCACAAGGATCATCACACTTTTAAGTACATATGAGGGGTCAATGAAAGAACATGAAAGATCAAAATTCAAAGTACACACAAGGGTTACATTTTTACACAATTCAAAGTACACACACAGGTCACACTTTACACAGATGATAGGTGACTACTTCACATTAGGGGATATTACTTCAAAGCACACATGGAACATGCAAGAAATATGTTACTCTATACAGATTTGTTGACAAAATTGCACCAAAATAAAAACAAAACAAGGGACTGCAACAACTTACATAATACTTCCTAAAAATACAATAGAAAGAATGATTCACTATTTGTGATACATGTATACAGGATACAGCACTATGGTCATTTAAAATTAAATCATATATTATTATTATTATTAATCATGTAATTTTCATGTAAAAATTTAATCATAAATACATCTACATAAGGTTAGTCAACAGTAACATACTGAATGATGATCAAGAAAAACAAACAAACAAGAGTATCAAAGTGTAGGTACTTTATGAGTGCTTCTCAAACGATCAAGTTCTTCCTGATGTCTCTGTTTTCCTGCTTCCCTCTCCTTACGTCTTTCCTCCTCTAATTGCTGCTCTGTATGCCTCCTTGGCTGATCCTAAAACCATATATGAGGAACACTGTGACCACACATAATTCATACCTGTCAACAATTACAAAAAAGAGGTGTAAAAGTTTGATAAATGTTGACACTAAATGTCGACACTGAATGCTGGTCAAAAAAAAAAAAGATGACATCAGTCTCTGAGAAATAAGGATTCTCAAGAGGAAGACAGACTTATCAAAAACAAGAGAACCAGGGAATTATGCAGGAGGTAAATAGGTAACAAATAAATCTGTCTATAGAATATATACCTTCATTAGATTGTTGTAGCGCTGAATGTGGATGTCTAGTAGAGCTTTACGATTGTGCTCAATAGAGGGCATTGATCTTGGTTGTTTTGGTAAAGATTGCACTGCAGGATTTTGATTCTGAAAAAAGTAACCCTACTATCACACCAAACTAGTTCTCACTACGTTCTCGAAAATGGGCTTCAACTGTGTACGAACGGACTGGACCTACTACGAGGGGTGATCAATAAGTAATGGACGCTTTTTTACACAGATACTTTTTATAGACCAATCCCTTTGATTTTCCTACCAGTGATACATCATTCAATTATCTATCAATTCTGAAAATTTGAAGACAAAATATATAATATATGTTGATATATCCTTATTTCCGTGAAGGAGTTACAGGTACCCCGGGACCGACATTTACGTCATATATTCAGTTTTTAGCCAGTTTGGCAAATTTCAGTTAGATTTGAACTTTTTATATGCAACAAGTGTTGTGTTGTTTGACATTTTTTGCTGACTGGTAACACATAAACAGAAAGTATTGTGATGTCAGAGTGTTGTATGGAAGGGGTTTGCAGGTCAATTTGAGAAAGCATTGTGGAAGAAAGGGGTGGTGAGAGAAGGGAACACCCTACTCCATATGGACAATGCACCTGCCCACAGATCTCAAAATGTTCAGAAAACAATATCCCTGGACCTCAAAATTGAGCTCTTGGCCAATGCACCATATTGTGCAGATCTGCTCACATGAGACTTATTTATTTCTATACTACTTATTTCTATAGAGAAAGGATGCAGGTTTATTGCCATTGATGAAATAAAACAACCCGTGCAACTGCATCTTGCTACCATGTCAGAGAATGGATTCAGCCTTGTCTCACAATCTTGCGAGTTAAGAGGATGAGTAATTGTGTACATGTAGCATTTGATTGAACCTATGTAGAGGGACCTGTGGAATGAATGTGGCATGAATACCACATAGTGATGATAAAATATTCAAAATCAACTATCACATAACAAAATGGGGTAATTCATGACCATAATGGTTTGTTTTGTTCAGCCTGCATTCAACTGCATTGCATGTTAAACAAGTTAAAATAGCTTTAGAATGTTTGACGTAAATGTCGGTCCCGGGGTACCTACACATCCTTCACGGAAATAAAGATATATCAAAATATATTACATGTTTTGTTTTCAAATCTTCAGAGTTGATAGATAATTGAATGACGTATCACTGGTAAGAAAATCAAAGGGATTGGTCTATAAAAAGCATCTGTGTAAAAAAGCGTCCATTACTTATTGATCACCCCTCGTAAGAACAGTTTGGGATCTATTTACAAACTTCATCGAACGTACTCGAACGGGTAGGTCCTCTAGAACTTAGACAATGCTCAAAATGTTCTCGTGATCGTCACGTTCTACAATTAGAACGTGTGACAACGTACTAACGACGAGCTGGACGTACTACGAACGGAATCGTCGTACTTCAATCCTACTAGGGACGTTTTAACAACGAGTTGAACTGTCTGAGGACGTGTTGAGAACGAGGTAGAACTAATTGCAAACGGGTTTAAACTGATTAAGAACGTATCTAATACTGCTTATGAACGAGTTAGCAAAAATATAGCTATCACACCAAACAAGTTGCCACTGCGTTCTTTAAAACTGGTTTTAAACTGTGTGCGAACGGAATGAACGTAGCTGCAACTTCCTAAGGTCTATTTACGAACTTTATGAACGTTCTCAGACGGGAATGTGATTTTGAATCGATTCAAAATTTGATGGCGACCATACCGTTCTGTAATCAGGTCATGTTGACCTTCTACACTAAGGGACGCGTTCTACGACATTGCACACCGACGTGGTGCGACCTGAACGAACTGTGAACGAGATGGACGTATTGAAGACTGTTTAAGAACGAAGAAGCTAATTATTTCAGACATATTTCCCGACCACAGCCAGATTGAGCCCGTTTTACGACGTTTTCGTAGGACTGGCAAGAACGGGTAAGAACTAGTTTGGTGTGATAGGGGGGTAAACAAGACATTAACATGCCATTTGTTACAGATGCTGACCACTGGACACTGTTCAGACGCCAAACCCCATCCATAAAAAAGTTGGAGACTATAACAATATGTCACCAGTTCTTGTGATGACACGAAAAGTAACATTGAAGAGGCCATTGAAGATGTCATTGTAAAATAACACAAAATAGGAATTATCAAATCATGGAAATTAGAGACTTAATGTAAAACTTGTTTCCACTCTCCACATATGAAACAATCATAAATCATGAGAAAAATTGTCCATGGGCTTACCTCATCTTTAGAGTGTGTTGCCTTTTGTCTTTGTGCTTTTGCCTTTGCAAGAAAATCCCTCAAATGTTTATCCCTATCACTTTTCTGGTCACCATGACTACTGTTCCCATAACAAACATCATTGTTTTCTCCCTCAGTTAGCTTTGGCTCCTTACTGTCATCCTCCTGTTCAAAGAGTGGAGTGTATTGTTCATCAAGAGTTGGAGAATATGGTGCTTGGATTTTGTACTGGTTCTGTGCTGTCTGGATTTTTAGCTGCTTCCTCTAAAATATGTACAAGATATTTGTGTCTGTTGCTTTTTAAGTGAAAAATACATAGATCACAACAGTTTGGTGATCTAGCATTGAACTAAGCCTAAAATATTATTTTATTAACTATTTGGACTTCTATAGTTCTGAATTAATGTGACACAAAATATTTAATACAATGACAGAAAGAATATCCATTATTTAAAGTACTAACATTCAGCTTTGCTTCTTTTTTCCTTTTCAATTTTTCTTTCTTCTTATCTTTGCTTTCTTCTTCATCGAAGTCAATCTTTGGTTGTTCAATTTGAGGGAATGCATACATATCAGTATATTCCTCTTTTGAGGACCGTGTGCACCTATATAACAGCCATAGACCATTAACATGCAAAATGTCACCACCTACCATTTGTTACAGACACCGACTACCAAACACAACAACATTTTACAATAGCAGATTTTCGTTCTTGACATCTATTTATAGCTACCATACAGGATTGGTCACATTTCAAATGGTAAAAATCTCAGATTGGTTAACATTAATAGATATGTTTCCTCTGATTAGTCACCATATGAAAGTTCTCACTCAACATTTGAAGAGTAAAAGCCTCTGATTGGCTAGTGGCTACATTTTAGGAGTAAGAACCTCAGATAAGTCACAAATAAAGGTCTCAATAAATCTTGTACCTTGCTTTGGGAGAGTCAACAGGTTTCAACTCTTCCTGTTTCTGTTTTTTCCTCTTTTCCGCAAGGTCTTTTTCTAGCTGAAGACTGATCTCTTTTATCTCCTGAATAAGAATGAACCCCACACTGATCAGAATCGAAATATACAGCTTATACTAGTTGCGGAGTGATTACAAGTGAACTAAAGAGAACCAATTTGTATTTAGATAATCAGTTGATTGATTATCATCAGAAAGATATTTAGATTAAGTATGAGAAAATGTATTTCATTTACAGCCATTGTCTATTTTGAACTGTAGTTTCTTTTATTACTTTGATATTCCAATCAAAAATTTGTTATGTGGAAAAATTTAAATAAAAGAACAACAAACTGTGTGCATATATAATTTTGACACAAGAATTTTAAAGGTGTCACTTATTTATTAAGAATTACCTTTTCTCGTCTGTTATGTTCGCGTTTCAGTTCCTTTTTACTGGGAGGTTTAGGTTTTTCTAATGAAGGCTTATTTGCCTTTTTTCTGGCTCTCTGAAAAACAGTCAACCCAATTGGTTGGAGATATGATTTATTCTTGTTAAAGGCTCCAAAGGATCGGAATGCAAAATAACCTATCACTAAGGGGCGGGGTCAAAATATCAATGTTCATATGGAGACGAAAGTAATTTCGTTTGGACAACAACCCCCCCACCCCCCCTCTAGACGAAAGCTTAGGTCACTTCAAAAAAACATTGGCATAATCGTATCCTATTTGCCGGGTTATTATTACGGTGAATTAACACACGTTCGCAATTTAACTGCATTGGACTCTTCAAAAGGAGGAGGGAAAAGTATGGAATTTATTTGAAAAATGATCGAATTATCGTCTTTATCTACCGATATTTTGGACCTATCACACAAAAAAGCTCACGAACTATTGAAAACAAGCCTTTTTATCAGAACATAGCGCCAGAAAAAGTGGGTAAGTCCAATTATTTTTTGTATATCAGATCCGAATTATCGATGTTTTTTTGGTCAACGAAAGTGCCCAAAAACCCCCTCCCCCCTCGCGAAAGTACTTTCGTCTCCATATGAACATCGATATTTTGACCCCGCCCCTAACAGGTAAGTAAACAAAACCTTGAGTAAGATTGTTGAGATGTTGTGCCAATAATCTAAGCAGAGGAAACATAATAGAATCTGTGTTTAGAATCATGTACTGATTAAAAGTTGGAGACATGCGTTTATATGTGGTATACTGTTGTAACTTACCCTGACTCTTGTATTGTGTCTTTTACTGGGATCCCTTGTCTTCAGCCAATCTTCATAGGATTGAAACTTCTTCAACTGAAAATAATTGTTATTCTATTACAAGAAGGACAAAGGGCCATGCCAAGATAAATATTCTCTTTCACAAAATGGGGGACAGAATGTGCCAATATGGACAACATGATTTAATATGGTTGCCAAAAAAATCCATTATTTCCATTATTTACAAAATCTACATTTATCTAACATGTTTCTACAATCCAGTATTACTGGCCATAGCTACAGGAACTTCATAAATATCTGTGTGTAATTTTCTGTCTTCATACATTGTATTCAGTTTGGTTTTGGGAATTATCCCTAATCTGAGAGTATAGAGTATCAAGTACTTACAAAGGCCACATGTACTTACAAAGGCCACATGTACTTACAAAGGCCAGATCTACTTACAAAGACGACATGTACTTACAAAGGCCACTGTTCTTAAAAAGGCCAAGTGTACTTAAAAAGGCCAGATCTACTAACAAAGACCACATGAACTTACAAAGGCCACATGTACTTACAAAGGCCACGTGTACTTACAAAGACCACATATACTTATAAAGGCCACATGAACTTAGAGGTCACATGTTCTTACAAAGGCCATATGTACTTACAAAGGCCACATGTACTTACAGAGACCACATGTACTTACAAAGACCACATGTACTTATAAAGGCCACATGTACTTACAAAGGCCACATGTACTTACAAAGACCACATGTTCTTATAAAGGCAACATGTACTTACAGAGGCCATATGTTATTACAAAGGCCACATGCACTTACAAAGGCCACATGTACTTACAGAGACCACATGTACTTAGAAAGGCCACATGTTCTTTTAAAGGCCACATGTTCTTACAAAGGACAAATGTACTTACAGAGACCACATGTACTTATAAAGGCCACATGTACTTACATCTTCTTCAGTCAGGTTGTCATCATAGAATCCTTGACGTTTTCTGTTTTCAAATAGATGGCTAAAGAATTCCTCCTCCTCTTTCTCTTCTTCATCAACATCACAGTGGCAGTGATGATTACGCCTTCCACGTGTTCTATTTTGAAATCCTGGAAATTAGAATTTGATTAATCATGACCAAAAGCCAATGTTATCATCAGTCTTCAAAAACCAATTCTGTGATATTTTTCCTTGTAGATTTCATAAATTTCTCATTATGTCATCGTCATGTCTGTGGTTCCAAATAGCTTAAAGTCACCTTAAGATTTATCCAGCATGTCCAAATACTAATTTGAATTCAAGATTTCCATTCAAATTTAATCAATCAGTCTATCGATATGTCTGAAAATGCAAAGACAAGATGAGTGACACTGCCTTGTGCCAGCTATCTACCAGAATGATGTCATACCTTGATATGATAAAAACTTCAAATTGAGAGGTTCTAGTTGTATACTTTCTTCCAAGTCATTATTTAATGAATAGTTTCCTTTCTCAAAATGCGAATCAAGAAAACATCCTGAATCCGAGTTGTCTTGTTACCTAAATAAAGGGATGTTTTTTCCTTTATTTTTATCCAATCTTTGACTTATCTAAATAGATTTGGGTTAAATAAACATTCCCAATTACTTACTTAATTACTTACTTCTCTTATAAATAACCTCCTGAAATATCCTAAAGAACATTTCAAACCAATCATCTTCACTCTCCTCATCTTCACTGTCTGTCCATTCATCAGATGAAAAACATTCATTTTCTTCATCACTTTTAGTATCACTGTCAGAATCCTGGAAATCCTCAAGGTTTAAACATCTGCCACAGTGGCAGCATTCTTCACTTTGAGATTTAGTTTTCTTCCTCTTTTTTCTTTCTGAATAAAATTAATAAAAACATTTTTGAGAGTGGTGATTTATGAGCACAGAGAACAGTAATATAGATGAAATTTCAAAGCAATACTTTTAAAATCTACTTTTTGTAAATTTGATTATTTTTCAGGATTCTAAATCAGAACGTTTTTTTAAGGAAAAACAGAATTCTGTCTTCCTCCTAGTTTATGGTCTAAGACTGTCCTAACCTCCAGGTTTCAAGGCTGGAACTTTCATTAATTCTTCATCCAGCCTCTTGATCCTACGATTGACAGATTGAACTCGTGTATAAGCTTTACTGATCTGTTGAAATTTAACCTTAGCTGCTTCTTCATTTCCATGATTCTGGAAAAAATCAAAATAATGGAATAATCACTTTAATACTTCTCATTCAAGGAATTCAAGAAAGCAATTTTCAAATATTGTACCAATGTTTTCTTGCAATCCTAATTTTCAATAACCATCCCAGATAATTTCAAAAGTTGAAGGATTATCAAGAAATTAATCTGAAATGTTAAACTTTTTAGAAAAGAGGTATGACATGGAATAATGAGAGTGAACTTGTTCTCAACTTGTCTCTACTAATCTCTTTTACTAGACTTAAATCTTCACTTTCAGTTTTATCTTAATAGAATCTGACATACTTAGGACTAGTTTCAGAATTTAATTTATAACAAAAGGGTTGCAATTTAAAAAGTATATAAAAATATTATAAGATTGGAGGCCCTTTTTGACAAACCTTATCTGGATGCCACTGATATGCTAGTTGTCTGTATGCTTGATTGATGCATGCTGAAAAAGAGAAATGCAATTCAGTAATTAATTTAGGTTTTATCTACATATTAATCAAGAGAGTAAAATATTATACCTGTGCGGTGAGGTCAAGGTTATACTAACCAAAGGTCAATATATTGGCATTCTTAGTAGCAAAGAAGGTCAAGTCTCATTTATTGAATGATCAAGTTAAAATTTAAAAGTATTAATATTTATTCCGGATTTAAAAAATCATTGAAGGTAATTAAAGTAAATAGGCTGTTCTATAATATTTACAAGTTAAAGCTCTCTTGATGTATTGGGAGTACATATGGGCAAGGTTTCGTTAAAGGCCCACCAATAATTATATTTTATTGTAGGTTCTTGTTCCAACTAGTTTTACATGTAATTCCCACGTTTCCATCATTTCTCTCCAGTTCCCAATTATAAATACTTACTCCAAACAAATACTTTATAAGCCATTATTGCAATTAACGATCAAAAGCCACTTATTTTTCTCAGATGTTCTCTATAATTAGGCCCAATTAAAAGTTCACACATAATTTTCAACCCATTATTTGTGAGATTTAGATTAAGATGTAAGGAATGTATTAAGATATCTATGTAAGATGTAAGCAAGGGTATTCAATAGAAAGTCCATGATGTAAGTTACCTTTGTATTGACAATATACTCCAGTTCACAATCACATGTATTTCAAGTCAAAATCACTTATAGGTAAAAATTAATTAAAATCAATGTCAAATTAACATATTTTTTATATAGGTATAGTAGCTTTATTCTTGGTTTTTGAATTCTTATCTTTTGGTCATTTATTAAAACAGAGACATATAAAACATTTTATATGTCTCTGATAAAAACATTCCCATTACAAAGCAACTTACATCATGGACTTTCTATTGAATACCCTTGCTTACATCTTACATAGATATCTTAATACATTCCTGACTCTTTATCGGTTTATTTCTTTGATCATTTCCTTGATAAACCAACAAGAGAGTACCACAATTGATACATAAAGCTCTTCTAAAAGAGTCATGTTTACTGAATTTTACAGCCAGACTATAGGGTAGTGCTAGGATGGAGATATTTTTTCATCCTAGGGTAGTGTAATATGACTCCCAAATTTATAATTTTCAAATTATACCATAATTTTTCTGGGGGACATTCCCCTAGGCCCCCTAGCTTGCAGCATCTGAGCCAGCCACACGACAGCTAAATTCTGCATGCCCATTGTGTCAGTGGCGCAACAGATCTATACGCAACAGTCAACCCCTTTGTTGGAAAATCCTTTGAATGCCTGTCATCCCATCCTGTCACATAGACTATGAGTTTGAGCATGGACCTCTAATCACTGATTAGAAACTGATTAGAAGTCCATGTTATGAGAGGGTCTGAACATGGATTTGTTTTTTCGAAGGCAAAGTAGATGGCCTATCCCCCGGGGCTTAGCCAATACTTCTTTACGAGGGCTTAACCATAAACATGACTATTATTCCCTGGCTCTGTGTATCATATATGCAAAGTGGACTAGCTAGTATGAGTCAAAAAATGATTTACCATTTCTGCTTTTGAATCTTGATATTTGATAGATCTAGGCCTAGGCTATTTTGATTTTTGCTTGCAGTTGCACTTTTTTAAAAACACACAAATTCTTCATGTTGCACTAGACTAAGCATAGCAGTTTTTTCTTATTAGTAAGTGTGGGTGAATAGTCATTTATAAATTTAAAATCATAAATTCAGTCATACCATCTCCGGCTGGAGTAGGAAGTCCTAAAATCTTCAGATATTTCTCCCTTCGCGCTTGAAGCTTTGCCGCCATGCTAAATTTTGGATATGTAAACTTTCCTTTTGGACGGTTCGATTTTATTTTAATAGGGATGTAAGCGCATTATACAAAAATCTTTACAGCTGGATGCATAACTTCTTAATGCTTCATTTGTGATAGGACTAGCAAATACTAAAATTTGTCATTTGTGTTTTCTGTATCAATTTGTAAACACTTGACACATTAATATGTTCCCCTCATTTATACAGACACCCCTGAATGAAATATGGGATCGTCCAAATTTAAAGGGTGCCATGCTTCATTTCATCTAATTTCTCAGTCTGTGAGAAGTAATGTTTGTTAAATTTACCAGATTATATGAACTTGTGGGTTTCCATGAACTACTTAAAATGTGATTTGTAAAAGTGAATGAAATTAATGAGCTGGAAGCCAGGAATGATCTCGGATTGCGTTCCCGGGTTTATGCTTTATCAGTGTTATATTTCCTTTCGTCTAGTGTACAGGTACTTGCAGAAAATTATTGAACACAAATATGGAATAATATGGAATGTCTGTGACATTTTGCGAAGTCTTTTGCTGACTTTATATACCAACATAACACAGAAGAGTGTGGATTATATTCCAATGACCCGAATACTCGATAAAGAGCCCATATTACCTAAACCGAAAGTGAAAGAGATAGTAAGAGTTAACTTCCGAGTTGATGCATTCTGGGACGGTCACCAGGAGAAAAAATATGGCGGCATCAACAAATTTTTTAAAATGTTTTTATCGTTTAAATTGACAAATATACATTTAAAATGACAAAAAGAAGTAGTAACCATCGTCTAAATCTCTACAGTGATTGCTCAGACATAATTTCTGCTGTATAATACAGGTAATAGGCCTTTTATTATCAACTTAGACTACACATTCAGTATCGGATTTCTCAAAATTATCTCACTTTTCTCAGTCATTTTTAATTTTTGGCTCGTGCTGAGGCAAGAACCATATCTCACTTGGGTTTATTAGTAAGTGATAACGACAATGGACTGAGGTTTAAATGTTAGTTATATGAGTTATTCCTCGAGCAAAGGTTTACCCTAAGGTGTTAGTTTATAATAAAATTGCGGTAGAGAGGGTTTCAAACGACATATAGGGCGAAGGGGTGTAATGTCGACGTGTGGGGTAATGTCGACATAATAGACGGGGTAACTTCGACACTTACGTATTAGAAGTAGAATTTCCGTTTTCCGCCATGTTTGATTTCTGGAAAAATTAAAATCTCGCGAGATCTCGATCCATGCGAGAACAAAAACATGGCTTCCCCCTAGATCGGAAATTAGAGCAAATAAACAACAAGGTGTCGAAGTTACCCCACATGTCGAAGTTACCCCAAAACGGTGTCGACGTTACACCCCTTCGCCCTAGATCTACACACATTTTATAACAACACAATGAACACGTGCACTGATTTTCGGCAACATGATTTCTTAAATACGACAGAAATACGAGCGACTTCTTGATTTAGAATTGTGAACAATTTACATCATTAAAAAACTCCGAACATTTAACTATTTTATTAATATCTTCAGAGAACGAGAATCAAATTGACCCATCGTCACCTTTTGTTATGTTTGGATGTTTTCTAAGAGGTTCAGGTACTCAGACCTTCACAATTTAAAGATCTTAATCAGTTAAAAATGTTCGGATTTTTTCTACTTTTGCCGTTCTGTAAATTACAACCGCGTTTAAAAGTAAGCTTGACAATTTACTTATACAAAATGATCTCTTGTTCTGTCATTCGCCTTGTGTTGGTAGTTCTGAGTGCATATAGATCCACCATCTATGTCTATAAAAGACCAGTCAACCCTAATTGCAGGCCTTCATTTTAATATCTGTGATTTTCTAAGGTCTTGTGGTATGTCAAAGCCCCATTTTGTATTCGCAAGAATTTAAGGTGAAATTAAAGTCAATCAAAAGTACAAAAAGTTGGCAGCCATATTTTTTTGATAAAGTCAGAAGATTTTGGATAATGTTTTCCTTGTATGTGCATGCATTTCCTGACTAAACAGACACATCAAAGAAAACATCACATTTAAACATATTTTTCAAAACTATGAATTGGAAGTGCATGGATCCCCAAAGCTAGCATGAAGAGTGTGAAGTGAGGCTAAATTTTGAAAGTTTCAAGGAGTAGCCTTGCAACAGTCACACATTTTCAAGAATCCAAAATTTCCACAAATCATCTTACCTTACCAAGGAACATCGAAGGCATGAAAATGTGCACTTCTTGCTTTGTTAGAGTATGATAAAGCTCAAACCATAGTTTCTTATAAATATTTCATGTCCACCATTTCTTGTATAACTTTACTTATTGTTGATCGGACAGAAAGATAAGCTGATGTAGTTACATTGGAGTTCGTTTACTACCATTTGGAAGGCACGTGAAGGTCCCATTCATCAGATAACACTTATAATGTCGAAGTTAAGTTCTTGCCTTTTTTAACAAGCAACAAGGAGTATGACTGATGGCTGAAGTAAAAGTCAGTATTCAATTTATCACTTTGACTTTCCAAAATAATAAAATGGTATGCTATTAACCATGTATCAACTTACCAATTTGTTCCACTACCTCCTGAACCTAGGTTACCAAGTGAAATCAGTCAATCATGACAAGTGAAGGTAGTATGGTCAGGAAGAAAAATATAAGTGAAAAAATATTCCATTTGTCGTCGAAATCATCGTGCCTCATTACTACATGAGTTTCCATATCCATCCACCGAAAGGTAGACTGCTGTTTTAGTCTCCATAAAAACTTGTGATTCTGTTCAAAAATACACCTTTGTTAGCTTCTATGATATTTTGCCATAATTTTGTGTAAAATGAAAGAGTTGCATTTTTATTACGAAATTAGCGATGTAGGTCATAAATAGTTCCCACGTGGACAAGTTTATTACGCACACACCTTATGCCCGGGGGTTCACTCTGAATAATTTGGGTAGGTATGTGCAGCACAGCCAATTTTGGCTTTGGGCATAAACCATGCAAACTCCAGACAGGAATTAAAGATGAACACCTTCAATTTTGAGAGGAAATTGACATCGAAAAAATGCTCAAAAGGGAGTCTTACTGGCACATAGGTATTAAGAGGTATATAAGAGTGAAACCCCCAGGACCTCATGTTGATATAAATTGGCAGAAAATGTGACCTACTTTTGAAAAAAATAATTTTTGTGTATCGTACGTGATAATCACTAGATTGTTTATTAAATTTATATTTCTAATATAATAGATACAAATATATTCAAGTAAGTGTGTAAGAAACTGGCAGAAATAAGTGGAAAAGGGATATTGACATTTTCTCTTAACCTCTGATTGGATATCATAAAACATAAAAATAGTTGTCAAATATTACCACTGTCATCCAGATTTTACAGCACATTTGATCCACATTTACTGTTGGCATTTATACAGCATCACTTGTCTCGTGTCATATTTTGATTGGTTATTTTATCTTTTTGACGGGGTGCAGACGGATACATTCTTTATGGTAGCGATTTCCAACCGGGTGCAGCATCCAGTTGCTCCTATGCTTGGGTGATCGCTGCTAAATTTAGCTTAAGGTACAGCTGGAAAGTAACATTTTGGTAAAAAATTGCTATACCTGCACATGTTATTTTCTGGTACAAAATAAAGTATGAAGCCATGTGTCTATTTCCTTGCTTTTTTCAGGAAAGTATCATTACATTGTCTTCTTTTAAAATATCTGTTAGGCGTTCAATGGGAACTCCAGGAAATTCTGATATTTCACACTTTCTATTTTTCCAAATTTTCTTTCAAAGTTTCCAGACAACACAGGAGCTACCATTGACCTGTTTCCAGATATTCTAAAAGAAGACAGTGTAATGATACTTTCCTGAAAAAAGCAAGGAAATACACATATGCCTTCATACTTAATTTTGTACTTAATTGTCTTAAATAAAACGAGATGTGATCTCATTTTTAGGCAGCATCTTTTTACACATAACTTCAAAAATATCCCAAATGCCACATGTAAATGTGGTCACTCTACCGAATCAACCAAACACCTATTGCTCCATTGCCCTCTTTTTAACATTCAAAGACTCAATTTTCACAGAGAACTAGGGGGACTGCCATCCTTTAATTTAAACTCTTTTAATAATAGAAAACAGGAAGACAGGGTAGACTTTCTACTTTTTGCAGATCCTTCTCTAGACACAATTACAAATAAAAAGGCTATTGAATTAACAGCTGAATTTTTACACTCTATTGTCAAGGAAGTTAAATAGTCAAATATTCATTAATATGTACATATATCTCTGACCTGTCTTCATGCTTTCATGATTATTTTCATGTTCATAAATATGTTTTATATCTATCATTTTTGCATTGTGACCTATTTTAACCTATATTGTAACTACTTTAACAGGGCCAATAATGCTTCGGCGTAGGCCTTGTATCTGTTTGTATGATATATTATGAAATAAAGGAAATATAAAATTTAAAAAAAAAAAAAAAAAAAAAACAACTTAATTTTGTACCAGAAAATAACATGTGCAGGTATAGCAATTTTTTACCAAAATGTTACTTTCCAGCTGAACCTTAATTGAATATTGAAATAGGGTATTATTGTGGGAAATAACCATTTTCAAAGATTTCTCTTTACAATGTTCCAGGGCCAAGAGATCACAATCACCGTGACAATGGATGCTAGGAATATTAAATCAGGGGGTAGCCATAAGAGTGATGGATCACTTCAATCAGGCAATATTGGTCTACCAACAGAGATGACAGATATGACAGAGATATACATGTTTGATGGTGACCCTGAATATCCAGAATACCCAGCACCACCTGGTACCAAAACCAGTAACTCTCCAACAAAGACACTAGGAGTTGAAACATCTAAGAGTCGTGCAGGGAGGGGTTCTGTTATGAATGGGACACATAATCCTGCTGTGGGGGCCAAATTAAGACCCCTTCAACTAAATGGTGCTCAACCCCATAATGCTCTAATGGCCAGACTATATAATACTCCCCAGGACTCTGGTGTTCTCAAAGCTGTAATGAAACCTCCTCAGAAGCGACAACTGCCAAAATTGCCTGGATCACCAGAGGTACATTAAAATTATTTTTTAAGGATTTCTCTATTAGAAATGAATGTACATTTGATTCGCAAGTGTGTCTATAGATTCAGTAATCAGAGCTGTAGGGTGATGGCATTACAAAATGTAAAAAAACTGTATACTGTTTTTTTGTCATGCCCTCCAAGTACCTGACACTTATTATGATGGGCCATTCCTCATATTTTCTATATAGGCTACTTCAAGCTCAAAATGAGATTTCAGAAGTTTTTTCTTTTGATTTATGTTAACAAAACCTGTATACTGTGTTTGTCATGCCCACCAAGTACATGTACATTTATTATGATTGGCCCATCCTCATATTTTCTATATAGGCTACTTCAAGCTCAAAATGAGATTTCAGAAGTTTTTTCTTTTGATTTATGTTAACAAAACCTGTATACACTGTACTGTGTTTGTCATGCCCACCAAGTACCTGTCACTTATTATGATGGGCCGTTCCTCATATTTTCTATATAGGCTACTTCAAGCTCAAAATGAGATTTCAGAAGTTTATTCTTTTGATTTATGTTAACAAAACCTGTATACTGTGTTTGTCATGCCCACCAAGTACATGTACATTTATTATGATTGGCCCATCCTCATATTTTCTATATAGGCTACTTCAAGCTCAAAATGAGATTTCAGAAGTTTTTTCTTTTGATTTATGTTAACAAATTGTAACAACTATAGGCATTATACAGAGTATGTGAAATAAGTATGTATTATCTTTAATTGCACACTATTCCAACATCCAAAAACTAAATGTCTGTCATGTGTCATATATTTCTCACAGCAAGATGTCTTGCACTTTCAGTCATTAAACTGCAATTTGTAATAAACCGTATATATGTTCAGCACTGTATAAGTGAACTTGTACAGCATGTAATATATTGTGTTGAATTTCTCTAGATGATTCCCAAGCCTCCTTCTGGTCCAGGTTCTCCTACTAATGTTTTCCGCACTACTATGCTAAAGAAAGATTATGAAAGACGCAAAGTGCAGAAGAAGGCCCGCATCCATCGATTAGGGAGCTCAGATAGTCAGAGAACACTTAGTGTTTCAATGTATGTACTTTTAAGTGCTTTTCCTGAGATTTTATTTATCTGTATACATACAAGTCCTCTGTAATAGAATTTGATGTGTAATTTGAAAAAAATTAAATTGTATTGATTCACTGTTTATCTTTATCTATTGTTTCACTGTTTAAGAAATAATAAATTTGCATTTCCCAAATTCTGTGATAATGTTTATTATAGGCAAACAATTTACATTAAAACCTGTATAAGTGGAACACTTTTATTACCTCAAAATAATGTTCCAATTTGGAGGTGTTTCACTAACAGAGGTTCATTTTAAAGTTAAGTAACCCTACTTTGGAAGTGTTCCACTTACAGAGGTGTTCCACATCACATGTTTTACTCTCTCACCATTTAATGGTGAATCCTAATTTTTATGAACGATTTAATGAACTCATTGATATACAATGTATAACCAAAATGTATTTAAGTTTTGAGAGAGGGGCTAAAAGGCAATTTCATTTTTATTATGTCACTTACCAAAAGTGGTGACATACAGGGTGATCCAGAAGTAACGTCAAAGATGTTGTAATTTCAAAAGTATTCATCAGATCTTCATGAAATTTGGTATACATGTACCCACAACATTTCTGAGTTACCATCTCAAAGATTGGAATTCAATCATTTCATTGGTTGAAATTATGGTTGCTATAGTAACCCGATATTGCGTAACCCGGGGCAAATTACTTAACGTGTAATGCGTAATCTCAAAATATCAACAAGATCTGAAATTGTTATATCCTCAACATTTTATTTCACAACAATATAAATCATACTATTGCACAGTTACTAATAATAGTTCATTCTACATAATTGCCACCATTTGCAACACATTTCTCATGTCTGGATACCCATTCCTTGAACACAGAATTAAATCCATTAGAACTCATTCCTTGTAGGGCTAGTACTACGGCATTTTTCAATTCCTCACAGGATTGAAAATTATTTCCACTAAGGTTTCTTTTTAGTTCCCCATACAAATAAAAGTCACTGGGGGCAAGATCAGGTGAATAAGGGGCATGTTCAAGTTGTTGAAATCCAAGTGTTTGGACTGTGTTGCTGGTCAGGATTGCAGTGTGCGTAGGGGCATTGTCCCAATGCAAGATAAACTGCTGCAGAGGTCCGGGACGCTTTTTCCTCAGGGAACGTTGAAGATCACGCTTCAGAACCTGAAAAACAAATGTTTAATGGTTGTTAAACCAGTTGTTTCATTGATTGGATTTGGATTTGAATCATGGCCATGGAGTTATAATTATATTGACAGTGAACAACATTTAAATACTTTAATTTAAAAATAAAATTCACAGTATGATGTATTATTAGAACAAATGATATCTTACCTTTGCAATGTAAACGGCATTAATTCTCTGGCCAATGGGAACAAAATGGGTTAACACCATTCCTCTAATGTCAAAGAATGTCACAACCATTTGTTTCTTTTGTGGAATTCCTGGTACTATTTTAGGCTTGGTTGGTGTTGGGGAGTTGTCATGTTTCCACGATGAACTTTGTTGCGTGGTCTCTGGGATGTAGAATGATAGCAATGATTCGTCACTCGTAATGATCTTGTTAAGAAAGTCATCTCCATCTCTCCGATATTTTGCAAGAAAGTCCCTTGAAGCCTTAACACGCCGGTCTTTCTGCTCCTGTGTCAAGTCATGCGGCACCCATTTAGCAGACACCTTCTTTAACAGACAGTTCTTTGTCAGTATCCGTTGCACAGTCCCATAGCTCAGATCGTGTTTTTCAGCCAATTCTCTGATAGAAATTTGCCTATTGTCCATAACATCAGCTTCAATTGCTTTGATGGTTTGATCATCGAATGACGACACTGGCCTGCCTCCTCGCTGCTTGTCTACCACTTCATCATATCCACTGGAATACTTGTTAAACCACCTGTAAATGTTTCTCTCAGCAATGGCAGCTTTACCATATGCCTTCTTTATCTGTCTTATAGTCTCTTTTACACCTTTCCCCAACTTTACACAGAACTTAATGTTTGTTCTTTGCTCTATTTTACTCTGACTTGGCCCCATCTTGAATTGGGTGGGTTAGTGTCCTTGGTCATGTTAGTATTTGTCATGGATGATGGAAGCAATTCAAAGAAATTGAAAGCTTTTTATGAATGCCTATTGTGACATCACAACTATTACATATTTGTAACCATGGCAACAAATATAAAAATCATAGAAAACAAACAATGAACATTTTCAAATGTTACTGACTTTTTAAATTAGAGAAATTCACAAAAACGTTATGGTTTCTCTTCAATTTGCCCCGGGTTACGCGATATCGGGTTACTATAGCAACCATAATTTCAACCAATGAAATGATTGAATTCCAATCTTTGAGATGGTAACTCAGAAATGTTGTGGGTACATGTATACCAAATTTCATGAAGATCTGATGAATACTTTTGAAATTACAATGTCTTTGACGTTACTTCTGGATCACCCTGTAGTGTTATGGTCTCCAACTTTTTTGTGACAGCGTTGAGTGGTTTGCAATAACTTGCAAGTTGGTGATATTTTGTCATGTTAATGTCTTATATATCCCTAGCATCATTTTAATTTCCAGGCTGCAGCGTAACCCAGTCAAGGATAATAATATGTCAGAAGCAGACTCTCATTCCGATATAGACTTTGATGACCTTGGATCTGTTTCTTCTATTACTTCAAAACTAGACCAGGACTTGGAGAAATCAGGGAGTGTTGTATCTGCATTAGATACACAAGGTAAGTACTGTACTTGTATTTGTCTTAAAGAGGCAGATTCAGATTCTTCTTTTTAAGGTGTTGATTTTTATGACAAAATCAATATTAAGCTGGATAGTTTTAAGCTGATGGTGAAAGTCACATCTTTATTATCCCATCGAACGAAGTTCGGAGGGATATAGGGAACGCCTCCGTCCGTCCGTCCGTCCGTCCGTACGTATGTCCGTACGTACGTCTGTCCGTCCGTCCGTCTGTCCGTCCGTCTGTCCGTCCGTCCGTCCGGGCAATAACTCAAATACCATTGGCCCGATTTTGTTCATATTTTTTACACATATACCCTATGGGGGTAGAAGTTCTGCTAAAAAGCCGATTTTCAAAATGGCCGCTCATTTAAAAATGGCGGCCATTTTAGTGCCGATTTTACAGTAATTTAGGTGCAATATGTAAAACTGTGATAGCATTATGTTTTAAATGTAAAAAAATTATATAGGACATTGATAAAGCTAGAAATGTAGAAATCAAAATAGCACATGGCAGCCATCTTGAAAAATGGCGGCCTTTACTCGTTATTTTACGATTTTTGCTGTAACTCAAGAAGTATTGGAGCGATTTTGTTCATATTTGGTATGTGAATACTATAAGCATGGCTCACTGTCTAATGACACTTTTGGTAGAAGGAGGCCATTTTGAAAATTTGCCGCCATTTTGAAAAATGGTCGCCATTTTAACATATTTTACTTTAACTCAAAAAGTAGTGGAGCGATTTTGTTCATATTTGGTTTGTGAATACTATAAGCATGGCACACTGTCTAATGACATTTTTGGTAGAAGGCGGCCATTTTTCAAAATGGCCGCCATTCTAACATATTTAACTATAACTCGAAAAGTAGTGGAGCGATTTTGTTCATATTTGGTATGTGGATAATATAAGCATGGCACACTGTCTAATGACACTTTTGGTAGAAGGCGGCCATTTTGAAAAATGGCCACCATTTTAAAGTATTTTACTGTAACTCGAAAAGTAGTGGAGCGATTTTGTTCATATTTGCCATGTGAATACTATAAAAAAAGCATATTACTTCTTCTGATGACAAAAAATGGAATTTGAAAATGGTCGCCATTAAAACGTATTTTACTCGGCCTTTACTCGTTATTTTACGATTTTTGCTGTAACTTGAAAAGTAGTGGAGCGATTTTGTTTATATTTGGTATTCGAATACTATTAGCATGGCACACTGTCTTATGACACTTTTGGTAGAAGGTGGCCATTTTGAAAAATGGCCTCCATTTTAAAGTATTTTACTATAACTCGAAAAGTAGTGGAGCGATTTTGTTCATATTTGGCATGTGAATACTATAAAAAAGCATATTACTTCTTCTGATGACAACTTTCTTATGTGTGTTATTTTATGATATTTGCTATATATTTCGTTTGTAAAAATGCCAGCTATTTCTGTTCGATGGGATTCGCTACGCTTTGGCGTTGCCGTTGTTCTGGTTTATATATCAAATATTTTGGAGTTTTCATATCCAGAAATACTGTCACCTTTATTTTCCCGATGATTCACTTTGAGCTTGAAAATTGTAATTTATTTTTGTTCCAGATAATGAGATCAATGGTGAGAAAACAAGAACTTCAAAGATCACTGGTGAGAATATCCCCCAGGGTCACTCCCCTACTGAGCTCCCTACCCCCACACCTCCCTCCCCTACCCTCACAAATGTATCTAAAGCCTCACGTGTGAAATCAGCGACCTATGGCACTAGAAAAGTTGACCCAGATTTAGTCCTAACATACAAGAAGAAGAACATTTATGATGATACAGGTGAGAATTTTCGATCACAGTATGATATAATATGCTCATCTTCTTAGTGTGCTATACTAAAACAACAGTACGTATTATACATAGACTTTGTTTAAAACATGAAAAAGTGTATCAGCATTACACAGGATGGGCCAAAAAGTCTTACCCTTATTATAATTTACAATTAGAATGGGTGACCATTTTGGCCCACCCTGTATTTACTTTACTTACAATGAAATTAGATGATTACTTGAACCACAATTAGAGACAAAATAAAAAAAAAATAGAGACAAGAATATATCTAGTTTAAAATGTTATTATACATATCACAATTTTTGAAGAAATGTGGATACCATGATGAAAATTGAGGTAAGTTTCTGCATGCAAAATATCAATAATTTAATCATATCAGAATAATTAATATACACTTATGTTTATGTCAAACTCATAAAGATGTCACTCTCAGCTGCACTTGCATTATTCATTCACAGGTTCACCTTTGTTTGGTAAGACATGTTATTTACTACTTGTCATTTTCTCTCCAAAATACATTTTGCTGTTTATCATCTGTTGTTCATTTTTAAAGCATGATTTTAATGTTTCTTCATTTTTCCTTTTGTTGTTAGGGATTGCACAGAATTCTATGCTTTTGCTTTTATATGGAGGGCTATTAGCAGGTCAATATATGTACAGTTGAACCTGTATATCTGAACACCTGGCTAATTTAAACACCTCCCAATCTGAACACTTTTTTCAGTCCCATTTTTTCCTCTAATTGACTCCCATTCATGTTAAAAAACCTTGAAATGTGAAAACCTCCCAATTTGAACAGTGAACAGTCATATTTGAAAAATTCACCTGTCTAATCTGAACACTTCATAAAATTTCTGATGTTTCATACAAAATTGCATATATTTTGTCATGATATCAAAACTTTGGGAAATGATCTTGAATGGTCTCATTCATAATGGGGCTTTCCAGCATGATTTGAATCAAATTTTCAAATTTCTGGAATGCCATAAAGCTATGTGGTCAAAAGAACTAGAAATGTCCTAAAGGATGTATCCCTTTTTGCATGTGTTGCATCCTGTACCATTAGGGAGAGGTGAACATTTAGGAAATGATTCAATTGCATATGTTGCAAAGATTTTGAATTTTGCAACCGTCTTGTAACCAAAATAATAATCATACAAATTCCTTGACACAATATCCTCCGTGAAAGCAATAAAAGCCAGGAATAAAAGCTGAATTGATTCAAAACCCAATGTGCCAAGTCTAGTGAGTCAATCAAAGTAACAGACCCCAAAGGTTAGATCTGCATGCTATTGTAAGCTAGCAATATGCTGTGGGGATGAATGTCTAGATTGTCTGCCATTGCTTTACAATGGACTAGAGTTCAGATGAATAGATATGGCCTAGTGTTGTATCAAGAATACTAATATCTTTTGAACTAGTAATATATTTGTAAAGCTGGTTTAGTCTTCAGTTACTGTGTTGTTTCTTAATGCAGTTCTTATGATTAGTGAACATCCTCTTTCGATAGAAGTTAAATTCTGGAAGAAAAATGATGGATTTAGTTTTTCAATTCATTTCATTAAAGGTAGTAAGTTATATACCCCAACCTCTCTTAAGTGAACACCTGTCTCTAGTAGACACCCTTCCTCCGCACATACTCTATTGACTTCTGTACAAATTACCCTCTTTGTAATGAACACCTCCCAACACAAATTTTTAAAAATGTTTAATATACACAGATTTTACTACATCTGAAAATCTTGTTTTGTTTCATCACTTCTTGATGGTGACATAATAAGAACTCACCTGGTTTCAACTATTATCTTCAATGGACCTTTCAGCATAGGTGTACCCTGACATATAACAAGGGTTACTTATGGGGTTATTTCTTGAGGATTTCTCAGACAGGAGACACCTCTCATATTCAGCCTCATAGTCAATTGACCAGCACTCAAATTCTTTCTCGTTTTCACACAGTTTCTTACATGCATCAATAGTAGTGACAGAATTTATTTTGCGGTGGTTGTATCCCGCAATGCATGCACCAGGTATATCCACCCAGTATGTTTCTGTAAAATTGGATAAATATGTAACAACATTATTTGATATGCTATGTACTACATGTTCATGGAAATGCACCTTTTGAGCCAACCTGTACCTTGAACAAACCTCTCTGCACAGTTTATATGAGGATCGTCATATGACCTTTAATAAAAAGGCGAGAAAATTTGGTAGATGATCAAATAGAAAGTAAGAAGAAATAGTTCATGTTATTTGTATATTACCCCATTTTAAAACTATTACCTAGTAGCCTTTTTTCTGTGTACAGTATCCATTCATCATCATGTTCAATCTTTGTATTAGATGTGAGGTTTGGTTGTCTGGAAAGAAGCTGACAAGCTGCATCTTTAGCGCTGAAATTTACAGCAACGCAATTTGATGGAGATTGCGTTGTACAACTTGCGATGCATTGGACGGCTGCAATTTCCATATCATATCGTCCCATATCCATTACCGATATTCTGATGATTGAAGAAGGAGAATTGTAAAATTGGCCGATGTTCCTGTAGAATCGACTAGAAATTACATTGTTATTGTTGCTTGCCGTTGCTTCGTTTAAATAATGTCCAATGTAAAGAACGAAATTCAAAACGATTGAAGAAATTATGATTTTTTCCATTATTTTAATATAAGATGCAGTGTTTATTCTTGTTGCATGTATTGATGCTATAATGTAAACATTTTTAGCAAAATGATCATTTTCAATGAGAACATTTAGGTATTGAGTGACTGACATCTCCTTTTGAATTAAATATTTTGTTAATATAATGTAGAACAATGTGACTACCTTGCATGAAATGTTCATTAGATAAAATGTCATACCAGTTGTATTTTTGTATCAGAAATTAAATAGAAGAAAACTGGAATAATCGCAGAATGAATTAAATATTAAACAAGCCATTACATTTAATTATCCAGAAATGTAAGGAAAATGGGGATTTAGAGAGAAATGATGAAGAAAATGTAAAACTCTGATATGTTACTCCTCCTAGGATAAAACAATAGAATATGTTTTTAAGAGTTGATTAAATTGACTAATCAATGGTATCCAATTCACAGATGAATAGTTCAATCATTTATTCATGAAGTAGACACCATTGATTAGAAAGTAACAAATACATACATATATGTAGTTGTTATAAAGTTTTTGTTTGCCAAACTGGTTGCTATTACTGTAAGAGCATCATTGTTGTTACATTTTCAGAGTATTAACATGAATGAAGCATTTTGAAAAAATATGTTGTCACAAACAAAGATCACGATAACAAACTAAACTATATGTTGATCATCAAACATATTTTGTAATTTTTTTTTCTTGTATACATATTCTCATCAGCCATCGTCAAGATAAACAATACAACATGAAAAGTTCAAAATACCCCCATTTGGATATTTTCCTGTTAGTTTCTTTGAGATCTTTTATTTGTATGTAGTTGTCCATTCCAGTGACTAGTTTGATTTTCCAGAAAACTGTATGCTTAGAATTATCAACTATTGCAGTTGTTTCAGTGTTTAATAAATCTGCATGATGCTTGATTGTTGTGACCCTTTAAATGCTGTTCATTTTATTTTACAATTGGTATCAATGCTCCAATTATACCATGAGTTGTTCATTGCAGGGCTACACTTTGAGGCACATTTGAGGTGTTTGATAACAAATAGCACTAGATATATAGGCATCTCACCCATGATATAAAAAAAACAATTCATTACAGAATTTGGGCATGGCATTTATACAGAACCAAAATCATTCCTACTTGTTCTAAAAAAATAACTTTTATGTCAACAAGAGAGAGGCTGCTATATGAATTATATAATAAAATGATGCCTGAAATTGTGGATTCATGAATCCAAAATAAAATTCCATCAATAACACATTTATTTTCATGATTTGAGCCATTTACATTAATTTCTTGTCATGCATTTTAACACAACATTTCATTTCATGATTTCAGTACCTGATGATGATAGATTCATTGAGCATATACTGAGTATGCGTGCCAACCTTAAGTGGAGCACAGAGATCCCACGTCATGGGCCTGGTAGCAGGGAAGCTATAGATGCGCTTATAGACGAAGCTGCCAACCCTAAAGAGGTAAACACTCATACAGTAAATCTCATCTAAGGTGCTTAAATTGATGGCTACTACATCGTTGTCAAATATGTTAAAGATGTTTCAAAAGTAATCAAAATTATTTGATATTCCTGGGCATTTGTTTTTCACTTTTTTACAAAAATGAAGTTATTAGGATTGACAATGAATATATCACATCATGATAACCATAGCCAAAACAATGCAGACTCTGTATCAATGAATGAATATTTTTTAAAAAGGAAACACAGCCTTACTTTACTCACGGGGGTAAAGCAGACCCGATGATGCAATGAGCTTGCTCGGCGGTATCATGACTGTGTAACGGGTCTTAATGTATAAGTGTGCTCGGCGGTAGGTTCAAACAACGCGGATCCTCAAAGCATGTGCTCATGGTATATTCGTGTTTTAACACCCGTGTTACTGCCCTCTCGAGGAATTTAATCATACCAACATTAATTCTAAACCAAGATTTGGATTCAGTTCAACTTATGTGGCAAAGTTAAATCTGATGTTGCTTTGAGGTTACCCTGAGCACAAAGATAACAGTAACATACAACTACCCTCCGAGTACATCAAATGAATTCATAATTTTGATGCAAATAAGAGATTTATGACCTAAAGTAGCTTTTATGATTTTTTATAAGAGTAAATATAGCAAATTAACATCAGTACATACACAGATGAGTCAGTCTGATATCCAGTTAGATTGTGAAGTTGTTTTTAGATTGAAATATTCTGATTGGATAGTTTAGATCAAAGAATTATATCTTATATAAGAGTGTAGATGAAGCTCTTTTTGTGGTGCACTATCAAACTTTTACAAAGGGTACTTACCGTTTATCTTTGAGAATCATGTATCTAAACTCAAGTGTGTTATGTTATACAATACATTTAACATGATTACCTTGTGCAAATATTTGATATTTACACTTAAACACAATAACCATTCAATGTAGCTCAGTAACTTTCAAGATCACGCAAATTATGTTCTTCTAAGATATTCAAGGACACAAAATATATCTTCACAGAACAAATGTAAATAAAAATACTTATTCTCTGTATTTAACATTTTATCCTCATTCCATGTAGCATTTGCATTATATAATGCTGTGAAATGACATTTGGATTAATTTATTTTAAGTTATGTGAAATAAGCCATTCATTTGATGTTTATACAATAAATTGTTTTAAGGTGAACTGAAGTAGAATAACCTGTATATATGTCAGGTTCTAAAATTCTCCTACTCTATTATCTTAAGAAATAGTTGACATTTGTTTTAATACTGTATTTACATTTCTCCAAAGTTTATAAATCCATTTATGGATTGTTACATCATTATACACAAGCTTTTGATTATCCTCACATATTCCTTGACAAGGGATGTAACTATGAACTATTGCCTCCTCCCCAGGGACATCTACCCCCCAATAACCTGTGACATGCTTCCAAGCGAACACACTCCCCATTTCAATTACCCTTTCTGGTATAGAAATAACGCTTGTTCCCTTACGTCGTGCCTGAAACTGTAACCTCCTCACATTCATCATAGTGATACATTTCCTGGTTTGATCTAGAAATGTTTGCTTTTCTGATATGTTGATCTTTTCTGTGTATTGTTCTATAGTGTCTAAGTTGATATGGTTTTCTGGTTTGGTATGGAAAACTGCCCGACGTATTGCAAAGCTTCCCGGTCTAACTGTGGTTCGATCAAGGTGCTCCATAAGAGCTCCAAGGTTTTTGTTATCCTTAACATGGGGGATGATAAAGTCCATAGGGCCTGTGAATATGACATAGTGATACCTGAACATTGTTCTATACAGACAGTCATTGATTGCAGCCATTTCATAATTTGTGTCTTGTGTATCACTAAATGGTTTCCATGGTAATACTGTTAATCGGCCTTTATTTATATAAAAATCGACCACTTGTTTTGTCTCCTTGGGTATCGTCTCTGAATTTGAGTAAGCATAAAAATCCTGTACCCCTAAAAGTTGATACAGTTCCAGATATTCTACTAAGTGCTCTGGGGATATGTTATCGATGGAATATGGTGGTAAACATACTGCAAAGTTCCTCATTTTAATTTTAGCACCATGACCGTTAGATTGGTATTGTACTGGTATATAATCCTTTAGCTTACCTTCTTCATTCTCCTTTGAATGATGAATAGAAAATGACACAGCGCAGGGCTTACCTAACGCTCTCTGTTGTTCATAAATGGGCAATGAAGCCTTATTTTGTTCTTCCTTAATTTTCATTGGAATTTCACAAAGTACAAACACGGCTGGATACTTCACATTTGATTGCTGATTCAGAGTCACAATTTCTACTGTAGATGCAATAGTTTGCCCATCTTCATATAACAATTCACAATACAGTCTATCATCGTCAGTAAAGTTTGTAGCACTTATGATTCTGAT
The DNA here is from genome assembly GCA_903813345.2 of Owenia fusiformis. Classification (NCBI taxonomy): domain Eukaryota; kingdom Metazoa; phylum Annelida; class Polychaeta; order Sabellida; family Oweniidae; genus Owenia; species Owenia fusiformis. Next base: position 9,711,384 of record CAIIXF020000008.1, read on the forward strand.
GTGTTGCTTTCCTGCTGTCCTGTTGTCATAGTAAGCTGAATAAGCTACCAGTTCATGTGTCCCATCTGGCAATGCTTCAGAAAGTAATACTTTCCAATTGTTGTTATGTTGTGTACAAAATGTTGATGTGGGAGAAGCTTTGAACCATAAGGCTCCTGTAGTAAGAAATACAAAAGTTGAAATTAAAATGAGCTTTCTCATTTTTCTCATCTTGAACAGAATCATGGTCACTGACTTGCTACAGCATACAGCACACAAATGTTATGTCATGAATATGATTGTTACATGTTGTTATGTAACAGTCAATGTTAACATATGAAATTGTCTTTCGGAAAATGAGTAACGAAATTATTTATTCCATATTTCTCGTAGTACATCCTATAATTTATCCTTTGTCCAGTCATATTGATTCCCACTATTTGATAGATGTTTATATGTTAAGTTGCCTTTAATTTGATTGAAACATTCCTGTGCTGCTAATGGGAACAAATTCGAGTCATATAAACTGTGCTTCATTGTTATCTTGAAACATGAAAATCAGCACATACATGAATACTGCAACATGTGTTGTTGTCTTGGTACAAGGATTTTTCAATGCTAATACAGTGAAACCTGTGAACAAGGACTTTTTATGAACTGCCCAAAACTGTTCCTTGTAGACACATGTTCACTACAGTGAGGTTTCAAGTTTTGGCCCCAAACCCCACAAAAAAACAAATTGCCGAATAACATTGAATTATTAGAGACAATGAATTACTTATTGGATGACATCAGAGATGTTGCTTAGAACTGGTATTCAAGTTTCTTCAACGTCATTTTGTAGCATTATTAATCTGCAAGTTTGGATCTTTAAAAGATTTAATGAGATTTAGGTCAACAAGTACAGGTCTATCATCTCCAAAACAGTTGCGTCAGTCACTAGCTCTTTAGAATTAGATATTGGCTTAAGCCATTCACACCTTTGAAAAACAATAGGATGTACATTGTACAGTGTAACCAATTTTCTATGTTCCTTGTGAACAGAGGCTTTTCAAAAATTTGCCCTAAAACACTATTCCTTGTTCTCTGTAGTGAGGTGGTCCTTGCAGGGAAGATCAGTTAACATGTAAGCCAATGGAAAAATATTTGATTCTTTTGAAAACTGTTCTTTGTAGCCTGGAGTTCCACCAGACAGGTTTTCCTGTACTGTAGAGCTAAATTTCATTAAATCTTTCTGATACACTTTGTAAACTCATTTTGGTCAAGAATTGGATTTTGAAAAACCTTTACTTATATTGTCCTGTCAATGCAAGATCAGTGAAAAGATTTGAATGCAAATTGTGTTGCTTTTGAAAATCATTTATTAACAATTCTCAATATTCATTGATATTCATAATTTCATGGGATTATTTCAATACAGTTCAATGATCTTTGAAGCTTGTTTGCCCTTTAAATAAAATATTTATGTGTAGCTTGAATTAATCCATTGTGGTTAATCCCCTTCAGTTCCCGATGTTTAACATTTGATTCCATGCATACTAATTCATTTACAAATCTCAGAGCTATTTATAAATTCCTTTCTGCAGATCCAGGGTGACAAAAGAAAAAATCACAAGTACCTCTTTTTTATTCATGGTACATTCCTCAAGTGTGAAGTCTGTTAAAAAGTTTTGTAACTTCTTTAGGCGAGGGGTGGGGCATAGCGTGGGGGTCAATGCATCATGTTACTTGATTGCTACTCTTTGCAAGACTCTGTTTTGTTATGTCACCACCAAAAAGTGGTGACATATTGTTATGGTCTCAGTTTTTTTGTTGGCGGATGGTGGTTGGCGGTTGGTGGTTGGTGATCGGCGTCTGTAACAAATTCTTACAACTTCCAACTTCTTTTTTTCAACTTGGTTCAAATTGACCAATTTTTTTCAAAATCATCAACAAGTTATCAGAAGTTCTGATCTGATTTGAGATTTGACCTTAAATGACCTTCTCAAAGTCAAAAAAGGTCAAAAAGGTATTTTTTCAACTTGCTTCAAATTGACCAATTATTTTTTCAAAATCATCTACAAGTTCTCAACAGTTCAAATCTGACTATAGATTTGACCTTCAATGACATTCTAAAGGTCAAAAAAGATTTGACCTTCAATGACATTCTCAAGGTCAAAAAGGTCTTTTTTCATCTTGCTTCAAATTGACCATTTTTTCAAAATCATCTACAAGTTCTCAGAAGTTCAAATCTTACTTTTGATTTGAGATTTCAACTTCAATGACCTTCTCAGGGTCAAAAAAGGTCTTTTTTCAACTTGATTCAAATTGACCAATTTATTTTTTCAAAATCATCTACTAGTTCTCAGATATTCAAATCTGACTTAAGATTGAACTCATAATAGTGTGAGCAACTAGCTGGTGACATTTTGTCATGTTACTGCCTTGTTACATCATTGATAAAGCTCTCAACTTGTACAGTTAATCAAAGACAGTTTGTTTCCATTTGGTAAACATATTAATGTGGCTCTGTGGTGGTCTCTGATTGGTTGAATGACAAATGTATCAGTCCAAGTCAGAGGGTAAGATGCTACATAATGAAATCAGGGTATAGTATAAGGCAGTGTCCATATTACATGATTCTGTACAATGTGCTCTCTAATTGGTAAATGGGAAAGTTATCAGTTATAGACAGAGGTGAGTGCACTGAATGATGAGCCCAGGGTAGAATAGTAGAGTTGAATTACCTCCATGGAGAGGGTCAAAGTGACTTTGTTTATTTGATACTTCATTGTTATTTTAGCCCTATAAAATACAATAAGATATTTAAGTGCTGCTCTTTAGGTATAGAACAGTGTCATCGTGAACAAAATTATTGTTCCTATGATACCACTAATATGTTTTCCTCTTAACTGGCCTTCAAAAAGTGTCTTCTCAAACTAAAATCAAAGATGATTAACTTAATCCATAATGAAAAGAACCAGATCGGGATTCATCAGTGTTAATGAATGAAGTGTTTTCACTGTGTTGAGGAAACAAGCTGATCACACAAGTTCAGAATTCTGATTTTTTGTAACCTCTTGTACTAGCCTTTAAAATAGGCTAAAAGGGATTTGAAACAAGAGCAGTTTTCATTAAGAATAGTACATAAAGACCACTTTATATACATTTTAAAATATAATTTATGTACATTGAGTTAGAGCATTTTTACTTAAAAGGCCTTAAAAATATATATTTCTAGATATATCTCACTCTCAGTTCCCATATGATTTTATTTGTGACATAAATATCCATTGTTCTAGGTGTTCAGGAGGCTATTATTGCAATAAAAAAATGAATGCATAAATAGTTTTTGTGCTGAGCTGACTTGTGATTAGCCTGACCAAGTAATGATCTCACAATATTGATCTTTGAAGTTAGGTACTAAACTACATCTTGATCACAGATTTGAACATTGGAGTTATTCACCAAAAATTGTCCGTTGTTCATTAACAAGGACCATAACATATCCAATATTGATTGGTCTTTGGCCATGGTTGAATTTCCTTTAAATGTAATGAAATCTTAATTTTTATGTCCAGGAGAAAATACATAGCATCTTTATTCTGAAATAATACACAATTATACTTATGTAATTTTATCTTGCATTTGACTGTTTTGGATAAACATTTGTAGATTGCATAAAGATAAAAATTGTTCATATGAGAAACATTTTATAATTTCAGGGTCTTAATACACAGCAGGATGATGGTCAGTTTGTGTATGCTTTACTACGTCACCGTAACAACACACGTGCACGCTATGATCCCTATGACCTTGAGGTTGTGTCAGCACATGTTGCCAGGGCAGCCCCAGTCTATTTCACAGGCAGTGCCTCCACAATTACAAAGGTAGGTACTTTCTCTTAATTTTTCAAACCAGTTGTAGCAAATGGCTCATTTCTGGTCACTGGACTAGTTGCAAAGATTTTTTATTATAAAAAAGAGTTGAGTCAGCTAATCTGTAAAAAAAGATCAGGTAAAAGATCAAAATTTCATGTAATGTCTATGCGACATCCATCTATCCTACACACAGAATAAGGCTTATGAAAAGCAAAATAAATAAAGTAGAAAATACTTGATTATCATGTATTATCAATCATGTATTGTATTGTACTTTATTATATTGTTTTATTATATCATAATATTTTATGTTATATTATAGTGTATACAGCTGCCAGGAGGAGGGGAAGACTCTACAGCTGTTAGTACTGTACAGTGGCTCTGGGAAAGGCGTCTTTTCTACATGATTTTCAATATGAAAATATTTAGTCAGTTTAGGTGAGTAATTTGAATTTGGATGTTATGTTGCAAAAGTTTCATCCTGTGTGAGTTACCATTATATTACACTGTTTGGGTAAGGACTATTTTCAATATTTGTTCTTCGATTGCTCTATAGTATTTTGTGCTTGCTTTTTGATGTCGAAAAATTACTCTATGATGTCTAGATGGCTTTTTGATGTCATGTGATTACTTTTGTCTTATAAATGATAGCTCTTTAATGTCACATGATTCCTGAATTGTGCCATATGATGTCACATGATTGCTGAATGATGAAAAATGATTTATATTTTAATTGCAGGATCTGGAAGGGTTTCAGATGTTGGTTTGCTAATGTACGCAACCAGAAGAACACCAGTAGTAGGTAAGTAAATTGCAATATATAAGGGTTATGTACTTGGGGGTTTTGGATATGGGGTTTATCCAGACGGAGATATGCATATCTACCTGAGGGACCATAGGCACCGAAGGTAGATGTGCATATCTCACGAGGAATGAACCCAATATCCAAACCGACCGTACATAACTGCTTTATCCTATACCAAGTAGAGTTTTCAGGGGAATATGGCCATTTCAATAGTACAATGTGTAAAAATAAACAAATCATTCATATGCAAAGTTATTTTATTGCATCACTAGAAGCGGGAAGATATGCACCTGAAGCGGGAAGATATGCAACGAAGCGGGAGATATGGCGGGAGGTATGGAGGTTCTGGATATGGAAACCTCAAAATCAGGATACGGGATATATCTTACCAACTTATCTCCCTAAAACTCTACTTGGCATAGGATAAATTCTATTATCTACCCTCATCAAGCTAAACTTATGATAAAAGGATCAGTTTTCAAATCCATGGGCCTGTGAATCAAAAATATCCTAAAAATGATAATTACTGAAATTCAGTTTTGTCTATTGATGTTACCATAGATCTTCAAATACAGTTCCAAACCTGAAATATTTTTGAAGGCTTTAACACCTGCTAGGATTTTAGTTGTTATTTTGTTGATAAGACTTAGATTATGCAGCTGAAATATGATGAAAATGCAAATTACAGAGAAGATGGACAATGTTGCCAAGAATCAAGCTTTTTTACAAAACATGTGCACTGCAAAAGAATATAATTTTATTTTTAAGAAAAAATCTATTTGATTTCTCTTTTAGGGTGATACTGACCAAGAAACTGTTTGCTGCCAATGAGGTGCTGCAGGGTTGTATGATGCATATAAGAAACATGTGTGAAGCCGCCTCTGGCAGTTTATCAGGTGTAGGGGCTGGAGATGATGCCATCACCCTTGTTAACCTGAATCGCCAGAAAACCTTCAGTCTACCTGAGTTTCTAAATATGCAGAGAGAGCAGGGACATCATGCTCTTAAACAACTCAATGCACTGAGGGATAAAATTGTAGCTCTTGTATGGGAATCTTGTGCAGTAAGTGTCATGCTAATAGAATGTTTTGATGGTTATAGCTTTTTTAATTCACTTAATATGGGATAATGTATGTAATATTCTATATAAACTAGCTTATGAAAAAATAAAAAAATTGATATTTCTCAAACTAAACATTTATTATTTTTGATTACAGACTGTGGCAGAGATGGAGGGCATCACACATGGTATCAGAGCTGATAAAAAGTCAAAGAAGATCAAGTTCAAACAACCTGACCCTGAGAGTTTGGCTAAGAAATACAAAAATCTCAATTCAAAACATGTTGATATGCCTAAACTACCAGATAGGAAGATTCGATATGGTATGTTGTTACACAGACTTGTTAAATTAAAATTAATAATTCCTGGGATTATTCCACTAAAAAGTAGATATTAATCTACATTGTACTTGAAAACTATATGTATTGTATACATAGTAGATTGTATTAAAATACAATTAGTACAAAATAAAATAACATATACAAAAATACATTAGTTCTCCAAATAATTGAAAAAATTGAAATGTATATCTTAAAATGGCCTTAATGAACCATAGTCATGGTCTAAATTTGTTAGATTTTAACATGCTATATGGTACTTTTTTAATCGGATCACAATAAAAGTGATAATCATCTATAACTTATATCTCATATGAAATGATTGTTTTCCAGATCGACCAACATATGCTCAGATAGCAGAATGGAGAAAAATTCTTGAAAGACTGTCATTCTTCCTGAAATCGGTGGATTACATGATGCTAGAACTGTTACGACGTCTGGTGGTCACTGCCTCTCAAAACCTGCTCAACCATATAATGGCATCCTTTGAAGCTGGCAACAATCTGGCTGAAGAAGATGAGGTGTGGACCATTGATATTTCTATTTATATTTTATTTAACTTAAGAGACTGAGTTAATTTTTCTTGTCATCATTAAGATTAGATGCTTCTGTTGCTCTTTCTTAAAACTTATGAACATCCAAATTTCTTAAAATCACATTGTTATATTTTAATTTTGTCCTTTTAGAAAATTTTGAAAAATTAAATTTCTTGATCACTTGTTTCGTTCTTCAAATTCATTTTGGTTAAAACATGAAAATAATAATATTTTGATTATCAAAACCATGTTACTCATGAAAAATTAGTGAAATAAAAGTACTATAACATTTTTTCTTTCAGGAGGAGTTTAGTGATTCTGACTATACAGACTCTGAGGTTGATCCAAACAGTCCATTTGGGAAACAATCCTCTAGAACCAAGTAAGGGATTATATCAAAAGTTTTTCTTTTTACATCAGTTTTTTTTATATCTTAAAGATCATCCAGCCTCTTTTCTTATAACAAAATTACAAAGCCACTTTCATGTAATTAAGTGGTATTAATTAGGGATGGGACGGTTCGTTTCGGTTCGATTCGGTTCGGTTTTTCGGATCATCAGCCGTCGGTTCGGTTTTTTTCGGTTCGGTTCATTCATTTTAAGGATTTGTATTGATTGACATGATTAGCTGCTTAATTGATACAAAGATTTGCGCAAATTTATATTTTATAGATGGAATTTTATGTTATAGTATTTCATGAACAATACATATTATTTAGAATACACGACTAAAGAATATAGTACCAGGGACCACATGATTGATTACCGAGGGATACGAATACGCGGATACGAAACAAATCTAGTAAACGAGTGAGCTACCAACAGACAAGACAGACAAGGTAGGGACTAGGAATATCAAAAATGTTGCTGTAAAACAGTGTTTTTTAACTGTTTTATTGATACTTGACCAATGAAATATTAATCCGAAAACGATCCGAAAAGCTGATCCGAAATTAGTGCCGTGATCCGAAAACCGATCCGAAGGCTATGAACCGCGGTTTTTCGGTATTTCGGTTATCCGTCCCACCCCTAGTATTAATGAACATATTGGGACTGCCACACACATTTCTTTGGATTTTGTAGTTTTGTCATTTTAAGAGTTGCTCCAATAAGTAATAAACTATTTTTAAAAATATTTTTGATTTAATTAAAATTGTTTGTTGTTGTTGAAGAGATATCAGTGGTCTCCCCAGCATTAAAGCAAGTGGGCGCAGCACCCACCTGAGATTTTGAAAATAGGCCTGCACCCACCTGAAAATCCATTTGCATCCACTTGAAAATGAGAAAAATCATGAAAAATTGGCATATTTTGACCAATTTTAGTCTGAATTGTGAAAATGAGAATTTTGCACCCATCTGAGAAAAAATCCTGGGGAGATCACTGGATATACTCCTCTATACCTATAGTATATTGAGCTAAAAATTTGAATAATATTTTCCATGTTTTATTGGAGTTTCTGATTAATCTGACTTTAGTTAGTTTAAAATTCATTCTTTGGGATCATTTCTGCATCTCCAAACAAAAAAGCCATGTTATTTTACCACTGAAGAATGCTATGAATACTCCATGATAATTGTTGCTTGTGCGTTGTACAGGTACTCCAAATATGATTCTGATAGCCCTACATCCAAGGCAAAGTCTAAGCTCAGGATGCAAAAAAAGTCATATGTGATACCACAGTACAACTGGAGCAGAGTTTCTACAGCACAGGATGGCTTTACAGACATTGACAGGGTATATTTCAAAATTACTTGATACTTGATACGTGCACATGTACTGTTAATAATGAATTTATATATTACAAAATAGCCCGAGAAAATAGCCTGAATCTTCGTACTTGCACATGCGCTATTTATAATGAATTTATATCATTTTAACTTTGACTTATGATCACTTTAATGTTTTTATAATATCAGGGTATTTAGGATCTAGTTTAGCTACAAGCCCTTGTGCTCCCCCCCTCATGTAACACACACTTCACTTGCGTTGTGTGAAGTACTATTAAGGATCCAAGGAAAATCCACTAAATAGTACTTTTATTCTTTGCAGATCTTGGATGACATAAAGCAGATGGAGCATATTGAGGTTATCCCTGAGGCTGTAATCTGCCTTGAATTGGTGCTGAATGTACCAGCTGGTGAGCCCCCTCCCACTCCTGGCACACCTATGCAAGTAGATATTGCTGATACATCAGATGAAGATGAGGGTGATGGGCATGGTGTTAAGAAAAGTGTCAGGTTCCCAAATGAACCAGAAATGTCAGGTATTGAGATGCTTTCAGTATTACGCTTACACATCAAATAAACTGATGTAATTACAAGAACTGTACATGTATATGTACTATGCTATTTGAAGTAACAGGAAGTATAACACTGATCAGTGAAACTTAATTTGTAGAAAATGGAAAATAGAAAAAATAAGACTCAAGCTTCTTGTAATATTGAAATTTATATCACTGAGATTTAAGACAAGACCCATATTATATATCAAAATTTTAGATAACAATAAAATTTTATGAGATAATATGTTAAAAATGTTGTCTTTCACAGAAAGTGAAGATTCAGAAGATGGTAGCTCACAGTCTGAGAGTGATGAAGAATCTGTCACTGAGAGCCAAGAAAAACTTAACAGATTTGCATATCCAGTTAACTCAACGACTAAGTCAAATTCGTAAGTATCTTTACTTATACTGAAATAAAACATCCTAGTTATAAGTGAAAAATAGAGAAGCAATGCTCCAAATCGTACCTTACTACAATTTTTGTAAACCTGAGTTTCTTTGTGTGACCTTTGAAATAAATGATTTGTATTTATTTGCATTTTAACATATAAGTTTAAGATAAGTAGTCTATTGGGGGAGCTTATAATGCAGTCTTATTCTTTGATGATGTTATTTCTAGCAATATTGGCCTATGTGACTTCAATGTGTCCTGTTCCTGTATTAACTATTCCAAGGAATACTGTTGTTATTTATTAAGCTTTGAATCATCATTATGTTTTATAGTAAAACTATTTAGAAGTATTAAAGTAGCATACATACATGGATTGTTTATACATGGATTTGTTTTATTTATTTTCTGCATTTCTAATTCATTGAATAATCCATATTACCTATCTAAGTCCTCCTTTCCTGTATTAGACATACTTTATTTTCCAGAGCTCACTCAGCACATAACCAGAACCGCACGTACATCACACTAGAGCCAGGAGAGAGCAACATCAAAAACAGCGTTAGAGGAATCATATCTGGTTTTGAAAATACTGTTGGTATGTAGCAAAAAACATCTGCATTTATCTGTAACATTTGATACACTTTTGTGATATTAATGCCTTGTCATATTCTTATGGTTATTCATTGTTCATTTCCATTTGTGAGTTTATTTCATTTAGCGATGTTATTGTTAAAATAATTCTTGCCACTTTGTACCCTAGGTCAAGTGACATCTATGCTTCGTGAGCCGAAACTTGCCGTGTTCTACTCGCCACCAAAGTATGATCTGAAGCTAAACTTTGATGAAGAGGAAGATGAGGAGAAAAAGTTGAACATGAGACCATGGCCTGACACTGAGAGCCTGTTTGGTGAAGACCCAGCATACCAAGCCCTAGTGGGGGAGATATGCACATACACTGATGCAGCTGTTGCTCAAGTAGTTGAATATACTGAGGTAGGGAAATGATACATACTATTCTGGAGAAACGTTCAACTTTATTATTGACCAACTGTGAGCATATCTCCGCAGAGTATAGATATAAAATTATGTTTAGCATTTCTCAATAAATTATGAAAAATTGCATGAAAGTTGAATAAAACTTGGTAAAAATAATTTTAATTTCCAAATAATTTACACTATTGCTCGAAATTAGGCAGTCACTATTTGTTTTATTATATACCCTATACTGACTCTTGTCCCGTTTCCTCTGCGAAGGCCAAAAAGGCTTAGAAAGCCCCCTCCCCGGGTCCATTGTTAGCATTATAAGCTGTGACGTCATCAGATGCTCAACAGAAATTTTTGCCTCTGAGACTCTCACTTGACAAATTCAATCGCGTTTAACACGCGGAATAGATTATCATAACACTTGAAATTACACAGACGTATTGAGCTTAGGGAACTTAATACACGTTGCTTATATTGTATCGTTCACGCACGTCTGTCATGGTGAACGGAGTTGATTTGTGTTTGTGCTCATCCTCCATTTTTCTGTTTTTCGTCTGCGCAGTGATGATGCGCGGACGTTTCCAAGGGTAATAGAACTTGCAATTGTGACGTCAGCGGGCAATAGTTCAAATGTATATTCCCGCTGACGTCACATTTGGGGGAATATAACTTTCCGAGGGAAATAGTAAATCTATTTCGGAACATGTGACTAGGTATTGACCAATCAGGATTAGTGTTACATATTGGGTATATAATAATCTGTAATGTTAATGTTGAATATTACATTGGCTCACTTTCATCAGTACCACTCATATTGGAATGTTATTGAGTAAACTTGAGACATATTATTATATTTCTTACAGAGGTTTAACCAGTACTGTCAGATGGTAGATAGGTCTAGGAGGGTAGATGTAGTGAACTCAATGTCAAAGAGACCATGGAGCACTGAAGAGTTTTTCCATGTACTAGAAAAACATACAGAAATGGTAAGAAATATATTTCTCACTTGTTTAAAATGTAGATTATGAGTTAATTCAGAAAATCTCCAAAGGTTCACAGATTTATTCCAAAATTCTTAAATTGAGACAGTTGGTAACATAGCACATCAGAAAAATTTGTGTTCTTGTGTTACAATAATAGGCTTGTTCAACAGCTTAGGTAAAAAAAAATTCATAATTTGATTTCTGGGATAGAAATTAAATTTGTATTCTGCCAGGATTGCGCAAATTTTATACTACTGTATATTGATACATCTTTTATCGACAATTCATACCAGTTACATGATAAATTAACTACTACAGCTGCCACTACAGCAAAAAAATATTATTGTACAGTGTGCGATGCACATTCTTAACATAGTACTAGTTATTATCTTAATTTTAAATTCATGATAGTTAAGACAAATATGTGTACATGTCTGAATAGTTTTCAGTTGCAGTTTGTCTTTTAAATTTGAATGCATAAACTTTCTTAATGTTTCATATGTTTCATATTTTTTACATCTCATGAGAAAATGTTCTTCATCTTCTAAACAATTACATGTTGTACATTCCCTCTCATTTAGATATTTTCAGACATGTTTATAATGTCTTCCAGGTTTGATAACTGATTGAACTAATTGTTATGAACTTATCTAAGTCTTGTTTATCAATGTCTTTATTTTCTATTATCTAATTCAAATTTCAAAATCCAATGAATTTTATATAAACATTGTGTTATGAGTATAGGTGTACATTGTTATTTCTCATTAATAAAAGATATAAAATCTTGTGGTTTACTCTCTTGACCAAAGATTTCATCAAATGATGCAAATGAAATATATAAGTTGAGTCAGACTCAAGTTTCAATGTTTATACTGTACAGACAAAGGCTGTTTTTGTGAATTCAACACATTAGGCTGGTCCTACAACTAGACACTGGCTGGTCTTATGGAATGGACAAGACACATTAGGTCAATATTGTAAACTAGTCATATTATGTTGTTCCTGTAAGCTAGACACATTTCTTATGGTGGGCCCATGTTTGTCTAAGGTTGTACTATAGCTCTGATGACCAAACAACATGAACAAACTTCTTCTGAATTTGCTCCCAGCAAATACATACAGCCAGAAATTGACAGCATAGTTAAGGTACAGTATCCAGCCAAAGAATATACCATACTTTTCTGCAAACTCCTTATTTTCAGTGGTTTGTTCCATTGATTCGACCCAAACATTAAAGACTGTAAATGGCACTGTACATATGCAAAGTACAGCACTGACAGCTATTAGAATCAAAGCCATTGAGTTGATTTTCTTCTTTTGGGATGCCATCATGTTGCCTTTCATCATTGTAATTCTCTCACTGTGTTGTTTGAAGACAGCTTTGACTATTACTGTATTACAGATTATGACAATGCTCAAGGGTATGAAGCTCAACATTAGTAAGTCCTGCCATACAAAAGAAGTGTTTTTATATTGGATGAAATCTGGGTTCCATGTACAGTCAGTGAAATGGTCATCATCTTCCTTGTAGGCAACTATCCAGCCAAGTTGTAGATTCCATGTAAGGAGAATCAGAAAGCTTAGACATAAAGCTCCTATTATAGCCCTCTTTGTGCACAAATAGTTCACTTTGTGGGGTAACCTCACTGCAATGCATCGCTCAATTGAAATCACAACAACAATCCATGGAGAGAAATCAGTCATTACATACGCTACGATTATTCCAGTTTATATCACTTACTTCCCTCTTAATTATATGCCATTACCTTAATAAATTGACTAGTCGAAAGGTCTAACACCCCTATTGAATGAACGGATTAGTGAATGAACTCGTCCAATACACTGCCTATCCATGCTTCATGCTACGACCTACTTCATATTACCTTTCGACGACCATCTCGCTACAAGCCTTCAACAGAACTTGGAGCAACTATATTCGTCAAGATGATGAACAACGAGGACGTTTACATGAACACCTCAGAGAAATGTCCTGCTATCATTCTCCAGCAAGAAGAAGGAGAATGCACTGATGGAGACACAGAGCAAGCAGGGATTCAAGAGAGTGCAGACCAGAACTTCAACATGAGTCTGACTGACAACTTTCTCAAGGAGAAGATTTCTGTTCTGATGAACGAAATGCTTCAAAACAAGCATCGCAGTTCTTCAAAAACGAGTCTGAAGGTAATGAAAAATCTTTCTTACCATTATCACCCACGGTGATGACTTGTTTTTCTAACAGATCCTCGATCATCGCGAACGATTTCGCCTTCAAAAAAGTAGGACAACTTTCCCGAAACGACAAGGCATCACGCTTTCCAATTCCTCCAGCCGGAGGACTTGTTGTTTCGAGTATGAGGCCAAATTCCAGCCTGTCAGCGGTGATGTCTGAAGAAAATTTCAAGAAAGCTGACAAGGATTTGACTATCAGCAAGACCCAGTATAGGCTTCTAGAGGAAGGCTTAAGATTCCAACTGAAACCTCTGGCATATGCAGAATGGCTGTTAGGTGCAGTGGCCAAAATTCTCAACGATTCTTCATCCACTGATACTAAGATGTTGTCTGATCTACTACAACCTGCAGCACAAGCCATTGGCTGTCTGACTGATCAAAATGTGAGACTGCTGTCCAACGTAGTTCTACTTAGGAGAGATGGCTTCTTGAAGAACATGACTTGCCCTTCTGCAGCAAAGGAAATGCTCAGAACTCTACCCATAAACCCTTTGGCTCAGGAATTATTCCCACAGGAGTCAGTCACTGAAATTTTGAAGTCCAACCAGTCTGATCTCACCAACCAGGCTTTAACTTCCTTGGCTAAGATGAATGCGAGAGCTGAATCAAAGAAGTCTTCTCAACCAAATAAGAAAGACAACAACAACAACAACAGAAAGTCCAGTTTCAATAACAACAATGGCCCTGGTAAAAAGAACAGCTCTAACTCTTTTCGTGGCAAGGGAAGAGGAGAGAAAAAATCACAGTGACTATCTACCTATATCATCCAGTCCTCCAAGTCTTTGTCTCCCACAGCTACCTGTAAGCCCTCAACAGCTACCAGTGGGAGGCAGACTACAGCATTTTCTTGCCAAATGGAAAGAAATCACAGATCTAGGAGGATTTCTACAGATCATAAAGGAAGGTTACCAGCCGAAACTTCACACAAAACCTACCCTTACATGCAATCCTTGGCCTTTCCAGTCATCAACAAGAGACAGAAAAGACCTTTATGCAGCTACAGTCACTCAACTTCTGGAGAAACAGGCCATAGAAGTTGTCCAGAACGTATCCAGTCCAGGCCTTTACAGTCATCTTTTCTTCGTCCCAAAAAAATCCGGCTCTCTAAGACCAGTCATCAACTTGCATCATCTGAACCTTCATCTAGAAGTTCCAAAGTTCAAGATGGAAACAGTAGCACAGATCATGGATGCAGTACAGCCTCAACAGTGGGTAACGTCCATAGACTGCGTAGATGCTTACTTTCATCTCCCAATCAAGCAGTCATTCAGGAAATACCTGCGCTTTGTTGTTCAGGACCAAGTACTTCAATTCAAAGCCCTGCCCTTTGGTCTGGCATCAGCCCCGATGATTTGGACACATCTGTTACGGCCTCTAGCAGCTCATCTTCACTCCAGAGGCATACTGTTTCATTATTACCTCGACGATTGGCTGATTCGAGGCAATTCACCTACAGTAGTTCTACAACATACTCAGATGGTGCTGGAACTGGCTCAGGCTCTGGGTTTCCTCATAAACTTCAAGAAGTCGGAACTACAACCAACTCAGAAGTTCACTTATGTGGGAGTAGAATACGATCTCAGCAAGGGAATTTGCCGTCCCCCTCACGATCGAGTAGAAAAGATATGGAAAGCTGGACAACATCTTCTAGAGAAGGGAATAGCCTCAGCAGAAACTTGGCAGTCTCTACTAGGCCTGTTGTCATCTGCGGAGAAACAAGTGCCATTGGGTCGTCTTCATCTACGACCTCTACAGTGTTGTCTGTTCCAACAGTGGTCTCCTCTATCTCAGCCCCAGTCACATCTAGTTGTCCTCTCACCAGATGCTCAGGGGGCACTCCTATGGTGGCTAGACCCCAGGAATTTACAAGCTGGTCAGCCTCTCAACAGATTTCACCCAACAATGACAATCTACACAGATGCATCGTTGGAAGCATGGGGGGCCCACACACAATCGCAGGAATGCTCTGGAGTCTGGTCCCAGTTGGAATCAAGTCATCACATCAACTTTCTGGAGTTACTAACAGTCAAGAAAGCTCTGATGTTCTTCAAGGAAAAGATAACTGGACAGAATATTCTGATTTGCACAGACAGCACGACTGTAGCAGCATATATCAACAACCAGGGCGGACCAGGGAGGGGTTTTCTGAAGAAGTGTCCAAAGCAGTACAAAAGTCTAGGAGAAAATCTACCAATGCCATCTACGATTCAAAGTGGAAATTATTCTCTGTTTGGTGTTTGGAAAGAGATACCAATCCCATCGAGGCATCTATTCCAATGATTGCAGATTTCTTCATTTATCTCAGAAACACTAAAAAGAGGTCTTTTTCTACTATCGAGGGCTACAGAACAGCTATAAACAATGTCAGGAAATCTACACAATCTAAAGATCTCTCAGAATCACAAGTGATACATGATATGTTGAGATCCTTTAAATTAGAAGATGCAATTCCAAAGTCTACCTTACCCAAATGGGACTTGGTTTTTGTACTTCATGAACTATTAAAGCCTCCATTTGAACCTATGAATTCGGCAGATATCAAATGGGTGACTTTAAAGACTGTATTTCTTCTACTGTTAGCCTCGGGCAAGAGACGTAGTGAGATACATGCCTTAGATGTTACAAGGATACAATGGAAAAATAACAATACAGAAGTTTTCCTCTATCCATTCATTGGTTTTCTGCCAAAGAGCTTGGAAGCAGCAGAGGGACAAGCCAGATTTCAACCTATACATCTGAAATCATTGGCAAGCCATGTGGGAAATGATCCAGATCGATGCTTATGCCCACTTAGAGCACTCAGATTTTATCTTGCTGCTACCAGAGTCTTCAGAGGTACCAGGAATAGGATCTTCATACCTTGGAAGAAAGGGTGTAATAGCAATTTACACTTAAATACTTTATCCAGCTGGATGAAACATCTGATTCTTCTAACCTACAATAATTCCACAGCTGAGAGTAGAAGAATTGGGAAAGTTAACGCACATGAAATAAGAGCGTTATCAGCCTCATATGCAGTACAGTCGAATGTTAGCCTAACAGAAATATTGAAAAGTTGCTCTTGGGCTCACAACAACACTTTTATCGACTTTTATCTGCGTGATGTCACAGTCCTACAAGATGAAGCTAGAAAGCTAGGACCTGTGATGCTGGCTGGAACTGTGTGCGACCTGTAGCAGGTGCAGTAAGTACACAACAACTTTTTTCACCCCACCTATCCAATATGTTACATGCTATGACATATAATTAAGAGGGAAGTAAGTGATATAAACTGAAGATTTTTTTTATTAAATCAACCGTTTATGGAACTTACTTACCTCTTAATTACCAGAGACCCACCCACCTTCCCCGCTTGAGGGAAATTTTTTATTTTATTTTTTTGTATCTTCGAGGTCTCTCGGTAATATGAAGTAGGTCGTAGCATGAAGCATGGATAGGCAGTGTATTGGACGAGTTCATTCACTAATCCGTTCATTCAATAGGGGTGTTAGACCTTTCGACTAGTCAATTTATTAAGGTAATGGCATATAATTAAGAGGTAAGTAAGTTCCATAAACGGTTGATTTAATAAAAAAAATCTTCAATTTTACATGGCCAATATCCTAGATCTATGAAATGTGGTTTGTCCAACTCAAATCCAATAGCCAAAGTCCAGCCAAGACCAGTGTTCAGTAAGTTAAATGAATCTGTTATTGCTAACACCAAAAGAGCTAGGGCTGTTGGTGAACTGCGCAGACTCTTTTCACAGAAAACAATTATAGATAAGATGTTACACGGGATCCCAACTCCTATCATTAATACTCCACCATATTTCCAAAGTTCTGATTCCCATTGTGTGTCTTTTGTGTAGTTCAAGGAAGAAGTGTTTATTTTTTCTGTGACATTATTGTGTTTAATAGTATGCGATTCAGTCCCTTTGTTCTCTTCACTCTCAAAAGAGACTGTGCCAGTTACCATAGGTAGTGAGGTAGCACCGAAAAATGTACCCGCTTCTGAACAAATTGAAATTACTTGTTTCTTATGTATTTTTATGTGATACTTCAGAAAATTTTTGTCTGACGCGCCATATCCGGGGCGAAAGTTGTCAAAATTGGGTTTTTGACCCTAAAAAGGAAAATTACAGGGGGTACATTAACATCATTGAATAATTCATTCAGTTAGTCTTCAATCATCATAATGATTTTATTGAGAGTTGATGAGATCATTTTTAGGTAGTATGCAAACTTTCAATGGTCTGTCACTCGTGGTTGCCATGGAAACCACACTTTTTGCTGAGAAAATCCTTAATTTTGGTAAAACATGTACCTGTACATAATATAGAATGTGGATTATTTTTCAAATCAACCGATATCAGAACATTTTAGCACTCTAAAAATCACCAGGGCTGTCCAAACATTTGTTTAAAGAGAAAGAATATTGCAGTTTATATGACTGGTAAGTGTCAAAGACCATACAATTACATAAGTGGTCAAAAGTGGGCGTCGCCCTCATAATAGTAGTTGATTGCCATTCTCTATAAATACAGAGTTTTACTTGACTTTTGAGATACATTTATATTGAATTTCTTTGGTTATACTTAATATCAAGCATTTTTACATCTAAGTGTTATAGTTATTGCATGGGGATACAGGGGGGAGGGGGGAGGGGGGAGGGGGGGGGGTAGTAACAGAATTGGGAGGGGGCAGAGCTTATCAGCCTTAAGTGTAAATCTCATCTACATAGTTCTGGATTTCATAGGGTACAGCTTCTGGGTCTTATTATATTCATCTCAATATATAAGATATAAGAATTCTGCATGATTGGTAAGTGTCAAAGACCATAGAATTACACATGTGATCAAAAGTGGGCGTCGCCCTAATCATAGTATATGGTTCATTCTCTATAAATACAGAGTTTAACTTGACTTTTGAAGTACATTTACTTAAAAACATCTTTGATTTATACTTAATGTCAAGCATTTCTGGTAAGTTATATATGTACATCTAATTGTAATAGTTATTGTCTGGGGGTGGAGGAGGGGGGGGAGAGTAACAGAATTGGAAATGGGCAGAGCTAATAAGCCTTAAATGTAAATCTCATTTATTTAGTTCTGGATTTCAAGGGGTGCATCTTCTGGATCTTCTTCACTTCTAGTTCTTCTTCATCTCAATATATGGGATATTCCAATTTAGATGATTGGTAAGTGTCAAAGACCATACAATTACATAAGTGATCAAAAGTGGGTGTTGCTCTAACAATAGTAGATAATTCATTCTCTATGAATATGGAGTTTAACTTGACTTTAAGATTTATTTTTTAAATTAAAACTTCTTTGATTACATTTAGTATTGTAATATTTATTCCCTGTGGGGGGGGGGGGCAAGGGGGGTAGTAGCAGAAATGGGAGGGGGCAGAGCCAATGGCCAGTCAGTCTTAAGTATTAATATCATAGTCTGATCATTTTCATTCACCTCCCGATGTTAATATATTAATAATATCATGTGGGAGAATATACCACTACACTTGCAGATTTGAGAGTCATTCAGTTGAGTGTATCTATATGGCGCTCCACCTTTGCCTTTTAAAAAGGTGCTATTGCTATTGCCCCTTCTGCATGGCACTTCATCTGTGAATGTGTGAAGTGCTAGGAAGGCTGCATATATGTCAGGGTCTATATTGGAGGAAATACCACTGAGATCAGTCTTCATTTGTTTCCAACTCAAATATTCAGCAGCACACTTTGCTGTATTTGCTTTTTGTTTTCATCATCATACAAGAACTAATTCCAATCTTTAGGGACTCATGTTTTTCTACCTCAAATAGGTCAAGGTGTCCCTCCCCTCTTCCAGCTTCCTTTATAGAAATTTTGATGTAATTATCACATACAAAAACGAATCAATCTGCAATTGTAGAATCTTGAAAAAGTCTCCGCCAGATCCAGAAACAAAACTACCTTTCAAGTTGAATTATGGTTTGGGATAGTTGGGGTTTGTTTTCCTTATGACTTGTATACATTTAGAAGTTTTCTTTTTCTTGCTGGGTTCTATTACAAATTTTGGTCCTTTCCCTTTGGCACTTGTGGGTACATGTTCATGCATAGGGATGTGTTTCTCTGTTCTTGCAAGAAGTCCAGTCAGTGTTCCTAGAGCCCAAGGCACAGGGCTCAATAGGAACTGCAGGAGACATTCTAGGCTAATTTTATGTTCTTAAGCAAGATCGAAGCTGTTCAAAGATGTTTCATTCAGAATGTATTTGTATAAGCTTGTTCTGAGTACTTTTTTACTGTCACTGTCACTGTTGCTGCTGTAGTTTGCTGCTATAGTTTTCAATTTCATATGTTTTATTAGATCATGAAATCTTTTTTTGTGCGGTTTTTGTCATCTTTATGTCTTCTTCTATACTTGCTATTTGTGCCTTTCCAAGGTCGTTATGGGTGTCACACTCATCTCATCTCTAGATAATTTTCCTAAGTTGGTCTAATGAATGACTGTCTGATTGTTGTAACCATCTCATCCATATAAAGCACTTATTGTCTGTATGGCCCATATTGCAAATCCTCGTAGTGAACCACCAGATGGACTTGAATGGAAACTAAATGACTCCATATCTTTCCAGTGGGTATTGACTGATATTCTCATACAAGAGATTTGTACCCTATGAAATCCAGAATTAAAAAGATGAGATTTATACTTAAAGGCAGATTAGATCTACACATTCTAATTCTGTTACTACTCACCCCTGCCCAAATGTAAAAACTATAATACTTACACAGATGTATTTACCAGAAATGCTTGACATAAATTATAATAACAGCAGTTCAGTATAACTATGAATGTATCTCAAAAGTCAAGTTCAATTTTGTATTTATACAAAGAACCAATCATCTACTATTATTAGGGTGACACTCCTTTTGATCGTTTATAAATATGTAATTGTATGGTGTTTGACAAATCCTGTAAATTGTAATATCCCATATATTGAGATGAATATGAAGAAGACCCAGACGAGGTGCCCCATGAAATCCAGAACTATGCAGATGAGATTTATACTTAAGGCTGATTACCTCTGCCCCCTCCCTATTCTGTTACTACTCTCCCCCATCCTCCCCCAGGCAAGAACTATTCGTTAGATGTGCATTACTAACCAGAAATGCTTGAAATTAAGTATAATCAAAGAAGTTGTAATGTAAATGTATCTCAAAAGTCAACTTAGACTCTGTATTTATAGAGAGAATCTATAAGGGCGACGCCCACTTTTGATCACTTGAGTAATTCTATGGTCTTTATACTTACCAATCATGCAGAATTATAATATCCTATAGATTCAGATGAATGTGAAGAAGACCCAGAAGATGAACCCTATGAAATCCAGAACTATGTAGATGAGATTTATACTTAAGGGTGATTAGCTTTGCCCTCTTCCAATTCTGTTACCCCCCCCCCCCCCCCCATCTACCCCCTCCCCAATGCAATAAGTATAACACTTACATGTACATTATTTACCAAAAATGCTTCATATTTAGTATAACCAAAGAACATCATTATAAATGTATCTCAAAAGTCAAGTAAAACTCTGTATTTTTAGAGAATGGCAATCATCTACTATGATAAGGGCGACGTCCACTTTTGATCACTTATGTAATTGTATGGTCTTTGACACTCCCCAGCTATGTTAATTGCAATATCCTTTATATTTAAATAAATGTTTAACTGCCCTTGTAATTTTGAAAATGCTAAAATGTTCTGATATCTGTTGATTTGAAAAATAATCCACATTCTATATTATGTACAGGTACAGGTTTTACCAAAATTAAGGATTTTCTCAGCAAAAATTGTGGTTTCCATGGCAACCAGGAGTGACAGACCATTGAAACTTTGCATACTACCTAAAAATGATCTTATCAGCTCTCGATAAAATTATTATGATGATTGAAGATGAACTGAATGAATTATTCAATGATGATAATGTACCCCCTGTAATTTTCCTTTTTAGGGTCAAAAACCCAATTTTGACAACTTTCGCCCCGGACACGGCGCATCAGACAAAAATTTTCTGAAGTATCACATAAAAATACATAAGAAACAAGTAATTTCAATTTGTTCAGAAGCGGGTACATTTTTCGGTGCTACCTCACTAACTACCAGAAATGCTGTATCAGTCACAAAGGATGCTACATCTCCTGTGTTTTCACTTAATGTTGTTCCACTGATTTGTTGTTTTTGATTCACCATGGTAACACCATGTGACATCATTCCAAAGAAGAAGAACTGTATCAGCATTTTTTGATTCATCATTACGAATATTGTTTTGTTTTTTTGGGGTTTATTTTGGTACAGGTGATGTCTCTCTTCCTGCAGAATCAATGGTTTTTGATGTTATAACTTATACTACAAAATATTAAAACTTCATCTATTTTTTATTAATTTACAAGCTCTCATTCTAACACTTTGTAAAGTAATTATGAAAAAGTGAACTATACAAGAAATTGGAAGTTATTTTTCTCTCCTAGCTTAGTGTCTTAATATTTTAGACCTGGATTATATTCTGCATAGCAGGAGATATGATACAGTAACAACTGATTGATAAGATCATATAATAGTTCCTCATTTCACCTGAAAGGTATACCATATCAGTGTTCACTCTAGCAGTTTAGCAATGAAGCGCAGAATACTGTTGAAATTAGAAAAAAATAACCTGTTGAAAATTTATTAAGGTGTGAATGTGAATATGAAGATTTACTATGAAACGATTTTAAGTTTTAAGAGCTTTATGTTTAGATTTTTAGTAAATATAAAACTATGCACCCCTGCATTGGGTGAGGAAAGGAATTAATAATATATATCTGATTTGATCTATTGTTTGATTAAAAAAACTATTATCTGGGTAGATTTCAATCAAGGAATTATATATCGGATTTGATCCTTTTTTACTAAAAATACATGTAAACGTATAACACACATTTAGTGAAAATGTCTAATTTGCTCCAGGAAATATTTCATTCGGTTGAATTTACAGTGGTGAAGTTATAAATAATATAATGACAAAGTTTGTAGGAAGAAAATTCTTGTAGGAAGAATTTTATTGTGTAATGGTTCATCTACTATGTAACAGAAACAATGACAAATGTCATGTGTTTATTTAACATATAGGTTACTCTACCTTAAACTATATACTTTCCCTTAAAATGAGTGTTTGAAAAAATCTCTTAATAATCCCATTAACATGATTAATCCAAATGAAAATTTCCACAAATGTTTTTAGATTTATGAAATTGTTTATGGCACAATGTCATTTAAAGTATATCATAGCATAACATTTACATGTACCAGTTTTATGTAATAAATGCAAATATCCCAAAAGGCCATAGTAAATGAACCATGATATAAAAATGATTACTTTTGATGAATGTATGAATGTTGTGAATGAATAATTATCATTGTGTGTCATTTATATTCTTGTTTTATCAGTGTGGAGATTCATTCATTTACTAGTTCATATTAATTCAAAGTTACAAAATTAATTGTCATGATGAACTGAGAGTAGAGCATATTCTTTCATTCATTAGTAATATCATTTTCGAAATCATAAAGAATGCCAAGATTATAGCAATTAAACATCTCAAATAGATATTTTTAATCACTACATATAGAGCTTATTTACTGGCAATTAGCGTATACATATAAAAATATTTTCTGAGACTTGAGAATTTGCATTAAATGTCACTCCAAATTGAAACTTCTAATTGGGTTTGGAGGCGAAGTCTCATGAGTTGTCCGGATATAACCAAGCAACTACCTTAATTCACATGCTTTTACCCAAGAAACTCACAAATGTTTTCCCCAGTAAACCCTTAAACACATCCCTAAGTAGAAGGCTTTTGAAAGTCCAGTAACCTATTACATTAATGAAATGAACCTCTACAAGTTGAATACCTGCCAAGTCGAACACTGTTTTGAGGTACCAAAAAATAAAGTACAAATATACATGTAAATTGGTCTTGAACCCTTTTGTACCCAATTGAGCATAATAGAATTCACAAAATATTGACAAGTTAAGAAAATGAAATCCACCTACTAAGGTCACCTATTGGGCATAGGATACAAAATATAACAAACATGCAGAATAACACTAATAATGTGTATTCTCTGATCTCACATGTATACTTCCAGAATTATTTTATGATAAGATGTGTCCAAATTGTACACTATACATCTATTTCGCTCTTTAATTAACTCAAATCTATATTTGACTTGCAGAAAAGTAGTATGGGAATGATGGAAACAGAAAAGCGTGTCAGTATGATCTTTGTGCAGAGTAGTGGATTCAAGGATTCCTGTTTGCCATACCCTAAGCAAGTCGTTGATGCAGTACATTATAAGATGCCTATCATTGCTAACCAGCGCAATGATAACCTTCTCACCATCATAAAGGTACCTTAATATTCTTTAGTATTTATTAACAGATCATGTATCTACTTGTATGTAAATATTATTGCATAATCATTTGTGAAATGAAAATAGAAAAAGAGTTGATTGAAAATAAATTAACCAACTAATATAAGGGAGTCATATCTGTAGACATTCTCAACAAAAAATCATTGTGTCAAAATAAGAGAACAATGAATTTATCAATTCAATTTTTAAATTCTCCGTGTGGAATTGCACCCCAGATTCATGTATCTGCAATAAATTTAAAAATCTTTATTTAAAACCAAGTTGATCTATTATGCATGATAAATTGATGGTAAAAATAAAATAATGAAGAACTATCATTTATTTCCAAAGGGAGCATCAAAGAAGCTAGACACATACCCAGAGTCTGTTGAAGATTTTGTTGAGCATTTATCATTCCTGAGTCGCATGCAGAGTGAGATGCCTGCCCTTGATAAAGAGTTTGCCATTGTAACGAAGCTGTTCACTATCGCCCAAGAGTTCCATGTTGCTCTGGAGCCTGAGGAGTTTGCACTGTATCAGACCCTGGCTCCAAGCTTTCAGCATCTCAAAGTAAGTGGACTTTAAGTAAGCTTCATTGTAAAGGGATGATGCAGTATTGACACTAGAAAATGGGAGCTTAATAGAATTTGTTTTTGAAAATGGGTTAAATTGTTTGAAGAAAAAATACTTGTTAGGAAATAAGTATGACAACATATTGAAACTGTATAAAAGTAATTGATTGAGGAAATAGAGAGGCCCGGTCTGTTTGGTTGTGACTCTTTTAGTGATCAGTTTTGTAAACTCAGCATTAAATGTCAGTTTAGAAGCTCCAGGGAGTAGAATCATTAGATGCTAATGTTAATGTTATATTCTTTATATTCTATTTATCATTTTGTATTGTGAAGTTATCAGATAATTATACATATTTTATTTTTTTCAGTCTACAATATTATTCTGTGATGCTAAGAAAGATGAAAACATTCAGAAATTCAGTAAAGATCTCGATACTTTGGTCTATGAGATCCGTCACAAAATTGATGATCTCCGGAACCGTGTACGTGATCCTATTCTCCTTAGTGATGACACTTTGGCCACTGTGGCCTTGGAGAACATTAAATACATCACTGATGAAGTGAATGACTTGTCCAATAAAGCTAAGAGTTACGCATCGTACCAGGATAGATTTGGAAGCTCTTTATCAGCTGGAAAGAAAATGGAGTAAGTGAAATATTTACATATCGTATATTCCAGTAATTTGAATCTATCAGATTATAGAATTAAAACACAAAATCACAGGTTGAAAATGCATCATATGTGTTCTAATTTTCATTACTTTATTGCGAACATGACTACAAAGCAGTAGTGTTGTACTGTTTTAAGTCTATGTATTACAAAACAAACTAAACATTTTTTCATGGTAATTTTGATTCACTGCGGCACTATATATCACTCTACTAATAGTAATAAGCACAAAATGGATGAAGCATATATTCACATAGCTATAGGTTTCACTTTTACATTCTTGCATATTTTGGTCATTTGCAGTGAGTACACTCTGTTGGATCGTAGAGATGAAAGCCTAAGTGCGGCTGCGGTTCAAGCTGAACTGTCTGAGATTGAGAGAGACTTGACTCTGAGACGTCTTTTATGGGAATCTCAAGAGGAGTGGATAATGTTAGTGGATGAATGGACCTCCACACCATTTGAGAAGTTGAATGTAGATAGTTTGCAGAAGGGAGTGAATAGATACATACAGACTGTGTATATGTTGGAGAAAGGTTAGTGTTGTGTAAAGTGTAATAGTTGTGACTACACATTACAGAAATTATGTATTATTTCACATTTTGCTATTTATGTATTTTAGAAATGAATAATATCAATGAGCCTGGTTATGCTTGTCTTTTGCTGTCATGTTATTTTTATCGTACCTAAAAAGGGTATGATATTATGGTCAGCTTGTCTACTTAGAGATTATGACTATGCTTTGGATCCTAGTAAAATTATACACAAGTCTGTATTGAACATGTACATGTAAGTCAATACTTTATGTTGTTACCCCATCTTCAACAGGTTATAGTTAAAGAAATATATGTACACTTTAATTCTTATTTCTTATTGCCCAGGTTTGCCTCACAATGAAGTTGTGCCAAAGTTAAAGAACCGTGTCTTTGACTTCAAACAAGGCATGCCAGTAATAGTCTCTCTACGCAACCCATCACTCAGGCCCCGGCATTGGAGCAAGATTGAGGAAGTCATTGGAAAGGAGATTCAACGTGGTAACAAATTTACCCTTGGCAAGCTGCTTGAGATGGCTATATTCCAGCATAAAGATAAGATACAGGATATATCTACAACTGCTAGTAATGAGGCAACGTTAGAGATTATGTTGCAAAAGGTATGTTCATAAACTCCCTTGTGTTACTATATGGTTGATATTGATAATGCAAATAATAAGTACGTCATGAGATTTATTTCAAGGCAAAACAAATGTGTATAGCACAAGAATATTAAACACCCAAGAGCACAAATCATGAGATTCAGAAGTAGAACATTTGTGCATAAATGTTACAAATGCTTAGAATAAACAGTTGAGAATATACCCAATCCAATTAAACTATATATGTAGTAATCAAAAAGAGTCAACTAATACATGATGAATATTTCCATTATTTAATTATTATTTTCTAGGTCATTGATCTGTGGCAAAATACTGACTTCCGATTGGTTGCTCATCAAGGTCGTGATACTTACATCATCGCAGGTGCCGATGATCTTATGGCCCAACTCGAAGAAAGTCAAGTTACCATAGCAACAATTCGAGGATCACGTTATGTGACACCCATAAAAGGAAATGTTGAAGAATGGGAAAGAAAGTTGACATTATTTGCGAGGACTTTAGATGAGTGGATGACATGTCAAAGAAATTGGCTCTATCTTGAGCAGATATTTTCTACTCCAGACATCCAGAGGTTAGTTCATCCTTTTAGAAAAGATAAAGTAAATTAGACTGATAAAGTATTGTTCAAAATGATTTACCTGGTCATTTATAAATATTAGATTGAATCTAATCTAGACTGAAAATTCATGATATTATAAATGTATTAAACAGGGGGTCATTAACAGAAACTTCGTAAAGTTATGAATTCATAAATCAATTATTGTAACCATGGATATAATGTTAGAGAACAATGGATTTTATGAATTCTTGACTTTACAGAGTTTCTGTAAATGGCCCCCAGGTTACTTGTGTATTGTTACAGATATTTAATAATTTATTATTCCTTCCAATTTACTATAAACATTGAAAATGAAGAATTCAGGTTGAAAATTCATATTTCTTATTTAGGCAACTCCCTTCTGAAGCCAAGATGTTTGCATCAGTAGACAAGTCACTTAAGGATATCATGCGAAAGACAGAGGATCGACCCAATGCTCTGAAGGCAGCCACTGCAGCAGGGGTTCTAGAGATGTTGCAGGCCGCTAACGCAAACCTTGAAAAGATACAGAAATGCTTAGAGGTATGCAACTATTTTCTATAGTAGAAATTGTTTTAATCTGTAAGATTTTTCTGTTGATTTTATTGTAGATGCCGCTATATACATTTTGGTGGAATTTATGCTAGTCCATCAGTAGTACTGAATTTGCTACTAGTAATTGTAGGAATTCCAAAAAGTACAAACTATATATATTATTTTCTTCATATGAATGTACCATATTCTGGGACTTTCTATTCTATTGATAGACTTTTTATTTGTTTTAACTTTTAGGACTACTTGGAGACAAAGCGCCTTGTGTTCCCAAGGTTTTATTTCCTCAGTAATGATGACTTACTAGATATATTGGCCCAGTCTAAGAACCCAGAAGCTGTACAGGTTAGTCTCTATATATTACCTTTTCATCATTGTACCAGTACACCCCATTTCCAAAGAGTTAGTTATATACATTAAGTAGAACAAAGGTTATTAATCTAGAATATTTGAAGCTGGCAAAAATGACAAATGACAAAGATATTGTCCAAATCTATCCTATTGTATTATGATAAAGAAGCAAGAATTGTAGGGCTAATGGATCATTGGATTGTAAATTCTTTTATAGAAAACTGAACACATAAAAATCTTTAGTTTTCATGGAATGGAAATGGAATGTGAACTTTGTGATTTTCCTGAAACTTAAAATACAATGTAGTTGCTCATTAGATTATGATTCTACATGTAAGTTTAGTGGCTCAATGTATTGTATCAAAGGATAAAGAATGTTGACTAAGTTATGTTCTCTAATATAAGACACATGTCATGAAACAAAAGGTATTTATCAATTATCTTTTTTTATTATTAAAATATTTTGATATAAATATACTTTACAATATAATAATACAAGTACATACAAGGGTCGTTCGAATAGTATGAATAGGTAGAGAACCATATATAATATAATGCTCACTGACATGTTCTTGTATGTGAAAGTACATCAACATGAATACATGCTCATGCATTTCATCAATTGATATCACCAGATTCACAAGTCTTAAATATTTGATAGCAATTGTGCATATAATGACAGTAAATGTCAGATGTGTACCACTAGTACAGCTATCAAATGTTTGAATGTGCCATTTCCTTTTAGTTTCTGCTTCTATTTTGAAATGGCTTTGTGGTTTGAGACAGTCATGTCAACAATAAATATAAATGTACAGTATTAACTCACATCTGTACAGAAACAAAATAATATTAAGGACATCACAAATATACAATATGTTTTCTAAGTTACACTCAAATATACCAAGTGTCTAATGAAGCTTTGATTGCTCTTTTACACAGGTGTTCCCTGTGCAATAATTCACACAGAATACCTTTATAATATATTTGAACTCTCATAGTTGGAAATATTACAAGTGCAGAGTGCATGCACTAAGCATTGCAATTGGTTAGTGTGTACAGTTCTAATATTGAAGGATTATATGGCAAAAGCTAACTATGGGCTTCAATAACACTAATAAATATGTCTACATTGATGCATTGCAAGTAAAACCATACATGTGTCCAAATCATGAATCTAAATGCTATATCCTAAACCATATTAAATAATTATAGATTTTATAAACATGGTAATAACAACTAATTGCTGTAATGAACTTGTTTTTTCATAAAATCAAAGTAATTTATCTTTTATCAGCAATACAATCCACATACATATGATTTGCAATTGCAACATTCCCCTATCAAAAATCTTATCACATGCATGTCATCTGACAGTTTGTTGCCTAAAATACTAAACACACTACACATACACTTCACTTGCATGATGACTTTGTTCAACTTAGTCATCTTCCATGTACCAGTCATCCTCCACACTTTCCATGTCACTAAAGTCACTCGCATCAGGGACAACTACATATTGTGGCCTGTTGTCCTCGTGTGTATCATTTTCCTCACTGTCAGAATCATAAATGCTCAGACTACTATTACTGTTTTCTGTGTCATTTCCATAATTGTCCGAGTCATTTTCATGATTGGTTCTATGTTCTTTATTTAGAATCCTGTCTCTATCATGATCTATACTGTCGTCTGTGTCATTTTGATTGTTATCAGTGTCTATGCACTCATCTTTACCGTACATGTCGACATTGTCTTTGTCAGATTTTTCATCAGGAGAGGGATATAAAGCTTCAGCTGATTTAATCAGATATTTACACCCCATACAGCTGATATAAACTTTCAATTTTCTTGCTGTTGGAAATTTGTCAATGTCTCCCTTATATTTAACACATGATCTGGCTGCAAGTGCGGAGTATTTATGCAACCATGTTGCTTTAACTTCAGTATTTGATTTCATACAATCCTTAAACAATGAACTTGTTTCAGGCTGAGATTGTTTGACTCTAAACATGATGTCTTGGGTACAACCAACATATTCAAATCTCAAGAGCATGTCATAGATAATACTAAGTGTTGTACAGGGAAACGTTTCTATGCTTTCCATGAATTTTTCACTTAACACTGCATTTAGGTTTTCTAGTCCAAAATGAGCACCATGGATCAACAATTCCTCATAGATATTCAATGTTGATAACCCTGGTTTTATTTTGGTCAGAAATAGTGCTGTCCTACCATGTTTCTCTCTTGCATTGATGTGACCCCCTGCATGTACTAATGTTGAGCAGCAGGTTTCACAACCATTCATACATGCAAACATTAGTGCCGTGATCCTATCTCTGTCATGGACATTCACATTTACACCTGCTTCCACTAGCATTCTAACAGCATAACACTGATCAAACCAACTAGCATACATCAAAGCTGTTTTCCCATGTTCATCAGTAGAATGAAGCTCTTCATCTAATTCTATCAATTTCTTTACTATATCACTGTATTTAGCATGTTTTAAAAACTGCATTAAAGGGGTTTTTGATTCAGGCAAATGTTTCTTGCATTCTTGGAATGCTAAATGCCATGTTTCATGTTTGTTAACATTTACATCTGCATCATGATTCAGCAATGTTTCTATTATTTTAGGGTTGAATGTTGAAATAGCAATAGATAATGCTGTTTTATCAGCATAAGTTGATATGTTCACATTAACACCACTCTCGATAAGTAATTTCAGACATTCAACACCATAACTATACCTAGATGCAGCAGCAGCAGCAGCAACAATTAGAGCATTATCGCCATTATTATTCTGCACATTCACATCAATACCACTCTCAATAAGTAATTTCAGACATCTAACACCATAACTGTCCCAAGAAGCAGCAGCATCAGCAGCAACAATTAAAGCGTTATCGCCATTATTATTCTGCACATTCACATCAATTCCACTCTCAATAAGTAATTTCAGACATTCAACACCAGAACTATACCTAGAAGCAGCAGCAGCAGCAGCAGCAACAATTAAAGCGTTATCGCCATTATTATTCTTCACATTCACATCAATACCACTCTCAATAAGTAATTTCAGACATTCAACACCATAACTGTCCCAAGAAGCAGCAGCATCAGCAGCAACAATTAAAGCGTTATCGCCATTATTATTCTGCACATTCACATCAATTCCACTCTCAATAAGTAATTTCAGACATTCAACACCAGAACTATACCTAGAAGCAGCAGCAGCAGCAGCAGCAGCAGCAACAATTAAAGCGTTATCGCCATTATTATTCTTCACATTCACATCAATACCACTCTCAATAAGTAATTTCAGACATCTAACACCATAACTACGCCTTAATAAAGAATCAGCAGCAGCAGCAGCAGCAGCAGCAGCAGCAACAATTAAAGCGTTATCGCCATTATTATTCTTCACATTCACATCAATACCACTCTCAATAAGTAATTTCAGACATTCAACACCATAACTATACCTAGATGCAGCAGCAGCAGCAGCAGCAGCAGCAACAATTAGAGCATTATCGCCATTATTAAGCTGCACATTCACATCAATACCACTCTCAATAAGTAATTTCAGACATTCAACACCAGAACTATACCTAGAAGCAGCAGCAGCAGCAGCAGCAGCAACAATTAAAGCGTTATCGCCATTATTATTCTTCACATTCACATCAATACCACTCTCAATAAGTAATTTCAGACATCTAACACCATAACTACGCCTTAATAAAGAATCAGCAGCAGCAGCAGCAGCAGCAGCAGCAACAATTAAAGCGTTATCGCCATTATTATTCTGCACATTCACATCAATACCACTCTCAATAAGTAATTTCAGACATTCAACACCATAACTATACCTAGATGCAGCAGCAGCAGCAGCAGCAGCAGCAGCAGCAGCAGCAGCAGCAGCAGCAACAATTAGAGCATTATCGCCATTATTAAGCTGCACATTCACATCAATACCACTCTCAATAAGTAATTTCAGACATTCAACACCAGAACTATACCTAGAAGCAGCAGCAGCAGCAGCAGCAGCAACAATTAAAGCGTTATCGCCATTATTATTCTTCACATTCACATCAATACCACTCTCAATAAGTAATTTCAGACATCTAACACCATAACTACGCCTTAATAAAGAATCAGCAGCAGCAGCAGCAGCAGCAGCAGCAACAATTAAAGCGTTATCGCCATTATTATTCTTCACATTCACATCAATACCACTCTCAATAAGTAATTTCAGACATTCAACACCATAACTATACCTAGATGCAGAAGCAGCAGCAGCAGCAGCAACAATTAAAGCGTTATCGCCATTATTATTCTGCACATTCACATCAATACCACTCTCAATTAGTAATCTCAGACATTCAACACTATTATACTTTGCAGTATACATTAAAGTAGTAAAATCAGTATTATATGATGTAACTGACCTATCAAATGTCATATTTATTGCATTTTGGGTATGTTTGAAAAATAGTTCTAATAATTCTTGCTCATCATTCTTGATTGCTTTTAATATGCATCTCTGTCCACCTAGACTTGTGAAATCAACTGTAGGTTCTGTAGATAGAAATGCCCTTACGTATGTTGTATGCTTTCTATCCATGTAGAACATTATTAGTTGGTATGGATCTGGAAGTAATGTTATATGTAATCTGATATATTGCAAATAAATGTATATAGCATAATGAAGAAACAGCAAGGGCAAAATTTGAAAAATGTAACAATTCAAATCAGAGAATTTATACTTAACCATTGTAAAACATTTACACCTGCTCTCTTTCCCAAGACCATTATACCTCAAGAATTTTGGACAAAATGGACAAAAAAGCAATATAAGTTTTAATTCCTCCGAGCCCCCTGCATCATGTTATATAGCATTAATACGAGGGGTGATCCAAAAGTCTTGGACGCCTCGCTCTAACTTTGCTGTTTTCTAATATAATTACATGAAACTTTCAGAGAGTAAAGATCAACATCTTAACAACTTTGTGTATAAGTTTCAACAGAAAATAATATATTTCAGCTACTTTTCTACATATTTTTTAATACCGGGTCCCTGCCACCCGGAACGGTATTTAAATATAGCAAATCACGTCACAACTGTTATAATATGGCAAATACTTTATGTGCAGGTGCACAACCTAACACCAGTCATGATATGAGAGAATTTCCGATTTTCAGTCTGAGTGCCATCTGCCATCATCATCTTCACATATTAAGACCTACTTTTCAACATATTTACCGCGAATTTTAACTCATTTTTCATACCGCTTTACCAATGAAGGGAAGTCATTTATGAAACCGCCATTGCTTATGTGATACAAATGCTGCTGGAGTGCCACCCTAAACCTCATACAATGAGTAATAAAAAAAATTCTTTCAACCCTCCTTTTTTCTGGAGAAAAGGAAGAAAATCACATGGAGCCATATCTAGACTGTATCGTGCATATGGTAGCTGCTCAAGGTCAATAATAGTGAAAATATCTTATAGTATTCTTTGTTCCACTTTGATTTCTTTCATGTTCTGCATTTCAGCAGCCATCTTGCAGCAAAAATGATACCAGAATGAGGGTTGCTTGTCTGTTGTCATTTTCTTAGAATTTGACATATACGGCCATTGTCATATGTGACATTATAACTAAAACAAAATTAAATGGTTGCCTAGTAACAAAGGAGGTAAACTAACATGGTTTAACATTCAAAATTCCAAGAAAGATAGTGGTCAAGACTTGCGAAACAAGTGAAATGGCGGCAACATTTAAGGCTGAAAGTTGCCATGTGCGAATACCGTTCCGGGTGGCAGGGTCCCTATATTAAAAATGATCTAGAAAACTACTTAGAATATATCATTTCTCCATGAAATTAATACACAAAGTAGTTAATATGTTGGTCTTTATTATTGGAAAGTTTTAAGTAATTTTATTAAAAACTAACAAAATTAGAGCAGGGCGTCCAAGACTTTTGGATCACCCCTCGTATAAAACCATTCATCACTCTTTACACAGTAAGATGCTACCTACCTACATCTGCTAACTTTTTTGAAGATGTTACATCCTCTTCATCATTGGATGATTCTTCATCATTTGGTCTCTTTTTACTGCTATGTTCTGCTATTTGCTCTGTATTGTCTTCAACTTGTAATACTAAAATAAGTAAGTAAGGAGATTTGAAATCAATATTAATCATGTAATAACTCTCTAGACAAAGCATGCAAAGGGGATATACCAGTGCACATAAAATGTAGCACTAACATTACAAAGTACCCTTGTCATATATTGTTTTTTATGGATGTATATCCCTACCAGACATTTCTTGGTGGCCTGCTTGTATTAATTCTTGAGTTGTTGAATCATCTTCTACTTCATGTGAACTTGTCCCTTCTTCTTGATCAACATGGCTGATTTCCTGCATACTTGTGGTCTCTCCTGTATCATATTTGAAAAAAGTAATTGTGCAATATGATATTAAAATTGCTCATGTAACATTTGCGCATTAGAGAAGTTTTTGCTCACAACAACAACAACAGCTTTTCATAACAACAGTTTTTCATATAATTTTTTTCCACATATCAGATGGAGCATATGATGAAAAAGTTAAGACTAGATCTAATTGAAAGCCCATGACTAGATGGAAGATTCAAGTAAACAGTTGGTGTATCCCACACATGTATTTTGCTGTTTATTGAAAATGACCATTTTCGATTGATCATAAAAAATTCTCGTTCCAGTTTTTACACAATGTGCTTTCTTTCTAATTTATGAATCTCAAATTTTATCATATACATGTATAAGCAAAACTTAACTGTTTTGACCCACCCTTTACATAAACGCTGTATTGCTGAAACTTAAAGTTCTAGTTTAAAGATGAATTTCATTTTTTCAATTGTTTGGTTATTGTTTGGTAAAAAATAATCAGTGAGTTATAAATTTTTATCCCTTCACATATATTTTGTGTTTATGGTTTTCCATACCTGACCCTTCTTCTATATCAACTTGTATAGCTTCCTCTGATCTTGCATCATCTCCAGAATCATATTGTGCACCTCTCTGCATTTTGAGACCTTATCAAACTTTCTTTTTTCAATTTTTGGTCTTCACTTTTTCTTATGTTCCTATATGAATATGGAAAGTAATGATTTTAATATTTTATCTTCAAAATCTATTTACTTACTAAGTTAAAATCAATCTGTTAAGCAAACATACTTTACAAAATACATACCTGAAACAAGAAGTTAATTATTAACTGTGATTCATGACACATCATCTTTATGGCCTAGTCACATAGCCCGGCCGATGAGGTTACGATGAGCCAGCGATGCAATTTTCACCGAACTCGGCCGGAACTCGGCCGGACACCGGCCGGACATCCGTGGCGTTTGTTGCTTAAAACCGCATCGGTGGTAGCTCGGTGAAATTTTAACTTCGGAGTTAAATTTCACCGGGCTCTCACCGAGCTCCCTCATCATGTCATCGCAGCCCCATCGTAACCACATCGGAAAACAAGTCGGCCGGTGCACGGCCGAGTATCGGCCGGTTTCCCGTGCATCTGAGACAACCAGAGGACGAGGTTTTTTAACGGACAGTGGCCGAGCTCCGGCCGATGTGGGACAGAGCATCGGCCGGTCACTGTTCAAAGCCCGTTAACAACCCGGCCGGCGATCGCACGGTGTCCTGTTACCTGCTCGGGTTCCGGCCGTATTCCTTCCGATGTCCGGCCGGTAGTTGCTGCCACATCGGCAGAAAAAAACTACCATTTTGAGACAGACTCCGTACGGTCACCGGCCTGTGTTCGGTTGGTCGCCTGAAGATGTCCGGACGGAGTCCGTTCACGCACGTCACCGAGCTCTGCTTCCGATGAGGAGAGCTCGGTGGCACCAAAAAAATCCACCGAGCTCTACCGATGCCGGACATCGGCCGGGCTATGTGACTAGGCCATTAACCTTTTGACTACCCTGAGTGACAAGATTTCTTGTCACCTAAGAAATTACCTTAAAACCTAAGGTGACGAGATTATCTGTTACATATTTTTCCCAAAATTGCTCTAATTTGAAAAATTTTCATCCGATTTACACAAGAAATGTTTTAAAAGATGTAGGAATTATCTGTGTCAACTATAATTTCACTAAATTGAGCATCAGCTGTTGTATATGTATGTTGTTAAATGTCAAAAGTTGGCAAAAATGAAAAGTTCCCTCGTTTTAAACCAATTTTAGAGTCTGGGATTCAAGAGGTTAAGATAAGTTCTTTAAACACTTGAACAAAAGTATCTTGTGTGTATGATTATCAAATAGAAGATTAAGTTCTAAGAATTGTAAATCAGAGAGCAATTAGCACTAAAATAAAGATTTATTATTAATCTCACAGAATTTCACAAACCAAATCCTTTTTGATATTTTTCTGGGTTACTATAATCCTACATTGCACTTCATTTTCATAGTTTTGTCTGACAACATGGACATGAATTTCTTTCACAAGATGCCTTGATTAATTCCCACCTCAGATGAAAGTCAGTATTGTATTTGGGCAAGTGCCCAAATAGTGCCAATAATTACAAGAACACTGTAAGTTAAAGGAAAGAGAAGAATTATTGTACAACTTGTATAAAATGATCTTATGTTTTTGTATGTCTGAATTATAAATCATAATTAATATTATACACGATATAGGGGATCTTCAAGCAGCGGTCTCAGTTTTGAATCTGAGTATATGTGGTGACATAAGTGTAAGCAACATGTTCAGTTGGCCTAGCAATGTTCCTCTCAAAAGATATGGGAGTCATATCAAATGGTTTTCATAAAAGAAGAAGATATAAATGTAAAAGTCATGTTTTTTAGAAGAGTTTAAGCATAAACGTTGAGATGTTTTCCAAAAAGTCATGATATGTTTTATCCTTTTTGGAAAGGCTCCTCACTAGGTTTGATTCTGCTTTTAAATATAATATATATTCCAGCCTCACCTAGGGAAATGTTTTGGAAACATCAAGATGTTGGACATCAGGCAGATTCCTCGCCAGCCCCCTACTGTGAAGAACATGATATCTGAAGAGGGGGAGGTGGTTGCAATGCCAAAGTAAGAAATTATTAATACTCTGTATAAAAAATATGACATACTTCAGTGTTTTTTGCTAAGGGATATTTTGCCATGCTGTGATATTTCATTCATTCTAATTCAATTTGGACATATATATATCTTTTATCGACTCTTTAGATGTCATATCATGACATATTAGTCACTTAGGTAGAGCAGTTCTTCCCATTGTCGAGTTGAAGAACTGGTATCTTTATCCTGGCTAGAACCATAGACAATTCTAGCCAGCGCCAGCCTTTTATCGAGTTAGCAGCACTCTAGTAATCGCCGGTATAGGTCAGCATAAAGTATCAGGAAAAATATGGCCTTATTTATATTTGTATGATTGTCATTACAGGAATGTACGTGCCAGAGGTCCTGTAGAACAATGGTTAGGTAGTGTTGAGACAGGGATGTTTGACACCGTGAAACGTCACCTCAAACTTGGACTTAATGATTGGTTAGGCTTAAGACATGAAGAATGGGTACTGAAGCACCCTGGACAAGTTGTACTAACAGTGGTATGATGATTTAAAAGTTATGTTTTTACTTGCGTCATTTTTGTCACACAAATCTTTTGTCTGATATGTATAATCTCTCTTGTCAGTATTATCTTATAAACACTCTTGAGAAACTGATTTATTACTTTCAGCCTCTAGTGTTGACTCTGACCTCTTACCTTTAAATTATGTTCTATTTTTACATTATCTATTTCTCAGGTGTGATTTTTTATAATTTATGAAAGTAAAACATTCAGTATTGATCGTATAAATGGTGTTTTTCTAATTTTTTACTAAGGCTCTGCAGTTATATTAGCCCAAGCATATTTCACTCCTTTTTAACAAACCCAAATCTAAAGGATACCATTACAGATGTATTTACTGTTTATTGTTTATCTTTTTTTATACCATACATTTTTTCAAAAACAGGCGCAACAGTATCGTTATGCCTCAATGACACAAGTACTGTACCTCAACAATGAAAGCATATAGATTAGATTATTTTTAGAATTCATACTGAGCTCTACTGAATCATATCCTTCTAGGCCCAGATAATGTTTAACAAGGATGTTATGGCATGCTTTGCCCACCCAGAGCCAAGGATTCAACTGGCTCATATGCGAGACATGATGGTGAACACACTCAACACCCTAGCAGGCCTTGTGTCAACTAACCTCATTTCATACCACAGACTCAGCATAGAGGCCCTTCTTACTATAGATGTACACAATAGAGACATTCTCAATGACATGATTGAGAGTAAGGTCTCCAAAAAGGATGACTTTGAATGGACTAAGTAAGTGTTAGTGTAGTCAAGAACGTGAATTTGGTTTACACTTATATGGTGTGCATATTCGCTTTCTTCGGATGACATTTGGACCTGTTTTTTGGTGATATTAGAATGCAAGCCTACGTCTAAAGCTCCAAGTCAATTTATCAAATAGTTATCAATTTGTCAGATAAAAAAGTCATCATTTTACCTCACATTCTCATGTAATCACTTTGAAGTCAATTAGGAATTTATTAATTACCTCTAATCTATATCATTGTTTAAGTAGTGTATTTTCTCTATCTTTTGATATATTTTAGTACTATGAGGTGCCAGGTTCATGCTGTCATATGTATGTGAAATATGAAGTTGTAGATAACATTCATGATAAAAACAAAATAACACTTAATATGAAGTAATCAAATATTTTTAACTTCATGTATTTGTCTAATGATCAAATTTTAATAGAAATACAGGGTGACTGGAAAAAAGGAGTCCATTGAAGTAGGCAATATCTCCTAAACTAGACAAGTGACATCAATGAAATTTCGCACATACCAGAACAGTTCTATGGAAATTTGTTCCTGAAAGTTTCAATACAACCATTCAACTGGTTTAGGAGCTGTGATCATTTACATTACATGCTCTAATTTGCCAAGGTAGAGTTGGATTCATATGGCAAGATACCTTTACATATTCAGCCCTAATAATGGCATTACATTTAGCAGTTATTGCCTTTTTTAGGTCAGCAATTGTCTGAAGATTGTTTTGGTATACATTGGTTTTCAAAAAACCAATAAAAGAAATCAGGTGGATTCAAATATAAGCTGTGTGAAGATGAAGGGTTATCAGATCTATGGTTTATGATCCTGTTGCCAAAATGTTGATTTAGCCTATCTACAGTAAAATTTTAAATGTTTGGAACTACTTTGAATTTTAAAAATAAGAAAATCAAATGACTATATTGCAACAGTATATGAAAAAATGGAAACATATGTACAAGTCCTAACTTTTGTATATTTCAGATAGTTATGTATAATGTGCAGCAAAGCTGTGGCCTTTTGTAATTTAGGGAGTTTCAGCCATGTTAATTTTTTCGAAAATAACGGCAGAGAAGCATTGAAATATAAGTGGCCACAGATATGATAGCTAAACTACAAAACAAACTAATTTATACGAAAGTTTGGACATGTATAAATGATATTATTTTTACATATTCTGTTTCAATATGGTCCTTTAATTGCTTATTTTTTCGATTCAAAGTAGTTCCAAACATTAACAAGAAAATGCAGCAAACTCCTCGAGTCGAGGTCTCCAAGTCAAAAAAATTCCTGACCCTATCATATATCTGTTGATTATCCTGTTTATAACTGATTCAAGAGCGTGGCACTGAACGAACCTATATGCCTATTTGTTATTTGTTTAGTTGTTGGTTGGGTAACATGTTTATGACGTCACAAATGATGCGAAGAATCTTTAAACCAATCAGTGAAGTCTATAT
The DNA here is from genome assembly GCA_903813345.2 of Owenia fusiformis. Lineage (NCBI taxonomy): Eukaryota > Metazoa > Annelida > Polychaeta > Sabellida > Oweniidae > Owenia > Owenia fusiformis. The sequence continues at coordinate 9,750,973 of CAIIXF020000008.1, forward strand.
TAAAGGTTGAATAAAGACTGTAGAAGAAATTTGGGAGTCATTTTACCTTTCCCGAGCTATTAGTGCAACGTTTGGCCTAATGTCTTCTTCGCCATACCTATTTTCTTAAAATATATGCACTTGTCGACGAATACCACCAATCAGACTTGCAAATAGACTTCTAAATAAGCAATTGAAAGGATGGACGTCCCGCATTTTGTTTTTTGAAACATTTCTAAATCTCCACCATTTAAAATTCTTGCTGCAGCTGAGATAGGTAAGACCGTATGTTACAGTATAACCGTGGTTGTCTGATATAACCGTATGCATGGTACCCGATATGACCGCCGTTGACGGTCTATTACTGGCGACTCTTGCAGTTAATCTCATCCACTGACGAAGAAAAATCAAAAAAATCTAAGTGACTAAAACACCTCAAATCTGCCCATATTCAAGGTCGTCTTGACACGCGCATGGTATAAAGGAAACAGAATGTTGGATAGAACGTTAGGTGAAAACGGGGCTGGAATCCAATGACAATATAACCGGGAAATCATTGAAAGGTACGTGATCATTTTTTCTGTCGATGTCGGGAGAAGATTCCCGGGGATTTTGGATGCCAGTGATTGTGAATATCGGCAGAAATTAGGTACGTTCGGGGGTTTTCTTTGTAGCTAATGAAAATAGATGTTAGCCTTGATGAAATATTCAAAAATCGATATATTTTGACACCAGGACCATGATCGTTGGATACGTCTCTGCACTATTTATTCAACCTTTAATTGTTTGTTTAGTTGTTGATGTGGCAATACGTGTCTGACGTCACAGGTGATTGCATCATATTCATGTAACACCATTTTACGACATTGCATAATTTTAGCTGATTTTGGCTTCATTTCACTTTATTTGAAAGACTTTTAAAAATATAATAATGAGTCAGTATTTTTTCTTATAAATATTAATATTTGAATTTGATTTCAAATTGCGAAAATTTGATCAACTGATTGAAATCACATTTTAAAAAGTGAAGAAGTGAATAATTACAGGAGCAAACGTGATCAATGGTTCGAGGTCTCCCGCAAAGTAGTCGCTACGCTCCTACTTGGCGCTGCCTTCGGCAGAGGAGACCTCGAAAAAATTTTACTGTAGTGAGTCAATTAAGATATAGGGAGTAGTGCCATCTTGCTAAGACCACTATATGGCACAATTGAATCCCATATGGCAACCAAGGGCTGTCCAATACTTCCTTAGGTACTATAACTGAGTAGCACCAATGAGTCATAAGCCATAGGTCAGATGACCCTTCATCTCCATACACCCCAAACTTGAATCCACTTGATTTGTTTTTCTGGGGCTATTTGAAAGATAATGTGTACCAAAACAATCCTCAGACAATTGCTGACCTAAAGAAGGCAATCACTGTAATGCCATAACAAGGGCTGAATATGTAAGGGTATCTTGCCATATGAATCCAGCTCTACCTTTGCAAATTGGAGCCTGTAATGTAAATGATAACAGCTCCTGAACCAATGGACTAGTTGTATTGAAACCTTCTGGAACAAATTTCAATAGAATTGTACTGATGTGTGCAAAATTTCATGGATGTCACTTGTCCAGTTTAGGAGATATATCCTACTTAAATAGTCTCTTTTTTCCAGTCACCCTGTATAAATTAAAATTGTAAAGGCACCATCTATAATGTGTCTCGACTCTTATGTTTAAGACTGATTAAGAATTCCAGTCCATCTGGTTCCAATATGTGAGGCATAACTAAAATCACTGACATTGTAACATCAAATAGTACATCGAATCTGAGAATTCCCATTCACACCATTGTTCCATATCCATGTGATAGCAAAGTTCTAAAATATCACGTCTGATTATTACATTTATCAAGATAATCATGCAATGGAATATTGTATGCTTAAACCTGCACATCGCTCCAAAACGCAATCTTGGGTTGTGTTGGGGGTGAATTTTATCATTTTGAGCTTAATGAAAGATTATAGAATGATGAACAAATGGGGCAAATCTTGTGTAAATACTTACGATAAATGTGTCATTTCAAACATTGTTCATTGAATTTGCTTCGATTGGTGACAACGATATGATTTTGGATAGGTTTCTAAATTGAGAATGTGACTTCACTTCTGAATTATAGCATTCAACGTAGTAGCGTTTAATTACTCCAATTATTCATAATAGCTTGGTGGCCTTGCGGTAGAATGCTCGCTCAGCACGCATGAGGCCCCGGTTTGAATCCCACACTAACTTTTTTATTTTTTTTTAACTAAACGATTGTTCTTTGATATTACGCAGAAAAAAACAATTTTTATTTACATCAACTTTAAATTAGAGCTTGAAAATGAAAAAACAATATATGTCAACATATTGCGTTTTGGAGCAATGTGCAGGTTTAATAGTTTCTCTAACATTTTAATTTTCTAAAGGGTATCACAAAATGGTCTTTTTATGAATTATGCTGAAATTAAATATATTGCATATAAGCAGTGGCGTCAGAAGGATTTGCCAAGAGGGGGGGTAACTTTGGATATGCATGAAGCGCGCCGCACACGAAGCGTACAATGCAATCTAGGGGGATTGGGGGGCATGCCCCAGAAAATTTTGAAAAGACCCTCTCTGGTGCATTCTGAGCATATCTCAGCACAACATTCCCAACAATAAAAAATTGTGTTTTGAAAACTGGCTTGACTTTGACTAAACAATTTTACTAAATATACATTTTGCACTTATTCTTCATCGTATTTACATACTGTATTGGTTCCTGAGAAATTATGGTATAGAACTAAATATAATATGAGAAATGAGATCATCTATGCTTAATGTAGACTAAATAATGACATAGTATCATTTCTGCCATTACACTTTGACTTTAATTAGCTCTAGAGATTTCAGTTCTAGGCTCGGGGTTTCAAATTTGAATAAGTGAATTTATGCACTTTAAATCTATAAAAGCTAAAGTAGTTGCAGTTATTGAATTCAACATGTGAATTATTCACATATTTAGTATGTGCCTTTATTATGTTTTTTAGGCAACTACGCTATGAGTGGGATGAACAAACCAACAACTGTAATGTGATGCAGTCTAATGCATCATTCACTTATGGCTATGAGTACTTGGGTTGCTCCCCCAGACTAGTCATTACACCCCTAACTGATAGGTGAGTAACATCACCAATATAATATACCATATTCACCCTATGCAGACGGAGCCTGTGAGAAATATTTGGTGTGGCATGAATGAGCAGATGGTGCAGATTTAACAGTCATTTTTAGCTCACACAGTGAGCCTATGGGATTGACCAGGCGTCCGTCCGTTGGTCTGTCAATCCGTCTGTCAGTCCGTCTGTCAACATTGGCCTCACAAATTAAAACTGCTATTCGGATTGAGTCATATCCACATTCATTTTATGCATATTCATAATGCCTATTTGACCTATCATCGCCATTTCCCAAGTTCGCCCGGTTTCTGAGAAATTGCTGATTTTGACAAAAATTTTCTGTAAATACTAGACACTTTGTTGAAGTACAACTTTCAATTAACTTGTAGTAGTTGCTGTATATGCAACTTATGTTCTCTGAAGATTTCAAAGCTCTTGAAATTACATTTTTTGGTGTTTACTCTATAAAATTTGACAAAAAGTAGGACTTCGTCATTTTCAGGGAACTTTCTTATGTATAAAGTCAATCATCATTGGCTGCACAAAACACTGTGAGCACAGGACCGTAGGTCGTTTATTGAATTTAGATTTGTGATATTTCTGAAACTAAGCCATTTGGGTCTTCAAATATATCCATAAGGGTGAAGTTGACACCTAAGACATTCTACTCAAAATCCTTCAGTGTATCTCTAGAATGCAAACAATATGAAGAAGCAAGATAAATTTAGTGTTGGGAAATTGTTTTAACAGTCAATGTAGAGAGACCTAATCTGTTGATATTGTTATACAGGGTGTCCAAAAATCTTTCCATTGATTCTGATTATTGCCAAACATGCAGATAACAAGAAAATATTAAATATATTCCAGATGCTACCTAACATTGACTGGTGCTCTGCACCTTCATCTAGGAGGCTCCCCTGCTGGACCTGCTGGCACTGGGAAAACAGAAACTGTCAAAGATCTTGCAAAGGTAATAAGGTTGTTAAAAAAAGTCAAGAATGTGAATGGATATGAATTGCTTAACTACTTAATTTTTTAGAATTAAGACAGGCATTTGTAAACATTAAACTAGCCCTCTATAGATGCTTAGTGAAAAATTGTTAATTTGTTCACAATAAAATGTAACAATGAAGATCTTTTAGTGCCATCTGTATATGTTTAGAGTTAAAGAAACAAAAATCCACTACAAAACGTAATATTCAGTTTCTCTTGTAGTGTCCTCTATATATGCTTAGAGTGAATTCATTCTCAAAAATGTGACCTTCAAGTTTTTTGAGGTACCATCTATATGGCATACTGAGAGTGAGCGAATGTGAATTTGTCCTCAACAAAATGTAACATTCAAGTTTTCATGTAGTGCCATCTACAAACATTGAGTGAAAGGATGTGAATTTGTCCACGATATAAAGGAAAAACATTCAATTCTTATAGGCTATGGGAAAACAATGTGTTGTGTTCAACTGCTCTGAAGGCCTTGACTTCAAAACTCTTGGGAAGTTCTTCTCTGGGCTGGCACAGTCTGGTAGCTGGTGCTGCTTTGATGAGTTTAACAGGATAGATGTGGAGGTCTTGTCAGTTGTGGCACAACAAATACACACCATTAAGGCAGCTAAAGATTTGAAGCACCCTAGGTTTGTCTTTGAAGGCAGGGATATAAGACTGAATATGACTTGTGGATTCTTCATTACTATGAACCCAAGGTAAGAGATATATTTCAATACAAATACTTTACTTTGAAGTATTGCATTTTTTATTTAGATTTGAAATAGAATGAATTACAGGGAGATCTAAAAGATTTTTATCAGGGATCGTGAGCATTTCTCAAAAATATCTCACTTTGTCTTTCGATCACATATTATTCCTAGTCATTAAAATAAGAAATCCATATCTTTTCCCAGGAGAAAGTCGGGATATTTTTATTATCATTTTCTTGAAATGTTTATATGGCCTTGTCACCTTTGAGTATTGTTTATCTTCCACAGCAAGAAACAATTACCTAGTAAAAGGACTCTAATGTCGAGGTAGTCTTTAATACTCAATTGGTATTTTGTTTGTTATTTAAGAATATAGATAGTTTATGTTGGGCTTGTTTATGCTTTCATTATTATTTAGGGTAGTTATTCTCACTATTTGAGAAACATTGTTATGATTGTTAATGCAATTTTTATTTTTAGCATACAGTAAATTGAAACATATATATGCTTTGAAGAAATGTATTTTAATAATTTTATCACCATCATGCTTGTTATTTTATGATTGGTCGAACCAATATACATGACCTAAAAATCTAAAAATCATGTAATATTTCTGTATTAATTCTGTATTCAGTTACGCTGGACGAGTGGAACTCCCTGATAATCTGAAGTCATTGTTCAGACCAGTAGCTATGATGGTGCCAGATTATGCTCGTATATCTGAGATAATGTTGTTCTCTAATGGCTTCATAGCAGCTAAGTCTCTCTCACGTAAACTGGTGAATCTGTACCAGCTGGCTAGCAAGCAGCTCTCTCAACAGGTTAGTTCTCCTTCAATGAATGGAACATGTATCTCATTTGCTAGACTTATTTGGGATATTTGATTCATGTGGCACTGAGTTTAAATGCAGCTTTAAATGTAGAAAATGATTTTTCTTACTTTAAACTCTTCATGAACAAAATAAAAATTATGTTTCCTACATTAGTTTTTGACCCTCAAAAAGCACAGCGTCACCAGAATTTCACTTTCCTTTGAGAATGTAAATTAAGTAGTCAGTGTTTTAGCCCTCAGTCACAATTATCATGAGTACATGTGCACGTGTAGTAGTTACCTATGATATATATGGTTATATAATGCTGCAAAACTTAATAATCTTATGATATTTTGAAAAATACTTGATTTTAGGATCATTATGATTTTGGTATGCGTGCCATCAAGTCTGTGCTAGACATGGCAGGACAGGGCAAAAGACAAGCAGTTCTCAGGTAAGAGACCATAAACAAGATTGTTTACAATATTTCCTACAAAGGTGGATTAGAATTTCACACTGGTACTATTCAACATTTAATATCTGTCCAGTTGCCATTGTTATTTTCCTGTATAGGCTGAAACATACTTGACCTTAGTCCACATCTGATGAATAAATATTAAAAATACACTCTGTTGTACCATGTTTGATTTATGCTCAAACTTCCCCTAATTTCATTTTAGGAGGCTTGGGTTTGTTGCTTTTATGACCTGTGATATTCAATGTTCCATTTTCTTGCATGTTTATAGTTTTTTAAATAAGATGTTTATTTTTCTAGTTTTGCTAATCAATGCTCATTTTCCTCACTCTTTTCATCATATTTGGGGGTTTCCTTTTAATCATTGTACTGATGTACAAGCCATTGCTAAGTATCATTTTATGAGTAAATATACCAGTATTTTATATAATTTATATATATATATATATATATGCACATGTATATGATATTTTCAATTGCAGCATGCCACTAGAGAAAGCTAGAGACATGTCAGAGGAGGATGAATCTTATATCCTCATCCATTCTCTACGTAATGCCAACATGCCAAAGTTTCTGGCTGAAGATGTTCCCTTGTTTGAGGGTATTATGCAGGATCTCTTTCCAGGGATTATACCCCCTCAACAGGACCTTGGAGTACTAGAGGTAGGATAAGTTATGATACATAGACAAATTGCTCAACCTGTAGTTCATAGAATAAAATGTATTCGATTTTCAAACCATTGTATTCTTTTTTTTTGTGCCTGCATTTGTTAAAGTGGAACTTGCTCGTATTCATAGAAATTTTGGATTGTTCTGAAAAAATTTTGAATGAAATAAACATTGTATGTATAATTAGATAAACCTTAGAACTATCCATGTGTTGAAAATTAACATCTTTGAGTTAGGAATAATATCCATATAATCCTTACCCATATCTAGGTTTGTATTGAGATTGGCCACACTGGATGACTGACAAAAGGGTTGCTCTAAGTCAAGTGAGTACAGTAAGGATTGTAGTCAGAATCATTCAAAACTAACTACTTATGTATGAGGGTTGTCCCAGAAGTAATGCACTATATGCTCTAACTTTTTCAATTCAGCTGAAATTTTGTGTATTTTTAGAAAGCTATATCTATGGCGATTAGAGATCTAAATCTTCAACACTGGGCCAACCAGATAGAGAAAGTAAAGCAATTACATCAACAACTCCTAGTTCGTCATGGGGTCATGCTGGTGGGACCAACAGGTATTTTAAATTAATGTACTTCTATGTTTCAATATTATAGACACCAAAAATATGTTAGTCTGGTCACACAATATTCACCTCCTTCCCTCTCCCTTCCCCTCGTACTCTTAGATTACATTATTATGTCACCACCAAGAATCATTGGTTGTGACTGGCATTTGGAATCTTAAAAAATGTTATAATTTCCAAATACAAATGTTTATTTTATACCTACATGAGTGTCATATTAATGTCTTTTTATATTGTATTTTATACTACAGGTGGTGGTAAGACCATGGTACGCAGTATATTACAGAAGACACTTGTGTTACTACCCACAATTTCAATGGATGACCCAGGGGCACAAACTGTTGGTCCTGATGGCAAAAGGCAGAGCATATTTGTGGTGAGCAGTCATTTATATGTGTTACATGATGTCATACAAAAATGTTCTCGATATAGTTCTTACCTGCCTATTTATTATATACTATGCATCAATGAAAATATTGTGCTCCAAAAATCTTGAAATTAATTTTGAAGATGATCTGTGTTGGGAAACATTGTGATTGTTTGGTCGAAGAACTGTGTGAATTTACAATGTGAATATCTTCAATATTTGATATTTCAGCATAATCGCAACAAAAAAGGACATGTAGACATATTTGCAATCAATCCAAAATGTGTGAAACTTGGAGAACTCTATGGTGAAACCGACCCCAATACATTTGAATGGTCCGATGGATTGATCGCTAATGCGGTTCGCAAATTCTCTCGTGAGTTAGGTGGCGCTTCAGTTGATGATTATCGACCAGCAACTTCTGGGGGACACAGGCCCTCAACACAAGGTTCTGGGGCAGCATCATCTTTAGGTGGACCTAGTGAGGTGAGATATTCATGTTTAATAAACATACACTTGTACAATTACTACATGTTTTAAAATTGCTGAACGTTGGCAATTGTTTTAGATATAAATGAATGTTAATACATTTATTAATATGATTGATGAATGTGATCACAACATAGCACCCTTGGTCCAGGTTGTGACAAAAGTATCATGATTTCTGTGACGCCCATTCTAGTTTAAGTACAATTACTCTGTTGTACATACATATACAATGCATCTTAAAATTATTGAATTTTTTTCACCAAAGCATTCTGAGCTAGATAAATCATATCTCTCAAATGATATACTCTAAGATATCAAAATTCATATGTTGTATTTTAACAACAACTTGTTTTGTATTCCATTCTACCAGAGTGTACATAGTGAGGAGGAACGACCCCTTAGTTCTGTCCCTCCTGCCACCCCTGTAGGGACCACTGATGACCAGGAATCTGAGATACAAGTAGCAGAGGAGGTCAATGATGCTATTCCAACCAACTGGAGATGGTATGTACTTGCATGTAGCATGAACTTGTAGTGTGTCTTTACTTGAATGCTACATATGAATTTGAATGTACTTTGGAGTTGAATGTATTGAACAAAGTTAGTTGACAAGCAACAGAATATGAAATGTATGCATAATGTAGTTGGAAAGTGGAAATATCCAGACGTGTACTTTTTATTTTCAACAGGATAGTTCTTGATGGTCCAGTTGATACACTTTGGGTAGAGAACTTGAATACAGTGCTAGATGACACCAAGGTACTCTGTTTGGCTAATGGGGAGCGTATCGGTTTAGCCAGGGGTATGAGAATGTTGTTTGAGGTTGATAATCTCTCACAAGCTAGTCCTGCTACCATATCTAGGTGTGCCATGGTATACATGGTAAGTTAGTCATTTACATATGACCTCAATTTGCTATATTTTTGCTCATTTTAGTTCAAATATTAAAGGCAGATGTTATTTGAGGAATAAATGTAACTGTACTTGTAGGATTTATTATCAGACTACATCTACTTTTAAGTTTGGAGTCAAATTGAAGGTGAATAGTGAAAAAATGACTGAATGAAAATATTAAATAATTGAATTTTCAATATCTTATACTGTCCTGAATTTTCTAAATGACTTTATATATCTCCTTTACTTATTTAAATGTGCATTTCCTCATCTCTTTCTTAGGACCCCATAGATCTTGGTTGGAGACCTTATGTAAAGACATGGGTATCCAGACTGCCAAAGGAGATGCCTGAGAGTGGCAAGAGACACCTCCAAGCCCTGTTTGATCACAGCATAGATAAAGGCCTGGCTTTTGTGAAGAATCACCAGAAATACCAACTGATCTCTGCCCCTGAACAAAGCATGGTGATGATGCTCTGTTCTATTATGTCAGCTTTCTTTGATTTCCTTGGGAAACATGGAGGCTTTGGCAATCCTGGTAGGTTTATAGGATATTTATATAATCTTGCTTTTCGGGTGCTGAATTGAGAAATCTGAAATTAAAAAAAATGTTAATACCCAAGAATAAGAGGATGTCCTTGTTTTTAGTTTTTTAGAAAAACATGTATGATATTAAGATGATATTTTTATTTATAGACCCAGAACCAGACAAGAGACCAGGAAGTGCTGAAAGTGGGCAAACTTCAAATTCCCGCAGCTCATCCCGTACCCACAATTCTTCTAAAACGCCTACATCAAGGCAGCGTAAAAGGTCACGGAAGTCAACTCGGCGTGAACAAAAACTCAAAGAAGAAATGGAAGCAGCTGCGGAAAAAGCTAAACTAAAAGCACAGTAAGTGTAACTTTAATACTAGAATGTTTATGCTCAATAAGATTACAAAAGTAATCCATCCCTCATCACTTGAATGGAGATACAATTTGTACCACTACTTTCTTAAATATGACAGAGATTGTGAAAATAGTTAAAATTCAAAGTTGTCTCTGGTAATTCATTTTAATTCATTTTTGATACTTTTATCAAATTATTGGCAAATATATACAGTACATATTATCATATTCTTAAATATTCAATTACTTTTTTTTCAAGAATCAAGAAATTGCCAAAATTGCTGGCAACATTAGCACTGATGCGGTAATTATATAGCATAGAATAAAGTATAAAATAGATTAATGTTGCATTTACATGTTTTAGTGTTTTATGCTAAGAAGCAAAATAAATCTTATTTCCCAAAATATTTTCTAGGGGGAAAATTACTCAATCAGAGAATAAGTTTTCTATTTCCATAAATTGAAATATAAAATCACTTTCTGTAAATTATTAGTATTATATTATGATAAATGCTAAATTCTGAATATCCAAATAACAGAACTTGAGTTCAATTAATGGAAATATTCAATCAAGTGTACATACATGTATGGTTAGAATATGATTAAAATAGTAATATAAAAATTCCATTTTTTAACTTTATGGAGTTTGCCCAGGATGGTCTGTGTATGTTGTCCCAAACTCGCGATGATAGCAGGATAGATGCAGAAATATCCATTTTGCGAGGTTCACTTAATATATTCCTGCAGATTATGTACTTTAAACCTCAGTAGGTATTGGATACATCAAATTTAGTAACCTAATGATAATCTGTTAAACTTTCAGAGGAGGCAAGAATTATTACCTACAGAAGAATCCAGCTCTTTTGACCCATCTGCTTGGAAAGCTGTTTGTCTTTGCCTTCACCTGGGCCTTTGGAGGCAACTTTAAGGTATTTGAGAAGATTGATATGTCATTTCAATTAACTAATTTATTTCTTATACTATGACACTGAAAAGGGGGAGTTGAGGTGTGGGCAATTCTTCCAAAATTATGCAGATTTTCACCATTCTGGGCACTGTAAGTGAATTTGGGCCAAAGTGGTCTAATATGAAACCCATGGAAGTCCTTAAAGGGTGACGCATATCGTTTAGCAAATCGAACGCTCGTTTCTGGTGTTGCTCACCGTTTAGTATAAAAGGCCCGATCCCGGAATAATACTCAAGGGTTCACAGGTTCGAGGTCGTTGTGTCAACACCTCTAACTGTTATATAGCATAAGTATATTATAGATCGTCACACCGTTATAAAAGGGTGATTTTTATTTTGACAAATCAATTCCACATTTATGGGTGAAGTTCAGGATCTTCTATTTGTGTACAATAAGGAAAAATTGGCATCTAAATTTCCCCATAACGTAATAGCACACAGCTTGGCATATGAAATATCCTACAAATGAAACAAAGCAAGACAAACCGGTTTCTAATACAAGGATTTATATTGGCTGTTGTACATGTATTCTTTGAACGCAATCACTCTTTGGATAACGTTTTCGAAATCATTATAAACGGATTACTTTATCTCAAAGACAATTTCAATAAACTGGATTTTACAGAACTCCCCTTATTTCTTAAAAATGGACTGATCCAGTTGATTCGCCTGGAGCCGCCATATTATTTTTATACGGGATGGTAATCGGAACCCTTTAAAAAGTTAAACCTCCTTGGCAAAACCTGGCTACGTGTATTATAATATTGTTCTATAAGTTGAATAACATTCTTTGTCTGCTATCATGACATCAGCAATTATATGAATACAATTATTTATAATAGAGCAACCTTACAAAGTTCATATTTAATACAATTGTTTCTTTATTGCTGTGACAACAGCACGAAGATGAGTATGATGAAGATACATCTATACGGCAACGTACCAACAAGGAACCCCAGATGAACATCACCAATGACTTTGACCACCTTGTACATGAGATGTTTGATATTGAACCTCCACTAGGTAAAATCTCTTAGATTTATATGATATAGATGCACACATGCTTGTTTGTTTTATTGTTTAGATTCACCATTCATGGTAAAAATGTCACCCTGTGAAGTACATTTTTTTAGATTTGGGACCTGGTTTTGGTTTGTGAAACCAATAAGGAATTTTTCATTTGAAACAAGTTCCATGTTGTAACATGTTGTTTTTCTTATTCAAAGCTTTACCTGAAACCAATTATTGCATTCTAAATAAGAATTAACATTTTTAGTCTATTTCACTATTTGATAACAATAAATATTTGCAGTTTTTTAATTATTTAATTTTAATGTTGTGTATTATTTTGTTTGATTTAATATATAATTGCTTGCTTTAATAGACTAACAACTTTTATAATGATTAAATGTTGTATTCTTTTTTATATAGTAAGAAAGTGTATTTTAATTTTATCATTTTTTTAACTTAATATAATTTTAGCACATTTTACAATTTGTAGTCTGCTTTTAGTTCACAATTTTCTTCGTAGATTACACATGTAGTTCCTTATAAACCCAGAAATATTATGAAGTTAAAGTTACAACTATTAAGGCACTACAAATTAATTATCTGTTTAGCAATATTTAGTTTTCCTTCTAAAAATCGTACTGGTCATCAATTAGTGATATACCAACAAATTTTGAAAAAGTCAGGCATCTATTTTGTGATTTTAGAACAAAATTAGATAAAAATCCTGGTTGCTGAAAAACACTTTTGCTAAACAGATCATTAACTTGTATGAGCCTTAGCTTGTGTGATTTAAAAATGTTAACCCTTTAACTTCCACACTAGAAGATGACTTTGATATCGGCAGCAGATTTGATACATTGGTGCGATATATATTTGATGTTAAATCGCCAATTGGTAAGATCTGTTCAATATAATATTGCATGATATTATACAGCTATTTATGTATTTATATGCATTTGTATGTTTGTTACCTTAATGCCTGTATCTGTCTCTCCTTAAAGATCTTCTTTTCCATTTTTGTATCTATCATCTTCTATATTTAGTAGATTAACTCTGACAGCTATGTAGATATGTCTGTATGTAATATGGTTATGATAGGCCAAGTGGAATGAGAATAATTTGAATGGTTATTAACTTTGACATTAAAAATAAATAAACCCGAAGTAGCCGGGATTGATTCAATATTTAAATGGTTCAGATAATCTGGATGCTGGTACCTAACATTTTGGTTGAAAAAATTTCAGTTTGGAATAAGTGTACACTTTTCAAGTGTAAACATCTGCTTCAATATTGTCAGATCCCAAATTCATGCCACTCTGCCTGCCCTCTAGCCAATTTTGATGCAGTAGTGTAAAACTTTTAGTCAGGTCAAATGCTATAGCAAAAATTGCCTTCATGCAATTGACTTACAATATCTGTAACATGTACAATGGAAAATGTAACATTCACTTCTGAATACTGAATTCTAGAACATATGTGTTTTTCATTTTAAAAGCTTACAATATCAGCTTTATATAGTCTGTCAGCATTTTGTGCAACTTCTCTTTTCCATTTTTTTTTCATGAATATCTGGAGGAATCCAAAGATGTCAGAAGTTCATTTTTGTAATTTTGTTTTCTTTAGTATTTAGGTACTTGTCATTGTGAAAACCGCACTCCCTTTGTCTTGATCTTTCCAAAGAGGAAACGACAGATAAGAGGGGTCTGGAAAACCAGAATGGGTACTTGTTATTGATTAAAGTTAATGTACATTCTGATGGGTTTGTTATTGTACAAACCTGAAATAAACTAAACATGGACTTTTTTCAATAAGTTTTGAGCTGCTGGAGTACATGTCATTTGCCTTTAGTTTAGATCATTTTGAATGTTGCTTAACTCTGAAATACAATAAATACAGCTTAGTAATAGTTTGCAATCTCTTTTGGTCTACTTTTGGCATTTAATGTTTTGGTAAAATAATAAGCATAAATGAAATTGCCTGTTTTAAATAGAAAACTATAAAATGATGGTGGTTGGTTTACAATATGTTTGGTGGTGGCTACATGTGTTTATACTTTCGTACTTACTTTAATTATATATATACAGGGTGGGCCAAAAAAAACCACCCCCCTAGCCATTACTCCTGATAAATATTTATTTTTTAACATGTACACCAACAATGATATATCATTTTAAAGATAATTTAATTTGCAACAAAATGATATATAATAGCACTATTTTCAACCACCCCATATCGAAATATAACCAATTATGTGACATAGGGGTCAAAAAACACCTTTTCAATTTTCATCAATTTTGCGAACAAAAGCCTATTTCTACCAAATTTTACTGGTCAGTTAAAAATTGCAACATTGTCATGAGTCTTTCATAATTGTATATTATATATTGTTTTCATTCAGTTTTTGAACCATGCATGCTCAATAAACATGTGTATGCTTATAAAACAAATTAATTTCTTCTTCAGTCTGTTCAAATATGGCCCAATAGACCCACCCCCCGGACCCATCCTCTGATCAGATTATTCGCTTAAGACGCGGAAGCCATTGGTTGATGGCATAATTGATGGATGTATGCGGAAGTACCATTCAACTACTAGTTATTCTTTCTTTTAGTTCCTCTACATCCCTGATAGGCATCTTTAAATACCAACTGTTCTAGATACCCCCAGGTGTGGTAATCAACATTATTGGCATCTGGACTGCCAGTAAGCCATTTGTCCGGGCTAGAGATGGTTTCATTTTGAGTCTCCAAAAACTCCAGGGTAGCATTGAACCTGTGTGATGAAGCACTTTCCTATCAGAAATTAAATTTCTATCACATGTTTTTTATATCCTTGAGGAGTCCTTTTTAACACCTCATGTCATTAACATTCAGAGTATATTTTTGCTCCTGGTTCAACAAAAACAGGGACTATACGGTCTTTCCTTTTTGGGAAACATCGAGTGGACACCACTACCCTTTCAGAAAAATGTCATCTCGATTTGAGTAGCCTTTTATCGCAAATGTCCCTATTCTTGCTTACTGATATATAGAGTCTATCCTGTTGATTACATGTATAGTACTTGGGGCATTTAGAACAGTTGGTCTATGAAGATCACTAGCCTATCAGGGATGTAGACAAACTGAAAGAATGAATAATTACGAGTTCGATGGTACTTCCACAGGGATCCATCAATTATACGAATGGCTTTCGGTTCTTTAGCGAATAATCCAATCAGAGGATTGGTCCGGGGGGTGGGTCTATTGAGCCATATTTGGACAGATTTAAGAAGAAATTAATTTGTTTTATAAGCATACACATGTTTATTGAGCATGAATGGTTCAAAACCTGAATGAAAACAATATATAATAGCCAATAATGAAAGACTGATGACAATGTTGCAATTTTTAACTGAACAGTAAAGGATGAGTCTGGGAATGAGTCTGGGTATCGACTTAGAAAATATTGAAAATTGTAATGTCTGAAAAAGCAACTCAATCACACATATTATTAAACTTCAATATCTTATCCTTCTTCTGAGAGTACAAAAATATCAATTTGTATCACAATTAATGAAGAATATTGGCATCAAAGACAGTGCATATCACTTTGTCAGAATTGAAAAAAAAATCAATGGCAAATATTAAATGAATTATTTATACAAAAGGTTTGAAACATATCCTCCAAAACATTGCTTACTTTCTTTGTATAGACATTGAATGGCATTTCTGGATAAGTGAATTGGTGTTTATCTGGGTAATCAAGGGATTATAGTCACTCAAAGTTACTGAGCATCCAGTTTTGAGACTTCAATTGTGTTGGTGAGGTTACACATATTTCAGTCAAATTCATGCTGAGCACAACATTCCGGTTTCAATTTTATAATCTCTATACATGACCCTGGTGATGAAGAGTCAGAATCAGTCAAAAAACCTAAACCGTAAAACTGTGCTCATTGTGAAAACTAAAAGTGAAGCAACTTTTTTTCTGATATTTCTTACATCAAATGGCAGCCATCTTGTTTTTCCCCCTTCAAATTAAACTGGCGGGAAATTCAAAAAATTGAAAAAAAATTTAATCCTTAAATATATTTCAAAAATATGATTTTCTTTTAAATTCTTCATGGGTCTTAGTTATTTCTTCTTTCCAAGTCATATATGTTGCCATTGATGTTTTTTTTCTATGATAATGACTATTTTCTTTTTGTTAAGATACTTATTCTGACTCTCAGCAGGGGGTTAATTATGCATCAAAACTAGTGAAAAAGTAAATATACTTATCAAATATAACTAGGACAGTAATAAAAAACATATTTAACATACATTTGACTGAGGGACCAAAAGGGCATATACCCGGACACATCCTTTTGGGAGAAATAGGCTATTATTCGCAAAATCAATGAAAATTGAAAAGGTGTTTTTTCACCCCCATGTCACATAAATGGTTATATCTCGAGCCAGGGTTGTTGAAAATTGTTCTATTAAATATCATTTTGTTGCAAATTAAATTATCCTTAAAATGATATATCATTGTTGGTGTACATGTTAGAAAATAAATATTTATCAGGAGTAACGGCTAGGGGGGTGGGTTTTTTTGGCCCACCCTGTATATAAGGTTGAATCAAGGATGTATGGCTGGTTGTAAAATAATTAAATACTTATTTCTATTGCATGACAATTAAAAATACACGCGCAATTTACAAAGTAAGGAATCATTGAGACTTAGATACACATACAATGAAACAATATAAAAATCAATATAACATATTTTGCAGACAATAAAATAGTTAAGTATTTTGTCTTTGATCATGATTTTAAGTTAAACATTGTTGAGCTGTAGTCACTACTGGGGCAATCTGTTTATCAGTTAATTTATATATTGATATGTTTTATTTTATATTCTCATCTTTCAATTCAATTTCTACAATGTTTTGTTATGTTTGAGTTATGACCAGACACACAGGGGAAATGTAATAAGAGAATATAAGAAAAGACTAATACTCAAGTATGTTTGTCCGCAGAAAACCAGTCATCGAAATCCTCATATAGGCCTACCTGAAAAATATTATACAAAAACAGGACAAACTCACTACATATTTTTAACTTCAATATTTAATTACAGGTGTGCGCTTACCTGCCAGCAGCCGAACCATCTACAGCTTCTTTGTTGACATGGACTCTGGAAACTTCATAGCTTGGGACAACTTGGTCCCTACTACACAGTCCCTTATAGATAAGGGGGCCACCATCACCATTGGAGATGCCATGGGGGTTAGTTCTGGGGGCCCCCAAAAGAGGTCAGCATCAGCTGATGCTGATATAGTTGCAACAGTGGATAATGTGAGGTATTCGTTCATAATGGGGCTGTTGGCACTGAACAAGAATCCTGTACTGTTGACAGGTAAGAAACAAAGGTTATTTGAATTACAGAATATCAAATGATGTGATTTAGTACCAATGTTAAGAAAATTCTAGCTAAGTTTCACCTTTATATATAATGTGTTTTGCTCTGTATGATTTGAATATTACTAAGATGCTTATCCCAAAATAGATCAATAACTAGTTAGCAAATCTAAACTTTTATTGAAGTTTCCTCAGATAAAGTGGATGTTCATTAGACCTCAGATAATGAATGTGTTTTCTTCATATAGGTGACTCTGGTGTTGGTAAATCATCTATTATCACAAGTCTACTGAGTAAGCTTTGCAAAGAGAATGGGACATCCCTGAAACAGGGAACAATACTAGGCAATGTGCTGAACTACATGGACAAGAACAAGGCCATCATGGAGAATATCAGCTCCCTTGCTAAGTTTGCACAGGCTGATGATGACGGTAGGTTGATACCTTTTCCTCAATAGTGAACCGATTTCTCAGAATCTAGTTCAAAATGTGTACATTTTTGAATTTAGATAGACGAGAATAAGGGCAGCTACTTTCATATTATTTAAGTTCAGCCATAGTTTCAGTGAAACTTCAATTTTTTTATCATAGATGAAACTGGTACAATTGCTTGATTTTGCACTCCAAGTAAGTTTCAATTTTCTTGTCAAATGGTGAAAACCGACTATAACACACCATATGTATATATCTTTTAATTTATTACAGATGCTAGTAATATTGACTTGTTGATGGGTGCTGCAAAGACAAAGCACCAGACAGGCATTGTGAGCACAATGTTACAGTTCAGTGCACAGACAGCTGCCATCAGACTTCAACTACAACTGACCCTTAAACTCATCAAGAAGGGGAAAGATGTCCTGGGTGCACCCAAGGGCAAAAAGGTATATATGATACAGTATAGATGATTTGTTTGTTCATTGAAGGAAATGATTTCAAAAACTTTATTTTGGTTTACAAAACTATATTAAAACATAAACAGTTTTCAAAGTGTTCATATTGGCAGCTGTTCTGACAATATTGGACCCGATCAGTCATAGAAAATGGGTTAAAAAGTGTTCACATATCAGGGTTTCTATTTTAGAGACATGTTTGTGCCAACTAACAGATAAAATATTTTGAATTTATATTTTAGGTGCTGATATTTCTGGATGACATGAACATGCCAGCACCAGAGCAGTATGGGGCACAACCTCCCTTGGAGCTCCTGCGCCAGTTCCTTGACCTTGGTGGATTCTATGACACAACAAAACTCTCCTGGAAGGAGGTACTTGATGTGACTCCCATAGCTGCATGTGGTCCCCCTGGTGGTGGACGCAATGTTCTCAGTCCTCGATTGTTGAAGCATTTCTGGTAAGTTTCTTTCTAAAAAGAGTCTTATACCTTATCTGTGTTCAGAAAAGCATGTATATGCTCATCATTTACATTTCATATGAAGAGATTTAGTTAAATTCTCTGTTGAGAATTCTGAATATTTATCTACAATATTAGCTCTATTATATTTCAGCTTGAAAATAATTGCTGGTCTATAAGCCCATTTTATGTAGTTTTGATATTTGTGTTCTGCTTTTCCAGCATATTGTCCTTACCCCAACCATCAACAAGATCTCTACAGCATATATATCAGGTCCAGTTAGGAAGATACTTTGCTGATGGAGACTTTATGCCAGATGTAAAAGAGGCACTGTTTAGTGTTGTGTCAGCCAGTATTGCCATCTATTACCGCATGTGTAACGCCATGAGACCAACCCCAGCAAAATCACATTATACATTCAATATAAGAGACTGTTCAAAGGTAAAGATACTTAAAGCTTATTAGTAAAAAGCACTTCCATGGTAACAATATTCAACAATACTCAGTTTAGGAATTGGTGAATCTACAAATATATTCTATATTCATTCAGAACTCAATCAGTCTGCCTAATGTGTAAATTGTACTTTGATACTCCTAAAGATATTGACATTCCACAATCTTTTCAAAACTTAAGTACTAGTGTGGTTCACACAAATTCTTTATATATTTTCCAGATTGATATACGTATAGATTTTACTCTCCCTTTATCACTCTTCCTCTGTTGATTGCAGGTAATCCAAGGCATGCTGCAGGCACATGAGGAGGTGATTGTAGGCAGGGAGACTGTAGCACAGTTGTATTGTCACGAGGCAACCAGAGTCTTCCATGATAGACTCGTCAGTGCTGAGGACAGACGAATATTTTACCAGTTTCTCTCAGATGTTTCTCATGATTATTTCAAAGTAGGTTCAATTATTATTTTATGTATGCTACTTTTTATGCCTCAGCAATTATGTTTCTGTGTCATCTTCATCTGTATATATGCTCCTTTAACAGTGGACCTTTTTATTACTGGATTTGTACCTGCATTTTCTAATAACGTGTGTCTTGGAGTTACTTACAGCTCTTACGCTTCATATTTTTAAGCCTATAGTGCTATATTTATTAAGTGGCAATTTATTTTACGATGTTATTGACTGCTGTTTAAATAATACATTTAAAAATTATACGGTATGTGTTAATCAAACAAAGTGTTTAAAGGTATAAAAATATAGAAATTTTGAAGGATATCTCTTAAATGCATTCATGGTATTCAAAGTGTCAATCAAGTTAAAATATCAAAGCTGTTTTTTTTCAAAATTTTATAATTGTACATGTTAATTGCATAATTGAATATTCTAGAGTCGTATAGGAGAGGTAGGTGGCTACTAATAAACCTGTTATGTTCAACTTCACTAATAATTGTGAGGCAACATCTCATATATTTTGAATTAAATTCAACATTTATTTTTCTTGTTTAGAAGGTGGGTGGTAAGAGGATTATTAAAGGGGAAACAAAGGATATAGACATGTTCACTTTTGATATTTTTTCATAAAAGGGAATTTTGAAATTTTTGCTTCTTAAAATTACAATTAAAAAATTACAATTGCTTTCATGATTTCATTACATAAGTGAAATCTTGTTTTCATGTTTTAATTCTTGTTCTCATGTTTTAAATCTTTGATTTTAAAGACACATTGGGTGGCTCCAACATTTTATAATCTTTATCCTTTGGTGCCACTTTAAGCAAGAAGTGTGAAAATCACATTTTGAGTTAGACAGTCTATGAATATGTAGAGAATTTAGTACATTAGCAGTTTCACACAGTGATTGTTTGAAGATATCGCTGAAATATTTGTAGCTTATTGCTTTCTAAAATGACCAACATTGCAAGATGGTTTCTCCATTATTCTATCATCACAACTAACTGGCAATATTATACCATATAAGATAATGGCTGTTGAAAATTTTTGTGCGTTATATTTATATGAATAGTTGAATTGTTGAATACTAGTTACATGTAGTATATTGTTTTGTATTTGCCAGTCAGTCCATATTTCGTATGAGTTGTTTCAGATTTCATATGCAATTGCAATAAAGGTAGTTAATTATACACCCATCAACTTGAAAATTAATCATAAATAAAGTGTATTTTAAAATGTCTCAGTGCTCTTTACGTTTATATTTTTCTTAATCAAACAAAATGTTTTCCAAAAGTATGATATCACATGATTTCTATGGCTTTAAGCTGAACCAATTCATTGCTCCTATCATGGGCCTCATATTACCTATACACAACTGCCTTAACTACAACTACATGACTACCTACGTGCAAACTCTGATGTGAACAGTGCAGCTTATAGTATATAATGCAATATGTAATATGCAATATGAAAATGTTCAGAATTTCACTGCCAAAAACCATTGACTTCCTCAGGTAGGCTAGTGAGAAATATGTTTTTCAGTGAGATTGTGAACAACTTCAACTTTTTTGGATTTTATATGTGTTCTGCACATGTAGGTTTTGTAAAGCACATACACATTCTTTTGAATAGGTTATTAAAAGTATTTATTGTAGTTAGCATATATCTGATTCAATCAGAATCAATTTTTTATGTCTGCATTAGAGGCAAACATGAGATAATTGA
This sequence comes from Owenia fusiformis, assembly GCA_903813345.2. Classification (NCBI taxonomy): domain Eukaryota; kingdom Metazoa; phylum Annelida; class Polychaeta; order Sabellida; family Oweniidae; genus Owenia; species Owenia fusiformis. The sequence goes on from CAIIXF020000008.1 coordinate 9,772,344, forward strand.
ATGTCTAAGATACAAAATCTGCCTAACATGATAGATATCATTTAAGGGCACATTTTTTATTACATAGGATCTGTCATTGTATATCATATACTAATAGAGGTTGACGAAGAGTAGAGAAAGGGTCGTAGCTATTGAATACACATGTATAGTCTAGACATGTATTCAATAGAAACCCACACAGATCCAAAATACCACATGTTCCTACTGTATCAAGAATTATGATCTGGAAAAATTCTAAATTTAGCTCCATCCACAAATTGATCAGAACATAAAGATTACTAGATATAGTTTTAACTTTTTTGATGTTTGAACTGGAGTGATAAAATTTAAACCATTTTGAAGTCATAAGTCTCCCTCTTATTTCAACATCATTTATAGATAAATGGTAAAAGAGGTCTTTAAACATTTTTAAATTGTGCTACACCTACTAGGAATGAAATATTGGCATGAAACATTGTAGGTGAAGTGGACCCCTGAGCAAATGATGGAGGACCGTGTTATATTTGGTGACTTTATTGATATGGCTGAGGCAGAGGAGGATAGGATCTATAAACCCATAGGAGACATGGACAAACTGGCTACCATATTGGAGGAGTACCAGATCAGAAAAGATATGACTGGCTCGCAGGTGGGTTATCATTCTATTTGCCTCATTCACTGATATAATCTTCAAATTCAAATCAGGCATGAGGCACGGTGCTTGTGGTAAGATAATTGAATACTGGAAACTTTTTGTTACTTTATGCAAAATAAATATTATTTATACACAGTATTATTTCTATATTTTCAGTCATCAAGGGTGGTTTACTTCAGAGATGCTGTGGACCACATTACTAGGGCAGCTAGGGTGTTTAGGCAACCTGGAGGTCACATGTTATTGGTATGCTTGTACTATCTATGCTCTGACTCCCTACTCTGAGCTACTGATAATACAGTAGTAATATAGTATACAAAGTAGTGATATAATGTAAGGGCATAATATCATTGGGATATATTAATGAAATTTTTGGAAAGACAAAATCACACACTGACCAGCCATGATTTGACTAGGATCTGAGGTATGTTATTCTCAGCCAGGATATACCTAAAATTCTTATGACATGACAAGCCCTGTCCCTAACTCAAAATCATTTTTAGGTTGGTCTTGATGGAACTGGCAAGAGAACAGCTGTGCAGCTAGCATGTACAATAGCTGACTGTGAATTGTTCAAGCTGACCCTATCCAGAGGCTACAACATGCAAGACTTCCATGATGACCTCAAGAGCATTTACAGACTGGCAGGGGTTAAGGGATTAAACACAGTGTTCTTGCTCAATGATGGGGATATTGTACAGGTATCATGAATCATGAATTCTGGTTTTTACATAGGTTAATTCCCGATCAGAGTCCATATTAAATGAGCTTGGATGTTACTTCCTTTCCTTGTTAAATAATGTCAATTCCTAGTTTAGAGAATATATCAAAACGGTAACTAACGAATTTTAAGCAGTCTTGTCATCGGCTTGGCAGGCTTGAAATTCTGCCCTTTGGAAAACAATATCTAGAATATCATTTGAAGTATTCACTTAAATCATTGCTAATTGTAGGAGGCATTTCTCGAAGACATCAACTGTATTCTAAACTCTGGTGATGTCCCTGACTTGTTTGATAATGAGGAAATGGATGGAATAGCAATGGAGCTACGTCCTGCAGCGACACAGGCTGAGGTACCAGACACCAGGGTAGCTGTGCATCAATTCTTTATACAGGTATGGTGCGATAAAAAAGTGATGCTTTTCTTACGATTTTTGAGATGATCATAGACATGATTGTTATCTTTTTAAAATATACGGTATTTGTTTTCAGTACTTTTTATTCACATTGAACTGTATATGCAATATTTTAGTAACAAAAATATAAGTGCAAACACAACATGATTGTTTTTAAATACATGTATTGTTTTACTCTGATCTATATTGAAAAGTTGCAGATTATTGTGACAAAAATGTTTTCTTATATTGTAGAGGGTGCGCAATAATCTGCACGTGGTTCTGACCATGAGCCCTGCAGGAAGTAAGTTCCGTCAACGTTGCCGCATGAACCCCGCCTTGATCAGTTGCTGTACTATAGACTGGTATGATGAGTGGTCAGAGGAGGCCATGCTCTCAGTCGCCAAGGTCTACTTTGAGAATGTGGAGTTTCAGACTTCAAGAGAACATGATGTCACTGTAAGTTGTACTGATTGTAAGATATGATATCGTATGAAATGGTATAATATATGATATAATTTGATTAAGGATGTGAAATATGCTATATACATGTAAATAGAATTTTTCAAAGTAAGAATGATTTATCTGTAGAGTTGCTCATTGCTCATATTATTCAAGTTGAAATAAATGTTGCAAATGTTTGTGGAAAAATGCACATTGTATTGGTATCAACAGAAGATGAGGCATCACTGCTACAACACATCTTACGTATTGAATGTTTACTTATATTGCAGCAAGTGAAGATAGATGTTGCAAAAGTGTGTGTTGATATACATAATAGCATTGGTGAAACAGCTACTAGGTTCTGGGAGAAGATGAGGTGTCAATACTACAAGTCTGCATCTATATAAAAAAACACTTACATATTGAATGTTTACTTATATTGCAGCAAGTGAAGATAGATGTTGCAAAAGTTTGTGTTGATATACATAATAGCATTGGTGAAACAGCTACTAGGTTCTGGGAGGAGATGAGACGCCGTTACTACACCACACCTAGCAGCTATATGGAGCTGATCAAAATCTACACCAACATGTTGAGAGATAATAGAAAGGAACTCATGGATAATAGGTCAGTCTTGAAATAGGCAACAATATTCACTGAGTAGTTTTCTGTTTTTATGTCACTACCAACAGTGTTGAAATATTATTATAGTTTCCAACTTTTTTTGTGGACAGTGTTCAGCGTTTGGGGTCCGGCAGTCAATGTCTGTAACAAATGACAGGTGGTGACATTTTGCATGTTGGTGCCATGTTGTTTTTTTATTCGATTAATTTCAACATTCAATGAATTACATACTTTGCATTTTGATATGATCATGGACATTCTGTAAGTCTGTGATATGAATAGGAAATTGTTGGCATATTTCACCTGAAAATTGTATTGAAAAGGTATTGGTTATTTAAATTATACACTTTAGGTGAATCTATGGTTGGATATTTAACTTACCACCTATATTGTTGTATCCATTCTCCAGGCATCGGTTGCTAGTTGGGCTCTCTAAGCTGTCTGAGGCCAACTCCCTTGTGGGCACAATGCAGGAAGAACTTGTCAACCTTGGACCCAAGATAGAAGAGAAAGCAAAGGTAGGAAGGGAAAATGATTAATTTAGCTTAAAAAATTGTCTTTCAGAACTGGTAAAAACTGCTAGAAATTCTTATATGGATTGCATTATAAGCTGCAATTTATATTATGTAAATGATACTCATATACAGTAATCTTATATGGTTTTAATAGCAGGATTTCTGTTCTACATCTTTGTGTACATATGAACACACATGTTTAATTTATATGTAGAGGATGCAGTTTATGTTGCTCTGTTAACCTAGATTTGTACCATTGTAATCTGTATGAGGTTTATATATATATATATATCAATAGGACACTGAAGTTCTACTAAAACAACTGTCCAAAGACCAAGAAGCTGTTGACCAGGTCAGAGATATAGTGGAGCAGGAAGAAAGTGTCATGAAGAAAGAAACTGAGATTGTACAAGATTACGCTGATGTAAGTACATTTAAATGGAAATACGCGATTACACATTGTTCTGAAAAGTCTAAATAATGAAGGTTAACCGCTAAATGAAAGCATGTACTTTATAATCTATGACTTATAAATTTTATGAGAAAATATCAAATTGGCATGATCTTTCTACTCTGATTTTGTTCCCCTATCCAAATATGAAAGATTGAGTTATGTAGAATTATCAGTTTAATAATGCTGTTTATATCTAAAGAATCCTTCATTAGAACACATGCTCCATGATTAATTTCACATTAATTTTAAGATCTCTATTTGATATCTGCTTGATGATATATATTCGTATATACTGGAAAAATGAAACATGAAATCTTCCAAAAGTGTTATTTAATATTGTTTTCCAGGAGTGTCAGCGTGATCTTGCCAGTGTACTTCCTGCTGTACAGATGGCCATAGAATCCTTAGATTCCCTTGACAAGGCTGATATCTCTGAGATAAGGTAAGACCTGCTTTTGGTGTTCATAAAGGCCCTTAGCCAGGGGCTGTACAAGAAGTTCGAGCGACTCCCCCTCCCTGGCCAAAAATTCTTTCAAAACCATGCAGTTTTACCATTATGCACACTTTTCGAGTGATTTTGGGCCAAAGTTGTATAATGTGAACCCCTTCTGGAATTTTTTGAAAAGGGAACCCCCTTGGCAAAAGCTGGCTATGGACCTGCAGTATCTGTAAAAATTGTTACACTTTTGTAAATCCAAACAAGTGGTGACATTTTGTCTTCTTGTTAATGCCTTGTTTTCCCATCCCTGATCTAATCAGTAATTTGTAGGTTTTTGGATAATGCTTGTATTTAGAGTGTGTACTTTAATATAATAGGACAATGGTTGTATTTATAGGGTGTACCAGAAGATAATGTGATCATTTTTGTATTTACAGGGTGTACCAGAACCCACCTATATTGGTAATAAGTGTGATGTCAGCTGTATGCACTCTACTACAGCAGAAAACAGACTGGGGCACTGCTAAACAAGTACTTGGAGATCAGGGATTTCTCAAAAAACTCATCAACTTTGATAAGAATTCTGTACCAGAAAAGGTAATTATCCGAGGACAAGTTGAAAATTGATATTTTTTTTACTTAATTTGGTTCTGAAATAACGTACACTGTACAATTGCTATTTCATGAATTGAATATATTCTCCATAATTTAACCCCAAAAGATAATGAAACTGTGATATTTCTTCCCTTAAAACACACCTTCATAAAACCTCATAATTTTATCAAAACTGAATTTTGTGAAATACATACTTTTCAGGTATTCTTCAAGCTAAAGAAGTTCACTAAGAATGAAGACTTCAGTCCAGAGAAGGTTGGGACAGTGTCTGTGGCATGCAGGTCCATGTGTCAGTGGGTGTTAGCCTTGGAGCATTACCATGAGGTCTACAAGGTATGACATCCTGTTGCATCTTTGTCCCTTTTGGCAGTCTTTGGTTTATGCAGTGGTTTTGATCTCATTTAAAATCAAATAATCAAATAATAATCTTAATTGTAGATGGCTAAGCCAAAACAAAAAAGAGTGGAAGAGGCCAGAGATGCTCTGAAACTTGCCCAAGACAACTTGGCTCAGAAACAAGCCAGCCTGGCTAAGATTACGGAACATCTACAGTTACTTCAGCAGCAGTACCAGGACAGTGTCAACCAGAGAGAGTCCTTGAAAGAGCGCAAGAAATTGACAGGCATGCGCCTTGAGAGGGCGTCAGTGCTTATCACTGCTTTGTCAGATGAGAAGGTATGGAGACGTCTCATGTGTGTAACAGTCACATTAAATTCTATATGAAATTGATATTGTTTGGTGGATGATTGGTTTGCATAAGGCTGTTTCATTATAAATAATTATGTTTTATTTGTATATTTATTATTGATATTATTCATCATTATATAATTTGTATATCTAAAACTTATAAAGTGCCAAGTCAGTAGATGATCTTTATTACAAGCTACAATACCTAGTAGGGAATAGACTGGTATCATTAGGGGCTGGGACAAGGTTAGGGTTATTTATTGCTGTATATGCTATGTATGACACATTATGTACAATGCTTACATAAATACTTATAAATAATATGTATCTCCTAATTAATTTAGGGCAATAAAGCTATACATACATACATATAGAACTATTTACTTTAGGTTCGATGGGCTGAGTCGGTAGATGATCTAGACTTCAAACTCCAAGGCCTGGTAGGGGATACTCTGGTATCATCAGGGACTGTGGCATACCTTGGTGCATTTACTGCAGCTTACAGAAAAGAGATGATGGAAAGTTGGGTGACACTTTGTAGGGAGAAACAGATACCAATCAGCAAGGAATATGATTATATTAAACATATGGTCAGCCCTAACCAGGTATGTTCAATTTCAAGATTTGATTTTCTCAAATCACTAACACTTTTTATTAGATTAATTCTTAGAGTTTTTGACATCAACTTGCTTATATGTCTTTATTAAAATGTGGGAATTTTTCACGTTGATCGTAATGTATCTGTACATAAGGGAAAATGTGGAGTGGAATGAATAATAAATGTGATGCTAATTTAACACTGATTTACACACTTTACCATCAACCAAGCCTCGAGGACTTTTTTACTAATTAGCTTTTGGTCCGAGGGGGTAGAAAATCAAGTTTTGAGCACATTGAAAACATTCGGAAACTGAAGAGTTGATATTAGTGCAGTTTCAATGTTTGATGGGGTTTATCAAACAGGGAATGGGGTCTAAGCCTGTGTTAGATAAGTTTTGCATAAAAATGATATTTTGACCCAGCCTTTATTATACTCCGATCATCTTTCTATGTGTAGGTTCTGAAGTGGCAGACTGAAGGGCTTCCCCAAGATGGCCACTCTACAGAGAATGCAATAATTGTGAAGCGTGCAAGACGTTATCCACTGTTAATAGATCCCCAGGGACAGGCTAAGAAGTAAGAGAGATAATGTATAATATAACCAGTGATTATCCCAATGAACGAAGTTCGGTAGGGATATAGTGAAGCCCTCCATCCGTCAGTCCATCCGTCTGCATGTCCAGCCAGAAGATAACTCAAATACTAGTGGACAGATTTTCTTTATATTTGGTTGAAAGATGTAAATTGGTAAATAGTTTTACGCAAAAATAATTTTTTCAAGATGGCCCCCGCTTTACAAATGGTGAAAAGTTTTCCCTAGAATCTTATGTTTTTCATTTTAAACCAAAGTTATAAATATTTTTGTTTGAAATTTTGGTAGTTTATTCCCAACATCTATCTATTTTGCATAATTTCCATGTTTTTCACCCTGACCCCCGATAAAATTCAATATGACTGCCTAATGGGTGATTACGCAATAATTTCCTGATCTATTCAAAGTATGGCTATATTATACTCAAATTGAAGGAAATTTAGAGTAGATCACAATTACTGTATTGTTTTTCTGATTCATGCCTCAGAAAATTCCAAATGGCTGCCAAGTGTTGGATTTCGCAAAAAATTCCCAATCCTTTCAAAATATGGCTATAGTTAATTATATGTCTGTCTTATTATCTGCAAATCAAGGTTAGAGTAAATGGTACATATAATATCAGACATATACAGATTAATGGAAATTTGTTCGTTGGGATTTGCTACTCCATGGAGTTGCTGCTTTCTAGTTGTTTTATTCATGTCAATTGTAGATTCTTTTTGGTGACATCATGGTCTGGTTTGCAGACCAACCATAATATACATATTACCTAAATGTGACATATACTGTACTAGTTGATATTTTCCATAAAATTAATTACTAAATAGGTTCTAAAATTGTTATGTCTTTGACCAATATCTAACTGAACTAACTTAATTGTCACTATGACATCTCATACTCATGTATTGAATAACTACATAAAATAATCGAGTGTTTTATGTTAGGTGGATTAAAGAGATGGAAGGTTCTAAGCTGAAGGTGCTCCAGGCCTCAGATCCCAAGTATATGCAGACAATGGAGAGGGCTATCAGGGTAGGAGAGCCTGTACTCCTTGAGGTGAGTTCTTTAGTTCCTAGCAGCCATTTAGCCCTTAGTATATGTAAAATAAATATATAAAGGTGCGCCATGGCTCAGACTCATGCAGAGTATGGAGATGGCTATCCTGGAGGTACCATTTCTAAAAGTTTGATTTCTCTTGTTTATAAGAGCTTCATCTATGGGCTATGACTCTAAGGGTATCTAGAGGTGAACGCTTCATAAAATCAATTGAGATCTAACAATACAAGCTAACTCTGTAAATCATTGTATACAGTTCACAGTTACAGTTTCACAGGAAACCATTTTTCGAAAAGAATAATATATTTTTGCAAATTACAAAGTTTACAAATTCCAGTTAACTGTATGCACCATGTTTTAATTGAAACAATAATAGAAGTTATAATGTTATTTCAGGATGTTACTGAGCACCTAGACCCGTCACTAACTCCCATCCTTGAGATGCAGACATTCCAACGTGGTGGAGGTGACATCATCAAATTAGGCGATACAGAGATAGAATTCAATCATAATTTCAAGTAAGTTGATGTTTTTTGAAATTATGATGTTTAAATGGTAAATACATTATGATCATTGTTTAATAATACCCTACTTGACAACTTTAAAGTGCAAATATATTGAGTAAACATTTTATATTAATAAAAGCTGACTCTATTTTTCAGACTGTATATGACCAATTCTATGGGGAATCCACACTACCTGCCTGCTGTCTGTATTCAGGTGACCATCATCAACTTCACTGTCACATTTGATGGTCTACAGGAGCAACTGCTATCTGCAGTAGTGAGACAAGTAAGACAGCCTGAATATACAAGATGTGTCAATCCTAAAAAATTGTCTACAAATAGTCTTCAAAGTTTACCTCTAGAATTCAATCTAACACTCAAATGATAGTGTCCTTTTTCATGTAAAATGTTTAAAATTTGGAAATTACCAATTTTGATAGTGTCAGCGGAGTTTGATAAGTTGATGTAAAGTTTAAATACATTGTTCATTTGGTCTCAACTGTCTGAAAGGCCTTTTATGAGAATATTTAATTTACAATTGTTAATTCCTTTAAATTTTCATTCATTAAAAGTTAACAACAGTAACTATTGAACGCTTCAATGAAAAATCAGTCTCTGGTAAAAAGCATGTACTGATTAAAGAGGCCGAGGTACTGTTTACAGCTACTGTCTTTTTATTATTGCTTTTACCTGTTATGTTAGAGTTTACAGTTTGTTTTTATTTATTTATGTTATTGTTACTAATTCCATGCATTTAATATAATTATTGTTTGTAAAATAGAACTCAGTATTCAAATTTTCTTTTATTAAATTGAACTTTTCAACTGTAAATCTTGAAATGACTATTATGATCAAAAATCTCAATGAACAGCACTTTCAAGGTTTACATTCTCATTTTACTTGTTTAGCTCCTCACCAGCTGTCTATAATAATATTTTCAGGTCCTATGTATTAAAATTTTCAATAGGATTTTTTCAGCAGGAATTGACATATTCTAATACTTCACATAACTACTATGCTTATTGTCAAATTATTATCAAAGATTCTGCTGTTATCACATCATGACATTTTTGGTCTAATTTTAATGTGTTCATTTATATCTTTCTGCAATATTAGGAAAGACCTAAACTGGAGCAAGAACGAAGTATTCTGTTGGAGAGTATAGCTAATGACCTACAGTTACTCAGGGACCTTGAGGATAAATCATTAGAGCTATTGCAGAAAACTGAAGGTATTTTATAGAACAGAAATATGGTATTGGCCCCAATGGTTGGGAGTACAGTAATACATGCAAACAAGTCAGTGGTTACTGTCTGTAACAAAGGGCATGTTGTGACATTTGCAGTTAATGCCTTGCATCGTAGTTCTAAGAAAAGTGGAATTAGTCACATTAAAACGATTATGTATATATGTATGTACTGAATGTAGGTTCACTATTGTTTTATTCCATGCAATTTCAGGCCATATTCTAGATGACCAAGTATTGGTCCAAACCCTACAAAGGAGTAAGGTGATGTCTGGGGAGATCCACAAGCGTGTGCACCAATCAGAAGAGACTGAAAAGAAACTTAACATAGCCAGGAAACGTTACCTTCCTGTAAGTACAGAGTACTCTACACTTAATAGCTCAATGGTAGACCAGTCGCCGTGAGAGCGAGGGGTCATCGTTTCAATCCCCACTAGGGTTGACTGACTTTTTCACATCAGCTCTTAGCGCAGGATTTATTTTTGTGTTCATGATCCAATAACAACTTTTGCTGCATTTCTTGTTAATAAAAGAAATAGACATATAATATTGTTATGCATATGGCCTTCATATTTCCAATGGCTATAATAATCATAGTAACACCCATTTGCAGATGTTCAAATAAGAAAGTAATCATTTGTAACATAGGGTATAGTTCTAGTAATTGCTGTTTTGCACAAATAAATTGTTCATTTTTCCATTTGCAGGTTGCCACACGTGGAGCAGTGCTATACTTTGTGATAGCTGACCTGGCTAACATAGACGTAATGTACCAGTTCTCACTCCACTGGTTCCGTACCATGTTCAGCTCATGTATTAGTGACCCCCTTGACTCTCAACCCCAGTCAGGAAGTAGCTCTCACCTCAGTGGAACTCTACGTCCCTCCTCGGCTAGAAGTAGTCCAGAACTTTCATCAAATCGTATCCGGGAGTCTGCCATGCGTGAATCAAGTGCTGACCTTACTAAGCATTTAACAGAGATGATTGACAGGTTGACTATCACTGTATATAAGACTGTATCAGTGGCACTGTTTGCCAACCATCAACTACTATTGTCACTAATGCTATGTGCTAACATTATGAGAGCTATAGCTAAATACACTACAGGATATGCAGGTAAATTATAGTAGATTGCTTCTCTGAATCATATCATCACCCTATCACTATTGAACATGATTCTAATTTTGATCTTAATGACCTTAATGGGTTTCATTGAGTTTTATTGGAGTTTAAGCTTTGACTAAGTTTGATTTAGAGTTATCTATTCAAATATGATTAGAAATCTAGTTGTATGACTTGGAGGGGATAGATCCTTATTTATATAACTTAAAGATATTTGATTGAGGATATCAACACAGAAAAGTCAGCTAAGACTTATAGGGCTTTTTATGTTTCATATCAAGTGACCGATGAAGAAAATTCTATTCACATTTTCTATGTGGATTCACATATATTCAGTGTCATTTGACTATTGATAACTTCTGCAAAGGCTGTAACTCAAGAATACTAATTAACTACAAATTATTAGTATTACATTGGTATCCTACAGGTAAACCTGGCAAAATAACAGAGACTGAATGGACAGTTTTCCTGCAAGGACCAATCATGTCTAAGATGTTAGATGAATCTCAGTTAGAAGAACATGATGGTGAGTATCCTACAGTATACTAATATACTGAAATATTTTAATTCCTAAATGTTTATTTTTGCTATACATAACTTTTGATAACTTGTTTGATTTATTAGAGACAGATTTGTTATAAATCCTTGAATAACCATTATTTTATTGTGGAATATGTTATTCTCAGTTAGAGGCCAAATACAATTGCCATTGTGTACTATGTAGGTGACCAACTTTCTATCAGTTTTTAAGATCCATGATTTGCTCATATATCCAGGGACTTAACTTTTGGGACGATAATTTGTTGTTTTCAGGTCTTACTCCAATGCAGCGATTAGAGCTCCAATCCAGAGGTGGTGTGCCAGTCCCAAGGTTAACATGGATAGCTGACAATATGTGGCGTCAGTGTCAACACCTAGAGGTTTCCATTGATGTGTTCAAGGACCTCTGTAAGAGTATCATAAACAACAGGCCCCAATGGGAGGCATTTGGCTCCTCTGATAGGCCTTACCATCTGATGGCTACAAAATATGAGAGGCCAGAAGGTGGGTAGTCTTGATATCCTGCTTTTAAGGAAAGCAGAGTGGGATAAATTTTGTTGCTGTTTTACTTATATATCAATGTACATTATGCAAGTCTATAAATCATAGTAACACCTGGTAAACCTTAATGTTAAGTTACCTTTGCTACATCTGAAATGTCTATTTTTAGTGAAATTATCTCCGACAAGGCATGAATATTTTCACTTTCGGAACCATTTGGCTAATGCCTGGGTCTATTTGCTCCGATTCATCGGCTGGCGCCCGGCCGATTGAGTATTTTGACCGAGGCATACATTAACACTACATTTCAATTCAACTGTTTTTTTGTCATAAAATGTACTTATTGTATGTAACTTATTATAGGAGAGCTTCCTGACTTAGTGCCTGGCATACAGACAACAGGAACCACATTCCACTGGGAGATTCTCAGCGACTTCCAACGTCTCCTCCTTATCAAGATTCTACGTCCTGAAATGACAACAGCCACGATTCGTAGCTTTGTTGAAGAACAAATGGGAAGTCAGTTTGTATCTGCTGGACACTTTGACCTTAAGGAGATGTTTGAGAAATCCACTGCTAAAACACCACTCATCTTTATCCTTTCACCAGGTAACTGATTACATTTAGTTTGTATATTAAAGATGAGATATACACGTAGTTCACAAGAGTTTAATTAAAATGGAGTGTTTTTCCCATCATGAATTCCATTGCTTTACCAAAACAAGTTGCCATAGCAGCAGTAACTTTTGACCAATCAATAATAAATACTGTTCTTTGTAAAAGCTGATCCAAAAAAACTAAAACTAATTCCACATATGTACATGTATAATCATGTGTTTTGTATATTGCTGAAAGATAATTTCAAATTTTTAAATTGCAGGTTCTGATCCTGGAGCCCAATTGTTGCGTTTCGCTAAAGATCTGCGGGGGTCTACACTTCACCTGGACATGATTTCTCTGGGGAGAGGACAGGGTCCCAAGGCTGAGGAACTGATCAATAAGGCTCAGATATTAAAGGGAAGGTGGCTGTTCCTACAGAATTGCCACCTTGCAGCTTCATGGATGCATCGCCTACAGGCTATTGTTGAAAAGTAAGTCAAAGATTGCTTAAACTTTTGTATTGAATAGTTTTGTCTTCCCTTGCTCATATACATTTTTATCTTTTATCGACTCTCTAGATATAACATTCAAGAGGCAATTTCCTCTTGAAAAACGAGACACAAAATCCATGACTACCCATGATGAAAATATTTTGTATAATATTGTGTCGTATAATACATATCCTTATCTTACATACAGGTTTAACATGCCAAACTCAGATGTGGATCCCCAGTTCAGACTGTTTCTAAGTTCAAAGCCAGATCCATGTTTCCCTATACCCATACTGCAAACAGGTCTAAAGGCAAGTCTCTTTAATTTATAATTCATGTCAAAGAAGAAAGTGAAGAATATATGTCATGTATATTTCCATATGTAATGTCATAAATAATGTTTTCTGACACAATTTAACTTAATTTTTCTTATTTTAATCTTACATCACCACCAGAAGTGGATGGTGTTTGGCAGTCAGTGTTTGGGAGTTGGTGTTTGGCATTCAGCATCTGTAACAAATGGCAGGTTGTGATATTGTTAATCCCCTGTTTAATCATGCCATCAATATGTTATAACATTTCATGCCATCTGAACATCATGGTCATCAAGTAATGTGTGTTATAGATGACCGTTGAGGCTCCACAAGGACTCAAAGCAAAGCTACTCCAAGCATTCAGTCCAGGTGGAGCTGGTTCCATTAACGACAAGATGTACGATGATGCTGAGCAAAAAGTGGGATGGAAAAACCTCCTCTTTGGTCTCTGTATATTCAACGCTGTCATCAATGAGCGCAAGAAGTATGGGCCCCTTGGATGGAACATACCATATGAGTTTAATGACTCTGATCTAGAGGTAATATATATAACTTTTTTGACATATTATTGTATCTTTTCAAGATTACATAAACAGTAGTATGAATATTATTTAAAGTTTCTTGTCTAATTAAGTGAATCATATCTAGAAGTATGCAATGATTTAAAATCTCATTAAAAGCTTAGACTTACTGTTACTGTACTCCCAGTATTTTTCGCGTGCGATTTAGTTTCGCGCTTTTCGCGGCCGGGATGTGTTAAAATCGCGAAAATTTATCTTCATGAAATTGTCAAATAAATCCCCTGGCATTTGTAAAATTTTGTATTAACCTGGGACTCCATTGCATTTTGTGTTTTGTAAAATGTTTGTCATGTGTTTTGAGGCTATAAATGGGATACTAAGTAACAATGTCTGTTACATTGGCTTATTAGATCAAATAAACCCAAAAATTATGATGTAATAGTGGTTAAGGTGCAGCGTGTCGTTTACCAAGATGACATAGTAGTAGGTGTACTTAGTGAAATTTAATAGCCGCGAAATTAAAACTCGCAAAAGTAACTGGGAGTACAGTATTAGAAGCAAATATGAGTCTTTATTGAGATGAATATTTGAAGCGAAGACTGCTCTATGATAATTTGGCCTAAATATGCTTGAAAACTTGTGAAGTTTAAAGTAATCACTCATGTAGAATGATGTTAATGTTAAGGGTTTACAAAATGACGGTGCAAAATGATGTACAGTGAAAACTGTTGTAGCGAACACCTCTCTCTAGTGAACACCTCTTCTCTGCACATACTCCACTGATGTCTGTATAAAATTGCCTGTCTGTAGTGAACACCTATCTATAGTGCAGTGAACACATTAAACATGGGTGCGCACAGTGAGAAGATTTTCTCTATGTGAATTCGTCATCATTCTAGGTGTGTGTGCTGGTGCTAGGGAACTTGTTTGGTAAACAGGAGAACATTCCCTGGGCTGCCCTGAAGTACCTGACTGGAGAAGTGTCCTATGGTGGAAGAGTTACAGATGACTGGGACAGGAGGACACTTCACAGCATGCTCAACAAGTTCTACTGCCCTGCTGCACTTGAGCCTGATTATAGCTATTCACCTGATGGGGTTTGTAACATGGAACATTTCTAAAATTTTAACTACAATATATAAAAACTAAATGCTCTGTTGGGGAAAGATCAAATTTTATTGCAAAAATTAATGAATTTACTGCTAAAAATTTTTTCTCTTTTATTAATTATCTACAAAGGCCAAATATTTAGAATACTAGTAAATTATAATTGTGACGAATTATTTTTTACTTTTAGATCTACCACCCTCTTCCCCAAACATTCAGCTTCTCAGACACACGGATGTATGTTGAGGGTCTACCAAACTCTGATTCTCCAGAGCTGTTTGGTATGACAGAGAACTCAGAGAAGGCCTACTTAGAAGCACAGAGCTTCCAGTTAATTGATACTTTAGTTAGCATACAACCTAGGCTAACTCAATCTATCATGAGGTAAGTCCCTCTCCTCGGTTTTTCTCCATAGCCCTCCTTGAAAATGATTATTAGACCTTTTGAAAAATAAATATATGCAATATTATCCTGTCTTATTGAAAAACACATACTTATAGACATTTCACATGGTCGGTCACTATTTACCTGTTTGTTAATTCCAAAAAACTTGAAAATTAAATGAGTGTTATTTGTAATTGCTCTCTAGATCTGGAGGAAAAAGCAGTGATACTGTGGTCCTAGATATGGTGTTAGACATTTTACGAACTCTGCCAGAGATAGTTGAATATGGAGAGAATGAGCAAGGGAGACCAAGAAGAACAATTTCCAAAGCTGTGAAGGAATTTTCCACCAATGATAAAGAGAATGGTAAAAATCATTTAATGGTGGCAACCATTTATATTATTAACTCTATTGTTTTCATGCCTTCGGGGCAGATTTTACTCAGATATCTTTAAATGTCTGAAAGATTTTTGAAAAAATCTATAGCTCAATATTTCATATTGAACCCAAAATGTGTTTTGCAGTTTGCACATATAAGCTCCTTTTACATCATGAGCCACCAAATTGAATTCCCAGATCTGTCCCTGACCTCAAGCATATCATTGAAACTATGATCAACTTTCAGCTCAAACAAGCAAAGAGAGCAAACCATTGCTCAACTCAGCACTAGTGATAGTGCTGAGGCAGGAGATAGACAGGTTCAATTTGCTGCTGGGAGTCATACACAAGTCATTAAAGGCCCTCACTCTAGCTATTAAGGGAGAGATTGTCATGTCAGATGAACTGGAGGAAGCATATAATGCTATGCTCAAACAAAGGGTCCCAGCTAGATGGAAGGTATTTATTTTCATCATTTCTTTGTATTGTATTGATTCCTTTACCTAAGCATGACTCCAAATTTTATTTTCCTCAAGAAATCAACTTGTTTTTTATGTTACCACCAGAAGTGATGACTTATTGCTATAGTGTCCCCATTTTTCGTAAATGGCAGTTGGTGTTCGGCAGGCACTTGGCGGTGTCTGTAACAAATGGTAGGTGGTGACAAAATCCACGTAAAAGCCTTGTTTCAATTTTGTAATAGTTCTTTTTGATATAAGTATCAGTTATAAATAATATTTGGTTTCATGATACATGTATTTATGTCAATATTTTACTTGTTTATCTCAAAATGATGAACATCACCATTTATACATTTTTAGCAAATGTCCTATGAGTCATGTAAGCCTCTCTTCCCATGGGTAAAAGACCTGGTTCAGAGAGTAGACATGTTCTATAATTGGTCGGAACTCGTCATCAACGCTTTAGAAAGACCAGCCAATCAGAAGGCAGCAGCGAAGACAGTAACAGACCCTGATGAACTTGATAAATTACGTGATCAACCCCGTAGTTTCTGGCTACCTGGTTTCTTCTTCCCACAAGGTGAATAAAGCTTACATAAGTTTTGAAATTTCAATGGAGCACAATGATCAGAGAGCTGCTGGGACCAGCTTGAAGTTTTCATATTTAGAGTTCCTGATAACTGGAATGTCAATTGCGATATCCAAAAGTGGAACGGAAATGTCTTCACTTCAAAATGTGCCCACTTCAGAGAGATATTAACATGAATAACGTCTACATGTTTTACTGTACAGGGCAGTTCAGAGTCATATATACAGATGTCTCAGACATAATGATAAGTGTTATGCACCATTGTAAATATCATCCAAAGCTACATAGACCGATTATTGTGAATTGTAGTTTATTGAAATATTTGTGTTTATTGAAATATTTGTATTTGTAGGTTTCCTGACTGGGGTGTTACAAAACCATGCAAGGAAAATGGGTGTCTCTGTAGATTCTCTTTCATTTAACTTTGAGGTGATGTCACACAAGCTGGAAGGGGATGAGGATAGTTTGAATGAAGTCAAGAAGGGACTTGATGTCCAGAAGTTAGCATTTAAGGTGAGGTATAGGATAGGATGTGTGTGGTTTAAACTCTTATAATTATCCCAATGAACGAATCATTGGGTTTTGCTTCTCTGTGGTGTTGCAGTTTTCTGGTTGCTATCATCTTTGACATTATTGCTCAAATTCCTGAATAAGGGATTACTGTATTATAAGGCTAATGAGTCAAATTAATATATTTGAATCTGTATACTAGTATCGTATTATGGTGCATCATTAGGTCTTCATTCTTATTGTTCAAAATTTAATGATGAACCACTTAATTATACTAAGTAACCAGTAGTGGTCTTGTAATTTTCTGTAAAGGCTGAAATAGTCAGTTGGACCTGATCAAAACTAACTGAGGTTTTGGCTGACACTACATTGAACCTTGATTATATAACATTCTATGACATGAACATTTCATTATTTGGAATTTTCCTTCAGGGTTCTGCTCCTCCTGATGATGGTGTCTTAGTGTTTGGTCTCTACATAGATGGCGCAAGGTGGGATGTGTCATCACACTCCTTACAAGATTCTCTACCTGGCCAGCGATATTGTAGACTTCCTGAAATACACTTCTTGCCAGTCCAGGTACAGCATCCTATAATTTTTTTACATTCATGTAATGATACAGTAGGTAAAGTTTAATATTTTTGTGAAGTATATGTATATATTTCAAACTGCCTGATATCATATGGATATGATCATACAAATCATTCATATCTATATTTTCCATAAAAAATTGTATTTTGTTTGTTTATATTCTTTTAGATTAACACAGATCCAGTTCTGCCTACACCCATGAATAAGGAAAGAGAAAATAAACCTGCGGAGTCTCCTAAAGATGACTCTGGAGTTACCTCAGTTAAAGCCTATGAGAGCCCTCTATACAGGACATCAACACGTGCTGGAACTCTTTCTTCAGCTGGCCACTCAACAAACTTTGTCACAGCTGTTGAATTACCAACAATACATGACCCTGCATTCTGGGTAATGAGAGGTGTTGCATTGCTATGCCAGCTGGATGACTAATGTATCTGCTTAATAATGTATAAGCTATGTTGCTATGGCAACTGGATTATTATTACATTTTGGGTAATTATTAATAAGCAGGAATTGTTTGGTTGTGTTGCTAACATCAACTTGATGGATAGTGTATCACATGTCATTAAAAAGTGATACTGCTTCTTTGAACTAAAAACCAGGGCATTCTGGGTATTGAGTCTATTGACCATAGAGGTTGTGTTGCTATGCCAACTGCATGACTATAGTCATGTTGTTTGTAGAAATCAAAAGAGGTCTTCTATAATCCCTGCTAGCAAGGAAGAAAAAAAGTATGATTGACTGGTCACATGACATTACTGGTCATTAGTACTTTTCATTGTCCATGTTAGCAGGGATTTAGGACTTTCCAGTTATTTCATATCATTTGACTTTGTAAGCCAACGAGCATCTAGAATACATATAGGGTATGTAATAAATAGAACGATTCAATGAATGTAAATGACAAAGATCGCTGTATTAAGATATGTAACATGCATCACCCTGTGAATATGTCATGTATGTGCCTATATTGTATTTATTACATGTACTTATATTGATAAAACAGCTAAAATGTACACGATGATACATGTATCTTACATATAAATAGATAAACTATTTAAACTATGAACTAACTGATGCTTGTTATTATCACAAACATGAGTATTGCATCTCTGAATTCGCATTCCTTGGAAAGAAGAAAATGTACATGTATTATAAAAGTATCAAGACTTCTGTCATATATTTCACTAAGCATTCTTTACATGAGATTGTCCCCATCAGCATTAGATGTGCTCATCTTACAATAGATAATAATGTTACATACAGCTTATGCCAAATGTAATATTACTTTTCAAACCACTTGTTTTGTGTTTTGAAAATATAAGAAGGAACTTGAATGCTCCATAGGCCTAACCTGTAATGTAATCAAAAATTAGTTGAATGAAGGTGATACAGCATTGCACCTTCAATATCAAGTTCAGTTCAAAGAAACATTCAAATTTGAAATGTAAACATTTATAAAATGTTATTCAAGATGTATTAATCCGCCCATATCAAAATCAGTTAGCAATGAATAATGATTGTATTTGTATCATATTGTTTTGAAACTTATTAACATCATTTAGATGCCTAAAGTAATTATTGGTCAGCTTTGACTTTCTGTAAGTGAGTCCATAATAAAAGGTTGCACATTAAATCTGTATACACTGTATCTCATACACACTAATAACTCATTGTACATAAAATTGTAAATATATGGAGAAAACAATGTTATTTAATACCAATATTTCAAACAGTTTTTAATATGTCCTTTTAAGGATTTAATTTATGAATTTTCTGAGATAGTTATGTCTACACTATTGATCCGTCCATATTTGGCATATTTACAATGCTTCAATGTATTTGTTGTTGTTGCAATTATAATTTATAGTTTGGCTTTGAAGTTTATGTAATATTTGTACAAATGTAAAATAAACTAAAGTAAATACATACTCTCATTTTTTGTTGTTTATTAGATGAATAAACTATGGGATTCAATCCATACAAACCTCAATGTATGCCTAGTATTTCAAGTTGGGGTAGGAGGGTTAAATTTTACCTACTTTTGTTTGGCTGATAACACTGCTTTGATTTTGCATTCTATTCCAAATGCATAGTTTTAAATCACCCAAAAAATGTAGAATTGTAAAATGAAAGGAAACATTCCATTTTATTGCGCTTTTTTAAATACACCAATGCTCATAGGTATTTGTAGAATAGGCTATAATAATGCTGTACAGAGACAAATGAGTGAAATGACCTTTGTGTAATTAATTCTGATGAATTGTTTCATATTTTTTCAAAACCATAATAAAGACACCCTATTACCAAATCAAATCAATTTGCTTCTAAAGATGCCAAACAAATGTCCAAGGATGTAATAATTATGAGCAATGGTGTATACATCATACCTCAAAGGCAAAACACATTATTCTGCCTGGTTTTGTGACAGTTATTGTTTGCACTTTGAGTTATAACTTAAGACTACATGTACATATACAACCAATTCACTCATAGTCACAGTACATACATGTACTTGATAACAG
Source organism: Owenia fusiformis (assembly GCA_903813345.2). Taxonomy (NCBI): domain Eukaryota; kingdom Metazoa; phylum Annelida; class Polychaeta; order Sabellida; family Oweniidae; genus Owenia; species Owenia fusiformis. The sequence continues at coordinate 9,792,505 of CAIIXF020000008.1, forward strand.
TACTTGAGATCTTGGAGTGTGAGTCTGAAGATTTGAAAGTTGCTTGGTCATTGATGTATAACTGAAGAGTCTGAAGACAGCTTGGAGAGCCAGTAAGTGTTCCAAAGAAAGTTAGCTTATTATTCCATCAGCACAAAAGAAGTCAAATTGTTTCTTACATGTTGACAGTAAATTTTTCATAGTTCTAGCATGGGTATTAGTAACATTATCGGGTCGATAGCCCTTTATAATTCATAGGAGACAGGTTACCTGAAAAGGAAGATAGATATCATTATCTCTTATCTTAGATAATTTTTGTAATGGTTCATTACAAAAAAATTGGAAAGGAAATGTCATCGAAGATAATAATTAGATCTATAAGCTAGTATCTCAGCTAGTATATAAGCTAGTAACTTATATAGGACTCAGATTATATTATTGCTTCTAGATGAGTCTGATATTGATAAAAGTGTCAGTGTGCGATAATCAATGTTGTTTTATAATAAGGTTTGTTTCACGGACATCTAATACGTTCTTCGAATTGCCCTGGAACTATATTTATTGTATTTGAAATCCCAGAATCTCCTTTCGCCAGAAACATTCTCTCTGACTGTGGTTTGTTTACTTTTAATATCTTCCGAGGGCGCCGCCATTTTGAATGTCATATGACTTGCGTAATTGAGCAGCAGTTTGACTGAGTATTTAAAAATATAGTTCCAACAACTTTATGTTTATTTTTTCCATAAAGTATGGTTAACAGCATTCTCGAAACATAGGTACTAAGAAGAATGTAATATTGAGTAATTAAGGGGTACACTGTAAGTATATGAAGTATTTCATGTTTTGCTTTATGAACACATTCACATTCAGATGCAAAACAACCAAAACAATTTTTTTTGTCTGTCAGAGTTGTTTGTTGAACTTGGTTTTACACCATAAAAGTATAAATTAAAGTTACACTTATGTCACCCCGAAATAGCCTGACAACGGTAAAGTCTAATGTTCCTGGGCCTATGGTGGTGACATTAGTATGTATCCAACATTATCCCGTTCCCGGACTATGGTCCTGTACGGAGCCCATACATTTGCCTGTACGATTACAACATGGGAGAATTTTTTACTGATCTTACACTTCAGATACCTACTTCAATAGATTCCTTGGTAATTTAGCATTCTTTTCGTGTAGTTGAATCCACAATTGTCTGGGTTTATCGGCAGAACGAAGACATTTTCGTTTTTGATCGCAATATTTGCGTGTAACATTTAACCTTTTTCAACCGTCAAATTTCTCCATATTGGTACTTCCGGGCTACATCCGGGACAGCCAAACGGGGGATTCCCCGTTTAAATCCAACCGCCATTTTGAAAAGTGATGGAATCTCTCTCGATGAAAAAGAGAAAATGTTCTCGTTCTACCGATATACCCAGACAATCGGCGGTTCCAATATATTAGAAGTTACATCTTGAGTTCTATAATGCATTGAGGTAGGTATCTTAAGTGTAAGAGGCGTAGATAATTCTCCCAAGTTGTAATCGTACAGGCAAATGAATGCGATCAGTGCAGGACTATAGTCCGGGAACGGGATAAATCCAACAGACCATAGGCTAAGGGAAAAGTAATAGTAAGCTGTATATAGAAGAGACAGTCTCTTCTATATACAGCTTACTATTACTTTTCCCTTAGCCTATGCAACAGACTGACTAGAAGTCAGTCTGTTATGATGTACTACTTTCCTGTGGAAATTGCAGTGAAATTTTTTGCACAAAATTATCAATTAGAGGAACCATTTCTTCAATAAAATAAACATTTCAAAATATCAATTAAATAGTAAGGTACAATGAAATGCAATAAAAAGTAACACAGCATATTGTCAAGTTGAAATAAAGCTAGTTGAAGTAACAAATGTGCAAATTAATTTTACCCAATCGGCCATTTTGAATAGCACTTCCTATGTAAACAAATATTTGGAATTACCAAACTTTAACATAGGTGCCTTATAGTCTGAATATAATTCAGACTAAATAGGATAAAGTCTTGTGGTGACATTAAGGATTGTTTGTTTCAATCTAATTATCTTCGAAGAAATTAATTCAATCTGAAGTTTGAGTATACTGGGAATCAAAGCATAAATATCTTATCTAAATGTAAAGGCTTAACATCTATTGTTTTTTAAAAACTCCACAGCTTTTATATTAACATAAAACGAAATTCCTGGGAATTTTATTTATATCTCCCACTCACCTCCGCATGTAATTTACCTATAACACTACTAAGTAAGGGATTAAACTCTTTACTCTGAAGTATAACGACTACATGTAGATCATAATACATGTATAACCCACTATAGCTTGACAATGGCATACATTGTATTTAGGCAGTCAATTTTTGAATTTTTTTGGTATTGTGTCTGATCTTCTCATTTTATACCGACATCTTTATGAGGGAAAGTACATGTTGCTTGGGATCTTTGAAATATTCCATTGTCCCAGGCAATTACTTGACACTTTTATGATCTGACATCATAAAATGTATTTTCTTCCACCCATTTAGGTGAGAATGGCAGCAGACCCAGGGAAAAAAGAAATCATAAATGCAATTGAGGACCTTGCAAAGGTCATAGAAGAAACACTTGAAAAAGTAAAGGCATTTGAAAATGGTAGGTAAGAAAAAGACCAACACATCTTTTTCAGAAAAAAGTTCTCAGTTTTATCATTTTATGTTTGGCTGGAGCAAATTATATGCAGTTTTTTAAAAGGCATTCAGATTAGTAGTATGTTAAAGGTTTTTGGATTAATTCGAGTTTTTACAATTCAAAATATTCTCTGTAAATATTGATAGGTCCATTGAGGATAAAACTTTATTGCATAGCAATAATTGAAAAGAATATTTATTCATTCAGCCCTATAAGAAAAATTATGTTTTTATTTAAATAGCAATTGCATAAAACTTAAAAGCATGTGATATTTTGTGAAACGTCACAGTAGAAGGCTAATGTTTCAAATAAAATTAACATTGGGACATCTTCACATTTCAAAATTTTTAACATGAGAGTCAAATAAATGGGGAAAATGTGATTGAAAAAGTTTTCACATTGTGAGGTGTTCAGATATTCAAGTTTTACTTTATACAAAAACTTTATTTGATACTCTACATAATGTACATTTATTTAAAGCTGTATGTTCTAATTCTGAAAATATTGAACTTTTTCAGAATCAGTAGATGATTTTGTAGAGAACAAACAGGGTAACCTACTGCCTCCTCTAGTGAAATATGCAGAATGTTTTAAAGCGTATGTAGAATGTAATACTTATACTCTTCCTTTTAAAAATTGCTAACAGCTTAGTTTTTTTCTAATAAGTAGATCTAGCAAAATATTCCACAGAAACTGTCCAAGTGTTTTTGAAAGTGTTTTCAAAACCATATCAAGTTGTGATTTCTCTTGTTGTATATTTATTAAGTTATTTGGGCTCACACGATGACCCATTGGAATCACTCACTCATCCATCTGTCTGTCTATGCATTAACAATATTTGGAAAAATGATAACTTCCACTTTTATTATCCGTTGCACGTTATGTGGTATATTTCACATTTTTACTTCAGATTAGGTGTGAAAACAAGACAACAACTAGATACATTAGTCAAACAGCATTTTAAGTAAGTAAATGTTTGCTTTTTACATTTTACTTGAATTAACATTAATCTAACAATTTGAAGTTTGTAGTAACTCATGATTAGTGACATTTATCAGTCAGTGACATGATTAATGTCCAACAATTGAAATCCCAAGCAAATGTGTTTTAAACTAATTGTGTCCTTCATAATTAATTTTATCAATAGTACCTTATTTATCAATCATAATTACAGGTTGCTTTAAATGCTAGAACATGCACTGTTTATGTCAAAGCGAATAGAATTGCACCCAAAAAAATTCTATTTGCACCTACAGTAAAACTTGTATATCTGAACACCTGGCTAATCCGAACACCTTCCAATTTGAACACTTTTTTTCGGTCCCATTTTTTCCTCCCATTGACTCCCATGTTAAATGAACCTTGAAATCTGAACACCTCCTAATCTGAACAGTGAACAACCAGATATGAAAAAGTGGCCTGTCTAATCTGAACATTTTTATCAGAAATCAAATGTCTGGACATTTCAATAATAGCCACATATTGAGTCAATGTTATAGTTGTTATTTATCTTTACATATACATGTACAATGTAATCAAAGAACCAATACTGTCCTAATTAACTTATTTAGTCTCAGTGACATCCCTTATTTGTGGAAAACAACAGGATGATTTGAAAAGGTGTGAATACAGGAGTTAATTGGTTTATCCTATTAGAAAAGAACTGAATGTTTTATGTTTGGATTAAGAGAAAGGTGTGAATCAAGAAGATTATTGATTTATCATTATTGGAAATTACCTGGATGTTTTTGATTTGAGAAATCCATCAAACCATCAAACTACCAACCATACATGGCGAGAAAAAGTGAATGAATCATAAGCCTGCCAGATAAATTAAAATGTTTGGCAAGTAAATCAGAGAAGAAACCACCAGTAAAACAAGCAAAAAGATTCATGAGATTAAAAATGGATGTTATTAAACTGGCAGTTTCTGAATTAATACTTGAGCATTTGTTGCCCATTGTAGTATTAGCAAATGTGGAATCATTCAGTTCACAGTTTTTGTCTTTGATTTTCGCAATAGGTACAGATTCATTGTACTGCAAATAGATATTCCAATACCTGAAAATTGTATGAATAGGACAGCAATTGCAAATATCCTAAATCCAACATGCCCTCGAAATCCTTGGTTATTATGTTTAGTGAATTTCTTGGAAGTATTATTTTCTCTTAGCTGCACTGGAACTATTGAATCATCACCTGCAAGTACAAATACATCATATAGGCTATAGAGGTATTGAAGATATATGATGCAAAAATGTGTAAATAATTAAAATGATTAACTCCTATTAACGCCTACGCTTTATTTCTGATTATGCATCAGCTTGAAAAGTAATTGATCTATTGTTTTTTTCTTGTGTTTTTTCAACAAAGTTCGGAGTTATATAGGGAACACCTCCGTCAGTCCATTCGGGCGATAACTCAAATACCGTTGGGCTGATTATTTTCATATTTTGTACACATATGCCCTATGGGGTAGTTGTTGTGTTCCAAAGTCAATTTTCAAAATGGCCATTTTCAAAATGACGATTTTGCTGTGAATGAAAAAGAAGTGGAAGGATTTTGTAAAAATGGCAGCCATGGCTGTTTTATGTGATTTGCTACATTTTTGCGTTACTGTTATCTAGTGAACATTGTTCTCACTTGTGGAATTATATGCTGCATTAATTGTTCCATTGACAGTTTCAAGTCTGTCTGTTTCTCCTAATGTTTCTTCTATTGTCTTTCTTGAACTCCATCTACCTTGTGGGCAGTCATCTGTGAATAGCCAAAACAGTTATAAGACATATTATTGCGGGAATAGTCAAAGTTATCTTCCAAGCATTTGATTTCCCCACTCCAGTCAGTAGCACCAGTCTTAGCAACAGAGGCATTACGAGAAAAGCGACTCCTCCTCCCACATTTCCCCAGCCAATTGCTAATGAATCTGCAGTACCAACAATATCAGAACTGAACAAACTGACTGTCCAAGAATTACATGGAACAATTGTCGCACCAAGAATGCCAATAAAGAATCTAGTGATTATAAGTCCATTGGCAGTAGATATGAGGCCTGTTATTCCCAGCGAAATTCCCCCAGCCATGAGGAGTATAGCCATGATACGTCTTGGACCAAATCGATCAGTCAATGGACCTGCTGCAAGCCGCACCCCTATCACAGAGGCTACTGCAGCTATTCCTGAAAATAAACATACACATACGTCAAAATTGTCTCAATAATTCCTGATTATTACAAGTTGTGATATATCATTATGTCCACCAAGATAACTGGTAACATGATAGTTTTGGCTCCCAAGATTTCTCTTTGTTTCTAAATGGAAATAGTCCAACACATTACTTACCAGAATTTACAACATCTTCATCTGTCAAATTCAGATCTTCTTGGATATCTGGAACTAATGACTGGACACAGAACCAACCTTAAAACGCAATGAAAGTGCCAAACCAGGATGCCTGGAAACCTCTCATGTGAGGTCGCTTACAACTAAATAACCAAAATTGTGTTGCTTTCTCATAATCATCTATCCTAAGATTCTTTTTGTTTTGACACTTTGCCCAGCAACCATTTTCATCTCTTGAATTTTCTTGAGCTTGTGAATCCATTCTTATATTTGTGTATAATCACAGCCCACCAAAGAGTGCCCACATACATGTAGGTATTAGAAGGAGGCCTGGACAGTGTGCTAAACTTTTCTTTCAATTTGTATGTCCCAGGTTTAATACAGGACAGGGTAACACCAAAAAGTGGACCTGGAGTTCAAATAACCTTTTGATAATCCATAATTGAGACTCATAATTTGGCATTATTGTAGTTTACAAAACTTTCATGTAAATTTGACCATTACTACATGCAGGCCTGTCAACTTGGGAACACCTAACATGAGTGACTTGGTATCCATATTATTACATCTTGCCAAATTTTGAACACCTCAAATTTTTCGCGCTCGCTATGCTCGCGTTTCAAACATCCATCGACGGGGGGGGGGGGGGGGGGGGGGGGGGGGGGGGGGGTAGGTGCGAAAAATTTTCGAACGGAATGCGTGACATGTACGTAATTCGCGTGAAAAGTCCGAACGAAATGCGTACATTTTTTTCCGGCGTTCGTATTTTTGCTGTGCAGACGATCTTTTTTTGAAATTTTTCTACAGAAATATTTTTGCTTGACAATTACCAGGTAAAATGCGTATTTGCGTGACATTTTCTGTCACGCAAAAATAACTGGCGTGACTTCAAATTCTTCAGCAAATGCGTGACAAATACGCAAATTGCGGGACAGTTGACAGGCCTGTACATGTCCTGCTAAACTGTACTATAGTACTGCTGATCTCAGAGATAATAAAATCTTTATTTGAAAAGTCTCTGGACCTACTTTTGGGCCACCCTGTACATATTAAGTAAATATGAATATGAATTTGAATTGTGACTATTTTTGACATTATTTCTCCATGACATTGACTTCATGTTCATCCTAAGGGCAATATATTTTACAATGTTGAGTTCATTCTAAAGATTCTTAAACTTAAACTAAATTTTAGAATTCCCTGTGATATTTCCTTATTGACTTATCCATATACTTTCATTCATACCATAGTTTCGTTCATCCAAATTCTGTATCAATTCCCTGGATAAATTCACTTTTTCAACTATACTGCAGCTAATAAGATTGCCTTTTAGGTGAAAATTAATTGTATTTTTTCATAATATTTATGTAAATTTAGAAATGAAAAGCTGCAGACTAGTATGGACTGAATCACATGGACATAAAAAATATTTATTGATTTAGTTGTCAAAATATCAAATAGGCAAATGTGCAAACATGAGACTCATTCAAATATTATATGTGTATAGTGGCCAAAAAAATTACAGGACAAGGTTGTGCTTTTGGTATTCAAACATATAAAGTGGAAATAATTACCCCATTTAACAAAGTTCTGATTGATATAGAGAATGCCTCTGTCTGTGCTGGTAATAACTCAAATAACATTAGCCCGCTATTGTTTATGCTGTTTTAAGTATTTTTGCTGTAGTTCAAAAAATTGTTGAGCGATTTTGTTGTTTTGAAAATGTCTGCCATTTTTACTAAATTATTTTATGTTTTTTACTATTACTCAAAAAGTAATAGAGTGATTTTGTTCATATTTGATATGTGAATACTCATGATACTCATAAGCATGGCACACTGTTTTATGATACATTGCATTGGCTAGAAGGAACCATTTTGAAAATGGCTGCCATTTTTACGTGTATTATTTTACGTTTTTTACTATAATTCAAAAAGTGATAGCATGATTTTGTTCATATTTGATATGTGAATACTCATAAGCCTGTTACACTGTCTTATAAAACTTTTGAAAAATGGCTGCCATTTACATGTACCTGTACATGTGTGCAATTTCGTTGAAATTTTATATGTGCTTACTTAGAAGCATATTACACTTTCTTATGACAATTTAGCTAGTGAGCAACCATTTTGAAAATGGAAGCCATTTTTGTATTATTTTACGATTTTAGTTCTAACTGAAAAAGTTGAAGAAGAATTTTGTTTGAGGCATGACACATTTTCTTTTGAAAAAGGAGGCAGTTTGTACATGCTTATGTTACATTTTTGTTGTTGTTATATAAGTCAAACAGTATATACAAATATTTGATGGGATTTGCTAAGAGGAGGGAAACCCCAAGAACTTAAGCGATGACATATTACATCTCTTGCGTACTACCTTTGTTTGCACAAATTCCCAGCAGTTAGTTTTTGAATATAACACGTCGTTGTGATGATTTAAAAGCTATAGACAGGTTCCAATTCAAATAATTCAAGTTTTTGAGGCATTTTTTAGAAAAACCTATTTTTACTAGATCAGTTTTTCATGCTGATAAAGATATTAAAAGCTCAAGCTCAACGGGGTGGTCACGACACTAAATTTTGGCATTTTTACCCCCCTAGGAAAATATTCTAGGGGGTACTATGAAACTAGTTCATAACTCAAAGGATATATGAGCTATTGTTCTGAGTTGTACACCATACATTGCTAGTACAAATATGAATACTATCCTAAAGTTATAGGTTGATACCCTTATTGGTCTCAGAAAAATACAAAAAACAGGAAAAAGATACGCAATTTTTGTCTTGCCAATTTTATATTTGTAGCTTCAAGCACAATATGACAGCTTTAACAGCTCATAGTAGTATTCTAAACACATTTTCAAGCTATGTGTGGTATTTTAATACATCTATTTTAGTTATGAAGTACTATTTTGTAATTTTGATATGATATTATAGTGCCCTACCCCTGGAAAATTGAAAAAAGTGGATGTGGTGAATTTTATCATTTTGCAGCATTAAGTTAGAAACGTGTATTGATAGACACCAAATCAATAAATTCATACCATCATCAAATGTTAGGTGACATTCTAATTCATTTATTACTAGAATATAGGACTTAAGATATTTTATATGCAAGTTTTCAATTTAGTACATGTATCATAATGAAATCTAGTGTAATCACATACTAGAGAGGTTGGCATACAGTCTGGACATTGACATAAAGTCTAAACATTATCATCATCAATTGATCTCATTTGAGCAACTAGACTATGGTGGTCATCATGCACAAGAAATGTACAGTAGAACCTGCTAAGTGGAACACCTCTGTAAGTGGAACACCTCCCAAGTGGAACGCCTTTTCAAAGTCCCGTTTTAAAAACCCATTGACTTAATGTTAATTGAACCTCTGTAAGTGGAACACCTCCAAACTTGAACAGTGAACACCCCATATTGAAAAATTAACCTGATAAGTGGAACACCTCCAAACTTGAACAGTGAACACCCCATATTGAAAAATTAATCTGCTCAGTGGAACAGTCAATTTCCATAGATTTCAATATTGATATATATAAACAGAATTAATCTCCTTCAATGATATCTGGGTATGAAAACAGGTAATACTATGATAATTGGCAAATTAGGACTTTAATGGATATTAATGGATTAACCTCCTGTAGAGGTCAACATGTGATGCAACCAATAATTAATTTGATAATCAGCAAATTAGGATTTCATAAGATTATCATTCAGAAAATTGGATTAACCTCCTGTAGAACTGGACACGTGATGCTACCACTAATTAATATCCCTTGCTGTTTGTTTCAAACTTAATAAGTAAGATTAAAAATGTCATTTAAAAACAATTGAATTATTAGCAGTAGGAACAAGTCTTTAAAACTTAATTGCCTAATCTTTGTACCCGAGACTGGCACAATTAAGAGGATTAAGAATGTCAGAAAACATTTTTGGCAGAATGAGGAGGATTAAGAATGTCAGATACCTTTTTGAGTAAAATAAATGGATTATTAATGGTATATACCTGCCCTGTAATGAAGGGAGAATCATATTTCCAATGATACATATAAATCCTATATTTGATCTTTTATGTTCCCTGCGAACCCAAAACCTCCATAAGTGGAACACCTTCTAAGTGGAACGCTTTTTGGCAGAACGGAGAGTGACCCACTTACACAGGTTCTACTGTATTTACATAATAATGTTATAAAGGAGCATGTAGGTTATCGCAAACAACTTCAGACAATTCTAACTTGAATTATGAATATTTTTTGACCATAAACATGGGTATATCTTTTAGATCCATTCATTATCTTCAAGAAAAGTAAATATAATGATTGAAATCAGACCTAAGTGATATTAAAGGGAATGGCCCAATCAACATACTTTTTACTAAAAATGTTGACCTAATTTTTACCAAAGATGCAACCTTTAATTATATTGTTGAATGCATAATTAGAATATGCTTTGAGACATGTTCTATTTCCTAAGAGGAAAAGTGGATTGCTCCAGTACAGGGACTTTAAAGACACCGAATTGTTAACATTGTTAAAATGATGGCATTTTTGGTGAAAATGAGGTCAACAACTTTGAAAAAATATATTGATGGGTTGATTGCTAGTGAAATATCTCGGAGTCCGATTGACTTAATTATCCCTGTATACCTGTCTTCATGGTCAGAAAATAGTCATAATCAAAGATATAACTGTCTGAAATTGTTTGTGATTACTTACCTGAACCTTTCCAAGTCAAATCAGGAGTGACAAAATTATTTCCACCAAATTTTTGACATGTCTTCAAATACAATAATATTTTCTTCATAAGATAGAGTGTCTCTTGTGAACTTTATTGATTGGCCTGAGATCGTACCACATCTTTATGACATAGAAGCGAAATAGCCATATTGAACTTTAATGATGTTTGTTTAATTGTTGTTTGCCACTTTTCGACAATTGTCAAAATTTGGGGGCTTTGGGGGAGGGGTACAATTAGGTTAAAAAATTCACCTGATTCAGACTATCCTTAAATGAGCACTGATTCACCCTCAGAGTTTCATCATCATTGTCCAAATCTTAGGCCATATTTGTTGAGATATATGAATGTTCATTATTAAAATCTTGCCTTCCTTTGCAGTTGGAAAAGATTCGGCATTAGGTGTTATAAGTCCCAGAGCACGATAAATAAATAAAAATAACAACAAAATGACATAGAACTGATAGGCGTTTTCTCTTGTGCGTGTCAGCCATGGTCTACCAAATTGCTATTCAGTAGGAAGAAACTCATTTTTCAGTTTCCATTTTAATTTCCTGACAAATAGAGCGATCATCTCAGGATTTTTTCTATGATCTATGTGTCGCCCTAGCAACTTCTGTTTTAGAGAACAATAGAACAATAGAAAAGATTACTTTACCATAATTTTAATCATCCCACATTGTAGACATATTTAGAATTAAAAATATGAAGAGAATGACAAAACCTCTTAAAACACATTTCTTAGGAAACAAATAGTGTCGTTCTTGTTACTATGGCAACAGAGTTTTTTCTTTTTGTCATTTTTGTCATACAGATTACCTATCATACCAGGACCAAATCCTGAAAATTTGAATTCAGTATCTTCATTAGTATCTTAGATATACAGGTTTCTTATAGTATCCCCTGCAGATTTTATCGGAGTATAAGGAAAATGCTCTGAAGAGGGTTGCCCAAGGATGCCACTTAACAGTATTTTTGAGGTCCCAACCCTCTATTCATGGGAATAGTTAACCATTGTAAAGCTTCTCATGGTTAACTGACAGAATTGATTGTATCGTCAACTAAGAAGACAATAAAATGTTATAAAACCAGAAGAAAACCACACCAACTTTCTTCTATTTACCAGGGGTAGGGCACTATAAAGTCATATTAAAATTACAAAATAGTACTTCATCACTATAATAGATGTATTACAATATCACACATAGCTTGGGAATGTTGTTAGAATACTACTTTGAGCTGTTTAAGTTATCATATTTTGCTTGAAGCTACAAATATAAAATAAGCAAGAAAAAATGACAAAAATTGCATATTTTTTTCTAATTAATTGTATTTTTCCGAAACCAACAAAGATATCAACCTATAACTTTAGGGTAGTATTCATCTCTGTACTAAGAATGTATGCTGTAGAACTCAGAACAACAGTTTATATATCCTTTGAGTTATGAACTAGTTGCATAGTACCCCCTAGAATATTTTCCTAGGGGGGTAAAAACGCTAAAATTCATTGTCGTGACCACCCCGTTGAGCTGTCATCTTTTAATATCTTTATCAGCATGAAAAACTGATCCAGAAGAAATAGGTCTGTTGCTTTTTCTAAAAAATGCCTCAAAAACCCTTTCCCTTGAGATATTCTGAAATTGGAACCTGTCTACTATGATATTGGTTGACAAGCCAAAATTTAACATGATATTATTCGCGATTCGAAGCGTTATTAGAAAATTTTGAATCCACCATTTTTGTTTGTGGATTTGAACCAATCAGGACAGTGGGTCATCTCAATTGAGATTTACATTATAGACATACGTCATCTTTGAACCCTGGGGTTCCTCCCCCTCTTAGATTTGCTACACCTTGGTTGCTATTTCATTCATTAATTCATTTGTCTATTTTGTATGTAAAACTGCATGTAGCTATAAGCAATCAAACTTATGTTCTGAGATTTTATTCCTTTTTATTGTCGATGAACCAACATTTTTTCAGGATCTCGCTTGACTCAGAACATCCTGTCAAAGTTTTGTAAAATCATGCACATGTTTGTCACATCTCGTTTCATGAATATTATCCTTGAGTTCTTTTACAATATTCTCCTCACGGAACATTCCCTTGTTGAGACATGGATCCAACATGTTATATCCCCCAACGAACACTAATATTGTTAGCAGGGATGAACATAATGCAACTGAGCCCACAATTGTGTAGTACCTTGACATGTTATCAAGACTATAACGCCAGAGAAGATTCCAACAGATGCTGCCAGATGTCGCTCCCATCGCTATAATACCACTGACCAATCCCACTCGCTTTGGCCAGATAAATGGTTCCAGTCCAAAGTTTGTACCTTGAGTATTCTGATAGCAAAAACTCCAGAGAATAAGAACAGCAATTGCAATGGGGAGATTCTCCATATGGCCAAATAAGATCATCAAACTACCATGCATGGCGAGAAAAAGTAAATGAATCATTAGCCTGCCAGATAAACTAAAACGTTTGGCTAGTAAATCAGAAAAGAAGCCACCAGTAAAACAAGCAAAAAGATTCATGAGATTAAAAATGGATGTTATTAAACTGGCAGTTTCTGAATTAATAATTGAGCATTTGTTGCCCACTCTGGACCTGGTAGTATTAGCAAATGTGGAATCATTCAGATCACAGTCATTGTCTTTGAATTTTCTCAATAGATACACATTCATTGTACTGTTAACAGATATTCCAACACCCGAAAATTGTATGAATAGAACAGCGATTGCAAAAATTCTAAATGCAATGTGCCCTCGAAATCCTGTGATATTCTGCTGAGTGAACTTTTTGGAAGTATTATCTTTTAACTTTACTGGAACTGTTGAACAGTCACCTGCAAGTGCAAATATATCATGTAGGCTATAGAGTTATTTTAAGATATACAATGCAGAAATGCATAAATAACTACTGTAGTTTGATAAAATTGAACAAGTTCAATTCAAGACTCCAGATGTTAATTTAAAAAATGATTTTGACATCTGATATTGATGACAAAATGAGAAAGAAAATGTATATGTTCTATCCCTCATAGATTTAAAAGCAAAATTTGAACAGTAGTTTGTTAATTGCGAAAATTACAATTATGACCTAGATTTTGACCTTGACCTTTGACACTCAAAATTTTGAGTTCACTGACTTTCAAAAATCCCTTTACCTTGTTTTAACTTATTTTGAAGTCAAAATAGTAACATGCTATTTATTTTTGATCGATATATGTTCTTGTGTTTTATTTATTGCTGCTTGTGTTTCTTTCAATACTCTATCATTAAACATTGTACTCACTTTTGGAATTATATGCTGGATTAACTGTCCCATTGGCAGTTTCAAGTCTATCTGTTTCTCCTATTGTCTTTCTTGATCTCCATCTACCTTGTGGACAGTCATCCGTGAATAACCATAAAAGGACTGCACTAATTAGGCATATTATTGCTGGGATAATCAAAGTTATCTTCCAAGCATTTGATTTCCTCACTCCAATCAGTAGCACCAGTCTTAACAGCAGAGGCATTACGAGAAAGGCAACTCCTCCTCCCACATTTCCCCAGCCAGCTGCTAATGAATTTGCAGAACCAACAATATTGGAACTGAATAAACTGACTGCCCAAGAATGACATGGAACAATTGTAGCACCAAGAATGCCAATAAAGAATCTAGCAATCATAAGTCCAGTGGCGGTAGATGTAAGGCCTGTAATTCCAAGTGAAATTCCCCCAGCCATTAGGAGTATAGCCATGATACGTTTTGGCCCAAATCGATCAGTCAATGGACCTGTTGCAAGTCGCACCCCTATCACAGAGGCTACTGCAGTTATTCCTGAAAAAAACATATGTATACATGTACTTCAAAATTGCCTCAGTAATTCGTGCTCATTACAAGTTGTGATATCATTAGGTCTAAGATAAGTACTGGTAACATGATAGTTTTGGATCACAATGTTTCTGTTATATTGATATTCCTCAGGCTTCTATTTCTAAACGAAAATACTCCCAACACAATCATTTACCAGAATTTGCAACTTCTTCATCTGTCAAATTCAGATCTTCTTGGATATCTGGAACTAATGACTGGACACAGAACCAACCAAAAAAGGCAATGAAAGTGCCAAACCAGGATGCTTGGAAACCTCTCATGTGAGGTCGCTTACAGCTAAATAACCAAAATTGTGTTGCTTTTTCATAATCATCTATGCTAAGATTCTCTCTGTTTTGACACTTCGCCCAGCAACCATTTTCATCTTTGGAATTTTCTTGAGCTCCTCGTTGACCCATTCTTATATCTGTGCTAGGTGTCCATTTTGATTCTTTATCCATTCTGTGATATAAGAGCAGACCGAAGATTGATCCAGATTGGTATGAGAGTCTGGGTATGAGAGGAAAGTCAAAACAATGTGCTAAACTTCTCTCACAATTTATATGTCCCAGGTTTTATACATGACAATTAAGGTGACCCCAAAAAGTGTACATGCAGTATATTCAAAAAACTTTTTGAAAATAGAGACTCATAATTATCCCAATGAACAAAGTTCAGCAGGGATATAGTGAAGCCCTCCATCCGTCCATAGTTTCCTGATCTCTTCTAGTTTTGCTTTACTATACTCACATTGAAGGAATTTTAAAGTATATGTAGTTCACAACACAATAATGGTATTGTTTTTCTGATTTATTTCTCAGAAGAATCAAAATGTCTGTCTAATGAAGGAATTTGCTTTAGTTCATTGATGATCTTTTCAAAGTATAACACTACATAATATCTCAAATATTGTATTGTCCATTTGATACTCCTAAATGGTCACCCAAATGTTCAAACTGTTGGAAATTTTGATATACAGTACATGTATCTCCAAAATCTGCAAATCAGAGTGTAGAGCCTGTAGAGTAGCTGGTAAATACTACATAACAATCCGAAAATGAGCTCATATCAGGAATCCACCCTAATCACTGGCCCCCAGATCAACCAATGCTAACTACTGCGACTATCACGTCTTAGCGTATAAACACTTATGAGTCATTCTAGATGAGCATTTGAATTTTGAAGCCCATTTACGGGATATCATAAAAACATGTAATATAATGTTAAATCTATTGAAACTTAGTAAGAACAAGATTCAAGCTAAACACATAGAGAGGATGTATCTATCATTTATTCTCCCTAACTTAGAGTATAGAAGTATATTATTTGAAAATCTACTAAGTATAATATTATGAAACTTGACCACGTTCATTATAAAGCAGCATTATCAGTAAGTGGTTGCATTCATGGAACATCTACTGTAAAGGTTTTGAAATGTCTAAATTGGAATACCCTGTCTGAGCGGAGAAAGGAGAAACGATTATGTTTAATGTATGATGTTAGACAGATATTGGTTCCACCTTATGTTCAAAAAATATTTGATAGTCATCAAAATAAGCAACATAATGTTAACCTAAGAAAGAGAATATAATATTTCAAAGTTAACTGCACATTCACAAAAGTCACCAATAACAAATTCCATAAGAGAATGGGAAGCCATTCCAAATCATCTAAAAGGTTCACCATCAAGAGTTACTTTCAAAACCAATTTACATAAATATTCAGGGAAAATGAAGTAATTAACAACCACAAACCCGAATCTTACAAGAAAAGAAGAAATTGTGTGATTTCATTTTTACTGGCCATCTTTTCCAACATAATTTTCAAGGCATTGACAGTCCCAAATGCATCTGTGGTTTTAAACAACAAACTACAAAGCATCTAATCTCCTAATATCCTCTGTTGAATGATGTAAGAGAGAAACTTAGGGGGGAACTCAGGAAAATGCCAGAAATGAACATTTTCTTTACAGGATACTCTATTGAGCAAAAGCAAAATATCTTAATGTATGGCAGAGATGGAGTAAGTTTAACATCCAATTTTCTTCAGTATTGAAACATTTTACAACCTTTTTGTGT
Source organism: Owenia fusiformis (assembly GCA_903813345.2). Taxonomy (NCBI): domain Eukaryota; kingdom Metazoa; phylum Annelida; class Polychaeta; order Sabellida; family Oweniidae; genus Owenia; species Owenia fusiformis. The sequence goes on from CAIIXF020000008.1 coordinate 9,809,214, forward strand.
AAACATATTGCAATAATTATATAGTTTCCTGCCATACATACATACATCAGGCCTGTCAACTTGGGGACACCTAACATGAGTGACTTGCAAATGTTGAACACCTTTGTTCAAATTTTGGACACCTTGGTCCAAATCTGAACATCTTGGCCACAATTTGAGCACCTTGTTTTCAATTTTATTGCATTTAATCAAATTTTGGACACCTCAATTTTTCACAAATTGCGTTCGGTTTTTTCCGACGTTCGTATTTTTGCCGTATCGTCAACATATTTTGAAAAATTTTCTACAGAAATATTTTTGCGTGACAATTACCAGGTAAAATGCGTATTTGCGTGACATTTTCTGTCACGCAAAAAAAACTGGCGTGACTTCAAATTCTTCAGCAAATGCGTGACAAATACGCAAATTGCGGGACAGTTGACAGGCCTGATACATGTTGCCATTTTTGTTGTTATTTTGCATATACTTTGTAATGCTGAGTGCAGCCTCTGCCCTGTCATTTTTAAGCTAATATTGTAAAGTAAAATAAAGAAACCAAAAACTAAAAAAATCACGTATTAGGAGAACTAACAGAATTGGTGTACCATGAGCCCCTAATTGACTAGAATATTTAAGAAATATAGACCGAAAAGCAGTGGTCATATTGTCGAATACACCCAGCAGGGCTAGGCACAAACATTTTCGAAAGCGTTTGTGCCTAGCCCTAAGGGGTGTATTCGAAGATATTACTCCTGCTATGAGGTCTATATTACGATTCGAACATGAAAACTCACCAAAATGTTTCGAATATTCATCATGGACCGCCATTACTACGACCCAACGTTATGACATCACACATTACGCGTATTACCAGGGGTATTGATCGCGAATATACCCGGCTGAAATGTTGACTTTGTTTACAGTTTATACAGGGTGTCAAATAAGTTCTGTCCCCCCCCCTCTACAGCCAAAACCAAGATATATGGTACCAAGTGTGATCATTGGAAAGGTCTTAGAAAGTTACGTTGATTAGCATATATCCGACACATGTCAATCAATCTCACAAATTTTTACATTGTATCAATTGAGGTGACCATAGGCCCAGAAACATGGCAATTTGGCATATTTTGCAGGATTTTAAGAATCGTCAAAAGACCTGAAGATGACTACATATGTAAATGGCAATGAATTTAACCAATCTCTGGGTCGGGTTAGATGTGTAGAAAATAGAGGTGCAAGGAAAGTGGTGAAAACCTTTTTTGTAACAAGTGGAATGTGAAAAAGGTTAACTTTTTGACGTTTTTCTGAGGTCATATCCTTTTAATTTTGACGCAAAAAGCTGCTTAAATGAGGGTATGCTAAATATAAAGGACATCATGAAAATATAGGTGAATTTCATCCAAAATACTTGAGAGTTGATGACTTAACATAACTTTAGATGATCTTTCCAATGGTATATCACACTAGGTACCTTCTATTAAGGTTTTAGCTGTAGCAGGGGGGACGGGACTTATTTGACACCCTGTAGAAGGCGTGAATAGAGTCATGTTCGAATGTCAAATAAAACCCTCTAGAAAGAGAGAGTTCTTACATTTTGGCGAGCACCCAAGAGACTTGTATCTAAACAATACTCTATATCTTACAAAAGATTTGTGAGATTTGCCAAGGTGAGCGAAGAGTCGAAATGCACTGATGATTATTTTTTAATATAGCATTCCTCATTTTTTCTTAACTAGTTCAATCAATCTCGTATAACCAGTGTTGATCACCACATAAATACCAAAATAGCTATGGTCAACTTGTCAATTGTTTCATGCTTGACATGTACCAGTGTTTTGCAAAATCCATAGATTACAGTACTCAATCTGCTTTGATTGATTTTACTGAACTAGTAAACCAATAATCAGAATCACATTACAGCATTGCAGCATTGCCTGCTCCTCAGATTCTCTCAAAATGGAGCTAAAGTATCGATAAGTCTGTTATCACATAAAAGTACATGCTTATTTGATATACCAAAATAGTTATTATTATTATTATTAGCTCATTAGCTCACATGGTGAGCTTTTGCAATCGCTCACTTGTCCGTCTGTCTGTCCGTCCGTCCGTCTGTCTGTCTGTCCGTCAACAATAGTGGCACGTTTTAAAACCTCTGTCAATAAGATTCCTGTTTTAAGTTATTTCTGTTCAACATCAATACAGAAAACTCCCCTATGACTCCTGGTTCAAAAGCTCGCCTATTTTCAAAATGGCCGCCATTTTTGTCTCGCGAAATTCACTTTTGACTGGCACGTTTTAAAACCTCTGTCGATAGGATTCCTGTTTTAAGTTATTTCTGTTCAACATCAATACAGAAAACTCCCCTATGACTCCTGGTTCAAAAGCTCATCTATTTTCAAAATGGCGGCCTTTTTTGTCTCACGAAATTCACTTTTGACCCTTTTCAAATAATTTCAGGTGTCCTACATTGTAAAAATCTGTGTCAATGTAAAGAGTAGATATATGAAATAATTTTGTTACAAAAAATCAGCGAAAAATTATATCTATTTTTTTATTTTCAGCCATTTTGGTTAACATTGATTTGTCCATCTGACTTGTGAAATCCACTTTTCCATCAACAACAGTGGCACGTTTTAAAACCTCTGTTGATAGGATTCCTGTTTTAAGTTATTTCTGTTCAACATCAATACAGAAAACTCCCCTATGACTCCTGGCTCAAAAGCTCACCTATTTTCAAAATGGCCGCCATTTTTGTCTCGCGAAATTCACTTTTGACCTATTTCCTAGCTTTACAAATAATTTTAAGTGTCCTACATTGTAAAAATCCATGTCAATGTAAAGAGTAGATGTATGAAATAATTTTGTTACAAAAAATCAGCGAAAAATCATATCCATTTTTTTTATTTTCAGCCATTTTAGTTAACATTGATTTGTCCATCTGTCTCGCAAAATCCACTTTTGGACCATTTGCCTTAAACCTTCTGTCGATAGGATTCCTGTTTTAAGTTAATTTTGTTCAACATCAATACAAAAAACTCCTATGACTCTTGGTTCAAAAGCTCGCCCATTTTCAAAATGGTCACCATTCTTGTCTCGCGAAATTCACTTTTGGCCCATTTCCTAGCTTTACAAATAATTTCAGCTGTCCTGCATTGTAAAAAGCCATGTCACTGTAAAGAGTAGTTGTATGAAATAATTTTGTTACAAAAAATCGGCAAAATATTATATCTCAGTTTTTTTTTATTTTCAGCCATTTTAGTTAACATTGATTCGTCCATCTGTCTCTCAGTCAGTCCAAAAAAGTGGCAAGTTTTAAACCTCTGTCAACACTTTTTAAATCCTCTGTAGATAGGATTCCCGATTTAAAATAATTTTGTTCAACATCAATAAAGAAAAAAAACCTGTGACTCCTGCTTCAAAATCTCGCCTAATTTCAAAATGGCCACCATTTTTGTCTCGGGAAATTCACTTTTGGCCCATTTCCTAGCTTTACAAATAAGTTCAGGTGTCCTGCATTGTAAAAAGCCATGTCTTTGTAAAGAGTAGTTGTATGAAATAATTTTGTCACAAAAAATCTGCAAAAAATTATACCCGTCTTTTTATTTTCACTTTTGAGCAACACCATGTGAGCCCAGTACCCACGGTACTAATTTTTTTACTATACTGTATTAGTAACTCATAATCAAGTCGTGTGTATTGTGTGTATTGTATGTTTTGAAATGAAAAGTCAGACTAGAATGGACTGAATCACATGTCAAAAATATGAAATGGGCATACATAGACTAATACAAAGGAAATAAGTATGTGTCTAGTGGCCGAGTCACGGGACAAGGTTATGCTTTTTTGTTATTCAAATAAATGTATAGTGGAAATAATTATCCCATTAAAAGTTCAGTGGGATCAGAGACATATAGAAATATGTTTTATATGTCTCTGGTGGGATAAAGAGAATGCCTCTGTCTGTCTGGGCAATAATTCAAATACCATTGGCCTGATATTGTTTATGCTATTTTAAGTATTTTTGCTGTTGCTCAAAAAGTTGTAGACAGATTTTTGATATTATATGTGAATAATTAGAAGCATGACACAGGCCATCCAACTGGCCTGCATTTTGCGTATTTGTCACACATTAGCTGAAGAAATTGAAGTCACGCCATCTTTTTTTGTGTGACAGAATATGTCACTCAAATACGCATTTTACCTGATAATTGTCATGAAAAAATATTTCTTTAGAAAAAAAAACAAACGCTGAAGAAAAATAAATGCATTTCGCTTGGAAATTTCACAGGAATGCCGTATATGTCACGCATTTACCTCGAAAAAAGATAAAGATAAAACGATTTTGTTAAAGTTTTATGTTTGAAACAATACACATTTTCTTTTGGCAATTTGCCTTAAGCTCAATATGTTAGCCCTTTTGAAAAAGGATGCCATTTGTACATGTTTATTTTACATTTTTTGTCAGAAGTTAAACAGTTCTAGAATGATTATGTTAATATATACATGTATATATAAATATTTAATGGGATTTGCTACAACATGGCTGGTTTATATTACTATATCCAAATTACACTTAAAAATTGGCTGAATGTCTCTTCTATACTAGTCTTGGCTATATCCATATTTTCTAGAAGTCAGTCAATTGATGTTGGCTTGATAGTCCTATATGGTCATATCTAAGCAATTGCATTTTTATCGATCAGAAATAGCTTTGTGAGTTGATGATCACGAAATCTCATCAAAAAATGGGTAGTTTTTGAGGTCTGGATGTATAGAATTTGTGCTAAGACTTGTCCAAAGCATGCACTGGCTCCCATTATGGCATGGCATATGGTAGAAGAAGGGACCTAACTGCCTCTTATTTTGTTCATTTTGTCATTTCACTATTAGTAATAGCCTTTTTGAGTTAATAATCAAGAAATCTCATCCAGAATGTGTAGTAATTGAGGTTTCCATGTGTAGAATTTCATTTCAAATCAGTGTGAGCACACTTCATCTATACCATACTATAGGCAATAGGCATGGTATATGCTAGGAGGAACTTTAAATTATACTCATCATTTTGATTGATTGTCTATTTTCACTATAAAGAATAGCCTTTATGAGTTGATAATGAAGAAATGTTTTCCAGAATATAAGAGTTCTTGGGATCAATCACCATGCAACATGTAGAATTGTGTTAAATAGTCTATGGTATGGTAGAAGAAGTGCCCAATGGCTCATATTTCTTTTAATTGTCTTTTTATTTCACATTTGGAAAGAAGTCTTTGTGGGGTGATGACTATAAAGAAATGTTAACAACAAATGGATGATTTTAGGATTTGATGTAGGCTGGTACAGAAATATTGTGATATAGATTGTCTATAAAGTATTTATCCTCTGACTGTGAGCATACATGATGTATGACAGAATTAAGAAAGTACTTCATTGCTCATAATTCTTTCTAATTTACACTTCACTAATATTAGAAAGCATTCTTAAGTTGTAAGTAAGAAAGCTGGTCTAGAATGGGTGATTTTTGAGGACTTCACATAATAATTTTGTTAAAATTATCTCAAACATGTATTGGCTGCCTGAATATGTTAGACGAAGAGACTTAATTGCTCACATTATTTCTCCTATGTCTCCAGTCTTTTTTGACCACTAGAACTAGCTTCTTTGGTATCTGATAATCAAGAGATCTTATCCACAATGGCTGTTTTTAACGGGATTTATAATAGAAGTTTGTTTTGAATTGTCTAAAGCAGGACATTTGCTGCCTGGCATGCATGACACTGTCTGTATAAGCCTATAGACATCATGAATGGTATATATTTTATGGTAGAATAAGGGACTTGATTGCTCATATTCCTACCCATTCCAGTTGTCTATACTACTTTTACTATTAGAAATAGCCTAGCCTTTTTGAGTGATGAGGAAGAAACATTAACAAAATAGGGAATATTTGAGGGATTGATACGTTGAACCTTGTTAAAATTGCATAAGTGATGAAGTAGGACATGTAGAAGATGGGCATTCATAGGCTAATTCTATTCCTATCAGAAGTGACTTAGCTATGTGAAGTTGTTGCAGAATCGTGGAAAAATTCAGTGATAGCCATTCCCGAAGACAATACAAGCACAATTTGAAAGAGACCCTAGATAACACACTAGACATGCACACAACTATTCATAATTATCTAAATTTCTCTTTTGTAAGATAATGGTGGTCCTGAGAAGGACCTTGTGGTTGTTGTTTGAAGTTGTCGCCGCTTATGCTTTGCTGGCCTTGCTCTTCTTGGGGAGAAGTACAGCCTGGATGTTGGGGAGGACACCTCCTGGGCGATGGTGACACCTCCGAGAAGTTTGTTCAATTCCTCGTCGTTGCGGACAGCCAACTGAAGATGACGGGGGATGATTCTGCTTTTCTTGTTGTCACGGGCAGCGTTACCGGCCAACTCCAAGATCTCAGCAGCTAAGTACTCGAGAACGGCAGCCAAGTAGACTGGGGCACCAGCTCCCACACGCTTGGCGTAGTTTCCTTTGCGAAGAAGACGATGGATTCTTCCAACTGGGAACTGAAGTCCAGCCCTGGTGGATCGGCTCTTTGCCTTTCCCTTTGCTTTTCCTCCTTTACCGCGTCCAGACATGATCGATTGTGTGATTGCTTCGAAAGTTCAAAGTAAAATGATCGAAAAAATCCAAATTCCCTTTTATACTCCTAGAGTGGATTCAGACTGCAGAAAAACTGGCCACTCGCGAAGCTGGTATCTCGCTATTGGTTGAATTTTAGAGCGCTTAAAAATCGGCCAATCAGCGACGACTAGTATCGTTGAAAGTCGAGTTTTTCTGCAGCCAGAATCCACTAATTTGCATACGGTTTTCATATAAATACATTTCGCTCCGACCTGGCCATTTATTACTCGAGAAATCTCAGTACTTCAAAATGGCACCCAAAGCAGCAAGCAAAGGAAGCAAGAAGGCGGTCAAGTCTAAAAGACCAGCCGGAGGAGACAAGAAACGCCGAAGGAAGAGGAGAGAATCCTACAGCATCTACGTGTACAAAGTCATGAAGCAAGTGCACCCCGACACTGGAATTTCCAGCAAGGCCATGAGCATCATGAACAGCTTCGTCAACGACATCTTCGAGCGTATCGCCGGGGAAGCATCTCGTCTCGCCCACTACAACAAGCGATCCACCATCACCAGCAGAGAGGTACAGACCGCCGTACGTCTCCTTTTGCCCGGTGAGTGGCTAAGCACGCCGTCAGCGAGGGCACCAAAGCCGTCACCAAGTACACCAGCTCCAAATAAACTGTCTCAGTTTATACCTAAAACACAAGGTCCTCTCAGGACCACCTTTTACTTACAAAAGAGATATTAGCATTTATGAATTATTATTATTTATCTATAGGCTAAGAGGCCGAAGTAGGCCTATCATATTATTATTATTTTGTCACGTCCGTCTGGAATAGCGTTATGAAGGCTTATGTGTGCTGGGACCAACACAAAAAGATGTTAGTCCCAGGTGTGTGTGTGTGTGAATGAGGAAATATGTAGGCCTATGTTTGGCATGCCCCGACATCAGTTTTCACTGATAGGTCTCAATATAGCCCAGGACTAGTATGCTTACAATATATTGCTCGCGACAGTGTCTATGTTTATTTCATTGATATTTCACTTTAGTTTAAAAGCCCCTGTAGCCTACCCCGACTCAGAAATTCACAAACTAATATTCCGACTTATACTGTCGTGTGAATGATTCTTTTAGCCCGGTTCACCCATTTTTCTTGGGTAGGCCTATCGTCGGAAAGCTATCGTTGCTAGCTGGATGGGGGTGCCATCAATTTAGAAATCCGTTAAGAAACAACGGAGCTAGAGACGGAAAACCAGTGACATTTCTAAAAGTCAGTTTAGAGTCGAAAAGGTGGATTGGCGCTGCAGGAAACCGACCAATCAGAATGCTAGATTTCTCAGTATTCTTAAGTGAATCTTCAGATTCTCAGAAACGACTTCACGCTCGAATTTCACCTATCTATCGCTAACGGATCGCTTTGACATTGATACCATCGGGAAGCTGGTATCGCCAGCTTCACGGTGACATTATTCTCTCAGAAATCGACCGAGAAACGGCGGAGAAAATGACCGATAAGTGCCATTTCTAAAACGTCGAGTTTGGAGACCTAAAAGTGGATTGGCGCTGCAGGAAAGTCGACCAATCAGAACGCAGCATTTCTTATGTGAAACTTGAAATTCGAGAAATCGTCTTTACCCTCAATTTTAGCCATTTTTTCGCAATCTGACCACTACCAAAGTGGTACCATCAGAAAGCTATCGTTACTAGCTAAAGGGTGGTCTTATTTATTTAGAAATCCACCGACAGACGGTTGAGTTATGGACCGATACGTGCCATTTCTTAAACAGCCAGTTTAGATCAGAAAAGTGGATTCAGACTGCAACAACTTTTCGACTCGGCTATGCAAATTAGCTCGTTCGCGTATCTAGGTCACTAGGTCACAAATTTAGGTTAGTAGGTTTGTTCTGTCAAGGCCGCGCGTGTTTCGGTATATAATCAAATCTCGGTCTAATCGACTTCATTATTCGACTGAAAAGCTCGTAGTAAACACAGAATCATGTCTGGCCGTGGCAAAGGAGGAAAAGGATTGGGAAAGGGAGGCGCTAAGCGTCACAGGAAAGTGTTGAGGGATAACATCCAGGGAATCACCAAGCCCGCTATCCGCCGTCTCGCACGTCGTGGTGGTGTAAAGAGAATCTCCGGATTGATCTACGAAGAGACCAGAGGTGTACTCAAGGTTTTCTTGGAGAACGTCATCCGTGATGCCGTCACATACACTGAGCACGCCAAGAGAAAGACCGTCACCGCCATGGACGTCGTCTACGCTCTGAAGAGACAAGGCCGTACTCTGTACGGATTCGGAGGTTAAACAACCCATCGACAACAACAAACACAAGGTCCTTCTCAGGACCACCTTTCTTACAAGGGAGAAATTTTTAAGTTTATGAATAGAGCTCTAACATTAAAATTAGATCTACGACTTGTTTGTGTGTGTGTGTGTGTATTGTAACTTACTATGTATGGATGTGAATGAATGATATTTGAAATGGTAGATCGTAGAGCTACTTTGACTGCCTGCCTGCAAATGCATAGCCCAGTTATAATGCCCAGGTCAAAATGTATTATAATAGGGTTTATGTGTTAGATGTTCATAGTCTGATAGCCTCTATATTGTCTTCCCCGTAGAATCAGGTGAACAGTCCCGTCAAATGCTGGATATCTGGCCGATGAATGCGTGTTGAAAGACTAATAACGTTCAGTTGAAAATTACCCCCTACATGCATTTTCTCGAAAACACACGGTCGCTTTGAACGCCGTTTTTCACCTAAAGTTCGACGTCTGATCTCCGTAAATCATATCTTATTAGATAGAACTTTCAATTATCTTCAAGATGAGTACCGACATGGCGACGTTAGTCTTTAGGAAATGAGGAAAATTAGCAATTTTCTAAGAGTGGTAGGGCAAAAAATCATTTTCGTTTCAACATTTTGTTTTGCGACACTTTGGCCTAAAAAGTGGATTCAGGCTGCAGAGAAATCACAAATGTTAGTCGCTTGTGATTGGCCCAAAAAAGCGCCTTCTCCTAATGAACCAATCGCGCAATAGCCCGCCCAGAAAGTAACCAATCAGCGAAGACCAGTATAGTCGGACCCTAGCCCATATACCGGTGGCAATTTTTACATCGGAATTAACCGTTTCTCAGTCAATCTAAGAAGCTCGTATCAAAATGGCTCGTACAAAGCAGACAGCACGTAAATCTACTGGTGGAAAGGCACCAAGGAAGCAGTTGGCTACCAAGGCCGCCCGTAAGAGCGCCCCAGCCACCGGAGGAGTCAAGAAACCTCACAGGTACAGGCCAGGAACAGTCGCTCTCCGTGAGATCCGTCGTTACCAGAAGTCCACCGAACTTCTCATCAGGAAACTGCCATTCCAGCGTTTAGTCCGTGAGATCGCCCAGGACTTCAAGACCGACCTGAGATTCCAGAGCTCCGCCGTCATGGCCCTACAAGAGGCTTCAGAGGCTTACTTGGTTGGCCTTTTCGAGGACACCAACTTGTGCGCCATCCACGCCAAGCGTGTGACCATCATGCCCAAGGACATCCAACTGGCCCGTCGTATCCGTGGAGAACGTGCCTAAGAAGCCGACTTCTCTCAACACACACAAGGTCCTTCTCAGGACCACCTTTTACTTTCAAAAGAGACATAGATGTTTATGAATTAATTGTAGCCTAAGCTTGCCGTTGTGTGATTGTGTACCGTGTGTGTGTTTGTGGTTTGAAAATTATAAACTTAATTCACAGGCTATAACGAGAGTTATAGAAAGCAACCTAAATATCCGTCTAGCATTCTTATCTGCCCTAGTTGTCAAGATGTTTCAAAGATCAAGGCTAGGTTAGAGGAACAGTGGTTGTGCTAGGCTGCCCGATTGTGTTATGATAGACAGTTGTTCTTGCATGTGGTAGGGTATGCACATTCGTGATGCTTTAATCAATAGTTATGATACGCGATGCACTGCCACTGATGTACGTGCCAGCGATTCCATGACACACCATGGTGCAATGTGGGGGGGGGAGAGATGGTTGGTTCGATGTTACAATAACTATCATGTTGATGTTTTGGCTGCCTTAAAGTACATTTTCGATTTACCTGACATCTTTCTTTAAAGAGTGAAGCTCACTATTATTACAGGGAATCAACCAGGCTGTTGGATGCAGATGGATGGCTTGGGGAAGTTTTGTCAGGAGTTTGATTGTTTTTACCTGTTTGTCTTGTGAATGAACAGCATACAACAAGATTAATTATTAGGTCTAGACCCAAACAAACAATAGGCAAACAATGTAGTGACAAGGCAGTTTAATTTGAGCTGAATGTCTCTTCTTATACTAGTCTTGGCTATATCCATATTTCTAGAAGTCAGTCAATTGATGTTGGCTTGATAGTCACTATATGGTCATATCTAAGCAATTGCATGTTTTATCGATCAGAAATAGTCTTTGTGAGTTGATGATCACGAAATCTCATCAAAAAATGGGTAGTTTTTGAGGTCTGGATGTATAGAATTGTGCTAAGACTTGTCCAAAGCATGCACTGGCTCCCAGTATGGCATGGCATATGGTAGAAGAAGGGACCTAACTGCTCTTATTTATGTTCATTTGTCTATTTTCACTATTAGGAATAGCCTTTTTGAGTTAATAATCAAGAAATCTCATCCAGAATGTGTAGTAATTGAGGTTTCCATGTGTAGAATTTCATTTCAAATCAGTGTGAGCACACTTCATCTATACCAATACTATAGGCAATAGGCATGGTATATGCTAGGAGGAACTTTAAATTATACTCATCATTTGGATTGATTGTCTATTTTCACTATAAAGAATAGCCTTTATGAGTTGATAATGAAGAAATGTTTTCCAGAATGATAAGAAGTTCTTGAGGATTCAATCACCATGCAACAAGTGTAGAATTGTGTTTAAATAGTCTATGGTATGGTAGAAGAAGTGACCCAATGGCTCATATTTCTTTTAAATTGTCTTTTTATTTCACAATTTGGAAAGAAGTCTTTGTGGGGTGATGACTATAAAGAAATGTTAACACTAAATGGATGGATTTTAGGATTTGATGTAGGCTGGCTACAGAATAATATTGTGATATAGATTGTCTATAAAGTATTTATCCTCTGACTGTGAGCATACATGATGTATGACAGAATTAAGAAAGTACTTCATTGCTCATAATTCTTCTAATTTTACACTTCACTAATATTAGAAAAGCATTCTTAAGTTGGTAAGTAAGAAAGCTGGTCTAGAATGGGTGATTTTTGAGGACTTCACATAAAGAATTTTGTTAAAATTATCTCAAACATGTATTGGCTGCCTGAATATGTTAGACGAAGAGACTTAATTGCTCACATTATTTCTCCTATTTCTCCAGTCTTTTTTGACCACTAGAAATAGCTTCTTTGGTATCTGATAATCAAGAGATCTTATCCACAATGGCTGTTTTTAACGGGATTTATAAATAGAAGTTTGTTTTGAATTGTCTAAAGCAGGACATTTGCTGCCTGGCATGCATGACACTGTCTGTATAAGCCTATAGACATCATGAATGGTATATATTTTATGGTAGAATAAGGGACTTGATTGCTCATATTCCTACCCATTCCAGTTGTCTATACTACTTTTACTATTAGAAATAGCCTAGCCTTTTGAGTTGATGAGGAAGAAACATTAACAAAATAGGGAATATTTGAGGGATTGATACGTTGAACCTTGTTAAAATTGCATAAGTGATGAAGTAGGACATGTAGAAGATGGGCATTCATAGGCTAATTCTATTCCCTATCAGAAGTGACTTAGCTATGTGAAGTTGTTGCAGAATCGTGGAAAAATTCAGTGATAGCCATTCCCGAAGACAATACAAGCACAATTTGAAAGAGACCCTAGATAAACACACTAGACATGCACACAACTATTCATAATTATCTAAATTTCTCTTTTGTAAGATAATGGTGGTCCTGAGAAGGACCTTGTGGTTGTTGTTTGAAGTTGTCGCCGCTTATGCTTTGCTGGCCTTGCTCTTCTTGGGGAGAAGTACAGCCTGGATGTTGGGGAGGACACCTCCTTGGGCGATGGTGACACCTCCGAGAAGTTTGTTCAATTCCTCGTCGTTGCGGACAGCCAACTGAAGATGACGGGGGATGATTCTGCTTTTCTTGTTGTCACGGGCAGCGTTACCGGCCAACTCCAAGATCTCAGCAGCTAAGTACTCGAGAACGGCAGCCAAGTAGACTGGGGCACCAGCTCCCACACGCTTGGCGTAGTTTCCTTTGCGAAGAAGACGATGGATTCTTCCAACTGGGAACTGAAGTCCAGCCCTGGTGGATCGGCTCTTTGCCTTTCCCTTTGCTTTTCCTCCTTTACCGCGTCCAGACATGATCGATTGTGTGATTGCTTCGAAAGTTCAAAGTAAAATGATCGAAAAAATCCAAATTCCCTTTTATACTCCTAGAGTGGATTCAGACTGCAGAAAAACTGGCCACTTCGCGAAGCTGGTATCTCGCTATTGGTTGAATTTTAGAGCGCTTAAAAATCGGCCAATCAGCGACGACTAGTATCGTTGAAAGTCGAGTTTTTTCTGCAGCCAGAATCCACTAATTTGCATACGGTTTTCATATAAATACATTTCGCTCCGACCTGGCCATTTATTACTCGAGAAATCTCAGTACTTCAAAATGGCACCCAAAGCAGCAAGCAAAGGAAGCAAGAAGGCGGTCAAGTCTAAAAGACCAGCCGGAGGAGACAAGAAACGCCGAAGGAAGAGGAGAGAATCCTACAGCATCTACGTGTACAAAGTCATGAAGCAAGTGCACCCCGACACTGGAATTTCCAGCAAGGCCATGAGCATCATGAACAGCTTCGTCAACGACATCTTCGAGCGTATCGCCGGGGAAGCATCTCGTCTCGCCCACTACAACAAGCGATCCACCATCACCAGCAGAGAGGTACAGACCGCCGTACGTCTCCTTTTGCCCGGTGAGTTGGCTAAGCACGCCGTCAGCGAGGGCACCAAAGCCGTCACCAAGTACACCAGCTCCAAATAAACTGTCTCAGTTTATACCTAAAACACAAGGTCCTTCTCAGGACCACCTTTTACTTACAAAGAGATATTAGCATTTATGAATTATTATTATTTATCTATAGGCTAAGAGGCCGAAGTAGGCCTATCATATTATTATTATTTTGTCACGTCCGTTCTGGAATAGCGTTATGAAGGCTTATGTGTGCTGGGACCAACACAAAAGATGTTAGTCCCAGGTGTGTGTGTGTGTGAATGAGGAAAATATGTAGGCCTATGTTTGGCATGCCCCGACATCAGTTTTCACTGATAGGTCTCAATATAGCCCAGGACTAGTATGCTTACAATATATTGCTCGCGACAGTGTCTATGTTTATTTCATTGATATTTCACTTTAGTTTAAAAGCCCCTGTAGCCTACCCCGACTCAGAAATTCACAAACTAATATTCCGACTTATACTGTCGTGTGAATGATTCTTTTAGCCCGGTTCACCCATTTTTCTTGGGTAGGCCTATCGTCGGAAAGCTATCGTTGCTAGCTGGATGGGGGTGCCATCAATTTAGAAATCCGTTAAGAAACAACGGAGCTAGAGACGGAAAACCAGTGACATTTCTAAAAAGTCAGTTTAGAGTCGAAAAGGTGGATTGGCGCTGCAGGAAAACCGACCAATCAGAATGCTAGATTTCTCAGTATTTCTTAAGTGAATCTTCAGATTCTCAGAAACGACTTCACGCTCGAATTTCACCTATCTATCGCTAACGGATCGCTTTGACATTGATACCATCGGGAAGCTGGTATCGCCAGCTTCACGGTGACATTATTCTCTCAGAAATCGACCGAGAAACGGCGGAGAAAATGACCGATAAGTGCCATTTCTAAACGTCGAGTTTGGAGACCTAAAAGTGGATTGGCGCTGCAGGAAAGTCGACCAATCAGAACGCAGCATTTCTTATGTGAAACTTGAAATTCGAGAAATCGTCTTTACCCTCAATTTTAGCCATTTTTTCGCAATCTGACCACTACCAAAGTGGTACCATCAGAAAGCTATCGTTACTAGCTAAAGGGTGGTCTTATTTATTTAGAAATCCACCGACAGACGGTTGAGTTATGGACCGATACGTGCCATTTCTTAAACAGCCAGTTTAGATCAGAAAAGTGGATTCAGACTGCAACAACTTTTCGACTCGGCTATGCAAATTAGCTCGTTCGCGTATCTAGGTCACTAGGTCACAAATTTAGGTTAGTAGGTTTGTTCTGTCAAGGCCGCGCGTGTTTCGGTATATAATCAAATCTCGGTCTAATCGACTTCATTATTCGACTGAAAAGCTCGTAGTAAACACAGAATCATGTCTGGCCGTGGCAAAGGAGGAAAAGGATTGGGAAAGGGAGGCGCTAAGCGTCACAGGAAAGTGTTGAGGGATAACATCCAGGGAATCACCAAGCCCGCTATCCGCCGTCTCGCACGTCGTGGTGGTGTAAAGAGAATCTCCGGATTGATCTACGAAGAGACCAGAGGTGTACTCAAGGTTTTCTTGGAGAACGTCATCCGTGATGCCGTCACATACACTGAGCACGCCAAGAGAAAGACCGTCACCGCCATGGACGTCGTCTACGCTCTGAAGAGACAAGGCCGTACTCTGTACGGATTCGGAGGTTAAACAACCCATCGACAACAACAAACACAAGGTCCTTCTCAGGACCACCTTTTCTTACAAGGGAGAAATTTTTAAGTTTATGAATAGAGCTCTAACATTAAAATTAGATCTACGACTTGTTTGTGTGTGTGTGTGTGTATTGTAACTTACTATGTATGGATGTGAATGAATGATATTTGAAATGGTAGATCGTAGAGCTACTTTGACTGCCTGCCTGCAAATGCATAGCCCAGTTATAATGCCCAGGTCAAAATGTATTATAATAGGGTTTATGTGTTAGATGTTCATAGTCTGATAGCCTCTATATTGTCTTCCCCGTAGAATCAGGTGAACAGTCCCGTCAAATGCTGGATATCTGGCCGATGAATGCGTGTTGAAAGACTAATAACGTTCAGTTGAAAATTACCCCCTACATGCATTTTCTCGAAAACACACGGTCGCTTTGAACGCCGTTTTTCACCTAAAGTTCGACGTCTGATCTCCGTAAATCATATCTTATTAGATAGAACTTTCAATTATCTTCAAGATGAGTACCGACATGGCGACGTTAGTCTTTAGGAAATGAGGAAAATTAGCAATTTTCTAAGAGTGGTAGGGCAAAAAATCATTTTCGTTTCAACATTTTGTTTTGCGACACTTTGGCCTAAAAAGTGGATTCAGGCTGCAGAGAAATCACAAATGTTAGTCGCTTGTGATTGGCCCAAAAAGCGCCTTCTCCTAATGAACCAATCGCGCAATAGCCCGCCCAGAAAGTAACCAATCAGCGAAGACCAGTATAGTCGGACCCTAGCCCATATACCGGTGGCAATTTTTACATCGGAATTAACCGTTTCTCAGTCAATCTAAGAAGCTCGTATCAAAATGGCTCGTACAAAGCAGACAGCACGTAAATCTACTGGTGGAAAGGCACCAAGGAAGCAGTTGGCTACCAAGGCCGCCCGTAAGAGCGCCCCAGCCACCGGAGGAGTCAAGAAACCTCACAGGTACAGGCCAGGAACAGTCGCTCTCCGTGAGATCCGTCGTTACCAGAAGTCCACCGAACTTCTCATCAGGAAACTGCCATTCCAGCGTTTAGTCCGTGAGATCGCCCAGGACTTCAAGACCGACCTGAGATTCCAGAGCTCCGCCGTCATGGCCCTACAAGAGGCTTCAGAGGCTTACTTGGTTGGCCTTTTCGAGGACACCAACTTGTGCGCCATCCACGCCAAGCGTGTGACCATCATGCCCAAGGACATCCAACTGGCCCGTCGTATCCGTGGAGAACGTGCCTAAGAAGCCGACTTCTCTCAACACACACAAGGTCCTTCTCAGGACCACCTTTTACTTTCAAAAGAGACATAGATGTTTATGAATTAATTGTAGCCTAAGCTTGCCGTTGTGTGATTGTGTACCGTGTGTGTGTTTGTGGTTTGAAAATTATAAACTTAATTCACAGGCTATAACGAGAGTTATAGAAGCAACCTAAATATCCGTCTAGCATTCTTATCTGCCCTAGTTGTCAAGATGTTTCAAAGATCAAGGCTAGGTTAGAGGAACAGTGGTTGTGCTAGGCTGCCCGATTGTGTTATGATAGACAGTTGTTCTTGCATGTGGTAGGGTATGCACATTCGTGATGCTTTAATCAATAGTTATGATACGCGATGCACTGCCACTGATGTACGTGCCAGCGATTCCATGACACACCATGGTGCAATGTGGGGGGGGGGAGAGATGGTTGGTTCGATGTTACAATAACTATCATGTTGATGTTTTGGCTGCCTTAAAGTACATTTTCGATTTACCTGACATCTTTCTTTAAAGAGTGAAGCTCACTATTATTACAGGGAATCAACCAGGCTGTTGGATGCAGATGGATGGCTTGGGGAAGTTTTGTCAGGAGTTTGATTGTTTTTACCTGTTTGTCTTGTGAATGAACAGCATACAACAAGATTAATTATTAGGTCTAGACCCAAACAAACAATAGGCAAACAATGTAGTGACAAGGCAGTTTAATTTGAGCTGAATGTCTCTTCTTATACTAGTCTTGGCTATATCCATATTTCTAGAAGTCAGTCAATTGATGTTGGCTTGATAGTCACTATATGGTCATATCTAAGCAATTGCATGTTTTATCGATCAGAAATAGTCTTTGTGAGTTGATGATCACGAAATCTCATCAAAAAATGGGTAGTTTTTGAGGTCTGGATGTATAGAATTGTGCTAAGACTTGTCCAAAGCATGCACTGGCTCCCAGTATGGCATGGCATATGGTAGAAGAAGGGACCTAACTGCTCTTATTTATGTTCATTTGTCTATTTTCACTATTAGGAATAGCCTTTTTGAGTTAATAATCAAGAAATCTCATCCAGAATGTGTAGTAATTGAGGTTTCCATGTGTAGAATTTCATTTCAAATCAGTGTGAGCACACTTCATCTATACCAATACTATAGGCAATAGGCATGGTATATGCTAGGAGGAACTTTAAATTATACTCATCATTTGGATTGATTGTCTATTTTCACTATAAAGAATAGCCTTTATGAGTTGATAATGAAGAAATGTTTTCCAGAATGATAAGAAGTTCTTGAGGATTCAATCACCATGCAACAAGTGTAGAATTGTGTTTAAATAGTCTATGGTATGGTAGAAGAAGTGACCCAATGGCTCATATTTCTTTTAAATTGTCTTTTTATTTCACAATTTGGAAAGAAGTCTTTGTGGGGTGATGACTATAAAGAAATGTTAACACTAAATGGATGGATTTTAGGATTTGATGTAGGCTGGCTACAGAATAATATTGTGATATAGATTGTCTATAAAGTATTTATCCTCTGACTGTGAGCATACATGATGTATGACAGAATTAAGAAAGTACTTCATTGCTCATAATTCTTTCTAATTTTACACTTCACTAATATTAGAAAAGCATTCTTAAGTTGGTAAGTAAGAAAGCTGGTCTAGAATGGGTGATTTTTGAGGACTTCACATAAAGAATTTTGTTAAAATTATCTCAAACATGTATTGGCTGCCTGAATATGTTAGACGAAGAGACTTAATTGCTCACATTATTTCTCCTATTTCTCCAGTCTTTTTTGACCACTAGAAATAGCTTCTTTGGTATCTGATAATCAAGAGATCTTATCCACAATGGCTGTTTTTAACGGGATTTATAAATAGAAGTTTGTTTTGAATTGTCTAAAGCAGGACATTTGCTGCCTGGCATGCATGACACTGTCTGTATAAGCCTATAGACATCATGAATGGTATATATTTTATGGTAGAATAAGGGACTTGATTGCTCATATTCCTACCCATTCCAGTTGTCTATACTACTTTTACTATTAGAAATAGCCTAGCCTTTTGAGTTGATGAGGAAGAAACATTAACAAAATAGGGAATATTTGAGGGATTGATACGTTGAACCTTGTTAAAATTGCATAAGTGATGAAGTAGGACATGTAGAAGATGGGCATTCATAGGCTAATTCTATTCCCTATCAGAAGTGACTTAGCTATGTGAAGTTGTTGCAGAATCGTGGAAAAATTCAGTGATAGCCATTCCCGAAGACAATACAAGCACAATTTGAAAGAGACCCTAGATAAACACACTAGACATGCACACAACTATTCATAATTATCTAAATTTCTCTTTTGTAAGATAATGGTGGTCCTGAGAAGGACCTTGTGGTTGTTGTTTGAAGTTGTCGCCGCTTATGCTTTGCTGGCCTTGCTCTTCTTGGGGAGAAGTACAGCCTGGATGTTGGGGAGGACACCTCCTTGGGCGATGGTGACACCTCCGAGAAGTTTGTTCAATTCCTCGTCGTTGCGGACAGCCAACTGAAGATGACGGGGGATGATTCTGCTTTTCTTGTTGTCACGGGCAGCGTTACCGGCCAACTCCAAGATCTCAGCAGCTAAGTACTCGAGAACGGCAGCCAAGTAGACTGGGGCACCAGCTCCCACACGCTTGGCGTAGTTTCCTTTGCGAAGAAGACGATGGATTCTTCCAACTGGGAACTGAAGTCCAGCCCTGGTGGATCGGCTCTTTGCCTTTCCCTTTGCTTTTCCTCCTTTACCGCGTCCAGACATGATCGATTGTGTGATTGCTTCGAAAGTTCAAAGTAAAATGATCGAAAAAATCCAAATTCCCTTTTATACTCCTAGAGTGGATTCAGACTGCAGAAAACTGGCCACTTCGCGAAGCTGGTATCTCGCTATTGGTTGAATTTTAGAGCGCTTAAAAATCGGCCAATCAGCGACGACTAGTATCGTTGAAAGTCGAGTTTTTCTGCAGCCAGAATCCACTAATTTGCATACGGTTTTCATATAAATACATTTCGCTCCGACCTGGCCATTTATTACTCGAGAAATCTCAGTACTTCAAAATGGCACCCAAAGCAGCAAGCAAAGGAAGCAAGAAGGCGGTCAAGTCTAAAAGACCAGCCGGAGGAGACAAGAAACGCCGAAGGAAGAGGAGAGAATCCTACAGCATCTACGTGTACAAAGTCATGAAGCAAGTGCACCCCGACACTGGAATTTCCAGCAAGGCCATGAGCATCATGAACAGCTTCGTCAACGACATCTTCGAGCGTATCGCCGGGGAAGCATCTCGTCTCGCCCACTACAACAAGCGATCCACCATCACCAGCAGAGAGGTACAGACCGCCGTACGTCTCCTTTTGCCCGGTGAGTTGGCTAAGCACGCCGTCAGCGAGGGCACCAAAGCCGTCACCAAGTACACCAGCTCCAAATAAACTGTCTCAGTTTATACCTAAAACACAAGGTCCTTCTCAGGACCACCTTTTACTTACAAAAGAGATATTAGCATTTATGAATTATTATTATTTATCTATAGGCTAAGAGGCCGAAGTAGGCCTATCATATTATTATTATTTTGTCACGTCCGTTCTGGAATAGCGTTATGAAGGCTTATGTGTGCTGGGACCAACACAAAAGATGTTAGTCCCAGGTGTGTGTGTGTGTGAATGAGGAAAATATGTAGGCCTATGTTTGGCATGCCCCGACATCAGTTTTCACTGATAGGTCTCAATATAGCCCAGGACTAGTATGCTTACAATATATTGCTCGCGACAGTGTCTATGTTTATTTCATTGATATTTCACTTTAGTTTAAAAGCCCCTGTAGCCTACCCCGACTCAGAAATTCACAAACTAATATTCCGACTTATACTGTCGTGTGAATGATTCTTTTAGCCCGGTTCACCCATTTTTCTTGGGTAGGCCTATCGTCGGAAAGCTATCGTTGCTAGCTGGATGGGGGTGCCATCAATTTAGAAATCCGTTAAGAAACAACGGAGCTAGAGACGGAAAACCAGTGACATTTCTAAAAAGTCAGTTTAGAGTCGAAAAGGTGGATTGGCGCTGCAGGAAAACCGACCAATCAGAATGCTAGATTTCTCAGTATTTCTTAAGTGAATCTTCAGATTCTCAGAAACGACTTCACGCTCGAATTTCACCTATCTATCGCTAACGGATCGCTTTGACATTGATACCATCGGGAAGCTGGTATCGCCAGCTTCACGGTGACATTATTCTCTCAGAAATCGACCGAGAAACGGCGGAGAAAATGACCGATAAGTGCCATTTCTAAAACGTCGAGTTTGGAGACCTAAAAGTGGATTGGCGCTGCAGGAAAGTCGACCAATCAGAACGCAGCATTTCTTATGTGAAACTTGAAATTCGAGAAATCGTCTTTACCCTCAATTTTAGCCATTTTTTCGCAATCTGACCACTACCAAAGTGGTACCATCAGAAAGCTATCGTTACTAGCTAAAGGGTGGTCTTATTTATTTAGAAATCCACCGACAGACGGTTGAGTTATGGACCGATACGTGCCATTTCTTAAACAGCCAGTTTAGATCAGAAAAGTGGATTCAGACTGCAACAACTTTTCGACTCGGCTATGCAAATTAGCTCGTTCGCGTATCTAGGTCACTAGGTCACAAATTTAGGTTAGTAGGTTGTTCTGTCAAGGCCGCGCGTGTTTCGGTATATAATCAAATCTCGGTCTAATCGACTTCATTATTCGACTGAAAAGCTCGTAGTAAACACAGAATCATGTCTGGCCGTGGCAAAGGAGGAAAAGGATTGGGAAAGGGAGGCGCTAAGCGTCACAGGAAAGTGTTGAGGGATAACATCCAGGGAATCACCAAGCCCGCTATCCGCCGTCTCGCACGTCGTGGTGGTGTAAAGAGAATCTCCGGATTGATCTACGAAGAGACCAGAGGTGTACTCAAGGTTTTCTTGGAGAACGTCATCCGTGATGCCGTCACATACACTGAGCACGCCAAGAGAAAGACCGTCACCGCCATGGACGTCGTCTACGCTCTGAAGAGACAAGGCCGTACTCTGTACGGATTCGGAGGTTAAACAACCCATCGACAACAACAAACACAAGGTCCTTCTCAGGACCACCTTTTCTTACAAGGGAGAAATTTTTAAGTTTATGAATAGAGCTCTAACATTAAAATTAGATCTACGACTTGTTTGTGTGTGTGTGTGTGTATTGTAACTTACTATGTATGGATGTGAATGAATGATATTTGAAATGGTAGATCGTAGAGCTACTTTGACTGCCTGCCTGCAAATGCATAGCCCAGTTATAATGCCCAGGTCAAAATGTATTATAATAGGGTTTATGTGTTAGATGTTCATAGTCTGATAGCCTCTATATTGTCTTCCCCGTAGAATCAGGTGAACAGTCCCGTCAAATGCTGGATATCTGGCCGATGAATGCGTGTTGAAAGACTAATAACGTTCAGTTGAAAATTACCCCCTACATGCATTTTCTCGAAAACACACGGTCGCTTTGAACGCCGTTTTTCACCTAAAGTTCGACGTCTGATCTCCGTAAATCATATCTTATTAGATAGAACTTTCAATTATCTTCAAGATGAGTACCGACATGGCGACGTTAGTCTTTAGGAAATGAGGAAAATTAGCAATTTTCTAAGAGTGGTAGGGCAAAAAATCATTTTCGTTTCAACATTTTGTTTTGCGACACTTTGGCCTAAAAAGTGGATTCAGGCTGCAGAGAAATCACAAATGTTAGTCGCTTGTGATTGGCCCAAAAAAGCGCCTTCTCCTAATGAACCAATCGCGCAATAGCCCGCCCAGAAAGTAACCAATCAGCGAAGACCAGTATAGTCGGACCCTAGCCCATATACCGGTGGCAATTTTTACATCGGAATTAACCGTTTCTCAGTCAATCTAAGAAGCTCGTATCAAAATGGCTCGTACAAAGCAGACAGCACGTAAATCTACTGGTGGAAAGGCACCAAGGAAGCAGTTGGCTACCAAGGCCGCCCGTAAGAGCGCCCCAGCCACCGGAGGAGTCAAGAAACCTCACAGGTACAGGCCAGGAACAGTCGCTCTCCGTGAGATCCGTCGTTACCAGAAGTCCACCGAACTTCTCATCAGGAAACTGCCATTCCAGCGTTTAGTCCGTGAGATCGCCCAGGACTTCAAGACCGACCTGAGATTCCAGAGCTCCGCCGTCATGGCCCTACAAGAGGCTTCAGAGGCTTACTTGGTTGGCCTTTTCGAGGACACCAACTTGTGCGCCATCCACGCCAAGCGTGTGACCATCATGCCCAAGGACATCCAACTGGCCCGTCGTATCCGTGGAGAACGTGCCTAAGAAGCCGACTTCTCTCAACACACACAAGGTCCTTCTCAGGACCACCTTTTACTTTCAAAAGAGACATAGATGTTTATGAATTAATTGTAGCCTAAGCTTGCCGTTGTGTGATTGTGTACCGTGTGTGTGTTTGTGGTTTGAAAATTATAAACTTAATTCACAGGCTATAACGAGAGTTATAGAAAGCAACCTAAATATCCGTCTAGCATTCTTATCTGCCCTAGTTGTCAAGATGTTTCAAAGATCAAGGCTAGGTTAGAGGAACAGTGGTTGTGCTAGGCTGCCCGATTGTGTTATGATAGACAGTTGTTCTTGCATGTGGTAGGGTATGCACATTCGTGATGCTTTAATCAATAGTTATGATACGCGATGCACTGCCACTGATGTACGTGCCAGCGATTCCATGACACACCATGGTGCAATGTGGGGGGGGGGAGAGATGGTTGGTTCGATGTTACAATAACTATCATGTTGATGTTTTGGCTGCCTTAAAGTACATTTTCGATTTACCTGACATCTTTCTTTAAAGAGTGAAGCTCACTATTATTACAGGGAATCAACCAGGCTGTTGGATGCAGATGGATGGCTTGGGGAAGTTTTGTCAGGAGTTTGATTGTTTTTACCTGTTTGTCTTGTGAATGAACAGCATACAACAAGATTAATTATTAGGTCTAGACCCAAACAAACAATAGGCAAACAATGTAGTGACAAGGCAGTTTAATTTGAGCTGAATGTCTCTTCTTATACTAGTCTTGGCTATATCCATATTTCTAGAAGTCAGTCAATTGATGTTGGCTTGATAGTCACTATATGGTCATATCTAAGCAATTGCATGTTTTATCGATCAGAAATAGTCTTTGTGAGTTGATGATCACGAAATCTCATCAAAAAATGGGTAGTTTTTGAGGTCTGGATGTATAGAATTGTGCTAAGACTTGTCCAAAGCATGCACTGGCTCCCAGTATGGCATGGCATATGGTAGAAGAAGGGACCTAACTGCTCTTATTTATGTTCATTTGTCTATTTTCACTATTAGGAATAGCCTTTTTGAGTTAATAATCAAGAAATCTCATCCAGAATGTGTAGTAATTGAGGTTTCCATGTGTAGAATTTCATTTCAAATCAGTGTGAGCACACTTCATCTATACCAATACTATAGGCAATAGGCATGGTATATGCTAGGAGGAACTTTAAATTATACTCATCATTTGGATTGATTGTCTATTTTCACTATAAAGAATAGCCTTTATGAGTTGATAATGAAGAAATGTTTTCCAGAATGATAAGAAGTTCTTGAGGATTCAATCACCATGCAACAAGTGTAGAATTGTGTTTAAATAGTCTATGGTATGGTAGAAGAAGTGACCCAATGGCTCATATTTCTTTTAAATTGTCTTTTTATTTCACAATTTGGAAAGAAGTCTTTGTGGGGTGATGACTATAAAGAAATGTTAACACTAAATGGATGGATTTTAGGATTTGATGTAGGCTGGCTACAGAATAATATTGTGATATAGATTGTCTATAAAGTATTTATCCTCTGACTGTGAGCATACATGATGTATGACAGAATTAAGAAAGTACTTCATTGCTCATAATTCTTTCTAATTTTACACTTCACTAATATTAGAAAAGCATTCTTAAGTTGGTAAGTAAGAAAGCTGGTCTAGAATGGGTGATTTTTGAGGACTTCACATAAAGAATTTTGTTAAAATTATCTCAAACATGTATTGGCTGCCTGAATATGTTAGACGAAGAGACTTAATTGCTCACATTATTTCTCCTATTTCTCCAGTCTTTTTTGACCACTAGAAATAGCTTCTTTGGTATCTGATAATCAAGAGATCTTATCCACAATGGCTGTTTTTAACGGGATTTATAAATAGAAGTTTGTTTTGAATTGTCTAAAGCAGGACATTTGCTGCCTGGCATGCATGACACTGTCTGTATAAGCCTATAGACATCATGAATGGTATATATTTTATGGTAGAATAAGGGACTTGATTGCTCATATTCCTACCCATTCCAGTTGTCTATACTACTTTTACTATTAGAAATAGCCTAGCCTTTTTGAGTTGATGAGGAAGAAACATTAACAAAATAGGGAATATTTGAGGGATTGATACGTTGAACCTTGTTAAAATTGCATAAGTGATGAAGTAGGACATGTAGAAGATGGGCATTCATAGGCTAATTCTATTCCCTATCAGAAGTGACTTAGCTATGTGAAGTTGTTGCAGAATCGTGGAAAAATTCAGTGATAGCCATTCCCGAAGACAATACAAGCACAATTTGAAAGAGACCCTAGATAAACACACTAGACATGCACACAACTATTCATAATTATCTAAATTTCTCTTTTGTAAGATAATGGTGGTCCTGAGAAGGACCTTGTGGTTGTTGTTTGAAGTTGTCGCCGCTTATGCTTTGCTGGCCTTGCTCTTCTTGGGGAGAAGTACAGCCTGGATGTTGGGGAGGACACCTCCTTGGGCGATGGTGACACCTCCGAGAAGTTTGTTCAATTCCTCGTCGTTGCGGACAGCCAACTGAAGATGACGGGGGATGATTCTGCTTTTCTTGTTGTCACGGGCAGCGTTACCGGCCAACTCCAAGATCTCAGCAGCTAAGTACTCGAGAACGGCAGCCAAGTAGACTGGGGCACCAGCTCCCACACGCTTGGCGTAGTTTCCTTTGCGAAGAAGACGATGGATTCTTCCAACTGGGAACTGAAGTCCAGCCCTGGTGGATCGGCTCTTTGCCTTTCCCTTTGCTTTTCCTCCTTTACCGCGTCCAGACATGATCGATTGTGTGATTGCTTCGAAAGTTCAAAGTAAAATGATCGAAAAAATCCAAATTCCCTTTTATACTCCT
Source organism: Owenia fusiformis (assembly GCA_903813345.2). Taxonomy (NCBI): domain Eukaryota; kingdom Metazoa; phylum Annelida; class Polychaeta; order Sabellida; family Oweniidae; genus Owenia; species Owenia fusiformis. The sequence goes on from CAIIXF020000008.1 coordinate 9,834,987, forward strand.
AGAGTGGATTCAGACTGCAGAAAAACTGGCCACTTCGCGAAGCTGGTATCTCGCTATTGGTTGAATTTTAGAGCGCTTAAAAATCGGCCAATCAGCGACGACTAGTATCGTTGAAAGTCGAGTTTTTCTGCAGCCAGAATCCACTAATTTGCATACGGTTTTCATATAAATACATTTCGCTCCGACCTGGCCATTTATTACTCGAGAAATCTCAGTACTTCAAAATGGCACCCAAAGCAGCAAGCAAAGGAAGCAAGAAGGCGGTCAAGTCTAAAAGACCAGCCGGAGGAGACAAGAAACGCCGAAGGAAGAGGAGAGAATCCTACAGCATCTACGTGTACAAAGTCATGAAGCAAGTGCACCCCGACACTGGAATTTCCAGCAAGGCCATGAGCATCATGAACAGCTTCGTCAACGACATCTTCGAGCGTATCGCCGGGGAAGCATCTCGTCTCGCCCACTACAACAAGCGATCCACCATCACCAGCAGAGAGGTACAGACCGCCGTACGTCTCCTTTTGCCCGGTGAGTTGGCTAAGCACGCCGTCAGCGAGGGCACCAAAGCCGTCACCAAGTACACCAGCTCCAAATAAACTGTCTCAGTTTATACCTAAAACACAAGGTCCTTCTCAGGACCACCTTTTACTTACAAAAGAGATATTAGCATTTATGAATTATTATTATTTATCTATAGGCTAAGAGGCCGAAGTAGGCCTATCATATTATTATTATTTTGTCACGTCCGTTCTGGAATAGCGTTATGAAGGCTTATGTGTGCTGGGACCAACACAAAAAGATGTTAGTCCCAGGTGTGTGTGTGTGTGAATGAGGAAAATATGTAGGCCTATGTTTGGCATGCCCCGACATCAGTTTTCACTGATAGGTCTCAATATAGCCCAGGACTAGTATGCTTACAATATATTGCTCGCGACAGTGTCTATGTTTATTTCATTGATATTTCACTTTAGTTTAAAAGCCCCTGTAGCCTACCCCGACTCAGAAATTCACAAACTAATATTCCGACTTATACTGTCGTGTGAATGATTCTTTTAGCCCGGTTCACCCATTTTTCTTGGGTAGGCCTATCGTCGGAAAGCTATCGTTGCTAGCTGGATGGGGGTGCCATCAATTTAGAAATCCGTTAAGAAACAACGGAGCTAGAGACGGAAAACCAGTGACATTTCTAAAAAGTCAGTTTAGAGTCGAAAAGGTGGATTGGCGCTGCAGGAAAACCGACCAATCAGAATGCTAGATTTCTCAGTATTTCTTAAGTGAATCTTCAGATTCTCAGAAACGACTTCACGCTCGAATTTCACCTATCTATCGCTAACGGATCGCTTTGACATTGATACCATCGGGAAGCTGGTATCGCCAGCTTCACGGTGACATTATTCTCTCAGAAATCGACCGAGAAACGGCGGAGAAAATGACCGATAAGTGCCATTTCTAAAACGTCGAGTTTGGAGACCTAAAAGTGGATTGGCGCTGCAGGAAAGTCGACCAATCAGAACGCAGCATTTCTTATGTGAAACTTGAAATTCGAGAAATCGTCTTTACCCTCAATTTTAGCCATTTTTTCGCAATCTGACCACTACCAAAGTGGTACCATCAGAAAGCTATCGTTACTAGCTAAAGGGTGGTCTTATTTATTTAGAAATCCACCGACAGACGGTTGAGTTATGGACCGATACGTGCCATTTCTTAAACAGCCAGTTTAGATCAGAAAAGTGGATTCAGACTGCAACAACTTTTCGACTCGGCTATGCAAATTAGCTCGTTCGCGTATCTAGGTCACTAGGTCACAAATTTAGGTTAGTAGGTTTGTTCTGTCAAGGCCGCGCGTGTTTCGGTATATAATCAAATCTCGGTCTAATCGACTTCATTATTCGACTGAAAAGCTCGTAGTAAACACAGAATCATGTCTGGCCGTGGCAAAGGAGGAAAAGGATTGGGAAGGGAGGCGCTAAGCGTCACAGGAAAGTGTTGAGGGATAACATCCAGGGAATCACCAAGCCCGCTATCCGCCGTCTCGCACGTCGTGGTGGTGTAAAGAGAATCTCCGGATTGATCTACGAAGAGACCAGAGGTGTACTCAAGGTTTTCTTGGAGAACGTCATCCGTGATGCCGTCACATACACTGAGCACGCCAAGAGAAAGACCGTCACCGCCATGGACGTCGTCTACGCTCTGAAGAGACAAGGCCGTACTCTGTACGGATTCGGAGGTTAAACAACCCATCGACAACAACAAACACAAGGTCCTTCTCAGGACCACCTTTTCTTACAAGGGAGAAATTTTTAAGTTTATGAATAGAGCTCTAACATTAAAATTAGATCTACGACTTGTTTGTGTGTGTGTGTGTGTATTGTAACTTACTATGTATGGATGTGAATGAATGATATTTGAAATGGTAGATCGTAGAGCTACTTTGACTGCCTGCCTGCAAATGCATAGCCCAGTTATAATGCCCAGGTCAAAATGTATTATAATAGGGTTTATGTGTTAGATGTTCATAGTCTGATAGCCTCTATATTGTCTTCCCCGTAGAATCAGGTGAACAGTCCCGTCAAATGCTGGATATCTGGCCGATGAATGCGTGTTGAAAGACTAATAACGTTCAGTTGAAAATTACCCCCTACATGCATTTTCTCGAAAACACACGGTCGCTTTGAACGCCGTTTTTCACCTAAAGTTCGACGTCTGATCTCCGTAAATCATATCTTATTAGATAGAACTTTCAATTATCTTCAAGATGAGTACCGACATGGCGACGTTAGTCTTTAGGAAATGAGGAAAATTAGCAATTTTCTAAGAGTGGTAGGGCAAAAAATCATTTTCGTTTCAACATTTTGTTTTGCGACACTTTGGCCTAAAAAGTGGATTCAGGCTGCAGAGAAATCACAAATGTTAGTCGCTTGTGATTGGCCCAAAAAAGCGCCTTCTCCTAATGAACCAATCGCGCAATAGCCCGCCCAGAAAGTAACCAATCAGCGAAGACCAGTATAGTCGGACCCTAGCCCATATACCGGTGGCAATTTTTACATCGGAATTAACCGTTTCTCAGTCAATCTAAGAAGCTCGTATCAAAATGGCTCGTACAAAGCAGACAGCACGTAAATCTACTGGTGGAAAGGCACCAAGGAAGCAGTTGGCTACCAAGGCCGCCCGTAAGAGCGCCCCAGCCACCGGAGGAGTCAAGAAACCTCACAGGTACAGGCCAGGAACAGTCGCTCTCCGTGAGATCCGTCGTTACCAGAAGTCCACCGAACTTCTCATCAGGAAACTGCCATTCCAGCGTTTAGTCCGTGAGATCGCCCAGGACTTCAAGACCGACCTGAGATTCCAGAGCTCCGCCGTCATGGCCCTACAAGAGGCTTCAGAGGCTTACTTGGTTGGCCTTTTCGAGGACACCAACTTGTGCGCCATCCACGCCAAGCGTGTGACCATCATGCCCAAGGACATCCAACTGGCCCGTCGTATCCGTGGAGAACGTGCCTAAGAAGCCGACTTCTCTCAACACACACAAGGTCCTTCTCAGGACCACCTTTTACTTTCAAAAGAGACATAGATGTTTATGAATTAATTGTAGCCTAAGCTTGCCGTTGTGTGATTGTGTACCGTGTGTGTGTTTGTGGTTTGAAAATTATAAACTTAATTCACAGGCTATAACGAGAGTTATAGAAAGCAACCTAAATATCCGTCTAGCATTCTTATCTGCCCTAGTTGTCAAGATGTTTCAAAGATCAAGGCTAGGTTAGAGGAACAGTGGTTGTGCTAGGCTGCCCGATTGTGTTATGATAGACAGTTGTTCTTGCATGTGGTAGGGTATGCACATTCGTGATGCTTTAATCAATAGTTATGATACGCGATGCACTGCCACTGATGTACGTGCCAGCGATTCCATGACACACCATGGTGCAATGTGGGGGGGGGGAGAGATGGTTGGTTCGATGTTACAATAACTATCATGTTGATGTTTTGGCTGCCTTAAAGTACATTTTCGATTTACCTGACATCTTTCTTTAAAGAGTGAAGCTCACTATTATTACAGGGAATCAACCAGGCTGTTGGATGCAGATGGATGGCTTGGGGAAGTTTTGTCAGGAGTTTGATTGTTTTTACCTGTTTGTCTTGTGAATGAACAGCATACAACAAGATTAATTATTAGGTCTAGACCCAAACAAACAATAGGCAAACAATGTAGTGACAAGGCAGTTTAATTTGAGCTGAATGTCTCTTCTTATACTAGTCTTGGCTATATCCATATTTCTAGAAGTCAGTCAATTGATGTTGGCTTGATAGTCACTATATGGTCATATCTAAGCAATTGCATGTTTTATCGATCAGAAATAGTCTTTGTGAGTTGATGATCACGAAATCTCATCAAAAAATGGGTAGTTTTTGAGGTCTGGATGTATAGAATTGTGCTAAGACTTGTCCAAAGCATGCACTGGCTCCCAGTATGGCATGGCATATGGTAGAAGAAGGGACCTAACTGCTCTTATTTATGTTCATTTGTCTATTTTCACTATTAGGAATAGCCTTTTTGAGTTAATAATCAAGAAATCTCATCCAGAATGTGTAGTAATTGAGGTTTCCATGTGTAGAATTTCATTTCAAATCAGTGTGAGCACACTTCATCTATACCAATACTATAGGCAATAGGCATGGTATATGCTAGGAGGAACTTTAAATTATACTCATCATTTGGATTGATTGTCTATTTTCACTATAAAGAATAGCCTTTATGAGTTGATAATGAAGAAATGTTTTCCAGAATGATAAGAAGTTCTTGAGGATTCAATCACCATGCAACAAGTGTAGAATTGTGTTTAAATAGTCTATGGTATGGTAGAAGAAGTGACCCAATGGCTCATATTTCTTTTAAATTGTCTTTTTATTTCACAATTTGGAAAGAAGTCTTTGTGGGGTGATGACTATAAAGAAATGTTAACACTAAATGGATGGATTTTAGGATTTGATGTAGGCTGGCTACAGAATAATATTGTGATATAGATTGTCTATAAAGTATTTATCCTCTGACTGTGAGCATACATGATGTATGACAGAATTAAGAAAGTACTTCATTGCTCATAATTCTTTCTAATTTTACACTTCACTAATATTAGAAAAGCATTCTTAAGTTGGTAAGTAAGAAAGCTGGTCTAGAATGGGTGATTTTTGAGGACTTCACATAAAGAATTTTGTTAAAATTATCTCAAACATGTATTGGCTGCCTGAATATGTTAGACGAAGAGACTTAATTGCTCACATTATTTCTCCTATTTCTCCAGTCTTTTTTGACCACTAGAAATAGCTTCTTTGGTATCTGATAATCAAGAGATCTTATCCACAATGGCTGTTTTTAACGGGATTTATAAATAGAAGTTTGTTTTGAATTGTCTAAAGCAGGACATTTGCTGCCTGGCATGCATGACACTGTCTGTATAAGCCTATAGACATCATGAATGGTATATATTTTATGGTAGAATAAGGGACTTGATTGCTCATATTCCTACCCATTCCAGTTGTCTATACTACTTTTACTATTAGAAATAGCCTAGCCTTTTTGAGTTGATGAGGAAGAAACATTAACAAAATAGGGAATATTTGAGGGATTGATACGTTGAACCTTGTTAAAATTGCATAAGTGATGAAGTAGGACATGTAGAAGATGGGCATTCATAGGCTAATTCTATTCCCTATCAGAAGTGACTTAGCTATGTGAAGTTGTTGCAGAATCGTGGAAAAATTCAGTGATAGCCATTCCCGAAGACAATACAAGCACAATTTGAAAGAGACCCTAGATAAACACACTAGACATGCACACAACTATTCATAATTATCTAAATTTCTCTTTTGTAAGATAATGGTGGTCCTGAGAAGGACCTTGTGGTTGTTGTTTGAAGTTGTCGCCGCTTATGCTTTGCTGGCCTTGCTCTTCTTGGGGAGAAGTACAGCCTGGATGTTGGGGAGGACACCTCCTTGGGCGATGGTGACACCTCCGAGAAGTTTGTTCAATTCCTCGTCGTTGCGGACAGCCAACTGAAGATGACGGGGGATGATTCTGCTTTTCTTGTTGTCACGGGCAGCGTTACCGGCCAACTCCAAGATCTCAGCAGCTAAGTACTCGAGAACGGCAGCCAAGTAGACTGGGGCACCAGCTCCCACACGCTTGGCGTAGTTTCCTTTGCGAAGAAGACGATGGATTCTTCCAACTGGGAACTGAAGTCCAGCCCTGGTGGATCGGCTCTTTGCCTTTCCCTTTGCTTTTCCTCCTTTACCGCGTCCAGACATGATCGATTGTGTGATTGCTTCGAAAGTTCAAAGTAAAATGATCGAAAAAATCCAAATTCCCTTTTATACTCCTAGAGTGGATTCAGACTGCAGAAAAACTGGCCACTTCGCGAAGCTGGTATCTCGCTATTGGTTGAATTTTAGAGCGCTTAAAAATCGGCCAATCAGCGACGACTAGTATCGTTGAAAGTCGAGTTTTTCTGCAGCCAGAATCCACTAATTTGCATACGGTTTTCATATAAATACATTTCGCTCCGACCTGGCCATTTATTACTCGAGAAATCTCAGTACTTCAAAATGGCACCCAAAGCAGCAAGCAAAGGAAGCAAGAAGGCGGTCAAGTCTAAAAGACCAGCCGGAGGAGACAAGAAACGCCGAAGGAAGAGGAGAGAATCCTACAGCATCTACGTGTACAAAGTCATGAAGCAAGTGCACCCCGACACTGGAATTTCCAGCAAGGCCATGAGCATCATGAACAGCTTCGTCAACGACATCTTCGAGCGTATCGCCGGGGAAGCATCTCGTCTCGCCCACTACAACAAGCGATCCACCATCACCAGCAGAGAGGTACAGACCGCCGTACGTCTCCTTTTGCCCGGTGAGTTGGCTAAGCACGCCGTCAGCGAGGGCACCAAAGCCGTCACCAAGTACACCAGCTCCAAATAAACTGTCTCAGTTTATACCTAAAACACAAGGTCCTTCTCAGGACCACCTTTTACTTACAAAAGAGATATTAGCATTTATGAATTATTATTATTTATCTATAGGCTAAGAGGCCGAAGTAGGCCTATCATATTATTATTATTTTGTCACGTCCGTTCTGGAATAGCGTTATGAAGGCTTATGTGTGCTGGGACCAACACAAAAAGATGTTAGTCCCAGGTGTGTGTGTGTGTGAATGAGGAAAATATGTAGGCCTATGTTTGGCATGCCCCGACATCAGTTTTCACTGATAGGTCTCAATATAGCCCAGGACTAGTATGCTTACAATATATTGCTCGCGACAGTGTCTATGTTTATTTCATTGATATTTCACTTTAGTTTAAAAGCCCCTGTAGCCTACCCCGACTCAGAAATTCACAAACTAATATTCCGACTTATACTGTCGTGTGAATGATTCTTTTAGCCCGGTTCACCCATTTTTCTTGGGTAGGCCTATCGTCGGAAAGCTATCGTTGCTAGCTGGATGGGGGTGCCATCAATTTAGAAATCCGTTAAGAAACAACGGAGCTAGAGACGGAAAACCAGTGACATTTCTAAAAAGTCAGTTTAGAGTCGAAAAGGTGGATTGGCGCTGCAGGAAAACCGACCAATCAGAATGCTAGATTTCTCAGTATTTCTTAAGTGAATCTTCAGATTCTCAGAAACGACTTCACGCTCGAATTTCACCTATCTATCGCTAACGGATCGCTTTGACATTGATACCATCGGGAAGCTGGTATCGCCAGCTTCACGGTGACATTATTCTCTCAGAAATCGACCGAGAAACGGCGGAGAAAATGACCGATAAGTGCCATTTCTAAAACGTCGAGTTTGGAGACCTAAAAGTGGATTGGCGCTGCAGGAAAGTCGACCAATCAGAACGCAGCATTTCTTATGTGAAACTTGAAATTCGAGAAATCGTCTTTACCCTCAATTTTAGCCATTTTTTCGCAATCTGACCACTACCAAAGTGGTACCATCAGAAAGCTATCGTTACTAGCTAAAGGGTGGTCTTATTTATTTAGAAATCCACCGACAGACGGTTGAGTTATGGACCGATACGTGCCATTTCTTAAACAGCCAGTTTAGATCAGAAAAGTGGATTCAGACTGCAACAACTTTTCGACTCGGCTATGCAAATTAGCTCGTTCGCGTATCTAGGTCACTAGGTCACAAATTTAGGTTAGTAGGTTTGTTCTGTCAAGGCCGCGCGTGTTTCGGTATATAATCAAATCTCGGTCTAATCGACTTCATTATTCGACTGAAAAGCTCGTAGTAAACACAGAATCATGTCTGGCCGTGGCAAAGGAGGAAAAGGATTGGGAAAGGGAGGCGCTAAGCGTCACAGGAAAGTGTTGAGGGATAACATCCAGGGAATCACCAAGCCCGCTATCCGCCGTCTCGCACGTCGTGGTGGTGTAAAGAGAATCTCCGGATTGATCTACGAAGAGACCAGAGGTGTACTCAAGGTTTTCTTGGAGAACGTCATCCGTGATGCCGTCACATACACTGAGCACGCCAAGAGAAAGACCGTCACCGCCATGGACGTCGTCTACGCTCTGAAGAGACAAGGCCGTACTCTGTACGGATTCGGAGGTTAAACAACCCATCGACAACAACAAACACAAGGTCCTTCTCAGGACCACCTTTTCTTACAAGGGAGAAATTTTTAAGTTTATGAATAGAGCTCTAACATTAAAATTAGATCTACGACTTGTTTGTGTGTGTGTGTGTGTATTGTAACTTACTATGTATGGATGTGAATGAATGATATTTGAAATGGTAGATCGTAGAGCTACTTTGACTGCCTGCCTGCAAATGCATAGCCCAGTTATAATGCCCAGGTCAAAATGTATTATAATAGGGTTTATGTGTTAGATGTTCATAGTCTGATAGCCTCTATATTGTCTTCCCCGTAGAATCAGGTGAACAGTCCCGTCAAATGCTGGATATCTGGCCGATGAATGCGTGTTGAAAGACTAATAACGTTCAGTTGAAAATTACCCCCTACATGCATTTTCTCGAAAACACACGGTCGCTTTGAACGCCGTTTTTCACCTAAAGTTCGACGTCTGATCTCCGTAAATCATATCTTATTAGATAGAACTTTCAATTATCTTCAAGATGAGTACCGACATGGCGACGTTAGTCTTTAGGAAATGAGGAAAATTAGCAATTTTCTAAGAGTGGTAGGGCAAAAAATCATTTTCGTTTCAACATTTTGTTTTGCGACACTTTGGCCTAAAAAGTGGATTCAGGCTGCAGAGAAATCACAAATGTTAGTCGCTTGTGATTGGCCCAAAAAAGCGCCTTCTCCTAATGAACCAATCGCGCAATAGCCCGCCCAGAAAGTAACCAATCAGCGAAGACCAGTATAGTCGGACCCTAGCCCATATACCGGTGGCAATTTTTACATCGGAATTAACCGTTTCTCAGTCAATCTAAGAAGCTCGTATCAAAATGGCTCGTACAAAGCAGACAGCACGTAAATCTACTGGTGGAAAGGCACCAAGGAAGCAGTTGGCTACCAAGGCCGCCCGTAAGAGCGCCCCAGCCACCGGAGGAGTCAAGAAACCTCACAGGTACAGGCCAGGAACAGTCGCTCTCCGTGAGATCCGTCGTTACCAGAAGTCCACCGAACTTCTCATCAGGAAACTGCCATTCCAGCGTTTAGTCCGTGAGATCGCCCAGGACTTCAAGACCGACCTGAGATTCCAGAGCTCCGCCGTCATGGCCCTACAAGAGGCTTCAGAGGCTTACTTGGTTGGCCTTTTCGAGGACACCAACTTGTGCGCCATCCACGCCAAGCGTGTGACCATCATGCCCAAGGACATCCAACTGGCCCGTCGTATCCGTGGAGAACGTGCCTAAGAAGCCGACTTCTCTCAACACACACAAGGTCCTTCTCAGGACCACCTTTTACTTTCAAAAGAGACATAGATGTTTATGAATTAATTGTAGCCTAAGCTTGCCGTTGTGTGATTGTGTACCGTGTGTGTGTTTGTGGTTTGAAAATTATAAACTTAATTCACAGGCTATAACGAGAGTTATAGAAAGCAACCTAAATATCCGTCTAGCATTCTTATCTGCCCTAGTTGTCAAGATGTTTCAAAGATCAAGGCTAGGTTAGAGGAACAGTGGTTGTGCTAGGCTGCCCGATTGTGTTATGATAGACAGTTGTTCTTGCATGTGGTAGGGTATGCACATTCGTGATGCTTTAATCAATAGTTATGATACGCGATGCACTGCCACTGATGTACGTGCCAGCGATTCCATGACACACCATGGTGCAATGTGGGGGGGGGGAGAGATGGTTGGTTCGATGTTACAATAACTATCATGTTGATGTTTTGGCTGCCTTAAAGTACATTTTCGATTTACCTGACATCTTTCTTTAAAGAGTGAAGCTCACTATTATTACAGGGAATCAACCAGGCTGTTGGATGCAGATGGATGGCTTGGGGAAGTTTTGTCAGGAGTTTGATTGTTTTTACCTGTTTGTCTTGTGAATGAACAGCATACAACAAGATTAATTATTAGGTCTAGACCCAAACAAACAATAGGCAAACAATGTAGTGACAAGGCAGTTTAATTTGAGCTGAATGTCTCTTCTTATACTAGTCTTGGCTATATCCATATTTCTAGAAGTCAGTCAATTGATGTTGGCTTGATAGTCACTATATGGTCATATCTAAGCAATTGCATGTTTTATCGATCAGAAATAGTCTTTGTGAGTTGATGATCACGAAATCTCATCAAAAAATGGGTAGTTTTTGAGGTCTGGATGTATAGAATTGTGCTAAGACTTGTCCAAAGCATGCACTGGCTCCCAGTATGGCATGGCATATGGTAGAAGAAGGGACCTAACTGCTCTTATTTATGTTCATTTGTCTATTTTCACTATTAGGAATAGCCTTTTTGAGTTAATAATCAAGAAATCTCATCCAGAATGTGTAGTAATTGAGGTTTCCATGTGTAGAATTTCATTTCAAATCAGTGTGAGCACACTTCATCTATACCAATACTATAGGCAATAGGCATGGTATATGCTAGGAGGAACTTTAAATTATACTCATCATTTGGATTGATTGTCTATTTTCACTATAAAGAATAGCCTTTATGAGTTGATAATGAAGAAATGTTTTCCAGAATGATAAGAAGTTCTTGAGGATTCAATCACCATGCAACAAGTGTAGAATTGTGTTTAAATAGTCTATGGTATGGTAGAAGAAGTGACCCAATGGCTCATATTTCTTTTAAATTGTCTTTTTATTTCACAATTTGGAAAGAAGTCTTTGTGGGGTGATGACTATAAAGAAATGTTAACACTAAATGGATGGATTTTAGGATTTGATGTAGGCTGGCTACAGAATAATATTGTGATATAGATTGTCTATAAAGTATTTATCCTCTGACTGTGAGCATACATGATGTATGACAGAATTAAGAAAGTACTTCATTGCTCATAATTCTTTCTAATTTTACACTTCACTAATATTAGAAAAGCATTCTTAAGTTGGTAAGTAAGAAAGCTGGTCTAGAATGGGTGATTTTTGAGGACTTCACATAAAGAATTTTGTTAAAATTATCTCAAACATGTATTGGCTGCCTGAATATGTTAGACGAAGAGACTTAATTGCTCACATTATTTCTCCTATTTCTCCAGTCTTTTTTGACCACTAGAAATAGCTTCTTTGGTATCTGATAATCAAGAGATCTTATCCACAATGGCTGTTTTTAACGGGATTTATAAATAGAAGTTTGTTTTGAATTGTCTAAAGCAGGACATTTGCTGCCTGGCATGCATGACACTGTCTGTATAAGCCTATAGACATCATGAATGGTATATATTTTATGGTAGAATAAGGGACTTGATTGCTCATATTCCTACCCATTCCAGTTGTCTATACTACTTTTACTATTAGAAATAGCCTAGCCTTTTTGAGTTGATGAGGAAGAAACATTAACAAAATAGGGAATATTTGAGGGATTGATACGTTGAACCTTGTTAAAATTGCATAAGTGATGAAGTAGGACATGTAGAAGATGGGCATTCATAGGCTAATTCTATTCCCTATCAGAAGTGACTTAGCTATGTGAAGTTGTTGCAGAATCGTGGAAAAATTCAGTGATAGCCATTCCCGAAGACAATACAAGCACAATTTGAAAGAGACCCTAGATAAACACACTAGACATGCACACAACTATTCATAATTATCTAAATTTCTCTTTTGTAAGATAATGGTGGTCCTGAGAAGGACCTTGTGGTTGTTGTTTGAAGTTGTCGCCGCTTATGCTTTGCTGGCCTTGCTCTTCTTGGGGAGAAGTACAGCCTGGATGTTGGGGAGGACACCTCCTTGGGCGATGGTGACACCTCCGAGAAGTTTGTTCAATTCCTCGTCGTTGCGGACAGCCAACTGAAGATGACGGGGGATGATTCTGCTTTTCTTGTTGTCACGGGCAGCGTTACCGGCCAACTCCAAGATCTCAGCAGCTAAGTACTCGAGAACGGCAGCCAAGTAGACTGGGGCACCAGCTCCCACACGCTTGGCGTAGTTTCCTTTGCGAAGAAGACGATGGATTCTTCCAACTGGGAACTGAAGTCCAGCCCTGGTGGATCGGCTCTTTGCCTTTCCCTTT